>CM068375.1:307426909-308771909 GCA_034769895.1 Magicicada septendecula
AACGTTATCAATCGATATCATGGCATTGTGGCATTATCATAATTTGTATAAATTGAGATGGTTTATTACATATCATTACTAATTTAATGTTTTTTCCTAGCTCTTCGAACCGTATTCATTAATTATTATTAACTTATGTACCTAACCTTTATGTTATGAGTGGTTATATAGTGTTATTGGCTGTTAGGCCTTTTATTGTATACGGACCTACCTTTGTTTATAACTGGTGAACAACTATAGCCCTTTTACATAAATTCATACATATAATCAAATCTTAACTATTAACATTTACATAAACAATTATTCTTTTCATATCTAATGACAATTTTATCTTGATCTATGGATCACATATAAGAAAATTGAAATCTATTAACGCTAACTAGCTGCTTCCCACGTCATTCTACAACAGTAATTGAATAATACATCTTGTTTCATTACCTTTCATTAACTCAACAAGTAATTGGTATAACATAACATAAACTTTATCATAACATTCGTTGTCACAAAATAATATCATTTGATTCAGAATCCTTACTTGCTATTGCTATAAGGTAAATAACTGTTTCATTTTTGTTTACTTTCATGGTCATTTACTTTGACAATTTCTGTACTATTCTACTTCTTACACTTCTCATCAGTATCATATTGATTTACTTTTCACTGAACATAGATCATTAACTATTGTCTAATTTACAGGTTTGTTTATTCTCGTTATTTCTACCTTGCATCCTTATTTATCTTTATCTATAATTATAAATGTAATTATTAGACTTTTGTTTTATCATGGGGTTAGATATTGACTTGCTTATTATTTTGTTAATATAATATTCATGTAACATGGATGACAGCATTTCTGTTGCGTTACAATATATATATATATAACGATAATAAATGGGTACGTCCTTCTTATTTAAAAGCCCCGCGTTGGGTTCGTCAATATGTAACGAGAAACTTCGAGTGACGTCCTTCTCTTAATTAAACTTCACGTTGGAGTCTTCAATCTGTAACGATCTCGAAGACTCGGTCGTACCTTTGTATAAAATGTTTACACTTGTTTATTATGTGTATAAGTGTTAATGTGGTGTGTTCGCCTCACACCAGTCGTTACAATAATAGTTGTCACTACTGAAGTCTGTAGCGTGGTCCAAATTACCAGGACAACCTACCTGTTCATTCATAGGGGTTGCGAATCCCGGGTGGCGCCAAATTGTTTATATTAAAACAATTAAATTTGTTAAATTACAAGTTAATAGGTGTTGTTAGCGTTGACAGCTGGAGCATTCAAATGGTTCCCGCCGCTGTACAGGTTGCCGTATTGTCCACTCGTGACGAGTGCTAGTTGGTTACTGAATAAAAATTGCTAACACACATATATTCTACAACGTCCTATGAAATAAAACGATGGTAATACTCTGTACTGTAATTTTAATGCAAATTCAGTCATTAATTAATATGACAAAAGGATTATAAATGGTTTAATAACAAATTGCTCCGGCTTAGAACATGAAACATACATCCCAGTGTTGGCGAAATTGGTTTTGAAACAAATTATTTCAATGCCGTCATGGCCTCTGTTTACGTACAAAATATTAATCTGTTCAAAATCTGGGGTCCTTTGGATTATAAAATAAGACATAAAAGTTGGTTACATCAAAAAAGTACACCTTATACGTACTTAAAGAGTATAAAGTGTTTTTACAAATTGTTCGGTAGTGTCGTATTATTGGTTACAAAGTTCGCACACTAATGCGAGGTTATATTTTAATTAACAAATGTTTTACGTAAGTTGATTATGCATTAAACCTTTGAAAGAAAATTAATTTTGTTTAATAGTGAGAAATTTTGATTGTCTTGAGAAATATTTAAAGTAATTTAGTTTCTGGGATAAAGGATTTTAGTTGATACTTATCAGTTCAGACAGTGTTGATATGTTGTCATCTGGAGTAGTGGAAATTCTGCAATTTTGGGCTGGTTTAAACTTCGGGCATCTTCTTCTATCTCGTCTTGGGACTTTCTGCTATTTAATTTCTTTTTATTTGGTTCCAGGACATCGTTTAGTCTTGGTAGTTCTGCATCTATTCGTCTTTGGATCTTGTTGTCAACTTCTGAGCGTCTTTTCAACTATATAATGTAAAATTTCAGTCATCACAATCTTGCGTGCCGTTTACCCACGCGTCATTTTTTCAAGTCTAATAAATTTAACGGAAAATTAGTATTCAACGGCCCGTTTCTATGGTAACAGAAACCCTTTGATTGGTTAAGGCCTCTTTCAAAAGCATTGTTATGAGATTTGAATTTTTATTCAAATTTATTATGTACTTTCTTAATGATTTTATTCCTCTATCTTCCTTTTGGGGTAATAAATAATATCACTATTGTATTTCTTTCCTTTCAAAGTTTAAAATGATACCTCATAAGGTCATATTCTATTATACATTAACTTTAGTCTAATTATTTGACATCTGATAAATTACATATCTCTTTTAAATTAAACTTTTATAATAACATTTCTCTTTTAAAATGATTTACATATAATTACTGGCCATTTACTGGTCTTAGATTAGTAAATTTCCTTGTGAATTTGTTATAATTGACATTTGTGTGTGTCTGACAGTTATACATTTTCATAGCCAAAAGTAGCCATGATGGTATTTTATTTATTTCTTTTAAATTACATTTTAATTCAGCCTGATGGGCTTCACTTTGTTATGATAATTGTTTGTGTTGCGTTTTGATTCTGTTTATGTTCTAATTACTATTCAATACAGTTTTCATTATTCATCTTTAAAATATAACAATTTAGGCTTATGGACTGCAAGTGCCTTTCAGCCATATCCTATTCATAACATTGAAACAAACAATTCTTTATAAGTTATTAGTTACTGTTGGTTTAATATTTATTTCATTCTTTTGCTATTACTTTGAGTGAGAAACATCATCACTTCTTTCAAACTCATTAAATTTATTTCTCTTCTAACATGGGGTGTTTTATTAATTGTATACTTAATTTTAATGCAAAACCTTATTTCAATACTACTATCTTCCTCCATTCCATGTTAATACAAACTGTTTTTACCTGGGCTTTCTCCCTGAATAATATCACGTACTTTACTTATCTCTATTTGAAATACTATTTTTAATTATTCTTAGTAACATGATTGTTCATAAGCTCACTCCCATCATTGATTGGTTTACCAATGATTTATTAAGTGTTTTCTTATTTATTAATACGTTTTTATTACTGATAATATCCTTTTCCACGTATCACTTTCACCTTTAATTAACTGAGGTTTATCACTGATACACTCACTATTTTGGGGTATTAACACTTTCACTATTACACTTTATTTTGTTTCACTGTTTATATTAAGTGTTACTTAGTGGGTAATCCCTATACTTATTTCTCCTATTATTTCTCACTATTTCTTTATAACATAATTCTTATTATTATGTTATTAATAACATTTGGTTATTTACATTTCATTAAATCTAACTTTAATAATGGGGTTAGTGTACTTTTCTACACTACGTTCCTTTTTAATTGTCTTTTGTTTTAAAACAGGTATATAAGTTATTTCATTTATAACAATAATATTTGTTTCGTTAGTGGATAATTATTTGGGGTTTATTTACAGTATTCTATCTTTGAGTATACCATTTCTCCCTTTTATATGTGGTGTTTGTTATTTCTTGGCTTCACTTGGTCTCCTCTTCATTCTTCCTCTTCTTCTTCTTCAAATTTAATTGTCTTCATCTTGGTTCGGTTCTCCTCTTCTCATCTGGTTTAATTTCTATTTAGTTGTAGGAATTCATTCACTTCCTTTTATTCTTCTTTGGTTCTGGTTCCTTACCTTCTTTTGTTAATTCCTATTTGTTTGGTCAATCACCTTTTCTTTGTGTATGTTTTGTGGTTCCCTTCTTTTGTTTTCTGTTGTTGGGTCAATCACTTGGGTTGGGTAATATCGTTGTTTGTCGTGTCATAATATTTATATTTTATTTATTTTTAAACATTTTATTTGATATGAAGTATTTGTACATTTAGAATTATCTTTTTTATCCCTGGTACTGGGGTGGCTTATTTGTGTTGTAACAATATATATATATATATATATTCTATATAAGTAACTCGATGTTTCTTGCAGTAATTATATAATTTGTGATGTTTTCAATTTGTTTCTTCAGCAAGTAGTATAATTTCGTACATTCTTTTTAACACCTGACAGACGTTTAACTGAAAAATATCAGTATCATCAGAGGTTTCTAAGTAAATTAATAACAATCGAAATAATTCTATTAATATAAAATTAACGAATAATCGAATTTGTATCGATTTTAATGTAAAATAAAATAACTGATAATCGATTTAGGTCGATTAGTTAACGATTGTTTTAATGTTTATTTTCTTCAGCAGCTGTTTTCTCGGTTATATTTGAAATTTTGTTGTTTATATTTTATTCATTTTATTTTTTAGTAAATTTATAATTTTAAATAGATCGTCTTTTGTTTTTATTTGGGTTTGTTCTTTAATTAATAAATTATTATTATTGTGTTTGTAAATGTTAAGATTTTCCCAAATATTCATTTTTTGACCTTTTTGTATGTTTTTAATTAATTTTATATTTTCAATGTTTGGAAACTGGTGGTTATTATTTAGACAATGTGTGGCTAAATTAGATTTATAAATATTCGTTTTAAATATGCATTGCGGTGTTGAACGAATCTATCTCGTAGTTTTTTCTTCGTCTGACTCACGTAAAATTTATTGCAATCTGGACATTCTATTTTATATATTCCATTTTTATTGTGAGTAATGGATTTAGTTTTAGGTTTTATTTTATTAAAAATTATATTATCTGTATTATAAGATAATTTTTAAATTAGTATCTTTAAATATTTTATTTAGTTTTTGAGTTATATTTCTGTAATAAGTGAAGGCTGTATATTTTATATTATTATTAATATTATTATATATAAAAAACTTTCAAAAATGAACTTACTTTTGGTATCACTTTCACAAACGTTTCAAGGTGTTGTGCCTCTTCCTCAGTGTGAGTAATATAATATAATATTATAACACCTAAATTCGCTACTATAAAAATAAGAAACACGTCAATAGCAGCCGCTAACACTAAAATTAAAGCACAGAAGCTTTGGCTTAAGGAAGAAATTAAGGCTTCGTACAAAAAGAAAAATTATCTGAACAAGTTGTTATTTAATGCGCATTTGAGGGTTGTGGACTCGATACACCCGATCATAATTAACGAAGTTTTAGAAGTTATTCACAGACAGATAAGAAACATTGCTATTTCGATTGTATCAAGACACAACAAGAAATATGATAAATTGGACCGCGAGCAAAACAAAGCAGATAACATAATTTGTAAACACAAATTTTATAAGCATGTAGCTAACCTCACGAACATTGAACTATCTAATGAAGAATGTAGTTTATTATCTAAGGGTTTACAGCATAATTTATCTGATTATGGAAAAGACATGCTAATAAGAGAGAAGTCGTAAATGCAGAAGCCGTCATTAAACAAATAAAAAGCCAGGAAATTCAGAACGATACACGGGTGGCAATTAACTATAAATTAAATCGTACATTACAGTCGGGTAGGACGCTTAACATGAAGTCTAGTAATGAAATTAAAATCTAGAAGAACATCAAATGCAAATTAGAAAATTTTGACGCAATGATAACTAAAGCTGATAAAGGTAGTACAGTAGTTATCATCAATAAAACTGAATACACACAAAAATGCTATGATTTTATAAATGAAAATAATATTAAGACCCTAAATAATGACCCCACCATTAAATATACAAGAGCCATAAATTCAGCAATCAATAAATGTGTTAATTTATTCGATGCTCAAACTAGACGACGTATCAAAAATATAAATCCGAAAGCGCCTGCTTTCAGAGGACTACCAAAGTTACACAAACCTAATATACCAATACGTCCATTAATAAATTATACAACTGCCCCAAGCTATAATGTAGCCAAAAAGCTACAAATAATTATCAAAAACAGCTTAGTAATGGACAACATACATAGTGTAAAAAATACAATAGAATTTATAAACAAAGTTAAAACCATTGAAGTACTGCGTAACCATAAACTGATCTCTATGGACATAGTGAACTTGTATACGAACATAACCGTGTTAGAGACGATAAATATTCTCGAGAGACTTTTAATCAAGACAAAAGTCTTAAAACAGATACAAATTGATGAACTTATATTTTTATTGAAAATTCTTATACAACAGAATTACTTTACACACAACAACAAGTTTTTTATCCAAGAGGATGGGCTGGCCATGGGTTCACCGGTGAGTGGAATTTTAGCGGAAATTTACATGAATCATTATGAGAACAAGTACATACTTTCTGACAAAAACAAGTTATATAATAAAATCATCTCGTACACACGGTACGTAGACGACACATTTTTAATTTTTAGTGGTACTCTTAGACAGATAGACGGATTGCTTACTTTTTTGAACGGCATAAACAGTAATATTAAATTCACTATGGAAGTAGAGTATAACAATATGCTGAATTTCCTGGACGTAACCACATATAAACGTAATAACCTCCTTAGCTTTAAAATATATAGAAAGCCAACGACAACTGATATAGACATACATGCTAGTTCCAATCATCCTTATACACAAAAAATGGCTACTTTTAACGCACTGGCACATAGATTGACGAATATACCGATGGACATAGAAGACTATAACGATGAAATTAATATAATAAAACATATAGCAATAGTGAATGGTTACAATAGTAAAATCGTTGATAAAATAATATATAAACACGCTAATAAATTAAAACGATCGGACAAAGTTAAAGATAAAACCCAATATGTTGCCGCTAGATATATATGAACATACTACCTAATATACTACATAATGAACTAAAAAAGATAGGGATTATTGTCTCGTTCAGGACCACGAGTAAATTAACAAATATACTTAAGCCTCATACCACAGCATTACTAGAGGATTGTTCGGGTGTTTATAGGATCCGGTGTAATGAATGCGATAAAATCTATATAGGCCAGACGGGGAGAAAATTTTCCGAGAGATTCAAAGAACATTTACCTAAGAAGTTCCCCAATACTAATGTATCGCATTACGCACAACACCTAATAAATGAGAATCATACATACACTGGATTTAAAGAGAATCTGGAACCTTTACATATAGGTAAAAAGGGTCAACTACTAGATGCCCTAGAAGAATTTGAAATATACAAGGCCTTAAGAATGAATAAAAGTCAGATACTTAATGAACAATTGTCATTCAAGTCAAATAAACTATATGACACAGCAATGAAAATAAACCGTGAATAGCGTGTACGGATCAGTTGGAAATCGGACTTCGGCCAGTGCACTGGTTCGGTTGTAGCGCGTTCCGATGCAAACTCGATGTTCTATGTTAATTTATTTAAGTGTGTTATGTGTTTGTGTCATTGTGAACTTTTTAACGAAACCCTAACAATAGGGTAGATTTTGTTTTTACCTGAAGATGGGGATATAAGCCCTGAAACATGTTGTAATTTAATAAAAGAAGATCACTTAGTGGATAAAATAAGGTAATTATTTAGTTAATCATATACAGTGATCTGGAGACCATACAGTAAATATATTATTTCTTATTAATTAACTCCTTTGCTTATTAATAATAATTAACAGTACTATGTTCTTTTAAAAATAATCATTTATTTTCATTCGGGTATTGAGTGTGGTTCAATTTACACTCCCCTTAGTTCAGCATTGTTCCTTTGACTTGTACTCACCGCCGTGCTTACAATTGTGCTCACCCTCCTGTAAACAACGTCCGCATTCCATTGTATTACTGCGACGTCCGGTTTGACCGTGGAGTCACCTGATGTTAAAACTTTTTTTCTCTTAGCCGTCGGCAAAATGCATTCTCTTCTGCTTCCCCTCTCCTGACGAACGTCTCTCTCTCTCTCTCTCTCTCTCTCTCTCTCTCTCTCTCTCTCTCTCATTAGTTCATTTGAGTGAACTTACCTGACCAGCTGTGCGCGACGGTTTTTTCGTTCGTTGTTTATGATAACCTTTATAGTTTTTATATTTATTAGGCTTATCATTATGTAATATTAAGTGATTACCTGTATGCGGTCCGCCGTGTGCCTTCTCAAACTTATTATGTTACGCGTTTCAAGGCGTATGCCTCATCATCAGACGTTTAAAACCAAAAACACATATCACACAAAACTGCGTTTGTCAAAAAATAAATAAAATTGCAGAAACAAGCATATTATGTGCACGTGATGTAGGGTGCGCACCCGTTCAAGTGTTGTCTGCTACTGATTGGAATTCGTTGAGCAGTCTCAAAGCAGTATCATACAGGCGGTTAGATACAAAGTTCAATTGTTCATTCAGAACAAAATCACGACTGCTATCATTATTATATGCATTATAAATTTCCAGCTCCTCCAAGGCATTCATAAAACGGCCCTTGTTGCATATATGCAAAGGCATTAGATTGGACTTAAAATCTGTATAATTGTGATTGTGTTGGGTCAGATGACGAGTGTAATTAGATTTTATATCATTGTAATTGTGTGTCTTTTTTGGTAAATGTTCACGGAAGCGTTTGTAAAAACCTTTTCCGGTCTGACCTATATAGAAGCTGTTACAATCATTGCAAACCAGTTTATAAATGCCTGTTTTTCTTCAATAGGTAAGGGCAGTTTAGGTCTAAGTATATTAATTAGTTTATTATTGGTTCTAAAAGACATAGTATAACCAATATTGTTCATCACTGAGGATAAAAGTTTTGGCATGATGTATGTGTATTTTGCAGATATAAATTTTTTCGGTGTTTTATTAAGTGGACGGGGCTTAAGTTGAATGTTATTATGCTTCTTTAGCAATTTGTCAATAATGTGACTACTGTAACCATTGGAAACTGCAATAAATCTTATTGTATTTAGCTCAGTCTGGAAATCATTATTGTCAAGTGGGACTGTCAACAATCTATGGATTAGACTATTATATGCTGCCATTTTTTGAGAGTATGGATGGTGGGAATCTGCATGTATTGTATGGTTAGTGGCAGTAAGCTTCCTAAAAATATTGAATTTCAATGTGTCCATTCGTTTAGTGAGGGTCAGGTCTAGAAAGTTAATTGAGTTATTACGCTCGGTCTCTAAAGTAAATTGAATATTATTGTTGATTTCATTTAAAAGATTTTTAAAGGAGTCAACTTGTCTCAAAGTTCCGTCAAAAATAATAAACGTGTCATCTACGTAACGTGAATAAAATTTTATCTTATTAGCGTATATGTTATTATTTAATAAATAAGTGTTTTTGTAGAAACTTAAGTATATGTCAGCCAACAGGCCTGAGAGGGGTGAGCCCATAGCTAGACCATCATCTTGGCAATAGAATAAACCATTGAATGTGAAATAATTTTGATTTAAAATGACTTTAAGCAAGTCAATCAACTCATCTATCGCCTGTGCACTCATGGAAGCGTTAATTCGTAAATTGTCCTTCAATAATTTTAAAGTTACCTCAGTTGGAATATTTGTATATAAATCCACTATGTCAAATGAAACCAATTTGTAATTGGGTTTTAATTTAACGGTATTTATCTTATTAATGAAGTCAGTATTATTTGTTAAGCTGTAATTATTCTTTAACTGTAAATTGTCTTTAATTAGTTTTACAAGAATTTTTGATGTTTTGAAACCGGGGGCTGTAGTGAAGTTAACCAGCGGTTTTATGGGTATGTGTGGTTTGTGGATTTTGGGGAGTCCCGTAAATATCGGAGCCTTCGCATTAATTGGCTTCAAATAACGACGTGTATTATCACTGAGCAAACTCGTACATTTGTTAATACATTGGTTGAGGTTTTTGGTGTATTTATCAGTAGGATCAGATTTTAATTGTCTAATATTATGGTTAGAGATAAATTCATGAACTTTGGCATTATAAGAATCAGTATCCATGATTACTAATGTATTCCCTTTATCTGCTTTAATAATACTAGCATTATTAATAGTTATTTTTGTTTTGATGTGCCTCAAAGTTTTGTATTCACGGGAGAATCGTGGATGCATAAATAGATTGTGTGGTAGGTTATCATTAGATCTGATAGTTTTAGTGAATTTATTGTTTATCAATATGCGTGCTTCGTTCTGTACAATAGGATTCGGAATAGTCTTAATAGCCGCCTCCGCCTCAACGAGCTCATAAATATGTTTGTTATTTCCGGTTGGTGGGAGATTATAATTAAGTCCTTTATTAAGGAGCTCCATTTCATTATCACTGAAGTTTATTTAGTTAAATTCATTGTTCTAGGATGAAATGTATGTTTGCAATTAATGTCAGTCTCTAGACGGTGTTTATTTTCTAAACTACGAAGTTTACGTAATTGATTGAAGCGTATACGGCGTGAAACACTAGCTGTGTACTTAAATATATAATCAAAAACATTGTTGATAACGCTTGGATGAATGCTGTTGAGGATATGTAAATGTAATTTGAATAAACGAGTGTTAAGAATAGATTTTTTAATATATAATGCCTTATTCTCTTCTCTAATATACATCCGTTCAGCAGAATGTTTGGTACTGTTTGCGGCCTTGGAAGAGCTGTTGATCTTTACAATGGCATATTTTGGTGTTATGTTCTTCAGTAAACAGATTTTGTTAAATTTAATATGCAAATTCTCTTTTAGCAATTGTATTTTAGTGTTTTGGAATTTAAATACCATTTTTGCCTGGCTGGGCTCCAGTTTAACATTCATGTTACGTATGGTATCCAAGTCACTTTTATGTAATATAAAGTGATTACCTGTATGCGGTCCGCCGTGTGCCTTCTCAAACTTATTATGTTACGCGTTTCAAGGCGTATGCCTCATCATCAGACGTTTAAAACCAAAAACACATATCACACAAAACTGCGTTTGTCAAAAAATAAATAAAATTGCAGAAACAAGCATATTATGTGCACGTGATGTAGGGTGCGCACCCGTTCAAGTGTTGTCTGCTACTGATTGGAATTCGTTGAGCAGTCTCAAAGCAGTATCATACAGGCGGTTAGATACAAAGTTCAATTGTTCATTCAGAACACAATCACGACTGCTATCATTATTATATGCATTATAAATATCCAGCTCCTCCAAGGCATTCATAAAACGGCCCTTGTTGCATATATGCAAAGGCATTAGATTGGACTTAAAATCTGTATAATTGTGATTGTGTTGGGTCAGATGACGAGTGTAATTAGATTTTATATCATTGTAATTGTGTGTCTTTTTTGGTAAGTGTTCACGGAAGCGTTTGTAAAAACCTCTTCCGGTCTGACCTATATAGAAGCTGTTACAATCATTGCAAACCAGTTTATAAATGCCTGTTTTTTCTTCAATAGGTAAGGGCAGTTTAGGTCTAAGTATATTAATTAGTTTATTATTGGTTCTAAAAGACATAGTATAACCAATATTTTTCATCACTGAGGATAAAATTTTTGGCATGATGTATGTGTATTTTGCAGATATAAATTTTTTCGGTGTTTTATTAAGTGGACGGGGCTTAAGTTGAATGTTATTATGCTTCTTTAGCAATTTGTCAATAATGTGACTACTGTAACCATTGGAAACTGCAATAAATCTTATTGTATTTAGCTCAGTCTGGAAATCATTATTGTCAAAAAAAAACAGGCATTTATAAACTGGTTTGCAATGATTGTAACAGCTTCTATATAGGTCAGACCGGAAGAGGTTTTTACAAACACTTCCATGAACACTTACCAAAAAAGACACACAATTACAATGATATAAAATCTAATTACACTCGTCATCTGACCCAACACAATCACAATTATACAGATTTTAAGTCCAATCTAATGCCTTTGCATATATGCAACAAGGGCCGTTTTATGAATGCCTTGGAGGAGCTGGATATTTATAATGCATATAATAATGATAGCAGTTGTGATTGTGTTCTGAATGAACAATTGAACTTTGTATCTAACCGCCTGTATGATACTGCTTTGAGACTGCTCAACGAATTCCAATCAGTAGCAGACAACACTTGAACGGGTGCGTACCCTACATCACGTGCACATAATATGCTTGTTTCTGCAATTTTATTTATTTTTAGACAAACGCAGTTTTGTGTGATATGTGTTTTTGGTTTTAAACATCTGATGATGAGGCATACGCCTTGAAAGGCGTAACGTAATAAGTTTGAGAAGTCACACGGCGGACCGCATACAGGTAATCACTTTATATTACATAAAAGTGACTTGGATACCATACGTAACATGAATGTTAAACTTATCATTATGATTATCGTTCAATCGATACTTGCTGTGCATACCCTTGTCGCGTGCGAATTGTTTTATTAGTGTGCACGTGTAACCACTACTTTGGATACTTCCGCCAACACGGTACTTTTTTTAATTAAATTGTATTTTACATTCTTCCTTAGAGTTAATTATTGTTTTAGAATTATCATCAGTAATTATGAAAGTCTGTTCTCTCTTACTTTCAATTACAATTGTTTGTTCAGAAACCATCATTTCACATATTTGTTCCATTTGTTTACCAACTATTTCACATACATTTTCTGTGATAGTGTCAATATGTGAGTTGATGTCAAAAATTTTTTCTGTTAATTGTGCATTAGTGTCAGCTATGCTTTGCTTTAATTCTACATTGTCTTGTTTCAACTGGAGATTATTAATTTTTAACTCTTCTACTCTCCATATTTTTATGGTGTCTTGTTTAAAATTTTCGGACTGTTGCTCTAACTTGTTTTCTAAACTTTCTGTTTGTTTGGTATTTATTTCATCTATTTTTTTTTATTTGTTTGACATTCTCTTCTTTCAAGTCTTTTTTAAAATTTTCGGCTTGTTTTACGACTAATTCGTCCATCATTGCTAGTATCGAATTTTAAAATGCTTCTAGATTCAACCCTCCTGGTTTTGCCATGTTGAATAATTATTAAAATATTTATTTATAATTTATTATTATTAGTGAACCGTATACGAGCTTTTATTTATTTATGGTTTACTTATTATTTATTTATTTATTTTTATCTACTGATATTACAATTACACCTGTTTATTTTGGGTGGGCGCCAGTTGTGTTATTACAATACACACAACAATTTTAAAATACTAACATACAAAATTAATTAAAATATAATATTAGTTATATCATATAACTGATCAACATTGGTAATCATAGAGCATACATTAATTATTAAATGTAGGCGTGTCGTGCCCCACGTCAAGGGCGACATTCTATACAACGTAACAAGTTGCAAATTTAATATAATTTAAATTTGTGGAGCCCCACGATCTTGGAGCACCATTCTATACAACGATTTATCGTTGCATATTTAATATATGTGTACAAATTTATATGTAATTTAATTTGTATAGCCCCACGTTCTTTGGGAGCCATTCTTATACAACGATACATATACATAAATGTAGGCATGTCGGGCCTCATGTTCAAGGGCGACAAAATTATACAATGAATTTATATATGCAGGTTGTATAATGATAGCAGGTGTAACTATAATAAGAGTATTTTTTTTATTTATCAGTATTTAAAACTCATATTTATTATTTACTCCATATTATAAATATTCATAAACATCATTAATAATTGTCGGTCACGATATTGCTTATTATTAAATGTTTATATCTTACGATATGCAACATTACACATATTTAAAAATCTCTTATATCTAAACATGTTAATAATCTTATATCTAGACATGTTAATAAATTGGTTTATTAATTAAATATAAAATTAAAATGTTTTTATGAAATAAATTTTCTTAACTCAGATCTGACCTCTACTCGCTCAGTCTATACCAATGTTTAAAATTCAATTTAAAATTATATTAATTGCTTGTAGACTGCCATTTGTTTTAATATTCAACTTTAAATTGATTTTTTTTCTATGATTCAAATATCAAATCAATTTACTATTTATTTTGATAATAATTCTACTCTCTCTACTTTAAATTCTCTTTCATTTATTAATTCTTTTTATATGTGATCGCTCATTCTTATGACTAAACATTTATCTACATTTTAAAATATTATTACTAAGTATACATTTTTCTTTGTTTTAATTTACTGTCTTTTGATATCGTCTTTATGAGCTCTTTTTCTTTTTTAAAAATCATTTAAAATGCATTACGCATGTCACCTCGAGTTCTGATGATCTTACGACTTGTCCGGGGTCCAGCGTTGTCCAGAGTTAGTTTTCCATTCCTCCTGTCCTGGCATGGTCCTGGATACGTCTAGAGTCCAGCGTCGCTCTCCAGCAGTGTGTTCCTGGATACGTCTAGAGTCCAGCATTGCTCTCCAGCAGTGTGTTCCTGGATACGTCTAGAGTCCAGCGTCGCTCTCCAGCAGTGTGTATACTCTTGGTAGACTTATGATTTCAGTATTTACTTTTTCCGGAATATTGTCGTGAATTTAACGAACGTTATTTCTTTCGTTACTGCAACTTGTAATAGAAATAAAAATAAACTGTTTTGCCGATGGACAGCATGTCCGACTGCAACTGTGTCTTGAAATGAAGAGAAGGGTTTTTGGTCGAACCCTTAATTTATACCCTCTCGAGATTCCACACCAGTTGGATCCAAAATCGTCCTGTCAATACCTGCATATCTCGTGACAGCCCCCACTCCCGAACCTTTTCATCTATTTGCAATTATTAGCAAATAGCACTGTTTTGCACGGAATCGAGATAGCACAAATCATAGCTATTTCGATTAAGCACTCACTATATTAATTTGAGCGTCTTAGGGTAATTTGCGTATTTTTTAGCACGTTTATTTTGCACTGACTTCGCATAACGTGTTCTATTAACGTCATCTTTTCACTGGGGATAACTATAAATTTTACACACACTTTGGTGCTTTTGGTTTGATCATACACTAATTAGTTTTCGCACAGTGAATTTAAATAGTTATTTTATTAATTACTTGGGGCGGGTTGCTGAGATTCCTGTCTTTGCATACATCACTAACACACACAAGATACACGTGTAACACACATACAATTGAGCAGGTGTTCACTGCGTGTCGGAACAGGTTAATTGTTCCCCTAATCTAACAATGAAATACTTTTACAATCTCAGACCTGTCCATTTACCCGTAACTTATACAAATTCTACAAATTTTATATTTATTTAAATTAATGCCTAATACAGCGTATGATGGCTGTATCGTTGCAATATATTGTTTAGCCCAAGCCGCTTAAATCGTACAATTTTTTTTTTGGTTTTTAATTTTGTTTCATCAATTCTTATATATCATAAAATCCTTTAGAAGTTGATTTTATTAGAAGGATAATAAATATTACCTTAGAAATTAGCCCCAGTGGTTTAAATTGAAAATTATGGCAAAAAATGTTAATTTTTTTTGTTTAAACTGTGTTTCACCAATTTTTTAGTACTGTGGTCTTTTTCTGTGAGTTTATATTATTACAGAAATAATAAATATTTCATTGTCAATCTATATCATTAAGACCCAGCTATTAAAACCATAAAATAGGGCCAAAAAGGGGTTTTCTTAAATTTTAACTGTGTTCCACCAATTTCTAGGTTAAACCTACATAGATTTTTTTGTAAGTAGATTTTATTAAGGGTGGTCCACACGGCAAAAAAATGTTTTTATCGATTTTTGGAATTTGGTCTAATATTATTCTCTGAAATATGCTCTTTAAAATGGTATATACCACTTGATAGTAACAAAATTATTTGTTGGTGTAAAAATTCTTGTCTATCGCTGTGCAGTGCATTGGGATCAACCTTCTGACGCCCAACTATGTCCAAAAGATATGGATACATGGTGCAAGTATAACAGATCTCAACTAACAAATGAAGTTTATTATGACATAAAACATTTTCACTTGCCTGTTATCATGAAGGAAATTAAACCCATTTTTCAACAGTTGTCAGATCCCAATCTACTGGGAAAATGTTTGAAAGGGAAATCACAAAATCCTAATGAGTCTCACAGACAATCCTTCTTACAGTGCCGGGTGCTATTAAAATTGTAAGTGACTGACTTATCACATATTCCAACCGTTTTTGCTTATTTTCCGAAAATCGACTTTTTTAAGCTTAGATGTTAGATATTTCAGTAACCATTAAAGATATGGTTACCAAATTTTTATTTTAGCTCAATGGTATAAAATACTAGTTCCGTACAAAGGGATTTCAAAATATTTATATTACAGACCAAATAGGAATTTTTTTTTCAATTTATTTGTTGGTATAAAACATGTAAAAAAAAATTTAATTTTCCACTAAAATTAAAAAGCTTGTGTACAGAACTATCAAAAGAGTTCCTTTCCATAATAAAATAAACTGCAAGGTTCTAGATATTATAGTTTTTGAGATATCTGACATCTAGTTAACATTGAGTTTAAATGGAGTTCGGACTGCCCTTAAGATATATCTACTGTTAAAATTTGGCTGATGCATCTGTCGCCAATTTCGAGAAAAAAAATTTTAATATTTCAGAATTTTTTAAGGAGGAAGGAGCAGTCTAAAAAATTTGAAAAAAAAATCACAATTAAAGTTCTTCATTAGTACAATAATCATGATTTTAAAAAGAAATCCATGCAGTGGTTTCTTCCTATAAAACGCGTTTTTTGGTCTCTTACGCTAGGAGGGGGGGAGGGGAGTTGAACAATTTTTTCCCACGTATCTTTTTAGATGAATATCAATCATTAATAGGTTAAAAAGAAATCCGTTTCATGGGCAAATTCACGATAGAAATCCGGTAGTACCTTTTAGCAAAGTACTGATTTGCAATTGAAGACTTTCTTTTGTTTTAATTTGTTGGAATTATATTTTTGTTTTCAACATTACAAAAAGTTACAATGTGTTTTAGTAAAATAAAATCAGATTTCTCATTATAATGTGTTAAATATCACTATTATATTAATGACTCGGAACACTAAGTTTTTTATAAGTAAAAGCATAAAGTTTTACCTTACAGCAGAACCAGTTTTCTCCTTTAAAAGGCCTCTGAAGAAGCCTTTTAAAGGAGAAAACCAGTTCTGGCTGTAAGGTAAAATTTATGCTTTTACTTATAAAAAACTTAGTGTTCCGAGTCGTTAATACAATAGTGATATTTAGTTAAGTAACGGACACGTCATGGACAACGAAATCCAAGAATATAATGTGTTAGTTTAGTTAATTACGCACTCTACCCGAAACATATTCTCTGTGTCTGTAAGTTCATCTAAACGGCCCTGGAATTTTTTCTGAGGGAGTTTTTGTTTATTTATCAAAATTGTTTCAATGGGGAGAGTGAAACGGTTTCCACATTTCCACCAAAAAATGTGGTGGTGACCCTGGAACTTTGGGTGTCTTCTGGCTGTTCAAAGGTAAGTCGAAAAGAATAGTAATCGGGGCATCATTTCATTTCATTTCGTTTCTTCTTTTTACTTTATTGAACAGTTACAACATGACTGTTGTGCCACCACATCACTTTCACCCCTTATATGTAATAATACTAAAAAATTATTTTATGCATTACTGTTATAGACAGATGCATTAGTCTCATCTGTTTTGATGATTTGAAATTCAATTTCTAATTTGGTTTTAAATTTCATGTTCAACATAAACAAGCCCCAGACATTTATTAGATATTTATATGTAGCTATAACAAATACCTGTATAATAATAATTTAAACAAATATATTACACAAAAAATACTAAGTTTAATTCAGCTTAATGTTTGTTCTTATAAAAACATCCCTATTAAAGAAAAATTTCAGTTAAAACACATCTCAGTTTACTGATAAATAAGTTGTTCATAGTTTTTGTTTTACCGTCCTTGTAACCCTATTTTTACATTTCATTCTTTTTTGCCTCACTATTTGGAAAATGAAATTATGTTTAATACTTTTTATGTTACTTACTTACTTACTCAACTTATTTATTTTTACTCAACTTAGGTTCACCTGGCTAGGTTAGTTGTACAACTCCCAAAAAACACTTCAGTGAAGGACGCCATCCCATGTTGTGGCCCTCGATTTACTACTCGCAAACTCACCCACATGGTGCATGACATCGCCTTGTTTTTTACACTGTGTCCACACTCCCCATTCCAGGCACTTATTCCGGATCACAAAATCACCTCCTGATTGTCATTTCCCTTGTTGAACGTGGATTAATTCTCCACTCACACCAACCACGCCAGGACTGGTCTAGCCATTTTGTCGAACTTCTGGACATGTACCAAGCCTGCTGATTTTGTCGCCGATGCTCGCGACATTGCTTCATACCACACCCCCTTGTGATGCTGCACACCACGGCCCCTTGTACAACTCACCAATCCTTCGGCCATCTCGCCCCCTTTACATCACCCCTTCATTTAATTATTATTTATTATTTTGAAGACACTGAACTCTGCAATCACCATACTCGCCATGCACACCGTCCACTATGCAATCACAATGGGTATGGCGGGCGCCAAAATTCAAATTCAAACAGTCCTAGGGTTCTGTATCATTACCATGTCTCCTGTGGCCTGGGTAGCCGGAGTGATGCAATGAAGATCCAGTGCTTAGGACACTCCCAAGTTACCAGAGGAACTTCAGGAACTATTGAAGAAGTGTTCTAACGATCTCTCAAGAGGTGAGGTAAAAGAACTCAGATGG
The DNA here is from genome assembly GCA_034769895.1 of Magicicada septendecula. NCBI lineage: Eukaryota > Metazoa > Arthropoda > Insecta > Hemiptera > Cicadidae > Magicicada > Magicicada septendecula. The sequence continues at coordinate 307,445,610 of CM068375.1, forward strand.
TTTTTACATGAATTTAAAGATTCTTTTACAGTTCAGGGCCAGTCATTGGGAAGAACCTCTCTTGTACAACATCGCATCAATACCAGAGATACAACACCGATATACCAACCCCCTCAAAGACCTCTGTGAGCTAAGCAAGAGGAAATGTCTCTGTTAATGTAGGACATGTTGACAGAAGGAATAATCGAGCCTTCATCAAGCGCTTGTTCTTCTTTGGTATTGCTGGTAGCGAAGAAGGATGGTGGATTAAGTTTCTTCGTAGACTACCAGAGGTTGAACAATGAGACAAAGAAAGATTGCTATCCACTACCTCGCGTTGACGATACACTTGACACGCTGTCTGGAGCTCAGTGGTTTTTCACATTGAATCTGAAGAGTGGATATTGGCAAGTGGGTCTTCATCAAGAAGACAAGGAAAAGACAGCTTTCTCAACCCCAAGTGGCCTATTCCAATTTAACATCATGCCATTTGGACTCTGTAATGCACCGCCAACATTTGAAAGATTGATACATCTGGTCCTCCGAAGCATGACATAGAAAACTTGCATTGTTTATTTAGAGGATGTAATAGTAATTGGGAAGACTTTCAAAGTCCATTTGCAAAACCTTAAGGAAGTTCGAACTAGAATTCACAGTGCACAACTGAAGCTGAGTCCGAAAAACTGAAGTGTTCTCTATACCAGATGAAAGTACAGTATTTGGGCCATATAGTTTTGGCAGCAGGTGTTAGTATGGATCCCACTTCTGACACTACGAGAGAAGGATTGTGATCACACCAATTGGAGAATTAAAGCTCCAGAACGGCACACAGTTTCCACACGACATAAGACCAGTGGAAACTTAATCGTTAATGGATTTTTGGAAAGCGCATCATCATCATTTACAGTTGATACAGGTGCAACAGTGTCCATTGTGTGCCCTGACTTAATCAGCAACCGACAGCCTCAATTTAGCTCTTGTACAATACAGACTGTGACTGGAAGCCTCATCAAAGTATTAGGTTAGGTAGACGTATGTGTATGCCTGAATCTCCTTGAGTTTACCCACCAAATACTTGTTGCAGACATTGTCGATGAAGTGATTCTTGGCACGGACATTATGAATGCCTACGGATTCGTTGTGGACTTGAGAGAGAATGTCCTGAGGGTTGGCCAAGAGAAGATAAAGCTTTGCATGGCTAAAATGACAGGGTCTACCAACCATTCGATTAAGGAAGTGGCATTGGCGAAGAAAAAGTCAACAGGTCTGGTCAAGAGGAACCCTTCCTATTGTAAGCGGAAATGGAGGAAGAACTAGCAGAGGAAGTACAAATAAGTGTAACAACAAAAGAAGTGATTGGAAAGCAACTATGGGTGTTGAGGAAAGACTGTTCCTCGTTCCTGAGTTATGGAAGTGCCCGGGGGAAAAGTTGCTGAAGATGAAGTTACGCAAGAAGTCACTGACAAGACCCAAACAGACTTGGACCAGCTAATGGCGTATAGGTCATCTGTAGATGACGCAAAGGGAATGATCTCAGCAGAAGACTTTTATTCCTGGGGACTTGATGTTTGTATCACATGAGACTGAATTCGAAAAGCCGGAGAATTATCTTCTGCAAGTAGACAAACTATATACTGTCTGGCCACGATTCGATGATCGAGCATTGTGTAAGGTGGGAGAAGCATGGCCGGGTACTACAGTAGGCTAAGTGGGGGTAAACCAAACAGCTAGTACACATATTTCACCCTACCTCGCTTACAAGCAGCCGCGTGGTGGGGAGAGCAGCCTCGATCATCCAGTCGCGGCCAGACAGTAGATTGGCTGGCCAAGTATTACTGCAGAGACAGTTTGCCAGTTCAGGACGAACAGGCTTAAGGAGAGGGCAGTGTAATGAGAAACCTATCGAACAGCCAAGAGCATCCTCCACCCTTCCCTCCAATAGTCTCTCACCCTTGAAAGCCTCAATATAATCAAAGTGGACAAGCAGATTATTTTGATCATCTTTGTTATGATGTTGCATGTGTTTATGAGGAGTGTAATATTTATGGGCAATAAATAGGTGTGTAAGGAATCAAACACATTAATGATATTCTATAAATACAATTTGTAAGAGTATGCTTTGCCTACATTGTTGTATGGTAGTGAATCTAGTTTACTGAACAAACCACATACGGATTTGGTTGTAATGAGAACTCTGTCGAACAGCCAAAAGTGTCCTCCACCCGCCCCTCCACTAGTCGAGCAGGTGTAGTCTCAGTCAAGGCCGCACATAAGTACGTTCCAGAGTGTTCAAGAACACTTGACATACACATTAAGCTGGGATGAAGTAAGGATGGAAAACTATTCTGGAGCATGTACGGTACCTATAAAATGGACAGAGGCTGGCTTTGTCAGTCAGTTAAAGTGACCAATTTCCTTGGCACAGATCGAGTGGTTGTCAGAGTACTGTGAGAAGTATTTATTGTGTTATAAGTAGTGTGGAACTCTTAATAGTTGACTATTATTGTATGTGGACAATTTAACTTGAATTGTTATATGAGACTATTGTTACGGCATTACAGAACATGCTATGTGTTTCTCGGCTATTCCAGCGGAGCCCAGCTATAATGTGTGTGTGTGTGTACAGATTGCTGCTACTTTGAGATATAGGACGTGACACTTGTCATGCGTCCGTAGCCGAGACTGATCCAGATTTCACCAGTCCGAGCACACTATGTTCAAGGCGGGAAGCAATTACGCTCTAGTGTTTTCTAGTAACGTTGTTGACGTTTAGTATGGATTATTCTGGAATATCAGTGGGGTATAAATACAAGCACTCAGCGACGCTTAGTTCAGTTTGACTGGCGATTTATTCCAGTGTAGTTCGAAGTAATGTGGCGAAGTGTTATGTGTTTTATAATTGTGCGGGACTCTATTAGTTGACATTTTTATTGGGTGTGAACAATTTTTATTTTATTTGTTGTAAGAGACTATCTTGGTGATTACAAACTGTTTAATTGTGATAATTAAAACTGTCATACACATTAAGTGGAAACGGAAACTTTGTCAAAGACTAGTGTAATTTGTAATTAATTTGTAAACATGGATGCTAGTCAGATGGTGGAAAATTTTCAGGCACTGCTGTTGCAGACGGAAAAATGATAGGATGAGGAACACAGACAGGAGGCGGAAAAAGCAGAAAAACAACAGGATGAAAAACATTAGCAGGAAGCAGATAAAACAGAAGCTCTTTCTGAAGCCATGCAAAAACAATTGGAAGAACATACTATTGCAGACTTGGGTCTCCTACGTGGTGACTTAGGGGAATTACGTTGTGATCTGAATGGCCAAGAGGTAAGATTGTCTACAGTCGAAAAATCTGTATCAAATATTGAACAAACAATGTCAGAAAAAATATCTGCAGTAGAAGACTCAATTACAAACATAAGAGAACAAATTAAAAGTGAAGTTGAGCAGTTCATGAAGATACAACCAAAACAAATTTCTGAACAGATGATAAAGACAGAAAACACAATAGAGAAAGTCACCTTGCCTGCGGTTAGGACAGTTCATGTCAAGGCCCCAACCTTTGATAGAAGCATGCACTGGGCGATGTATTTACGCCAATTCGAAGCTGCTGCATGTGCAAATAATTGGACAGAGAAAGACAAGGCAGTTTCACTTGTTCTCGCATTAAAAGGACCTGCGACAGAACTACTACAGGAAGTGCCACCTGCCAGCCAGAACACCTATGCTGAATTGATAAAAGGTCTAGAATTATGGTATGGTGATAAACATTTGCGAGATGTGTACTACGCTCAGTTAAGAACAAGATGACAACGTTCCAAGGAGAGTCTTCAAGAGTTTGAGACAAGTATTGGCAGACTGATTAGATTGGCCTATCCTAAAGCACCAAAGATTTTCGAATGAGGTTTGCGGTACAGACATTTATTGATGGCATCAGAGATTGTGAACTTCAGCAAGTGTTACGAATGGCAAGACACCGAAATAGCCCAGAAGCTCTTGTTCATGCCCTAGAGTTTGAAGCTGCCAAGTCAATGTCCTGCTACATTAATGGGTTTATGCCATCACATTGTAGTCAGAAGATGCCAGTATCACATTGCCGTTATGATGGGTGCAGAAAAACAATGTTGTTGGACAAACAATTCAGAAGTCAAGAGCGGTGCAACGATTTCAAAGTTGGGAAAAAGACAAAAGAGCAAAGTGTTACAACTATGGGAAACGTGGTCATCTACAGGGAGAAGAAAATATCAAGAGAAGAGAGTGATCACACTGATTAGAGAATTAAAGCTCTAGAACAGCACACAGTTTCCACGCTACATAAGACCTGCATCTTGTTTTTGTTTTTCACTGTACCATACAACGATCAGTTAGACCATCGTAACACTATGTTGTTGATTTCAAACTGTTATTTGTGATTAATTAAAGCTGGTAATTAGTGATTTCATTGGTGTCTGTATTTTTTTTTCACTGTACCGTATGACGAGCAGCGAGACAGTCGCAACAATTTAGTTTGTGAAGATGATTCTGTAAAGAGAAGAGCTGTATTTTTATTTGGTAGTAGAAGTACATGTGTCTCCTACTACCAAGCTGTCAGGCAGCCATAATTCAAAACTTCATTATATTACTGTTTGCAAGCCATGTGCATCAATTTGAGTTTGATTAAAAAAAGGACATGTTTACTGCCCACAACAGAGGAGATTTTGCACAGAATCTGCAAACAGAGTTATGGAATACTTCTAACTTCTGACTTACAATAATGGGATTCATAATCCATGACTGAGTTTCATCTGTTACATACATTTACATTACATTACATACATTAGTTTGAGCATATATATATAATTTCCTGGTGGCAATGATGCTTTTTAACTGTTTGTTTTTTACTTATAAAAAACAAAACATTTTATATCTGTATGTATGTATGTATGTAGGTAAGTTGTAAGTGATTGGTAGTCCACTTGTCTGCTAACCTAGAGATCAAAAGTTTGATTCCCAAATGCACCATAAAATCAACATGCATTTTTCATCATTGATGTTGACCCAATCTGTAGACTAGTAATAGGCTGTCCAATAGCATGCCTTCCTTGTATTTCTTATGGCTCACATAGGCAGCCCACCATGCCTCTTGTGAATCATTTTAGTGATACAAAAAGGAGTTATTATTATTTTACTATTATAAGTCACATTCATGTCATTGTAGACATTAACTAAGAGTATTCAATAATTACATCATTTCCCCATCACCATAATGTTTTTAATATTATGTTCGCTCATTTGACACTTCAAAGCTTTATACCTCAACATAGTTTTAAGAATGTCATAGCTGAACTGACATACTTAATGTAAGAATTTATTATTCCCTAGAAGAGGTGTCCAATGAAATCACTAGCTTTAATGAGTCACAAATAACAATTTGAAATCAACAAGATACTCTCATACAATAATTTGAGTTAAATTTGTACACATGCAATAATTATGTCATCTATTAAGAGCTCTGCACTACTTATAACACAATAATAACTTTCCACAATACTTCAAAAACCACTCGATCCGCACTGAAGAAATCTCTCACTGTAAACTGAACTTACAAAGCCAGCTGCTGTAGGTTATATAGATAGTGCAGGTGTTCCAGAATAACTTTCCATTCTTACTGCGGCATGCCAGCATAATGCGTATTTCAAGTGGTCTCTGGAACAATCTGGAAGGTTCTGGAGTGGACCCTTGCCTGAAACGCTACACCTGGTTGACTAGCGGAAAAACGGGTGAAAGGACGCTCTTGACTCTTCAAGAGAGTCCGTTGTTACAATATGAATGTTGTATCAAATTTACAATCCCAAAACAATTCTACAATCACAGAACAATACAAAAATTCTGTCTGATGTGACCATTGGGGGGGGGGGATTCCTCCCTGAGGATTCACACCTGGTGTTCACCCTAATTATTCTCAGTCTTGCTCAAAGAACTCAAATGTTGGATTATGCTATACAAAATTAGTGACGTTGTTTCAATGAATAGTTAAGGTAAGTTGCCTGCTGAATTTCAAATTAGTAGTTAATAAAATAAAAGTGTACTGGTTTATTATTATAAAGCCAATGCAGTTTTACTTAGGCTAAACATTTTATGTTTAAAACTCATAGAGAAACACTGAACAGTTGTGAAAAGTACATAAGTACACAACTTGTGATGTAGTGAGGGTCTACTGGGAGAGAGTATTAATTTTTTTGTTGCACTATCAACTGTTATGAGCCATTACTTTTTTCAAAATGTGTAACTTTGTATGACTTTTGAACAGTTGTATATACAAAGTCAGTTTTAAACCAATTTTCATTAACCGTGACTACGAGAAGATGAACAGCAATATATGTAGGTAAAGCACTAAAAATATTTGGGTAGTTTTTTAAAACAAATTTTTTTTAAGTCTTGGAAAGTGAAATGAAAATGTACTGTAAACATATATTTGATCTACGATCGAGAAATTATATTATACTGTATTTCTATTATCACCCATTGAAGATATGTAATTGGACATGGCATAAACAAATTGTACAGCAATTAATAAGGAATTGTTTTCACATGAATATATTTACTCAGGTGTTCTGTGAGCGCATATGTTCTGTGAATTATTTCACATGATAAGGCACTATAAGAATGAAGTTTTCCGATTTGCTGTTGATTGTCTTTATTTTAGTAAGTAGTTTATTTTATTTATTTGTCTTTATTTTACAAGCATGTAGTTATAATATTATTTGTATAAACATTCATAATTTTATGAGTACATTTGTTGACAATTCTAACAATGTAATAATAAAACTTAGTTTTGTTATTTGTCACTGAAGTAATAGTTGGCAAGACATTACTTAATTAAGACACCTGTACGTAATTGCATATAAATTAATGTTATCATTCTCATTATTATTATCTGTCAATTGATTCATGTCATTCACAATTAATTTGTTTATTATGAACAAATAATGATACAGTATTGTACAGTAGTACAATATGATTAGTTTTGATCTGATTAAATATTTGGAAGATAGAGACTTCTTTAGATGTGAGTCCAATTTTGGTCTTCTAAAGATATATGAATATGTAAATGTATGTTACACACATGTAGATGCAGTCTGCAAATAACATATTTGTTTAATACGTACAACAAACCACAATTATCATAAATTATAGAAAGATAATAATTACCTTAGAAATTATATACCATATAGTATTGATTTACTATGAATTAGATATGGAATTTAAAGCACATAAATTTGGTTTTGAAATTACATTGTAGTAAATTATATTCATAGTAAAGGGACCAGGATGAAAAATTTTATTTTGAATGTTGACATACTTGCAAAATATAGGTTAGGTTACACTTCAGTTAGATACCAGACACTCATCATTAATCTAAATGTATACTACTGTTAGAGGGATTACCTAAAATATATATTTGTAATTACATGGGTAATGAGAGAAATAATCCATTGACACAGGATATAACATTTGTTTTTTATATTTTGAGTAGAGGAAAGTAGGGAGGGTCAGTATTTGAAAATCCTGCCTCTGGAATCAGCTGTGCTTACTGAGAAAGAGGTTAGTTAATAATAAAACATCTGTGATGTCTGTATGGCAATAGAAAGTGATGTTGGAAAGTTATCAGGTTTTTTATGATTTTGCCATCTTTGTTTTTTTTATTTGTAAACTTAACATATTAGTCGATTTAAATAAATTTATTTTATAATTGTGAATTTAACATAATAATAAATATACTGTTAGCTTCATTTTGATATAATGACATTACAGGAACAGTGAATGCTTTAGGACTTGTTTTAAAATGAGGAGTAAAGAGAAATGATGGACTTATTTACCTATGTGGACATGTTTTCATTCTATGTGCAATGTCCACAGATGTAATTAAAACATACATTTTATATTTGTATTTGTTTAGTTTTATAATTAGAAATAATTTCCATTGTTTATTGACTATTTAGCAACTGTACTTAACTTGTAAACTTGTTTTTTTTCCTTAGAGGTGATGAGATGATGTTGGTGTTAATAAAAATCTTTATTTAACTTTATTCAAACTTCTACACTCACACAGTTAACATAAAACTCACAAAGCTTCTTTTTCATCCTTCCTACCTACAAAGTAATGATGCTGTTAACGGAATATTTTAAATAAAATATTATATTTTAATTTGTGTTTTATAATCCTTTGTAAGTTGCATTTAGTTAAATTTATAAAAAAGAATATGGTGAAAACAGTTGTACAGAGGTGATGTTAGGGATACTTTAGTTATTTTTATGACTAAAGTAGGAAAATTGTTGTCTTGGGTCTATTATATTTATATAATCATAAAATAAGTAAGTTACAAACGTTAACATCAGGAAGAATTTGAAGATATTCTCTTTAAATGATAAAATTGAAAGCTCGGAACTGTGTTGGCTTGACCACATCTATAGGATGAATGAGGAAAGGTACCCGAGATAAGCATGGGAGGCAAAACCAGAAGGCAGAAGAGGAAGAGGATGGCCCAGAACGAAATGGATGGATAACATCAAGAAGAGTTTAGAAGGCAGAGGAGCAGTTTGGGGCCGTGTCAGGGTTTTTCACTGGACAGGACGAGATGGAGAACTCTCTCGAAAACCTCCCTCGACACCCAATGGGTAAATGAGGATGACTAAGAAGAAGGAGATGTAAATTACATTTAAAACATTTAATTACATTTATTTTAGTGGTAAGGATACAATTTCTGAAATAATTACTGTAACAGAAAATCAAAAGGTTATTACTTTGAGAATGACCCACTTATGGTGTATGATCTATATTACTAATCTCCTTTCAACTTATTTTATATATACAAAACTTGTAGTGGTTGTATGAGAATATGAATAAATGGCAACAAATGGACTCATGTATTTGTAGTCATAAGTCATGTCTGTGGAAGAAGTACTGAGAAGATTGTCAAAATTAAAAATTGAACTAGTAAAAGTAATGTGACCGAATTATAATGCTGCTGTGACAAGAGCTCCAGTTAAATGGCCAATCAAACAGGCTTTTTATGTCATGTTAGTTGGTAACCTTACTGATTTTGTGTAAATTAAGCCTAGCTATAATAAATATTATGCTTATCTTGTTGATTCATCCTCTTTGTTCACTTTATTAAATTTATTAATATATATAAACTTTCACGTATGAACTTACTATTTGTTGTCACTTTCCCAAATGTTTCGAGGTGATGTTCCTCTTCCTCAGTGGGAGTAATACTGCATGTCGATTACAGAATAACCGTTACGGACTATAGGTGTGTGTGGTGGGGGTTGATGGTGGGAAGGGATTGGCGCTGAGGTTCAAATTGTGTGTTTGGATCAGTGTATCGAATAGTGTATGTGATTTATAATGTAATTGTTCATTTAATATGTTGTTTGGTTGTACTGTGTGATATCTGTATATTTCAAATTGTTCAGCTGTGTTACAGTTACACAAACATAGAACACAACATGGAAATATTACACTACTTACCTAAAAGTAGAAAACTAAACATAGCTGAACAATTTGAAATATACAGATATCACAAACTAAAACCAAACAACATATTAAATGAACAATTACATTATAAATCACATACACTATTCGATACACTGATCCAAACACACAATTTGAACCTCAGTGCCAATCCCTTCCCACCATCAACCCCCACCACACACACCTATAGTCCGTAACGGTTATTCTGTAATCGACATTCAGTATTACTCCCACTGAGGAAGAGGAACATCACCTTGAAATGTTTGGGGAAGTGACAACGAATAGTGAGTTCATACGTGAAAGTTTATATATATTAATAAATGTTATGCCCTCTTCTGCCAAGAGTTGCCACATTTGCAGCTACTTATTTGGCCTTATGACGCTGTATGGACACCACAGTCTCACATAGGACTCGAATCCACAATCCCTCAATAAAATATGAGAAATTAGTCACTAGACCATAGAGAAAGTCAACAATGTAATTGTCAAAATGCAGCTGTTGAATAAAATCCTAACAGTTACTAGTTTGGAACAAAAAACTATCTTCTATTCAGCTACACATTCTTAGCACTTAAATTGTCACTTCTAAACAATTTTTTTTTGTTGAAGGTGTTGTAAGTTAGTTGAAGAGTTACGGTATTTTAATCATAAGCTTTTTGTTTCATCTGCAGATTAAGAAGGGTTGTTATCCTTTGCCCTTTTCCTTAGTAACTACTGTCATCTTTATATGATTCATTATTCAAGTTGCTTTTTATATTCATACACTTCAATGTAAAACAATATACCTTGATAGGACTGATGATGACCTACTCGCAAAAAATCTAATTTAATCATCACAAATCAGTATATAAATTCAACATGATAGCTGCTGAGAAAAAACTTATGTTTTAAGGCAACTGTTTTAAGCAGATAAAGGGTGTGATAACAATGTACTAATCTAGAGGTCTTGGGTTTCCCAGGCAGCATCATAAAAGCATGTTGTGTTTTCAGCAGACAGGTTAACGTTAACTCACTGTAGAAATGAGTACCTGGTATTACAAGCAGATTCAGGAAGGGAAAGGGGGCTGCTGCCTCCCTTCAGCTCTAAATAGACACTGGATAAAGTAGCAGTTTTTTGCCTATTGTAATATAAAAATCAACATTTTTTGAAAAGAGTACCATGAAATAATATGGATTTAATATTTACATTTATCTTTAACATTAAAATTCCACAATTATATTTACAGTGATTAATTTTAGAATCACTGTATTCTAATGCCAAAAATTGCCACTTTAACACTAACAAATTGTCACAAACATTTAATGTAATGTGTTATGTTTTTCTGATCATCTTCAACATGTGTGTGTGTGTGTGTGTGTGTGTGTGTGTGTGTGTGTGTGTGTGTGTGTGTGTGTGTGAGACATGTGTGTTTTATTTTAATCACTGCTAGAAGATGACAAACTGATGTGTATGTCAATACACAATTGAGTATAAAAGCTCACATATGAAAAATGTAAGAATGCTTGTAAGCTTTTTCCAGGTTTCTTCCCAAAAAAAGCAGAAATGTTGGCTAATAAAATTATTTCACTTTTAAAAGAATATAACACTGAAACCAAGTTAATACACAAAACATAAAATGATATCTCTAAGATGGCTGGTTGTCACAGTGTAGTACAAGCCCTTGTCTGTCAACAGCGTCTTGAATATCCACAATAAGATTTTAATTTAAAAGTATCGGTATATAAAATTAACTGCATAATGAAAACATGTTGTACTGTATCTATTTTTTCCAAAGTATTTTACTGACTTAAGGGTTTTTTCTAGGAAGAAATTATTACTATCAATTATTCACTTTATTATTATTTTTTTTTAACTATAAATGAAATAAAACACACACACACACACACACACACACACACACACACACACACACACACACACACACACACACACACACACACACACACACACACACACACACACACACACACACACACACACACACACACACACACACACAGTACAAATGTACCAGACCTACTGCTCTGGAAATTGTTGGAAAATTTAGCCACCTTTTTTAAAATTCTGGACCTGCTGCCAACGCTTGGGGGAATATGTATGGCTAAAGCATAATCTGTAGTCACTCTACCTTCCTTGTATGCTGTAAGCTGAATAGGGCAGCCTAGACAGGCTAGTCCTTAAGTTATTTTAGTGGTACCAAAAAGTACCCAACACATGTAAAACCTTGGGCAAGAATACAGCAAGAGAGGATGATAGAATATTGTAAAGTAAATGACATAATAAACCATTTAAAGTGTATATACACTTTTCATATGTTGCAATTCTTTAAACATAGTATGTGCTTATGTGGTTAGTATCACAATACGATGGTACAGTTTTGAGCTCAACTTATGGTCATATTATTAGTATGTTTTATACAGTTTTACAGCTTACATATTTCAGAAATTTCAACTTAAAGTAAATTATTTCCAGTTTCTTCTTGACTAATACGATGCTTTGGTACCCTACATGCAATTTATTTACTCTGACATCATCATTCTGATGATAGTTGGGTATGGTTAGGTTAGATTATTTTGTCATTGTTGTGGATAACTAACACAGCTACATCTATATATGAGACCTGGAAAAGAAGCTTGTGAAATCATTATTATAAAATGCTGTATACAAATTTATAATGTCATGGTATTGACTGTTATTATTATTATTTCCTTCCAAGTGATTTGTCCTTGGTAATACACTTTGCCAGAGGCTAATCCACCTTTTGAAGCTGTGTCTGAAATGCTTTATTGGATCAACTTTTAGAACTTCTGTCACATTATCAAACTTATTGTCTTCAAAATACATTCCTTTTTACATTTTGTTACCTTCAGGAAGAGAAAAAAATTGCTTATGGCCAGAACTAGTGAACAGAATTGGAGTTACAACGCCATTATGTTTTTACTAACTAAAAATACCCTCAAAGTCAGAATGGCGGTGCATTGTAGGTAGGTGCAACAACAATGCAAATTAAACATAACAAATTATTTGCAGTTGTACACAATACAGTACATATTTGAAAATTTTAAAGAAAATACTTGGCCTTCCATACTTGTACTCCAGGATGAACCACTATTGCACAAACATTGTCATGAGCATCCACTTATCATAATCAGGAGTTGCTGGGAAAAGTTTTGTTGTACAACATTTTTGCCTGTTACACAAGGTGAATTTACTATGATTCAGAAAGGTCTAGTTTAATATGGTCAGAATGTATGGCCCTTTGAAATAAAAATAATGTTTATTAAGATCGGTCCAGCCGTTCTCGAGTAATTGGCGAACATATATATAAAGCATATGGACGAATATATAACCTCCTCCTTTTTGAAGTCGGTTAATTACATAATAATATGATTGCTATTATTAAAACTATTTGCCATTAGAATAGTACATAGTTTTAGGTTAAGGACAACTCATGTTTATTTACATTATCCACAATTGATGTATAACATAAGTATATTGATACACACTATTTATAGAATGCACTAGAATATTCTGTATCAATGTACAAACACATTTATAGTTAACATGATTTATTCTGCAATGTTCTGGAATGGGCGACTGAAGTATTCTGGGCTATAGTAGTAAATTATGCATGTTTTGGTGAATGACATAATTACTATACTATATATAAAAGGCAGTTGACAGTTTTAGCCAGTCTCAATTCTGAGTTCAGTGGAGTACGTTATAGAATTAGTGCATGTGTTTGATACCACATTTGTCGATCAATATTACATTGACATGTGTGCTAGATGCTGACACTTGACCAAAGACAGTGTTGAAAGGATGTTTCAACTGGTTGTTTGGCACTCTGTGAATGCAACCAGCTGAATTTTTGGGTTGATTCATAACTGTTGATGAGAAAAAAATGGATTGTAAAAGGTGAACTAACTCCAAAGATGGTGAAGACAATTCCTTCTGCTGATAAGTTTATGGAAACTGTTTTTTTTTTGGGGGGGGGGCTTTAGAGTAATCTTCATTGACTATCTTAAAAAGGGGAAAACAATTAACGGCAAATACTGTGCAAACCTACAGCATCTTGTAAACGACCAAATCAAGAAAAGACAACCACATTTAGCAAAACAGAAAGTGGTGTTTCACCAACACAATGCACCATCTCTCCTACCAATTGTTGCGATGGCTGAAATAAAAAAAATTGAAGTTTGAATTGCTTCCTCAACCACCATATCCACCCTATGTAGCCCTGAGTGACTCCTACCTTTTTCCTAATCTCAAAAAATGGCTCACTGGAAAAAGATTTACACTGACAATAATCAAGTCAGCGATGCTGTAAATGGCTACTTTGAGTACCTTGACAACTCGGCTTATCAGTCTGGCAAAACCACTTTAGAATATCATTGGGAAAAGTGTATAGAGATAATTAGAGATTATGTTGATAACAAACACAAATTAATACAATAAAGTGTTGTTTTCTTATTCAGGCCTGGAACTTTTCACGCTACCCTCATATATTCACATTTTTGTGTTCACTGAACATTCTTCAGACAAAAGTTAGTAGTGACATAAATCTGTGCTTCAATGAAATTATGTCACTTGTAACAAATTAAATAAATCTTAATTTGTTTGTAAAAAAAAATGTTATTTATTTATTATTATTATTTTTTTTTTTTAAATTATTCAAGTAATTTTTATTAACAAATAATCAAATAATCGATTTTCTATCGATTGATTAATCGACTCTCTCAGGGTATATCAATAGATTGTACAATTATTTATTATCGGGTTCTTTGAACAGTTATTTTATATATAGTCAGAGAAAAGGGCATAGTATTGAAAGTATAACATTACAATATATAAGCTTATTAATAAAATACAATTATAACATTCAATATATAATAGTAAGTAAATAAATTTTTCGAACCGTGAAGATTTACTGGCAGTGCCGCTTTGAATTGTGGGAACTTAAAGATGGCCACTTCGTATTCAGATGTAATTGATGAACTGCACCTCGACGAATTTGCTTCAAATAAAGGCTGCTTTTCCAATGATTTCTCGTTCCTGCATCTGCGCTTATTCCTTCTGGTGTTGGTGGAGTGTTCCTGGTTAAGTGTTTGTGGTTCCCTTCGATAAAATGTGTGGGATAAAGTTATATTTCACTTTAGTTAATAAGGTCGACTATTGCACTGTTCGTTTCGTTATGTGGAATTATTGTTTTAATGGTTTAAATTGTGGATTCACTTATTTTCTGTTCTGTTTTAAGTTAATTTAATGTTTGTAGATATTAGTTTCACTGAAGTTAAGGTTTAAATAAATTTATTCGACATTCGCGATTTTCACAGTAGACTAGGCTTGTCGAATGTATGCCATTTATGTCTTCACTATAGGTTAATATTTTAGTAAGAGCTCGTCTTAAGTGTACTCAACAAAATCTAATAATCAACTAACTAACTTCCTTCGTCTTCTACTAAAGTCTTAGCCAATTTAATATTAGCAATACATTGTTTCAAATCTATTTTACATCCGTTACATGTGAAAATTTTACATTATACTACTGAATATATTTTTGCTATTATTTAAATTTATTAAATACTAAATACATAATCTCCTTCTTTATCTCATCCTGCTTGGTTTGATACCAAATAAGATAGTTTTACAAAGTTTTTTATCTATTAAAATTTACTTCCTGTTCTTCTCAAAATGTTTGCCATTTTATATGTTATATTTATGATTGTATTAAATCTCAGATTAAGATAAAAGGTTTATCTTCCCTTCATTTCTTGTAATTTGATTAATTGGTTATCTTTTTAAATATTATTCATTAATCTGTGACTCCCCTCTTTGAATTTTCAGTTTTTACATTTGCATTTTTAACAATAATTCTTACTATCTTTTTACAATATCTTTCTTAATTATAGTGACAGTTATATGACTCTGTGACTGATTTACCTTATATAAATTCCATCAGTTTAACCATTTTTCTGTACTTAATTCATCAATTATAATGCTGTTTAGATTTACCATTTGGCCTAGATTTTAACTGTTTTTACATACAAAGTTTTTTGAATAATACATCTTGTTTATACCCCTTCTGACTTTCTATTCTACTCTAATATTGATTAACATTTCTTTACTTTAATAAAAGAACATTTAGTATAGAATTTATACTATTAATTCATAACACTTAATTGAAATTAACACTGGTATTTAATCTCAGACATTTTAATCTGGATTAATTATTAACACATAATAAACATTTTAATAAAAGAATGGTATTTAACTCTGACATTTCGGTCTTGATTATTTGAACTTATTATAACAAAACATATCTGTCCTTCCATCGTTTACACTACTTCTTATACCTAGTTTTATTTTCAGTCTTAGCTGTTTTTATTTGATTTTTGGGGTAATGATTCTTGGTCACTTCACTTTTTTACTGTCCTGCTCTTGTTTTATTATGGTCATTCTAATGAATGTTGTATATAAAGAATGGCAGTTATTATTTAGAAACACTTGTATTATTTGTCATTATAATACTCAATTAAATATTATTTATTGACACAATATTAACACTTTAAAGTTGTATAATTTTCACAATTTACTCAGTTTATGAACTCCAATATTGACACATTAGGTTTATTTAATATAATATAAAAACTTGCACTGATCCCCTTTTTATTCTTTGATTTTATTTCTAATTAGTTTTATAGTCTTTTTAAAATCAAGAAGTTTGTTTATAGAGGATAATGAAGGTTTGTTTTTTCTATTATATTACTAATTCACATTGGTTCACTTTCAATTCTACTTTATACACTTTTGGTTTATATCTATTTTACATTGTTTTCTAAATTTGGGTTTTTTGTTATACTTTCATATGTTATTATTTTTATTACTTTCTTATGGGGTTTTTGTTTTGGTTTCTTATAAGAGCACTCCTTCTTCTTGTGGATGTTGTCTTGTTCTGGTTTCTTCCTTAATTGCTCCTTTCCTACCTGTTTCTTATAAAAGTATTCCTTCTTATTGTGGATGTTGTCTTGTTCTGGTTTCTTCCTTACTTACTCCTATCCTACCTGGGTATTACTTTACTTTATTTTTAGTTTTTTGTTTTATTTTGGTTACTCATCATTCATTGTAATATTGGTTTTAATGAAACTCTTGCTTCAATCTATGATTGTGCTTTACGGTGGTTCTTAATTAATTTTTAATGTTGCTTTCTTGGATTTAAATTTGTTTTTATTTTATTTTATGATCTTTCTTTCCATTCAGAACTATGGGCATTATCTGTCATGCTACACACTGAAAGAAAATATCACAGTTCAGTGTCAGATGAAGTGCTACAAAACTATATGAATGATTGTCGATGAATGATTTCTGATAACTACAGTGTATTGCAAGAATCTGTAACATCTGCAAGTGCAGTGTAAATGAAGTGTATAAATGTATTGCCTTTAAAATTCTGGATCGCTCATTAGGGCAACTGGCACTAAATTTGACAGTTTTAAGAACATGTTTATTTTAGAACATTTAAATGAGAAAAAATGTATGGATTTTTGGCAGAATTGCTCCCACCTCCAGTTTAACAAGCTGAAATATTTGTTTCCAAAATTGTGTGACTGGGTAATACTACACAGTGGATTAGTAAACTTCAACAGCAGTAGTGATAAATTGCTTCCATGTATTCAACTTACTTCTGAAATATAAACAACCAGCCAACAAATATTATACAGTGTTTATTGAAATTAATAGTAAATATTCTACTTACATCAGACTCAACTGAGTGTTTGATGAACACACTGAAGAGAATCAAAACATAGCCTTTCTTTGTAACACTACGAAAATAAAAGATATTAAAACTTGCCTATCGAAAAAAAATTGTCATTTATGTGCACAAAGAATCTGACTTCCAAGGAAAGCATTATAGATATTTTTGCTGAGTTAAAGATGTGGTATGCAGAGCTTATTTACAAGAAAATATGTCTGTTTAAAGCATACAGTACCCTGTGTTATTTTTCATAATTGAAAAATGTAAGTAGATTTATTTTTTCCTCAGCCATATTTTCTAATTAAGATTAGACAAAAATGTATGTTGTCTAATTTTCTCTTTAATGAAAACGATACATCAATATATTCAAACATCAATTTTAGTAGTGGTTTAGTGGTTGCTTTTTGTCTGCTTTTATGTCTACCCAATTTATTTTGTATACTTTACTTACAAAATTGTGTTCTACTTTACCACTGTACATAACTGTCTATCATGTTTGATTAACTTTCTTTTACCTTCTACCTTAAATAGGGACAACTCACTGTGAGTACTATTTTAGCCATAAATTATAAATAGATATAACATTCACTGATTTAATAGATGACAAAGAAGTACCATATATGTACTACAACTTTTGCAACAGTTTCAGATTCAGAAATTCTATAACTTAGCGAACCTCTAACCATGTGTTATGAGCCATATGTTGAACAAAAATTTATAGACTGTTGTTACATAAATTTCTAAATGATGGGTAATTTGCATCTGTTGAACCCTCTCTCCAAACTACCTCGATCATATTATATTTCAGCAAGGCTCCTGTTGAAAGGTCGTTGAAAGGTTGATAGGTCTTTCAACAGGGTGCCGAATTTCAACTGTCAGTCAACTGTCTGAGTTTCTGAAGATGACCCCAGATTCTGGGGGTTGAAACATCAAGTGTAAAAATATTGTGACGGAGGCAGCCCAGGAAGAGGGTTCACCAGTTAAATTTTTTGTAGTAACATAAACTTTGCTTTAATGTATAGGGCGATGTGAAGTCAAGAGCAACAAAGAAAAAAAGCAGCAGCACAAGTAGCTTTGAGATTGATGAAGATGCATTAGAAGAACTCTTCTATAAAGAAGGTGGAGGCGTAATAGTTCGTCAAATGCCAAAGGATGTAGTATGGGATCTTGCCGGACGAAAGACTTTAATAACAACAGATATGTTGACTGAAGAGTATTTGACATTTCGAATTACTAATGACAAAGAAACAAATATTCCATTAATCAAGGATCCAGAGAATAATGAATTATATGTTGTCATATGGTCTATAACAAGTCCAGATATTGAGTTATACCATTTAAACAAAGGACCAAATGGAGAATTTCTTGTCTTTGATGATGATAACACTACAATGCTTGTTACCTTAAATAAATATAGTGAAGTTGTACTGAAACCATATATAATTAATTTAAAAAATCATCCTCAGGTAATAAAAATATGAATAAATTATTTGTGTTTGTATAGACGTTTTTGTTTTATTTTGTAAAACATCAAGTTTTAATTTTTAAACGAGTCCTTAAAGAGTACTTCTAATCTTATATATATAATATTTGGCTACTGCTCTATTATTTATTAGTTGAACATTAAATAATAAACGTGAAAGGTAGGTTTAGATAACTATTGCTATCAACAAGTAATTCTAGCTAATAATTAAAACGTTTGCTTGTGGTATTAAATGTGTTTAACTCATCAGAGTTGTAATATGTAATGAAGTATTTTAAAAATTATATATTATTATATTAAAAATCTAGAGAGCTGTAGTTCTTATTTTAGTTTAAGGAACAAGATTAATTTCTCAAATATAATCACCACTTATCAGTAATTCATAATATATCTTAAAAGTTAAGATTTCAGAAAGGCAAGTTAGATGCTGTCTGTCTCTGAAACACTTATTAAGACTTGAGATTACTTAAAACTGAATTGCCTTTTTGTTTTAAAGTTCATTTTCTACAGTAATATCCAGTTAATTTGTGTAACTCTGCATAATTACAACATAACAATTTCAAGTGATGAAAAATGACATGTCTTGAAAGATTATCATGCTAACAAAGAATGACCTGCAATCCTGACCTTATCTTTTTGTAGGTTATGTATTTATAATACATTTATATATTCTAAATATACATTTAGAATAATTTAGCTCATCAGTGTGGATGGCAATACAATCTAATGAGAAGCTAAATCACTCTAAAGTGCTTATTGAGAGTCAGTGGATTAGTGCAGAACTACAAGTTAAGTTCTATGTAAAAAAGAAGACATTTAGGAAAATAAATATTTTTTTATTATATTGGTAATATGACAAAATTGTATGATTAAAATTTTATTGATTTACAGGTGTGATGCATTCTTATAGTCTGTAGTTATTCCCAGAAATTTTCCTGCTCCAAAAAGTTCCACTACTGAATAAAGAATAGAAACATATCAGGTAGGAAAACCATATCCACAAAAAAAGAGTTGTAGTGATAGAATATGGTAATTAATAATGGGAGTCAGATCAGTGGTGACTTTCCACACAAGCAGTATTTACAGTTTAAAGTATGCTAAAATAATTCTTATAATTCTACAATATTGAAATAAAATGAATGGAATGTAGTAATAACAAAATAATAATAGTAATAATGACCCCCTCCCCCCCAGAAACCTCAACCATATGCCTGAGCCTACAACATTTTGGCCTCATGGGGGGGGGGGATCAGCTGTTACTCTTTAGTTGGCTAACAGGGCTCTGGTAAGTGAGTTTGACAAGGCTGTGTATACCATTCATGTAACCACCATGTGTATACCACGTATCATAACCCATGATGGAACTGATAGTGCCAGTGGTTTATTCTCGGTCACTGATATATCTTTTTGGAGGTTGACTCTTGCTCTGTGCCTCTTGTGGAGAGTTCTTTGTGATCTCTATGGAAGTGACCACTTTCCTTTGTTCGTCATGACTGGCACCCCAAAGAGGGAAGTGTGTGTGCCGAGGAGGTGGTGCATGAATCTTGCAAACTAGACTGGACCTACTGAAATTAAGTCGTGTTGATGTTGGTGGTGATGTCAAACATTTGTCGCTTCATGGGCGCCATTATGGAAGCTTCTGAGAGTCGCATCCCGCAGACTGGGGTTCTGTATGGAGGACACCAGTGCCATGGTGGGAAGCAGAAGTTAAGCAAGCAATCAGGGAGAAGCAGAGAGCTTTCAACAGATTTAAACAGGTGTTGAGTTTAGACAATCTGATTGCTTACAAGCGCATTATATCCGCAACTTGGTGAAGAATTCTGTCTGCAAAAAAGTCTAGTTGGGAGAAATTTGTATCCAGCATCATCTGGTTGACCCCAGCAGTGGAGGTCTGGAGGCGCAATCGGCAATCATTGTTTTATTGGTGTACAAGCTTTTGACTGCCCTTGAACAGATCAGTCAAATGGTGTGAAATGAAGATGAAATTGTGGAAATATTGACTGCACATTATGCCACAGTCAGTAGTTTGAATAGCTATAGAGAAGGTTTCCTCAGGCAAAAAGATGAAGCAGAGCAAAATGCTCTACACTCCAAATAGGTCATACAATGGCCTACTTATAATGAGGGATTTAAAGACTGCTACAGACGCTTCTGATAACACTGCAGCAGGACTAGATAACATCACATACAGCATGTTGAAAATCTGTTGAAGATAATGAAATTAACCTTGTTAAACTTATACAATTACATACGGATGCAAGTGGCTAGTCCACGAGGATGAAAAGAATCAATTGTTATTCCCCTTCTCAACTCAGGTAAAAACCTGGGTGAAACTGGAGAATTATCATCCATTGTCTCTAACACGTTGCTTGGGAAAGTTATTGGAGAGAATGGTCAACAATCGACTCACCTGATGTCTGGAGTATTACAAACAACTTTCCGTTCACCAGTGTGGATATAGAAATCATTCAACTAGTGACCAACTGTTACACTTGGAAAACACAGTCAATACTTGTTTTAAAGATTGAAAATACATGCTTGACACCTTTTTTTAGAAGGTCTTTGGTACAACATGGATCCACAATGTATTGAAAAGGCTCTATAGTAGAGATTTCGGGATAACCTTCTGAAATTTATAACAAGCTTCCTCTGATAACATTCCTTTTAGGTCCACATCAGGAAGACCATCTCAACCCATTGAGTTTTAGAGAATGGTGTACTCCAGGGCTCTCTGCTGAGTGGTACACTGTTTATTATCACTATGAATGACATCTTTACAGGCACTGAGGCATGTATAGGAAAATATCTATATGTTGATGACCTAGCTTTGTTTTACTCAGTATTATCGGCAGTGATGATGAAATACAAGTTGCAAAGAGCTGTAAATAAGATTATGGAGAATGCCAAAAATGTGAATTTTTGTTTCTCAGTAGTAAAGGCAACTTGTGTTCATTTCTGTCGCAAATGAGTGAGATGCCAAAATCTAAATCTGAAGATGAATGGAGATGAGACTCGGTATGAAAGGGAAGTTCACTTTTTAGGTTTCGTCTTCTACAGAGAATTAATATGGAAAAGGCTAATGATAATGTGATGTATTTATAATATACACACACTTATTGCTTACTAATGGTACCTATAATCTCAATCTTCTATTGTAGTGTATTCACTGTTCATAACGTAAAGATACCATACATATGATTTATGTATTGTGTCTTGAAAAATACAATAGATAATGTATGTTCTCGAGAAACTGTTGACACAAACGTACGTCTCACAATCATTAATCAGAGTTTACAAATTCGTTTTTTTTTGTAAATACAGTAGTAACTGTTTTACAATATTGTGACCATGAGTGCACAGTGTATATGTCCTGATGATGGTCTATTACCAAAATTGATTGAAATTAAGAATGTGAGTAATTAAAACTTTATTATAAATCATATGTATGGTATCTTTAGATTATGAGCAATGAATACACCACAATAGAAGATTGACAGAAAAGTCATATTGAAGATCTGGCTGCTAGATGTAAATCAACACTCGATGCTATTAGATACATCTCCCATATCAACTGGAGAGCAGATTGAGAAGTACTGCTGCTCTCTGATATATACAGCTCTGATCCTTTCAAAAACGGACTATGAACTCACAGTCTACTCTTCAGGCAGAAAGTCTGATCTCAAACGATTAGACATAGTGTAGGGATCTGTTATGCCACAGGAGCTTTTTGCACTAGCCCAACTGTTAGCCTTTACTGTGAGCAGGAATGATGTCACTGCATCTTAGAGGTCATAAGTTGCTACTGAGCTACGCTTCAAAGATCTGTGCCCTGCCAAATTATCTGAATCACATAGCGTTCACTAAGAACAGATGAGCGTATGTTTATATCTGGCATTGCACATCCACTTGTTTGGCTGGTGTTTGTGTGTTGGAGCTATTCAACTACAATGTCCCAGATGAGCAGATGATACATCCGATTATCCCATAGAAAGTACCACCTTGGCTGCTTAGGAAACCTCAGTGTCATTTGGATTTAATAATAATAATAATAATAATAATAATAATAATAATAATAATAATAATAATAATAATACTTTTTTTGTTTTGTTTTTTTTTTTTATGAGGGAGACTGGAAAACTTATGTTCGCCGCAGGAGGGTCCGCACTCCTATGGTGTGTGGGACTCACACCCACCAAAACCACAAACCCTGCTGTCCACAGGCATGGATCCACCTTGGGACTCAGCTTTTGCAATACTTCAAGGTGGTGCCATTTGTACTTCGTCCTGTGGACGTACATCTGTTTTAACCCTTCAGTGGGTCCACGTTACCTGTTTCCTGCTATTCTGTCAGCGGCCCTAGCAAGATCATCTTCGGCTTCCTTCTTTTGCCTTAGTACCTTCTCTATGTAAGCTGCTACCTGCTCCCAATAATTCACTCTCCAGCATTATTCCGATAATATTTTCAGGTGAGATCTGTCCCACTACATTTTCCAGTGATTGCCTCTCTTCTTTCCATCTACCACAGGTGAAAAACGTGTGATTCACATCGTCCAATTCTTGTTTGCAGAAAATGCAATATGGTCTGTCTACTTTCCCCATCCTATATAGGTATGCCCGGAACAGGCCGTGGCCAGTTAGAAACTGTGTTAAGAAATAATTAATCTCGCTATGTTTGCGATCAGTCCACTCAGCTAACTGTTTTATGAGCCCTTCGTGTCACTGGTCCATCTTTCCTGCCACCGAGCCATAGTACGAGCCCTGGACTCCTTGTGAGCTTGTACAGTATCTACTTGGCCCTTCCTCTTGTAAACCAGTTTCCGTTCCTGTGCCAGCAGATCGATTGGGATTATTCCCGCGATGACAAGAACCGCGGACTCCGAAATCGTGCGGTAGGAGCAAGCCAATCTGAGCGCGCCGCTTCACTGCACTGCTGACATACGTCGTCTGTATTTCTCGAGCTTGAGTGCATCAGCCCATATCTCCGCACCATAAAGCAGTATTGAATGCGTGACCGACATAAGTAGCCGTCGCTTCGAAGGTTTCGGCCCACTGGTGTTTGCCAGAATTCTACTAAGTGCCGCGGTTACAGTTGCAGCCTTCTCAGCCACCCGTTTTACTGTATTTGTGGCCAAAACGTAAGCTTCGTGTCCAGCAGTATTCCCAGATACTTACAGTAATTGCGGCTTTTGTGTGCACCGTTTCTTCTCCGACCTGCATTGGCAAGATGTTGGGGAGATGCCTCTTTGTGGTCTGTCAGCTGTCAGTTTTAAGCCGTGGTCTGTCATCCAGGAACTGACTCGTCGCATAACCTGCCTTAATCTCATCTGAGCCAGTTCCACATCACGCGCTATGATAACCGCTGCTATATCATCAGCGTACCCCACTAAGAATGTACTTTCGGGCATTTCCATCCTAAGAATACCATCATATGCAGCGTTCCACAGGTCTGGCCCAAGAATTGATCCCCGAGCTGCCCCTGCTGTGACCTCTTTAATCCGGCATCCTGATTTTAATGTCATAAAGTAACGTTCTGTCACGCAGGTAATCTCTAATCATCCGCAACAGATATGTGGGTAACCGAAACGTAAGCTGTAAAGCGTTAAGCATATCACTCCACTTCGCTGAGTTAAACGCGTTTTTGACATCCAGTGTTACCAAGAGGCATAGCCTACTGGCCGCGAGAAGTGGTTTCCTCATTCGGTTACCCTTGCGGATTCAACTACTTTATTAATTGCATCTACTGTAGACCTGTCCTTCCGAAAACCATATTGTCTGTCGGATAAGTCTCCAGAGTCCTTTATTGCCTGCAAAAGACGAGGTTTTATCAACTTTTCTAGCACCTTCCCGGCAGTGTCCAACATACACAAAGGCCTGTACGATGCTGGAGAATTGGCATCCCCTTTGCCTTTGCTGATAAGAACCAGGCTTGCCCTTTTCCAACGTGAACAGAAAACTCCTGCCCTGAGACAAATGTTAAACATGCACAGCAACAGTTGTGGGTGAGTCCGCGCCACAGCCTTCAGCACCTCTGCTGGTATGCCGTCAGGCCCAGGTGCCTTTTTAGTTTGTAGCGAGTCTACTGCTAGTATCAGTTCATCTTCGCTGAATATCGGGATCTCTGCGGGCTCTATCGTTTCTTTTCTATTTCTCTCACCGGATGAGATGGGAAAAGGGCATCTACAGTGTTTTGCATCCTCTCCGCGTCCTGTGGCCCTTCCCGTGCAAAAGCTCTGATCTTGCGAGTTACAATTTTATAACCTAGTCCCCAAGGGTCCCTGTTCATCTCTTCACCCAATGATTTCCAACAAAGCGCCTGTTGCCGTCTAATAGCTTTGCGCAAGTCCTTTTTTGCTGCCTTATGCTCAGCTGTTCTAAGGTCAGCTTCTCTCCCTCTTCTTCGTGCCTGTTGAGCTTTTCGCCTCAGCCTGAGGCATTTCTTTCTAAGAGTAGCGATCTCTTCCGTCCACCAGTAGACCGGGCGCCTATTGTTTCGAGGTCCTTGCCCGGGCATAGATTCATCGCAAGCCCGTTACATCAGCCCCATCACAGCCTCTACCGCAATCTCTGCACCATTCCTGGTATCAGGTCCCTTCAGAGCCTCCTCGATCTCGCGTTGACCCTCTTGTAGTACTGAGGACAGCTTTTCTAAATCCATTCTTGCCGTGTTCCATCTACGTGGCCTGTCTGTTACATTTCTTCCTATCCGCCTCTCTTGACAAATGTTGTAAGTTATGTACTGATGATCACTCGCTGTATAATCCTCGATGACGCGCCATTGCCGTATCCTTGATACAAGATGTTCTGATGCTAAAGAGATATCTAAAATAGTTTCCCTACATCCAGGTCGCCTGAATGTCGACGTCCTCCCAGTATTAAGCACTACCAGATCCAGCCTGGATGAAATCGCAACCACTCGCTCTCCTCTATTGTCTGGTTCAGGCATGCCCCATTCCAAAGCCTTAGCATTGAATGAAGTCGCCGGCCACGATCATGTCGCCTTCCATTGTTTGTATAACATCCTCCAGTCTATCCATCCTAGCTCGAAAAATGTCTATCCGCTCATTTGGTGTAAAGTAGCAGCTTACATACGTAAAGTCGTTGCCAGAGCCGGATTTAAGATGTGGGTGGCCCGGGGCCTATTTTGATGGGAGGCCCATTGTTTCAAGGTGTTGAAATATGTAATGCAAAAACACGAAATGAAACGAACACAAGTTTATTTAGAAAATTTATTTACGCAGAGAAATTGAGTTAAAATTATTCAATTTTTTCATTAAAAAGTATAGTATAACATAACTAACAAATAACACATAAATATATTACAAATCAGCGAATGAATAACGTTATAACCATTACAATCCAGGCAGTTTCCTTGATTTTCGTGCTGCAAAATCGCTGATGATGTCACTAAAGTCCAATTCACGCAGTACATCTGACTCGATGCTCATGATAGCCAAATTTACAAGTCGTTCCTGCTTCATGGATGTCCTTAATCGGTTTTCAATTAATTTGAGTTTTGAGAAGGAGCGCTCGCCACTGCATTTTGTTACAATCAAAATTAGATATATCCTTAGAGCTATCTCAATGTTTGGGAAAGTGTCCTGCACACCCTTTTTCATGATAAGCTTGTACATGAAAAGTTCAGTGCTGATATCTTTTGGCTCCTCGTCTGTGAATATATTGGCAAATGTTACAAACTGACACAGTTCATCGATAAATGTAATGTCCAAGCCATCTGAATAAGACCTGACGAGTTGCTCTGCTGCGGCCTTAAGCTCGTCTGAAGACAGTTCTTTCAGATGGCTAAAAAAGCTAAATTGGCTTGATATATCTTTATATGCTTGAAGACGTTGGTCAAGAGAAGCGATAAACTGATCAATAACAGGCAAGAAAGTTTCTGTTTGTATTTTTCAGAAGGGCTGAGTTGTACTTCTTCCGTATGGCCATAATCCAATGGATTAAGACGCACATTTCGGTGCTTGTGTCGAGTTTTCGTCTGAGTCTGAACATACTTTGTTGAACCAGACAGCTGTTCGCCTTGCTTCTCATAAGTTTCGAAGGCGTCACGCTTTGATGCGACATAGTTATTTAAGCTGGTCAGTGACGCCACAGCAGTATTTAGATCGAGTTTTGCATGTTGTAGATTTTTACTAGTAGCATCTGTTCTTTGCAGGATATCATTCCAGAAGGTGGTGTAAATACCAATTTCAAGCTGATTAATCTGTGTTAACAGTCCTTCTGCTTCACACCGTACACAGCCTTTTTCTTCAAAGTCATCAGCAATCTGTTTAAGTACATCCTTAATCTGCTGATAGTCATGCTTAAGTGCCTTAGTTGCGTCAGCTCTGCAGGACCAACGCGTTGTTGTGACATGTTTGAGAGTCAATGCTGAGTCATTATTTTTCAAAGCCTCAGTCAGAAGCTGATGCCGATGCGTTGAAACTGTGAAGAAGACGAACAGCTTTTCAAGGAAGTCAAAAAAATGTACAGCACTCGAGCAGCTTTCTACAGCATTTTTAGCAACCAGATTTAGAGAATGTGCCGTACAAGGAATCCAGGATGCAAGATTGTTCTTCTCTCTCACTTTGGCTTGTAGACCATTGTACTTTCCACTCATTGCAGATGCATTGTCATAACTTTGACCGCGGCAGTTTCCCAGGTCTAGGTCATGTCTCTTCAAAAATTCCACCAAGGCATTGAACATGTCTTGAGCGCCATGGCCTTTGTTTGCCATGAATGTTACAAAGCGTTCCACGGGGCCATCTTTCTCCATATACCTCAATACAAGGGTTAGTTGGTCAATGTGGGCTGCATCGGGTGTGGAGTCCAAAGAGATGGAGTAGTATTTTGATTTCTTAACTCGAGAAATAATTTCTCCGAGGACTTGTTCACCCATTACACTGATAAGTTCTTCCATTATTGTAGATGACAGGTAGTTTGTGTGACCCTTGCCGCGATTGGCTTGAGTTTCGATATGCTGTGCAAGAAAGTAGTCGTACTGGGCGATGAGTTCAAGAATACCCAGAAAGTTTCCATTTCTAGGTGATCCAACCAATTCGTTATCTCCTCTAAATGCTAAGCCACGCTCGGCAATAAACTGAATAACATTTACTACTCGTTTCAACACTGATCTCCAATAATGCTCCAGACGCTCGACCTGTTGTGTCAGCTCCGTATCAATTCGCCCAATCGCTTTTAACCTCCTATTGAAAGCAATCGTAGCCTTCAGATGTTCCGTTGACTGCTCATGACTTTGTATACGTTCTTGTGAATGTTTCCAATCACAGAATCCATTAGACGAAAGCTGAGAAGACTCAGGTGCTGTAGTTAAGCACATCAATCTGCACGTGAAGCAGTAAACACGTCCATTAGAGGGAGAGAAGCATAACCAATTCCTCGTTATGACTTCTCCATTATGATTTTGACGACGGAAAAGCCCAAGTGTGCACATTCTTGGAATATTGGTCCTTTCTAGGTTGCTGAACCGAGTGTGCAATGAACAAACTTTCATCACAGTGCTGGATTGTTGATACACCCCTTTTCAGCCAGTAATCCCGCATCTGTTCCGAAATAATGGATGGCCAAAGTCCAATGTCATTGCCCCCTGGTGGGCCCTCAACTTCAGCTTCTACATAAGATGTGCCACTATCAGCCTCCTTTTCTATGTGTTCTTCAATTGGACCCGTTACTACTCCTGCCTTTTCTTTGCCAGGATCAACAACCATTTCCACTGAAGCATTGTCAGGTTGATCAGGTTCTGCAAAGTCATCATTCCTTTCCGACACTTGTCTTGATTGAACAGTGAAGAACTGGCCAATTTTCTTATCTTTGCCATCTCTTCTGCTGATTTCATTGTTGCTTCTTTTGCCTTACGTCTTTTAGAAGCCCCAGACTCCCAAATTCTTGTGCGATGTCTGTGTCTATCTCCTTCACGATTGTCCATGCTGGTAATCTAAAAATAACAAAATGACCTTGTCAACCTTTAAGTCCTGAAGGGGGATTAAAGATTAAAATATTTATATACAGAGTGTCCCATAAGTAAGTAGCCAAACTTCAGAAAATGGTTTTAAGGGTCAAAATAGAGAGAAAACCAAGAAAAACTTTTTTTCCAGAAAATGCTTAGCTTTCCAGATATCCGCCATTTTGTTTTTTTAATTAAATAATTTATAAATTTATTTGTAAATAACAAACTATAAATACCTTGTACAAACAAATTAAATGTACAGTGTTTTAATATTAGCAATATAGGCCTAGTTGGTTAGCAAAACGTATTAAACTTTAAGTATATTTATCAATATTAACTTAAATCTACAAAAAATAATTAAAATACAATTATAAGCAAAAAAACTTATTTTACTGTTTATTTAATTGTCCTGACCAACTATAGGCAGGGCAATGATGAAACTGCATCATATAAATATTGAGAGTTCCCTCCAAATCTTTTGAGGTTAGGTTTACACTAAAAAGACATCACTGTTAGCATGCATTCATTCTAATTAGAATAAAACAGTTTTTCACTTACCAAGATGTATCATATGACAAAGTCCAGGAAAATGACTCTTGATAAACATTAAACGGGAAAATCAGAATTAACTTTTAAACAAGTAAACTACACATAACTGAGATCGTACTTGTCACTCAATAACTCATAACATCACTACTCTCTAGAAGACTAGTTCTGTTCTGACATTGTGATTGTGCTGCCACCTATGAGCAAGTTAGAAAATGAAACCTACATGCTAGGACAATGATCATATTCCTGGTCACCAGTAATAATAAATCATTTTTATTATTTTAACATAATGCAATTTGTGTTTTTCAAGTAAAAACATACTAAACATTTAATTGTGAATAATTATAACTGGTGTAAATTAGTAAATTATCAGCCATTGTAACTAAATTTAATGTTCATTACTATGTTGTTGGAAGAACAGGCCAGTACAATAACTTTTTATGATTTTAAATAATTTTAACTAATTTAAAATATAAAGTTTGATTATTACACTTCTTATCAAGCTAGAGAAGTAAGATAGAATGTATGGAAATTTTTGTTAAATGTTCCCTATCATTATAAACAGTTCACAGCAAAGAGACATGTATTTTTCCTGTTTTGTGATATTTACCCCTATATTGGTGGGTGGCCCAGGGCCCGGGCCCCTTGGGTCCCCCTTAATCCGGGGCTGGTCGTTGCTCTTTATCCATACGAAGCCATCGCCGCATCCATGGCTGTCAACGTGGACCCACTGAGAATCTGAAACCCATATAGCCGCAGGCCCCAGGTTGTCTGAATACCAAGTAGGTGTGTCCTTATTTATGTACTGTTCGCTAATGATGATTATGTCAGCGTTATGTTCCAGTATAATTTGCGTGAGAAGGTCATGTGCCAACCTACTTCTATGCATATTCCCTTGTAGGACTTTAACCATTTCGGTTTTGTTCGACCTTGTTCAATGCCCTTCGAAATATTGGACATTTACTAGAACCTGAAATGTGGTTTATGTCCTCTCCTGTCTGTTGCAAGTCAGTGTACAGTATGCAGCGTGGATTGCTGGTACAGTCTTTGGCCATATGTTCACGGCTTCCGCACTTAAAACAGAGTCCCTTTCTTTCTGGGCCACTACATGCTCTAGCTTGGTGCCCATAGGCAAGACATCTGAAGCATCGAGTGACGACAGCTCTTCTTCTGACTCGGCAACTCACCCAACCGATCTTGATTCTTGCGGTTTTCAACAGATGATTGGCCGCCTCTTCTTTTAGGGTGACAATCGCCATCTTTAGACCGATGCTGTTTGCCTTTGTTACAAAGATCCTACACTACTGTTAGGCAACTCGCGTGCAAGTGCGCTCCTCAAATCTTCTTCTTCTGTTAGAAAGTCCAGGTCTCTAATCTCTAAGCTAGTAGTTGGTACTAAACTCTTGACTGTACCTAACTGACCAATAGCTGATCTAATAGCGTCGTCAAGTTGCGTCCTATTTTCGCTATTATTCTTCCCTATCCCCACAAGGACGTCTCCCGCCTTTGTTTGTCTTATGGATCGGACATCCACCTTGACGTCCTCTGGCTTGACACTACTTCGTATGACACGAAGTATATCAGCGTAGGTTTTCCCTTGCTCCGGTCTAATGAGTAGGGCCTCTGTTCGCGTCCTATTTGTGGATCTTTCTTGCCGCTGTTTCCTCTGAAGCTACTTTGTCTTCGGTCCTGTTTGCTTTCTTGTTTTTTTTTCGCCGGATTTCGGTCCATTCGTTTGGAGGGAAGTCGTCATTTTCTCTTATTTCTTCCTGTTCCTTATTTTTATCTTCCTTCCCTTTATCTTTTCCAAATCTGATGGGACTAGTAGCGACCTCTATCTTATTTATAGTAGACTACGTCTGTGTCATACCAATGAAGAGCATCTCTTCGGTCCCACAGCTGTTGATTGGAGAGTCTGTCTAGCTTGCCTGCAAATGCCGAGGTTTTCTTCGATGACTTCCAAAGATTCTTCCAGAGATGTAAGTCCAAATTTAACATCCATACTGATATTCCTCTGTCTGGACACAGCAGTCATCATCTTTTTGATGAGAGCTTTACATTTTTGAAGCTCTGTGACTTCTTTGGTTTCTGCTTCCTCAATCTGCTGTTGAATGAGGTCCACACGCTGTTGTACCCCTGAGCGTACAGCACCCAGATCTGCCTCCTCAGAGTGTTGGTGTCCTGAAGGACTAGATTCCGCTAGCCACGCCGACCACAGGTTCACAAAAAAGCAATGGTTGTGAATCCGTGGGGCCTGCCTCTGAAGAGGATGGACTTTCCAGCATAGATGGAGTGGCACCTGGGGTATTACATCCGTTCGTTTCACTCATTGCCCATGTTGTACCAATTTTTTAGAAAGAGAGTAGTGACGAAAGTAAAGATCCCTAGCCCTCGAATACTCTAATAGCGTCAGGACCGGAAAAACAAAAGGTGGTCAAGGGAGACCGACAGAACAGATTAAAGAATAGGGACCTCACCCAAGACAAGTTGAAGCAAAGTGAGAATCCAGATAGGTGCCCGGGCTTGCCACGCCCGTACCCACAAGTTGTGAGCCCCTGGGCGAATAATATAATAATAATAATAACAACAACAACAACACCACCAACAACAATAATAATAATAATAACAACAACAACAACACCAGCAACAACACCAATTGTTTACCATTATCTCCGTTTGGCTGTTTTTTTTTAAATGTTGTGAGTAAATTAATTTAATAATAATATGAAAAAGGAAGGAGAAGAAGAAGAAGAAGGAAGAAGGAGGTGGAGGAAGAGGGCGAGAGGAGGAGGAAGAGGAGGAGGGGAGGAGTCGAAGTCGATAGGTCAAGTCAATATAAACAGAAACGTACTTTGTAATGCCTTTAAGAGTCAACAGTTCTAGACACGGAAAGGATCTATAATATAAGGGAAAATCTTTATTTTTGTTCTGAAGCTTACATCGTGATTGTATGCTCACAACTTTACATTGTCGGTGTTTCATTTACAATCAACGTGTTTACAGGGATATTATAAATATGTCTTATTAGATACATTCTATTAATATTTTAGTGTTGATATAAAGCGACCAGTGACAGTTTTCTAAACTAAGAATAGTCTATTACGTGAGGAATTTTCTGCCGATTTTGAGTCAGTGTCCATGTAATTTTTTGATTCCGTTTGCTATCGCTTCCTAAAAGGTTCTAGAACAAAGTTAAGAAAAAGTTTTGCCCCGCTCTCACCTCTAAAAGGTTGAAAACTACCCCTAAAGGGTTGAAAATATGAAACAACGCGAAAATGAATTTTGAAGCTCTGAAATTAGGTACCTATAGGTTTTTTGGGGGCGCTGATTACGATTCTGACGTCCAAAATTATATTCGACGAAAAGGGTAGTTTTTAAAGGGTTGCAGCAGACTATAATCAGGGGGTGTAAGTATTAAACTTTGCGAGAATGCCGGTCAAAGCCTCGAAAGTGAGTACCTATAGGTTTTTGGGGATGCCGATTACGATTTTGACATCAAGGGATACATCCGACGCGAGGGTTGGACTTGAAAGGATTGAAAACTACCCCTAAAGGGTTGAAAACATGAAACAACGCGAAGATGTACTTTGAAGATCTGAAATTGGGTACCTACAGGTTTTGGCGGCGCTGATTACGATTTGAGTTGTTTGCAAATTAATGGTAAAAAACGCGTTTTTTTGGCAAAAGTTTGAACCCTTGTAACTCGCAAACAACGCATTTGTTCGAAAACGTATGCACCACCTTTTTTGCTTAGAATTTTATTCTCTATCGGCTCCCGAGGTTAGTTAATTTTTTTTGGTTTACCCCCGAAAAAGGGATGAAAACAACCCCTAAATTTAAGAGCTGGTCAAAAAATTTCCTTAACTTTATTCTATAACCTTTTATGAAGACACTGCAAAAAAATCAGAAGGATCCATGGACAATGACTCAAAATCGGCAGAAAATTATTCACGTAATAGACTAGAATCTGTATAGGCTGTATGATATATGTACCAGGTAATAAATATTTTGCGCATAAGAAAAACTTATTTATTATAAGTTAAGACAATATTCGTCTATTAGGGTTTTGCGTTCATATCAACGTAATGTCAGAAAATAGCAGTGACAATAATATTGTAATTAGTATGTTTGGCGTTTTGTAATATGAAACCTGAAGTAATTAAATCTGGTTGAAGGCTCATGGCAGCATGCGACCAAAAATTTATTATTACGACAGTATTATAAACTGGAAGATAATCCAAACAAGAGGTAGGTAAAAAATCACGATCTTCATTAATCACCTCAGCTAAATCCGACGTACAATTCTTTACAAATACAATAATTAGACATGTGCTTCAGTATTTCCGATTTACAATATTCTGTACGAATGAATTAATTTTTGATCTCTGAGTTCCTAATAAATAATCACTTAATAATCATGCCATACTGTGCCGTACTGGGTTCGGCAGCGTATTATAAGAATTTTAAAAACGAGCGCCGCTGACGTCACGCACGGCCACACGGCTACGGTAGTTTGTTGTCGGCACACAAATGTTGTGCAGCTACGCAATACAGCTGGCGCTGCCAGCTGTTTCTGTACGTTCCTGCATCCAGAGTTTACTTGGCTAGGCCGACACATTGAATCGGCCTCATTTCTATTCTATCCTCCAACCTGGTCATCTGCTCTCGACTGGCGGCTACCGTTTGTTCTGGACTTGCTCGGCTATCACTATGGTTGGCTAGATAAAGTGTAGCTCCAGGTGCTCGAACAAGGGCGAGATGGGTGTCGGGTGGACGTACATCTGTCCACCCTAATGGCAGAGACGATCTTATAGCCACGATGCCGTCAGTCGAGGACAACTTAGGACTCTTCCAACGCTAAGCTGCACCCGGGACTTGTGACACGACTGTGACATCACTGATCCGCGCCTATACGGACTAAGTACACCGGACAATCCAGGTGGGAAAATTCTGATTATCTATTTATCTCTCTACAACATGGTGAATGCACAGAAGCCGCCAGAAGCTCACTCGTGAAGTTCTGAACGTTATACTCTAGCACAAACTCTCATGTTCAATTATGTTATTGCATGTGTGAACATTACCGCAGTACACCTAATGAAGTATCTTATAACTATATAATGTGTAAGAAATTACACACATACACACACATCCGCAGTTTGCTGTAAGATCTAACTTTTCATCTAATTAAGACCATTAGGGAGTTAATTATCTTGTGCTATCATGTCATCTGGTCATGGCTGAGTTTTAATCACGTAATGGGGGCTGTCTGATGCTTTAGATGAGAAACTATTTTCTTTCACACACATACTTAGCGCTTAATGATTAAAGTCAGTGTCGTTTAGCTGGCTGAGTTTCGGGGCGGTCACTTACATTCTCTGGTGTGAACTACCAAGGCAAATCTATGCTTAGGAGCTGAGATATTCAGTTTACGCTGTCATTTATATTTGTACATATCTATACATATTAGGGTGCATTCATTTACTGTAGTTGGAATGGGTTTATGAGGAAGTTAGTGCTGAAATGAGGGATGTTTTGTTATTCATGTCGTATATGTGTTTGTGTGTGTAATTTTACTATATTTTGCTGGGGGAATATGTAACGGATTTAAAAAAGAGAAAAACCATAAATGTGCTTACTGAGACAACAGGCTAGCCTATTTGATACTATACAACACTTATGGATTAGTATTGCTTTTATGAATGAGATTATTACTAACTTTGACTCATACATAATCAGGCAGAAATTTTGCAATTATGCTAATATCAAATTCACTTACTTTGTGACATTATGAATTAATTGATATACATATATATAGATATAATTCTGCCTTTAATGGTGTGCTCACACAATCAAGAACTTGTCATTTATGTAACATCTTGCAGGTTTAATAAAGCACACGCTTGTTGGTTACAAGACTTTTTCATTTGCAAGTCCTGTCATTCACCTGGGGGGACATGTCTGTAATTGTATTTGGGCCTTGCACACTTTTGCTTCCTCTAGGTTTTTCACCTAGTTCTAAATATGATGTCTCTCCCCTTTTACAAAAAAAAACTTAAACAAAAAAAAATAAAATTAAATAAAACAAAAATTCAAAAAAAAATTACAAAAACTTAGAAAAATAAAAGGGGGGTTTCAATACGGATCCCGCGTCGCAATGAACTGGCTACAGTATAATCACAGCTGTTGTTGGCGCATGAAGTACTGATTGAATTGTTCAGCTACATGTGAAACAGCTGTAGTGAAGGTTATTACGGTACATTGTAGAAAAAGCTAGTCGTTGGCGGAAGGCTCTGAAATTTACTGTGTCTTCGGTTCGATACATCGAATTTGCGTCGCATTTCCGTAGACTTTATCGAATTATTTCTCGATATTATTATACTATGAGATACACAATTTTCCTTACTTAGCAGCTCACTCAGAAACAGCACAGAAACATCGACAAACGATGCACTCGATTACCAGACGTGTCTTGTACTTCTACAACGTACTTCTAAAAACCTTATTTCTACTTCCACATCGCTGTAACAATACGAAAGAAGTAAATGTAACCAAGTAACATCATATAATTTTGAATACTTTTAACATCTACGTAATGTACAACTTTTAGTTGGGATGTTTTAAATACTTTTTTAAAAGACTTATACTATTAATGTTAATAATATTTTTAAAATAATATTAATATTTTTAATGTTAATAGTAAAACAATTTAATATTTTTTGTCAAAATCTATTAAAATTTTCTTTGTTTGTAATTTTTCATGTATTCGAATTGTCAGCTTATAAAATTTAGAAAGAGCTGGAAGATGTTTTTTTTTTTTAAAGACAAAATTCGTTTTACACCAAGAATATTTTCAGTTAGTCCTAGTGAAATATTAGTGGCTTAGTCGTCTTATCAAAACCTATGTCTGTTATTTAATGATAAACAAAGGAAGTAAAGACGTCAACTGCAACAATGTCAGCAATAACAGAAACAACAATAAATAGTAATATTATTAATTATAGGAGTCGTTATTATAATAGAAATAAAAGTGATAAAAAAGTTCAGTTTACAAATGTAATTTCATTCTTACGGTAACTGATGGATATAAGCACAAATGTAACCCAAAATCTAGTTCACACACACACTCGCGCGCTCGTGTTCTTGAGCGCATAGAATAATTCATTGGGCGTAACGGAAAGACTTGGCGTCGTTTCGTCGAGTTAAATATAAACCAAACGGAATATACGTATTGACTTTTCCGCCGCAGCGTAAGAATCGGTCATTTCTCTGTGTTTACCTTGTCCACTGCTCGGATCAATATGTTCGGTGCCTGTTCGCTTGCAATGCCGCTCCTGTCCTTCATTAATTATCCTTTTTTATTTCTTTTTTTACTCTTTGTTTTAGCACTTCCCAATTCGGATACTTCCACTTTGCTCAACACGTTGCTTTTACAACATTCATATTTCTACGTAAAACTTCGAGAAGTTTCCGCTTAGAAAAGGTGTGCAGGGTTTTAATCCTGTAACAAATCAGAGCCAATTTATACAGCAAAGTATATTTCACCAAAAAATAGCAAAATTTCCATTTAAAATTAAGTTTTTAGAAATTAAACTATATATATATATATATTATATACACTATATATTATATTTAATGTTTATAATGACTTTACCTCAAGATGTTTTCTCATTATTTGGAACATGTTTTGGGAAGCCTTGTGTTCCCATCTTCAGCCTTCCTGATTTTGAGTCTTGTGAAGTACTTGTGTGTTGGTTGGTTGTTGTTGTGGTTTTCTGTTGGCCGCTGGTACTTTAAATTGGTATTATTGTGTGTGATTGTGGTGTATATATTACTAATTTGTGTATTGTCGATGTTGAGCGGTTTAAAAATTGTGTCATGTTTGTATTGATTTGTATTTGTTCAGGTATTAGTTTGTTTTGTGTTTTTAGTTTTGTTTATAAATCAATACAAAACATGACACAATTTTCAAAGCACTCAGCTCCTTTAAAAAGGATAAAAAGTGTAATTACAGGAAAATAAAAAAAACTTATGTTAATTAAGATAAAGAAACACGGTTTATACATGGTGAACACATAAAAATTACCGACAGAATGAATATCGGGTAATGTGCAAAAGACTTCGTATTTCGCGAAGACAGGCGAATTAAGTGTGACAAGAATCGTGTGTGAAAGTGACGCCTTCGACAGACTCTGACATGCAGAATATTGTCGAAACATGATTTTAGCGCCCTAGGGTATAAATACACGAGACGCGCTAACTTAATTCTCTTTCTCGTTCAATCATCTTGGCAGCCGGAGGCTCTGCCCAACAACTACAACTCTTTCACGTACTACTACCGTAGCAGCCGGAGGCTCTGCCCAGAGACAACAACGTTTGTATCTCAACCACAGCAACAGCCAGGGGCTTCACGACTACTTATCATTTTCGTGAGAGCATCTGCAACCTGAGGCCATGACGGGAGACAAGAGAGCAGCCAAGTACATGAAGTAGAATCCAGCGTACGAGAATCCGACAGACGAATGACGAGGATCAAGGACTCCAGGACTACACGACGACAAAGGAGCATCCAGGATCAAGGACCTAGGACCGAAGAGGACACGTTGCCGATTTACCACGACAATAAGGTGACAAACAACTATGTACTTGTAAACCAGAGACTCACACAAAGACAATAATTAACGATGTAAAAAAGAAAGACAATCTAATTCAAATATGAATTATTAATTTTTGCAAAATGTAAATATTCTTTGTGTAGTAATTAGAGTAATATTTAAGAATGTTTAACTATAATTTTGAATCAATAACTTTGAAGCTATAATTTTGATATTTAAATTGATAAAAATAATTAGTAAATTTTTATTAGAAAGCAAAGCAATGCATATGCAGTAAAATCAAAAGATTAGATCATTAGAAACTAATTAGATAATCTAATCATTATCACACTAATGAGCAAGCCGAGAACAATATTAGATAATGATAAATGTCTATTAGAGTATAAGATTGTATATTATGTCTATGTGTAATACGAGAGTATCACTTATATGTAATAGATGTGTGCTATGGCTACACACACACAAGCAAATAATAATGATATTTTAATTCGCAACCAAAGAAGAATTTTTGTTTAATAAATATTTAAATGATTTTTAACCAAATTACATAGTGTTATTATTATTACGATTACACACATCATCACATACAACTCGTTAACGTTGTAATACATACATGGAAAAATACTGGACAACTGAATATAGTGTACCATTTTAATTCAGAGCTTTACATGCTTTGGGATCGTGACATGAATGTTCCGTTTCAATGTTAACCGGGTGAATTTTAGAGTTTTAGGGTTTTTATGATTTGGGGGGGGTGATCATTTTTAATTAGTAAGTGTACCAGTGGAGGTACATACGCAGTAAAACGTTTCGTTTCTTTTAGCATACCCTGTCAGCCAAGGAAACCCGTTATACGTACACGAAATCTTGTTCATTGTTCTTCTTTGCGCACTTCTTTGGTATTCAGATGGTGTCGCTGCTCCTGTGTTAAATTACACAGAGACGTAGTGCTATCGGAAGTAAGTATTTTTTCTAAATCTGGTGAACGTTCGTCAGCCATTCTGAATACTTCGTGTCTCGTGCTCTGTGGACTTTTTAAAGTACACAATAACAATTCTTTGGTTACGAAAATCCCTATTTCCCTACTATATTTGATTAGAAAAAAGTAACAATTGTAGAATTACTTTGACACACAATACAATAAACGCTAAAAATTCAAAACTATCGGATTTGTGTTAAAATTTCCTTTAATCTGACACCGGATGGATTTTTACAAATTTTTAAACTTTTTGATTCCATTTTTGGACCATGGGGTTAAAACATGTTGAAATTTCCAGAACTGTACAATATATTGAGATTTTATTAAAAATTATCTTTAATTTGATATCCCACATGGAATTTGCAATTTTATCAAAACCTTCACACACGTTTTGGCCCTTTGCGTCGCCAGATTTTTAAGTTTTTAAAAATGAACATAAAATTCTTAATTTGGTTGAAATTTCCTTAAATTTGGTATCCTCACATAGACTTTGGTAATTTTTTTCAAAGTTATAACCCTCTCACATTTTTGCCTCCCACCCTCTATTTTTTTGGGGATCAATCAAAAAAACATAGTTCTGAAAGATAAAAGTGTGGACATTTTTATATATTATACGAGACAGAGATGTAAATAGTTGAGATGTTATGTTATAATATGTATACAGTGACATGCTGTTATATATTGCAGTTCCTTAGAGAATTATGTCTACACGATCTTCAGGACTGAAAATCAGTTCGGCATTAGGGACAATGAAAACGACAAAAAATTTATTGACTATGTAAGTGCACAATCAAAAAGACTTTTTTTAAATCAACAGGAACTCTTAATCACAAAACAAAATATCTCAATAATAAATGAATAATATGTGTACGTAATAAAGAAGGAAGTTTACGAATATCTTTCGAAGACAGAATACGTGAAGCTGGACAGCAAAGAAGCAACCTCGAAAATGAGGACCAACTACAGTGGTATCAACAGTTTAAGTACTTAGGTAAGATTCTGACCCCGAACGTTAATGAGAAGGAAACCAAAAGGGTATTATCGGAAGAAGAACGAAAGAAAGCGAGACAGAGAAGGGAAAGAAACTTCAGAAAGTGAACGAAGTTGTGTAACCGCATGTCATGCTGGTTAAAACGAGAAGTAAGCAAGCAAGAAATGAATGTCGCTAACTTTGCCAACTTATAGTTACTAACAAATAATCACGTCAAACCTTGTCTCTTGCGGACACTATTTCGCTTTTCTACTAAACTGAGGATTGCGCAGGGGACTGTTAATAGTGCCTTACATGTTACACATCGCCTTATGCGAAATCAACTTTGTAAAGCTACTTAATTGTCTGACGATAGCACTCTTACTCAAGTGAATATGAAATTTTATTGAAAACAGCTCCATAGAAGACTACATAGAAATAGCTACATCACTTACTCCCATTATATTAAAAAAAACTGTCATGTGAGTAATTAAATTGTTACACACCCAAAGATTATCATTTTATAATGTTTAGTACCACTTGCGATCACCCTTATCAACAGGGTTATCTGACAATATTTACTGTCCCACTTACGATCACCATAACATCATAACAGTACTCCGAAACATTAAGCCAGAACTGTACAGTTTTGTTTATAGTAACAAATTTTGTATTCAATTTGTGACTATAGCGTCATTCTCACCCATACGCATGATAAATTTGACGATGTTAGGTACCATTTACATTATCATTATCATTTACATTATTTAAATATATTCAGAATGGTA
Source organism: Magicicada septendecula (assembly GCA_034769895.1). Classification (NCBI taxonomy): domain Eukaryota; kingdom Metazoa; phylum Arthropoda; class Insecta; order Hemiptera; family Cicadidae; genus Magicicada; species Magicicada septendecula. The sequence continues at coordinate 307,486,214 of CM068375.1, forward strand.
GAGAACCACGTAATTGAAAAAAATATATGAAGGCATTGTGAGGTGTATTGAATGATGATTCGGATACGTCTACAGACAAAATGAGAGATCTAATTTGAAGAAGATTGAAAATGCGAAGGCATAACGTCGCGAGATTGTTTGACGGTAAGGGAAAATGGGAGTGATTGTCTAACACTTTTGTTTGTTTTCGTGAGTTAGAAGAGCTCGAAAGAGCGTCTATGACTCAAAAGAGTGTAAAGCCGTTACTATGATAACGGTGACATATCTAAAGGTATATAGATCGAGACACGCGCAGATAAATGTAGACGAAGTGACTTAAATATGAGAGGGAGTAAAAGAACAGAATGAAAGAGATACTCTTGCAAGAGGAAAAGTTGCCAGAGGAAACGAGATTATTATTACAATTAATTAAATAAAAAACTGGAAGTAAAGATTAAAAGCTAAAATCATTCTCAACACAAGAGCACTGTAAAACCAATTTATAAATCGCTCTGTCATTTCAGTGATGTAAGTACAATGAACCGACTGTTTTAAATTAAAATAACAGTCATTTATTGCAATAAATCATAAAAATTGATTAAGTAGTAAAAGCGAGGAAAATAATCTCATTTAATTGCCCGTTAGAATTGTTTTGTCCCATTTTCTTGAGTAATTTGTAACGAGGAGTCTGTTTAAGCGTGACCTGAAATCTATTTAAGAAACAAAAATGTAGAAACGATGAGCTGTGCCTTTACAATTGGAACAAAAAAAAATCAGTTTCTTTGAATACCTCATCAGTAAAGTGTAGGCTACTTTTTGCATATTATAAAATTTAATAAGAGTTAAGAGAGCAAGAGAAGTTATTTGAAGGCCTTTTAGTTATTTTAAGATTCGAGTATGATACCACAGAATTATGAACACACATTGTAGACTGCCAGAGTTATTTAAGTTTTTGTATGATATAAGAAATTTTCATGTAAAATTTTAGTTATAACCATAAATAGCAAATGGGTATGGAAACTATAGATTGAAATTTAAATTTCATCTCCCTTCACTGTCACTGCGTATCATCATTTTTTCATTATAAATAGCAACGGGTATGGAAACTATATTCTTTCAAAAATATAATTAAAGAAAACTACTGAAATACAATTTGTATAGCGAGTGTCTGTAGCTATTGGCTAGAAAGGTAGGGATAACGGAAACGAAATTAATTGAAAAAAATAGAATTATATTATTGTTTAATAGACGCTCGGTGACTTTTTATGAAGATATGTACCGATTTAGAGATCCAGCGGAAGAAGAAGTATTTCCGATCTTCGAAAAAAATCTTACAGAACCCCTAGATGATAATGACGATTGTTTTAACAGCTAAGAGAACTAAAAATAATACATTTTTTAGATGGAAGATCCTCCAGTGTTCGCCATTAATTTAGAAGAATCAATTATTTTACTCCTGCTGATTTGTGGTTTGACAGCGTTTAAGCTTTTCATCGAGGAAAAATAATTTTTTCAGTTTAGTATAACGCAAGCAGTTTTCATTTCCAAACAGGTCAGGGCACTGTTGACTGAATGAATTATTTAGTTGTTTATTGGCAGAGAACTGCGCAATGTTGTCAATTATCATTGTTTACTGAATTCTTGGCTGGGGATCTGTAGGCGGTGGCTATACCTTCATATTATTACAACCGGGGGATATTTACTAGTCCCCCTCCCTCCAGCTTTTACTGTTAGGCGAATATGGTATAACTATTAGACACACGCTCACACACACGTACAAACGAAATGATACCGAGACTTATTTCTTTGACAATCGCATTTGCAAATAAGCCAATTGTATACGATATGTGTACGGTAATGAGAGCAGGTAGTCTCCTACGTACTTCAACAATCTATTCACTATAACCCGTGATAATATACGAAGAAAATTAAAAATTGTTCGTTCAGTCAGCATTTCGTCAGGGGGTCATGAATGGGTAAAAAGTAAGAAGACTACTTTCGACTGTTCATGGGACGAATCACATCTCTTTTCGGTCCATTAGAATTGGAATCCATTGAACTTATGGTTTCGGGGCCCAGGACCAACAATTCCTTTCAAAGAGGTCAGTGATGGGTTATTGACACTAGACCTACTAGAGGGACGGACTTCTTCAGCCACTGCCTTTTGTATTTAAAGCGACGTTTCTGCTACGCAACAAATCTGTAGCCGTCTTCAGGCAAAAACAAACACTAAACTATCACAAATAAAAAAATAAACAATACTCTGTCTCACAACCGACAGACAGTGAAATTTACTATACGCAAAAAAAATATCGGTATGGAGAACCATACATGACTTCCATATTCTAAGATTTATATTTAAAATCATTTTCGAAATGAAATATTACCATAGAAACTACTTCTTTCTACTTACTGCTTCAGCCTTAACCACAGTACTTTGGTCACTAACATATACCACCTCACGTTATCGCACTCGATTTTCACTGATGATGGAAGTCGATGGCATTGCCGAAACGTCTGGTTTTGTAGAAAACATTGGACTACGGCCAAATATCCCGGGAAGGAATTTTAACAAAAACTACTTCTTTGTTGCCGATAACGTTGTACACATATATATAAAAAATATGCATAAAATTAATGGCTTGTATAAGTTAATGATTGATCTCCATTAAGTAGTGCTTAAGTTTCCAAAGTTTTAATATTATGATGTCCGTAATTAAAACATCAGAGCAGGTTTAGTGTGTATGAGGGTTCACCGTGGACAAAAATTTTCAACATTTCCTATTGAGCGTTGCTTAGAATAAAGCTGCGAATCTACAGTGTACGTTTCACAGAACAAACATGCGTAAAAGGAGCGCTCCGAAGTCACTCATGGACCCTCAGCATCTTGCAGAGGGTTCATTCCCTAAAGACGAAAAGTCTGTCTATGAATCGTTCCTCTGTAAACACGTGCAGTTACACTGTCCAGCGATCCACAGGAAGCAAATCGCTATCCACGCTGGACACTTTTCGGCTTGCATTTGTTATGTTGGTATGGGTTCGGCACTTTCCATTTAAAAACCGTGCAAATGTAAGAAAATAAACATGAATGAGGCCAGAAATAACGCGAATTGTGTGCGCGCGCGCGCGCGCGTGTGTGTCTTCCCTGCCTTTTCATTGCGGTAGTCATAATAATAAAATGGAAACGTAAACAGTACATAACTGAGAAAAAAATCGGTATGGAGAACCATACATGACTTCCATATTCTAAGATTTATATTTAAAATCATTTTCAGCCAAACAGCCAGGGAAGGAATTTTAACAAAAAAATACTTCTTTGTTGCCAATAACGTAGTACACATATAAAAAAAATTATCCCCTCCCCCTTCAACTATAATTTTGATTTATAGAAAATTACCCCCAGCCCGTTCAACTAGCCTCTACATTTATAGATATTTCATCTATGTTTCTACAGTGGATTATTAAGATCTTATCAGGATACTTTATCAAAATTAAGTACTTTACTCATGTTACAACAAAAAATGTTTCAGGTAAACTGCCCTTTCCCCGTAACCGATCTTCACCAAAATCAACAGACATTGAGTTCTCTATAGCTCAGGCACATATGTAAAAAATTATTTGATTCTGTTTGAATTTACGGCAGTTATGGTTCGTCATATAAAAAATTACCCATGTTAAAACATACAACATGAGATTTATAAAACATATCTAAGATTTATATTTAAAATCATTTTTGAAATAAAATATTTTCATAGAACCTACTAACGCTGGGGAAATCTGAGGAGCCAATCAGAGTTGGGCCTACCTGTCACTCTGCTGAATTTGGTGGAAAGCCCTGTCTCTGTCGTCAAAGTATCAGCCTTGACAGGGTCCTCTTTTTCTGCAAAATGAGAGAGGCTTGAGATGGAGTGAGTGACATGGTCCCCACCTCAATGAAGAACCCATTGTTTTATAAAAATATATTTAAATTTTGAAAACTGAAAATTCTTTTCTTGTTGTAAATATTTATATTTTATAATCAAAATGACTTTATTTTTGTTACCTGGCAACAAAATTATTTTATTTTAAACAATTACCATTGTTTCAAAAAGTTTAAATAAATTTTCAAGTACTTTACTCTTGTTAAAACGTAAAAGGTTGCAGGTAAACTTCCCCTTTCCCTTAACCGATCTTCACCAAAATCGAAAGTCCTTGAGATCTCTACAATTCAGGGATGTATGCAAAACATTATTTGATTCTGTTTGAATTTGCGGCAGTTATCGTTTGCCATAGAAAAAAAAATGTTGCAGGTAAACTACCCCTTCCCCTCAACCGATCTTCACCAAAAACAATAGGTCTTGAGTACTCTACAAATCAGGGCTGTATGCAGAAAATTATTTGATTCTGTTTGAACTTGCGGCTGTTATCGTTTGCCATAGAAAATACACTTGTTAAAAAAACGTTGTAGGTAAACTACCCCTTTCCATTAACCGATCTTCACCAAAAACAATAGGTCTTGAGAACTCTACAATTTAGGGCTGTATGCAAATAATCTTTTGATTCTGTTTGAATTTACGGCTGTTATCGTTTGCCATAGGAAATACCCTTGTTAAAACATAAAACGTTACAGGTAAACTACCCCTTTCCCTTAACCGATCTTCACCAAAAACAATAGATCTTGAGAACTCTACAATTCAGGGCTGTATGCGAAACATTATTTGATTCTGTTTGAATTTGCGGCTGTTATCGTTTACCAAAAAAAAAAAAATTTCCCTTGATAAAAAAAAACTGTTGCAGGTAAACTACCCCTTTCCCTCAACCGATCTTCACCAAAAACAATAGGTCTTGAGTACTCTACAAATCAGGGCTGTATGCAAAAAATTATTTGATTCTGTTTAAATTTGCGGCAGTTATCGTTTGCCATAGAAAAAATCTACAGACAGACACACAGACAGACAGACACACAGACAGACACACACACAGACACTTTTCGGAAAACGACTTTTTTTCATGTTTTGAGTGTAGTAGAATCAGAATCTGCAATAATCTCGAACACGATTTTTTTTGCCATCACCATACTTCCATTCCTTAAGGAATATGGAAGTAAAAATAAATAAATAAAACTTACCAAATATGAAATCTATAAGACACCACACATACTCTGAATGCACGCACAAAACTCACAAGAACCCGCACGCCTCAAGGTTAACTGCAAACTGCGACAGGCAGCACTGACTGACTGACTCTGGGCTGCGCGGTTGTGCGTCGCAGAGACGAACCGTTAAGGAATCTGAGTTCCGAGCTGCCTTCAGGAGTTCCTGCCTCATGGCCCCGCCGAAGTAGGGCGATTTGCTCTGTAGCAGGCCGTTTCTCGGCTATTGTGCTAGCCTACACTAGCGCAGTATACACCGAGGGCGTTTCCACAAATCACCTGGACGTATACGATATCTGCCCAGCCCAGCCACAGGCAGCACTAAGTCACACCTCCTTTATATAGGCATCCCTATCCCAACCAATTCTCCAAACAGGTTAGTAAATAAGTAACTTCTCGTATGTTTAGCTTTCTTGCAGTGCTATATGTCTATTCAAACAGGACGCGTTGGGATCGTCCTGGAGCGCTATTTATGGTACTCTGTTACTCTATATTTGTACACATGTTTCAGACACCTGCTTTGCCGACTCGGCAGGGCTGCGGCCCAGGACATGGGTTCCCGCGAGGTTGTGCAACGCCTACTTGCGGGGGCCGACTGCCCAGGTGTGGCTCCCCTTCGTTTCGGCCGATGCCTTCGGGCGATCGGACCTCTTATTCCCGCCAGCGCGTCTTTACGTTCCTGCGGATGATGCCCTAAGGGACCATGTAGTCGCGCCCCCGGCGAGGCAATTGGCTGAAGCATGTAAAAACCAGCGATATTCGCATGATGTACAAGCTTAACATGTAGGCCTACTCGTGGACCTACCTGCTCCTGTACCTTAACTCCTTGTGCCGAGCAAACAACCGCGTTGACCTCTTTGCACCTGCCGTTCATCAGGCCCAGGCCTGGACAACGCGCAGAAATCAGGCCGCAAGACGCCCCGTGCATCTTCTATCTGTCTGTCTGCCATGTTCATCGACATTCTTTAATCTTATCTTCCGCAGCGAATATTTCGAGTTTTCGCCTTAAAAAAGCTTGCACAACGGTTGTTTGGACGCCACGTCAATATCCAACGCACTGATGCGGTACCATCAGCACATGCCGTTAAAATCTTAGTGCAGAGTTTTGAAACAACCGATTCTGTGTTAATAAAGAAATCTCCAGGTAAACGTAGAACTGTAGGTACGTACACCTGGGAATATTATTGCGCGTACAAGAGATGCCCGTCGCCGTGCAGTGGAATACCAGTGTTCGAACAATTCTTCATAACGATTTAAATATGCAGCCACACAAAGTGCATGTATTTCCCGCATAAATGTACTGATAAAATAAATATCGGTATGGAGAACCATACATGACTTCCATATTCTAAGATTTATATTTAAAATCATTTTCAGCCAAACAGCCAGGCTGTGTCTTACCTGCCTTTTTATTGCTGTATTAAATGAAAAATATTATATTACATTAAAATGAAAAAATTATAATTTTATTGCCTGGCAACAAAATTATTTTATTTTTAACAATTACCATTGTTTCAAAAAGTTTAAATAAATTTTCAAGTACTTTACTCTTGTTAAAACGTAAAAGGTTGCAGGTAAACTACCCCTTCCCCTTAACCGATCTTCACCAAAATCGAAAGTCATTGAGACCTCTACAATTCAGGGACGTATGCAAAAAATTATTTGATTCTGTTTGAATTTGCGGCTGTTATCGTTTGCCATAGAAAATACGCTTGATAAAAAAACGTTGCAGGTAAACTACCCCTTCCCCTTAACCGATCTTCACCAAAAACAATAGGTCTTGAGTACTCTACAAATCAGGGCTGTATGCAAAACATTATTTGATTCTGTTTGAATTTGCGGCTGTTATCGTTTGCCATAGAAAATAAAACGTAAAAGGTTGCAGGTAAACTACCCCTTCCCCTTAACCGATCTTCACCAAAAACAATAGGTCTTGAGTACTCTACAAATCAGGACTGTATGCAAAACATTATTTGATTCTGTTTGAATTTGCGGCTGTTATCGTTTGCCATATAAAATACCCTTGTTAAAAAAACGTTGCAGGTAAACTACCCCTTTCCCTTAACCGATCTTCACCAAAAACAATAGGTCTTGAGAAATCTACAATTCAGGGCTGTATGCGAAACATTATTTGATTCTGTTTGAATTTGCGGCTGTTATCGTTTGCCAAAAAAAAAAAAAATTTCCCTTGATAAAAAAAACCGTTGCAGGTAAACTACCCCTTCCCCTCAACCGATCTTCACCAAAAACAATAGGTCGCGAGTACTCTACAAATCAGGGCTGTATGCAAAAAATTATTTGATTCTGTTTGAATTTGCGGCAGTTGTCGTTTGCCATAGAAAATACGCATGATAAAAAACGTTGCTGGTAAACTACCCCTTCCCCTCAACCGATCTTCACCAAAAACAATAGGTCTTGAGTACTCTACAAATCAGGGCTGTATGCAGAAAATTATTTGATTCTGTTTGAATTTGCGGCTGTTATCGTTTGCCATAGAAAATACCCTTGTTAAAAAAACGTTGTAGGTAAACTACCCCTTTCCCTTAACCGATCTTCACCAAAAACAAAAGGTATTGAGAACTCTACAATTTAGGGCTGTATGCAAATAATCTTTTCATTCTGTTTGAATTTGCGGCTGTTATCGTTTGCCATAGGAAATACCCTTGTTAAAACATAAAACGTTACAGGTAAACTACCCCTTTCCCTTAACCGATCTTCACCAAAAACAATAGGTCTTGAGAACTCTACAATTCAGGGCTGTATGCGAAACATTATTTGATTCTGTTTGAATTTGCGGCTGTTATCGTTTGCCAAACAAACAAAATTTCCCTTGCTAAAAAAAAACCGTTGCAGGTAAACTACCCCTTTCCCTCAACCGATCTTCACCAAAAACAATAGGTCGCGAGAACTCTGCAAAACCGGGCTGTATGCAAAAAATTATTTGATTCTGTTTGAATTTGCGGCAGTTATCGTTTGCCATAGAAAAAAAATCTACAGACAGATAGACACACAGACAGACAGACACACAGACAGACAGACACACAGACAGACAGACACACAGACACTTTTCGGAAAACGACTTTTTTTCATGTTTTGAGTGTAGTAGAATCAGAATCTGCAATAATCTCGAACACGATTTTTTTTGCCATCACCATACTTCCATTCCTTAAGGAATATGGAAGTAAAAGTAACAAGGCAACTAAAGGTAACGACGGTAGACAAACCAAATAACAATTGACCCCCTTGACAAAACAATTAAGTTGACAAAGGTTTTGAAACTAAGGACGTTACATTGCAACAGTCTTCCCACTTATTAGTGCTTCAGTTTTACTGTAGTTATCGGAAATCTTGAAACTTATAAAAAAAGATCAAAGAAAACGGAATTCTAAAATGCAATGCCGTAGAGAGCTCTTACGAGTGTCATGGACGGAGCGACACGGACGTATCTCGTCTATACGAACTCGGTGTGAAGAAGCGAATGCGCAATGTAGTACACGAACGGATGTTTAAACACTCTGGGTAGGTGATAAGACGCCTGACAACCTCGAATTCTTTATCGTAGATGGTCGGGTACAGGGTGCTCATCGGTATCCAAGAAATCAGCCACAGGAAGCTATTCATGTGGCTCATGATCGAGAACAAGAATAACCCAGGGGAAATTATAGTAAAAAATAAAACAATAAAATAGTTTTAGTGATTTTCACTCGTCATTTATTAAAATTATATCCATGACAGCTGTTTCGGCAACACAGTGCCTTCATCAGATGGTGTAAGCTGACTAATTTTCGTACAATACAATACAGAATATAAAATATAAGGCAAGTGCTATTGTTTAGAGAGCGATAGTAATCTCGTGTCAATAAGATTCAATACACATTACACAAACATATAACATAACACATACCAAGTCTATTTATACAAATTAAGCAGGCGAGCTATTTAAATCTAACTGATCATTCAATAATACATTTAAATATTTGTGTTTATTAATTTCAAGGGTTTCTAATAAATCAAGCTTTGGACCTTTATCAGATAAATGCAAAATTTTTAAATTGTCATTATAACTATAGCCTTTTTCTAACAGGTGATTTGCATAATTTGATTTGCCATCATTATATCTAAAACTATAATTGTGACCATACATTCTTTTTTCGAACGATCTACCTGTTTGTCCGATATAAACTTTATTACAAGACCCACAGGATAATTTTTATACACCAGACTTTTGCAGTTTATCTGTTTTACTCTTATTATTTTTAATATATTTTCCCAATGAAGACTGCGTCTTAAAAGCTATATTTACATTCTTTTGTGTGAAATATTTACCAATATTATCAGAAGCAAAACCTATGTAAGTAAGAGTATAATATCTTTTAATCTGTGTTGAGGGAGGGTAAACCAGTTTTAAAGCTTGTGAATAAAATTTTTTATTTAACAGGTGATCTATGAGGCTAGGTTGGTAACCATTGTTGACAGCTATTTGTTTGATAATGTTAAGTTCTGATTGGAAATTTGAGTCTGATAACGCAATACTAACTAGTCTGTGGATAAAACTGTGAAAAGCGGCAAATTTATGTGAGTATGGATGTATGGAAGTATTGTGTATTGTAATATCTGTATGTGTAGGCTTATGAAAAATACCGAAGTTTAATTTATTATTGCATTTTGTTATTGTAAGGTCCAAAAAATTAATGCTATTGTTATCTTCTAATTCTATGGTAAAGCTAATATTTTTGTGTAAATTGTTAATGAAATTAAGAAAGATCTGTAATTGTCTACGTGTACCTAGAAAAATTGCTAAAATATCGTCCACATATCTATACTAAAAAATAAACAATTTGAAATAAGGGTGTGCTCTAATTTTAGTTTCTATGTAGTCCATAAAGATTTCAGCTGCCAAAGGGCTAAGTGGGTTTCCCATTGCAAGCCCTTCTTTGCCAATGTAGATCTTTCCATTAAATTCAAAGTAGTTTTGATTAAGGCAAACCTTCAGTAAATTCAAGATATCCTCTCTCATAAAGGGGTTATTACAATTTTTAATTAATACATTTTCTACAATATCTATTACATCAGTCGGTGAAATACTCGGAAACAAATTTTTTACATCAAATGATAATAAAATGGCTTTGTCTGGGATATGTGAATCTTTAATTCTGTTAATTAAGTCTAGTGAATTTTTAATACTATGTGTTGATTGAAATTTGCATTGTGTTTGTATAATCTTAATTAGTCTTTTAGATAATTTAACAGAAGGAGCAGTTACATATGATACCACCGGTCTAATCGGATGGTTATCCTTATGCAATTTAATTAAAGAGTAAAGCTTTGGTGGCTGAGGATTCATTACTGATAAAAAAGGGAGGACGAACGAGACCGGATTCCCCCCCGAGGGTTGAAAAAGTTGTCGAATTTTGTTAATCTCTTAATTTTTAGGCTGTTTTATTATTTTGTTCAGGTGTGTATGCTAATATAGTAATAATTGTTTTTTAAATATACTAACAGATTTAATACACAGCATTAGCGTATACGTTTGAATTATGAAATACAGGAAAATCAATTCAGCCAATAAGTATCTTGTAAACAACGTTTCAGTAGCACGTATTTTCATTGTGTTATTAGCCTACCGTTTACTTTAATGGGACTGGTTTCAGCCATTTTAAAGATAGTAATATTGATCAGTTTTAACTTGTTTTTCTTTCGTATGAAACCGACCCGACCCTGGATCCTCCTCCAAGGCCAAATTCTAGATACGCCACTGGATTAAACAATCATATCCATGACAATCCTCACGTCCTTGACAAAACTGCGGGCTGAGAGGGTGGGGTAAAAAGTCAGCTGTTTTAATTGTGTGTCTTTTAATATATCCTTTCTGCCTCTTAGATAGCTTGGTCCCCTTGTGTTAACGTATATAACGTTTGTGTAATCAGACATAAGCTAAGTTATAGGAGAAGGGTCAAATTGGAACCGATGTCACAAACGGATGTCACATTCAGACACGAGGATTGGAGTTGGATGGATGGATGGATGTGCGCGGGCGTCTTGCGCCCTAATTTGTGTGCGTTGTCCAGGCCTAGGCCTGATGAACGCCAGGTGCCAACAGGTCAGCGCGGTCGTTTGCTCTGCACAAAGGAGTTATGGTGCAGTCCGCGGGTACATGATAAATTACATGGCCACCACGGAGGCAAGCTTGAGCTTTCCTTCAGCCAATTGAGCCGCCGAGGCGCGACACCATGGTCCCCTCAGGCTAGCCTTTGGGAACGTAGTGACGCACTGGCGAGGACAAGAGGCTCGAGCGCCCTAGGGCGTCGGCCGAAACGGTAAGGAATGACTCCGAGACAACCAGCTTCCGCAAGGAAGGCACTTGCAAAACCTCGCGGAAGCCATGTCTCAGGTCATTACCCTGCCGAATCAGCAAAGTAGGTGCTGACGGGGATCTCAGTGGTCATGGCTTCAGCCAATTCCAACGCCTGGTCGCGGCTCCTTGGTCTCCGAGGACATAGCCCACGGAAACTTAGAGGCACGCTGGCGAGGACAAGAGGCTCGACGCCCGAAGGCGGCGGCCGAGTCGAAGGGACTCGTCACCGGGGCAGTCGGCTCTCGCAAGGAAGGTATTTGCACAACCTCGCGGGAGCCCGTGTCCCGGATTAAAGCCCTGCGGAATCGGCAAAGCTGATGCTGGCAATAAGGATTGGAGTTGACAGGGTTCTTGTAGATATTGATTGACGCCTCACGTGAACTGAGACTATAGAAAAATACGTTTCGATAGTACCATCGATTGCCGTCATCAGTACTGTGGTTAAGGCTCCATCCAGTACTGTGATCTAACGTGTACCATCCTACGTTAGTAAAGCTTGAATTTTACATTGATGATGACAGTCGACGGTACTGTTTTAGTTAGAAACAATGGACCACGGCCAAACAGCCCGGGAATGAATTTTAACAACATTGACCCCCCCCCCGTGTAAGCCCACGAAGTATATCATAAAGACATTTATTGAATTCTCTCACTGCCTTAATCGATTTCTATTATTATTGTTATACTTCTTCTTAGGTCAGCAAGACAATTTATTTTTATTAAATACATGTATTTTATTAATACACTTTACGTCTGTATCAGAATGAACTTGATTAGGCAGCGGTTCTATAAATTTTAGTTACCATAAAACAAATGATGCACACGCGTAACAGTTAGGAAGTTGTTACTTTCCTTAAAGATCGTAGTAAATCATCTTAAGTTAAATCTCCTGAAGTTAGTAAATACCCTTAAGTTAAATCGTCCTTTACACTAATCGGTTTCTAATTTCCAAAGTCTATGTCTTTCAAATTTTCCGTAAACACTCATTTCGCTAAAAAAACTGTCTATGTTTTCATGTGAATGCTTTTTAAAATCGGCACCGGGATGAGGTGGCGTCCTGGAAATCCGAGCTACATGAAAAGTGCCACATTTGAAATCGCTAATACTCGGAGACTGTAAAAGCAAGGTCAACGAGTGGGGCACCGTTGGGCAAAAGAAGGTTGAATGTTATAATTAAACAGGAGTGGATCTCCCCCCTTTGCTTCCCACGGGTGCGGCATGCTCGTCAAGTTGGATCAGTTTGCGCCGGACATCTTGCAGAGTATACATGTCTCGTTTGCGCTGGGAGAAGTGTAAAGTTGTAGTTGATTCGTGTAGACTAGACAACAGGTCACAATTTGTAGTGATGTGCAACGACTATCTGTAAAAATATTAAAGGCACCAAATCTAAATGGTTAAGTATATGGCTAATAAATGTGACAACATCGTGTTTTGAGAAATACTACTGTTCCGTCAATGAGCATTGGGGAACGTTGCCGGCTCTAAAGGCCAAACGGAAAGCCCAGCCTGGAACTGGACTAGAGGGTCTGCCCACTTCGGCGTCGCCGTGTCCGCTAAGGAGTGAACGCGCAGTTGCAACAACTTCCAATGCGTGCCTTAAGTGGAGGAAATGCTGGAGGGTCGACAGTTTTTAGACGAGTGTGTAGAAAAAAAATGTCTCGTATATCAAGTAATTCCCCAACTAGGTCAATTACTGGGCTAATAGGAAGCGAGACCTCTTTGCTGCGATCCAACAGTTGGGGAAACCACCAATGTTCCTAACACTGAGCGCCAGCGAGACACGTTGGACTCGCCATATTGCAAAGGCTGAGCGATAGCTTCAAGGAAGTGAGTGGGGTTGAACTGACGGGGAATATACAGTGAAAATTTAAACAGCTGGTAGATGCGATCATATCTATGCTACAGACCAAGGCGAGGCTCAACCTGTTCGGTGACTCTCGCATCGTCGATTGCTTCAAACCCGTAAAGTTTCAACACAGCGGTCGCCCGCACGCTCACATACTGCTGTGTCTGCAGGGAGACCGTAAGGAGGCGACAGACTTCCATAGCCAGACGAACTGCTACCGTACCGCCAGATGGTACGTCAAGTGTAGAAGTATACAATTTTTTCTGGTACCGTTTGTGCCGTAGCATACGTAGACATACTCAAGTCTCAGGGTGGCACGTACGACGATATCGTGTTCGAATACCACAGGTCTCAGCAGAATCAACTCATCTACGTGGCCTTGAGCAGAGTAGGTTGTATCTCACCAACGAGAAAGGCGACTTCAGATTCTACAAGTGTTCAGCAGTGTGACTTCCAAAGTTGAAATAAGTGCACAACGAGTACTGTCGTTTAGAGAAGCAAAAGCTGACGACGCTCGCCAGTAGAGTCGCGTCGTTCTGCGACACCGTTCTTGACTTTGACTATAGTCACCAGCATGCAGCATGAATGTGCAGGGTCTAGTAGCATACAGTAGAGACATCATGGATGCGATACTCTGAAAGTGCAACAGATGTGACTGTAACTGTGATGTGTTGGCTGTAGTCTGTAATTGATGATTGTGATATTAGCTTCTAAGAGATCATTGTTATGTATCTGTGTAAAGCGATGTGTCATTTCAATCTACCTAACACGATTTTTTGTTCCTGATCTCACTGTGCCTGTGAAATGCAAATTCAGTACTTATTTTGAGAATTTAATAATGTTAGACGTATCCACAAATCAATAAACACGACAATACATGATAGTATACAAATACGAAATAGGGCATATTATGCCAACCGTAGACTACTGAGAAGCAAACTCATTAGCCGTAACACAAAAATAAAAATATATAAGACACTTATTGGACCGGTTGTTACTTACGGAGGCGATACATGGACATTGACAAAAAAGGAACAAGAAACTCTAAAAAAGTTTGAAAGAAAGATTGTAAGACGTGTTTATGGGCCGATTAAAGAAGATGACGAATGGAGAATAAGAAATATCCAGGAGATAGGCGAGCTATTGAAAAATAAGGGCATTGTAAGATTCGTAAAGGCTCAACGAATACAATGGCTAGGCCAACTAGAGAGGATGGATGATCAGCGTATGCCAAAGAAAATCCTGAGGGCGCAAGTCTATAAAAGCAGAAAGAGGTGCCGACCTAGGATAAGATAGTTGGATGATGTGCTGGAAGACCTAAGAAGTATGGATGTGAGGGGTTACACTGAGATGGCAATGGATAGGAGACATTTGAGAAGACTGGTGCTGGAAGCCAGGGCTCATGTTGGGCTGTAGTAGTAAAGAAGAAGATCATCATATCAACGGCTTATTTTAATTGTCATTTATGTTGAATATGTAATTCTCATAATTTCACTTATCCGGCTGTTTGTTATCCCTTATCTTCAACTCCTGTCGCCTGTTCATCTCAAAAAAATCTATTTCAGTTAATCTTAATGCTTTTTCTGAGTTGTCTATCAATGGTCACATGTTGAAACTATAAACTATTGTACTCTTTATTTCGATTACAAAGATGCTTTTTATTGTTTTCACAATGTTATTATCCCACATAAATGATGATTTTATTTATGTCACATAATGGCTTTTTTTTCTAAAGTGTGTCCTTCTTTGACTGTCGTCAGTGTTACTTCCGGTAGAAAGTTCACCATTCCCCCAATTGCTTAGAACATCTGCACTGCTTTAGCGTATCTCTCTCTTAGAGTGTTGAGTATTGTTGCTGTCCTATGAACAGCCCTCCCATGATGAGAGACACACCCAACAAAATGTCGGGGACACTCAAAAAATGTCGGGATGATGCATGTGACTCCGATCGTCTTGCCCTTTCGTTAAGTTTGAAAATTAACGTCCCTCCACCCCCTTTCCACTGTAATCATACTTTAAGGGGGTAAATTAATTAATTTATATATTAATTTAAATTTGGTAATAATAAAGCTGTTTCTTTCAACACATTGAGCGAATTCTACAACCGAGGAAGCTTACTAGCTTTAAATAAGATTTGGGTAGACAACACACAACACTAACACTACTGGTCATATTTTCCGTAACAGAATATTGGTTTCTACGTTGTAAGCATGATTAAAACCATTCTTGACTAATGCTCTGTTCTTCAGTATAACACCATTGCCCGTTAATTTCAGTCAGGTAGTTCTAAACCATATCACTGATACGTGCGTCCAAGAAATCCAAAATACTAGATGACGGTTTGTTTTTTCGGGATTAGGAAACGCTCTTAAGACAATTCGTAACACCTCAAGTCGACCTGCACCTTCCTTACTTTTAGTAAATTTTTAATTAATTTAATTAAAAGGATAACCCTAATTGGTACCATCTTATATACGAAGTATATAAGACGACCGTAAGTATACGAAGTGATTTGCAGACGGTCAGGTAGCGATCGCTCAAGATTATGTTAACTTGAACTACATAATACGAAAACTCATGAACTCATATGTGAGAGGTAAAAATAAAGAAAAATGTGTGTGTGTGTCCAGGCTGCAATGTCCATGTCGTAAGTATGGACGACAAACGAGGTTCGAGGCTCGACTTCGGGCTGTAGCGCCATAGTCCCTAGACAAATTTTAACAGGGGCTCCATCAGTAATTTTGTCAGCTAAAGTACACTATCATAATTATAATACACTTATAGTTTTTATAATTACCTAATATTTTACGACAAAATTGTGTCAGAAACTTTTGTGCAGTTTACTGAACAAAATTTTCCAACCGTATAGTCTTGTACGAAGGTTTGCACGCAGAGGAATAGAGTTTTATATGCCTCTTCTATCCCAAAAATTAAAATTTTTACACACTGTCCTTAAAATTGATTGCAACTAGTACAAGTACATCGTATTGCTCACATCGCATTATATGAAATATAAATGAACATATTCGATGGCTTTTTGTAAGCGTGGATACCTATAGCTACAATTGCACATTTAATGTCACTTAGATTTTTCACTCTGTATTTCATTGTTAGATTTTTCGTTATTTCAAAACAGGAAAAAAATAAAAATAAAAATTTGGAAACCCTAAACAGCTAGTCTTAATTAGTATCATCAGCGGAGTCCTTAAAGTATGATTATAGTGGAAAGGGGTTGGAGGGACGTTAATTTTCAAACTTAACGAAAGGGCAAGACGATCGGAGTCACATGCATCATCCCGACATTTTTTGAGTGTCCCCCGACATTTTGTTGGGTGTGTCTCTCATCATGGGAGGGCTGTTCATAGGACAGCAACAATACTCAACACTCTAACGGTATTGGGATTAGACTATAAGTAAATATAACATACCGGTAGTTGGAATGTTATGATCGGCTAAAATAAGAGAAATAGAAATAGATATAATTAAATCACTACTGACTCGGAACACAAAGTTTTTTATGCGTAAAAACGCAAAAGTTTTACCTTGTAGCCTGATCCAGTTTTCGCTTTTAAAAAGCTTCTTCAGAGGCTGCCGCTGGGAGCACTGTCCGTCTTGTTCTTGGCGACGGAACTTTTTAGGATCGATGTTGTGTGTGTGGGGTGTGATATGTTCGAATAATATGTGTGATTTGAATTGTGTCTGTTCGTTTAGGATGTCGTTTTTATGTGTTTTTGTGTGTTTGTATATTAAGAGTGTCTAGTTTTCGGCCTTTTGTGTGTACGTGTAGAATATCCATGTTATTTCGATGTTTTTGTATATGTGGTTTGCTTCAATGAAGTGGTTTGCAAAGGTGGATTCGGTAGTGGAGTGTAGTGCCTTTGTGTGTTCAATGTATCTTTGTTTGAAGCTACATCTTGTATGGCCTATGTAGAATTTGTTGCAATCTGAGCAGTTTAGTTTGTAATCACCAGGTAGATCGAATTTGTTTTGTGCTTTGTGTGTGTTTAGGTTTGTTTGTAGTTTTGTATGCGATTCTGTATCCCGCTTTTTTGAATTTGTGGGATATTTTTTCAGTGTGGTTATTGATGTATGTTAGTGTTATGAATTTGTTGTTTTCTGTCTTTGTCTGTTGTTTGTTTTGTTTTGTGTAGGAGTTTATTGACTGTTGTTCTGTTGTATCGTTGGATTCAGATATTTTATCGTGTTTAGTTCGTCTTTGTAGTCTTTTTCATCTAGAGGGATGTTGTAAAGTCTACGTATCATAGTTCTGAAGGCAGCTAGTTTGTGTTGTATTGGGTGATTAGAGTAGTTGTGTATTACTACAAACACAAAAGGCCGAAAACTAGACACTTTTGAACAATTGGAAATATACAAACACACGAAAACACATAAAAACGACATCCTAAACGAACAGACACAATTCAAATCACACGCATATTCGAACATATCACACCCCACTCACACAACATCGATCCTTCTAAAGTCGATACTGTCGCCAATAACAAGACGGACAGTGCTCCCAGCGGCAGCCTCTGATGAAGCTTTTTAAAAGCGAAAATGGTTCAGGCTACAAGGTAAAACTTTTACGTTTTTATCCATAAAAAACTTTGTGTTTCGAGTCGGTAGTAATTTAATTATATCTAGTTAATTAACGGACAACAAAATCCAAAAATAGGAATAGTTTGAAGGCTTGCATGTGTATTAAGGAAAATAAATTACCATCGTTTTCCATGCAGGTTATAAAATCTAGATTCACACGGTTTAAAAAATTGACACTTACAGCATGCTGGCAATGTGCCATTTACAGCTTAGAGTGTATGCCTACTTTGTAATAGAAAAAGTGCAGCAATAATTCTTGTAATTACTTCTGAAAGGCATGAGAAAGTGCGACGGGATCGTACGTGACAGGCGCCTAATACCCTCTGTCAGAAAATTAAGAAGAATTAAGACTTCCTGTGAAGTGTTCAAAACAATGAAGGAATTACGTCGGTCTTTCAATGACAAGTGGTTAACTGTTCGCGAGTTAATCACTTTGCCGAACCACGAATGAATGCCAACTAGCGCGCAGACGTCACTAAAACCGAGACATAATTTTTAATTTTCTCCGTCTCCTACGCTCTGCTGCTCCGTTCCTCCACGAAAAACATAAAAAAAACCGTAGGACAGTATTCCGACATTGTTATAATTTACAAGTGGAGAAGTGGTGAGTTGTGGACTTCCAGCATACTTCAAGGGGTTATAAACACAACGGACCAAAGCAGTGGCAATATAAAAAATAAATTATGTCAAGATAGGAAAGGAATGACAGGGTAACCCTCCTTACACAACTGTTTTTGGAATAGTTCAACTTCAGGTCTGAAATTAGAACTGACGTTAAGAACCGAAACGGGAAATCCTGAGAGAACAGCGAGTATATTATTAGGCACTCAAGAAACGACGAATTAGAACAAAGTATGGACATTTATAGGGCGAGAAGTCACTAAAAGTCTAGGGCACTCCTATCTTTGAATTTGTAAAGGCGCATATACAATTGAGGACCAGTTCGATGGACGTACCGTCCCCACCCCATCAATGGAAATTAGAAAGGTGGTGAGTTCAATAGCCGGACGTTACAAACATTAACTGTCGCTTTATAATACGCTTGCGCTTATATTTCGCGACATGGAACACCGAATCAAAAAAAGAAAAGTTTTGCAGTATTTTTCATATAAATATGTGAAAAATTTTTCACATTAGGAGTAGGTCATCAACAGTTTGTCATCATGCACACGCACGTTTAAACTAACAAAACTTTAAACGAAAAAAATGGTTAAACAAGAAACCATTTCAGTAAAAATAAATTAAAGAACTTATCACAATAACACTATTTATTTTCATAAAGTGCACAGAAATGTAAAACTTGAAAAAATCACTTTGAGGAGAAAGGTGTTTACAGGCTCTGGGCGACAATCGTATTGGGGGAAGACGTAGCGTGGTTCGGTAAATGGCTGGTACTATTTTGTAATACAGTACTTAGAAGCGGGTACAATGCGGTTGCGTTCCTTCATTCAAAAGAAAAGAAAATTACAAATACACTGTAGGTTCGCGGGAGCGTCAAACCTTATCGACGGGCGCACATGCGCGCGCGGCGCAGGGTTGCCGACAGCTGGCCTAGGGACCAAGGGAGTCGGGAATCAAATAGACAAGCACTCACACGCACGCAAACACACACACACTCAGGAGCATAGACAGTTTCTTGAGGTACATTAGTGAAGAGTTCTTTCTCTGTGCCCGTACTTTTGTTAGATCAGCAGTACATTAGGGGCGTATTTTCTGGGGGTACGAACGGGACCGGCCCCCTCCAAAGAGTTGAAAAACTTAACGAATTAAAAACGTTTCGTACGAAAAAGTTGAGCCTCTTAATTTTTTGGCTGTTGTATTACTTTTTCAGCTGTGTACGCTAATATATTAGTAATTCTTTTTAAATATACAAACAGGTTTATTAGACAGCATTAGCGTATACGTTTGAAATATGAAAAATAGGAAAATCAGTTCAGTCAAAAGTGTCTTGTAATCAATGTTTGGATAACGCGTATTTTTTTGTGTTATTACCGTCTACTTTAATGAGACTGACTTCAGGATGTTATCACACGTTTTTCAGCCACTTTAAAGATAGTAATGTTGATTGGTCTTAACTTGTCTTTTCTTTTGTATAAAGCCGACTCGACCACTGACCCCTCTCTTCCGAGCCAAAATTCTAGATATACCACTGCAGTACATCGGTAGGTAGTGGATTCGACATCCTGTGCAATAGTATATATAACAAGTTGACGAGCACGCATCCAACACCGTCCAACGCATCTAAATTTCTCACGACTTAATTTCGCAAATTAATGTAGGAGGTACATGAGAACTACAAGCCAGGATAACTGGGACTGCAGAAGACACTGCTTAGACTTGGCATTGTGTTTTCTCGTTGATCGCCGGGACTACCTCGTAAGTAACATATACTCGACTGGCAAATTGAAAGTCGAATTTTGCTTGAATATTTTTACCTAATCTTTTTCCCTGACCTCTTTGTCAATCGAGTAAACAACTAATGTAAATGGAGACAGGCCCAGGCATTCTTAAAACATTTAACCAAATAGGGGGGGGGGTTAATCTGCACTTCTTTAGTATAAAATGACTAGGTGGTCTCTATTAATTCCTTTCCGGGATTGAAACAGTTCGAGAAGTAACAGACGGCTGATGTGACGGATGAAGTTGCGAACGTACTAGAAGGATATCTGCGCTATAGTACTAAAACACCCTTCTCCTCATCGTTGTTAAGCACTGAACGATAACGAGGTTATTTTTATAACATGAGTAGGCAAAATATAATACACTAGTGACCTCCCTGAAGTGCGGAACCCGGTCACTATTTTGACCGAAATATATTTATTACTGTTCAGTAGACCAGTGGGTATGGCACCTTAAAATCAAGGTGCGTTTTTCAGCCCCCAGCTTGACTCAGCCTGTTGAAAATGAGTGCCTGGGACAACATCCTGGGGATAACAATGGGCGGATGAAGCGTAGTGCTGGCAACACTGCCTTCCTTGTATGCCGTACGGCTCATATAAGGCAGGCTACCCTGCTTTCTCCTACACTGGTTCAGGTGGTACACATGGGAGCCATTATTATTATATTATATATTTATTATTAGATAAATTTTAATACTAAATAATTTTTCAATTATCAGAAAAGTTACTAAAACCCAATTACTCCACTATTTTGTTTTTAATAAACTAACAACTGTAAAGCTAAAAACAGTAAATCTAATCATACAGTAAACACTAAAAATTCTAAACTACTTACATAAATGTATGACCATAATGCAGTGGTTCCCAAACTTTTCAGTCCGCGGGTCCCCCCTCAAAAAATTAAAAATTTCACGGAACCCGTCTGAGTTATGAAATAAAACAAACCGTTGATATGATACAAACTCTTACATTTTAATTAAAACGTATTAAAATCAAAATGCTCTTAACTTCCAACTTATAATATTAATAATATCAAACATAGTTTAATGTGAAGAATGAAGCTGCTTTTGAACAATTAGCTCTGCAATATTAGGTTTAATGTCTGATAATTTTAATATTAAGTCACTCTCGACATCAAGTTTATTTCTTAACTTTGCCAACCTCGGCTCTATCTTTCCAGCCACTTAGGCGTAAAACCAGCTACACGGAAAAACGTTTTGCTTAGATACAGTGCTTATACGCGAGATACAGTGCTTATACGTAGCCTAAAACAGTGCGATCAGTTCTGCATTGATGCGGCGCTCTAGTCAGTTCGGCTGACAAACAGATCTGTTACACGAGATAATTTAAAAACATTATTACAGCCATTAGTTTCAAATTACTTTTACAATTGCAATTAGTTTGAACAAAATAAGTACTGGAATCTTCTCCTAATTGTTTTAGATTCTAAAATTTAGATTTTAGACTGTAATAAATCGGAGAAAGTTACGGTATATTATAATTTTCTTAAACGTATCCGCGGACCCCACTTTGGGAACCACTGCCATAATGCCTAAATGACAAATAATTTAGTTTTAGCTTTAAGTTTAGGTATGGTTCCTTAGATACTTATAGACCTTACAAATGCACAAATGCACAAATGCACAAATTTACAAATACTTGAACGTTTTACAAATATACATAACTGATATCAATAGGTAAAGTTATTTTGCAAACATAGTTTTAACTTTTTAAAGGCGGTCCAAAATTTTAATGGGTGATTAAAATCAAATTGAGGTCTACGATTTTGTTTAATTATTAAAAATACGGATTCTATATCCACGACTCACTGACGAAGGACACCACTCCGAAACAGCTTTCTGAGTGAAAAACAAAGTAAGTTTAGTTTACAAGTGAAAGTTCTATTAAAACTAATACAATTAAAAGTGCTGTAAACAAAGTAGTGATGAACATACAAAACAATATACAAATACGGAGTTTGTATTGTGAATAAAATTCCTGATAACTTGATAACCTACATAGTCTTTTACAATTTCCTTAAAGTTTTAGACTTTCACTTTTGGCCTTCGTGTTTCTGAAGTTGAAATTTTTAAACACTTCATTTGGATTTGAGTTAAAATTCTATTTAATCCTATGCCCGGCACGGATTTTTATAATTTATTTAAATTTGGATTCGTTTTTTTGGGCTCTGGTGTTCTAAAATTTGAAAATTTCAAAACAGAATACTATATCCAGAATTTGGTTAATATTCTATTTAACTTTGATACTCAACTTGGATTTTTGCTATTTTTTTTTCAAAATTTTAACTTTACTTTTTGCCTCCCGCCTCCTTGTCTTTAGGGGAGCACGGGTCAATCTCATAATCAGTAGGCATCTATTAGCTAACGTATGGACATGCTTACTAAGAAGAAAATCGTTTGATACATTCAAAATTATTGTAAGAAATACCTCAGATAGATAGACAGACAGACAAATGCCAAAAGGTTAAGTGACATTTACTTGAGGCATACAACAAACTGTTTCATAACCATCAATCGGGGCAGTCGTACACGCGACAGTGGTGAGACACGTGGAAACAATAACGGACTTGTTGTAGGAACTCTGTGTCAACACATTTGCTAGCTTCATTAAACCCGAACTGACTAAAGTCCCACTACCCTAACACGGATTCAAAAATAAGGGTGGTACTGTAAAACGACTGGATTGACTACGGCCTTAAGCTCTAGCTGATCTACGAAACGTGTTATAAGGAGCAGTGTCAAGAAAAACGTTATCGATTTCAGAGCATTATTTTAATAGAAGTTTGCCACATGTTATCGAGGTGAAAGCATGAAATCTAACCATAACATTCAGATAGGTCGCGTATAGTATAGTACAAAGCGAGATGTAGAATGAAGAGTACATTGTTTGTCGACGACGGCGTAAACGAGACTCAGGAAAAGTTACACTATGATTGCTTTATGGCCTTAATCAAGCTAGGAAGAAACTAAACTAAAACTTGGAGAACGTAAAATGAGAACGCGTTAGAGTTGACTCCAAAGCTAAATCCTAAACCAATTCCTTGCAGCTTTCAAAGTACTACAGTATGGTTTGTTAAAAGGTAATTTGTGAAACAGACTATTTAAAAATAGAGTCTGTCAGGGGTTCTAGTGGGGAAGCAATTTTTTTTCTGAAATTATATTTTTAAAGCTAAAATAGTTAGATGATTGCAGACTAGCTTGATTAAAGCTATAAAGCGATTATAGTGTACCAAAAACCAGCTCTTAAAGCATTAAACATTTAGAAAAAACCTTGTAATTTCATTACTATTACTTATAATTTCATAAAAATTAATTTTTATTCTAATGAAAGAAAAACCAAAGTCTAAGCTAAATCTTCTGATTTTTTTATAAATAAAATCAAAAATCAACTTGTGTTCCATTGATTAATCTATTAAGACAATGGTATAATTTAGGTGATATTAGGTTTAACAGATTTAATAGTTTTTGTACTTTATTTAACTTAAAGTTAAACTATTACGGCTTAAAGTAACTACGATTAAGGCTTTCAAACCCCAAAATAGCTCTAAATATTTTATTTACCGTTTTGAAAAATGGCGTAAAAGAAACATTGAATAATTTACCTAATTTTTAGCTAATATTACCTATTATTTACCTATTACCTAATAATTTAGCTAATTTTCAACTCGAAAATCACCAGATACTTTTTTGGAAATTTAACCTTTTTATTTATCACCTTTATAATAATTATCTCTTTGTATTTTTTCTTAACGAAAATATTATTTGGCAAAGATGGAACAAATTATAAGAATAGATTGGACAGTGGTGTTAAAGTAAGGAGTGAAAGAGAAACAGTGCATACGTTCGTGTTTCAAGGAATCATCTATTATTTCGTCATCTGATTTAATCCGCAATACTTTCTGTGATCAGCAACACGCAGAACAGTAGGGTGTACTGACATTACGTAATAAAATAGTAATACAGTGTAAGTCTATAATAAATTATATAAAAAGTAAAGTATTACTGATTTACACTGTATAAGTAAATTATACAGTGTAAATCTATAATAATTATTTTATTGCATGAAATAATGATGTATACAGAGTTGCTGGTGTAGGTAAGCTGTTGTTGTACCGGAACTTCTACTCCGATACTACTAGCAAAAAATGTCGACGAAAAGAATTTTTTGGAGGAGTATTTTTCTTTAAATAAATATAGGCCTAGTAGCGTGAGTTTTTACCGTAGCTTATGACTAGAAACAATTTTTTCACTTTGTTGGAAAATGTGGCTACCTTTTTGTTCCTTCTGTGTTGTTTGTTTAATATATCTGTTGCTACATATTTTATTAAGACAAAACGTTTTGTTATAAATCTTTCTACAAATCTAGACTTCCTAAAAAAAAAAAAAAAAGGGCTAGACGGCCACTAAATAGGTCTTAACGTCTACAATAGCTCCAAATGCAGTGCACGGATTTTCACGAACTTTATAAGAAATATACTTTTAATGGCGATAAATTTGCGAGCCACATGTCGTGCCAAAATATTAATCATAACGGCCACAAAACGTATTTTGCTAGAGTACTGCTGGTTTTTTCCATCGTACAGCGATTCTTTTTAACGCAAATGTTTTTATTTACTTTAAAATTGTTAAGACAAAAATTTAAAGAACTATGTAAAGCTCAATTTTATACGTTTTTTAATACGATAAACCAATCGGATAATTCTAAAGTTATTACAAAGCAAAGATTTAGTAAAATATTATTTCTTAAAAAAAATTGTAATAAAAATAATTTTGTATAAAATAAAAGCGTTTAAATTTTTTAAGTTTCAAAACTTATACCATTTATATTTGCTTTTTAAAATTTATGTTAGTAATTTTAAAGACAATTACAAAAACATTCTTTAATAGCTATCTCAAGATGTTTTAATCTTAAAGAACAAAAAAAGATAAGAATGTTCCTATATGAGAAATAAAACAGGAGTTATCGGTTAAACAATTTTTGGGCGAAATCATGTTTTATGACCATTATGCATTAATATACTTACCTAAAATTTGACGTCCATAAGGGTCACTATTAGAAGTATATTTCATGAAAATTTCGTGAAAATAATCAATTACATTAGAAGATATTTCAAGTTTCAAAATTTTTGTATATTCTGTGGTTTTTAATTTGTTTACGTTACTTACTCGTACTAAAGAGTTCTGGCGTCACAGATTTTTAGAATAATTTGTAACGAAAAAATACTTTTTTGTTTTCCCCTATATGGAGAAACAAAGATAATAAGGCAATACTACAAAAAGAACAATAGAAATACCTATCTTTAAAAAATAATTTATAATAGGCCCCGGTTGTGGGTGTTATAGTAGGAAAGTCAAGTAAAAGACAAACGGTTTACGTTAGAGAATTCTCTTTCTTGAAAATTTTAATTAGGCGTACTCAGCAATTTCTCTTTATCCTCCTTCAGTGTTATTCTCTTCAGTCTCCGTCGTAAAGAGTTCGTGTTTCCCTACTTTCATCTGCTTTCTCTCCACAATCTCTGAATTCTACCTCTTATTCTTCTTCTTTTGGTATCCCTACTCCCTCTCGATATCTATGTATATATCTTTATCTTATTCAGTCACATCTCTGCATCACATCTCTGAACTACAGTACTTTCCTTCTGTGTAATTTATTATGATTTTTCTACTTCCATTTTTCTCTCAACTCTCTCATTAATAATCCGGCTCATTTTAAATATATAGCTTCCTCTCATATAAAAACGAAGAAGATATTAATGGGAAAATTAATAAATTAACTATATATAACTATATAAATAGATAACAGGAACTCTCCGACGTGCTCTAAAACACAAGGCAACGAAAGAGTCCATAATAAGCTTAAACAAATCCATGGCAGTTCCTACTCTTACTTACGGCTCAGAAACGTGGGCAATGTCTGCTAGAGAAAATCAAGAATTCACGCTACGGAAATGAAATTTTTGCGTTCCATAGCTGGGTACACAAAATTAGATATAAAAAGAAACAATCAGAAAAGAGAGGAACTGAAGGCTGACGAAGTAAACGGAATTATCAATAAGTGTAGATAAAGTTGGAATCATCACATTAGCAGAATGGGCAGTGACAGATTCTCCAAGGGACCCTTGTTGTGTCAGCCGAAAGGGAAGAGAAGCCTGGGAAGACCCAAGAAGAGATGGTCCGACCAGTTTGGAGACGTGAAAAGAATAAGAAGAAGAAGAAGAAGAAGAAGAAGAAGAAGAAGAAGAAGAAGAAGAAGAAGAAGAAGAAGAAGAAGAAGAAGAAGCTTCCCATTTAAAATATATTAACTCCACAAATTATACTGTACAGTTCCCATCTAATTACCTGATTATGAAATTCTGCTATTCTTTTTGTCGGCTCCTGAGCGTACAGGCAGTAAGACACCACATTACGGTACAGTTATTTTTAATTAATTAAAAACAGTTGTTTTCCCAGGAGCATTTGAACGTCAATATCAGTCGCACGTGCTGCTTGAGTTTACATTTACCGGTAGTGCCGCGTAACGACCAATTTACTTTTACTGCCGCAGGATATTATAAGAGTACAATTACCAGCATCAGCATACACATCGTTGTATACGTTTGGTTTGCAAACGATGTTTGTTAATAACATATTAAGCTTATACTTTTTTTTTACTTATGAATTATAAGATACAACAATCCGAATCTCGATTCCTCATGGTTAAATTTATTAATTTTCCCAATAATATCTCGATTCCTCGATAGTCATTCATCTATCCTCTTCCAATTTAGTCACTGGACTTGTTCCTTTTTTCCAACGTTTTGATGGTTTCAGTGGACGTACCTCAACATCTCTTAGCGACGCACCACTTTTACTATGCATGTATCATACTGTTACGTAATGCGGAAAAAGTGTACGCCAGCACAGAACCTACTACGTGTTTCTCGGCTATTCCAGTGGAATCCGGGTGTAATGTTGTGTGCGTACGTGATTCTCAATGCGTTAGCTATACCCTGATTAACGAAAGAAAGTGACTGGCGGAGCGGCCGCGCGGCGACCGAGTTTGTAGTAAAAACATTCCACTTTATAACCTCGTGGAAACGTAAAATACAGGGCGAGAAATGTCTAATGAACTGTATTTTAATCATCAATTAAAGACGTTTTTAACAAACTTTTCTAATTTTTAAAATCTCTTTTCAATAAATTTACATTGTGAGTTAAAGAAAAAAATACACGAATTTGAATTAAAAAATTAGGGTTTATCGTCTTTATTACGTAAGAACTCAGAGGTTAAGCGTCGGAAAAAAATTTCTTGTAGACAAATGGTAGTCCACCTTCTTTAGTACAATATATCAAAAATTGAGATTCCTACGATTAAAATTAACGACGTTATTAATTTTTTTCTAATGTCCTGTTAACTCAGTTGTTAAAAGTTGTACACGAATGAGATTTGCGTGACGCTCTCTTTAGATAACTAAATGTAGAAGACATATACAACTTACACCTTGTACGTGATAGGAATACTACAATGGATTAATATATAAAGTGAATTTCACAGAGAGCAATGCGTGGCGCTCTGCGGCGGAAGTACAGTCAGAACCTATTGGACCCATTTTATTCGCGCGCTACCGTCATTCCCGTACAGCGTCTCGGCCTCTCCTTTATGTCTACAAATAGCACACGCTTCCAGGAAAACTGAACCGTTATACGCACACTAAGGGTAAGGGAAATTTCCAGCTTTCAGTTTAGTTGATGTGGTGGTTGAGTGATGTCCGGTTGTTGGTTATCTTGATTTTAAGTGTTAATTTCTTGTGCTTTCATTATAAATTGACGTGTTTTTAAGTTATTTTGTGTGAATATACTTCGGTGGCTGAGCATGGAGCAACGTAACGAGGCTGAACCAAGGAAACATAGGGGAAGACCTAGGACTCGAACTCCAAAGAAAAGACAAACTTCGGGCCGAGGCGTACCTATGAAAGGACAGTCAAGAGAAATTGTGTGCAAAGTGCGGGAATATTTTGATAGAGAAAAGGCGAACAAAGGTCCTTTGATTCCGGTTAATAATGCAATACAGCGAACTGCAGATGCTCTGAAAATACATAAAAATACAGTTCTGCGAGTTTGCAAGGAAAAAGAATTGAAAGAAATACAAGATGACAGTAATAGCCAACTTTCAACTCCGGGCAAACAGAGGAAACGGGAGAAAACTGTGACAAAACTTGACACTTTTCAGGAAGACGCTATACGAAGACATGTATATCAATATTACATAAGAAAAGAATATCCCACTTTGAAAAAACTTTTATCATCGTTGGAAAATGAAGAGCTGTTTAATGGCAGTCTGTCTTCGCTTAGAAACGTGCTAAAAGGTTTAGGATTTACGTGGAGAAAATTTTCGGGCAGAAAAGTGATTATGGAGAGAAGCGATGTCGCTGCCTGGAGGTGTCGTTTTCTTCGCCAAATCAAAGACGAGAATTTCGATAATATAATTTGGCTCGATGAGACCTGGGTCAATGCTGGGCATTGTTTGAAACAAGGATGGACTGATGAGTCACTTCAGGGGACAATGTTAACACCTATAGGGAAAGGTGAACGATTAATAATATGTCATGCAGGTTCTTCAAAAGGGTTTGTTCCAAATTCCCTTCTACTATTTAAATCGAAAAAAACCGGTGACTACCATGAAGATATGGATCACGACAAATTCTTCGGTTGGTGTTCTGAAACTTTGCTAAATAACCTAGAAGAGCCTGCAGTAATAGTCATGGACAATGCTCCCTACCATTCTAAGCAAATTGATAAAGCTCCCACAAGCAAAGATAAAAAAGCTGACATACTTGCATGGCTGGATAGGAAAAATATTCAATCTACAACCGACTTGAAAAAATCAGAACTTTTGGAATTAGTGAAATGGCACAAGCCCCAGAACAAAAGGTATTTTGTTGATGAATTGATAGAGAGCAGAGGTCACAAAGTGATAAGGCTACCACCTTACCATTGCCATCTTAACGCCATTGAGCTTATATGGGCTCAGGTTAAGGGGTATGTTGCCGAAAACAACAAAATGTTTACTTTAAAAGAAGTTGAACGACTGACTAAAGACGAATTTAATCGAATTACTGCTGAGAGGTGGGAGCAAGTAGTGGACCACACCAAAAAAGTTATTATCGATGCATGGAATAACGAAGGACTAATGGAAGAAGCTGTGGAGGAAATGATTATATCCGTGGAAGACAGCAGTAGCTCCGAGGATGATAATTGTTCAGAAGATGATAATAGTGATGACGATCCAATGGAGGGTATCAGAGGACTTTCGTTTGAAGACTACTAACTCACAGATATAAGTGTTTTTTATAGAGTGTTTTAATAGTGTATTTTTATGATTTATACACATATTTTATGAGCGGATTCCATAAAAGCTGAAGAACACTACAATACTTGTAAGTACCGTACTGTATTTATTATTTATTTGTCAATGCTAATAACAAGTAATTTACTAATTGTTTTTACATTTCAATTACATTATAACAGTAAAATACTGTTATAATTATGCAATATCTGGTAGACCGAGCTTTGCTCGGTAGTTTTAAACTGTAAACTATATTTCATAGTTAAATAATTAGTTATTGAGAAATTTGAATGGCATTAACAATTTCCCAGTAATTACATTGCACTTCAATTAGTAGTATTAAAGCTGATCACAAAACAAAAACAGTTTATTAACAAGAAAACAATAAATACCGTACCGCAAAAGAGTAATAAACAATCATTCAAGACTGTTATAAAAAGCATGTAGTTCAACTAAACCACAAAAGTCTGGTCAGATGTACGTTTTTGACAGATCTCCAGGTAGAAGATTAGATTAAATAAGTAGACAGATAACTAAGTATATACTTATGAGAGATTGGTGACTCGTAGTAAGTTGGCTATGTGTCAATGTGTGAGCCGTGAGCGTATGCACCACTTTCTTTGGGCTGTTACTGTACCTTGACTCGATCGCGCGCCGTTGAGCGATGTTAGTTCTAATTTTCCTATATTAACTGATTGCGGTTATATTTCGTAATATTTGAAGGTTACATACCACTTTGTATTGATGAATACAATTTTGTTATGTTTATTGTGAAAAAACACAATGAAAAAAATTATTAATAACGGAGTTAACAGTACATTCGGAAAAAATTAATAACGTCATTAATATTAATCGTAGGAATCTCAATTTTTGATATATTGTACTAAAGAAGGTGGACTACCATTTGTCTACAAGAAATTTTTTTCCGATGCTTAACCTCTGAGTTCTTACGTAATAAAAACGATAAACCCTAATTTTTTAATTCAAATTCGTGTATTTTTTTCTTTAACTCACAATGTAAATTTATTGAAAAGGGATTTTAAAAATTAGAAAAGTTTGTTAAAAACGTCTTTAATTGATGATTAAAATACAGTTCATTAGACATTTCTCGCCCTGTATTTTACGTTTCCACGAGGTTATAAAGTGGAATGTTTTTACTACAAACTCGGTCGCCGCGCGGCCGCTCCGCCAGTCACTTTCTTTCGTTAATCAGGGTATAGACTGTGCCAGACTTCAAGGCCGCGCGCACTGTATCAAGGCCGCAATAAATTACGCTCTAGTGTTTTCCTTTATTGCTGATGCATAGTATGAGCTATTCTGGAACACTTGTGGTATCTATTTAAACGACGACAGCTGCGCTTAACAGTCAGTTTTAATGGCGATTTATTCCAGTGCGGTTCGAAGTATTGTGGCAAAGTGTTATGTGCTTTATCATTGTGCGGGACAATTGTAATACAATTGTGTTTTATATTAGTTGACATTTTGTAATTGCGTGTGAACAATTTTTATTTGATTTGTTGTAAGAGACTATCTTGTTGATTACAAACTGTTCAATTGTGATAATTAAACCTGGTGATTAGTGACTTAATTGGTGTCTTGAATTTTGTTTTCCACTGTATCATACGACGATCAGTTAGACCGTCGTAACAGTAACAATATATTAAGCTTATACTTGTTTTTACTTGTGAATTATAAGGTACAACAATCCGAATCTCGATTCCTCATGAAGAATGTAGTCGAGAGGATATTCTACAATATTTTGTCATCCATCTATCCCCTACCAATTTAGTCACTGGACTTGTTCCTTTTTTACCAACGTTTCGGTGGTTTCAGTGGTTGTGGTGGTTTCAGTGGACGGGGTCTTTTAGCGACGCACCATTTTTACTATGCAATTATCATACGTTCTGTTCGAGTTTTTTCTCTGTGATCTGTGATCTAACTTTTGTTAGATCAGTAGTACATTAGGGGCGTTTTCTGGTGGGGGGGATACGTTCTAAAACAGATTTCAGCTGAACTGTACTCTCCGCGTTGTTGTGTCCTGTACCGCTCTCTTAAGTTGTCCATAATTTCTCCTCAACATCAAATCTATCAACACATTATATCTTCTTCTTCCTCGCTTTATGCTATCTTTTATCTTTCTTGAATCAGTGACTTCTGTAGACACTTCCTTCTCAAAATGTGATCAATTCAGTTTGCTTTTTTCTTTCTTATAGCTCTCACATTACATTTCACTTCATTTGTTTTGCTAAGCACTTCTTCATTTGTTACATTCTATTTTACTTTGCATGTGTCTCCCGCAACTTCACTTCAACTTATAGGTTTCTTACTCTACTAAACGCTATCTTTCCAAGTGAAATCCTATTGTTAATATACTCTGCACAGCTTCCATTCCAAGTGATTATACTCCCTAAGTATTTGAATGACTCTTCTTGTTCCAACCTCTGATCTTCTACCTATTTCAATGTGACTTTATCACATTTACCTCATTATTTCCTTTAGCGATTCCTACTACTTTAATTTCATGACATTAATTTAAAATTCCAAACTTACAAATTCCGAGTTATTATGACCAGTGGCGTATCTAGAATTTGGTCTTGGGGGAAGTGGTCCGGCCGAATCGGCTTTATACAAAGGAAAAAAAAACAAGTGAAGACTAATCAACATTTATGAAGTGGTTGAAATACGTGTGTTAATATCCTGAAATCAATCCCATTAAAATAAAAGGTAATCTATACTAATAAATCTCTAGGGGAGTCTACGTTTGTTCGCGGTAATCTCAGAATCTACTGAACCGATTTCAATGAAACTTTGCACGCTCATAGCAGATACTCAACGGAAGGTTTTCCACTTCATCTGATAACAATACGTTAAAAAGAACCGAAGTTATTGCAAAAAAACTCATTTTTTTAAGTTCAACTAATGCCCTTTACATCTCTCCCTTCTACTCACCTTCTCGACACGCCCCCAAGTTAGTCCGACAGTGCGCCGCATTACCCACTCTGCACAATTGCATAAATGACGCGTCTTAAAATTGCTTACAAGTCAATTAGTTAGACTTTACATCAGATTCTAAGCTATCTTATTATATTACTAGCAGGTATCCGCGGGTTCGCACGCGAATATTTGTATATGATTGTTGTGGTAACTGTCGAGATGGTAAATTGCTAATGGTACATCTATATTAATAATATTCTTATATTATAAGTTATGAATATCCAAAAAGTGCGAAGCATTAGATCCATCATTCATGTTTCCTCGATACGTAAAATCAAAATTTGATAATTTAGTAGACATTTACTAACATGCAGTAACACAATTAGATGAAATGTTTATTCGTATAGAATAATACAAATAATGTATACATAAGTATATTGATATCAGTTAGTCCATTTGAATATTTACATTTTAGTAGGGATATGAAATTCTTATCAGCGTATCAGCATATTTAATTAATATAAACAATACAATAATTCATTGTTTGATTATATTGTAACATTGATTATATAGTACACGTTGATTCTGAAAAACCATACTCTTCGACATTTGAATATTCAGTATGTGCAGTAGGGATAATTAATTCTCGAGAATTATACTTAACTTACTTCACCTCAGTCATGCGATGAGTGTCAGTGATGTAGTATCAGTGCCTTTTTTTCGTTAATTTTACGTAATCGGTAAGTAATATGTGCAATATGTATTGTATAAATTATTAATTACCCCTAGAGATTTATTAGTATAGATAAAATAAATACATTTCCACTTTTTTTAGCTTTGTAATGCCAAAAAGACGATCATGTTTAGGAAGATTACTGCTGCTACAAAAAGAATGAGACGTCTTAGAGCATCTGAAAATGACGTCGAAGGGGTCGAAATGCAATCAGTTCCTGGAAACTCTTCAGAAAGATCTGGATTAGAAGAAGTCTCACGGGTTGAAAGTCCTACCAATCGTGAAAATAGATTAGCGGCACAAAGACGCAGGCAAGCGACTCTCAGATCACGAGGTCCTACTTTACGATGGAATGCAAAGTTAAATAGTGGTTTCAATTATAATCCAGTTATTGACTACGCAAATGAAACAGATATCGGGTTACCGAGTATGGTTTGTCCTCATTGTAAAGCTTTAAAGTGGAAAAATGTATCACATGGATTATGTTGCTCTGCAGGAAAAGTGCGATTAGATCCCATACTTCCTCCTCCAGAACCGTTAAAATCATTATTAAATGGAGAACATATTTTATCGAAAAACATTTTTGAATGCATTAAGATCGTACAATTTAGCTTTTCAATTTACATCATTCGGAGCCAATGAAACAGTCGAAGAGAGCTTCATGCCTACTTTCAAAATTCAAGGACAAGTATATCACCTCATGGGATCATTACTCCCCACACAAAACAAAGTACCAACATTTCTACTGGTGTATTTCGTAGCTGATTATTTACAGCAAGCTGAAACAAGAATGGATCATATTCACAACTTGGATAAGACATTAGTAACAGAACTTCAAAATTTACTTCACGCAATCAACCCATATGTTAGTGAACTGAAAAGTGCGTTTGAATTTGTAACATCTGCGAGTAATAATCAGTACAATATTGTGATTCATGCTGATCGAAAAGAAAATAATGAAGAGAACAGGGGTCGCTACAATGCACCGACAACTAATGAGGTGGCAGTAGTTTTAGTTAACCAGGAATGCGATAAACGAGATATAATAATGCGTGCGAGGGATCATACGCTACATCGAATTGCAGAAACACATCGAGCTTATGATGCTTTACAGTACCCTTTAATGTTTTGTAGAGGAGAAGATGGTTATCATTTTACATTGAAATTAGTCGATCCTCAGACTGGGTTACAAACTACTAAGAAAGTTTCAGCTCTACAATTTTATTGGTACAGACTCATGATGAGAAAAGATGAGTACAATCATTTAATTTATTACAAACAGCTTCTGAATCAATATATTGTTGATATGTATGGTAAGATAGAGACGGAAAGGCTTATATACATCCGTACTCATCAAACTCAGTTAAGAGCTGAGAATTACATACACTTGCAAGATGCATTACGAAATAATGAAAGTTTGGATAATTTAGGCTGCTTGGTCATTCTACCCTCAAGTTTCACAGGAGGTCCACGATATATACATGAGCGAACGCAAGACGCTTTTTGCTACGTACGCAAATACTCGCGGCCTGATTTATTTATTACGTCCACTACAAATCCTAAGTGGAGAGAGATCGTCCAGGAGTCGCATCAAGGCTTTTCAGCTCAAGATCGACACGACTTGGTAGCACGCGTATTTCATCTGAAATTGAAGAAATTAATGGATTTCTTAGTGAAAGGTAAAATTTTTGGCTCAGTTGTCTGCAGCGTAGAATGGCAAAAACGAGGTTTGCCGCATGCGCATATTTTGCTCTGGTTAGAAGAAAAAATACGACCAGATCAGATAGATTCTGTGATTAGTGCAGAGCTGCCGGACCCTGATAAAGATCCAGAGCTTTATGGTATAGTTAAAACACATATGATTCATGGGCCATGTGGAAAATTAATGCACAGTCACCATGTATGAAGGAGGATCAGTGTACTAAACGATATCCTAAATCGTTTACAAAATTACAAAAGAAACGACGATAAATGGATGACAGCTACCCTAATTATCGCCGACTAAGTCCTGAAGATAGAGGTTTTCAGTGTGAAATCCATTTGAGAGATGAGATTTTGATAGTTGACAATAGATGGGTAGTTCCATACTCACTGGTGCTTTTGGTGCTCACATCAATGTTGAATTGTGTAGTAGCGTGAAATCCATTAAATATATATATGTAAATACGTCAATAAAGGCTCCGATCTAGCTACGATTCGATTGGTATACAAAATTCTTACGATGAGGTATTACAGTTTTAAAATGGTCGATACATAAGCACATCCTAAGCTATATGGAGAATCTTCTCTTTCCCTATACATGAGCGTTTTCCACCTGTTATTCATCTAGATGTACATCTCGAAAATGGGCAGAGAATTTATTTTCGTGAAGATAATTTGCACAAAAGAATAGAATAGAAAATGTACCTACTGCAGTGTTTCAAACCCGAGTGCATTGTGGATTAAATACAAATACCACTTCTCTGAAGACTTATTCGAGATATTATGCGTCGAATTCCTGATGCTGATTTGAGTTTATACAATGAAAGCATTAAAAATAGTTGTTTACTACTTTTACAAGATTTTGTTACTTCTATCGGTGGTAATCCGATAGCTCAATACGGTTTCTTCACTGGCAGAGTTGATCGAAAAGGTTTATGGACATATTGAGTCTATAAATTTGCACGATGACGTGTGGTTATGTGAGCGTGTGATACTAGCACCAAAAAACGAACAAGTAAATGTCATAAATAGCTGCATATTGCATAAATTTCCAGGAGACGAAAAAACATATCACTCCATTAATACAGTTTTGAACGAAGAGGACGCAGTATATTACCCAACTGAGTTTTTGAATACTTTATCTGCATCAGGATTACCAGCTTACACATTGAAATTAAAACTAGGTGTTCCAATTATACTCATCAGAAATCTGAAGCCACCACAGTTATGCAATGGAACACGATTGAAAGTTAGGTCGCTAAAAAACATATCATCGAAGCGACTATCTTAACAGGCTGCGGCAAAGGAGAAACAGTATTTATCCCAAGAATTCCAATCATACCCAATAACTTTCCATTTCAATTTAAAAGACTTCAGTTTCCGGTTAATTTATGCTTTGCAATGACTATCAATAAGTCACAAGGGCAAACTTTACGTTCAGCTGGTGTGGATTTAAGAGCTGCTTGCTTTTCTCACGGACAACTCTATGTGGCATGTTCTCGAGTAAGCAGAAGCAGTGAGCTCTTTATTTGCTCTGATAACGGCAGACCGAAAAATGTAGTTTATAACGAAGTACTGGTGTAAAAATGTATATAAAAACTGAGTATACTGGACTGTGATACATTTACGTATATAAGGATTCTACCAAAAAGTTTAAGACTGACTTAGCACGTAAGATTTCGACTAACTGATATCAATATATTTATGTATACACTATTTGTATTATTCTATACGAATAAACGTTTCATCTAATTGTGTTACTGCATGTTTGTAAATATCTACTAAGTTATCAAATTCTGATTTTACGTATCGAGGAAACATGAATGATGGATCTATTGCTTCGCACTTTTTGGATATTCATAACTTACAATATAAGAATATTATTAATATAGATGTACCATTAGCAATTTACCAACTCGACAGTTACCACAACAATCATATACAAATAATCGCATGCGAAGCCGCGGGTACCTGCTAGTAACACAATAAAAATACGCGTTATTGAAACATTATTTAGAAAATATTCATATTGATTTTCATATATTTCATATTTCAAACGTATATGCAAATGCTGTGTAATAAACATGTTTGAATATTTAAAAAAGAGTTACTACTGTATTAGCGTACACAGGGGAAAATAATAAAATAGACTAAAAATTAAGAGATTAACAAAATCGTCAACTTTTTTCGACCTTCTTTGGGGGGTCCAGTTCCGTTCGGCCTTCGTAATACGCCCCTGATTATGACTTTCGCAATGTTAACACTGAAATGAGACATATCGTAGCACACTTGAACATCTGAATAAGGTATGTAAGTAAAATAAAATTGTTTAACAAAACTAAAGTTTACAGTAACACATTCGCACACAACAATCTACTGAACTGGCAGAATGTTTGTTTACGAACGAAACAGCAACAGTGTAGGATATACGGTAATACAACGACTGCTGGGAATTGCCCAAGACAATATTGTTTCGTCGGCGCCCCAAGCGTTCCGTTTACCCACGTGCGTTCGTGTCAATGGCCTGAAACAGCCACAGTACGCACGCAAAAAGGCAGTAACAAACTGGAAAGTGGAGAAATAAGGGACTATTGTTCGGCAGCAGAAACGAACTGAATTTACAATAGCGTTCAGTTACAAAGATATGTACGAAGTGCTCAGCTGTATATGAACTGCTACAGTACTGGTTGGTACGATGTTAAATTATTATGTAGAATCATATGTATCATAAGCAACAACAAAGACAAATCATAAACGTAATCGTAATCACAAGTACAATCATACTGATAACGGTATTATTGATAAACATCGTTTTCCTTAGTATCGTGTTCTCTTGTTGTTTTGGACCTGTTACTTATTATGTATTAAAATTTCTTACGCTTTCTAATCGAAAGTCCATCTAGAGGTTAACGTAGCCATTTAAAATATTGTAAATGATTATAACGGAAAACCATTTTTCAATAATACGAAAGCCATTTTCACGTATATAATCATCATACAAATTTCTTAAGTTTTGATAGAAGCAAGTGTGTTCTAGTATTCTAGCAATATCCAAGGAAATCGTATGCGGTCACTATGTATCCTTAAAGCCAACTCTTTTTCTCCAGTTCTGGTGTCTTTGAGTCAAGCAATTAAATTTCATACGAAATTCTCACTTTGTTTATGATCTGAGAATAGTTTGCTAATGGACGAACGTTTAGTTTCCAGTTTGTAATTAGCTTATATATTTCCTATTTTCTCGAGCATTATTTGTGAGCATTGTGTGAACAATTGCTTCAGTTAGGATCAGAACGTATTTTATAATACGTTTTTT
This sequence comes from Magicicada septendecula, assembly GCA_034769895.1. NCBI lineage: Eukaryota > Metazoa > Arthropoda > Insecta > Hemiptera > Cicadidae > Magicicada > Magicicada septendecula. The sequence continues at coordinate 307,524,549 of CM068375.1, forward strand.
GATACAATTGCTGGTTAGGTTTTGAGTTATAGTTTAACTCTCCTTGATATAGGTCAGGGGTCTCCAAACCTTTTCACTTGAGGGCCGAATTGAAAAATCTTGGAAGTCAGGCGGGCCAACACACACACACACACACACACACACACACACACACACACACACACACACACACACACACACACACACACACACACACACACACACACACACACACACACACACACACACACACACACACACACACACACACACACACACACACACACACACACACACACACACACACACACACACACACACACACACACACACACACACACACACACACACACACACACACACACACACACACACACACACACACACACACACACACACACACACACACACACACACACACACACACACACACACACACACACACACACACACACACACACACACGCACGCACACGCACACGCACACGCACACGCACACGCACACACACACACACACACACACACACACACACATTACACTTATTTTTTAAGTTTACGAAATAATCAAGTCAATAAAATGGGTATTTAAATAAAAATTAAGCAGACTTATCCAAAGGAAACAAATTCATTTATTCAAAATAATGTAAATAAAAGGAAGGAAAAAATAACATTCAAACATATTTCTTATGTATTATTTTTTTGGCTTTCTTATGTACGTATGGGATGTGTGGAGTTGCTTCTGACATATAATGTCTATCCATTTTGGGTCAAATTTTGTTGCTCCTATCAATAGAATGGATCTCAAGTGACAGTTCGTCTGACAAGTTAGCCCTGTACTTTCATTTTACAAAGTTCATTTTTGAAAACGTTTGTTCGTAGATATAAGTCGCTCCAAACATACCATGGTGTGAGTTAGAGCCGACGCACGGGGGGAATAAGATTCTTCGCTTTAGGTTGATGAGAGTGAAAAGCGTGATTCATTCAAGCCAGCCAAACGAACAAGCACATTAACCACGTACATGTTTCAAACTTGTACAAAATGTTAACATTTTACTGAACTTATTTGTTGTTTAGTTATTTATTAAAATATTATAATATTTGAAGTATTTTGACGATCTATTTAGAAACTGCACGCAGCATCGGCCAGGTTGCCGCGGGCCGGATCCGGCCCGCGGGCTGTAGTTTGGAGACCCCTGATATAAGTAATAGAGATCAAGACACGATAGGAGTCAATCATCTTTTGGGAAGTGGAGGAAGATATGATTAAACACTCTTCTACAATCAAACGAACAGAATTTTTTCCGGAAGAAAACTGCTCAATAATGGATCAACAAATGTACCCCTACTGATGATCATGCTGACGGTGGGGAATATCGTGTGTGAGCGACAAATGTCGCGAGTGAATGTAGTTTCTACTTACAACTAAAGAATTGCGTCAGACAGAACAGAAATTCAGCAGTATAATTTCTAGATTATTATTATTCCGGCTATACAATATTTACAGATTTTCCGAAACCTAAGATTACAGAAGTGATTGAATTCTCATCTTCCACTGTTGCTTGTCCATCCGTAGATCTTCTCCAATTTATCGTTCCCTCAATATAGTCTGAATTTCTTCTATCCAGGTGATCGTGGTCTTCCTCGTTTCCTTCTTCCTGTGGGGTCCATTCGATAACTTTCCTTGGCAATCTTTCCTGTGCCATTCTTTTCGTGTGTCCATACCATTATAATTTTTTTGTTTAAATAAAATTAACAATTGCATTTTTTACATTCTTTCTGTTCTTAATGATTGCACTTCTAATTTTCTCACGTCTGGATACTCTTACCTAACGTCTCCAAAAGTCCATCTCTGCTGTCATTAATTTTGTTCTTTGTGTTTATTAGTAGTCCAAACTTCTGAGCCGTAAATCATGATACTTCTAACAATGGTTTTAAATGGAATTTTATCTGAAACCTTCCTTCTAGATTGGGCTTGGGCAACTTCATGCAATCTTAACAGCTGAAAAGTAAAGTTTAAATTAACAACAATCCTAACTAGTAAACACAGTTCGTTTAGCCGAGAGTAAACTTGCATGCATGTTATTGGCACAAGAAAGTAAAAACAAGGCCCATAGAGGCGTGAACACACACAAAAAGTTTGCAGTTGGCAAGTTGAGACGAGAAGTCATCAATCAGCAGCTAAGATCGGGTAATGGCGAAATCGTGCGGTGCAACAGAACATATTATTACTTGATTTGATGACGATGAAAGGTTACAATTGAGTGAGTGAAGTTCCATAGCCGTTAACGGAAAAATGAAAGAAAAACGAAATAAAAGCATTTAAAAGGGAGCGATCTTTACCGATGAGAATCTGTACCGTGTAACGGAATTTACACAGAACCAAAGAATAAGCTATTGAAATTATCTCTATCCTTAAGGTAAAAAGATAGATATTCGGTTTGTAGGAAAAATGTGTAAAAACAAAATTCTTGATTTCTAGGATTCGTAAGTACTTGTTGAGTGCTGAATGAAAAAGCCATGTAGTCCCACGCGACAAAGTGACAAGTAATCAGTTATGCTCGTGGACATTACGAGGTAAAAGCATTAGCTTTCAAACATTTTGCAAACTTTACAATTAAATTATTAATCAGAGTACGTAGGCGCAGTTCATGAAAACGTATTGTAACATATATTTAGCACTCCCACGTCTGTGCAAAGAGAAGATGGGGAGGACGTTGTCACGTGGGGAGGTTGCATAACATGAAGACATGACAAAACTGTAGCCAGATTTGATTATATAAATGGCTGTAAAGAGCCCTCGAAGATCCAATTCCGGGCCATAGGTACTTCCACACCTAGCTCTTTAAGATGTGCATAGTGCAGAACCCAGATTGACCATACGAATCTCTTCAAGAGACGATGTTCACCACATGGTTTTTGAATGTATAAACTGGAGGCAGAGATGGGTCAGCTAACATCGTGAGGTTGGTACTGTCGGAAACGAACGGTAAAGTCGTCATATTCGTCGGAAGGTATTCCGGGAAAAGAAAAGCACCGAATTGACACAAATGACCAGAAGGGGTGGGTGGTGGTGGTAGTGGTGTTAGTAGTAGTAGTAGTAGTAGTAGTAGTAGTGGTGGTGGTAGTAGTAGTAGTAGTAGTAGTAGTAGTAGTAGTAGTAGTAGTAGTAGTAGTAGTAGTGACAGTCGTAAAAACAAAAACATCACAATATATTTACGTTAAAAAGATGTTACGTTCAGTAGGTTTGGAACAACAATTTTGTATTGAATAGTCTCTGAGGGATTGGGACTGTCCCCACTACCTATATATTGCTATGTTTACTGTATTCAGTCGTCTCCTCTTGCTTGGACAGTCACTGTGTTATTGCAAGAATACATTTAAGGAAACTCTCTCCCTATCTCTCTCTCTCTCTTTCACACACACACACACACACACACGCGCGCGCGCGCGCACACACACACACTACAACTCGGATCTCTCCTGGTTCGTGTATGTAACTGGTGCCGTGAAATTTGTCTAAACAAACCTAACGTAGTCTCCGACGCCTTTAAATTTTCATTTTATCCTGTTGACAGAAATTACCCCAGGCCTGTGGGACTGTATTAACATAATTCACATTTGATTTATACGTGTCAGGTACACCTCATGCATATATATTTGCGCGTGTATTTTTTTAGGGAAATAAGAGAAGAATAAATAATTTTTTTCACAATTTGCATCTACTGCTTGTGTAGGAGCATTGTTCGTATTTTATTAATATATTTTTTGGTATCTGTTACCTATGTTTTACAGGAAACTCTGGAAACGTTAAATGTTCTAAAATGTAAGGAAAGTATGTTTGCTAAAAGTAGTTATTAATGATGTTAATTTATTTTTATTTTTCAACAGAGATAAAAAGACATTTTGTCATTGGGTATATAGGTCGAGTTTGTATAAGGGAATTCGCTAGAACATGAGAAAATTAGTCTTTGAAGCTTATTAAAAATTTATTAAATCAAAAATTTTTGAAAGTAATACGATAGATTTGTCTGCTAATATGTTTTTTATCAATATACAAAATATTTTTAAGTTCCAATAACAAATATGAAAAAAGTTTGGAAAGTATAAGTTTGACAATATCTGCTCATATTCCACCTGTATGTGGGGAATAAGGGGAACTTAAAATCAATGAATGAAACACTATAATTTGTTTAAAAACACATGTGTTTTTGTTGCAAAATACTCTAATAATTACCAAAAACACAAAAAAATTATTGTATTTAAAAATTAAACATAAAACAAAAGCGTGTGTAATACAAAAAGGTGTAAATATTTAACAAGAGTTTGTACAGCACGAAAACAATATTTACAAAATTACAATTAATTTGAAACGTTCAGGAGTAAAAATCAGTTAACAATTTTATTACAATAAAACTCAAGCATAATCTTTTTTTAATTTTAATTGATGATAAATATAAAACTGTGCGCAGTAAACACATACAAAAACACCACAAACATAATCAACTCACAGCTCGTTGAACCTATGTTTTTACTCTGCACGCTGTGCCCACTTTCCCTACTGTTATTTTCATTGAATATTGACCACTGCAAACGGGCATGTGGCATCCTTATCCCCTTTAATTATTTTTTGGAAAGATACAAGTCTGTTGATGGAATTGTTTAAAAATATTCCTCCTTCTTTTAACTGACAAACTGACAAAAACTTTTTTTAGCTCCTATTTTATTGATATACTGTTCTTAGTATATACGAAATTACATGTTCTCCAGGAAAAGAAATAACATTTAAAATTTTAGTGTATACAATATAAAAAAATGAATTTTATATATAAAATATTAAAAATATTAAAATATTGACAATATTAAAATATATTATTATTAATATTAATATATTAATATTAAAATATAAAAATATATTAAAAATTTAAAAATATATAAATATTAAATTTTTTTTATAAAATAATTTTTTTATAAAATACTTTGTTAAAGAAAAGAAAATGAATTCTTTAAAAGTTAATTTTGTTATTAAAATTATTCATTATTACTGTGTTCGTGATTGTTTTTACGTTTCCTAACGCTTCGTTTTTGCTCGCTGCTTGTGCTCTTGGTCTGGAACATCCTTTGCTCCCTTGCTAATCTCCAGCAGTAATCTGCAAGCATGGACACGTCCCATTTGCCCTGATAGACCTACCTCTTCTCCATGGTAGACTTTTTATTTTAAGTTCTTTAATAGAATTGGCTGACGTAAGTTACTTAGAAGTTCCTTGCTTTCTTCCCTGTGCACTTGTTGCTCATTTAACTATTGGTAGTGGAGAAATTACACGAATGTCTTATACAGACACTTTTTACACAGTTTTGGAAATTATCCCGCTTATCGGCCATATTCCGTAAGTGAATTAAGATGCTCATATTCCCCCGAGCGTAGAGCCATAATAAAACTTAAGACATAAGCAAGTAACCTGCACTGCTCTCGGCCAAACATATGTCGGCCACTTTCTTTAAATAGCATTTACGGCAGAATATTAATTATTTTGTACATCATTAATATATTGGTATTTAAATTTCAATTATTTAGACGCTTGAGTAACTATGGAGACAAATTCGTATTGAGTTTAAACTACCACTTACGTTAAAATAAGTTTGACTAAGCAGAGGTGAGGTGTAGCGTGCCGTCACTTTCAGCACTGCACAGTACCAATACAAATAGCGTGGTCAGCACAAAACTACGGGGAAATAACTTACCGTCTTTGACAAATATGGTTAAGTATTAACTTTGCTCATATTCCCCACATTGGTCATATTATCTTGAATACCCTTATATTGTATCATGGAAAACGCTACGGTACTTCTAAATAAAATTTATGTAATTCTGTTTCTTAGGCTTTCACGGCCGGCATCATAACTACTATCCGGGCTGTAAGGCTGTGGTCTTCCATTTCCTTCGTGTCGAAAGCTGTTGACTCGAATAACAGACGTTCGGCCATGGCTTTTGTTTCAACAGTACTGTGGTTGTACTGACGTACACATTGTCAGTCGTCAAGTCCTTTTTTACACTGAAGATGGCCTCCAGAGGTGAGGCCGAAACGTCTGCTGTTCGAGTCAACACCTTTCGACACGAAGGAAACTACTATCCTTACAGCCTGGATAATAGTTTTAACAATTTATGTCATTCTGTTTGTTTCGTGGTCTGGTGGCAGATGGTTATGATTCATTTGGGTTATTTTACCTACAGTGTCTCTACACTTCTTCTGGTTTTCGTCGGCGTTTATGCGTAATCGACATTACGTACTTCCATAAATCAAGTACTTCCTACTGTTGAAGTAGAAATATTCTGAGTCTTTGTTATATCCACAGACTTCAACACATTATGTTTTCCCAGAAATTAAAATTATCCCTACGTTATTAATGCTTTAACGTTCTCATGTCAAATCGGTTTCTTGTTCGAGAGGTAATTCTTTTCTCCTTTTTTTTTGGATAGGAGTAAACAATTCAGTTTACCATAAATAGAAATTTATGTAAAAAACATAGTTTTACAATATGTAATTGGTGTTTAGAAACGTAAATTGATTTTTCCGTTGGTCGAAAAACAAATTAATATTTATCCCGTTTCTCCATAAATCAACAGGAATTTTTCTAAGCTCACTGTAGGAACAATCAGAGCATTGTGTTATAACAGTTACTACAACATGTAGAATAATGTACTTAAAACTAAAACTAAGGCATAGAACAAAATGTGACACATTTACATTCAAAAGCAGACGTACATACAATACTACGGAACACAAAGATAGAAAAATTAATTTGCAGTGCAGAGGAATGGTGATGTCCGGAAGAACTGAATACATATATTCAGTTAAGTCAGATAGTAACTACTACAGTGGATGGCACATTTAGACAGATTAAAAATAACCGTTTTCGTCAAGACTTCGTATCTATAAGTATTTGACAGGAAACGAAATGTGACCTAAGGGTTTGGGAAGTCGGAACACGCTAATTTACTTGTTCTTGTTGACCTTTAGCTTGTCACTTTAGCTTCCCAGATTATGAATGATGAAGGAACTTAAATTTATATAGAACTTAAGGAGAAACAACATTTGTAAAACATATTCAACATTGTAAACGTAGCTAAATAAACCATAAGAGAATGTTCTGAACATTGGCACACGCACACGCGCGCGCGCGCGCGCAACGGAATTCGGTGGAATATAAGCAACTTAGTCTTTAATCACAAATTTTCAAACGTAGTATGATGGGTTTGTCTGCTGATATGTTTTTTTATCAATGTTCAAAATATTTTTAAGTTTCAATAACAAATATGAAAAAATTAGAAAAGTATAGGTTTGACAATATGAATTCCCTCTGTATGTCGGGAATATGAACAACTCAAAATAAATTAATGAAACACAACAATTTGTCCAAAAACACATATTTTTGTTGCAAAATACTCTAATAATGACCAAATACATATAAAAATTAAGCATTAAGGAAAAATCTCTGTCATACAAAAAAAATCGTAAATATTTAACAAGTTCGTAGAGCACTAAAACAATCTTCAAAAACTTAAACTGAAACTATCAGAAGTAAAAGTCAGTTAATAATTGTATTACAATAAAACTCAAGCATAATTTAATATTTAAAAAATTTTAATTGATGAGAAGTATAAAATTATGCACAACAATCACGTACAAAACCACCGGAAACATAATCAACTCACAACTTCTTGAACCAATGTTTTTACTCTGCACACTGTACCCACTTTCCCTACTGTTATCTTCATTGAATATTGACCATTCCAAACGAGCCATGTGGCATTCTTATCTTCTTTAATTATTTTCCAGAAAGGTAAAAATTTGTTGATGAAATTGTTTAACAATTTTTCTCATTCTTTTGTCTTTTAATTTTATGTTTTTTTATTGAACCAGCTGACATGAGTTCCTTAGAAGTTCCTTGCTTTCTTCCCTGTGCACTTACTCACTTAACTATTGGTACAGAAAGTACACGAATATCTTGTAGACACTTTTTACACAGTTTTGGAAATTATCCCAATCATATCCCACTCATATATTCCGTAAGTGAAATAAGATGGTCGTATTTCCCCGAGCGTAGAGCCATAATAAAACTTAAAACATAAGCACATAACCTGCACTGCTCTCGGCCCAACATATGTCGGCCACTTTCTTTAAGTAGTATTTACGGCAGAATATTAATTATTTTGTACAGCAATAATATATCGGTAATTAAATCTTAATTGATTAGACGCTTGAATAATTATGGACACAAATTCGTAGTAACTTTAAATGACCACTTAGCTTAAAATACGTTTGACAAAGCGGAGGTGCGATCTAGCGTAGCGCCACTTTCAGCACTGCACAATAACAATCCAAATAGCGTCACTAACACAAAACTAGGTGAAAATAACTTTTCGTCTTTCAGAAATATGGTTAAGTATTAACTCTGCTCATATTCTCCACATTGCTCAGATTATCCTGAATTCCTTTATGTATATAATGTAAACAACAAAATTGTGGACCGATTAGATTACCTGTAAGAAAATGTTAAAAAGGTAAACAGAATTTTGTAAGGCTTGAATAGGGGCCATATGGTGAACGACATAACAGGCGACCTGGACGAGCATGTGAATCGTTAATTTAGTGATAATTACTTGTAGATATGATCGGCGGTAGAGGTTTACACCTTTATCTAAAACAACTTCTCACATTGAACGAGAAAAAGGTATTTCTATAACAAATTTATGTTTTGTCTGCTACTGAAGTTAAAATTAATTTTAAATGCATTCTTGTGAGGCCAACGAAGTCTTGCTAAATAAGAAAATGTGCCCATTCTAAGTAGACCTTAGGTAAAGTAGGTGAGAGTGTACTAATTTAGCAACATATACCATACATCTAAGTAATAATTTAGAGGCGTTTCTATTAGTACCAAATAAATACGAAGAAATCTGATTTAGTTTAAAGGAGATTCAGTGTGGACATGATCACGGTGAAAGTGATTATGGAAATTTATATTTTTTTCTATCTCAATAAATACAACGTGGTAATAGTTATTACATTCTATGATAATTAAAACAAATTAAAGGAGTAAGAATGACCAAGAGTGCAGGTAAGGAAATAAGGATGAGGATTATAAAATCATATTGATTAGCAAACGATACCGAGCAAAATTGTACAATCCACTAAATTTCAGCGGACTGTCCACTGTCCACTCAGATCGATGTCATCATAACCAATCATGTCAACAGCATTCACTAACAGTGCTCTTTCGTACACAGCTAAATCCGTGAATAAGTCCTGTACTATAAATTTATTTCTCATCCAGTACTTGACATATCAATAATCAATATTACGCAACCCGTATTTTATCACCGTACGATGAGAGTATTATTTACAAAATAGATATACAAGAACAACGAAGAGAGTGTAATTTGGAAATACACTTTGCCTTCATTGACTACCAGGAAGCATTTGATAAAGTTAACAGATCCATTCTGTGGAACATTATGTGTAAGAGGGATTATCCTAAACATCTTGTAGACGTTATAAAGAGAAGAAGAGTATTGTCTATAGGATAGGATTTGACAGAAGAGATTTACATTAATCAGGGAGTGCGCCAAGGCTGTACCATGTCTCCAACCCTATTTAATATCTATAGTAATGACATAGAGAGTGGAAATTACGAGTGGATCCGGGATTAAATGTAAATAATAAAACATACATGAATATAATGCTGTTTGCGGATAATCAAGTAATCATACAAAACAATAAATGCGAGCTCCAGAGTTCAACGTTCCAATTACAGCAAGTCTGTTCAAATTACAACATGACAATTTCTATGCAGAAGACACAAACTATAGCATTTATGGGCAAATTCCCCTTGTGAACTAATATCGTGTTGGACAATGAGAGTATAGAGCAGGTGTCACATTTCCGCCATCTTGGTTGTGATATCACATTTGGTGTAGATTAGCATGTCGATCACAAGTTGGCTAAGTTTCAGTCAGTATGTGGCATAATTCGTCGAGCGCTGGCAAGAAAAACAAGGAAAGAAAATCAAATAAATTTTTATAAGGTAATGGCTATGCCAGTGTTATTGTATAGTTCTGAAACTTGGGTTCCGGCAACAAAACATCTGAGTAGAATACAGGCATCGCAGATGCGATTCTTGCGGTCTGATGAAGGCTGCACACGAAGGGATAGACTCTACAATGAAGAAATTCGCAAAGAGTTGAAACATTTTTAGTATCTAAGATCGTATTGAAAAAAAAGAGAGATGGATTATTCATCTGAACAGGATGCCAGGTGGCAGGTTGCCTAAGGAATTTTGACAATACAAGCTTGTTGGACAGCGAGATATAGAAAGACCTAGGAAGCGTTGGTAAAACGTATATATTCCTTTGGGACCAGGACAGGTGATTTGCCTAGCCCCTGATAGGAGAAGAAGAAGAAAAAGATATACAATGACTTGTAACTAAGACAATCCTAAATAGTCTTAAAAAATACGGAAAAAATTAAGGTGAATTTGTGTCAGATGTCTGGAAATCTGAATTCAACGGAGGGCACAAGTGTAGCTATCAATAGTATGATGTCAAAATGCCACTGTCAAAAACTTTCCCTGGAAATAACTTCAATAATTTCGCGGCCCTAAACGTTCTCACATTATTATGTTCAGGTTAAAAATCTAGTCGCTAAAACCTCTCCAGGTTTAGGCATTTCTTTTACCTCCATTATAGTCCTCGGTATTCTATTTGGAGGACATTATCGCTCCAGTTCGTCTTGTATATATGATCTGTTGTCACAATTTCTTCAATGCTTGTTCTTCAAGCTCATACGTATGCTCGTATATAGTTGGCACTCTATCCAATCTTGAACACCCTTGTACCGTCCTTGCTGTCTGCAAGGCTCTGTTACTCGGGATTCCGAACCATAAAGGAACGTGAGCACAACCGTAACTATCTGCGTCTCCTTAACGTTCTTGAAATTGTGTCCTGTTGTTTCCTATCTTATGTCGCTGTTGAAACGGTTAATCCTTTATACCATCACTCTTTCTCCTCAGACTCAGCTCTCATTTTTTTTTAAGATTCCTATTGTTAGGTTAAAGAAAGATAAAATAAAATTGTCTAAATATTTAGTGTTATAAGTTAACCCTTCAATTATTTAGATTTACACCTTAACGACAGGGAAACAGGTGTTTAATTTAAAAACTGAGGCAAATCTTCCTGAAAAATACTGAGCAATAAAATATAAACACAACAAACAGACGAACATAATGCATAATTTTGAAATCGCCACTAGTAAAATAAAGTCAATGGCATTTTATGATTCTACACAAATCAATTGAATAGCAATTGAAATTTTTAAGTTGAATTATACTTCATTTTCTTGAATTAGGTATAAACCGTAAAACTGAAACATTTAGTAGGACGTATGGTACTACAAGGCAACCTTTAAGATCTAAGGCCAAGAAGGCACACGATGATGAAATCTTATAAAACTATGGGTATTTCAGCTGGATTATATAGTGCAGAGAATTTGGTTCTTACCTCTAGTATAGGTACTAAAAGTAGAAGTAGTCTTTCCGTTTTTAATGGTTTTGTTTGTTCTGTGATGGATGTATTGATTAGAGACAGAGTAGGAAATGATAAGGATTACGTTAGAGGTATGAAATGCGAACGAAAAGAAAAAAAAAACACGCGGAATTGGCAGACGCGTGTTGAGCAGATGACTGATTTTTACCAAAGAGCATGTTGTGTTACCGAAAAGAGCTTAATGACACAAGAAGCTGTCTTAACAAGAAGTGGTTGGATCGACTATAATTTGAATATCGCAGCAGGTAGCAAGGCCAATAGCTTCAAAAAGAAGAAGAAGAAGAAGAAGAAGAAGAAGAAGAAGAAGAAGAAGAAGAAGAAGAAGAAGAAGAAGAAGAAGAAGAAGAAGAAGAAGAAATAAAGAAATGACTACAAATAAAAGGAAGACGTAAGGAGAAAGTTGTAAACTTGGTTTGAAAAAGGTAGAATTTAGCCAGAAAACGTAGTCGGAATGTTCAATTTAATACATATCCATCGAAGATTATTGACTGATGTAACAGGAGTTGCAAAAAGGAGGAATTCACTTCCACGGTTTTGGCAATGACGATAAAATAAAGCTAAAATTTGTTTTCAACACGTCTAGTTCTCTTTTCCCAGGCCCACTGTTATATAGAGTGAGGATAGAATATTCGTATCATAACAACAAGATCTTTCACCGTTAGAGTAATTTATTACACTGATTGTCTAAACTGTGCACTAAGAAATCACGTTTGGTGGGTGACCTTCAAGTAATCAGACATTTCAGGCTTGCGTGGATACGTGTTTAAGATACCTGTGGTAGACTATTTGTTCTTACAGCAGAACCTACTTGTTTCATATACACATTACCTTTATGTTTAACCTGACACAGCGTGTGGGCTATACTTTAAGCTCAAATAAGAGTTTTGCATTGTATTTATACCGTTACATGTGTGTAATAAGGGCCGTTTCATGAATGCCTTGGAGGAGTTTGAAATTTACAGTGCATATGCAAACCCAATGAGTCGCGATATCGTGCTAAATGACCACCTGAACTTTGTATCCAACCGATTGTACGATACTGCCTTGAATCTGCTCGCTGGGGCTACGATAAGGTAGCAACCGCTCAGTAGCAGAATGAACTTGAACGGGTGCGCACCCAAATCCGCGTACGGTTCATATGCATATTTTGATATTTTAACTTTTAACGATCTCGTATGAGTGACTGTTTTATCTTTAATGTCTGATGATGGAGTATATGCTCCGAAACGCGTCATAGACGAAGCATAGGAAATCACACGGCGGATAATTAAGGTAATTAATTTATTATCGTTTTAATTCGTGCGACGGTACATTCTGCAATGCATTTGGCAATGGGAATGGCGAGTTAAGATAAAAATTAGGCTTAACACAACTTAAACAATTTAGATAATTCTTGTGATTATTTGACTCTCCATTAGTAGTAACACTAGTATTATCAGTACTAGCAGCAACAGCAGCAGCAGTAATATTAATAGTAGTTGCATAAGTAGAACAGCAGGGCAACAATAGGTCGCTCGTGGTGAATAAGAACACGGATATCACCAGTGTGACTGAGACTAAGTTGTTTGTGTCCTGAAGTTATTACTTCGATGAACTGAAGTAACTTTAAATGTATACTCGCCTGATGGAATAACGTTTATTGTGTATATAATCAGCGGGAGTTTAAATTATTACACGGAAATATATAATATAGAAACATTTTTTAAATGTTTTTATTCTTTATGTTTATACACACCTTCATCAGATTTGCAAACAATACAATATGAAAATCTCCATTATAAAAACAAAGGTAATAGCATTTCGAAGCAAGGAATCAATAAGAACAAAAATAACGATTAATGATGAAATTATAGAACAGGTAAGCCATTTTAATTATTTGAGAAATGATATTTGCTATGACAGGAATTATGATATTGATGTTAAGCTAGGTATGTTCCAGACGATATGCGGGTCAATGAACCGTATTTTTAGAAACAAGCTACGTCGAGATACAAAATTAAAGTTGTCCTATGGGTGTAAATTACGGACAACAACCAAGAAACATGGCAGTAAGATACAGGCCTCGGAAATTGCGTTCTTAAGAGGAGTTAAAAGGTGTTCTAAACTTAACCATGTGATGAATAAGACCATAAGAAAAGAGTTACAAGTTTTTAACTTGAATGAAAAATTAAAAGATTATACAAACAACAGTGGAAAGAACGCTTAGAAAGAATGTCAGATTCCAGATTGGTCAAATAGTACACAGGTGCTATAGGACACAGGTGTATGGGTAGAGTTAGGAAGAGTTGGCTGGAGGACCTTTGAAGGCGGATCAGTGAGCACTTTGTCTATGCCGTGTTGTGCAGATGATGGTGGTGTATATCCTTATATACTAACCTATAAAAACATGGTTCTTTAAAATTATGTTTCTAACTTAGTCGAAAGAGACTTTTAAATATGTTGAAGTTGCCGCAAGTAAGTTTTTCTTATTTTTTCAACATCTACCATACTTTGTGCGTAGAATAAAACGCACGGTTACACGGCGACAAGGGGTTGTGTAGTAATTTATTTATTTACGAAACGTAGTCAATATGATACTTGGCGTTGTTTCTTCTCCGTTCTTTTTCTCAAGCGTCTGGTTCAATATCTGACGTTGTTTGTAACTTCTGACGCTAAGCATTGAGTAGTAAATAGTTTTTAGTCAGAATCAAACATCAAGAGGCGGTCTCGTTGTGTTATTATGTAACGTTTACTGAACATTACATAAGTAACGCAAATTAATTTTTGGTGAAAGTGAGAAACGTTCTAAGAACATAAGGACTGTCGATTAAATTATTGTCCGCAACGACTAGTAATTATTATATCATAAGGTGCTCACCGTGTAACAATAACAAGAACAACAATCATCATAATACACATCATCGTCAAATTTGCTTTATCATTACTTTAAGCCTAACACAGGGAAATAGGTTTGGTTTCAAGTGTATATTATTTTAGCATTAGAGGTTGAAAGCAGCTTATATTTTCCTTTCATTAATTAATTGTGACTAGAATAAAAGTATCACACAACATTTCCATTTGTTATACTGGAGATCATAGCTTAGTAAAGTCGTAGCTTGGATTTTCGGTTGCACTCATTCAAATCCAAATTTGGTGGGACGTACAAGTAAATTTTACACATTTTTAACACAAATTTATCACATTTTTTTATTTTTGTAAGTAATGGAAGCTGATTTTACAGATTTTGCGTGTCATAGTGAGTAATAAATTTTAGGCAATGAAAGTTAGTTTATTAAACATTCTACACAAGTCTACAGGATAGTTAATGACATTGGAAAGAGTCTCGAAGAAAAGAAATTCTACAACGCAGTGTCCATTTCCCAAGAATTAGATAAGGTAGATTAGATAAGCATCCTGGTCTGCTCTTCAAACTAAAAACATACTATCCTCCAACTACTACCTTGTGCTAAAGTCGTATCTATCTGGTAGTACTTTTCAGTCAAATAGGATTCAAAATTTACCTATTACTCTGTTGAATCAGGTGTTCACAAAGGCAGCGTACTCGTACTTATCTATCCTTATCTATAGGGTATACGTATCTATACTTATACGACGCTTTTTAGGTGTAGTTCCTGGTATAGGGCTTGATAACGGTGGAAACACTGAAAGGCATCGTCTGGAGCATGACAGGTAGCAGTTCAGCAAGTAAGCACGACAAAGTTGGAATTACAGAGACTAATTCAAAGAACATCATGAACAGTTTCATATTTATTTAACTCATCAATCAGTTGTTTGATGTTTCTTTCTCGTATCTCTTGAGTCTGCATTTAAATGTCACCTCTGTATTCCGGATTTTACATCACCTAGAGACCTAGACTATCTCAGACACGATTGTAATTCAATACATTTGCAAAGTTGTAACAAAATAAACAAAGCTAGCGTCAAGGCATACATGTTTATGCTACAACCACTGTAGTTCAATTCTTAGTCGTTCGATATTTATTTGGAATTCTCTGTGCTGTTGCAAATTTTCGCGACTTTCTGTTACAATTAGAAACCCTCCATTGGAAAAAGGTAATGTCAGTTGTGAATCAACTTGTATGACGTTTTGAGCAAATGAAACGAATTGCCCTTTACACCATATTGGCTAAATCTATTCTGTACCTTTATGATCTGTAAAAATAGAATTATTCTTGCTAGCATTTTTTCCTCTATATCCTGTAAATATCTTAATTGTGGAGGTACAGACATGACGTCCATTTTATTCCAAAGGACTTGAAAAGGAACTTTACTAAATGTTTTAGAGCTTTTTGTAACATAATTTTAGCTATGTTATGTACTTTTCTCTTTTTGAAATCGTTTAGTTTTTTCAAATTATTGTAAATATTTGATTTCGGAAGTCTTTTGTCAAACTGGCCGTAAAGTCTTTATATACAGAACATTTTTGCAAACGTGAAGACATTGGCAGATAATGAAACTCTTTTTTACTTGTGCTGGACAAATAACAACAAAGGGCTTCATTAAGGTTTTCATATGCGAACGCATTTCTTCTTTCTGTTGGTCAATTTAGCACAGTGCTGTTTGAGATTTTATTTAGATTTAATCTAGTCTGAAACCATTGAAAAACATTAACACCATAATTAGCTGCAAAATTGATCAAAACATTACCATTTTTAACCGTAATTGAAGTTTTTAATTGTTTATCATTTGTCATAACAACTCGCTTACGTTTACACTTCATATTGATAAGTGTCAGTCTATTGTAGATACGGAAAACAGGAAATAATGAACTGTAATCAGAAATGTGATATTTTATAGGGAACGGGAAGATATTAGATATCAATGAAGTGATAAAGCTATAAACTAATGGAACAGAAAGCGTACGTCCTAAATGAATACCTGAAATATTACAAGCACTAACAGAATTATAAGGATTACGTTTCTTAGGCCTACTATTTATTTTGTTGTAACGTAATTAAAATGTTGCATTTGTTTTATTCGGCCCTTTCTCTACTAGTTACTTACCTTTCCAGGTTTAAATTAATTATGTGTTATTTTTTCTAAATGAAGAAACCGTTTTTACTAGATAAGATCCGTAAATAATTAAATCAATAACTATATAACAAAACAATAAAGAATCAACTTAATTTGTCTTGTTTGATAACAGAAATAAATGTATGACAGTCGATATGTAGATATAGTAAATGACTAAATACTAAGAAAAAATGATAAGTTGGTACGATATGTGCTCTTAGACTGTCGTTCGCGTACAGTGCAGTATATGTAATAAGAAGATTAAGATAAACGAAACAGAGAATTTATTGGTACGTAAATCTTCAGACAGATACATACAGTATATTACACAGCATCATCTGTGTGTAGCTTCATTCTTTATATTCATTATGCCAAAGTATTGTTACATATTTATTTATGCAAGTGAATTATTGTTACAGTTCTAAATCTTAAAATGCTCAAAAACCTTCTTAAAATTATTGTAACCTTCTTCTTGAAGAATTATTCTTATTTCACAGATAAAAAAAAGTTGCCACTAACTTCATTCCTTTTGTAGAAATAACTTCCTAGTTGGACTCCGTAGACATTTGTGCAAGTCTGAAACAAGATTAGTCTTTTATCCTTACGTAAGGCGTTTTGTATCCATATTACAAAAGATTCACTTCAATGGGTCTGTGAAAACTTTCAAGAGAGTAAGTCCTACGATTATTTGCTTTGAATCCAGAGACTTCCTTACTCACATTCAGTCTCGTAGGATGTAAAATGTTTTGTTGACGCTACAACAGTATAACTTGGAAAAGAGTCGTTTTGGGTGGCAAAACTGATTCGTCTCTCATATAATCCCGATTTATCATCATTATACTAACTGTTTAGGCAACGTTACTGTTCCGTTTTCATTTTCCAAATATCTCTTGCTTTGTCTTGATAATCATCTTACCCATACGGAGACGTTCATCTATTTTTATCGGGTAATCTTACTCTGTAGAAACTTTCTAGATGACCTTACCGGTTGTCCCTCTAATTTTTATTTTACCATTTATATTGTAGACATTCAGTTTATCCCTTGTATCATAGTTTCCTACACTAACAAGTCTACTACTACTACTACTACTACTACTACTACTACTACTACTACTACTACTACTACTACTACTAATAATAATAATAATAATATCAAGGCACCATTATTATAGTTAATAATTATCAAGGAACAAACAGTCATGTAATAGAAAGTGTTGGTTAATAGTTGTAGGTTATAATATCCACTATATTTTTGTTGTACTCACTTCAAGTACAACAGAACCTACAGGGATTTGGCGAAGAAGTTAAAACATATGGGTATTACGAAGTGTTTAAATCAATTCCGCTAGAAATACTCCTTGTTGAAGTTGCACCAAAACAGTTAACTTTTAAACAAAACAACAAACATAAACATATAATAGGCTATATACACTAGTACAGTGGTTCCCAAAGTATGGTCTGCGGACCCCTGGGGGTCCGCGACAATGTTTCAGGGGGTCCGCAGACACTTTTAAGAAAAACTAGAATATACCGTAATATTATCTGAATTTTATGCTCTAAAATATAAATCTAAATTTTAGAATCTTAAAACAATTAGTAGAAGATTCCAGTATTTTTTTTGGTTCAAACTAATTGTAATTGTAAAAGTAATTTCTAACTAATGGCTTTAATAATGTCTTTAAATCATGTCGTGTAGTAGATCTGTTTGTCAGCCGAACTGACTAGACCTCTCTCTTACACTACAAGAAGAAGATTCATTGGCAGAATTTTCAACTGACTGTTCATTAAAATTACAGTTTTCGCAATTACAGCTAGCTGACTTCTGGTCATATGTAATGACTGACTATCCTGAACTCGCAAAAAGCTTTGATGTGTTTACCTGTGTTTCATCTACTTGTTTGTGTGAAACCGCAGTCTCCCTGCTCACGTAATTAAAGTTAAAGTTAAGAAATAAATTTGATGTCGAGAGTTACTTAATAATGAAGTTATCAGACATTAAACCCAATATTGCAGAGCTAATTGTGGAAAAGCAGCTTCATTGTTCACATTAAACTATGTTTGATGTCATTAATATTATAATTTTGTAAGTTAAGAGAATTTTAATTTTAATGCATTTATAATTAAAATATAAGAGTTTCTATCATATTTACTGTTTGTTTTATTTCAGAACTCTGACGGATTCCGTGAATTTTAAATTTTTTGGGAGGGGGTCCGCGGACTGAATTGTTTGGGAACCACTGCACTAGTACATTAATATGTACACTAACATATGCATATATACTAGTATATTACAATCTAAAAACGCATAAATCTAAAATCTGTTAATTTAATATACAGGTACTGCAGGTATATTTTTGAACTAATACTAACATAGAGAGAAATGAATACTAGGCAACGTTTAGTAGAAATAATGAGTTTTGTTCAGTTTATAAATCCAAAGTTATTACCGTGTTGTTAATCACGACTCAATTAATCCGCAGCGGTTGCAGCAACAGCATTACTATCATTCGCTTTCCCCGGCGATGAGATGTTATGTTCGACACAACAATTCGGTACAAAAATGTGTCTGCGGGATTGAGACACCCTCCATTTTGTATTACATGTTTACTGCTGCATTCTGCTCTGCTGTCTACTCTGCTGTGTAGCTTAAACAAACACAGTGCGTTATGAATGTATTTACACGCACGCACGTACGCGCGCGCGCGCGCGCGCACACACACACACACACACACCACGCGTTGTTGTTTACGCGAATCGTCCCTCCTCACATACGTACATTATACTATGAAATTTGTCTAAACAAATCCTTTGTCCCAGTCGTCGAAGTTTTTAAATTTTCGTGTTTATTCTGCAGACTGACTTTAGTCTAGTCTTTATCACTGTTTATTTTATTGTGTCAATATTATTTACATGTGATTTATGTTTCTGAGTACACAGCGCATGAGTGTGTGTGGTGCAACAATTTTATATTTCTTCAGGCAGAAATGTAACAGTTAGAGATACGTTTGTATTTTTTGTTCACGGTTACAAGTCATGGTTACAAGTTTTGTTTACATAATGTAAAATTTTATTTCGATGAAGCAAAGAATATGAAAACTAGTTTGACAATTGCCAACTAATACATCGCTAATGCTCAAATAAAGGGCGCAAACTAATGCTCAAATTATGATACAATTTTTAAAAACGATACCCAGATTTCCACACCTTTTTGTAAGAGAAAACCATCGTCATCGTCGTCGATCGTCGGGGATCTCATTCTGAAAGGCGAGGAGCCTCACATTTCGTTTGTAAAATAACTAATCTTTTAAACTAACTACTGCCACTGAAGACGCGCGCGCGCGCGCGCACACACACACACACACACACACACACACACACACACACACACACACACACACACACACACATGCATTCATCTTTATTCCGTACGTAACTCTTCAATATTTCTTGCAGGTTATCTGTATAATTAATAGTTATTCAAATATTAACTACTTCTGCAATGTAAAATTTATTTTTGTGTTTTCACCTGACCTACGTTTCACTGATTACATCAGTATCCTCAGAGGTTTATAAATGAATTAAAAAATAATCGAATTGATTCGATTACAGTATAACAAATAACAAGTAATTAAATTTAGTATAAAAGCTTTTATATAATTTTATAAATTTTACTTGTAAAAGTAGTTAATATTTGAATAACTATTCATAATATGTATATATGTGTGTGTGTGTATGTTTACTGAGATATATATATATATATATATATATCAGTAAAAGCAATTTATGGAAAAGATTATAAGGACGTTTAGAAGTATATATACGCGTTTTCAAAACATTTGTATTTCTTGAGACTTGTTTAAGCAGTGCACTCATTTCTACAAGTTTCATTTTCTTCTGTAAAAAAAAGAAAATATAAAATATTTGAAGATCTTTTGTAAACTTATAAACGGGTATTCTTATGACGACATTCAAAACGACGAAGATATATTAAGGTATGAAGAAATCGACGGAACTGAAAATTAATTAGATAAACCTCAAAACAGAATTTAACATAAGAAAAAAATTAGATCTAAAAATGGTATACCATAACCTTACCGATGATGGACTTCTGACAGCCTTCCCAGCGCACAGAAATATGAGAATATTTTAATCAATGATGGTATCAAATGCATCTGCTGAAAGGCCTTTCGAGACTGAAAATTATGAAATGTGTATTGAGAAATGTCATGAAAGCAAAGCTGTCTTAATAGTTAGTTTAAATCTGTTGAGAACTAAGAAGGTTATATTTGTATTGGCGAGAACGATATTAATAGCCTATTGAGCGTCCATCACTGGTTTATCATCAAACCTTAATGAAAATTCACTACCTGTAGGCCTACCATAAACGTGTTTATTGTTTAGGTATTCGGAGAGAAATACTAGATTATAGTATTGTTTCCGACGTAACTTAAAAAAAAAAGGAAAACAATCATTGTGAGACAGTATTACGTACGCTATATTACGTATTATATATTACGTACATGCCATTATTAAAATAATGAACGTAAAATAAAGTCATTTAAAAATATTGGAAAGACGAATTATTAGGAAAATATTAGTCATACGAAAAACTTCAGAAGGTTGGAAATTAAGAAGTAATGATGAAATATATCAAAGTATAGAAAATATAACAGAAACAGTGAGAAAAAGAAGACTAGTATTTTTTGGACACAAATAGGTTAACAAAACAGATCTTCAAATATCTGTGGGGAAAGAACTCAACATCAAGTTGGATTAAAGAAGTCAAAAAGGATTCAGAAAAAAATAATATAAACGCAGAAGAAGCAATTGTAAGAGAGGTTTTTTGGGCAAAAGTGTTAAAAATGGAAGGAGTTCAGGGTAGAAGAGAAAAAAAACGCAGGTTCAAAGTGGACTGAAGACAGGAAGAAGAGACACAGTGAAAAGATGAAAGAATGTTGGAGAAAAAGAAAAGAAGAGGGGGCTTCACTTCCGAAACTTTCGGGGGCCTTAAAGGTTCTAACTATGGCTCTGGAGGTTTCTGGTCCTGTTTCCTTGCTCTAGTTCCAATCAATTTTATCTTTTCTGACGATATGCTGTGGATGCTTTTGTTTTGGATTTTTTCATCCCGTTGTATTCTGTAGCCATCTTGCGCTACTGACTGAAAACGATAAAAAATATGTACTCCGAATAAAGACGTATTGTGTTAAAGAAAAGACTTGCCAATATCTTTGTTTCGAATACACCACTAAACTGGCTTCGTGTTCGAGATTTAATGTTCAGTGTAACGAATTAAAACAGTTTTTACTGATTGCTAATTAGCTACTGTATTATTTCTATGAATCTTAATCAACGGGAAAGAAAATCTATAGCTATATGTGGCAAATGATAAGATGTCTCAAACGTGTTACATTGTTAAGTACGTTAGTAGTCGATTTTTTAGCTACAACTGTTTGAATACAATTTTCAGCATCTGTGTACAGTATCAAGTAAATTAATGTTAAATGTTTAATTTTTCGTGTCCGGATACGTGTAGTTAGCTGCAAATCGGGTCGTTGTAAACTAACACCTTGAAAGTCAATTGTAGACACGACGAATTGACCTGAAACTACTCGAATTCTACACGTTGTCGAGCTACACGTTGCGTACTATCCCCTGCCGCAGTGTTTCAAGTATAGATTTCGAAACAATATTTTCGGTACAGCGCTTAAGTTCTTGCTTTGCTCGTTGCCACACCGGCTCGAATCTGTTACATTAATTGTAAATATAATTAATCACCGTTTTTCGATTTTTAGTAGTTAAAATAGAATGGTTACAATTTTCGGTTCCTGGTTATACATAAATTCAAACGGGTACACACAAAAAACAGTCTTCATATTAATAACAAAATTTTATTAGACATTATATTGTTTTGTATTAACATTTTTTGACATTTTTCTTAGAAGATATTGTTTGCGGGTTTACTTTTAATTTGCGAGCTGAAATGATAGCAGCTAGTTAATGGTATAATTTAATAGACTTTTATAAACCAAACACGAAGAAAGTTATTGTAATAAAAAATTAAATTTAAATTATATTTGTATATAATATTTGAAAGCTTGTTATAATTATATAAACACAATATTTAATTCATTATTCGCTTATATCGGGCAAAAGTAATGTCGAATATCGTGTTAATTCTTTACAGTATGCATTTGTTATAATTTAGCCTATAAATATCCGCATTACGCTTACCTAGACTATAATATTATTCTATTCGTATGTTAAGTTTTCATTCGCTATTCTAGGCACAAACTCATGACCTCTACATTCGTGCAGTGTAGATGCGTCTATAAAATATTAATTCGTGAAACTTCTAGGCACCGTACGTGTCTCTCTGTCCGGTGACGTTGTAGAGTGGAATCAGAGGGTATCCGTTGCGTCGAAATTCATTTGACACGACGTCATGATTATTTCATATTTTATTTTTATTGTTTTTAATGTTTAGAACCATTATAGCGAGCGATAAGTGGGGAGTATATATGCACTTTGGTTCGGGTGAACTCGAGTCAAGTCGTATTTTCAGTGAAGTATCGATTGTTAAGGTTTAGTTGTCGTTTCACCCGCTGCAGGGTTTGAGCGCTGGCCTGACGCAGTGGAACAAGAGCCCACCAAGAGCCGGGCAAACCTGACTTGTTACAATCCTTTATTTTAGTGGAATTTTTCATTTTCAAAACATAATTTCTTTGTATTAATTTAAAACAAAAAAATAATCGAAGGTACAACTGTAGTTACAAAACTATAAAGTAATTATTTTGTATAATATTAGACAGTATAAATGTATACATACATAGTTGAATTATACTGAGTGTGTTTGTACTAATAGTTATTTAATTTTTTGTTAGTTCAAAAAAAGACCCGATTGACTTTTTGGTGATGCGAAAAGTGTTAATTTTAATTGCTTGTTCTTAACTGTGGAAACGTGAGCTTCGATTTGTCTCGTATTTGGAGCTAACACGCAAACTGGATAACTAAAGGTGAGTTTTTCTCCGCAACATATTATTTTAACACCATTTTCTCTGCTAGTCCCGGGCTTTACTCGCATGTAAGTCTATTGGTGCTGAATCTTGTCGAATCAACTTATAATGTGTTTGTACGTTACGTGTATCTGCGTAATTTTTAACATTTTTAACGAAATATGTTTGGATATGTGCAGAATTTTGTAATATAGAAAAATTACATTGGTGTCAATCTGTCAATTAAACTTTAAGATACATGGCAAGGGACAGTCTTGATATTATAAACAGCTATACGATTTACATTTATTATACTCTACAATATATAAATTTCTTTTAATGATGAGTGGTGGCGGACCTTCGTTTTGTAAATTTTAATTTAAATAATTTTTACTCAACAGTTAAACTTTGCTGTAAATTGAATGCTTTCAAAGTCTGTGTCGTTTCCTATAAACTAATAGGAAACATGAACTACTTTAGAGAGATTTATAGAAAAATCATATCTATGTGCTGTTCAAGGTTTTAATAATTTTTATGTCTGAGCACACATTCAATTACATTTTTAAATTAATTATTCAGTTTACTTAAGGAAATGAGTTTGCTTATAGACTGAACTATGAGTACTGCTGTAAAATACATGAAACGGATAATTTTACGAAATCTCAGTGTATGAATGCATGCAGTGTCTGAAAGAGTTGGCCCCCATTAGTAAAATCGTTAATGCATTGCATGCATGCAGCATTAATGTTGTCTCTGGCATAACCGTTTGTTTAATTAATCAGATCTTTGAAGTGGTTATTATAATTTATTGTGGTTAATAATTAATTCATATTTAATTTAAATTTGTTAGTTATTAATGAGGTTATTCCACGGCGAATTTGTTCCGCTTAGTGTATAAAATAATATTTTTTAATAACTCGCTGCGACATTTCATACTCACGCAGACAGGCATGCACGCGCGCGCTCTCACAGACAAATTTACTAATAGGTAAATGACATATACCTATGTGTTTGTAGACATGTAGATGTGTGGTATTTCCATCGCTTATACATTTGTACGCGTGTTCTTAGCGAAAAAATAAAATATTTGATGGGAATTCTGTTTGCATAGATTAGCAGAGAAACAGGAATCTTACTTAGTTCAATTACAGATAGAAAATTGATGGTTGTTGTTTTTCTTTTGTCAAAGAATAGAATCTGTGATTTAATAGATGTCCAATCACACATTATTCATATGGTATCATACAATATATCCGTTTTGTTTCTGAGACGGTACGGAGATGATTTATAGTACACTGAAAATTTTTCCGTGTTGTATAAAATTGTATCATTGTGTTAGACTGCGAGGTTGTGTTTGATAATACTTCAAATTTAACAAGACTGTAAAATTCACTGGTCTACATGCACGCACACGCACACACACACACACACACACACACACAAGATATTCTGAAATTATTATTATAATTAAGGCAGTTATAAAAATCTCAATCGATTTATTATAAATTAAAATAATTTTTGTTTAATCCAAATTAATTTAACAGCATTGGCTGTTAATGGGATCGATCGATGGAGACTACACGAAGTGTATTCGCATGGGTCTTACTTTTTAGCCCAATGCGGCAGTTTACACACACAGACATATGACACATGCGTGTTTACAGGCATGTAAACGTGGTGTGTATGTATGTGTGTGTGTGCGCGCGCGCGCAACTAGCGATCACGAGACTAACTGCATGAGGGTAGTAATTTAGGAATTGATACATTGAGGATTATATAACCTGTTTGATACCTTTAGTTGCATATGATTTTTTTTCAGAAAATGATAAATTTGTAATCGATCGTCTCAGTCAATTGGTTATTGATTCGACACATTTATCATTTTAATTGCACGGTAATAAATGATTTCTGACGTTTATTGTAAATTTGTTTCTCTCTTGTGTTATCGTGTTTTAGGCTGACTAGCTTATGGTTGGTAACAATTGATTTTGATGGCATACACGAAGTTACAATGCAACAAAATATAACAAAAATTGCCCCCGCGCGCGCACACACACACACAAACACACACACACACACACACACACACACTTGCATACAAACCACAAAGGTACTAAAACATCTGATACTTAAGGTGCCGTTTTCTTAAAATCTTCAAATGAAAAAGTCGACCCAAGGATTCTCCTGTGTATTCTTCTACATTCTTTTCTTTCCGTTTATATTCAGTTCATATACGACACACACACACGCGCGCGCGTGCGTGTATCTCAAAGTAACTGACAATAATATAAAGTCTCTCTTGCATTATAAACGGTTGCGTTTGTGTGTGTTTTGAAGTCATGTATCTGTATTCATAAATTTGTTTGATATTTTTAACCGTTAGAACCATACAATTGCTTTAGTCCTGTCTACTTGACTTTACTAACCTCGGACTTTTAGGATTGTATGTTAAAAATACCCTTTGTGCCTTTGTGCTCGCGCACGTCGAACTGATATAGGCCTACTTGTGTTAATAAATTTGTTGTATTCTTTAAGTATAGAAGTTGTATCTAATAAACAAGTTTATGGTTAGGCATACAGTAATTTTAATCTCTTTTATTTTCCCGTCAATCCTATTTGTGACTATTTGTGTAAGAATAGATTTATTAGAATTTATGTATATACGTGTGCATGTGTGTGTGTTTTTTTGCGCCAAGAGGGAGAGAGAGAGAGAGAGAGAGAGAGAGAGAGCGAAATATCGACAGAGGGGGGAATGCGACGCTTTAGCAACATCAATCCGCGTTGCCTCACTATTATTTCTTCATAAAACTTATTTCTTAAATCAGTAAAACGAAATTATCAAGTCAATTATTTGTTTTCATTGTGACGAAAAAGCAGTAGAAACAGTTTCCAACAAATCAATATTTTATTCACTATGCCCATAAATTCAATCGTGACCATTATAATGATTAGCACAGTTCATCCTAAACCAAGAGATGACAAACACAAAAATGTTTCGTCATCAGGATTACTAGAACGAACACCATAACCGACACCTTTATCACCGCTATCTCCACTAACACCACTACCGTCACCACCACCATCAATCATCTTCATCTGCAACTTCATGTAATTTATCCGTCAACGTAGTGGATTTAATTAAACCTACATATCCCAAACAACGTTTATCAATGTTAGTAACGTTTTTATTTAAATTTACTTCATCTATATGGCTTGTACCCACTAATAGGTCAAACATTCAAGTTATAACTACTACAATAGAATCAATTTCAAGAAGGTTTTTAACAGTTTTTCAGTATCGATTGTTACAAGTATTTTGTTACCGTCTTAAAAATTTCGGAGGAGAATATAAAAAATGATTTTTGAGGTTAACGGAGGATGCGATGAACATTCTGGAAAGGCACGGAACACTTCGAGCGTGGGTGGTTCCGGGTAGGTCACGGGAGTGGGCGTTTCGGTACGCTTGAAATATCGTATTGTAGTTTTATATTGCATTCAATTGAGAACTATTGCAAATTTTTTCAATTTTGGCAGGAAATAATGATGTAAACTGTTGATAAAAATTTGTCTGTAAATTATAAAAATATTACAGATCCAAACCATTTGATTTGGAATAGGATTATAAAGAATAAAACAAGTTTTGTTTATTTTTTTTAAACAAACCGTATTTTAATAAACTGTAGTGTTTCGACAATATTTACCGAATCGGGTGACATTTCTTACTGAGGTTTTCGACAGTTCGACTACTTCAAACAGTATTGTTCCTCTTCAGGCAAAGATTAACAATTACATTACCCCACCCCCCCACACACACACACAAAATAACTCTATCACTCCTCTTGATAGCAAATCAATTATGAAATAAAAAAAGTGTAAAATTGCGTAGCCAGCCTTCATACAGAAATTAATCACATATACACTCACGCGCATGTACATACACGTATTAATAGAGGCAGTCATGAGTGCAGCGGTTTTGTACGCGCGCGCGGGTGTGCGTTGTATATATGCCGTTATCACAATTTATCCCATCCTAAAAGAATCTGCTTCTCTGAGTCTTCCTGTCATTCCCGGCACTTGGGGTTGTGGTCAAGTCTTAGAAGCTTGCCCCACACAGTCTAGCTAACAAATGCTACGATATCGTTGAATATCTTCAAACCTTCACAAGTTGTCATTTCTTAAAGGCTAAAAATCCTAACCGGTGGAAGTTAACGGAGAATCTGTGTTTATCCCCTCAAGAACACATATGTGTTGAGGCGTCTGCCACTTATGTTCCCATATCTGTGTGTGTGTGTGTGTGTGTGTGTGTACGTGCGGGCGCTCGTACTTACGTATGAGTGATTAAATTAAAAAGTTTAGAAAATTGATGTATTTATATGTACTATTTATACATGTTTTGTATAATTTATAATTGGTTTTTATCACTTGGAATTATTATTTTTCTCTTACTAACTATAGGTATTAATTATTCCAAACCATAAGCAAAAAGCCAATGGGGAGTAACTTTCTGTCAGGTGAAGCGTTTAATCGTTCTCTGCGAACATTATAAGTTTTACATCCGACTTCAGATTGCTGACGGTTTCTGGGAACTGTCTTCTGCAAGAACTCCTACAAAAAAAAACTGAATATTTCTTCTTCTTCTTCTTCTTCTTCTTCTACCAGGGCCTTATTTACGGGGGGAGGTGGACGACGGAATCAGAACCCTCCCCAAAGAGTAAAAAAAATTTACGAACGTTGTTACTTTCTTAATTTTTTGGCTATTTTATTTTTTTTTGTCACCTGTGCGTGCTAATAGTAACTCTTTTCCAAATGTACAAACAGGTATATTACACAGCATTTGCATATACGTGTAAATACAAATAAATAAATAAAATACAAGAAAATCAATTCAGTCAATATGTATAAGCTAAACAATGTTTCTATAATGCGTATTTTTATTGTGTTATTACCGTTTACTTTAATGGGACTGATTTCAGATGTTATCTCACGTTTTTCAACAACTTTAAAGATTAGCCTTAATTTGTTTATTCTTTTGCATGAAGCCGACTCGACCGGACTCCCCTCCCCCAAGACCAAATTCTAGATACGCTACTATCTTCTACTACACTTAATGGGTTTAGGCTAACCTTCCGACGTGGGTTAGGTAAACCACCTTTACGCAGGAGACCGACCATCTCTAAATTCAGTGGGCATATATCTAAATCTAGATAAACGTTCTCTAGAAGCACGAGCTAATCCTTCGTTATCCATCCCATCCAAATGCTTGTACCAAGTTTTGATTTCTTTTCTTCTAAACTTAAAATATTTAAATTCTTGCGGATATCCTCATTCTCTTGCGCAAAGTACGGCCATCCACTGCCTCTTGGTCATAGTGCGAAATTTAGTAACTGACTAATCACAATAATAGTCACGTTATAATTAGCTTAATTCTGTTTAAATGAAAAAAGGGAACACCTGGTTAAACTGTATTATAAATGTACCAAGTTTTATCGACTTCCAAAGGTTCTGTGAAGAAAATAAATAATATAGCAAAATTTGGAAACAATCAAAATGACAAATTTTGTTAGTTTAAAGTATACTTGTTAGAGATTTACATAGGAATAGTGTTGTCTCAACAAATAATTTGATTTTAAAACGAAACATAATGTAATATCAAACTATATGCAGTCGTTGGTTACTAAGTAGTACCATTAGAAAGACCTGCTACATAAAAATTGATGGTCAGCGCTAGACTCGAACGGATAAGCAACATACTTTGATGAGACGTAATTCCTGTTCAAGCTAAGGAAAGCACTGGGTAAAAAGATATGCAACAACGAACGGACTGCCCAAGTCATATCAAAACGTTATGGTTTTTACGTCCTGCGCTGTGTATTGTATTAAAACATCCGGGCTGTAAGCGCGTAGTCCGAAGTCACGTTATCAGTTGTTTTGACCAAATCCGCAGTGGTGATCCTTAGCGGTGTACTGACCGCATTTATTGACTTCCGGGGACAGATGAGCAGTCTCTTGAAGTTGCTGGAAGTGAAGAGGGTGATAGCCGAGAATTGTACTCAAAACATCAGGCAGATGTGACTCAGGCCCACGGATTTGCTTGTTCGAACAGGTAATTTTATTTACCTAACCTAACCTTACCTAACCTTACTTACCTAACCTTATTTACCTAACCTTACTATTTATACAGATAACCTAAGAAGAGAATCAGCATCATTAGGAGGACGTTCCACACAGATCAATAAATGAGATCAACAAGCAAACTTCTAACGCTAATCACAGATTAAAACAGGACATTAAACTGTTTATAAACACTAAATAGGTTGTGAATCAGATCGCTAACGTTATTGGTGATAAATCGGCCTACTTTTAAGTACAGTGCTTTGTTAGCTAGTGGTATAGTATCTTTAAGATATTTAAAATGAATGTACATTTCGCAGAAGGTACGTATTTCCAATTCTTCTCACTACTAAAGTAATCTGAAACGATTGAGTAAAGCAGCTGCAAGTTCAATTGCACACTACTGGTTTCACTAAGCATAGTTAATTAGTTTTAGAACATAATTATAGAGTACACAAGTAAATATACTCATTGAATTAACACACACACACACACACACACACACACACACACACACACACACACACACACACACACACACACACACACACACACACACACACACACACACACACACACACACACACACACACACACACACACACACACACACACACACACACACACACACACACACACACACACACACACACACACACACACACACACACACACACACACACACACACACACACACACACACACACACACACAGATATACAGCTTTGAGTAACATGTGACTCTAATTTCGGTTTGTTTTGTTCTAAAAGTCATATACAGCTACGTCAAGGCACGAAATAGTATTGGTATTAAGAACGTGGACGTCATCAAAATAGTTATAATACAGTGAAGATTTTTAAATTTACTCCTGTATTTCTTGAAAACAGAAATGTTTTGATTGCGTAAAAAATGTTTTCAAGAGAATGACAGATTAATAATATACAATTTTGTAACTCCCAGAAGTGTCTCCCCTCCTTGTTTCTGAAACTCCAGTGTATGTTTTATGTATCCATCCATCCACCGCACTTCTGCCGCCTCATTCTCATTGTTCATCTCCCTGACACATAAAGTAATTTCTTCCATGTAAGACACTTCACCGGTGTGTTCTTCAGGTCCAAAATTATTCCCCTACACAGAATTCGATGTCCTTAGTAAGCGCTTTCCTGGTTATAGCTAACATATTTATAATGCCATGTACGCTGGTTCACCCCTTAATCAACGTCTACATGAGTATCTCTATATATCTAGCTGAACTATTCTATTCTCTAATAAGTATTTTTACTGTCACATTTTTCTCATAATTTTTTCCACCACTCCCCCCCACACACACACAATACCTCAGTAACTTTTAAGAACATAAATTACATTCGACATTTACAGAATACTTTAATGGCTCTTTTGGAAATATCCCATTAAAAATCCACATTGTCGTTGTAATTAAATTAATTTCTAATTTCTAGAAGTATACAACGCAAATTGTGTTAATTTTATTCTGTTACAAACAGAATTAATACTGTCGCACACTACTATAGAAAAATTATTCCGATTAACGCTTTCAAGCTTCACAACTCATAATCAGCGTATTTTTTCCGATCTGATGATGAACTGTGAAGCTTGAAAGCGCTAATCGGAATAATTTTTCTATAGTGGTGTGCAACAGTGTTAATTCTATTTGTGATTATAAGCACTAACACAACTTTATTAATTTTAATTTTTTTATTCTGAAATTTTATTATGCATACATTCATGTGTGTGTGTGCGCGTGTGTGTGAAGCACAGTACAATCATAGTAAAAATGATCTATATGTACGAAAATAACACAGAATAGTTGTTTTTAGCCTGAAGAAAACAGGTCTGATGTCAGTACATACATTACGATATTTAAAGGTGTATGTAAAAAAAAAATAACAATCCTATTTATTGGAAAAATAAGAATAAAATTCAGTTAGCTTTAGAAAGTATCTAATTGACGGAATATACAAAGTCTAGATGGTATTTAAGGGAATGTAGTGATACCGGGATCCGAAGTCAACATTTATGAGTTACATGAAATACCGACTCCCATGTTCACGACTTTTTTTTACGATAATATTCGAATTATCCTTTTCACTTTTATTTAGGCATTTAGGCAGTCTCTGTTTGTTCATTGCAACAATTTCAAACAAGTTTTTTTATTCCTAGGGAAACTGTGTCAAAATTCTATGTGTGTGTGTGTGTCTGCGCGCGAGCGCGTATGAGGAGATATAAATATAGACAGATACGTAGGTAAATAAATATGTAGGTTGATAGATGGATAGAAAGATTGATAGACAAATAAACAGGTAAACAGAGAGGAAGAAAGATAGATAGATAAACAGATAGATAGACACAGGGAGAGAGAGAGAGAGAGAAATAGAGAGAGAGAGAGAGAGAGAGAGAGAGAGAGAGAGAGAGAGAGAGAGAGAGAGAGAGAGAGAGAAGAGTACTAAGGTGAAGTTAGCCATGAGTAAAAGATTACGGTCATTTCATTACCGTATAGCATTTGATTTATTAGGCTTTACGTTCAGAATTTTGACTTAGGATTTAACGTACCTGGCAAGGGGATTACAGAAAAATTATAACGAGGATTACAGTTTATATTAGTACGTCACTAATACGGGTTTCTTCATTGCGACCTCTTCAATCTCTCTATATCATATTTTCTTTCTACGTGCTTGTTGTTTTCGTCTTTGTTATAATACCTATTTTAACGTTTGTTCAGCTGTCTTCAGACGTGTAGGTAAACTGTACAGAAGTTAACTGTAAACTGTGACTGTGTATATAACTGTAAAGTGTGATTAGCACTTTTATCGAAATACTCTATTTAAGTACAATACTATAATTTAAGCAACGATTTCATCTATACTCCAGTAAATTATTTCTTTACTAACTTAATTCACTTAACATTAAATATTTCTTTTGACTGTTATTTATATTTTCAGTTACTCTCCATAGACTATTCAATTATAGTCAGTTGTTCGCCTCGTACGTAAAGCTGTGCAATGAACAATCACATTTTCTACACGATTCAAGTATGAATTCAAACCAACTGACTTTTTTTTAGAAGCAATACTTATAACTTGTCTTATCACTGAGCGCTGCGAGGAGTGGGAAGTGATTCGTCTGCTCTGTCCCCATCTTCGTTACCTGTAGCATGGCTTTCGATGATTTACACCATTTACATTGAGTATTTCTAAAGTCACTACCCCATTGTTTATAGATACGAAATCCTCCAAGTTAACGTCTTCCAACTTTTGGCGTACAGCAGCCTAATCCTCATCGTCATGGACTAGATCAGAGGATTAGATGGGTGGAAGCAGTTTTATTATACCTAGGTCCACAGAACGAGACTTACTTGTTGTACGTAGAGATAAGAAAGCAAGCTCCACGTATTTAAGACACATAATCGTAGGTTGAGCGGGACAGTTGAGTATGAACAACAGAATCTGGCGTCCGGCTTTCATAATTTTGTTGTCCGAATCCTGTAACAATGTGACAAACAAATCAGCGGTCATCCATGCGCGTGCCTGGAACATATGGCTCTTAGAAACATACGGTAAGTTTTTACGTTTTTAAATCATCGTGGTTTAGGTGATTTACCATCACGACTGAAGGCAGTTTTCAGGGCCATCAGAATTTGCAGCGACGAGTCCGTGAATTTGTCCTTAGTTAATTTCCCCACGACACTTCTCTCCTTTGAAAACGTATGATCTATCTGGTGTTAGCTTAAAGAACAAACTACATTCGTCTGTGATAAAACTTCATAATCACGTTTTAAATTCATAATGTGATATAAAATCTCAGGTTAGGCTTATAAGAACTAAACAAGTTCATTAAAAGAATTAACAAAGTAATTCAGAGAAAGGGAAGAAATAGAAAAGAGAATAAAAAACAGAAAGAAAAAATGAGGGAGAAGAGAAAGAGAAAGAGAAAGAGAAAGAGAAAGAGAAAGAGAAAGAGAAAGAGAAAGAGAAAGAGAAAGAGAAAGAGAAAGGAATAGATAAATAGAGAGGTAATAAAGATAGTTAGACAGATAGATAAATAGAGAGAGAGAGAGAGAGAGAGAGAGAGAGAGAGAGAGAGAGAGAGAGAGGGAGAGAGAGAGAGAGACAGAGAGAGAGACAGAGAAAGAGACAGATAGACAGACAGCCAGACAGAGAAAACCCGTCGGCGAGGATGAGAAATACAAATGCAGTATTTTAGGTGTTTAGCCATGACTTACTAACAAAACCTCGATTCCTGATTCGAGTAAAGAGAGTAAACTTCATTAGTAAAGAGAAAGACTACTAACCATTTTATTTAATAGATTTATAACAGTTTCACACAGACGCATCCACACACACACACACACACACACACACACACACACACACACACACACACACACACACACACACACACACACACACACACACACACACACACACACACACACACACACACACACACACACACACACACACACACACACATTTTTATATTTTATAGATAAAAAATTTCATTTTTGAAACTTAACATAGTAACCTTTTGGGTACATTTTTTACAGTACTTTCCACCATTGGTTTGCATATATTATTGTATTTATAATATATTATAATTATAATCAAATTAATGTTTATTATAATTATACTATATTAATTATATTTTATTTGATTGACTTACATAATTTACTCATCTACTAATATCCTATAACTGTGCACTGTACATATCGAGGGGTTAGTGGTAAAAGTACCCAAGTCCAGTGATGTTTCAAAAAAGACATTTTATTTTTTTTTATTGATTCATATTTTTCTTTTCATTTTCCAAGAGCTTTGTAATAATTAAAAAGCTCATTAATAGTAAAAATTAATCTTGAAAATTAGTTTAATAATGTTATGATTTATCACTGTAGTTGAAAATCTTTAATTTCAGTTTTCTGTAATTTCACTTAAGCGGTCTTGGTAACTTTACCAATAACCCTATATACTGAATGTTTATGATAGCATGAACAAAGTATGTGAGATTATTTTTCTTTTTTGTGGATGTCTTGTGATATGTCTGTGACGAAGTCAGCTCTATTCTGAAACAGAAAACTGGCGTTTTGGAGGATTTAAGTAGCAGCGTGTAATTATAGGCCTATTGTGTCCTAAATTTTTGTATCTCCGCTATATTTATTCGTGTTTTCACATGTTTCTTTACATTTTTAAGGTGACAAGGTTTCTTTGTTGTGTTTCCTCACCTATTTTCTAGATTACTTACAAAGAACGTTCGTTTGAACGTTTTGTATTAACAATTGATTCTGTTTCACATGTCACAATGGAATAAAATCATCGTCATTGGCTCGACAGGCCTTTGTGATCTCTGGCCTACTTCAGAAGATCTCTCCATTATTCTCTATTCATAGCTATTATTCTTCAAGTTTTTAGTTCCAAGAGAACTAATGTCCTGACTCACCCCGTCCACTCCATCTCAGTTTCTGGCTTCCAACTTTTCTTTTTCCTTCTGGCTTTGCATTAAATATCTTCTTAATAACTTTGCTTTTACAAGCATGTCCAGCCCATTCTAATCTTTTTAATTTAATAAAGGTGACCACATCAGTGTCATCATACAAATTATAGAGCTCTAAATTATGTCTTTTCCTCCAGGCTCCCACTGGACCAAAAATTTACTTGAGGATCTTCCTTTCAAATATATTTAATTGCCTCTTATCTGATCTAGGTAGCGCCGATGTCTCTAATGCATAAGTTAGTACTGGGCGCACTAGAACCTTATACATCAATACCTTTGTCATCCTTTGTATTAACTGAGTTTTTAGATGTTTTATAAGACCCTGCACACACCCCAATTTGCTGACAAAATACCCTTTCGGGTGGGTATAAGATACGAATTTTTAATTTCCCCCAAGTTGCTTATGTTTTACTGGTTACTTAGTTATTTCAGTGCATAAAAAACGGTAAGTAAATAATAAAATTAGTAACAAATCTTTTCTTTCGACGTATCCAAAATGTGGTCAAGCTACAGTTAAAAATAACGTTCAATAGTGTATATGATTAACATAATGTAGTGTACATTAAATTCTGTATGGAAAAATAAAAGGTGATCGTACGTTATACGATGTATTCAGAGTAAAAGCGGAGTTAGGTAGGACGCCAATGCAGTAAAGTATCGGCAACGGATGATATATATGGTTGTGGTAGCGACCGTTTAAATTGCTGTAACCTCACCTTTTACCGGGAGTAGATCCGTCCCGGGAGCACGCCGCCGTGTTCCAATAAAACCTAATGGATCGCTAATGCCTCTGGGCCTCTCGGTCCTCTCGTCTCTTCTTCGATTCACTATCTCCGTTTGCGAAACGTTTTTAACCGTGATGAAGAGCCGGTAACCGAGTGAATCTTACTTTATTGACATTAACTTTATTTATTGTCTTGTTGGCGAATACGCTTTACCGTCATTTACTTTGACATCAGCTGCAAGAACACTTGCACATTCCTAAAAGTAAGCTTTCTTGCCCTTTAAGAATTAACTCTGCAGCTCCAATTGTGTCAGTTTAAAGATACTGGGTAATGGGGAAAAAGTGTTACACCATTACAAAACATTCTACATGTTTCTCGGATGTTCCAGTGGAATCCGGTACGTGACTTCAACATGCGTAAGCGAGACTTTTCTAGACGTCGCTAGCCGCGCGCACTGTGTCAAGCCTACAATCAGTTACGTTCTAGTGTAGCGCTGATGCGTAGTATGGACGTTTCTGGATTTTAAGCGGGGTATAAGTACAAGTACTTAGCGACGCTCAGTTTAGTATGAGTTGCGATTTATTCGAGTGCGGTTCGTAGTATTACGGCGAAGTGGTGTTTTGTATTTTGTTTTCCACTATACCATACGACGATCAGTAGACTGTCGTAACAATACCAATTCGCTTCAAGTTGTTTCTTAGCTTACAGAATGTTTAATCTTGATTCTATAGCTTCATATATGTGCGATTGATGTACACTTAGCTGAATTCGGCCTAATTGTCTCGTAAGGCCGGCTGCACACTGGAGCGACATTTTGTTTCGCGGCAGAACCGTTTCGACGCTTAGTGTTGCAAAGCGTCGCTTCGCTTCGGTGGAGAGAGGCTTGAAACATTGTCTTACGACAAAACAATTTCTCGTCAGTTGTTTCTAACCTGTGAAAATGTATGGCTCGTGGGTTCGTGACAGGCATTAAAATAAAAGGCATGCACATAAACTCCCCGCCATGTGTGTTTAGAATGCAACGCTTGCGCAGTTCAGAATGTCGCAAGCTGTTTTGTTTTATTATCAAAATACCCTTATACCATATTGGTGTCGGGTTACATCAATATATGATAAGTACATCAACTACACTCTATATACAAATTTTTTCCATCTTATTCTATCCATTGACAATGTTCGCTTCCCTCCAGCCCAAGCCTCTTTGTCTCAAAATGTTTCCCATCATTCCATCCCAAGTCAGTCGCGGTCTTCCTCTCTTCTTTCTCCCCCCTGATTTTGCCTCCCAAACCTGTTTTACCATTCTATCACTATCCATTCTCTGCATGTGTCCCCACCAGCATAGTTGTCTCTGTTCAATAAAATCCAGAATCGATATCACTTCCAGATCCTCTCTTATTTGTGTATTCCTAACTCTGTTCTTCCTTGTTACTCCCACTACTCTCCTAAGATATTTCATTTCTGCCGCCTGGATTTTACTTTTTTGGCTTTTGGATAGCACCCACGTCTCACAGCTGTATGTTAAAACCGGTCTATATACTGTTTTATACACACTCATTTTCGTTTTTCTTGATATCTCCTTCTTATTTATAAATCTACTGTTTAATGCATAGTATACTTTTATTGGCTTTTCAATTCTTTCATTTAATGCGGCTTCTTGTTTCCCATTACTGTCTATTATAACCCCTAGATATTTGAATTGTTTGACTTGTTCTATCTTCACTCCTCCAATCTCTATATTTATTTTCTCCCCCATTACCATTACCTTTGTTTTGGTCTTATTTATTTTCATCCCTCTTTCCTGGAGAACTTCATTCCATATATTCAAATTACCCTGTAACGCCCTTTCACTTGTAGCCAAGCTGTTTTGTTGCGAGACATAAATTGAAGGAGCTTCAACTGGGGCTTCGTGACGCCTCTAGACAATGTCGCAGCCAGTGTGTGGCGCTTTATAGATCCTAATGGCAGTAGAGTCATCAGCGATGCTTTGCGACACAAAGCGCCAAAACGGTTTTGTCGAGGAACATAATGTCGCTCCAGTGAGCGGGGGCCGGCCTAATGCTAGACACATCAGTTTGCACAGTGCATTCAGAAAGTCACAGGACCGATGCAGCCACAGACGTACACGTGTACTATCTCTGTGTCACTGTTGGAACTATGTGTTATGAACCCCCTCCCCTTCCTGTAACAATTTCACTGTTGAGGACTTATTGCGTATTGAGCACTGACACTTTAGAATTTGTGGCTTTTCTTTCTTTGTCTTAATTTTCAAAACGGAGCAGTCAGCCCAAAGAGATTTGGTTTTAAACGCGGAGAAACTGTTATTTTAATGTGATGATCCGAGAAAAGGGCGTCCCTTCACAAGCGTAAATGACGAGAACATCAAACATACGCGTGCTGTATTCTCTGCTAATTGTTGACTGAGCATACAAGTGTTATCGGACAGCTGTGTGGCAGTATTTACACTATCGTACACGATAGTGCTCGGCAAATGAAAAACGTGTGCAAGTTTCATTCCACACTCCTTAACAGCAGTAAAAAAGAACAACGTGTGGAACCATCACAAAATTTCATTGAATAGCCCAACAATTTTGTCACAGAACAACGTCACAAAAAATCATGGTGTTTTAAGTACGACCATTCCACTACAAATCAACAAGCTGAATCGACCCAGGAGATAGCAGACGATGAAAATGAGGACCATCAAATCAAAAGGGAAAACAATGCTGATTAAATTTTTTGATTCAAGGAGATTTATCCGCCGCGGCTTCGTGCTCCCTAGCTAGACTGTAACTGGATCATCCCACGCAGAGGTACGTGATTGCTTTTGAAAAGAATTCACGGATTCGGATTATACCAGAAATGTGGCAATCAAGAGAATATTTCTTCTTCACGAGATAATGCTTCAGCACGCTCATCGTTGATTCTGTCGTAATTTCTTGCCAGGAAATTAGTCATAGTGATGAACCATCCATTCTAGTTATCAGATTTGGCTGCGGCTGATTTCTTGCTGTTCCGTAAGTTGAAGGTGGCCTTGAAAGGGCAGCGTTTTGATAACGCAGAGTCAATCGAGAAGAATGTAACATCTGTTTTAAACACAATTTCAAAGAGGACTATGCGTACACCATCCAACAGTTACACCAGAGATGTAAAATGAGTTAAGAGAGAAAGGATCTACGTTGAATAATAAATCATAAAATTTCATTTGCATCAAAAGTTGTATTTTTAATAGTGTTAGTCCCGGAACTTTTTGACTGCACTATGTACTTGTGCGACTTATGGCCGTCCTACGCCTGGTAAAATTTGTAAAGAGTAAAAGCTTGTATTAGATTGTTAAATTCTTAATTTAAAAAGATATTAAGTTTTTTTTTGCATCCACATGTTAAACTCAGTAATAAAATCAGTAGTATTATTTAACGAATTGTAATAAAGGTTTGTCTTGGAAACCACACACAGATTAGCCAAAGAAGCTATTCAAACATATAGCAAAATGGCGTATATACTTTGCAAAATGGCAGTAATTATAAAAAGAAAATAAGAAATATTATAATATAAAATCGGCATGTATGAAAGTGTGTGTGTGTGGGAGCGTGTGTGCGTATGTTTACGCTTCCGTGGTTACAGTCTGTAAAACTCATACATCTTGTTTTCAGAGAGAATATATCTTCAAAGTCTGGAAGCCTCTGTCTTTGTGCACGCAATAATTAATTAGGAACATCGGTAGTAGCCCAAATTTAATTTACGTCAGACGAGCTGTAGCATATTCAGCCATGATCGTAAATTTGAGTTTATGGGCGCCGCTCTCATCGTTAGCAATAATATTTACGAAAACACTTTACACATTAAATTATACATTAAGTATTTAAATTACACATTACAAAATTCGTTAGACGTGTCGCAACCATTTTTTTTCTTTCACAGTCTCCAAACGCGAACGTCGTATCTCAACCTGTACGGAACTTGAACTTAAAATTATCACTTTTTGGTTTAGCGCGTCATCTCGGATTGATAGTAACGGCCGCACTGGGAGGACACGGGATTCAGCCGGTACAATGTGCTATACAACACGATTTCGTAAATCCAGTTCAGGGGGCGGAGCGGTGCGAGTCCCACCGGCGCCGAAGCTGTTGTGGGAAATCTCTCGCCAGTGAATGATTGATACTCGACTACGCAGTTTCTGCCGCCACTTGACTCCCAACAAGTGCTTAAGAAAATACACTTTACACAACGACAGTCGTAAGTGGATATTTTTATTTTTGTTTAACCTTACTGAAATTTTTAATTATTGCGAGTTTAGACGACCCATGGTTTTGTGATCAAGCGCACTTTGATGTTGTTACATATTAGGCTCTGTTGTTACTGGTTTAGGAAGCAGACTTACATATACGTAGTTGTAGAATACCATACATTTTTCTGTCATTCATTTTTTTTACTTCCATGTTCCGTAAGGAAATGGAAATATGGTGATAGCGAAAAAATCGTGTTCGAGATAAGGGCTGATTCTGATTGTACGGTATACACAGTTTTGGAAACTAACCGTAAAGCTGAAATTCAAGCTGTTGAGATGGACCTTATTCAAGCTGTTGGATTTAGGAAACTTATCTAGAAAGCTAGAACATGTGTACCGAGAAAGTTAGAAGGAAAGAAATGAAGAGTAGTCGTAATCGAAAGAATAGAAACGCCCCAATCCATACAGAACTTACATATGCGAGTGGGAGACAAACAATGACTAAAAAAGTCTTATTGAGTGTACCATGAAACATGGGAGGGAGGGTGATGAAAGTTAGAAAAATTTTCAGTGATTTGGGTGAAAATGGCTGGATAGCTAGAGAGAGATGGCGAGTAAAGTGAGGAAAGCTGCCCTAAACTACACGATCTCTACTTTTATATGCTTTCGACAAAAGTGGCCCAGAACCATATAAAATGGACAAAAATGAAAATCTGTGTACATCAAGGGGGAAAAATTAGATGTTTTAGTTCTCTATGGTGGTAAGCTTTAAAGTTCTCTAAGAGTACGCCATCAAGAAAGAGCAAAAAACTGATTACGCTAATCGTTGATGGAACCGTCAGTGTGTTGTGAGAAGACAGGTATTGGAAGCTGAAGTCAATAAAAAGTACTGTTGAGGTCATTCAAAACTTGCCGAGATGTTCATAATAAGTAGAAAAACAAAGTAAGAAGTTAGAAGTTGAATGAATGGTGCAAACAGTCATTCCTCCGTGATCCAGGAATTACAGAATTATTAGAAACTAAAATCTAAAACAACCGTTAGCCATGCGTAATGATAGTTGGCGGATGTTAACAGCTACCGTAATGATAGTTGGCGGATGTTAACAGCTACTGTGAAGAGCTGTTTAAAATGTATACTAATTTATTGTTGTAATAGTGTCTGTACCCTCGTAAAATGTGTAACGTTTGTGCATAGTTGACCTCATCACCAGTTTATTATAAACAAGTTTTATTTTATGCTTTCCATCCTTATATCTGTATTTTGTAAGGAAAGCGTAGATATTACGAAATCACAAATTTGATGTAAATGAAAAGGGAAGAAGGAAACATCAGTTATAAAAGAGTTAATGCAAAGTTTGTTTAAAATGTACTAACAAAGTACGGAAGAGTAATTATATTTTAACAAACATGATTCTTTATCAGAATAGCCGCTGGAATAGATCTTCACTTTTGCACTCTTAGTGCCATGACAGTACGATATAAGATTTATAAGTAATGACATGATATTAATTTTTTATCTAAAGAAGAAGAAGAAGAAGAAGAAGAAGAAGAAGAAGAAGAAGAAGAAGAAGAAGAAGAAGAAGAAGAAGAAGAAGAAGAAGAAGAAGAAGATAGTTAGTAGGGTAGTTATAAAATTATATTCTCACATAGGCTTCCGCGGGCGGTGTCTATTACTTTTTTGAAGTTTCTTCCGGTATGGACCACGTCAAAAATGTCTTTATGACGACGTTTCACTCATATTAAAATGAGTATGCTCAGGTATATATGATGTGTAGTTATAAAATTACAGTTCTGGAGAAAGAAAATTGAATTTCAGTTTTCTGAGTTAAACGTACCTGTCTAATATCACGGCCTAGACTCTTGATATCGTTAAGTGAAATAAAAGAGATGTATATCATTGTATATCATTGATGTCAATCAAGCTACGTTTAACTGGGTCTGCCTCCTAGTAGTCGCTTGATGTCTTGTCAGAAAATCCACTAAATATGTCTTCGTAGATGCTGCTGCGAAGGATTGCAATACACGGGGCCGGATGAAGATGCTGTAGTATTGATTCACCAGTTCGTTCGGCCTCTTGGGGACCGGCTCGTTCAGGCAACGAACCACCGCTATCGTAGCTTCAAAGTCGCAGTTACATATCTAGGTTTTGGTTTTGCGACCTGTTACAGTTTTTCAAGATTAAAAATTTTTTTAAAGCGACAGAAATATATTATTTATCAGCCTACTTTGGTTGTATCACTGTAACAGTTTTTATTCATCAGTTACTTTTTTTTTGTCAAATGTCTACTTCTAATTATAGACTACTATAACAAATTCTGTTTACATTACAGTACTGAAGAAATTACGTCAAAGTACTAATAAATTTCTTCTATTGTGTAGTAAACAGTAGATAAGTCTTCATACATCTGTATAAATTGAATTTACGTACATTAGCAAACGTTTTTTACGATAATAAATTTTATTTCGGAATGAAACGACGTACATCAAACTTTGGAATCACTGCATCATATAGCGGATTCAAAATAACAGTAAAAGTGCTGTGGATTAAGGATGTGGACGTTTGTAAGTGTTTTTATGGGAGTCGACTTTGTGGAATAAAAAATCACGGAAAAGACTGCTGTTAGAATAGATGATGTTACAATGGAGATTAGAGGTCCGAAATGAACGTAAGTAAAGGCTAAACGAATGAAATGGCTAGGTCACTTAGAGCAGATGGATGGTCAGCGTATGCCAAAGAAAATCCTGAGTGCGCAAGTCTACAAAAGCAGTAAGTGGGGACGACCTAGGATAAGATGGTTGGATGATGTA
This sequence comes from Magicicada septendecula, assembly GCA_034769895.1. Classification (NCBI taxonomy): domain Eukaryota; kingdom Metazoa; phylum Arthropoda; class Insecta; order Hemiptera; family Cicadidae; genus Magicicada; species Magicicada septendecula. The sequence goes on from CM068375.1 coordinate 307,567,503, forward strand.
CTGGAAGATCTAAGAAGAATGAATATGAGGGGTTACACTGAGATGGCAATAGATAGGAGACATTGGAGAAGATTAGTGTTGGAAGCTAAGGCTCACGTTGGCCTGAAGTGTTAAAGAAGAAGAAGTGAAACGCAAACAACAACAAACAAACAAACAAACAAAAACAACAGGAAGGAAGTGGACACGGCGTCCACTGAAAATCACGGCATTGAAAGTCTGTCCAAGAAAGAAAGAGAACCGTACACAAACAACTAGACTATTAAGAACGGAATTGTGTTATGGATAATCTGACGGAAATGACCGGTAAGATCAAAAACTTGTATGTGTGAGGAGCTGCTGGGTATCATCATTTAGCACTAGTATTAAAAGTACTTTTTGACTGACCAGATTTGACTGTATAAGTTAACCTACCTTACGACGTTTCTAAAAATATAATCTTCACTTTAACGTTTAGGCATTCATATTTATTTATTCCGAAACCGATTTATTCCTCTATCTATAATTAACGATAAGATTTTTATCTGTAGTTTGCCAGTGATATTAGTGATATTTTGGAATGCGGTCCAAGCCCTTACAGTTAACCTCTAATTCCCTTTATCTTTTGAAATAAAATTTTGATTTTACTTCTTCTCTAATGTGTTTACTTCCGTCAGTACAGGTACTGATGTACTATATGTACAACTTAAACTACTTTTCTCCTCTTCACAGGGAGTTTATTTTTATCTGTCACACAGGAATTTTGGGACAATTTCTGTTTGGTACAATTTGACGGGAATATCTTTCCTAATTGTATTTTTTAAGATTGTTACTGAATTTTAATAATTTATTATCACAGCTGACGTTATTATCATCTGAGATTTCGTATGCCGGATTATCAAAATTACGAACTTTTAGTAAAAACATTTGTCTACGACTATTTTTCTTCTACTGCGATATTTATTTGTCTTTAAATACTTGTTTTTGCTTTTTGTTTTTTTAAGCTTATCATTGTTTAAAATGCTATTAAATCCAAATTCCGCTTTTTGCCTTCTGTGATTGTATTGTTAATTAAGCTTCCGCACTGAGTAAGAAATTCGCACGTGTGTTTCCTTGAAGTAGCATTTTTTGAGTCCTCTTTCGTCTACGGTTTCGCCTCTCTCTTCTCTTTCGCGCGCACACGCGAGTGTGTGCGTGTTAAAAAGTATTGATAAAATGGAATACACTTATTTAACTTTTTTTTTTGTAGGAATATCTTCAATTATTCTTGAAAACATTACATCGGTTGAGTTTATATTGTGAATTGAGTTGTGTGTGTGTGTAATATTGTATCATATTTTAATATTCAACATATGAATACACGTTGTAATAAGCTGTTTACGTGAATATTCTAATTAATTTAAATGGTTTTGTGTAAACGATTGTGACAGTAAAACGCAATAAAATCATTCAAGTAACATGAATCGATTTTAAAATTGAACTATTAACCACAGAGGTAGTAATGAAAATTGGTGTGAATCACACAGATAGCGGTTAATATTTGCTTCAGAGATACATGGACGTTATTCCACGATGGCTGATCGCCTGATGTTCGGGCAACATGGTATACGACGTGTATTGAATTCTGCATTCTGCGCCTGGCAAACGGGAAGTAACTTTTTATCACAATGCTTTTGCAGAAAAATACTTTTATTCGTTTGTCTTCTTATATTCTCATGTCGTTTAACGCTGTACTAAAACAAGAAGAAGAAGAAGAAGAAGAAGAAGAAGAAGAAGAAGAAGAAGAAGAAGAAGAAGAAGAAGAAGAAGAAGAAGAAATAACATAATACTTTAACGTAATATTTTAACGTAATACTGTAATAACGTATGGCATTAATGCCTTTTGATGGCATTAATATTATGGAAAATATATTTTCTATTAAAAGAAGCCTGATAACTTCAAAGGACCAATCTCCTGCCGAGTGGTATTAAAAATACCTGTCGAGTAAATTGAGCAGTACTATCCTTTCTCAGTATTATTATTATTATTTGCTTGTGTCTAAATGTGTAGCCATATTCAAAGACTATTCACTGTAGTAAACATGTGTGCCTAGACAGTTAATAATTTATGTATTTTTTCCTACCTTAATTTAATATTGGTGGATGGCCATATCTTCAAATATTCAGGGCATTTGACGGCCCTTTCTTCAAAATCCTTGTTTCCTTTCAAACAAATTTATGCAGCTACATGATGCAAACCTCTTTCCTAGCGTTCCTCCTATCTATATTTTCATTCTAATTCCATAATGCATATGGTGGCCTAGTTAATCAATATCTAGTCATTGACATTTCTATCTGGTCTAATGTTTTTACAGTATTTTTTTACCATATATTATGTTAAACGATTTATCGTTGCTCATCCTATAAAGAACTGTGTAACTTTTTTAGCAAATTATTTTAAAAGAAAATATATTTCGAAAGCCACAAAGATTCATATATTAAAAGCTTTTATTGAATCAGTTCTGTTTTGCGGCAGTGAGGTATGGACGTTAAGCACGGAAATTATACGACAATTGAATGCCGTGGAAATGGATTATCTCCGTAGAAGTGCCGGAGTCTGAAGAAGGGAGAGAATAACCAGCCAGGAGATCAGAAGAAGGATGCATGCAGAAGACACAATTATTAACAGAGTAGAACGAAGAGGCCTAAAGTGGTTCGGTCACTTACTCCGAATGGATGAACAGAGATGGCCGAGGAAAATATTTCAGTGGAGGCCCCCAGGCAGAGGGAAAAGGGGCAGACCTATACTGTCCTGGTATGAAAACATGAGGAAGGCCATGGTACACCATAACTTGGTAGAAGAAGATGCACAGGACAGAAATAGATGAGGGTTAGGTGTGGGTATGCGGCAATAGCCGATGAAAATCCCTTTGAGAGATTTTAAAAGCAGCTAATTTTTCTTTGACTTTAATTTAAATAACAGTCTTCGTTTCAGAGCCACGCTGGTTTCAAAACACTCCATTAGATTTTGTTTTGAGCCATTGCTTCAAATATTAGCCTATACCCTAATCTCCGTCATAAAATCGAGTTTTCTCTGTGCATATTCTTTACTTCATGTGTTATAGATGTTATGGATTTTCTATTTATTGAAACTCAGACGACTCCCAGCTAGTTGAAAATCTCTCCTTGTGTCTACTTCACACCTTTTGTCTTAATAACAATTTACCACTATCTAATTACCGCAATTTTTTTTAATTTCCGTTTATCTTTTCACGAGATTTATGTAGGCCTACTCAAACAATAGATGTTCATATCCACATATGTGATAAGAAAAAAACGTAATTAATTTCATAAGCGTAATATTTGAAGTAAAAATAAAAAAACAGTTTTGTTTTTTGGCTGGGCATGTGGTGGTCCCAAGTTTAACTTTGGAAAAATCACATTAGAGCGCTATTGTAACTAGAAAATACTTTCTTGGTTTCTATATATAGTGTCGGAGGTAATGGTGAAATTTAGTTTCTGTTTGGTATATTCTCTAGTAGGAAATCTTAGTCCATTATATTACTATATTCATTGAATACTAATTGGTTTAGACAAGAGCTTCCATATTGCTTAGTTTACAAGGCGCATAGTTTAGAGATTGTATCCTTAGTCATGTTTATTTTGTTATTTTCCCACCAGTGTAAGATAAAGATACAGGGCGATACAAGTATCTCATTCTAAGAAATACGGTTAGGGCGTTGCAATACTTTTTATTATAGTTTAAAAACACTATATGTGAAATAATGTTGAAAATGTGTTAATTTAACAGACGTACTGATAATGTAACTTTCTTAAAGTTGCTTTTGTTTTATCTATAATTACAGTGGTCTCGTTATATCGTAGTTACGATTACCTACACGACATTCTGTTATTTTAATAATCATTTAACCAGCTAATTAACGTTAATTTTTAAAGTAAAATTCGTAATTCTATTTTATATTACCCTCGATAAATGTGTTGTTTGAGTATAACAGTATAAGTTTGTTAATTTAGTTTATTTTTTCACAATGATAATGCTACAGCTATAGCGTTTAAATACAGTACATTACGTTTAGATAAAAAGAATCCATTGATGATTTAAAAATGTATGTGACAGATAGCAAAGTTAATAAATAAAGGAGAGAAAGGCTGAAGGACTAATGAAAAACATAAACGATAGACTATATAAAACAAAGAAATTATGCAAAAAAACGATATGGCAATTAACTATAAAATTAAGTATAGGGCAATCTGAAGAACAAATATAACAAAGAACAAATTATTATATCAACCAAATCTCTACTAGAGTGTTACGCAGCTTATTTCGGTAAGGGCATTCACAGAGTAACAATTGTTAAGATTTGTACCTTTCAAATTGACGATAGTACGCTTATTATTTTAATAAAAATACTTTCTTTGGATAAGACGAGTTCTCGATAAAAGAATTTATTGCATTTCACGAGTACCTCGTAACGCAGTGAGAGGATCATGTTCATTTTCTTTGTTATCAGAACCCCGGTTGTCATGTTCTGATTCCCTCTGGCCCTCTTCCTTACAGGCTTGACATCGAAATCTCCTGTTACAGGAAGTGTTTTTGTTTCTCTTAATTGTTTCCTCCTTCCCATCCGCGTTTCGTTCATTCAAACTGAATATTCGTTTAATTTTAAAAGCAGCGTTAAAGATTTTACAGAAATCGTGGCAGGATTTTGTAAAAATTTAATGTGTAAATGTTGTTTTGGTGTCTGTGTTACTTATGCCAAAAATGTATACTTCATTACCACTTCATAATTCATTACTGTCTTTTAAACGTGTCTTAAAATACGCAAAAAGAAATCCGAAAGTATATTTGTAATATTAAATTCTAAGTGATTTATTATTGTTTATTCGTTTATACTCTAAGCCACTTTTATCTCTTTTCAAGTATCACAACGCAAAACAATTTATTTTCATGAGCGTATACTTTTCGTAGTTTCTATAAACGTTTGCAAACTTAAAACCTACAGCAGTTACAGAATTTGAATAAAAAGTACAAGAAAAATCTTTTTAGATATTTTTCTCTAACGTAGGTAATCTTATGTCAAACTCGCATAACGTAATCTGACAATTTATGCCGATAAAGCCCCACCCTAGTGACGACCTCATGTCCGCTAAATTGAAATGCATGTCAAGTGCCTCAAGCTGTCCCCATTCTCCGTCCCGAGGAGGTGAAGTGTTGTCTTTATTTACAAGGATATTTCAATATTTGACATATTTTTCTTCCTCGGAAAATAATCTCGGGCTATGTTGTCACGCAAGGAGCTTGCGCCGAACCGACAAGGCAGTATACGTCACAAGTAAACGAGTTCAGTTTCAACAATTCATTTTCAGTGATTTTCAAAGAATATAGGAAAATTAATCAATTACAAGCCGTTAAACTATCATTAAGTAAGTTTCGGACAACCGCCATCGGTTAATAATACAACTGACCTCTGGTCACCATCAATAATCAAATCAAAAACCTCTAGTTGTTTTCGGTTGCGTCAATAGCACAAACATTATCTGTTGAGTTATGATTTAGTTTGAGCTTTTTTAGTATGAGTTTAGTTTAGTTGGTTTAGTATGAATTTTTTACTTTAACTGTATTCTCAAAATCCTTCATTAGGCAAATGTTAAATAAAATTGTATTCAGAATACAATAGAATTTTATCATTTTGAGTTGAACATTTGACCCTTCATACAATACACGAAAATCCTGAGAATATCTATAGTCACTGTTTAAGCTGATACCACGGTTAGTGAGTACATTTAAACTTTGTGTTAAAATGTATCAAACCTTTAAGTTAATGTCCTGACTCAGTCTCCAGATCGTCACATACGAGGCGTCACTATCACGATATATGAAATGGAAGTCTTCAGAAGTGATTTTGCTTGTACGTCAAACGCATGTGACTGCACTCAAAACCTACCACCTTGCAATTCCGCTGCGTTATTATTCACTAATAATAAAAGTAGATAATCCAGACTAACAAATCCAGACTATTTTTAGTACCAGGAAAATCATGAGTTATACAAATGCAATGTAAACCTGGTTACCTGGCAACAAGTAAAAGATGAAGCACAAAAGTCATTGTTTATTTGGTGAGTATGTATTTTGTAAAATAATGTATATTTTGAAGAACGTTGACTGAAAACTGAAACCTAGCGTCATCGTCCATAAGATGTAGGCCTACTTTATAAGTGACTTTGAATGGTAACCTTCTTTTGTATGTCTCATCTTTTACATGGTTTTATTATCAGTCTGATAATTTACTCCTCCTTGTTGTTTTAGAATATATACGCGCAACTGTTTCTTGATGTGATGCACTGTCATCTTCAGCTTCAACTACGACCATCCCTTCAAGTCTAACGTGAAATAAAGTTCCCTTCCTATGTGCGTCGATCGCGTGCAGTCACGGCACACGACAATAGCTCAAACGAACCGCCCCTTTAAACTAGTGTTCACGAATTATTGTATATCAGTGTATTGTTTGAGCTTATTATTTACGTATTGCTAAACTTTAATTTGAATCTTTAAATCGACAGTCGTTAAGCCGTTTTTAATTGATATAATATTTAAATCATTCTTAACGTAGGGCCGGTAATGAATTGTCTCATGAATTCCTGTTATTGGTTTCGGTCTGTTAATCTGTCCTCTTTTTTTTGTAAAAAGTTCATTGTTTTATTTGCTAACAATTGAATCCATGAATTCTAAAACAGCCAAGTCTACTTTTTGGCATTAGGCCTATATAAGTTATTGGTATAACCGTTTTGAGCACATTATTCAGTATTCAGTGACATTGAAAACAACTCGAAAATCTCATTTGCATGGGGTTCACCAATGACAGCAATATAAAAAAACATAACAAGTCCGTGAAAGATATGTTTTCTGGCAATTACCAGCGACATGTTGACTTTCTAAACAACATAAGTCCTAGTAGCATCCTTTTTTGGATTCTTTGTTTTATTCTGCGTTCTCTTTCTTCAAGGCATTATTGATAACTAAAAATTTTGGACAGTAATATCACAGTATTAGGTCAATATTAGTACAGTGTTCCTTTTTCAAGACCTAAATTAGATTCAAAACATTGTTAACTCTTAAAACGTCTGCAAGTAAACTAATTGCGGAGTAATTTCAGTTCAATGTAAAATTCATTGTTTACAGTCTGTAAAACAGGCTTCTAATAAAAAAAAGCATTATAGGCTAGAGGTAATGCTTCTTTATACCTTGAAAAAGTTCAAGGTATAAAGAAGTATTTGACATTCGGTCGATCCAAACCATCGTCTAACTTTGAAAACTTATTACACAAAGATGGACGTACTCAAGAACCAACAAACGGTGACTCTGGAAGTGATGTTTCGAACAGTGACTAAATTAAGCATTGTTTGCTGTAAAACAATTAATAATAATAATAATAATAATTAAATGTCATTTTGTAATAACTGAAGATTTCCAAACAACTCAAGTCCATAGTTTTCAAAATACTTCACAAAAAATAAAAAGTGTTGTTTACAGTGTTAAACACATTAATCTAAGAAAACTATATGTAAAAACAGTATTTAAAAAATTATAAGCGTGTAGACTCTATTAAAGAAGACAAATAAAAGATAAATAAAAACAACTGTTTTTCCCACAAAGTTGGCGGGTGGACTTTTGTGCTGTTTTTGGGAACACCAATATCATTGACATGTTCAACATATAATACAATTGTACACATGACTTGTGTACAATACAATTGCCGACGGGGTAGTAGAGGAGTAGGGGTGGTGTTCATTCATGTGTGGGTTTGGGTCAAATCAGGTCGAGTTAGACCAACCAAGTTTCCTTACTCTCGGTCAATTTACAGTATGTCTAAGATAGGCGGGCCTTATACAGTTTCAACGCGACATCCACACTTGAAACACGCACAAGAACAACTCTGCTCACGTGTAAGCTCATTACTGCACGTGGTTAATGCAGACTGATTTCTCTGCGACCATGATGATATGTCAGCAATACCGCGGCTACATTGTACAACAGGTTATGGGCTTAATCCTTGAGGGAATATGATGGCACAGTGTATTTAGTGTTTCATATTACATATGTTGGTTTACTGTTTCGATTAGTTAGTGATGTTTGGTTAAGCACGTCTTTATTATTGTTACGCGGTATTATTTAATACTTGTACATAAGCATATATAATTATACAGGATGTTTCACAAAGTAATACCAAATAAAGATAACAATTAAGAAAATTTTTCGTGTAAGTATAAATCTAGAAACGCTTTGTTTTCAAGCTAATGGCTCCTTGGATTTAGCTCAAGTTTTGATGTAAAAGAATAACTTGGTTTCAGATTTGTTTGTATGCAAACAGATTTTATGAGAACATTAGAGATTTTAGATTTTAAAACAGATTTTAAAACAACGTGTGTAAATAACCTATAAATAAACCTAAAATTAAATTTATAGGATAAATTATTATTTATAGGAATTAAATAACCTAGAATTTAATACTTTTTCATAGATGACTTTTAAATAAAGGTCAAAAGTAATCATTTAATATTTGATATTGAACAAACGTAAAAAATACAGAATGCCTTCATTTAAATAGTTAGTTAATTTTCTAGTCTGAGTAAATGATTTGATTAAAACAAGCTTATAACTGCTCAAAAGTTTAGATTTTATTTGAAACAAGTAAAGATGAAACCCATACGTAGGAGCCACATAGTGGTTAAGAAATGTATCAAACATTAATTACAGACGTCTCAAAAATCTATAAACAAAATTATTTCCCCAAAATAAATAAAACACAAATTAAATATAAAGTGGTAACTCAATCTTATTATTTCGGTCATCTTCAAAACGTTCCACAATCAAAAAATAAAATAGACCTTTCTGAGTTTTTAAAACAATAATTGTTTGAAAATTTGTAAATTGAAAAATTATTAAATTGAAGGTTTCGGACTGTTTTAAATGTATGTCACAATTTAAAAATATTTAAAGTCACGAATTTTGCAATAAAAGTGGTAAAGTGCAAAATTAGAAAAATTTTGTATTAAAATTATGCGTATACCTTTTAGTGACTGTACAAAGGATTTCCATCAAACTATGGCATTAGATTAATATATAATCCATTGGATTATGACACTGGTCCGTAGTCGGTGAGGACAGTTGTGGAAACTACAAAATCTGATTTGCAGAATCGTTAATTAAAAAAATTAATGTATTGCGCACTATCTAAATTACGAACCAGCTTACTAAAGTTTGAATGTATAAAGATTTTATAGATATGGTATAGATTTGGCCGATCATGTTTACTCAATTGATTAGATTCATAAAATTCCGTTTGTTTGTTTAGTTAGTTCTCTTTTTGTCGTAACATTTCTTGTCAAAAGTTTCGTTGGCGATACTGTAAAAATTGTCTGGAAAGAACAAGAACGAAGTACGAAATATACTGTGACTAAATATTGTCCTACAGGCTTAGAGAGAGAGAGACAAAAACGTTTTACAGCAGATGAGTGGGTCAGCTTGAGACGCTCAAAACGTGTTCCAATTTACGGGAAACGAAAGCGTTGTGGAGCGGAATTGTAAGCTCAGGTTATGAATAAGTTAATAATTCTCCTTAATTCGGCTCTATCGTTTGACAGTTAAATCTTTTCCTATTATTCATTCATACTTGATTTGTTTTGTTATCGTAGCTGCACGTCCCTTGAAAGTTGACACTTTATTGTTCAAGCGAATCAACAAGAAATTACAATATACAGCTTAACGGATTATGATGTATTATTGAATAAATATTGTAAGGAAATTGTTTTTGCAGGAGATTGTTAAGAATCCTGTTCGCTGGAAGCATTAAACTCTAGATTAAGTTTAATTCGCCGCTCACAACACACAGAAGAAAGCTTAAGTTAAATGAACAAGTACACGTGAAGACAGATGCGTAAACGCACGCGCCTACACACACACATGCGTACAAGATTTGTAATCATACGTATAAATGTGCACAAAGTATCTGTGCGGAAGTAAGAGACAGAACTTCCGTGGTTGCTATAAAAATGTTTCTTTGAACGTCTTGAGAACTGTCAGATCTCATCACTGTCTCAAAGAACACAGTGTTTTGTCTTTCAGTCAGCTCATAGTTTTATTCTCTACAAAATAAAGTTAAACGTAGGATGTTTAACCTTTAATCATATGACAAAATAAAAGAAATTAATATAGTTACTATGCTTATCGTAGAAAAATGACATATGTTGTTTTGGCTAAAATACATTTCTGTTGTTAGACAAATTGGGGAGAATGAGAGAATCGATTGATTTGCTAAAATCGATGTATTCCTAAAATCTTCCACGTATTCTAATTGTACTCTCGATAACATTTTGAGATACACAGAATTCGGTAGTGACATCGCTATAATGTCAAATACAACGCTAGAAGTCATTATTTTTGAAGAGTATCAAACCCTTGGCCGCCGTATGATTAGAATATTTGTCAGATTTCCAGCCAAAATCGATAGTTTTGAAACCGATTTCATTACCGTATGCCCTAAGAGCTCAACTACTGCAGAGTTCGTTATAAGAATCCCAGGGAAATCGATACAACATTTTTTAACACTTTTATAAAATTATCACCTTCATATTTCAATAACTCTCGTTATACAGTTATCCAATCCGTATTATACACAATAAATAAATAAAATAAAAGACGCAAGCAAATAAATTACAGTAATTCGTAACGCACTGGAATACCCGGTATTTCTCAGAACTCAACTAGCAAAACTGCAACCGCGCTGTATTTATGTAGTCCAGCCAAATTTACCAATTGTGCAATACGATGAGAAACTACCAGATGTTTCGACGTAACCGGGCAGTCCCCGGAATGTGTAAGCGTCTGTTATTTTACTACCTCAACATTGGAACATCGCCCGTACCCTGTGAGTTAGCCGTCCGTCTCCCCGTGATGATATATAAAACTAACTGAATGACTAGTTATAGTTATTTTTTTTTTATTCCGGCTGTACAATGTTTACACATTTTCCGGAAGCAAAGATTTATAGAAGCGATTGAATTCTTATCTTCCACTGCTGCTTGTCCATCCAAAGATCTTCTTCAATATAGTCTGAATTTCTTCTATCCAGGTGATAGGTGGTCTTCCTCTTTTCCTTCTTCCTGGTGTAGTCCATTCCATAACTCTCCTTGGAAATCTTTCCTGTGCCATTCTTTTCGTGTGTCCATACCATTATAATTTTTTTGTTTGGATAAAATCAACAATTGCAATTTTTACATTAATTCTGTCCCTAATGACTTCATTTCTAATTTTCTCACGTCTGGATACTCTTGCCGAACGTCTCCAAAAGTCCATCTCTGCTGTCATTAATTGTGTTCTTGTGTGTTTATTAGTCGTCCAAACTTCTGAGGCGTAAACATGGTACTTCTACCAGTGGTTTTAAATATTTTGGTTTTAGTTTCTGCTGTAGTTTGCTTATCTCACAGGATTCCACTTAATGTAGATATATCCATCTTTCCAAATTAATTCTGGATTGTATTTCTTTGCCTTGCTTCCCACTGGCCATAATTTTTACCACTAGTAACTAGTAACTAGTTATTAACTGTAACTAAAACTATAATAATATCTACAATTACTAACTACAATTAACTGAATAAGTCAATAATAACAATTATCTTATATTGTGTTGCTTAATCGCAAAATTAATGTTATAACAACTGATTTATGGAAATTTAATAAAATGTTACATAAAATACTAACAGGTAATTTGTTATAATACACGTTAAAATGTAGTATTTAATTACGTTTATCAAAGCGTAAGTGGCGGTGTAGTACATTTGTTTAAGAAATTCATTCTTGGCGTAGCTCTGAGTTTAGTTGTCAAATCGGAGTAATGCGACTAATAGGCCTATTCTCGACAAATTTAGCGTTTTCAGTTTCGAAGGTTAAATGAAAATATTTTAATCTGTGTGGTTAAAAGAGAAGAAATATAAACAAACTACAAACAAATGATTTTTAATAAGTTGTTTTTTATATTTATCTTTTACCACTCAAGTTCTAAGTGCTTTTCCGTAACTACTCAGTTGGCAAAAATACAATCAAGCATGCAGGTACTCTCTTTCTTTGAAAGGAACAGACTATAAAAAAGTATAAAATTTCTTCACACGATGTAGTTGATTAAAGATGATTATTTCCGTAAAGACATATTCAGTCATATAGGCAGACATTATTCAAAAAACGAATTGTTTTGTACTTTGAAAGTAACAGATTACGATAGTTATCCGGAAAACGATTCAATTATGTGGTGTGGTGTGTGTGTGTGTGTGTGTGTGTGTGAGCGCCTTCTTACGCACAACTCGAGTAACCTATAATTGTGACTGAAAATATTTACTTTCACTCACTCACGTAATTCAATAATTAACGAGGCACAACTTTCAATATATAAACTACTTGCAACATTTGTTTAATATTGTCACGACGGTCTCCTTGATCTGGAAAGTTATGATACACTGGAAAACAAAAATAGAAGATACCAATTAAGTAACTAATGACCAGATTTAATTGATCTCAATAAACAGTTTGTAGTCAACAAGTTTTTCAACAAGATTATACTCGTACAGTAATTCACATTAATCTCTCCACACAAATAATAATGTCACCTATAAAGCATTCCGCACTATAATCGCTTTCCACATGAATCGCCCGACAACAACTCGAACCTTACTTCAATAAATCGCCACTTAAACTGAAACTATGCGTCGCTGAATACTTATATTTATAGCCCGCTGAGATTCCAGAATAATCCATAATACTCGTCAACACTACTCGGAAACACTAGAGCGTAATTGATTGCGGCCTTGAACACAGTGCGCCGACCGGTATGGTCTGGAATAGCCTCGTTGACGCATGATAAGTGTCATTTACGCAACAACGTTACAGCTGGGCTCTGCTGGGGTAGCCGAGAAATGTGTAGAACGTTTTGCAATGGCGTAACAGTATGTTACACATCAATCGTTTTCAGGCAGAGTGTAAGCTGCAGATAATGTAATGTACACAATGCGTGTAATGGGTATCCTATACTCTCACTATAAATATGTTTAAATGCGTACGAATCTTTACACGTAAGCGAGTACTCGCACTTGTAGACGCGCGTTCCTTATAAAGACTTGGTCGTGTAGTGTAATACAATATAGTATTTTATACCTGTATATATATCTCGTAGAGTGACATGTATATATATATATATATATATATATATATATATTTGAAGTACTATCGAGCAAGCGACACTTCAAACGTTACTTGACTTGAAGATGCTTATTGTAGTGTATAGATGTGAAACTACGTCAAGGATGTATAGAGAAAAGAAGAGTACTGTATATACAGAAAGTGTCTCATTGATGACACTAGCCACGAGTGGCTTCGCGTAACTTTTATATTTTCCAGAATATTTTGTAACTTTGTCAAAATTGAATTTTGTGTTTTTCAGAAACCAGAATTAGGAATAAAGATTAAAAAAAACTTATGCTTATTTTATAAGGAAAAATAAATGAAGAAAAAATTATTAATAAATTATAAAAATGAGAGATTTAATGTTTCGTGAGAAACACAATATTAACGGAACAGGAGTGGACGCTGTAAAAATAGCAGAAAGAACAAATTGTTTAATACATAAAGGAATGCAATGTACAAAAGTAATAAGTTTACAAAAATAATGCGGCGATATTCTACAACATTATTGGTAGCAGTAAATTACATTTTTATGCGTTTTATTGTTGATACTCAAATCGGTAAACATTATGAGCAAAGAATTGTCTTCTCCATTAGAGAAAATGCATTAAGTGAATCACAGACAACAAACAAGTAATTATAATTGAAAACATTGTTAGCCGGGCTGTTAGGCCGTGGTAATGTTTGTTCTGACAGACGCTTCGGCCTCACCATCGGAGGCCATCATCAGTGTCGGAACAATTGGCACGATGTCCGCCAATCTATCAGAGACTATAAGTCTATCAGAGGGTGTACTATTAGTCTCCAGAGTTGCGGAACCATTCGCTAACAGCAAACTCTACCTCAGCATCCGATTTGAACCGCCGTCCTTTTGGCGCTTTCTTTAATGGGCCAAAAACATGATAATCGCACGGGGACAAGTCGGAACTGTAAGGTGGATGTTGTAAGACTTCCCACTTTATACGACCAAGCAGATCTTGAATCGTCTGGGCTACATGGGGTCGAGCATTATCATGCAGAAGAATGACCCATTTGTGAGCTTCTCGAGACGTTTATTCTTGATGCTGACCCGTAAGCGTTTTAAGCTGTCTGCATATCACTCAGCGTTGATGTTGTCACCAGGTTCTTTAAAATCTAAGAGCAGCACACCCTGATAATAAAAAAATACGGTGACCATTACTTTTCCTGCCGAAGATTAAGACCGACATTTTTCCGCCTTCGAAGATTGTGCATGCTTCAACTGTATACTCTGACGTTTGGACTCTGGTTCGTAGTGATAACACCAAGACTCATCACCGGCAACAATTTGGTGTAGAAAGGCATTACCTTGCGTTGATAGCGAATCAAATGCTGTAATGATAAGGCCGAGCACAAATTTTTCTGCTCATGAGTAAGCAATCCAGTGGAATCCACTGAGCAGCAACTTTGTGATAGCAAAGACTATGAGCAATGGCATGAACAGTTCCCACGCTGATGCTCAACATTTGAGAAAGTTCTCTAACTTTGATGCGCCTATTTGGACATAAAGCAGATTTGAGCTGTTCACATTTTCATCTAATGCTGCAACACGTGCAGGTCCGGGACGGGCCAAATATTTAGTGGATTCTCTTCCTTGTCAAAATATATTGCACCATTCAACCACTGCCGTATAAGAATAACTATAGTCACCATATACAGCTTACATTCTCGTATAAATTTCAATTGGCTGACGCCCCTCAGCGGCCAAAAATTGAATAACGGCACGCAGATAATTTTTGGACGGATTTTCTATCATAAATGCCAGTTTTCAACCCAGTCACAACCCTTAGAAAATAGCAAACTGTAAATATTTTTGACAGGCACGTCACTAGTACCGTACTTAAACAGACAATATAAACAAATGAATTCCGTTGCCATGGCGACGAAGTCACGGCGGCAAAAATGTTTCTATTGAACAATCCTTATATTAGTCTCTACCTCATCACTGTGATGAATAGCGGATACCGTGCCAGTTGTTTACGACACTGATGATGGCATCCGATGGTGAGCCCGAAACAAGTTATAGACCACAGCCTCACAGTCCGGCTGATAATGTTGCCAACTATGTGGACAACGCCCGTGAAAGCCTTAAGAACTCGAAACAAGTAATTAATTCAGTTACTTCAAGAGGAATAAAAGTGGGTACTTTTTATTTTATGTCTTCTGGTGTAGGCTAGTTTCTTTGAACTAGCTATTTTGTAGTGTCGGCATTATTGTGCGAAATCTTGTATCACAACTACGTAACAGAATTCGTTTTAGTACAAACATTAGTAGCCTACAACTCAGTAGATGAGACGCAATAAGTTGACTTTACAAAGAATGAAATTAGTCTTTCAAAAGAAAAATTTCCTCATCTAGTTTTGAACAGTAACTTTTTTCTCCAATTTGTGTGTTCTTTATCACGGTCCACAATTTGCATCTTCTACACAATACCATTGTTATTCATATTTGCTCATGATAATTATTGTTTTATTGTAATAATTTTAATAATAAATATTTTGGTTATTTGACACAGGAATATTTTTATCTCGTAGAAAAATTATATTCTTGTGTAAAATAACAAATAGTGTTTTCTATTTATAATTATAGTACCATTTCTGAGTATGTATGAATAGGCCTTACGTTGTCTTAGAGAATAAAACAAAAAACCTATATAAACTCAATACGTTATCCTTTCTGGGTAGAAGGGTTACTGTGATGTTATTAGGTTGTACTAGATAATAAATGGTACTTTGCTTTAATCGTTACAGAGTATTCTACGTAAACGATGCATAATAGCTCAACCTAACTAAACTTAATCTGATCTACGTTTAACCCAAACTAACTGAAGTTAATGAAAATCGATAGGGTGATTTCTATTAGAATGGATTTAGGGAAAGCCTGTTTACTTGTAGCACGCCATTGTGCTGATCAGATGTTGCCCCTGCCTGATGCGCAATTGCAACAAGGCACGTTTTTAATCACTTTTTTGTTATTAAAATGTGATTGATATTTGTTACGTTCTTTCAGGATTTAAGTCATTGTACCAGTTTTGCTTAACCAACGTTTCAATGGCTGTCCCACATGTCGACACATTTTTGGTATGTGATTATCGTACATTATGGTCTTATGTGTTTCCAAATTCGCCTTCAACTTCGTCACTTTTTCTAGTAATGATTCCACGTTCAATTCGTTCGGTGTAATGCATATCTTATTCCATCTCGTTGGATATCCTTCAGTACTTTTGACATATTTCAACACTGATGTCAAAGTCTTCGTTCTTTTGCAATAGTGGTGCAAATCCATATAGCACTACTGGTGATCCAAAGCATAATATAAGCGTACCTGTTTCTTCAATATAGTTTTACGTCGTCCTATATTTAAAAGCCAACTTTCTTCAAGCTCTTTGATCGCCTATCTGATAGAATAATTGTCACTAAGCGTAATGTTGTTACAGAGTCTAAGATCAGTCTAATGTCCCTGAAATAATCAATTCGCGCACATTGTAAACAACTGAGATCCAAATTATTTTTCCTTCGATGAAAGCAAGTCGATTAGGTAAGCTAGCGGTTACGTGCTACTCTATCTTCTACGGTTAATGGCAATGAGGAGACGACTGCTTCCGCGTTCACAAAATTCGTTTTTCCTGTCATACGTGACAATATATTCAATCGTAAATATTCATGCCAAACCACAAGAGAAGAGAAAGATAAAACATAAAACTGTCAAACAGAAAGGAGTATAAACATTATGTAAAACTATGCAAATGCAAAGAAATGTAACGAGTTCAACCATTGGATTGTTACTGAAGATGACTTTACGGTGCCAATGGTGGTAGAAAAGAGGGATTCAATTTACATAACTGGGCGTCGCGTATACATATTGGGCTGTTGTTTTGTGTTCTTACCAACAAGCTCAAATCACATTCGAAAACTTGAATTCGAATTGTATTAGGTGTGCGGTGAAAACTGTACTGTAAGTATTAAACGGTAGGACAAATTTAATGCAAGCTTACGTCAACTTTTTTTAGGCTGACTAGTCACTATTTATATTGGCGTATGTTATTTTCCTTGGCTATATACAGTAGTCTGAAACGAAAGCCGACTAAACTGATCATAATTTTCTGCGGCAGAAAACTATATAATTATGCACTAAAATACTGAGAATATTGAAGTAGCTATATAAACCGTCTTTTTCTTACTGATAAAATAACCTCTACAATAGTTCCCTTGACATAAATGATACCATAAATATGACGTTATTTTAATTAATTGAAAAGCTATTTCTATTGGATATGATACAATAACATTAGTATGTTTTTTCACTGATATTTCCAATGCTTTGAAAAGTCACTTTCGAGGTGCTGGATTGAAAGACTCCAACAATTAATTCAGTTCAGTTGAGGAGGTCTAAAAGTATATTTAAAAAACGTTTTAAACACTGCATTATGAAAGCTTCAGATTTTTGTACTAGGCCTATCTGTTTAAGTCTACATTTTCTTAACACGTCTGTGATACCTAAATATTGTCACTGTCTGTCACATTTAAATACTTCTAATTATAATAACTTCTAATTTTAGCGTTGTTTCGAAACTGTCCTCATGTAATTTTTTTTGTGTTGTGTAAGTTTTCTTTTAAAACTTCTTTTGAACGGACTACATATTAAAAATACGTAATTGGAGCGTATCAACTTAAAAAATCAAGTTGCTTAGACGAATGATTTTTATAAGAAAAAATGAAATATTTTTAAAATCACGGGCTGCAAGATTCATAGTGGCGCGGTTTGGCACAGTGGTATCGCTGTGCACTCATAATCACAAAGGCTGTACTGCGGACGTAGGATTGAGTCAAGACCAAGAGAAATAATATTGCGGTCTTGTCTTGCATGCCTGGGCAAGATAAGTAACACACACACACACACACACACACACACACACACACACACACACACACACACACACACACACACACACACACACACACACACACACACACACACACACACACACACACACACACACACACACACACACACACACACACACACACACACACACACACACACACACACACACACACACACACACACACACACACACGCACGCACACACACACACACACACACACACACACACACACACACACACACACACACACACACACACACACACAATTACCTCTTTGCCGAGCGGCTCGCCACCTCACGTTTCTGCCGGTGGTGGAACGTGAGTTGTACCGTGGGGCCGTACAAGGCCTAGAAGAAGAAGAAGAAGAAGAATACCAACAACAACAACAACAAGGAAAGGCAGAAGAACAAGAACAAGAAAAGAAGAAGAAAAAGAAGAAAGAAACGATCAAGAGAAGAAGAAGAAGAGGAAGAAAAGTTCTAGTGAGCGGTGCGGGAGGTTTTCATGTTTTTCGCTCTGGTTTTGAGGAACATAGACGCTATTCTTCATGTTCTTTTACAAAGTCTGCAAACGCTTGGTGAAAGCGTTAAAACTACAACACCTTTCATGTTACTCTATGATATGATAATAACGTTCCTGTTTGTATTTTTAAAAATAGGCCATTATAAAATATTGACCCCCCCTCCCGTAGAATTGGTTCATTATTCAATCAGTTCGACACACTACTTAGATTGTCCAATTGCATTCTTAATTAGTGCGCGTATCTGTTTACATAAATGTTTACACAACTATGTTTTTATTGTTTATTGTCAATCTTGAACAATATAAAGTGCCCCGACCAATCTTAAAGGCTTTGTAGTGCGCGTCAACAAAAATACCAGATTGCCCGACACATACCAGCTAGGCAAAGTGGCGTAACTAAAATTTGGCCTCAGTCGAGTCGGTTTTATACAAAAGAAAGAACAAGTTGAGACTAATCAACATTACTATCATTAAAGTGACTGAAAAACGCGTGATAACATGCTGTAATCAATCCATTTATGTAAACGGTAATAACACAATAAAAATACGCGTTACTAAAACATTGTTTAGAAGGTACTTACTGACTGAATTGATTTTTCTATACTTTATATTTCAAACGTATACGCAAATGCTGTGTAATAAACCTGCTTGTATATTTAAAAAAGAGTTACTAGTTGAGAAACACAGCTAAAAAATAATAAAAGAACCTAAAAATTAAGAGATCAGCAACATTCGTCAACTTATTTCGACATCCGTGGGGAGGGGGGTTCGGTCCCGTTTCTCCCCTGTAAATACGTCCCTGGCGGCGCAATCAGGATACCGATGCACTTTGTGAGAAGAGACGAGCCCGAAACCGTTTGCGCCATTCTGCCATTTGACGGTTAACGTTACAAAGTGTGATCACGGCTTGAGTTTGAAAAATTATTTTTATAAATAATATAGCGACCACTGTGTCGTTCCATTAGCAAATAAAATATTTCACTAAAATTTGAAATCAACTAGTCAATACATAAGAAAAGAAGTTGTTATATCGTACATAAAGGTCAACAGGGCAACAATATTTACTGCACAATAAAGTGAGGTTTTGTTTCGATAAGCATACATTGTTGCGTATGGCAGTGATATAATGAGGTAGTAACAAATGTGTTTAGTGTAATCAGTCCCAAGCTGTTATTAAACTGACTTGTAGCAGTTAATGTAAACTGAATGATGAAGGGCTTGAAACATGGTTCCAATTATGATTATTTGTTCAAGATAAAAAGAAGCATAAACTGCACACGTTGTAACGGACATAAATTACAATATTCCGTAGTCGAATTTTACAATACAATTAAACGCAATTTGGATAAATGATCAAACCACTGTAAACAAGTTAATACTTCTGTAATTATTAATTTAATAACGTTTGTTTTTTTTTGTATAGGCCTTCTAAGGACCACATGCCAATTTCAATTCTTTACTCTTTGTTCTTTTCTTTTTCTTCAATATTCTTTCATCTTTTCAGTGTGTCTCTTCTTCCTGTCTTCAGTCCACTTTGACACGCGTTTTTCTCTCTCGTACCTTGGACTCCTTCCATTTTTAGCAATTTCGCCCGAAAAACTTCTCTTTCAATTGCTTCTTCTGCGTTTATATTATTTTTTTCTAAATCCTTTTGGACTTCTTTAATCCAGCTTGATGTTGACTTCTTTCCCCACAGATATTTGAAGATCTGCTTTGTTAACCTATTGTCGTTCATTCTATATAAAATGTCAAATTTTGAATAATAGTCTTCTTTTTCTCATTGTTTCTGTTATATTTTCTATACTCTATATGTTATATTTCAATGCTAGACATTCACTTGCATATAGGCATTCTGGCTTCATTACTGTACTGTAATGCCTTATTTTCGCATTTTTAGATATGCACTTTTTATTGTAACTATCTTTAGTTATACCAAATGCGCTTTCTATTTTATCAATCATTTGTTTTTACGAATATTTGTTTTTATTATCACAACTTTTTAAAACAAGTACAGTAAGGGTAGTAAATAAAATAAAATAATTTGGTAAAAAGATTCTAGAGGTATTTTAAATACTAAAGTAAACTTGTGTTAAGGTTGAACGAGTCCGTTTATTTTAATTACACGGTTGTTAACTGCCCTACATGCTAACTTATTAGAATGCTATTACAGGCTAATGTGTTTGATAACGCTGTATGTGTTATTATAATTAAAACAATTGTAATTTCGCATAAAGTCGTGG
The DNA here is from genome assembly GCA_034769895.1 of Magicicada septendecula. NCBI lineage: Eukaryota > Metazoa > Arthropoda > Insecta > Hemiptera > Cicadidae > Magicicada > Magicicada septendecula. Next base: position 307,588,372 of record CM068375.1, read on the forward strand.
TATGTTATTATGTACTTACAGCAGTCATAACAAAAATAATATTTACTTATTTATTTGTATAGATCTACAGTGCACAATAATTTATGTTGATAGTTCGTCCATTGTAACGAATTCTCCCTCACGGTGTGTGAGCGTTTAAGGTTACAAGTCTAAATGCGATGGCCTAGTTTAAGGCACCAGAATCAATAAAAGAGTAACCCAAAACGGCGTTCTGTCTATGTTATAAACGTTTCCTCCTACTTACCAGTGCGAATCGGTCATGCAGTCAGAATGGGAAACGGGTTTTATCTCTGATCTCTTGGATTATGTTTTTAAATTTTTAGAAAAGTCATCTATTTGTTACATTGCATGTATTTTTCTTCTAGTTTATATATTTACAAGTTTTGTAGAAAACTTTTTTCTTCCCTTTTATCGACACGTAACTGTGGTTTTTCAATTTTTTTGAAAATAAATATAAAAATATTTCATAAAAAGATATATAAAAATATTTTTCAGTTGACAATATTATTTTTGTGACAATTCTATTTACGAGGCTTTTTCAATAGAAATACGTTTAGAGGCTGTAAAGCATTTTGTATTCAACGATTTTAAAAGAAGTCTCCTTTAACATTAAGGCATGAATCCCACTGTTGTACTAATCTGTAGATTCCCTGGTGGTAAAATTCTTGTGGCTGTTTGCGGAAACATTCGCTAACAGAAAACTCTACCTCAGCGTCCGTTTTGAACCGCCGTACTTTTAGTTATTCCTTTAATGGGCCAAAAACATGATAATCGCACGGGGAAAAGTCGGGACTGTAAAGTGGATGTTGTAAGACTTTCCACTTCATACGACCAAGCAGATCTTGAATCGTCTGGGCTACATGGGGTCGACCATTATCATCCAGAAGAATGACACCATTTGTGAGCTTCCCGGGACGTTTATTCTTGGTGCTGTAAGGGTTTTAAGCTGTCTGCATATCACTCAGCGTTGATGTTGTCACCAGGTTCTTTAAAATCTAAGAGCAAGTTCCCTTGTCTTCGACTATTTTAAAAATTAAATTTATGTAATGCAGCATTTATTAAACTTTTAAGAAATGTAGTATGCAAATATGTGCTGTGGTGTAATGTATAGACGACCTTATGTTGTCAAAACGACACGATCGTTAATTGTAGATTGTTGATTATGAAGAAAACATCACAACATAAAATTCAAATATGGAAAGATGTCAGAGGTCAATGGATAACTGACATGTATTCTGGGATGTACAGAAGTGTTAGTACAGAGTTGATGGAATTTTAGTAGATTAAAACAAGATGTGATTCAACTTATTGAAACTATTTTCCTAAGGTTGCAGCCGGAAATTGTTAAAGCTAATCTTCGATAATAGTTTATCATTACGTAACAATTGTTGGGGGACAATTACCATTGATCCAAGCGTGGACAACGTAGTATCTCCCACGCGACTTTACAGTATGTCCTTCTCGTGCGTGTTTGTGTTGATCGTATCTCTAATACATTTACGTACTAAGCAGGCCATGTGATTTGAGGTTATTTAAGTGAAGTCCCCCCCACACATTAAGTTACACGTAAAATAAATTTTGCAGGGACAAAAACGTTTCGTTGAAATGAACAAATTACAATACGTTTGGAAAAAAATAAAATTATGCTTCATTTAAAACAAAACTAAAAATTAAAAAAATATGTGCCCCTTTTTATAAGTGTACATGTACATGTAAATAGTCATCATATAATTACAAATCTCGTATTGATATATAATAAAAATAAAATGTACTTTACCTTGGGAAATTGACAGGCATCAAGAAATCACTGACAGTTAACAATTTAACTAACATTATCTTCATCAACATCTGCAAGGATTAAACCAAGGATGGTTTGTTCCGGTCTCCAAACAGTCAAAGAGTCTAGAGCTGGTACTCCAGCTCTTCTTCGGACGTCCCACACCTCTCCGCTTATAGTTCCATAGTTGTTTCGGGATACGGCAATCATCCATTCGGCAAAGATGTTCCTACCAATTCAGCCGATACTGGGCAATCCTGCCTAGTATACTCATAATATTCAGTTCCTGCCGTTGGGTTGTTTCACAGCTGTGGTCAGCAACCTTTGGTCCGTCCGGCTAGTCCTTATTTGAGACAATTTGGTAATTGTAATATGTCCCTGGATATGTTACTAGCATATTGCAGGGTAAGATGCATAGTGAGGCTGCCACCTTCAGGCTTAACGCCCAGCCCGAATTTCTGTCTGGGTGTTCTCCCATAAACTGGCTGTCTTACCAGACTAAAGAAACCAGTTTTCCCTGTAGAGATATCCATAAGGATCTTCAATGTGGTGGTTTTTCTTTGCCTTCCACATCCTACGTCGTTGACCAATTGAAGGTCATCCGTCTTTAGGGGCAATTTCTCACCCCAAAGGCAAGAGGGTGGCCTAACCTCTACTTGACAATGACAAGTAGAGGAGGGACAGCTTATACCGGCTGTCAGTCGGTCTCCAGAGCCGCGTTAGCCACCTGTAAGTGATGCCCGTCCACCACCGGTGCGGTTGGATATTTCCCTTCATCAAGGAATGACCATCATGACATTACTCATTCGCTCCAGTACTTTGAGGGACAGTTTAACTAACAATTTAAAAATATAACAGTATAATACTTTTACCAAATAAAATCGTCTTAAAAAGAACAGTATGCATGCAAAGAATTATTAAGAGCTCAGTCAAACCTTTATATAAGATTTATTAATTTTTCTTGTTTAAAAATTATTTATCAATTAGAGAAATTACAACGTATACGGACTATTTACATATTTATATTTAAAAAAATTTTTATTCTGTTAATATTGTATGTGTTTTTTATTTTTAAATAAATCAGTTCATCGTCGCCCGTTGCTGTCAGTCAGTGTACCCTGGTGTCTGTGTTTTCCAGCCTCGTCTGACGTCTCGATAAGACGCGGTACCGATCTGCGAAACACACGGCGTTTACCAAATGACGATCGATTCCGAGACAGAGAAAATGGTCTACCAGACTCTGGTTGCATATATAGCCTCGAAGCTCTATTCCTGTTGAAGACTGATTAAACAGTTCCAACTCTGTCCTGGGTTTGGCGTCAGTTTCAACGATGTCAAACATGTTTGCAAATATAGGCGATTTTCATCGTCAGTAGAACAACACGTCAAATCCCATGGTTGCTTGATTCGGAATATTTTGTACGTCATCGGAATGTTTTTATTACTCCGTATTTATTTTATTAACAGAGTAATAAACAAATAATTACTTTGCCAACTTATACACACACACACGGATTTGTGTGACGTGCGTATGACCGTTGTGCACATGCCGTTGATACAGTTTTAACTAGTTTTGCAAATTTCGTGAATGCCTATAACTGTACGTAAACGCGGGTTAAAATCATGTCTGTACCAGTCGAATGCACACAAACGACCGTGTACACATAGATTTTACTTCTTATGACGTCAGTTTAGGTGATTCAAACCTGCCCCAGATTATCAGTTTGAAACCGTACATGGTGTTTGTTAAACTTTTCCTATTTTCTAGTTGTTATAATTTACGTATAATCCTTGCACCTGATTTGTGCTGTTACAATATATATATTGCGATAGAACACACGATCATGATAAGCAATGAACTATGTCCTATGCATGGATGACGAACATTCTCATGTTTAAATTTGTTTCTTGTTCAAATTGGTTTTTTTAGCTATAGTTTTTATATTGTATTACCGATAAGAATTTAGAATAGGTCAAACTCTTAAAAATTGTATTCGTCATTTTTCTATGTAATGTGTTTGTGAAAGTGTGCGCGGGTGCGCGAGTTATTAACATTTTTCTCTATTGTGTCCGTTATAATTATCCGATTTACATGAGACTTGAACAAGACATAAAATTTAATATTAGCTACAATTTCCTTATATTCTGTGATCTTCAAATAACTGTTAAATGTGAATTTTTGTTATATGAAGTCTCTATTTAAAACTCACTCAGGCGTGAAGTAATAAAATCCCAGATAATTATCTGTGCAGGCTTTGCCAATTTCATGCAAAGTGTTGCATGAAGAACTATTAGTGCCGTGTGCATAAATTATCATGTGACCGATATTTGGCCAATTAGAACGCAGTAAAATCATTGAAAATTGTCTTTTGCCATGAGCAGATCGAGTTAGTTCATCTTGAGCATTCGTCTACTAAACGTGCGGTCCGCTTTCAAGAAGTTTCTCTTGCGTGAACACGTAAACAGTGCGAAAGGTGTACGAAAACTTGGAACTCTGTGTGAGTTATTCTACAGACCCAAGTAATTCAGTTTTAATAAATAATATTGTGATTTACAAGTATCCGTGTTAGTCAAGATATCCTAATAGGGAGATCTACTGACCGCGGTGGATCTGTGTGACGCGAGGACACCTGAAGACGTGCCGGAAGGTGTACGCCTATACACCGTTTTTCATTAAACACCCACGTTACACCTTGAGATACGTAAATAAACTATAACAATATTAAAACATTTTAAAAACCATTAACAATCATAATCAGTGTTATCGCAGCGAGGCCGTGTTGCAGTTCGTCGAGCAAGTTCAGCGTGTGTATCATCAGGACACCATCCCAGCAGAATCCACGAAGGAAGGACACGTGAGATATACGCATCGCCATCAGCCATCTCGCCGCATCAAATTGGAATATCTTCACTCAAGTAACAAATTCAGATCTGAACTTTATATAAACTGTTTCTAAACAATATTTCAAAATTCATAACATTTGTGTATGTTTAAAAATACATCGTATGAACTATTATTCAATTGGTGTGCAATAAATAATTATAATACCTCCAATATGGACTTGTTGATTTATAAAACACACACCATATTCCTATGCGCAAGAATTAATTCAATTGTGTTGTCGCATAGTATTAAATGCCCGGCTAGCTCAGTCGGTAGAGTATGAGACTTAATCTCACGGTTGTGGGTTCGTGGCTCACGTTGGGCGCCATCAGGCTGGGACGCACATTGAAGATGGAACAACACAGAATTTCTAGGCAAATTTTAGAATGGAGACCAACAGGTAGGAGATCAAGAGGAAGGCCAAGGAAAACGTGGATCGAGGATGTTGAGGAGCATCTGAGGAATATGGGGATAAGAAGGTAGAGAAGACTATGTAATGAGAATGGAGAAAAATTGTTGAAGAGGTTAAAACCAATATTGAATTGTAACGCAAAAAAAAAGAAGAAGAAGAAGAAGAAGAAGAAGGAGGAGGAGGAGGAGGAGGAGGAGGTGGAGGAGAAGAAGAAGAAGAAGAAGAAGAAGAAGAAGAAGAAGAAGAAGAAGAAGAAGAAGAAGAAGAAGAAGAAGAAGAAGAAGATACTGAAAGAAAATGGTAAGACACATAAGGCGTTGGCAAAAATAATGATTATTTTGATGTTGATTAGGGTCACCTCGCATAGCGACAGAAGGCGTATCTGTAACAAAGGTTGAATAACACCACACAAGAAATAACTTAAAAGCGTCTGCTAGAATAATTGCAGAAATACTAAGGAGATAAGAATTGCAGGAACTATGAAATTCTAAGGAAATATATCATTAAGGAAAGGAGCTTACCGGTAAAAAGGGAGCTTATTACGAATACTAAAAACGCGGGCTGTCGCTAAAAAAATTAAAAGTAAGTAACTGCAAAGAATCATTCGAATTTCTTGAGAAGACTCGTTCTAAGGTGTGATGAAAACGCACAGGAAATATGGTCGCCTGACGCCTGAGATTACGTAATTTATTAAAAGGTATTAAATTACTGTAATACTATTTCTTAGTGACAGTGATATTACAGTTAACTGAAAACTGAGATATCCTTTGTATCTTTATGAGAACTGCCTTTTAATAAAGCCTAGTTGTAAAGAGATTTATGATTAACTCATATTTCCCAAAAAAGACTTTTAAACTTGTAATATGACCAACATTCTATATAATATTTAATCCTGTATTCTGTATTCTAATTCCTTTTATATTCTATATTCACCAATGTTGTGTTTGCTTGTACTGATCAACCAACTCGATCTTTGAAAAATCCTCGCCAAATTACAATGAACAGTATTTGACAAGACATCAACTCTGTTCTTCTAGTACCACATTAGGGTAGAATATAGTTTAACGGGCGAATCAGCCAGTGTAAGAACGGTGTGCGTGTTTGGATGATATATAGGTGTAGACATACAAGAACTAATTTGATTAAAGCTTGTTGCTACCAGCTACATGGGAATAATGCTTACCAGTCTGCCATCGTCTTGGAACCAAATGGACCTCAATTAGCAAACTCAGTTTGTATATACCCGACTGCGATATAGAATGTGTTTTAGAATCGATAGATTATAACACTCTTCTTACTTTCCATTACTGTGATCACGAACAGTCTTTGTAAAGAGAATGTCGGTACGTAGGTAGTAACTTTCAAAACATATTAAAGACAATTCATAGAAACTAAATTCATCTCTGCTCGGAGTTCATGTTTTTCAGTTTCAATTGAAATTAGATCATTTGACTTAGATCATTTGAGCAATTTGTTTTTTTGCCTTTCATAAGCTACTTTTGTCTTGGGCTTGATGTTATTTAAGAACAGCTTCTAAAATAAACACCAATATAAATATCTAATTGAATTAAAAATAATAACCAATCTTAAAGACGATGTTGTTATTATACAATAGAGAGAAATTGACTTGCAGAGGGGAGTATTCATCTTGAAAAATTTAGCAAAGGAATACGACTTGGTGCTCCCTCCACATAAGTAAATGGCTACAGAGGTAATGGCTTTTAGATACAAAAGTAACGGCTTTTAGAGGGAAGTATTCAGTAAGGACAAAGATAAAGGTAAATGGAAACATCTTGGAGCAGGTATTCAGTTTTAATTGTCTTGGATGTGAATATCTCCCGCAGTTGATTGTGTTGTCGAAAATAGACTTAATAAATTTAAACATACATCTGGGTCAATCCATAGAACCTTAAAATATAAAACTAGAAAAGACACTAAGTTTAAGTTTTTTAAGACTATGGCTGTAGCGGTGGCGCTGTATGGGAGTGAGACATAGGTACTTTCGCAGAGAGACAGAGGGAAGGTTACATCAGCAGAAGTGAAATTTCTCAGGTTGGTCAAAGGGTGCACGTTACGAGACAGAATAAGTAACGCACAGATAAGGCGAGAATTTCAAATTGTTAAATTATAGGATATAATTACGTAATACAAGGCCAACGGATGTAAGCACTTGTAAAGAATGCAGCAACATCGCCTTCCCAAACTTTCCTTGAATTTTGGGAATTCCTTGAATACTACAGGGTATCGTAGTGTGGGGCGTTCGAGGATGAGATGGTTTCGGAACAGACAGTGCAACATAATACGTGAAGTGGAGATAAGATAAGGTAAGATAAGAACTTCTTAAAGGAGTAATAATTGAATATAGGAGAACTAAAATATAATACTGAATTAGTAACTCTTAAGTTGGGGCAATGACGCAAGTTTCTTAGCTCTAACTTAGGTGTGTGAGGCATCTCGAAAAGTCGGACAGTTATCATTAGAGTCAAGTAGTCGGGTAATGGAATTCGGGAGGTGTCTTTCAGAATTCGCGCGGCACTGCGTTTCCAGCCTCGCGTCCTTTACCGTTGGAAGTTGGTGTCGACTGGCGGTAAACTCCTTCACAAGTGCACGTACGACGTATCAGGTCCAAGGCCTAATTTTCAGAGTGTAAGCAAAAATTCATACTAATAAACAGCACTTGACCTGTATATGAAAATAAAAAGGAAACAATCGATACCGTCCTGAATCGGGCGGTTGAATATGACGCACAAACCGGCGTTTAGCAATCAATACTCGACGTTTCTGTAGCGCCGTTCTTATTATCCGTCATTCTAATTGCTTCTTACATTGATAGTCGCTCAATACTGCGAAATATATGTGTATTCTTGTCCAAGGTTTTAAGATTATTTGAAGGGGTTTCAAGATTTAGAGAGCGTGGTTATGTACACAAGTCAAAGGCTTGCTCAGATATGATCAAAGAGAATTTTTGATAACAGTCATAGTATCATCATCAGCCGTGGCTCTACAACCCTTGGTGGGTCTTGGCCTGCTCCAAGAGTTGACTCTATTCTTCCCTATTGCGTGCCCTGGCTTTCCAGTTTCTTATGTTCAGCTTTTCGAGGTCCTCCTCTATCTGGTATTTGAATCTACTTCGGGGTCTTCCCCTTTTTCTACTACCGATTGGTTTCTGGTAGAAAATATGTTTCGCAGGCCTCCATTCTCTCTATATGTCCAACCCACCTTAGCCTGTACATTTTGATTATCCTGACAATGTCCGGCGCTTTGTAAAGACGGTATAGTTCATAATTATAGCGCCTGCGCCACATTCCATTTTCTTGTATTCTTCTAAATATTGTTCTTAGAATCCGTCTTTCACAGCAACCTAGAAGTCTCTCGCTATTTTGTTGTCATTGTCCAAGCATATGTCGGCACTGTGCTGATAAGTGTTTAACCTTCATATATACTAATAGAAAATATACGTGATTCAAACAAAAGTTTGTACATAGAGAAATTATGGAAGATAATATTTGAAACTGCGTTAACTAGGTCTCTGAATGATAAAGCGAGACAAATGTTATTGAAGCTATTCTCATTGGAGCAATTGTTTTTCGTTACTAAGGTAGCTAGAAGTAAAAACCTATGTGTTCAGTATGTGTGTGGATACACTTCTCAGAGAACTTATTAAACTTAACAGTTTTGGGGTAAAAGTAGAAAAGAACGTCAGCATCATTTGAATGGCTGTAATAACTAAAGTCAGAACAAGTAGGCACGGATTTTAGTAAGTTGAAAACAGTAAAAATTTCTACAAGTAAGAGCTCACTGACGCACAGAAACACATTCCTATACAATAGAAAAGGATATTAAAATAAAAAAGGTAAGGTCACTCCCAGTTATGTTTATCAGATAAGTTAAATGCTAAGGTGAATTATAAGGTTTACAAGGTAAATATATACAAAATTTTGATTATACTTTTGTTGTTGTATAACAACAATAATAATAATCGTCATCATCATCATCATCATCATCATCATTCGTTACAACACAATAAAGTTGAGCTGCGTTTTACAGATCCATGTCGATTCAGCGTGTGTAAATGTGTAACGAAGGTAATACCTGGCTAACAGTTCATAACAGTTGGCTGAGGGTAGTGCTGGCCACGCTGCTTTCGGATTAGACTGACATATTTCTCTGTCTATTATACAAAATGAGCCTACAAATAATTTGCTCTCTTCAACTGCGTCGCTTACAGAGAATTAGTTTTCTCTAATTCTGTTCTTGATTCATAATCCTGTCTGTACCTGGACATCCTTTTATATATCTAAGAAAATTTATAACTACCTGTTTAATCAGTTATTACTCATACCTCCTAGACAGTACACCCATAACTTTGTAGAATTTTAATTGTGTTTCTTGTTTGTCTTCTTTCCCAGTGTTCTCTTAATTGTTTAGCAAATCGCTTGAAACTTTCTTCAGTTATTTTTCTGACGTCCTCGTCAAATTCTTGGGTATTAGATTCCCCTGGCCGGCTGTATGAATTTCAGATAAACTTCCTGTTGCTATTTTCGTTACAACAGATATAACTCTATTTAGTAATAAAGGTAGCGACAATGCTAAATAACCGCACTCGACAGAACAACCGCACTGATCGGCTGCTCATACAAGGAAATATTGATAATGAGAATCATTATTATTATTGCTACTGTTGTTAATGTTGTTTCCGGAGAGTCTATGATTTCAAGTCGATTCGTATCAGTTATTTGCTCTCTCATTCTGATTCAAGGCCGAGTTTATCAATATGCTGATATGCAGACTTGTGTTAGTAACACGGCGGCATCTGCGTGCGGTTATTTGTTCAATTCTAGAACAAATTATTCAAATTATTTTGAGACTTTCAGATTAATTCAATTTTGGTGACATACAATAGCAGTTGTAACTAAAGATAGAGGTAAAAATCAAAATCGAAGAGGCAACAACATAATATTTATTTCAACTTCATAGCTAAATTTAACGTCCCGTTTACGCATACAGGTGTAGTTTATGATTCATTGCTGCTAATGAAGCGCTGACATGAATACGTTTGAGGAAACAAAATAACTGTAGGTTTGAGTTAACACAAAAACGACATGCTTACCATGTAGAGTACTAAAATACAAAATACGGTGTCAACAAACTAACTGCTCGATATCATAGCAAGCTTTGGAATGCTTTGTTTAGCAACAAGAAAACGTTGCTTAATTAGAATTTATTTCTGGTGGTAAAAATTCAAATGTAGATATACGCACACAAGGTACATAATTTAAGCAGTCATGAATACTTCGTAAGCTATCAAATAGAAAATTGTCAACAGAAGACGTCACAGCGGTATCAAAAAAGTCAATGTAGTTGATAACGAGATAATTAATACAAAGAAGTTAGTTGATAACGACATTTAAATTCGTATACATTGTTTGCACATATGATATAATGGCAAAAATGTACACGCCTAAACAACAAAATCAAACAATTTCTTACTGTTGTAACACGCCTGTAGAAGCGTAAGAGTGTGGTTTAAAAGTATAGTTGGTGTACTAACTATGCAAGATTGATCTATACAGATGGCGGAAACGCAAAAAGTGAAGAGCGCAACAAGGTTTCAGTTTCACATTGGAGGTAGAAATATAAAAGCGTACGATAGAGTTACATAATTGAGGATGCCACTGAACGGATTGAGAAAAAAATATATTAAAGACACCATGTTGTCTAAAAGACTAAACAAGAATATCTGTCACGATTAGGAATCTTGTAGTCAAGGAAAAATCTTAGCAAACTTCCAAAACGATGGACAGCTGGACCTGATTTTCAAAGCTACACAAAGAAGACACAATTTAGAGACGATAACTTTACATACTAAAACAGGAGAGAGATATTAATAACCAATGATAGTATTAGAGGAGATATGAATGACAATAAATCATGAAGAAACATTACTATATTACTAACTAAAGTGGTTTGAATAATAAATTATTTTTAGTGGATTATTTTAGAGTCACGAGTAAAAAATAAAACTGTTCCACATCACCATATACACAATTCTTGATTAGTGCTTTCGAATATTTTACGTCATCCTCAGGTAGAAAACACACAATAACAACTAACAAACAACAATAAGAAAACACCTACACGCGATGTCTGACCTAAAAGTATTCGACCGTTTTGAATACTACGGGAACCGGTTGTGCAACTGCATTGTAACTCTGCAGCCAATCAGACGGGACCTTTCGACGCATGTGTGAACATTCGTTGACCTATTGGATTATTCAGTTAGCTGCGAGCCTCTGCTGTGTAAACACAACATTCACGTTGTTCTGGCTATTTTTCTTTCGGAGTTACCTTACTTAGTATTATTGTTTCAATTTAACGGCACCAGTAACTCGCCGTTCACAGTACTCCGTCTGGTATACAACCCGCATCCACTGTACTGTACGTGTTAGCCAGAGATCACGTCATTCGCGTCTCCCTGCATGTAGGGATACGAATACATGAAACAAAATTGTTGATTTTTTTTTAGTAACATCAGAGTAAATCTTTCGGAGAATTAACATTTCTTTTTACAACATAGTGAGATAAATTGGTGGAAGATTAGTATTTCTGGTAGGTGGCGGAAGGAGCAACCCATAGAACGCCAGTGCCCCAAACAAACTCTTAAAGTTTATATATGATAGTATACTGTTACGACGGTCTCCTTGATCGTCGTATGGTACAGTGCAAAATAAAATACAAGACACCAATTAAGTCACTATTCACCAGCCTAAATTATCACAATTAAACAGTTTGTAATCAACAAGATAGTCTCTTACATCAAATCAAATAAAAATTGTTCACACGGAATAAAAATGTCAACTAATATAAAACACAATTGTATTACACAATTGTCCCGCACAATTATAAAACTCGTAATACTACGCCACAATACTTCAAAACCGCACTGTGTAAATCGCCCGACAATAACTGAACTAAGCGCCGCTTTATGCCTATATTTATACCCCGTTGAAATTCCAGAATTGTTCATACTTCGCATCAGCGCTACACTAGAGCGTAATTGATTGCGGCCTTGACACAGTGCGCGCGGCCGGCGAAGTCTAGAAAAGTCTCGCTACGGTAACGCATGTTGGGATCACGTACGCACACAACATTGAAGCCGGATTCCACTGGAACATCCGAGAACCCGTAAAATGTTTTGTAATGGTGTAACACTTTTTCCGCTTTGCATAACACGGTTGCGTAACGACACCTGTACCAGATTCGGCAGAGTCCGTTTGGGGAACAAACACCCGTCAGTAATAGTGTAAATCAAGACTGGGGTAACATCAGTGCTATCATATCCTACGCAGCAGTAGAACAAGACGTAAACAATACGGAAACCTAAGCCTGCGTATATGGGATGACGATATTGGACAAATAAAATAGACGTTAAGAAACAGGAATATATGATACATCTAGCTTTATCTTTGACTTACGACTTGTTAGGCAAGGCCTGAATATAAGCTAAGCCGTATCATTGCCAGAAGAGAAGCAAGGGAAATCAAACAATATAGTTGGGCCAATTGTACGAACTGCCCAGGAGCAACGGGAAGAAATCAAATTTGCAGACATGAATTTGTTTGAATCCAATATCAATGGGTGCACACATGCACACATCCGGTTTTTTACCGTGCGGTGTCGCTGCGTGCCCGCAAGTGCGGCGTGGAGTACTGGAAGGGATACGAGTCACTGCATACATACCACCGACGACATTGTGGCGACGCTGCGGCACCACACGTCCACTGCGTGCATTCTTCACCGCAGTTCCCCTCCTTACCGCAGCGGCGCCGCACACACTACTCCGGCTCTCAGTACATTGTTGTCTATTGAGCAGTGCACACATCCGGTGATCTGACGAAATCGTAGTTGTGGCTGGATGAAATTCTGAAGATCTTTTGGACATAGAGCTGTTCATTTGTGAAATAAAAAATATCCTTAGCTATCCTAAAGAGTTTTAGCTAACATTTCCCGTGGAGGTACAAGCAGTCTCAGACACGTAGCTCGGGATTTAATCTTGTCACTTATTTTTCCTTCAAGCTCATTAAATGAGTTTTTTAATTACTCATTCGAAAGTAATTGAAAAATTTATTCGAATTTTCTCTTAAATCACCAAAACCCATACAAAATCTACCTCTAGTAAATCTTGAATCTGTAAATGGGTGCACCCAAAACCGTCTCCGATTCCAGATAGAACGTCTGTCCACTAAATAAGAGAACATTACACGTTTTCTATGATACAAATGCATGGCTGTATGTGGCAAAATCCGACTGCGGCTAGGTGACTGCTAGTCACGCGTGTGTGCATCGAGCCTTAGATACTCTACACTGTTGTAAAACTAGAGAATTGCCGAGCACTGATGGGCTGAATTTCGAGCGTATAAAGTATGCGCCAGCCTTGTTGCATGATCGTTTACTGAAGTTTAACGATCTGTACTAGATCACTGGTCGCTTTCCCGAAGACAGTCAGATAGCAAAGGTAGTCCCCACTCAAGAAAGGAGATCGTAATGACTGTGATAACTATAGAAGAGTCCGCCTGCTTAACACATCTTGCAACTTGTACGGATCTTCATAACAAAACGACTGAATACAATAACGGAGACTATCCTCTCAGAGGACCAGTATGGTTTCATGAATGGCAGATGCTTTAGAGATTGCATTTTGACAATAGACCTGATCGTTGAAGAGCACAGAGAATATCAGTTACCCACATATATAGCTTTCATCGACTTTGGAAAGGCATTTGATAGAGTCAATAGGGGCAGGATGTAAGCAACAGTGGCAAAGAAAGGGATTCTGCAACACCTCATTAGAGCCATAAAAAGTCTTCATGTAGAAAATAAAATCTTAAATGAGACAGGAGGACGGAACACATGTCCTAGCGTTGGGGCTGATCAATTGTGGAGTACTACTAGGATGCTCACTATCACCTTGTCTTTCTAATTGCGTAGATGATGTCATACACAATTGGCAGCCGGAATATTTTATCGTTTGTAACTCTGCAGTTGACACGTTGTTGTTTGCTAATCTGTCTATACTGTAAAACTCCTAAAGCGGCTTGCAGATGGCTGTACATTCGTTGAGTCTAATCACCAAGGATTCGGATTACAGATTTTCACAATCTGCGATTTCCACAGATTGAAGACTAAGGTGACGGCTTTTCATGGAAATGATCCAATAAGAGCGACATTTGTTGTAGATGGTACTGTTCTGGAACAGGTCAGTAATTTTAACTATTTGGGCTGCAATGTGTTTTACGTTACAAAAAATGGCGTGGGGAATAAGCTATACAAGTTCAACCGTATGCGTGGGATCATCGAGGAACTCAAAAGCTGATTCGATACACAACCCACCGCAAACAACCCCATACTTGTGAATAGTAACGGTTTGATTCAAAGATGCTGCCGCTTTAGAAAAGTGTTTACTGCGCGGTCGGTCGCCTAGAGCTGCTTCCTAACAATAGACTTGACAGCTACTTCGCATTGACTTGAGAAGATTATAAACGGGGTATCTACCATTCTTTAGAAACGTGAATTCTTTAAAACGTTTCTAGTTTCCTGATTATCCAGCCGATACTGCCACTCGTTATGAAATGCAATCATTGGCCTGTCGACGGCCGAGTAAAGAAACATGATTGAAGTTCGGCAAGGTGATGGCCCTCCTCACACTTCTACATGCGTCTGAGAATTGGACTTGGTCTCAGCAACTAAATCCCAGGTTAGTCGTATTCAAGCGGCCGAAATGAGATTTCTCAGGCACGTGGCAGGATATACTCTTCAAGACCGCAGAAGAAATTTAGACGTACGGCAGGAAGTGAACATTATGAGTATACTCTATAGGATTGCCCAATATCGGCTAAAATGGTTGGAAAACCTTAACCGAGTGGATGACTCCGCATCCCCAAACAACTATTGAATTATAAGCCGAAAGGACGGAGCGATCTGGGACGTCCGAAGAAGCGTTGGAGTCACTAGCTCTAGCCTATCTGCTTGGGAATGGAATAAAGGGGAGAAGTGTGCGGAGTGTAACGCAGAACTGAAGGAACTAAAAAGTTACTCACCTTGTCATATGTGTGTGTGTGTGTGTGTGTGTTTTCATGATTGTGCACGCGCGTGTCTGCTGCAATGAAATCGATAATTGTAGACTGTAATTTTATATTTTTTGTGCAGCACCAAAGTCGTACAGTGATAAACATGCGAAGTTCACTCTCGGCAACACGGAAAGCAAATTACACCGAATGTATTGACAATGCAACTGCCGCAAGCACGCGTCCACTCACGCGACACGTATCGTGCACGTTCGAAGCGAATCTGGAAAGATCTCGCTGGCGAGTCGCTAACGTGTTGCAGTAATTATTATAATTACATTTGCACATGATAGTTTGTGTGATTGCGTGACTGTATTTACTTATACTCATTTATATGTGCATACGCACACGCGCATAGACACACCCACGCAGCCCCTTGCCACCCTCCCCTCACCGCGCGCGCTCGCACACACACACACGCACGCACGACTATAGGGTTAACGGACCTTTACTTGTAGAGGAAAACCAATCCAGAAACAGCAGTAATAAAATTACATGTTTTATTTAGTCTCTTGTATTTTACTAGTCCGTTTCGACCAATCCGTCGCTTACCGAATGTATTATTTAAATGGTTCATCAAATCATGACAGTAGTGAGCAGATGCACCGTCATTCAAAAACCACATCTGCACTCTATCTGCAAGCGGAATATCTTCCAAGAGTTCCATCAGATTAGTTTCCAAAAAATGTATTATCTTCCATTATGCCTTTGTGGTAAGAAAAAAGGGCTTAAGAGAGTATCACCAAGAAGACTGCACCACACATTAAATGAAAGTATGCTGGTCATGTCTTGGGGGCAGTCTCGTGGGGTTTCGTCTGCCCACGTGTAGGTGTTTCGTAAGTTTACAATGCCATTAACATCTTCCAAATTGTAACACTTTGCTGGCGCATTTTGGTCTGTTTTGTTTTTAATTAAAGTCAAATATCTCAGATTTGTACTTTTTTTTAATAGACATTATAAACATCAATTTTCTCATAATTAAATTCTCTACAAAGTTAGTTAGATATTTTTATTTGTTTATTGGGAAATTAACGACGCTATTTTATCCCAAGTCTAAAAACGTTTGTTTTTCGACTCAAATTTTTTGAGTTTTACACAGTTTTTCTTAGACACTAATTAAGATATAGCTCTGGTACCTCTTTTATTCAAGTTCTCAGATCAAAAACCATAAGAAACCACCAAATTTACCCTTTACTTTATACCCAACGAATTTTAGTATGGCGTCATTTCACCGTGGTTCATTCAGGGCGAACTGGTTCGCGAGCCGTAACTCGTTAACGAACAATATTCGGACGTATGTTTATATGAACTTTTTTTCTTATTCTTAGCTATAGAATCAGGTACCGAGAGATTGCCGTGGAATTTTGAATCACCCTATACACACAAAGTTGCAAATAAAATAGCACTACTTTTTTTCATACCATCAATTTTTATAAAAGATAAAAATTGGAACACCCAGGTTCTAGAGGCCTTTGGTTACTCTGTAGCAGAATTGGAAACATTCTGGCATACATAATGGTTTTACGTTAATTTCGTTTAATACTTTGCTCACTGTATTTAGGAAAACAACAATGAGCGCTAAATACGCTATCGAGTAAATACGCTAATGATAAATACAAAACGGAACAGGTTGGAAAGAGGTTAGAAACGGCGGCAAACAAATTGTATCAACTGTTTAAAAGTCGATTATGTTTAGGACCAGAGTGCACTGTACACAATCTTATATGGATACGAAATAAGACTGCCTTACATGCACTGCCTTATGTATTTTCTACACTCACACTTTTTATGTTTGGGAAATCAGTTTTAGTTTCGATTTGCCTTTGACTGATAATTGTTTGGTTTCCCAACGCTCGTTGCTCCTTTTTTGTAACGTCTTTCGTGTTCGTTCAATGAAACACTTTTTTTCTATATTATATTATGTTTGTACACGAACTGTACGTTTCATACGTTATTTTTCATAATAGTCTTATTTAAATTTTATGAAATAGGCGAATCGGATGTTGCGGAAACTCAAATTGTTGCCACTTCCATATCGATGATTAAGTGTAAGTAAAAACGATCGTATAATTATATATTTAACTGTCTACTGTATGTGAGAAGTTATGACACAACATTTTACACAATTTATATAAATAAACAATTCATAAATTATTATAAATAAAAATATACTTTATACACTAAAAAC
Source organism: Magicicada septendecula (assembly GCA_034769895.1). Lineage (NCBI taxonomy): Eukaryota > Metazoa > Arthropoda > Insecta > Hemiptera > Cicadidae > Magicicada > Magicicada septendecula. The sequence continues at coordinate 307,605,757 of CM068375.1, forward strand.
TCGTTTATCCGAATTTGATGGGACCGCACCCGTTTCGGATAAATCGAAACTTCTATTTAAATAATAATATATATGTAAGTACAGTAACTTTATTTAATAACAATAATTTAAAAGTTACAATGAATATGACACAATAAACTGTAAAACGGCAAAGAAATGTACTGTTATAATACATAACAGTATACAGTACTTTATGTTTACAATATATGTACATAATACTTTATGTTCAAAAATCCGGACAAATAAATAATTCGGAGTAGGCTACCCCTTATCTCAATTACTTCTGATTATTGACTTTCTATTTTAAATCACGTGGAATCGCTTGTCTACGCTATTACATACAGATTATAGCGACAGGAAAATGCTTTTGTGTATTTTTAAAATTGACTACAAATAGTTTCGGATAAACCGGATTTTCGGATAAACGCGATTCGGATAAACGAGTTTTTAGTGTACTATTATTAATAATAATACCTTTTGCAAGAATATAGTTTACTTTGTAAATTATAGTGTTTTAATAGCATTCAGCTATCATCATCAGATATCTGACAATATTATATTAAAACACTGTAATTTACAAAATAAAATATGTTCTTGTAAAAAGTTTCATCATTAATAATAATATAATATATAATAATAATATATAACAAGAAAAATTTGAGCATTTATGAATATGTACATTTATATGTATAGGTTATACATATAAATGTTTTGTAGGTAGACATATATGTGCGTGTATTTGCTTACGCACACACATGTATACTCGCATTACGTATACTCTTATCAGTGAGAAGGAAATCCAATAAATGATATTTATCTACATAAAACAGTTTATAAGAAGCGTATATAAAGGAATGTACAGCGAACAGTGTTGAGTGAGTTGGCGGTGTACAGTAAAGATCAATATTCGCTCAGGGGTCAGGAGGAGGGTATCTCCTCCACCCCCTCTCCCTCTCTCTTCCACCCCTGACCTAATTCCTACACCTCAATTATTCAATCCCCGTTCATCCTCCTCCATACATATAGTTGGCTTATAAACATATACACGCGTATAATTACGCACAGGCACACTCAAGCGTTTTCGTATTGTACGCGCCTATTATACACGCGTTCTTGGGTTTTTTTTTAATGCGTAATCCGAACTTGAGACTGACCACAGGTTTCATACTGCGTCTGGTATATTATAAAGTATGATTTTCATGAGTATAAAACTAGTATACATGTTATAGCTATTTATTACGTAATACCGGGTTTTGTTTAGAGATCTTCAGGATGGCGAAATTGTTGGTATAAAGAAAAAATAAAACCGTGTTTTGTGTGAAGACATTAGTTGTGCAATACTCCGCTTAATCAAAGGCATGACAAAAAATAGGTCCGCACCCGCGTTGGTGAACACAACCGCTGCTGTCGCTTGAAGCAGCCGAAGTCTGCGGTGGCCGAACATGCACTCTCCAACGCTGACCATCGCGTTCTCTTCGAGGAGACCAAGATATATTGTCCTCGGAGAGTGCCTACTATCTTCGGATGCACACGGAGATTTCAAACATGGTTCCGTCGCTATGAATAGAAGGGGAGAAAAGTCTCCCATTAAATAGGATTTGGCATGCTGTGATCGTGCTGGTATGAAAGTTTGTACAAGTGGCCATCCTTAGGCAACAATACTTAGTCTCTACCTCATCTCCGGAGTGAACTGGCGGACACCGTGTCAATTGTTTCCGACAGTGAAGATGGCCTCCTATGGTGGGCCGAAACGTCTGTCCACACAAACAATAGACCACGGCCTAACAGCCCGGCAAACAATGTTTCCAACTATGTTGACGCAGCCCGTGAAAGCCTCTTTCATAGAAAGAGGTCTTTCTTTGAAGATCTTCATAAACATACCCACGTAAAATGTTGGAAATTATAAGATTCAAATAATTATTACGTTGTTATGTCCAGCGGTCACGGGAATACATCGCACGTACACACACGCGAGCGCGATATATATATATATATATATATATATCGTTACATAATGATAGATAGCACTGAAAGCGTTACTGTTGTCACCTTTAGCCGCACAATCCTTGTCTAATCTTAGACCGGGAAATGATGTTTTACACCGTTTCTGTGTGCAAAGGAAGTTTTTCAGCTATGAAGTTCTTCGGTACCGTCCAGCCACGTAACACGTTGTCTGTGGTTTTCTTATCGTTCTGAAGCGTTGTTTTGTGTGTTTTTATTGTCTATCGTTCCTTATCGACATTTGCGTTTCGGGTTTATTTAAGATTGCATTGTATTCTGAGCTCTTGGTAAATTTTAGTCTTCGTTCGATTAGGCCGCGTGGAACGCGGGTTGAACGCGTTGAAGTCGAGTGCAAGTTGAATTCGTGTTCATTTTTATTTTAGTCTTCATTCTTACCAAAAAAAAAGTAGCAAAACATGTCTTGGTAGTGTTTAGACGTTGCATTATTTGTTGATTAAAATGCGTCACTTTTGTTATTTGAAGAAGTTTACAGATTTGTCGTGATAGTAAAAATGATGGATTCTGTGTATAGGTTTATGTAATGTGTAAGTAGGATTGACTAGTAGCAAGGGTTGTAAGGGGCGTGGGCGTCTGGCAGGCATGACGCACAACTGTTTCTCCCACTGGATCGCCACACATATGTTGAATCAACTTAAACGATGCAATGCAAAGTAACCTCCACAATGTGGAATTGAGTACACACCAGCCCCTTTCTTGGACTTAGTAGCCACTCCCCTTTAACCTTTAAACCATCGCTTGCTGCTCTACTCTGTTTCCGATTGCACAATGCGTGCTACAAGCCACGCGCGTTCTTCCCAGTTGTTTTTGTTTTACTTCCGTAAGTAAAATAAAAAGTAAAGTAAAATTACTTCCGTAAGTATTTTTACTTCCATGTTCCGTAAGTAAATGGAAGTATGGTGATCGTGAAAAAATCATGTTTGAGATAAAGGCTGATTCTGATTGTACTACCCTCAAAACATGAACAAAAGTAATTTTCCGAAAAGTGACTGTGTGTTTGTGTGTAGAATTTTTTCTATGATAGCTGTCGCAAATTCAAACAGAATGAAATAATTTTTTGCACATGTGCCGAGTTGGAGAGGACCCAAGGCCTATAGATTTTGGTGAAGATCGGTTAAGGAGGAGGGGTAGTTTACCTGCAACGTTTTACGTTTTATCAAGAGTAAAGTACTTAAAAATTCGCTTAAACTTTTTCAAACAATGGTAATAGTCAAAAATAAAATAATTTTGTTGCCAGGCAACCAGGTTGTTCGGTTAGGAGGGAGGGGTAGTTTACCTGCATTGTTTTGTGTTTTAACAAGAGTAAAGTACTTAATTTTAATAAATAAGTGCCCCGAAAATAAAGTCATATTAATCCACTGTAAAATGGTAAATGAGATAATTTATAAATGGAGTGGGTCCATTTATAAATGGGAAGAGGGAGGGGTGATATTTTGAAAATTGTTGTGCTGAAATGTAGTAAAGCATGAATATTTAATTTTGAAGATAAGATACCTTAGAAATTACATATGATTAAACTATTTATGAGAGTGTAAATACCATTAATGGTGGCGATCGGTTGAGGAGGAGGGATGAGTATCTGCATAGTTCAGTTTCTTTATAAGAATAAAGTACCTAATTTTTATAGATAAAGTGACTCGAAAATAACATATTAAACGACTACCCCAAAATAACGAAAGTATCTATAAATAGTGAAAATAGTTTGAGGTAGGTAATATTTTTTTTTAAATTATCGAACCGAATTTAAGCAAATGATTTTAAATATAAATCTTAGAACACGGAAGTCATGTATGGTTCTCCATCAGTATTTTCAATTTTGTATTAACTCCGTACATAGGAGCGTATTACGGTGGAGGGGACGAACCTGACCGGACCCCCCTATAGTGTCAAACAAATTTGACAAGAAATTTCGTTAATCTCTTAATTTTTAGGATGTTTTATTAATATTTCAGTTGTATAATATAGTAGTAATTGTTTTTTAAATATACAAACAGGTTTATTGGCCAGCATTGCCTACAGGTTTGAAATATGCAATGCAGGAAAATCAATGCAGTCAATAAGTATTTTGTAAACAAGTTTCAATAACACACGTGTTTTTATTGTTTTATTATCGTTTACGTTAATAGGATTGATTTCAGGATGTTATCAGACCTAAAGATAGTAGCCACTTTAAAGATAGTAATATTGATTAGTCTTCGTTGTTTTTCTTTCGTATGTGGCCGACTCGACCGGACCCCCCCCCCAAGGCCAAATTATAGATACACCACTGTCCATACATAATTCTTTGTAGGTGACTAAATAATATATATAAAACATCACGGCCTGCATGTACAAATCTTTCATACGCAGTTTTATGCATTTCGCGAATCCATCGCTTCGTATTTGCAACTGCCTCCTACATATATTTTTTCTAGCCATTGTCGCCTCTCTGCACTCCCGATGTTTACAAAATAACTTCGTTTGACACCAGGCATCCGGCTTTCCATATAAATTTTTGTACTTCTCTGCCCGTTCACCAAGGCAGTCTTTACATCCAAATCAAACTGGATGCTATATGATTTGTCGTAACATGTATACTTTTTGATGTCCTCTTGGCATACTATTTTGGCATTTAATTTAGGGTTAAAATAATTATCAATATTGATTACGTTTGACACCTGCATCTTATAAAAATTTCTTTTGTTGTCGCTTGAACCTTCTCCATACACAGAATATTCCGGTGTAGGTAAACTCAGCTCCTTGTAATTTTAAGAGCACGTTTACTTGTGCGCAAACTATGTGAATTAATTGAATGTCATACCGTCGCATAGATTTTTAAAAGTGGTAAGTCTTCTCTGGTTCCAAGAATCAAGTATAATCACCTATTTCAGTTCCGCTGGTGGTCCAACTTTTTAATCGGTAGACTGTGATTTCGTTGTGGATTGTAACTGAAGTATTCTTTTTGGCAGTCCCACCTTTTCCGTCCGGTCAACCTTTTTTTGTTCTGTGGGTTACTATTTTTAGGTCATAACCCTTTTACTCCTACAGCCATTCAATAATCTTTCCTATAAAGCTCACAAGGATTTTTCTCTAAAGCTTTTAATTAATTTTATTAACTAAAATTTAAGAGAAGTCATCGCGAGTTACTTGTATGTGGATGGTATATTTAATTGTTACGGTAAGACTGTATTTTTTGGATTTTGCCGTGTATCCCATGAATCTGGTTTGTAAGTCTAGAGAGATAGAGAGAGAGAGAGAGACAGTCAGGTATATATGGTACTGTGCACTAACAGTCAGCTAATTTTATTTGAAGTCTTTTTCCTTCATCAGAGAAAAAAATAACTCCTTTCAGTAGAGTGATGTCATTCAAGAACGCCATGTGGGCTCATTTGTCATCTAATTTCTCGTCGTGTAGAGACAAAAAAATAAGGAGACAACGAAAGGGGAGGAGAAGAGGAGAGAAAGGTATAAAATAATAAGAGGAGAAGAGAAGGAAACAATTACGATGAACTCAAGAACTGGTAATTTTAAAATTCTATTCGGAGAGAATTTGTCATTTTTTGGTTTCTCGAACCTCACCTTTATTGCGGCATTTTACCTATTTCACAACGTTACTGGATAGCCTGATGCAGGAGTGTAGCACGAAGGGAAGCACGAGACAATAGTATATGAACAAAATCATGGAAAGGAGGTAATGTAAGGAAGTAAAGATTTGCTCTTTAACGAAAGAAGTGCAGGCATATTAATCAGCGATTTGAAGAGAAGCGAAGAGGGAGAGATAGGAAGAGGGAGGGAGAGAGAGAGAAAGAGAGGAAGAGAGAGAGAGAGAGAGAGAGAGAGAGAGAGAGAGAGAGAGAGAGAGAGAGAGAGAGAGAGAGAGAGAGAGAGAGAGAGAGAGAGAGAATACGGAACCTTGATAATACGAAAAATGGAAGTGTCATGAAAAACACATATGATGTACAGTGTTAAACCCAAATACGTTGCTTCGAATATCGCCGTCGGCCGAGAGGTTGAAGCATCCTCACACAGATGCTAGAACATGAATCTATGTAGCTGCCGCTGATGCAAATACGTAAACCTGTCTATTACAAAGGCAAGAAACACGAAATAACAACAGGAGTTACTTTTAAGCATGCAGAGATGATGACGATGAACGTTAAATTTGTAACCAAGAGTAATTAACTTTATAAATAAATATTAACTCGTAATGTGCTTTAAACGAATATGTGATAAACTTCTGAAGAACAGTAACAACGGAATACAACACGCCGAACAGTATTGGACTTTACAAGTCAGTACGAAAAAATTGAGGTGATTAAGCGAAATGACTGACATCACAGATTTGCAAAGAGTAGCAAAGATTAAACATTAATCATAAGTAAATATGGATGTTACATTTTGAGACCAGGTATTGAGTGGGCTGTGTTCTATTAATAGAAACGCGTTACCATAGCAACGTCGGTCAGCGAAGAGGGGGGCTAGAGGTGTGTGTAGCGTCGGCTGCCCGAAATGGTTACTTTTCTATTAGTGACTGTATTTTATAGCAATATATTTTGGACAGAATCAGATACGCTGTACAATTTACTGAATTAAAAAAAAAATTTAGTTAATGTCAAATGGACAGGTTTCGTATGGTTTTAGTTGCGAGGAAACAAATGGAATGTTCTAAAACTTCTGAAGGATGTATATAATATTTATATCATAATATTACAATATTTGTATGATCGTATTTTAAAAACATTATAAATGTACTGGAGTAAAAAAACAAAGTATATTTTAAGTAAATATACAAAAAGTGTAGAAGAAGAAGAAGAAGAAGAAGAAGAAGAAGAAGAAGAAGAAGAAGAAGAAGAAGAAGAAGAAACAAAAAGAGACCAACGTCAACAATTATAATTACAGACCGACAAAAATATTAACAATTATAATATTATAAGTAAAATTTGACGATGTACGTGTATTATTTGCACATGGAAATGTTTTCAGAAGCCACACATACGTAATTTTCATTGCTGAAAAACCTTCACTTAGATTATTGCTGTAACTCTGTAACTTATATTCGGTTGAGGGTGAAATGTGAACCAAGCTTTTAGTTTTAAAAACTGTTATGGCGCTTAAATTACTTGTACTTAGACTGATTTGTCGTATTTTTTGATTCTGCCGACTGATCTGATTGATGTTATGAACTTAATCATGATAATGAAGATAAATGTGACTAGTAAAAGCCTGCCTGAAACAGAAAGTCGAATGATTTCCTGTTTTTAACGGCATTATTGTTAGTCGATATAATAAAGTATATAGACTAGTGGTGACTACTAAAATAGATGTGTCAATTTCGTTTTTCCCTTAGTTATTCAATATGCATAATATCAATAATGTCAATGGGAATTTTTCAACTACAAAATCGACTCACAGTTTGAAAATGTGTACCTAGGACATACGACATTTGTCGTACTATTTGTTGTGTCTGTGTACTAGATGACAGATCTTCTCGTCTGTTGAAATAAATATTAATGTTAATTTTAACATTGAAGGGTTTGCGAGGATCGGTCAAAAAAGTATAACACAAATTTTAAATTATTTGTGTCGACGTTTCGACAAAATTTATTGTCATCATCAGGACTTGTGTACGGATACAAGAGAAAATATCAAACACAATAGATAAACTAGTTGAGTGAACGTGTTTGTGTATGTGAGTGTATAGGTGTGTGCACGTATGTGTGAAGGAGTTGAAACAGTTTGTTTTACATCATCAAAATAATTGAATTATTACCTATTGTTTACCATAAATGCATCGAGAAAATTATATTACCCCAGACCATAATTTGTACACTATTACAATTTAAATTACTGATAATGTAAAAGTTCCTTAATGGTATATTTGGAATTAATTGTAAAAGCAGGAATCAACAATTATATATTAGAATTGGTACAGAAAACATTTTTACATATACAAGACTTCATATAACATATAAAAGATGTTATAATGTTATAACATATACAGATTGTAGGAATGTTTAATTTTGTATATTATTAAATGTTATTTTTATCATGTTTCACTCACTGTTAATATTGAAAACACTGTCGTTCATTTAGATAACTCTGGACACAATAATTGTAGAGAATTACAAAATTTTAAATCAGAGAGTTTACAGAATATTACAAACACAATTTATGGGTAACCAATCTATCAAATGAAAATGGATATTACTTAAAATCATATTGTTGTAAATTATTATTTACCGAGAACTTGGTATTCACAGAGTAATATAGAATATTGTAAAATTACGTACATGTCAGTACTCACACACTCTCCCTCTCAATCTCTCTCTCTCTCTCTCTCTCTCTCTCACTCACACTCACTCTCTCCCGCCCTCTCTCTCTCTCTCTCTCTCTCTCTCTCTCTCTCTCTCTCTCTCTCTCTCTCTCTCTCTCTCTCTCTCAGTCACTCACTCACTCACTCACTCACTTTGTCTCTTTCTGCAAAACCTTCATCGTTAAAATTAATTGATTGATGGTCACTACGAACTTAAGAATTCATTAATATTAATTGTTAGAGGTATACAATCTCGCCTCAGAATAGTCTTTGACTCTTCAAATAAATATTCTTTAATAACAGATATACCTGTTAGTAATGTCCTGTTATCGTCTACAAAAGTGAGTTACATATAATATTTACTCCTGCTGTAAGACATAGAAGTAACATACAGGTGTTGACCGAGGCTTAGTGCTGGCCAAATCGATCTTCTTGAATGCCGTATGGCTAATATAGGCAGACTAAATGGCTTGTGTATATTTTCTCTCTCAAGACACGTCTGCGATACATAAAGGAATTTATTACTACTACTACTACTACTACTACTACTAGTATACTATAGTAGTATACTATATATATATATATAGTGGTAGCATACAAATTTAAAACAACTTTTGTGGCCAAGTGGGTGTCGTTCTTACAGCGTTTGCGAGATACTGCGCGTTTGAGTCGCACCGGATTTCTGAACGAGTCCATTTAGCATCGCGAGCCAACCTGAGTAGATGTGATATGTAGCGCCAACTGGGCAGGAAGGTCAAAAATACGGTAGGGATTAAGCAACGGGCTTGTCCCTCGCTCCTTCTTAAAAGCCCGCATGAAAAACGAAGGCCCTAAACGAGGTATGATGGAATATAAATATTTTTTTGTTATTAAATACTTTTTATAACAGTCTGCCCACAACGAGCCAATGTGAATGTTAGAATGTGAGTATCCACATATGCAAACTACCTTATAGAACGAACGTTCATATTTTTTAAAATCAGACTATCGCTGTACTCTCTTCAGTCGCTGTAAGCTCATCAGTCGTATGATCGAAATTTAGTTGACATTGATGTGTTTCAGTCAACGGTCTTCACGACGATTGTAAACCAGTTTCCTAACTAGCTCGTTTGAATGTTCACCGGTCTGATCCTGCAGTTGCAACTATACGTGTAGACTGCATATTTAATAGCAGCTACAGGCACGTATTTATTACGCACTGTTCAGGACTACGACAAAGCACCTTGAGCCTCTAAGTGCCTTATTCTGAAACAGATCGGGAATATGGATATTGGAGTTACATGCGGTTCCCCATAGTTATATACAATACGTCCACACGGATTGTTTAATGTTTTGTAAACACGTGAATTTTTTGAGCGTCACTTGTTAGTTTTAAAAAAACGTACCTATATTTTACATAAAATCGGTTTTTGAAATTGGAATTAAAACGATTCGCCATGACAAAGATTAAATTGAAGTGGAGTGGAATGTGATAGTTGTTTTAAATTAGACATTTAAATATTTAACAAGAAATAAGTTTAAAAAACTAAAACTCGATTAGACGAAAGCTACTGTTGAGTAAACAAAGTTGAGTAAACTGTTAGTACAGGAAAAGTCAACAAACCGAACGGTTTAACACATTGTTTAATGTCTGAATAACTTGACGTTGGTAAGCGATGTAAATGGAGGAGTAGGATCGCAAGAAGAAGAAGAAGAAGAAGAAGATGAAGAAGAAGAAGAAGAAGAAGAACAACAACAACAACAACAACAACAACAACAACAACAACACGGAGAATGAATGGACCGTAAATGTTGAAAACTACTATGCGAGAGGTGGTGACAGCCATAAAGGAAACTCTTATATAAGAAGATTCAAGAAGACCTGAAGCGATTTCATGAGTCAGAAATGATATTCTGAAGGATGTGACCACGAAAACTCAGACCTGCTTGATATGTGTCTTATTTTTTTTAAATAATATGAAGAAAAGTACGGGCACAAAAGTAATTGAATGAATCCGCAATCGTGAAGACGAAGAAGAAGGAGAAGAAGAAGAAGAAGAAGAAGAAGAAGAAGAAGAAGAAGAAGAAAAACATGAATCAATTAATATTTGATTAAAGAAAATTGGAGGATACGCTAGGTAGGGGATAGAGGATACGGAGGAAAAAGTGGAGTGTCTGAACAGATGACAGATGGCCTTGTAAGGGCAGAAAAATAATTAGTAGAAAAAGAAGTTATTACTTTGCCAGCTGATCAAGACTAGTTTAGTGATGACTTCAGGACATCACTAACAATGTGTTTAATGAAAACTAAAACATCATTGAAACGCTGACAAAAACCAATGGATTAAACAGAACTCTATAACTATTAGATTTCCAAGAAACATGTAACAGTAAGATATACAACGCCAACAGTAGCGCTGTTTGTAGATGACTGACTGGTGAGGATTGGTCGATTTGCTGTACGCAAAATCAAATATTCCCATTTATGTTTTGATAAAATGTATTGCCACTATCAAGACGTTAGAAGGGCAATTTAAAATTCAAATTAAACACGTATAGTTTCACACACACACACACACACACACACACACACACACACACACACACACACACACACACACACACACACACACACACACAAGTTACTATACAAGTTGAAATTGTTTTACTAATTTTGCCCTACCACAATCTGGTGTAGATTGAGTTTTACCTTTATTAGTTTACATAACAGCTTTACTATTTAGATCTACAAAAGTACACAAGAAAATTGTATACATTTATGATTTACATAAATGTGTAAAATAAAAATATTTCACACACACACACACACACACACACACACACACACACACACACACACACACACACACACACACACACACACACACACACACACACACACACACACACACACACACACACACACACACACACACACACACACACACACACACACACACACACACACACACACACACACACACACACACACACACACACACACACACACACACACACACACACACACACACACACACACACACACACACACACACACACACACACACACACACACACACACACACTTACGCGTATTTATATAAATATGTCTTAAATTTTCGGCAAATGTGGAAGAAAAAAAGGATCATAAAATTAAAAAATATTGTGATCCTCCATTACGTTTTTTTTTGTCTTCGCTATACTTTTATTCGTTTAGTGAAAGAAGAGACATGAAAAACAGCCAGTCTTTTCTCTTATTCTGAGCGTACGAAACAGAAGGCTGCCTTTCATAATGAATATTTGAAACCTGCTTCCGTTCTCTGTATATTCTTTCGTAGGTCTGCGGTGCTGAGTTTCGCACTGAAAACAGCGCGTTTTTTTCTACGCAATTTACATATTGAAATATTCATACCTCCAGACTCATTCGTTATTAAGACAATGTATTAAAGATTAATGTATTAATCTTTTATGTTCAGTTTTATCTCACAGGATACACATTATGAGAAATGTTAAAGGAAGTTTATACGAAATACTGTGTCAATAAGAGTAAAAGATAATTATGCATAACATAAACGTGGAAACACAAAAGATATAAAAACAGAAATTGTCTACAAAGAGAGTAATTATTACAGAGCCGCACGGTACAACAAAGTGTTATAAATTTATTGTAAAAAGAGCGGAATGTAAAACTAATGGAATATATCTATTACTTTTGTTAAAAATTTGTATTCTTTTAGTAGGAACATTTTTTTAAAGGGCAAGCAAAGGCAGCAAGTTACAAGATATTTTAAAAATTGCGAGAGGAGACTTATAACTTTACGTCGTGTGTCGTTAGTTTGTTTTTAGCATTTTTTGCTCTTTTAGTGAAATTATAAATACTATTTTTTAATGCAGACACGACATTCATAAATTTTGCTAGCACTACACCCTATAATAGACTATATGATCGATTATGCCAGATGCTGAGGCGTTTACAGTATCCTACTAAATTTTAGCAATTTTTATCATTGAGACAAAAAACTAAATAAGGTAATCGTAATCATCATCATCATCATCATCATCATCATCATCATCATCATCATCATCATCATCATCATCATCATCATCATCATCATCATCATCATCACCCTCAAGGATTAGGCTCATCCTAAACTGTTCCGGGAGCCATTTCGCTCTCGCCCGTCCTACATCTCTCTTCCTCACCGGTGCCAGCAATGGAATCTTGTCACTTGCAATGTTTCCCAAATGTTCACACCACCTTCTTTTGTTGCTCCTTAGCTGTTCCAACAATGTGTCGCCAGTTCCGTCCTTATATCCACATTCTTCTTTCTACCGAGAATGGTACGGCCCAGAGTACTCCTCATAAACTTCATCTAAGCTGCCTGAATCTTTGCTTTATCTCTGTCTGTCATGACTATGGCTTCATCTCCATATATCGAAACTGGTACCGCTACAGTGTTAAAAAACCTTATCCTTGTTTGAGGGAATAGTATGTACAAAACAAATTATATTAATTGAGGGGATTTAGTACACCTCCCCTATAGTTGACTGACTTAGTGCCAAAGGGGCTAGGCAATTCCCGAAAGCTTATATTCATAGTACTTAGTACCGTAGTACATAGTACTTTTGACAGTTGCTTAAAGGCAACAGTTAAGGTTATAATACTACTGACTAACTGTTAGTACTAAATCACTGGCTAAACTAAATATTGGCTCCCCCAATGAATCTTAGTAACATGCAAGGTAGGCTAATATAAACGTGCGTGCTCACGCACACACGCACACACGCACACACGTATAGCTTTTTATTTCCTTTATCTTACTATGTGGTGCATAGGGTCGCAACAAAGATGCGGGCCTCCTCATTTAATCTCGTTTTTACCATTCGTCTGTGCTGGTTCGCATCCCAAGTATTTTCGTAGATCCACTCTTCTCTCCGATGTTTCACTAGTCTAAGGACTTCTTTACTGAAATGGGCGTTGACCAATTTCACTCTCTTCTACTGGATCTCAGCATCGTACATTTCTCTGCTCAAAACATAAAACGGCTTCTTAGTTAGATCGAGAGCTCTTCACAAGTTGCTGATCCTCCAGTTTCCCATTATTAATTTTTGATATTCCCTCTATCCACATCGTTGTCTGCTTCTGCGATATTTAGACAGAGGGCTGCCAGAATAAGGTCTGTTCCCCTCTTGCTCCTACCGTCTAAGAGTGACCTTCGCTAAGTCCTAATAATTGCGAAGTCATCAGTTTGGTTCTCTGTTCTTCCATCCTGTAAGACTTATGGCATTTTATAACAATGTCGGAGGAGACAGATGGTCCGTCCAATAACTTTATTAAACCTGGCGTGGAGAGTTCATTATTTTGGAAAACTTTGAACTGAGGTTAGTATTGCTGCTGAATTATTGTATGTATTTATAATGAAGACTTGTTGTGTATTGCTTCAGATGTATATTCAGATGGATATACCTGGATGTATATCCAGGTATGTCTGTTGGGATCTTTTGTTGGTTGGTTGGTGTGAGTTGTACTCGGTGAAGTGTTGAAACACAGGTTTGCTTGAGATAATGGTTTATTCTTCTGCTACAATGACAAGTTTATACTCTCAACACCTTTATTAACAATATGTATTACACACTTAGATTAGTAAACTAAAATTGACAAACTGTTATATCGTTCCTGCGGTCCATCGAGACTGACAGCTTTCCGGCAAACGAGACTGATAATTTTACTATGGAGGTGTTGTTGTTTTACACCCTATCTGTTGTAGTAGAAAATTGGCAAGTGTGACCTTAAATATTGTTTTGAACCCTGTACCAATTTATTTTTGACAACTAGGCTGATCGCATTGATGTGAAAGTGCCTATTGTCACGACGGTCTCACTGATCGTCGTATGGTACAGTGGAAAACAAAATACAAGACACCAATGAAATCACTAATTACCAGCTTTAATTTATCAAAAACAACAGTTTGTAGTCAACAAGTTATTCAACGAGATTATACTCGCACAATAATTCAAGTTAATTTGTCCACACCAATAATAATGTCAACTAATAGAGTCCCGCACAATATCACTTTTCACTAATACACTTGAGACGCACTGAGTAAGTGGCCCGAGATAAAACTGAACTGACCGTCGCTGAATGCTTATATTTATACCCTAATGAGATTCTAGAATAATCTGTCACTTTTTCGATGACGTGTTAAACAGACTCTCTCGAATCCACTAGAAACAGTGTAACTGTCCGGCCTTGAACACAGTGCGCGACCGCTCGGTCTGGAATGGCCTCGATTGTTGACGCATGATAAGTGTCACGTAATTGTCTTTCACAAAAAAGCAGCAATACGTACATTACAGCTGGGCTCTGCTGGGATAGCCGAGAAAAGAGTAGAACAACGCGCTCCATTGTACGAGAATGTTCCGTTGCGTAACACTATACTTACCGACTAATCCTAAAGCCTCTAGTCAACACATTAGTAAGCCATTTTTGTCTGTTCCGTATCCAAAACTGAATTATTGACACAGTTTCATAATAGACTGGAAACTTACGGTTTTACTATACAAGTTGAAATTGTTTTACTAATTTTGCCCTACCACAATCTGGTGTAGATTGAGTTTTACCTTTATTAGTTTACATAACAGCTTTACTATTTAGATCTACAAAAGTACACAAGAAAATTGTATACATTTATGATTTACATAAATGTGTAAAATAAAAATATTTCACACACACACACACACACACACACACACACACACACACACACACACACACACACACACACACACACACACACACACACACACACACACACACACACACACACACACACACACACACACACACACACACACACACACACACACACACACACACACACACACACACACACACACACACACACACACACACACACACAAAACATGCACATAAATAGGCAATAAATAAATAAATATTTATATGCTTATTTATTTGAGGTAGCCCGCAATTTTTCCTTTTGTTATTAACTTTTAAGGGAAGCCGTCGTCCATGATTTTGGGTGCCGCATTTATAAATATAGATTATTATATATATTTACAGTAGTAAGTAATGATATAGCCTATAATTTGTTTTATTTTCTTTCGTTAATTATTTTAGCGTATATTATTTCTTTTAAGTATTTGACTTTTCACCAAACTAGAACATGCATCATTTAAAATCGCTGTACGCTAGACCGCTACTTTTTATACGAGAAACTAGATACTTTTAACCTTATTTCGAAAGTAATCTTTATAAGAAACCATGTGTTTGTATACCAGATGCGTTTGCAAGAATAGAGATGATATTTGTATTTCAAATTTGTAATTTACGCGTTTTGTAAATGTACGTGTAATTGTTGGCGCAGACGTTCTTTACAGATTACGTCTCTAAGCGTGTATAGTGATACAGTTTGTAGATTTTTTTCATGTAAAATAAAGGTTTGAAAATGTCAGCCAGATACCGTTATATCTTTCAGAGTTTATTAATGTAATGTATCTCTCATTTAATGCGTCACGTAAAATATAATACTTTATACATTGTTATCGAAATTAAAGTTTTTGAAATTCGGAAGAAAATTCCTAGCCGTGTTTTGATTTGAATTGTTCTTCAAGTCCTTTTTAAATAAAAATTGAGTTTTGAGACACTTAGCTGTTCCGTTATCACCGCAGTTAATTAAAAAATCTATAATGATTATAACTTTATTCGCGTAACTCTGAAGCCTTTCATGACATGATGAATCATGTTACCTTCTGAAAGTTCCGGGCTTTCTTTGTTACCAGTCTGTAGCACATTAATTCCATAGTCTGACGCTGGACCCGAATCGCCAGAACGTAGGAGAGACGACATTTTTGTGTTTGACCGCGGTCGGTAGAAGTAATATAACTTTTAATTGTTAATTATTTTTTTTTAATACTTCTACACTTATCTTCCAAAACTCAAACAACTGCCAGAGTATATACCATCAATTAATGAATAGATAAGTTAAAATTTCAACTATTTTCTGAAATTATTTTTGAAAACTTTACAAAAACGAGGAGTCCCTATCGACATCACAAAGTTAACAAAAGAGATCTACACGAACACTTCAATGAGAGTAAAAGCCGATGGCGAATTGTCAGATAATATACCTGTCAAAAAAGGGATCAGGTAGGGGTATTCCCTAAGTCTAATAACCTTCAATGTAGTTGTGGATGAAATTATTAAGGAGGTACAGCATATGAGAGGATATAGGATGGTTAGAAGTGTGTTTAATGTTACATTTTATGCAGAGGACGTTATTCTAATAGCGGAAAATGAAAATGACTTACCTTACAAAGACTTGTGTATAATTTTAACAAAGCATGCAAAAAATATAACATGAAGATAGCGGAAGAGAAAACAAAATCAATTACAATTTCACGTGACCCAATAAGGTGTAAGTTTGTGATAAATTAGGAACAAGGCTTACAAGTAACAATAGGGCAGATGAAGAAATAGAACATCAATTGATGAAAGCAAGAAGAATTGCTGGATGCACGAATAACCGTATATGGAATAATAAATACCTCACACAAGAAGCAAAAACTAGGGTTTACAAAACTACAATACGTCCAGTAAAATCCTATGCATCAGAGACCAACTCAAAGAAACAGCAATGCAGAGACCAATGCAGATACAGCAACAACTCAAAGAAAACGACAACCTATAAAAAGACTATATTACGGAGGGTACTAGAAAAGACAAGGTACGATAGGTTGAAAAACAATAGTATAAGAGAAACGTGTAATGTAACAGATATTAATTCTTGGATTGCGGAAAGAAGAAGCATATGGAATGAACACATGTCAAGAATGGACGACACAAGGTTAGCGAAAAAGGCAAGAGATAGCCAATCAAACACCAAGAGGACCATTGGTCGGCCAAAGAAGAGGTGGAGTGACAGGTTATAGGACCGTTGTTATAGAACAGCACAGTGGCCTAACAAGGAAGTTAAAGAAGAAGAAGAAGAAGAAGAAGAAGAAGAAGAAGAAGAAGAAGAAGAAGAAGAAGAAGAAGAAGAAGAAGAAGAAGAAGAACAAGAAGAAGAAGAATATTTTTGAGAATTCAACAAAACCAAACGAGGGAACTCCAATTAATATTATTATTGTTCTGGTGTCTGGTTTTAATGTTCCCAAAAATATTAAGTCTGATCTTTCAAATATGAAATTAATCGGCGTTGTGTTTGTGATGCTAGATTTGTGTGATGTAACTAAGTGATGCGACATTTGTTTCGCCTGAAACACGAGGTGCGGCATTTAACAATATGTGCGTAGTGCCTCATGTAACATGTTACAAAAAGCTCTGTAATAACAACACCACAGTGGCACAGCTACCTCCATGTGTCAAATACAGAACACCAGTCTCGTATTTAATGTCAAAACTATATGATGCCAAATTATATTTAATAGCGAATATTTTTTTAAGCAAAATGAACTACAAATATATAGTAAACCAAAAACTGATATTTTAATAAGTTTTTTTGTGTCATTTAGACAAAGTCGCAACGATATACGTAATTAAAATGTTTAATGAAATTGAGACAAAAATACTACTTGCTTTAAATTACTTTAATTAGTAACTTCAATAGTGTTGGATGAACACAAAAAGAGATAGAAAACAGGGCTAAAGTTAATAGTGATCCTGAACTCCATACTGTGGTCCCTAAATGGTATCAAATGAAATGAAACAAGATATTAAAACATCATTATTTAAGCGTGTAATATTGTACTTTTGCGAGAGTTGGCAGGCAACTGAACATACTGACTCTGTAGATACGATTTACTGACACAGAACGGCAGGAGTGTCAAGACTGGAGAAAGTCACGAATGAAGGAATCAGAGAAGTAGGGCTATCGTAACAGAGGATGTACAACATATAATGCCAGAACAACGGATTCCTAAAATATACTTTAGAGAGTATGCCAAATGCTTAGTAATGTGGATGAGAAGAGTTCAGAGAGCCAGGATTTAGCCGGTAAATTAGCAGGATAGGAAGAACTGGGTACTGGGAACTAAAGTGCGTTGGAAAATATGACGTCTAAGTCGTGTGTGTGTGTGTGTGTGTGTGTGTGTGTGTGTGTGTGTGTGTGTGTGTGTGTGTGTGTGTGTGTGTGTGTGTGTGTGTGTGAATTACATTCATATTTTCTCAGTTATTCTTGTATATATTTTTTATATTATTACTAATAATCAATAAAACTTTTTGTACAAGAATATACTATTTATTATTTTTTGAATAAACACTGTTTCAATAGCATAAACTATCATCATCAGATGTACAAATATACAGTGATACAAATATTTAGTTTATACTATCGAAACGGTGTTATATTAAAAAATAGTAAAACATATATTCTTATATTTAAAACATTTATTTATTAATAATAATAATATATTAAAAAAATATATATATATATGCACATGGGTCTTTTAGACTTTAGTGTCTACTTCACAAAAACAGACGATATTTGAAGATGCGCAACCGCGCACGCGCCCCCCCCCCACACACAGGTTGTATATCCAGATATACTAAAACTATTATAATATATTAATATGTTCTGACATATTAAAATTTACAGGCTTATTAGAGCGAGAAAAAATTCATTAACTTGTATACAGCATTAATTCCAATCTGCTTTATCGAAGGTTTATAATTTCAATTTAAAGTACGTTATATATATTAATAAATATTATTTTATATTAATAAAATATTGCACAATATATTATAAAAAATATTTTACTTAAAATTATAAATTTTGCACACCACGTGAATAGGGTTTTGTTTTGTGAAACAGTCTTTAGAGCAAAGTTGGAAAAGGAAGAAGAAGAAGAAGAAGAAGAAGAAGAAGAAGAAGAAGAAGAAGAAGAAGAAGAAGACGAAGAAGAAGGAGGAGGAGGAGGAGGAGGAGGAGGAGGAGGAGGAGGAGGAGGAGGAGAAGAAGAAGAAGAAGAAGAAGAAGAAGAAGAAGAAGAAGAAGAAGAAGAAGAAGAAGAAGAAGAAGAAGAAACGAATTTACTTAGCGATGAGATCTACATACTCTACACCGAAAAAATGAAAAATAAATACTTATAAAAATTTCACCGAATTAAAAGAAAGAGAACACAAAACATTGGTTGCAAAGTGTTACGGAAACGTTTCGGATAAACAATTTAGAAACGGTATAGCGTTAAGAAGGAATGGGGGGAGATGTACAACGAATCATTCATGTACCATTTTGACGGAGGAAAGACTAGAGGAAAACACAAAGTTTATGGAAGAAATAGGCATAAGGAACCATGGAATAGAGACAGGAAAAGCAAATGAGTTATGTTTAAATTACGGACGCGTTGTCAATATGAGGACCACATGCCAATTTCAATTCTTTATTCCTTGTTCTTTTCTTTTTCTCCAATATTCTTTCATCTTTTCACTATGTCTCTTCTTCCTGTCTTCAGTCGACTTTGAACCTGCGTTTTTCTCTCTCCTACCATTTTTAACACTTTTACCCGAAAAACTTCTCTTTCAATTGCTTCTTCTTCTTTATATTATTTTTTTCTAAATGCTTTTGGACTTCTTTAATCCAGCTTGATATTGACCTCTTTCCCCACAGATATTTGAAGATTTGCTTTGTTAACCTATTGTCATCTATTCTATATAAATGTCCAAAATATAATAGTCTTCTTTTTCTCATTGTTTCTGTTATATTTTATATACTTTGATATATTTCATCATTCCTTCTTAATTTCCAACCTTATGAAGTTTTTCGTGAGCCTAATATTTTCCTAATAATTCGTCTTTCCAATATTTCTAGTTTGTCTAAATTATAATTCAATGCTAAACATTCACTTGCATGTAGCGATTCTGGCCTCATTACTGTACTGTAATGCCTTATTTTTGCATTTTTAGATATGTACTTTTTATTGTAAATGTCTTTAGTTATACCATATGCTCTTTCCATTTTATGAATCCTTTCTTTTATAGCAGATTTGTATAAACCATTCTCTTCAATTATTTCCCCTATAAATTTTCTAACCCTCTATTTGACCAGTATCTGTTAGCAGGAATTTTGGCGCATTTTTTGTTCGTGAAAAATTTGGTTTTATCAGCAGAAATTCTTAACCATGTTCTACTCGCTATATCTAAAAAATTAACGTATGTTACTGCAGATGTCAGACGTACATTATTATTTTATTATTATTATTATTATTATTATGTTCGATTGGTACTGTGTTTAAAATGTTTTTACGTAATCTGATTTACATTATATTATTGCCTTATTTTTTAATCTTTAAGTTTCTATTACAAAAGTCATACATTTAAGAAAGTAAAGGCTGAGAAATTTAAT
This sequence comes from Magicicada septendecula, assembly GCA_034769895.1. Taxonomy (NCBI): domain Eukaryota; kingdom Metazoa; phylum Arthropoda; class Insecta; order Hemiptera; family Cicadidae; genus Magicicada; species Magicicada septendecula. Next base: position 307,626,406 of record CM068375.1, read on the forward strand.
CATAATAAGAGTAACCGTCTGAAGTTCGTGTTGTTGCGAGTAATTTGTCGATACGGTTATACGGTTATGGTCGATATTAGGCGTGTAAACGTTACGACGCTGCGTGGGCGGAACGAAAACCCAATTTATCGTCGGCAAAACATTTTGAAGTTTTCCTACGAGAACAATTGGGGACTCGATTTTCACGGAATGTTCTTCTTTTCGGATATCATTTGTGTACGGTTTGTTCAGTCTGACACGTTTAAATAAATGACCATGGAATTAGAGTACTTATCGATTCATGAAAAAAGGTAAAAAGCATCTTATGACAACAACAACGTTTTAATGAAGCTCATGCATGTTATCGCATTTTCAGTGACATAATTTGAGTTCAACTTCCACTGTTCTAAACTTCCACAGTAGTGTAAGTATATGTTAAACCTCTATATAATTGAAGACACGATGTCTGTAACTCTCTGATCTTCGTTGTGAAATGTCGAATTTTCACTAGAATAATATAAAACAGAAACTTTTTAGCTTTAATAATTATATTAATTTAACTCACATTAAGTGCAGCATTTGTTTTAAAAAATATTCACAAAAACAAAACAAGGGCCTTTGCACAATTTACACTCTCACCTATTTATGAATCAATTTTACGAAGTTCTAGTTACTAACAGCATGATTTAATTTATTTTAATAAGTTACATATAAATTAACTCACATGTTTATATTCAAAAGTCTTTTTTTGAAGAATTTAGATGCAAATACATTTTTTTTATTTAGCTTATATATCTGAAGGTTAAATAATATCAAAAACTGTCAAAATGTTGGATAATAATACGCTTCACATTAAAATATATTCTAGTTAAACGAATTTTACTTAATATTTAATGATATAAATAATTCAAGGTAAAAAATGAAATTTAAAATATTATTAACGATTATGTATTAACATTATTACAGCAAAAATTTTCCACACTTTATTAAACACGCAATTGAACTTACCTAGACTGCAGCATTAATTATTGTACGGCTGTCCCGATACAGCCTTATTTGCTTCCAAACCTTTAGCTCTTGGTGGGCTCTTCTCGCAAACACTTTTATTTCTGTGACTAATAACTTCTGTTCTTCACATCCAATGTTCTTTGGTCAACCATAGTAATCTTGGCTTTATATGGAGTGTTAAGGTCTTCGTCTGTAGTTTATTCTACAGTCAAACATTCTGGTAAACCTTCATCAGTACCACGTACCTACCTTGACTACATGATAAAGTTGAATCCACTGACTTCGTGGTTACTTACAATAGTTATGCCGGCTGGCGGTGGTTTATTTCCGGGGACTTGACTATCATGTGTGGCAGATATTTTGCCAGTTTTTGACTTCTGAAGTAATCGTTAGGCAGTTTCTTCCTTCCCGTAGCGTTCAACTAGATGCTTGTCTCGGCGCAATTTCTTCTCTTTTTTCGCTTCGTTGATGTTGTGTTATCATCATCATCATCATCATCATCATCATCATCATCATCATCATCATCATCATCATCATCATCATCTTCTTCAAGGATTAAACCAAGGATGGTTTGTTACATTCCCAAAAAGGCAAAGATTAGTTACTCCAGCGCTTCCTCGGACGTCCCACACCTCTCCGTCCCCTCGGCTTATAGTTCCATGGTTGTTTGGGGCTGTGGCAGTCATCCATTCGGCAAAGATGTTCCCATTAATTCAGCCGATACTGGGCGATCCTGTCGAGTATACTCATAATATTCAGTTCCTGCCGTATAGACTATCTGTGTTTCTTTTATGATCATGGAGAATATACCCTGTCACGTGCATGAGAAATCTCATTCCAGCCGCTTGGATGCGACTGGCCTGGCCTTTCGTTAGAGTCCAATTCTCAGACCCATAAAGAAGTGCGGGAAGGGCCATCACCTTGTAGAATTTTAGGCGTGTTCCTTTACTTGCTCACTTAAGGGTTCGCTTAATGGTCCCGCACATAAGGTTGAACTTATGCAACTTATTCACAACGTCGTTGATTGTATTATAAGAAACACTGTAGCCCATGTATCAAAATTGCCAACTTGTTCCAGGACAGTACCATAAATAACAATTTTGCCCGTACGGGATCAGTTCCACGTAAAGACACCACCTTAGTCTTAAGTGTGGATATTTGCAATCCAGATGTTGTGTTATGTTTATCTTAAGTTTCTACGGCCGCAGTTTAATCTTGGCATTATTTCGGCTTTTCGAGTAGTCCACCTTCACTTCTGTCTTGACCGTGAACTGGCTAACTTTTGTTAGATACAATAATTGAGCGGTTAGCGGTGTTCTTTTTTTCCTGAGGGACGTAGGACAGACCAGCCACTAAGGATAGACTGCTTCATTTGCAGCCGAAACTTTGGTTAAAGAGGAAAGAAGACTACGAGCTTGAAACTCGAACATCATAAACAAAGCCAAAAGTAAACCCCGGCCGTGGAAAGCTTATAATAACGTGAACCATAGAAATGTTCCTAACGGTTCGTACCATGGAATGTATAATTTGCCTTTACAAAAATTTACACCCGTTAACTGAAGAAAGCAGGAAAAGACATGTTGGCTGATCCCTTTAATGATGACTTATTTCGCTTACCCGTACCTGTAACATAGCAGTATTACTTTACCAACGCCGTAAACAAACCGTGTAATAGAGCGTGCATTATATCTTCAGTTTGGTCCTTTATCTTCTGTAAATCTAAATCATCTACATTTTCAATTGTGATGACACTGATAGGCATCGGATGTTCGAGTTCTGAAAATGAATCAGTGCGAAATAGAGTCGAATTTTTGATGCGCGGCTATGAAGTGCATAGGGATGTATACATATACATAATTACGGTACTTGGCTAGGAACTCAGAAATTATATAAGATTATATTAATCTCAAATTAATATTACGCCCCATCCAGCTAAACAGCTAGAATCATATTGATATCAGTGTCTAGCAAAACATACATGGGTGGAATTGCGACTTAATGTTTAACAGTTGCCATAAGTATGATAGATACCGAACTATCAGAACGACATACGTTACGCCAAATTTAAAATATATATTTAACCATCCAATTTTGATTTAAAAGTAAGTGTTTCAATTTGTAAAGTAAAATAAAAACAAAATTGTAAATGTTATAATAGAAATTAAAAGTAAATATTCGTAAATTAGTACAAGATTTCAACATTTAAAAATTTTTTTTAAATTTTGATACATACTTTTAACAAATCTTTGCCATTTGGTATCAAATTATGTATCGATACAATTGTAAGCTTGAAGTTGAATTGATTATTTTTACCACTGTTATTTTTGTTGGTGTCATGGAATATCAGGCGCAGAGCCACGGGAAATTTCCCCCTAAATGGTCACAACAGATGAAATTTTTTCTTTGTTTTGTGATTGTAAATATGATACAATATTCTTATATTGGCTCATATTATGTATTATGAGGCTCATAGTTTATCTCCGAAATTACTTTAAATTGTAACTGTACAATACCATCACGTTAATTTTTGTTTGATACATAACTTTAAGTAACTGTAAGTAAATGTTGTTAAAAGAACAATGAACGGACAAACACAGATATGATTTTATACTTTTATGTTAATAAGTTTACTGGTTGATAATAATGCACTGTATTTTCATCTGCGCTTATGCCTATCATTTTCACTGTAGAACACTAAAGAATGGTCCAATTTTTTATATTCCTCCCCAAAGTCATCTCTTACCCACCACACCAAAATTGCTTGCCGGATCCGCCTATGTGGGATGTAATATAATTTACGGATTAAAAAAATTATTCTAAAATAGAGAACAACTTTTCAAGAGTTGATTTTGGGAACAACAAAGTTTATTTGGAAGTAGTTTAGTTCATGGTTAGTTGATGCTTCTAGTAAATACTGTGTCTACATACATTCAACAGATATAGTGTTCTCTCCACTCCCAGTCTTTATTGTAAGTTGCCTGTGCTGTGAGTCATCTTTTGTTGAGGTGCCCTTTCTACAACGTAGCTCCCCGAATCGTCAGTGTTCCTCTGTTTAGGTCATCTGGTGGCGACAAAACATTAATTTTGAACATTCTACTGTGTCATAGTTAGAAACATTATTTGCCAGGCCGTTAGGCCGTGGTCTAAAGTTTATGTTGACACACGTCTCGTTCTCATCTCATATCATAGTGTCACTTCATCACTGAGGTGAACTGGCAGACACCGTGCCAATTGTTTCCGACACTGATGATGGCTGACTGGTGGTGAGGCCGAAACGTCTGTCAACACAAACTATAGACCACGGCCTAACGGCCCGGTAAATAATGTTTCCAACTACGTGGACGCTGGCCGTGAAAGCCGAATTCTACTTCTATTGTCTCGTTTACCGTGGATATTCAGACCGTCTTAAGCTGTGCTTGTTTGATCTTTACAGTCGGCCCTATGTAGTTTTTAAAACTCAGTATCAGTATATCCAATTTATATCAGCTTTATATCCCTTGTTAATTTTTCGTCGTACGTACTTTTTTCTGTGAAATTGTTCATAAGTTCCTTTGCAGCTATTCAATCATCACATCATCAAATCTTGTTGCGTTTCGCTTATACAGTTGCTAATGTTATCCGTAACACAAAACTGTTTGTATTAAGGCTCCTCCAGTTGCAAATTATTTTGACTCAAGCCGTCAGCGCCGTACTAATAACTACACAAGTTACATACTGGAACAAGTTAGTAATTTTGAATACCTGGGCTACAGTGTGTCTTATAATGAAATGACGTTGTGAATATGTTGCATAAGTTCAACCTTATGTGCGGGAGTATTAGGCAAACCCTTAAGTCAGCAAGGAACACGCCTAAAATTTTACAAGGTGATGGCTCTTCCCACACTTCTTTATGGGTCTGAGAATTGGACTTTAACGAAATGCCAGGCCAGTCGCATCCAAGCGGCTGAAATGAGATTTCTCAGGCACGTGGCAGGGTATACTCTCCATGATCATAGAAGAAACACAGATATACGGCAGGAACTGAATATTATGAGTATACTCGACAGGATCGCCCAGTGAATTGGTGGGGACATTTTTGCCGAAAAAACTCTCCAAAAAACTCTGGAACTATAAGCCGAGGGGACGGAGAGGTGTGGGACGTCCGAGGAAGCGCTGGAGTGACCAGCTGTAATATTTGCCTATTTGAGACCGGAACAAACCATCCTTGGTTTAATCCGTGAAGATAATGATTATGATAATACTAAAAACACATACATATTACACATAAAATTGTATGAACATAACATCAGATGTCAACAGAGAAAAAGTCGCAATCGCACGAAAACGGGACTGGCTGAAAGAGTGCACGGTTACGTAGAGTCCATTTTAACGTAGTACACGAGTTTCCGCGATTTGAATATTTAAATGTAATAGAGAACAACAGTTTGAAAGGGCAACCGTTATTGTAGGCGACATTAGTAAGGCAATCAATAGCTTAGTGACGCCGGACCCCCCTGGCCGTCCCACATTCTCGTCTGCCTCAAATTTCCATTTCCTAACAAACCTCTGCTTGTAATGGTATTTTTCCTTTTCACTCTTATATATTTCACCCGCTCTTCGTATACCTAAAGAGTGAGTATGCGCGTGCTTATGACATACATTGGCACGCAGTTGCTGTTCATTAATTATGAATTTATTTTGTAAATTTAGTTGTACATTTATTGTATTATTTCTTAATATTTCATTATCGTTGTATGTTTTTAGTTAGATGTAAACAACATCAATGCAATGTTACGCTATTACAGAACGTTGTACGTGTTTCTCGGCTATTCCAGCGGAGCCCGGCTGTAATGTGTGTGTGCGTACATACATATTGCTGCTACTGTGAGATGAAGGACGATTACGTGACACTTGTCACGCGTCCATTGCCGAGATTCTTCCAGACTCATCGGTCCGCGCGCGCTGTGTTCAATGCCGCAAGCAATTACTCTCTAGTGTAGTGTTGACGCGTGTTGTGGATTATTCTGGAATCTTAGCGGGGTATAAGTATAAGAATTCAGCGACGCTTACCCCGTGTTTAAGTGGCGATTTATTCCAGTACGGTTCGAAGTAGTGTTACGGATTTAATCGGTTAATAGAACCGATTAACCGATTAAAATTTGAACTTCGATTAATCAATCAAAACTACTTAATCGAATAATAGAGTCGATTAAAATTAATCGGTTGTTGAAATTTTCTTTTATGAGAAGTTGAAGCTTGTCCACCAAATACCTGAGTTATGTCTTGTCACTTGAACGAGAGTCCCGTTATTTTAAATCATTTAGTACTGCTGGAAGTTCCCAGAAAAACACTGAAAGAGAAAGGGTGGTGTAGTTGCAGTGGTTTTCAAAAGCCAGGTAGCGGCATGTCAGATTTAGTCCGTGTACGATAAGATCTACAAAAGAAGGCTGAGTCAGGTGCCTACTACTAATTGTCTGAGAGGGGGTGAGTATGCTAAAACTAAGAGTCCCACAAGAGCCTGTACTCTCATCCTAACAATGGGCGACCTATAGTATAGTAAAATTGAAAGTTAAGGGCATATGCGCAGAAACCAATTTAAGAATTTATGGATGGACGAGTCCACTTTGAAATTGTGAATGGCGGGAGGGTACCGGAGAATCAGCTGGTATGCAAGTGAAGGTGTCGCCAACTTTAGTTACCCGTACATTCTTAGTTATTGTGTAACGTACTATCTCAGTCGTGCATTTGTTATTATTATTTCAATTTATTTTTAATTATACCGTTGTTTTACAGTCACTCATTTTTATTAGTTATTTAATTTTTTAGTTAATTTCTATTGGTAGTTTTTATTCTGTAATTACAATTCTGTAATTATTTGTGTTATCATCCAGTAACGAGATTTGTTAAAATGGATACTTTTCCTTCAACTAGCAAAGACAGGATACAACAAATTCCGTTGCGATAAGAACGGTCAGAAAGGCTGTAGTTTTTTACGTCTCAGCAGTACACAATGACAGACCAAACAACACTCAGATATGTTTATAAAACATTCTGATATGTAAAAGAACGTAAATTCTCACATCTCACAGCGACTCCCTCCACATAGCCTTTCCCCTCTGACCGTAAGCGTTTCGCGCATTTCCATGCCATTAACTTTCAATTTTGCTATAATAGTAACAGTTGGACAGGTCGCGTGTTACAGTGTGTTTATTCAGGTGAGGAAAACTTGTGTTTTTCAAAGAGGCTACTTTTTGTGTGTGTGTTTCTTGATACCGTGCGTGAAATCTGTGTTATGGCGTACGAAGACTTACGAGGAAGACTCGGTGGAAGTTTTGGATATAAATTGAACGACGGTGGTAAAGTGACGGACAGGAAAACCGTTTTCTGTAAGCTTTGTGGGAAATCATTTAGCTACAGCGGTAGCACTAGCAGTTTGCAATACCATTTAAAACACGTCCATCCCTTACAAAGTGTTGCTGAATCATCTGTTGTTAATGCAAGTTCATCTCAGTCGAACTTGAAACATTTCATAGTGAAACCAATCTCTTCATTAAAGGAGGCTGAACTAACAAATAAAATTGTGAAATGGATAGTAAAAGACAGTCGACCTATCATAATTTCGGATGAAGGGCTAAAAGAAGTTTTAAGGGAAGCTGTAGGTAGTAGTTCTTATAATCTTCCATCTAGAGACATTGTAACTAGACGGATTGAGAAACTTTATGATGTCGAACGATCCAAGCTGCTAGACAAACTAAAAGAAACTGAATTTGTTCGCCTAACAGGTGATTTCTGGACATCGATAGCAAATCAAGGTTATTTGGGTGTTAGTGCTTATTGGATTGATTCTAACTGGGCGTTCTGCAGCGCTGCGTTAGAAGTGAAACATAGTGCAGCAAATTGTACGGAAGAATTCGAACAAGTTGTGTCTGACTGGAATCTTCAAAGTAAAGTAGTTTCAATATGTACAGACAATGCCAGGAAATTACAAATTACATTTTATAAATTAAATTTGTAAGCCATTAGTATGATAATTTGTTAGTACCCAAACTCGATTAATCGATTAAACCTTCTTGATTAACCGATTAAATATTTTGATCGATCGACAGCACTAGTTCGAATTATTGTGGCGAAGTGTTATGGGTTTTATAATTGTGCGAGACTCTATTAGTTGATATTATTATTGTGTGTGAACAGTTTTTATTTGATTTGTTGTAAGAGACTATCTTGTTGATTACAAACTGTTTAATTGTGATAATTAAAGCTGGTGATTAGTGACTTAATTGGTGTCTTGTATTTTGTTTTCCACTGTACCATACGACGATCAGTAGACCGTCGTAACAGTAATATGTTATCAGCATGTTGGAATACGAATACGCTGTGTAGGAAACCCGACGTGGACTGTTCAACTTTTGTGTCAACACTATTCGAGGTGGAAAGACTTTGTTCTGAAATTCCATTAAAGAAAAAAAATCAATAATAAGTAAAAGTTTCTTGGAAACTAGCTGAATAATGATAGCGGGCTATTTGGGCTTCACTTGTGCTGCTTGAACCGTTCGTTGGTACTATACACTTAGGCCTACACAGCGCTTGATTTTACTCAACACTATAGGTTACAATAGATAAGTATCGATTCGGATAAGTTTGTCAGGAAATCAGTTTCACACTAAATTTTGTTAACTTCGTGAATTTGGATACTGAAAATTTCAGGGATTTTGATCGCTTTATTATACTGACTGCCTTTTAGGCAATATTGGTGTTGGAATTTCAGAAGAATCTGGAAAGCTATTTAAGGTTTTAGCAAATACATTGAAGTTCTCCAGTCGTCTCTTTCGTAGTTATCTATATTTTCACTTTACATTTTTGGTTATTTCTTAATTGTAAATTTTGTTTATTTTATTCTTAGTCTGTTTCCTGCGTTTATTTTCTTTTTTAATCGACAGACTACCTTTTCTTATTTATTTACTTCTTCGAGGGATACGATTCGAATTGAGTTTATTAATATTTGGAAAATAATTGCAATTGTTATGGTGATTAAATGTTTTAAACCTATGAAGTTTTTATTAGTGATTATTCTGTACATACGTCTTACACATTTTTCTTATGTATTTTCGTTTGACTCTAGTATCTGTTAGGTCTAAGCAGTAAATTTTAATGTACGAGTATTTTTCTTTTCTTCTTAAATGTATTTCTGTAACGTTTTAAAGTAAATAATTTGGTCTTGTACGCTGATATTGATAATTAAATGTTTTAATATATCAGCATCTCTGTTTCAGTCCCTATTTGGACGTTTGTCTAGTACGTTGTTTGGGCATTATATCAGGTTTATGAAGAACACGTTTGGCAGTACTTATATTTTTTTTATAATTTGATTTATTGAAAAATAAATCTTATAAGTTTGTATAAGGATATTAATTGATGAGTCGTTGGGCACTTGGTGAAACATATTAATAGAAAGGTTTTTAAAAATATACAAAACTTGTTTATATCTTATACACAAAAATTTTTATATTTTGCATTCAGATTATAATTAGTTTTTACAGACACTTGACCTTCCCTTAGCTCCTTCCCTTGACCCTCCATCTTCACACCACACACATGTCTGGATACACGCCCTAAACAGATGTTCACCACCCTAACATCCTCTGTTTATTTGTTCACTTATCTCTTTGACAGTAGCTTGAGAAGCTGAAACAGCTGTCAGAGTTAAATAAAAACTGTGAAACGTACCAAGTGTTTATATACAGTATTTTTAAAAATTTGTATAAATTAAAAATTACAAAATGTTACAGATACTTACACTATTGTTAATGCTGATTATTTGGTTAACGTACTTTGTATGTGAAAACACTTTTTGAAATCTTTTGTCGTCTACTTTTTAGTAGTTGAGAATCAGTTTAAACCTAACCATATGCAAATGGTGGAAAATTTGCTGTACAAATGTCCCGAAGGGGGCACACTACTGGGGTCTGTGGGTTTGGTACCCGACCTACTAAAAAACTACCTCCCTTTCCTTTTTTAGAACACTAACCTGGAACTGTTTGACATACTATTTCGTGCTAGAGCTATTGTTCTTCAGCTCTAGGGGTCACATCTGACTTGTTATTCTTCTATATTGTCAAAATCTATCTTCTTCGCCCTGAAAATAATTTGTGCGAAGCCTACCGTTCCAGGTGTCCTCCCCTTGAAACATCGCTTCAACGATGTTATCCGGGGAGATCTCCGGCCTAATATCTTCTTGAAACGATCGTCTATGTTGCTTCCATCTGTCGCAGACGAAGAACGTATGGTTGATGTCGTCCGCAGCTCCCGGGTAGTACGGGCACTCTGGTGATTCGGCCTTTCCAACTTCCTTCTGGTAAGAACGAAAATACCCGTGTCGAGTCAGAAACTGGCTGTGGTAATAGTCGCTCTCCCCATACTTTGTCACCGCCCACGGCTGCTCCTACTTGATGAGCCTTCTTGTGCAGCGACCTCGCTCTCCTTGCTCCCAAGCTCTCTGCCAGCTCTCCAGCATCTGACTTCGGGCCTCTCGGTGTGCAGCTTTGCCACCTACCTCCTTCTCCATCTGAAAAACGGTCTTACGTTCCTTGGCGACAAGGTCGATCGGCATCACTCCGACCTTATAATAATAATAATACCTACATAATAATAATAATTATTATTATATCGAAGTAATAAATTCAATGATAGTAATAGGCCTATATAACAATAAGAATCTTCTTTCTTTAAACTTAATTCAATTAACCGATTATAACAATTTGTGTTTGTTTACTCTTGTAAATAGAAATATTTTGTTTACGAATAAGGTATACGAAGAACCGTGCAAGAATTTCATTAACATCCGTGCAGATATAGCTGGAATACTACTACTATATGCTTGAAAGTATAAGCTGTCGTAATGGAGGGAACTAGGATATCGGAAAGAAACAGTTACAAATAACACACGTAGGAATGATCAGCAGTGAAGAATCGTGAGTAACGAAGGTTAGTAATACAGTAAAGAGAGAGACCAGCAACTCATCTGGTATGAGCGTGACCGGCATAGAAGAGAACAGACTCTCCACAAAGACAATTAAATGGATACCTCCAGTAAGCTGGATAAAGAACTACACGGAATATATAAAAAGGCTTATTGGTGTGAGAAACGTGATGGATAATATGGGTGGAAGGTATTCGAAGCGTCGAAAAACGTTCAAAAACCGATCAATAGATTACATATATGTATGAGTATAATGTATATTTTTATTTTTAAGAAATGCTCATATTTTTGTTCTTCTTCTTCAGCACTACAGCCCAACGTGAGCCCTGGCTTCTTCAATCTTCTCCAAAGTCTCCTGTACAATGCCATCTCAGTGTACCCTTCACATCCATTCTTCTGAGTTCTCACATTCTATGTAGCTACGATTAGCTCATGTTTGACTTTTGATTTTTTCTATGATCCATTACTCATAGCTTTCGTTTCCCAATAAGACAGTACTTCCCGAGCTTGGTTTCATAACAATTTTGTTTTTACTGGACGTTAACCCAACGTCCACGCAAACCCCCAGCCTGGAGGACCAGATGATTCATACTTATGTTACATACATTAGTATTGGTAATTTTATTAACAGAGTTGAACGAAAGTAGTATGAATCGTATAAAAGTTACAGTTAAAAATGTTCGGAACACAAATTATAAATTAAATGTACTCTTGTAAATAAAGTTTAACTGGTTACGTTCGCATATACGCACACTTTATTTGTCATTTCAACATTTTTTCAATACGATTATAAGTTTACAGCCTTTCGTGTTTTACAAACGAATATTTCGCTTGCGTTTTGTAGTTAAATGTCGCCGACCATGTACCAGGCGTCGCCGGCTTTGCAACAGGACTCGACGTCGCCGCCGACCTCAAGGCTGACCAAATGTACATTCAACAAAAAAAAATAAACGAATCTATTACGAAAGATACGAAACGTGAAATAAAGATGTTCACACACGTCTGTTTTCAAAGAGTCCGGTTATATTTTTGACAGTTTAAGCTGCATTGGATTACGTTAGTTAAGATTTTGCAATAAATCGTTTGTTCGATTAAACTTGTTTTTAAATGTTGAAAAGCTTTATAAAAGATGCAATAAGAAACGTAAATCTACAGGGTAACATTAGAAAATAATGATAAGTGTAAATTATGATAATAAAATAATGATATATTATTCAAAATATCTTGACCACTACGCAGTGGCATAAACACTGTTACGACGGTCTACTGATCGTCGTAGGTACAGTGGAAAACAAAATACAAGACACTAATTACGTCACTAATCACCAGCTTTAATTATCACAATTAAACAGTTTGCAATTGACAAGAGAGTCTCTTACAACAAATCCAATAGAAATTAATCACACGCTATAAACATGTTCACTAATAGAGTATCGCACAATTACAAAACACATAATACTTCGCCACAATACTTCAAACCGCACTGTGTAAATCGTCACTTAAACGCACAGAGTAATCGCCCGACAATAACTCTGAACTATAATACTACGAACATCATTCCAATAACTCGCAACTCAAACTAACTGAGCGTCGCTGAGTACTTGTATTTATACCCCGCCGAAAATCCAAAACATTCCACATACTAGGCATTAGATCTACACTACGAGGTAATTGATTGCGGCCTTGACACAGTCCGCGCGGCTGGTGTCGTCTAGAAATGTCTCGCGAATGCATGTTGAAATCACGTACGCACTCAACATTATAGCCGGATTCTTCTGGAACATTCGAGAAACACGTAGATTGTTCTGTAATGTCGTAACAATACGGAAGGATCGGGGGATCAATCCCTTCCCCCCAAGAGCTATTAAAAATCTTAAAGCGAAATTCTATAACCACTTAACGTAGATACATTTCTAAGCCAATTGTGTGTATGAAAACAAGGCTTATAAATAAAAGGTACAAAATTTGTAAATTAATAAATTTCTTCTTTATTATTAATAACTCGTTCAACATTTGATAAACAACGTAAGTGGTTGAAGCCTTACCTACATTTTACACAATGTATCTATAAAATTTAACGGATATAATCGTAAAATTCTAATTATCCTGAGGCAGATGTGGAGCTCAGTCTTGAACATTGAAGCTAGTCTTATCCCCCCACAGAAATTAATAAACGTCGAGTTCTCTTATTAATGACAATCATTCAACATTTGATAAATAACGTAAGTGGTTGAAACCTTACCTACATTTTACACAATGTATCTATAAACAACGTAAGTGGTTGAAGCCTTACGTACATTTTACACACTGTATCTATAAACAACGTAAGTGGTTGAAGCCTTACGTACATTTTACACAATGTATCTATAAAATTTAACGGAAATAATCGTAAAATTCTAATTATCCTGAGGCAGATGTGGAGCCTAACATTGAAGCTAGTCTTATCCCCCCCTAAACATGTTTTTTTAGGTTAGAAGTACAATAACTTTGTTAAATAACTAATAAATGCATAAAAGTTAAAAACAAAACTTGTAAAGAATTTAATTCTGAGAAAAATGGTATAAATAAAGTCAATAAAAATCAACAAAAAATTCCAATTGTTTCCAATTTTCCAAAATTTGTTTTTAGGCAAAGATTTTTCTGTTTTACGTCGGATATCATGAAACTTATGGGAGATACAGTTCTGCGACCTGTTTTATTCGATTTTTCAGGTCAAAAACCATAAGAAACAACAGAATTCGCCCCTTCCCAGAATTTCAGAAAGTCTTCATTTACCCGGGGGAACCGAAACCCGGGCGAAATCTTTTGCTAGCCGTAACTCGCTTACAAAGCATTTCCGGACATATGTTTATATGAACTTTTTTTCTTCTTTTACACTATAGAACCATTTCTCAAATTATTTCCCTCTCCTCCCGGGACACCCTGTATATGCGCGATCGGGCGCGCGCGCGCACACACGCGCATTGAGAGACGGGGGGAGAAAGAGAGAGACATATGCTGTTATTTCGGCTTGAATCCTTCAAAAAAGACCTTCCGGAATGGGTTTTTCATGTGGGTAATTCCTCTCTATCATTTTTAAGCTATTAATTCCTTATCATCTCCGATGAAATGATTTGTTCTTGGACCTTCCTAGTATGTCGAGCCGCCGCCGAAGTGAACTGACGGTTCATAGCATAGTCTCCTCAAAACCTACTGAGGACAAAAAATAAATTTTATTTTTCTTTAGCTAATATACAAACCGAATAAAACTACGGCTGAGCAAAACCACGTGCAGGAACTAGTTTTAACAGATTGCAAAGGGCCTTATCAATATCTGAGTTCTCGCTTTCCCTTAATTGCAAGTAGGCCTACATTAAAATGTTTAAAAATTAAATATTATTACATTTCCAACGTTATTGCGGTATCTTCAACAAGGCTGTCAGCCACGTCAATATACACGCAAGCGTGAGTATGGCGATACGTATATAAATACACGAATGTATGTATGTTTGTATTTGTGTGTGGGCGCGCGCGATTACATTTCTGAATTCATTTTTGAAGTTGATAATTTTGAATAATTTAATAAGCAATTTTGAATACCCGGACTACAGTGTGTCTTATAATACAAGCAAGAACGTGGTGAATAAGTTGCATAAGTTCAACCTTATGTGGGGGACCATTAGGTGAACTCTTAAGTCGGCAAGTAAAGGAACACGCCTAAAATTTTAAAGGTGATGGCCCTTCCCACACTTATTTATGGGTCTGAGAATTGGACTTTAACGGAAGGCCAGACCAGACGCATCCAAGCGGCTGAAATGAGATTTCTCAGTCACGTGGCAGGGTATACTCTCCAAGATCATAGAAGAAACACAGACATACGGCAGGAACCGAATATTATGAGCATACTCGACAGGATTGCCCTGTATCGGCTGAGTTAGTGGGAACATCTTTGCCGAATGGATGACTGCTGCATTCCCAAACAACTATGGAGCTATAAGCTGAGGGGACGGAGGGGTGTGGGACGTCCGAGGAAGCCCTGGAGTGACCAGCTCTGATCTTTGCCTGTTTGAGACCGGAACAAACCACCCTTGGTTTAATCCTTGAAGATTATGATGATGATGAAGTTGATAATTTTATACGTCTGTGATGTTTATAATCTTTGTTGATGTCGCTTTCTGAAGTGATGTTTAAAGTATATGGCTCTACAAAAATATGTTTATACGTAATTCATAATAGTGCAGTAACAAGTTTTAACATATTACATTACAGATTCCTAATATACATTTGTCAGGGTTATGAATATTTAATATAGTGATAATATTGATATACATTCAATATATATTTATCAATATTTATTGTATTTCCGACTAACCTTCGTTCTCAGTGCTCTAGGATCTGGAGTCTTCATTTAAACTTGTGTAATAAAGAATTTCTTGGTCATTTGTTTGTAGCAGATCCTTAATTACTTAATTTTTTTTGTTTATAATACAGTATAGAAACTTCCAATGAATATGCATAGCCTTTCAGTGAAACTAAGGGAAGAAGTATGCAAGTTTTTAGGGTTTCAAGGCTGGCTTCAACATTTTTGAAATTCTTATTATCAGCCGGGCTGTTAGCCCGTGGTTAACAGTGTCCTTATTGACAAATGTTTCGGCCCCACCAACGGAGAGGATCGTCAGTGTCTAGATTGGCACGGTGTCCGCCAATTCACCTCAGACAATCTCTACCTCATCTCTGAGGTGAATTAGCGGACGCCGGGCCACCCTAGACACTGATGATGGCTTCCAATGGTGGGTCCGAAACGTTTGTCAATAACGACAACTGTGGACCACGGTCTAACAGGCCGGCTGGTAATAATTTCGACAATAAGGGAAGAAGAACACGAAACTACCTCGATGCTATTTAAACGAAGATTCTTAGCAGTTATATGCACCTAGATCTCAAAAACTAACAAAGAAATCTTAAAAAAATTTTCTCTCTGTCCTAAAAAGTATGAAGAAGCTACTTTAGTAAAACTGAAAAAATACAATGAAACCCACAGAAGTAAAAATAAAAATAAAAGTAACAAATTTAAAACAATTTTTTGTTATACTTCAATTTTAATTTTTACTTTTATAACTCTATACAAAAATAAATTTATTATAAATTTCCTACAATGTGTACCTCTCTTAACGTTGTTGCTATACAATAAGTATTTCAGCTACAACGGAAGTAGAGATACAGGAAGATTTATATTAAAAATTCACTACTTTTGGGCAATGAGAAAAACTAATAGCATAAAGTAATTTAGTGTATACATGCAGATTTAAAGCTCTTGAGGTTGGTATTCATGTTTCCTCTTTTGATTTTCATCTCTTTATTCTAGTCTCTTTGGTGATTTATAAAGTTGCTTTTTCCGCTTTGTGGCGAAGCGTTCATCAGTTATTCTAAAAGCAACTCTTGTGTTTTGGCTTACGTCTGAACCTAGTCTTTCTAGAATCTTATTCAGTCATTTGTTCGTTCGTTAAACATTCATTCCATACATCGAATTATAGTATATTGTAACCTGTAAAATATTTTTTGGTGGTAACGGTTGAATAATGTTATAAAAAAATCCGTTAGGCTTTTGAGTTTTAGCACGTGTGGATTTAACAAGTACCGATAACTCACCATTTGTTAACTAGTTTAATTTTTAATAAATCTTCTTCAACGATGGTAAGAATAGACAAGCTTCTCCAGTTACTTTTAGGTTCACTACTGTCACTATGAATCTTCACCACAACACGCTGCTTATCAGTATCTTGATCCGAAAATTTAAAAACCGGAGTAAAATATTTTTAAAATAAATAACGTTATATAACTTTATTACATTGTTATGTATCAGACTTTTCAGGTAAGAATGGAGAATTTTATGACGTAACAAAATTTGAATTTTGACTCATTCAGCGATTTTCTTTAAATAACTCTGTAGAAGTAAGTATTCTGATAACTCTTATCTTCTGGATAAGTCTACTTCAGATTTTTGATTAAACTAACTGCTTTCTGTTCACATTTGATTGTTAAAAAAAAAATCGAATAAATGGAATTGTTATTGTTATACTGGCTGCTAAAAACTGATTATTATATAACCCGCAAATTTAGTCCGTCCGTATTAATGAAGTATTAAATAATTTCGTTTAATTAATTCATTTTGTTAATAATCAGAATAACAGTCAGTATATAACATATCGGCTTACACATTACAATTACTGCATAATATTGCAAGAATATGAAAAGTGGTATTTTTATGTACTTCCTAATTGCACAAGCTGTGTCGCTACATAAACGAACGGAAAGAAAAACGTTACAAAAAAAAGCATAATTTGATGTAAAATGTTATTATTGGCAGCGTTCTTTGTGTGCATTAGGGATTCGATTGGGTCGAATGACGTCACGACGCTATGTGTCGTTTTGCAGTAGTAACTCGAAACAGACAAAGTGGCGTCAAACTGGGCTGCAGCGTTGCCAAGTCGCACATCAATACAGTAAACCGCCCGCTCACTTGCAAAAAGTCTTAAAGGATCACACGCCCAATTCGCTTCTCTCTCCCCCCCGTACACTATTAGTAACTATGTTTGGCCGTGAGTCGCCAGTGTATCACATTTAAATCCAATTATTATTTATAGAGTTCTTATTGTGTATAATCAAGTCCGGTCGATACACACGATGTTAAGTGATCTGCAAAACGGTTCGCATCGCTTGGGTTTAGCATTTTTATATTCCTTCGCACAATTCACAATAAAATATGTTTTTCGGACTCTGTTCAAATGTGTTGTACTTGCCTCTGTTCAATCGTTATGCCCATGTTTTATTTAAAAAAAATTGTTATTTCGTATAAATCTGAAGAAATATTTTTCGTAGTTTACAATAACTTAAATATGATTCTGATGAAGCTGAGAAACGTTGTTTATTAATTTTAAAAATCTGTTTCTAATTTTAGATAAAATCTAACAATAAAATTTTAGATAATCATTTTCTTTTACAATAAAAATGCAGAAAACTGAAAATAAGGAAAAGCCAACTATACAAATAAATAGACATTAGCCTAATTGTATACCATACCTTTACATTTGAATAGTCATTTTGCATTACACAACTCAGGTAATAGTAGACAATAGTCTGTATGAAGATGTACAGTGTTATGTCTACGACAGATGTTAAATACATACAATATGTTTCATGTAAAGTATAAATATGCTCTTCGAGTGTTAGTTGTATTGACTTCGTGTACAATGCCAGGGTTGATACAATCATTTGGTTCCACTTTTCCGCCAACACAATTAATAAAAATACTTTATAGCTTTGATAACTCGATCTAATCAGGGCCGGAGGAGGTTGGGATTATCGAAAATTTCCGAATGTCGACAAATATCGAGCGATTTCCGCAACCGAATAATGAAAGCTAAACATTTAGGTACTGACTGCTATCTACTTAATTGTGGTTAAAGGAATAAAGTTCTAAAGTTCAGCGATCCCAAAACTAATTTATTTTGGAAACCAAGTTATTAAACTAGAATACGTAAAAACATTTAGTATGTATTAGAGTATTCTAGTAAATTTTTTATAAAAGAAACTTTGATTCCCTAAGGTTTTACATATTTTTTATATCCGCCTTATTTAGTTTACTATGAGAATTAATAGTTCTGTTAGAATAGTTTTTTCGAGATTTCAAAAAATCAGTATAACAGATGGTGATGACAGGGTTAGCTTAGAAACACAAGAAGCTGCCTGTTGTACATTAATGAAGTGTTGTGTGTAAGGCGTCGTCGATTAGCTTTTTTTTTTTTTTTAATTTATTGGAGATCTGTAAGCTGTTCGACTGAGCGAAAATTTAACAAATTGGCTGACAACACACAGGATTATGAAGAGCTGACCATTGACAGCTCTTCTTGTTTTGATAATAGATTAAAGAAGTAACAAAATACAAAACTAAATGATAAAAACATGTAAACAAATGAACAAAAGTCACTATCACTTCCTGCTGGCATGATACAATAAGTTCAAACATTAAACACTGGGCCCATAAGGCACATATACAGGTTGACATTAACACGTATGAATGACACGAATACAAAAACATACAGAACAGATATCACAGACAGTACAATACAGAAAATACAGAGAATACATTATGAGTTAAACCTGAATGGTAAGTCTAATAGTTTGTGTCTTTTTAGTCTATAAATATCTTCACTGTTGTCTAACAAGTTAATTGCCAGGTGGTTGGGATGCTGTTCTAGTTTGGAGATGTGAGTCCTGCAGAGGCGCATGATTTCTTCTTTCACGGTTGAAACTTTGAGGTCGCGGTGTATAGAGTTATTTGAGACAAACCAAGGAGCGTCGACTATCGATCTAAGTGTTTTGGACTGAAAGCGCTGGATAATCTCAATATTACTTGTACTTGCAGTACCCCAAAGTTGAATACCATAAGTCCATACCGGTTTAAGCACGGCTTTATAGATCAAGAGTTTGTTGACGAGACTTAACCGTGATTGTCTGCCTATAAGCCAATAGATGTTTCTGACCTTGTGATTAAGTTGAAGCTTCTTAGATGTTATATGTTTTTTCCATGTTAGTCTCCTGTCCAGATGCATCCCAAGGTACTTAGCACTTTCAGCTTGCGGTACTGGTTGACCGTTAATTGTGACTGGAGGGCAGTTTGCCTTACGTGTGGTGAAGGTAACGTGGACTGACTTCGATGAATTGATTTTTATGCGCCAATTATCAAGCCATAACTGAACGCTGTTTAATGATTCTTGTAGTATAAGAGATGCTATTGAGGGGTCGGAGTGTGTCGCTAGGATCGCTGTGTCATCGGCGTAGGTAGCAACAGTGGTTTCACTTGCTGACGGTAAGTCCGAGGTGAACAGGAGGTAGAGCAGAGGACCCAGGACACTACCCTGCGGAACACCCGACCCCACTGGTAATAGAGGAGAAGTAGCATCGGAGTACTTGACTTGAAACACTCTGCCCACTAAGTAGGAATGTAAGATACGGTAACAATTATGTGGCAGATTTTTCTTTATTTTATAAGAGTCCAAGATGCCAGACTTTGTCAAATGCCTGGGAAACGTCGAGAAACACACCTGAGCAGAACATCTTCCAGCGATTTATTGATAACATTTGTTAGTCTGTGTATTTGATCTACCGTAGAGTGCTTTTCTCGAAAACCAAATTGGTGATCCGGAATTAGGTTGTTTTCTACAATTGTTGGCATAAGTCGTTTTACAAACAGCTTTTCAAAGATCTTACCAAGTATCGGTAGAAGGCTTATGGGTCGATAAGAAGAGGGCTCTTGAGGGTTTTTACCAGGTTTTAAGACCATGATAACTTGAGCCGATTTCCAGAGAAGAGGAAAGTATTCGAGTCTGAGTATGGCATTGAAAATGTATGTTATTAGTACAACGCCTTTGTGAGGCAGCTCCTTTAGAACTTTCCCCGATAGCAAATCAATGCCGGGAGCCTTGTTACTTTTCAAATTATACAGGATTATTTCCTTGATTTCCTTAACTTTAAAAGGCTTAATAGGTAGAGTCATTTGGAGCGGGGAGTGTAAGTATCTTTGTACCTCTTCATCGAAAGAGACGTTCTTGCTGGCTTCAGGTTGAAAAACGTTGACCAGATGTTCGGCAAAAACCTGGGATTTCTCTGTATTGCTGCGCGCCCAGCTACCATCTGGTTTATGTATTGGTGGTATTTGTAATAGTGGCCTTTTTAATCGTTTAGTAGCCTTCCACAGAGAATAATCAGTACTTTCATTTGGTGACAGATTTTCTAGATAATCCTGAATCCCTTCATTCTTTAGATTTTCCAACAATCGTTTAAGTTGTCTGGCCGCGGAATTCCACTTTCTTTTATCATCCGGATGATGAGTATGCTGCCAAATTCGTCGCAATTTACGCTTCTCAGCTAATTTCTTCCGGACAACCAGAGGAAGGTTCAAGTGCTTATTCTTCGCTGTATTGCAAGGTGTAGCTTCCCAGGCTGATTTTTGAAAAGTACTGGTGAGAGAATTTACAGCCGCATCCAATTCAGCAGGCGTGTGGAGTGGAAGTTCTAGCGAGATATTATAATTTACAAGCTCTCTAAAGTAATCCCAGTCAGTAAGACGATTTGTGAGTGTTGGTAGACTTTCAGACTCAATTATAGTATTGCTAATAGTGGCAATAATTGGAGTGTGGTCAGAGGACAAATCAAGGCAAGATTCAACTTTGTAGTATTTATGAGACAAGCCTCGTATTAAGAAGAAATCAATTAGGTCAGGTATTTTATTTGTGTCAGAAGGCCAATAGGTTGGTTGACCAGTGGACAGAAAGGACAGGGATTCTTGTCTAATGACGTTATATAAAATTCTACCTCTTGGATTAGCTAATCTCGAACCCCATTGCGGGTGTTTTGCGTTAAAGTCACCTCCCACCAAAAAACGTGCACCAAGAGTTCCAAGAAAAGAGCTGAAGTCAGTTTCATTGATTCTGTGTTTTGGGGGACAGTAGACTGCAGAAACAATTAGAGGGCCTCTTTGATCTTCAATTAAAACGTTGGTCGCCTGTAGGTGAGCAGTTTTGACGTTAGAGAAGAGATAATGTTTTATATTGTTTCGGATTAACAGAGCGGTTCCGCCACGAGCTGTCCCGTCCGGATGTTGGGTATCATAAACAGTAAAGCCTGGAATCCTAATATGGCTTCTGTCTGTGAAGTGTGTCTCAGATATAAGCATTACGTCTAATCTGTTTTCAAGAAGAAAAGCTTTGAGTTCTAGGGTGCGTTGAGAAAGTCCATTGGCGTTCCATAATCCAATCCTGTAATTGTTATGCATTATTAATTAGAAAGTTTATTGACAAGTGTTGTAAGGAGATTAAGCATGACGCTATTTTGCTGCATGAGTTGACTGAACATAGTCTCGAATTTTGTCAGGAAGTGTGAAAGAGTGATGTCCTCATTTGCTGTCTGTTTGAGATTGCTGTCATAAGGGGGCGATGATTCTGAGTGTTGCGGTAGTCCTGCAATTTGAGCGTAAGTAGGAGAAGAGACGTTACGGGTATTCATGTTCTGTTCCGTGTTCATAGTCCTAAACATTGAAGGGGTTCTCCTAGGTGTGGAGTTTCGTACGGGGCTTTTTCTGGCCTGCAGGTTTTGATAAACTTCACAGCCCTTATAATTAGCTGTATGAGGACCATCACATAATGCACATGTGGCTGGTGTATCCTTAGATTTGGAACAAGTTGCGGAGTTGTGTTCACCTCCGCACTTGACACACTGGAAAGGTTTCCTACAATACGTTTTACTGTGACCGTATGACTGACAACGAGTGCACTGTATGATAAAGTTTTTTCTCCGAGGTGGTTCTACAGCAATCTGCATGTTACCTAAAGACCTTAGGCTATATATTTGTTTATTGTTTGCTGCAGGTTCAAGATCAACAAAGAAGAGAGGGAGGGGTGTTTTCTCGACTCTGTGTCGAACGTTGATTATGTTTCTGACCGAGTGTCCTTTTTCTTTTAGTGCTTCTTTAATAAAGTGTACACCGATGCTAGGATGAATGTTTCTTATGACAACCCGGTATGCTCGCTGGTCTTTAATTTGATAAGTATGGTAAATAATTTTTTCGTCCTCGAGGTGACGAATTAATTTTCTGTAAGAATCAGGTGCAAAAGTGTTGATTTTCACCGTATTGTCATCGAACGATTTAGTACTGTACTGTTCTGATTCCAAAATTGCTGTAAGATTATTGATCATTTCACTGTAATTGACGATACCATGAAGGTATACAGGAGGAGGTCTAGGTACTTTCGGCTGAGCTAAGACTTGAGTAGGTTGGACGTCATCAGGGTCATCTATAGGTAACACCGTAAATCTATTGTGGTCATTAAGCTGAGTGTGTGTTTCAGATGTGTTTTCTGAAGATTGACGACTTCTTTTTCTTTTTTTCACCATCTGCCAGCTGTGGGATCCGTGTTGTGTGAAATCAACATTAACATTTCTGCCTGGCTGTTGACTGTTATAGGATTGAGGGGCATTTTGCGACATTGGAGGTACTGAAGTTCCTGAGTGGACTGTAGGAACAGGTTCAACGTTAGTTGACAGGCCTGGTTGCTGATAATTCATTATTGTATGTTGACAAGTTGGACACACATTAACACACAATCACACACACACAGCGCACGCACGCACTGGAAGTCTAAACAGACACAGTATATACAGATTAGATAAATGTTAAACTAAGATGATAAACTATATTCATAAACATAACAAAACAATAACACAAGAGATAACACAAGAGATAACGGAGCACAGACTTATAACCGCACTCTACGAATGCACGACCGATACTGATCGATTAGCTAATCACATAACCCATTTCCTATTTATGTTCAGTCAGTACCTGGATAGAATAACAATAGTTCGTCTCATGTTTTCACCAGTATTTATCGTACATTTTTATTCATCGTTGGTGAAGACATTTATTAGGTTATTTGTTTTTTATTCACTTTTATGTTATAAACTGATTTTTATTTTTCTCATTTTTCATTATTTTTTTTTTTTTTTTAATTTTACATTAAACGTGTTTTACAGATTTGTCCGTGTTTATATTTCAGTGTTGTCTGCAACATAATTGAGAGCTACTTGTAATACCTTCGGACTGTGAGCATTCGGACCATAACGATTTCACTGTAGTTAGACGTCGCAATTGGTACTATATCCGAGTAGCCTATTTGTTCTATTACAATAGGTTGTAAGATTTTGTATCTTGAGTATGAGTTCCTGATACATAAAGCCAAAGTTATTAATAAGCGGTAATTAGTTGAAAAATATTTTTGTGGTTTTCATAACGTCACACGATTCTTTATTATCTGTGTGGCATTAGATGCGAATATGATTGAATCGATATCTC
Organism: Magicicada septendecula; assembly: GCA_034769895.1. Taxonomy (NCBI): domain Eukaryota; kingdom Metazoa; phylum Arthropoda; class Insecta; order Hemiptera; family Cicadidae; genus Magicicada; species Magicicada septendecula. Next base: position 307,650,240 of record CM068375.1, read on the forward strand.
TTTCTTAAGTCTTAATTTTCTTTAAGAAGTGTAGTGATCACCTGGATGTGTCGCGGGAGCAGTCTCTCCGCAATTCCCTCTCTTCTGTTCTTGTAGATGCGGCCTAGTAAGTCGCTGGAGCAGTGGTTAAGTCGGCTGAGGGTTCTGAGAGAACGGAGGCGGGTACGGGCGATGGTCATTGTTCTTTTGATATGTGGTCGCCAGGTAAGTTTGGAGTCAAGCGTGACGCCCAGATACTGGCATTCACGCTTCGGGCGTACTGACGATGGGCCTACGCGGACTGGTGTATTATAGAAATGATTCATGTTGCGTCCGGTGGAGTTGAAAACACAAATTTGGGTTGTGTCCGCGTTTACTTTGATTCGCCAAGTGTTACAGGAGGCGAAGAAAGGCTGGAGGATTTGCTGTAATTTTGATGTGACTTGCCAGTGTATGCCTGCTGAAACTCAGTAGGCAGTATCGTCTGCGTACTGGGCTAGGCCTGCTGATGGGTAAGGTAAAGTCGGCGGTGGGGGAGGGGTGTCTTTGGTAAAATTGACGTAAAGTAACGGGCTAATGGCGGAGCCTTGGGGGAACCGGCATTGAGGTGGAAGGGTGCCGAGATGTCAATATTCATCGTTGACATTTATCCTTGTATTTATTCGTTGTCTCGCACAAGAAATTCCAAGCATTCACGTCGGCCAACAAATTCCAAGCATTCTACGTCAGAAACATACTTATTTTCTTCCTGCTCGGTTGCTTCCTGGTCCGTGACTGACATCCGTATATTTATTTTAACGATGAGAAGCATTCATATAGTGAACTTTAATGTTTACGTTTTCATGTTTAAGAGCGCAGAAATGAGAGTGTCTCGAGTGTTGTGAGTTATTCCGTTTGGACTTTTTGTTTTTCTGCTACTTGATACCGGTATTAAAACAGGTTAGAAATATGTAAAAGGTTCAAATTTCAAAATATGTAAAAGAAACAAATAGAAATCGCTAGAAGCAAAAGCCAGAGAGTGTAATCAAAAGTCATATGCGGATTTTTATGTACCTTTTTACATGGTTTTAAATTGTGCGTGTTATAGTAATGTACGTACGCTTCTTGCTGGAGATTTTGGGGCGGAATAACACGAGATTATTCTCTAAGCTTTACTTCTTATTGACTCGGGATTAATTGAGAGTTAACTTGTCAGTAAACGGGGATATCTACAACAACTTATAAGAACTATACAAGGCCTATATAACGGAACGACAACAGCTGTTAAAAATAATTGTAGGATATCTCAACAAATATCTGTCAATCAAGGTGTTAGACAAGAGTGCGTATATCACCTTCTCGTTTTAACATGTATGTTGCCGATCTGGTAAGGAAATGGAAACATCTGGTGAACGCTGGTATTAGGTTATCACAAGACATATATTTGAATATGCTGTTGTTTGCTGACTCATACTTCAAAATACAGAATCTGATTTGCAAAAATCTGTTTCTAATTTTCATCAGATTTTCAAACAATACAATATGAAAATCTCCACTATAAAAACAAATGCAACGGCAGTTAGAGGCAAGGAACCAATAAGAACAAAAGTAATAATTAATGATCAAATTATAGAACAGGCGAGTCATTTTAATTATTTGGGAAATGATAGGAATTATGATATTGAGTTTAAGTTAGGTAAGTTCCAGACGATGTGTGGGACAATCAATCGTATTTTTATGAACAAGGTACGTCGAGATACAGAATTAAAGTTTCTTCAAAGTTATGGGAGTCGCTGTACTGTCCTATGGGTGTGAATTATGAACAACAACCAAGAAACAAGACAGTAAGATACACGCCTCGGAAATGGCGTTCTTGAGAACAGTTAAAAGGTGTTCTAAACTTGATAGTATAAAGAATGAGGCCATAACAGAAGAGTAACAAGTTTTTAACTTGAATGAAAAATTAAAAGGTTATACAAACAACGGTGGAAAGAACACTTAGAGAGAATGTCAGATATAAGGCTGGCCAAAAAAGTCTGGAAATACAAACCTATAGGACAGAGGTGTGTGAATAGACCCAGGAAAAGATGGCTGGAGGATCTTATGGCTAAAGGCGGAACAGGCATCACCTTGCCTGTGCTGTGTTGTGAAGGTGATGGTGACCTTGTAAGTACCGTATTCAGTACTATGTAATTAAAGGTATAAGGTATCTTGTATCAAATATTCTATGTTTTATTTCAAACTTTTCTTTCAGAATGCTGCTTTCAAGCTTCCCTCCTCTATGTGAGCAAAGTTAATTTGACCTGTACATGCCAAGTGATATTCCTGTATAAAACTAACCCAAAGTTGCTCAAGGTAGTGCCCACTACACGTTCACGTCCAGTATCAACACAACACATACAACTACAGCTACGTTTGCAGAGGATGCAGTCGTACTGAGTGTGTCAGCTCAGCTAATGCTTCCTCCAAACCATGGTATACAGAATTAATTGTAAAATGCCAAATCAGAGCCAATGAGTGTATGTAAATCGGCACACGTGCTCTTCGCACTGAAGTATGGAACACTCCCACAAGTCTTCGGATCGTCGGCTCTCCTAGCGTTAGCGTATTTTCACCAAAAACAAGGTGCAGCCCCCCCCCAATTTTGTGTAAGAGTTTTGTAAATTTTTTTTTTTGAGGGGGTTACTTAGTATTTAAGACTAGGCACTCAACCTAGATGAAGCATACAATGTGCCGGAACCCAAGCTACCATTTGAAACATGTCTACTGGCTATGGTGACAGGACTTGCAGAATGAAATACTCATATAACAATAACAAATTTCTTATTTATTGGTGTTTCTGTTTCCTTCATAAATTTATAACATTTGCATCACATGGTATAACAATTATTCGCTTTAAAGCTGTTATTGATCTCTTCAGTTGCAACACATACAAATAGTTAATCCATTTAATGGAATTCAGTTATTAAAATCTCATGAATACATAACAGTTGCTGATAGTAAGATGGCTTAATTTTTCTTTTACATACACAAGTCTGCATACAGCAATGTATATCTACACAATAATTGAGTACACTTGAATCTGATTGTTGAATACTCTGAGGTGGCAACTAATACAGACATTTAAGTTGACTAACATGCTTAGAGATATGCAAATATAACATGACACAAATTATTTATAAGTTATTATTATTTATACACCAATTATAACAAGATATTAGAGAATTATTTCATTGAGATCTCTTAAGTACCAATGCATTGGATCAGCCAGCTCATTTAATTATTTGATTATCACACATGTGCTACTATACAGTTATACATTATTAACCCCCTTGAGAAAAATATACACATACATACATATACCACAACACATTAACATACACAATACACATACTACCCACAATTAATTCAAGTATCTATCTTGGGTGAAACCCCCTTGCTGGTAACACCACATCAATATCTCCCCAAAGTGTAACATCAATTCATCCAAAAAAAATAACCCAATTTCCCCAGTAAAGAATTATAACATCAATTCATAATGAACCCAACTCCAGTGTCGGTGTGCTCAGGAAGAAATCATCAAGACAGAATTAAGAATTCATTAAACCAGTTTTTAAGATTCATATCCCCGAAATGTGTAGTTTAATCATCTATCACAATAGATTATGTAAGATTGAAAAGCTACATAAGGGGACTCGTATCACCCACTCATACCCAGTTATAGTTAAACAATGTTCATGTGACTTTGAATTTAAGTTACTCACTCAGAGATATATATATATGTGTGTGTGTGTGTGTGTGTGTGTGTGTGTGTGTAAATATTCCTCCTTTACATGAGTTTATCAAAAATATTTGAATAATGTAAAATCACAATCAATTCAGTATGGGATCCTATCTTACAAAACCAGACTACAGTTTCACACATGCCTGATGCATGTTCACACCAAACTTTACAGGTTAATGTTTCATGATTTTACAATTTATAAGTCTGTTTTCACATGGTTTCTGCAGATTAAACTGGAGGAACATAGAAGATGTCAGAAGAAAAGATATAATACTGAAGGATCCCACCTGAGTTTTCCAATTTTAGGTCTTATCCGGGCATGTGGTTCAGATACACAGCTGATAACAGTAAGGGTTACTTCTGGCTGCATCCTCATCTGTTGGGCTGTTCGTGACTGGTGGCGTCGAGGAGCTTAGTACTTTTTCTCTGCACGAGAGGATGACAGATGGACGGTCATCCTCCGACACCCCTTCATCGGCTTGTCCGAGAATCCTAGGACATGTATTATATGTATTGGGTGTCAAAAAAACCTTATACATGCTCACTTACAGCTCGCCCACACAAACACCACACAATTACATAAATGTTGTGAAATCATCTCTTAATTTCGAAATATAGCCCGAGCACTTTCTTCTACTTCTAAAAACCAGTAATAACATTACAGTACCTCATTAATTTTAACTCAATGAATCTACGTTATAAATTTTATGCATATACAGGGCTATTTTAATTTACAATTAATAAATAGTAATAGAGTGTAAGATATTCTTTTAAAGTCGCAAACACCTGACTTGACGAGTACTTAAACCCATGCACATGTCCATCAACACACACATTCTTTTATTAAATAAATTACATAGCGCATAATTCTATTAGATTACCTTAGTTAGGGATCGAGGCTTACCTGGGACTCTTTAGAATTAGCCTTCCATGCTAGTAGAAGTGAACGAATACCGGAAGATCAGGCCGCCAGTCCCAAACGATTCAGTCAAAAGTAAGATGAGGAATGAGGCCGGATAAACTGCGCAGTCTAACCACCAAATGTAAAACATGCCAGTCATTGTGAGACCAAAAAAATCAGCTGAGAGGGAAGGAAATGATATCGTCGTCGCTCTTGACAAATAGACTCTGACCCACTAACTTCACTTGGCGACGCGCGATCACAAAGCAGTGGCAGTTGCGCGAGTTTTAAATGCGGTGGAGAACGAGCGGGTTTTAAAAGCTGAACGCAGTATAGCACAAAGGATCTGAGAATTAAATGTAGAAAATACAGGGTGTAGGGACGAGAACTACAGATGTCGCTCAAGGCGAAACTACTAGTGTGCGAGACCGTCTTCAAGCCGACATAGATGTATGGTATACCGCTGTACGGAACGAACGGGAAGTGGAATGAAATTTTATATCTTGTGCTAAGAACTATCAAAAATATTTCGCGGTATGTGCCAAATAAACTGATTAGTAGGGAGATGCAAGTGATTCTGGTTGGCGAGGAGGAACTACATCACTACATAGTGCCGTATAGCGGCAAGATAGGAGACAGCCCAAACTCGGGTCCTAAAATGACAACAGAAACTGAGAGACATCGTGTAACTCAAAGAATTATTTAACCGCCACAATACCTTACCCTAATTCATTAGAGAATGCAGTATCTTTATCTATGTCAAGACGTTTCATTTTCATCATCATAACATATATTCGTACTCTTACTGCGTACAGATTGTGGAGAAAATACAAAGAAGACACAAGGCAAATGATAATTTCTACCAACGGCAGATCGTAGTTTGGTTACAAGGTTGCACGACCACCAGAAGTTTTTATTAATATTTAATATTTGTATAATAGTAGTTTAAAATTATTAATCTATAAATTATTATTTACGTAATTATTAATTGCATTTTAAAATTCTGTGTTGTGCAAAGTCGCAAATAAAAAAGTCTGGGAGCAGTTAACGTCGCATATTCCTTACGTTCGATGTTTGTGGTGGCTCGCAAGTTGCGAACTTAACGACAAATAGTAGAACGAACAACAGCGTTAAATGAGAAAGAATGCGATATACCGGTACGTGCACAACTCCTATTCTCAACATAGGGAGCTTGGTGGTTGGAACTCTTCTAGCGGCAGCCTCTGATAAAACTCATAACGAGCGAAAGCTAGTTAAGGCAGCAAGTTAAAAATTTTATTAATTTTTATCTAAAATAGTTGTGTTCCGCGTCAGAACTATTTTATACAGAACTATTTTAGATAGTGATAAATCGTACATGTCATGGACAACAAAATCCAAGAAGAAAATAAGGGATAAAATAGATGAAAGTACAAGTTCAGCCCCTAAAAGAAGAAAGATTGAAAACTTAATAGAGATTGAAAGAAAAGCTAAAGAAGTGTGCGATGTTTATGCAGATTATTTTTCATGCAGAAGGTAGATTCAGTGGCCACATGGTTGCATCGTCTTTATTTTTACCAGAAATGTTTTTTGCAATACGGGTAATGTTTCCGGAAGACAACTGGTTGTAAGACTTATTCCTTCCTTAACGTTAATCAACTGAGTTTTGAACAGTTTACTATTTATACCAGAGATGACTTTTCTTATTCTCTGGTGTCGTCAGTTTGTACAATTTCATCTTGGAAAACAATATTGAATCCACCTTCAGTGAATCTTCAAAACTACTGATTGATCACAATTCCCATGACAACAGCCGAAGCTGGAAGATGTTTTCACTTTAATAAGAATAAAAACTTTTTTCAGAAATACAATGAGTCAAGCATAGCTTTTGGCAGTTGCAATGCTTTCTATAGAGCGGGATTTTATAATGAACATTTCAGACTTAAACCATGAGGCAATCGAAAAGTTTGCGGTAGCAAAGGATAGGAGAGCAGATTTCCATTTTTGAATAGAGGTATTTAGCAACTGATTTTTCAGTTTCTAAGTCACCTCAGTTGGCAGCAACAAGCCAACATCTGAATTAATTATTTTAATATCATCTTAATAGTTATTACTATATTATTAACGCAACTTACATAAATAGTTAATTAAATGACTTAATAATGTTTGTAGTACAGCACACCCTCTGTAATCCGGCACTGCGGTAGTCCGACCCCTCAGTAGTCCGGCATTTTCAGGCGGGTGCTGGCGAGCGAGGAGGGGGAAATAAGTCACTGACCATAGACGTCAGTTGCATCATTAGTCCCTCGCTGTGTACAGTGCTGTTTATTTGCAGTTTTTTTTTGTAATTATTTGCCGTCTTTACGTAATTTAAGATCGTGCGTGCAAAATGTCATCACAGTGCAAAAGAAAACATAAAACATTAACACTACTTCAGAAAAACAAGTGGCCGGAGGGAGACGAAGATGGAAAAACCAGTTTATGATAGACGATGAAATAGTCGATGTGGTGACCAGAGAAGAGGAGGAAGAGGAGAAAAACGGGAGAAGCAGCGACTGCTGTTCATACAGCAGTGGACGCCTTCACAACTTGTGTTAAGTATGCAGAAGAAAGTGGTGTGTCTGCTTGTAGAAATTTTTGTTGAAAAAACTGCAAAAAAAACCGTTAAAAGTGTCGTTTTAAGCCAAGAAACATAAGAAAATTGACAGCTTTTTCATTCCAGTGGAATAGTGCTGTACATTACTCTGGGAGTTTCATTTTTCCTACGTTTTAGTAAACTGTAAGCATAAAACTAATTTGAATAATTTAAAAAAAATAGAAGATAATTTACTGTATTTTTAATCAGATGTTCCGGTATAAGTTTTTTAGCGTTTTACCATTATGTACAATATACGCTACTTTTTGCCATTTAAATGCGTTTTTTCTAATAACCATCCATTAATCTGGCATTTCCACTGATCCGGCACCACGCTGGTCTGATATCTGTCGGATTAGTGAGAGTGTACTGTAATACTAAAAAGTAATCTTATTGAAGACCTATGTGCCCCCGCCGCAAACCTTATGATCTTTGTGCAACCACCACATCCTAAGACTGATAAACACATAAAAATGTTGAAATTATCAGCATTAAAAACAAGTAAATTTGTTTACCGTTTATTTAACAGAAAACTGTGAACGAGTGAAAACTGTATTGAAATGTAACAATGAGATTAACAATTTCTATACGAACGACTTGACTAGTTTGCGTTGAAGTTAAATACATAAGGAATATTATTTAACTTTGCTAATACCAGCGATTAAATAAAATCATTTAATCAATAGTTCACTTCTCAGTACACTACAGGAAGTAGAGTAGAATGTTACGATACATGACTGTTACAGTATTTAGGATGACCAAAGCTGTGCACGATAAATACGGGTACAGCTTAAGACCGGATACGGGTATTTACATAAACTCCTTTTAAGCTCCTACTCGGCCTTCGATGGCTTAAAGTTTTTTAAATTAATACTTTCATGTCTATGAGCTCCACAAGGTAGGAACAGAGATCTTTAGATAATAAGTATAACTACAGGGTGATTCAAAATTGCACGGAAATCTCTCGGGGCCTGATTCTATAGCTAAAAATAAGAAAAAAGGTCTATATAAACATAGGTCCGAAAACGGTTCTTTAGCAAGTTACGGCTCACGACCCAGTTCGCCTAGATTTCTGCTCCCACGGTAAATGACGCCATACTGAATTCTTGGGGCACAAAGTCAAGGGTAGATTTGGTTGTTTCTTATGGTTTTGATCTCTAAAATTGAATAAAAGAGGTCCTAGAGTTCTATCTCAATTAGTTTCTAAGAAAAACTGTGTAAAACACAAAACATTGGAGTTGAAAACCAAAATTTTTTAGATTTGGGATAAAATAACTTCGTTAATTTGTCTATAAACAAATAACTTTGTAGAGAATTTAATTATGAGAAAATTTATGTGTATAAAGTTTATTAAAAGTAAATACAAATTTGAAATATGTGACTTTAATTAAAAACAAAACAGACCAAAGTGCGCCAGAAAAGTGTTACAATTCACAAGAAATGGCACTGTAAACTTTTGAAACACCCACACTTGGGCAGAAGAAGTAAAATAGCACCCACACTTGGGCAGCCGTAACTCGCTAACGAACCGTTTTCGGACCTATGTTTATATGAACTTTTTTCTTATTTTTAGCTATAGAATCAGCTTCCGAGAGACTGCCGTGCAATTTTGAATCACCGTATATGTCGATGACGGAAAGATAATACGTACATACGTAACTAACATGTACCGTGCGCCTGTGCCTGGTCGTACCATTTAACAGTTTAATAAGGTTACAAGTTTTAATTTAGTTAACCTCATAATACAGCCGATTATAAGACAAGATAAGACACCCGAAGATTTACCTAAATTATCTGAAAACGTGTCCTCGACTATAAATTAAAGATAATCTTCCCGTAGATAAATTGTCTGACCTCTTGTGTGTATATAATGTAAGCTTCGTCAGTTTCATTACCAAGTGTTTATAAATTAATTAGGTAAATAGCATAATACACTATCGTTTCACGTATTTTGTTAATCTTATTCATATACATTTTATTAATACGAGGTAGCAATACTACAAAGAGTAATAGTCTTGCAAAGTTACATAACTCTGAAATCGTAAATAACTATATTGTACGAGTATAATGTATCATAAGCATTTTCCGTGTTACCGTCTAGTGTATTTACAAACCTATTGACAAACTTACGAGTATTTACAAATTTACGATCATTAACAAACTCAGTTTACTTACTGTTTGTACAAAATTTAATTATAATCATTACAAATTATAAGATTTCGGACATTAGCCATCGTAAGTTAAAATTAATAAACACAACGTGTCGACCTCTATAGGATCAGAGGTCGTCTTCAGGAGAACAATAAATTAATACAAAGATAAATTTATCAATAACAAATAGATACAGTGAAAACTCCAAACCTCAGTTATACAAATATAGCGCTAAAGTAATAATAATAATAATAATACTAAAACAGTACTGACCATTAGATCAAAGAAGGATTCCTCCCGTGGTTGCAATCGTAAACAATCTCTGATTCTATAAAGGTCGAAACGTCGTGTTTACTCATTTTAACTTACACTGGCTAATGTCCGAAATCTATAATGTGTAATGAGTATATTGCTCATCGATTAATAATAATTTTAAAAATCGCTTTATTTATAATGATATTAATTTCCCACGAATATAAGACTTCCGCTAATTAACTATATATAGCTTGTAGTGGAAACAAATTTCGGTTATCACACACAGACACGCACACATCGAACGTGCATCCATGCATTATGAACAATGATGCAACGCAAATAATGTACAAAGAAAATGAGATGGTATATTATAAATAAATTTATGGCTCACAGAAGCACCCCCTCCAGTTCGAAAGCTCTCTCGCAAAAATTAATTTGTCACATGTTGATATCGTTAATTAATAAATACTTAACGAATTTGCGTTAAAAACCTTTGGATTGCTCATATTTGGTTAGAAGGTCTGGATAGCCATAAAATCATACAGACTACTATTTAAAATGCACAAACACACGCTTGTAGTATATATTAGTAGAATATTCATTCCATCAAGATATAGGCTGTTATTCTTATTGTTATTATTACAGACCACAAATTTTATTGGCTCCGTAGGTGTTAAGGTTATAGATTTAGCGTGCTAACAAGACAATTATAATAGATCACGTAAGTTTCACTCAACACCTAACGAGAAATCAAAACACACATATACAATTATGATTACATTCATATTTGCTTATTATTATATATATATATATATATATATATATATTATTCTTGTATATATATTTTTATAGACAAGAAAGAATATATATACTTTATAATAATAATATATCACTTTAAATAATAAGAATATATTATATATTTTTTAAATTATTTTTTAGAGTTCAATAGTTTACACTATCATCATCATAATGAAACACTCATAATTAAAACACTGTATATTGAATCTGTATCATTTATAATGAAATTTTATTAAAACACTGCAAAATATACAAAAAATATATAATATATTCTTGTAAGAAAAGTCTTATTTATCGTTATTAATAACAATTATAACAGTCATCGAAATTCTTAAGTTATCTACTAAAAATTTCATTCCTAATAAATTAAAGGCAAATACTGAAATTTTGTATCACATCATCATGGAAAATTTAGAAAATATTATTAAAGTATTATAAGGAATTACATAAATTTATCCGTAGGGTTATACAAACTGAATCTATTTCTTACCTTCCAGGATTTTGGCTCATTTAAAGTCCGTGTTACCATATCGTTTTATGTTTTCTTGTTTTCGCCTTCTACTGTCTTGAAGCTTTTCTGCTTGTCTCTCCTGCACCATCCCCACCATGTGCCCAATTCCAATTACATCTGTTCTGATCCTAACCATTAAAGCTTGATACCAAGACCATCATTCCCACCGCTTGCAATTTCTTTCAGACTGGTTTGTTACAACCCAACAAAATTAAAACGAGGTGTATTAAAATTGATGTGTACACAAGTTGTGTATACTATGTACAAGCTTTGTATTTCATAGCACATCTATTTCTCTCGTTCCAAAGTGTAGGTTGTTGAGAAAGACAGTGTGCTAGGAAGTTGTAATCTGTCATTTACTTTAGCTTAATTCTCATATCCTTGCTTATTTTCATTAGAAAATGTATGAATATAATCACCTGCTCTAGCTGTTTATAGTTTAGTTGGATGAGGGTATTTGGATACAAATTTCAATATTGTTTTACTTCATAATTAATCATGTCGTCTAATCGTAATCTTATAAACGTAAAAGTTCACGTGTTTGAATGAGTATCGTAGAGTGTGCTTTACAGTATCTGTAGGCCCAATAGTATAATTCAGTTCAGTTCGTAGTTTTTCAGTCGACTGGTTAGTACCCTCCCCGCATATAACCGTGGTGCGTGTGTTACTGAGTCTCTCACAGGTATATGGGACCTACAGTTTAACGCCGGATCCGAACGACAATGTTTTTTTTTTGGGGGGGGAGGGTTTATACTAGGCAGGATACCACTCGCTGGGTTGCCATTACCTAATATCTGTATAATAATAGTATAATAAAACCTTACAAATCATATTGTAAGGTTGACAGGCTATTAACAACCTTTTGTTATATTTATATAGATTGCATGTTTTGTAAGTTGAATATGGTGACCGAAACAACTGCATTTAAGAATTGGTACCGAATAAGTATAAACATTTACTTTCATTTTCTGAAATAAATATTTATGTTATTGTTTGTAATAGAGTTTAATGTTATGTCTGTATTTGCCTGTCTGCTAACTGATTGGTTGGAATAATGCACCAATAAAGTTTTCCTTTCCGTTAGTATTACTCGATTTCTTAAAACAAAACATCGCTTTTCCACACACACACGCGCGCGCGCGCGCGCGTATTTATAAAATTTATAAATTTTGGTTTGATGTTTCAGTCTAAGTGTTTGGAAAATACTGATAAAACATCTTATTGTAGGCTTTCACGGCCTTGTCAACAACATTTCTTATTGAATCTTTAAGGCTTGTAGACCGTGGTCGGTTGACAGATCTATATACCATCTATCTGTCTGTCCCTATTCTGATGACGACACGTTAGGACGTAACGAAGGGGCATTTTTCAGTAACCGACCACAGTTAACAAGCCTGAGTGTTTTAGTAATTACGAGGTGAGTTCAGATTTAAATTATATTTATTATTTACTCAAAAAAGTAATATATGAATAGTAATTTACATGTAGTGATTTGTAATACAGTTTCTCTCCTTTTTAAAGCATTGGCGCCATATTTCCGGTAGCATACATATTACTTGAGGAAAAAATCCTTCTGTCAGAGGACACACCCGCTCTCGAACAGCTTCAACGACTTCGTCATTGGGACGAAATATTTTACTTCCTTAGGCTCTATTAAGGGTCAAAACAAATGAAGGTCAGAGATAGCGAGGACGGATCTATAGGCTAGAGCAGATAGGGGAGGGAAAGGTCCTCTTTAGTTTCAAAATTGTAGCCATTGTACGAGTGCCGCCGACATGAGGACGCTCATTATCCTGTAAGAAACAAATAAAATGCTGTCGTTCTTATAGTCTTATTTCGGATGGCTGTTTGGTGTAATACTCACCGTCTTATTATAGTTTGCTGTTCGTTTAGGAAACCACTATGTATAACGCCTCTCATATTCCAAAAGAATGAAACCATAAATTTCCCTGCTGAAAAAGCGGTTTTTGGTTATCTTTGTTTTGAAAATGAAGGATGCTTTTGGTTGTTTGGAAAATAAGGTAGCTTTTTAAGAATAAAGAATGGTTTGGTTTTTTGGTTTCTGTGCAGTGAAAACAGACTGTAAAAAGCCCCCTTTTCTTCATATTGTGCCAATAGTGAATAGTGAATAGTCCCATTTTCTGCACGCGTACCTGTTTATGTTCGTCCGTCAGCATTCGCGAAGTACAATGTGCGCGTAATTTTTGATATGAAGTTGATTTGTGATACAGCTATCTGCACTACCAAGACTGATATTTAATGTAGAAGTAATATCCGGCACCGCGATTCGACGATCTTTTTAACAAGCATGTTGATCCTATCAGCCATTCTACTGCTGGCGGTGTTTTTGGGTGTCGTAGGTGGGGTTTATTCTCGACACGATCTCGGCTGTTTTTGAAAGCTTTAGTCCATCAGACACTCACGGCTGACACGTTTCTTCATCAAGCTGGTTGCCAAACGACGGAGAGGGATTAGTATTTTATTCTCGTGCCAGTGTTACCGACTTTGGCATTTGTTTCTTCTATTTGAAGCTCAAACTAAATTGTAATTTAAATTTAAATGCTCCTCGTAACACTATAAAACCATCTTCTCATCGGTTTTCGCCGAATAGTAGTTTACATTGAGTTTTAAATTCAGAGTATTAGAAAGCTGCAAGGCGTAAAAATTTGTAAGAATTTTGAATGCTGTCAACTGACATAAGACGGACGGTTAAAGAAGATGGAAGTAGAATATACAAGGGCAGGAACACAGATCAGAGTACACCAAGGTAAGATTATACTTACTTACTAGCCAACGCCCACCCTTGGCTGTTGGGCCATTAGGCGGCGCGCTGACCAGTAGAGACGCGAGAGCCTTGCCGTATCATCTTCGTCTTGGACTTGCGTGTCTGAACTTTAGACTTTATTTGTAAGATTATTAGACCTATAAATAGGTATTTTAGTAGGTGTACTCGTAATACTATTAAAATATAAGAGAGATAAAACAGAGGAAACAATCTAATTTCTCCTGTACTTTCTATTAATGTGTAATTAAGAAAGTTGTGTTAGTGGTTATAATCACAAACAGAATTATCACTGTTGCACACCACTATAGAAAAATTATTCCGATTAGCGCTTTGAAGCTTCACAGCTCATCGTCAGATCGGAAAAAATCAGATCTCATCACAGCTCTGACGATGAGCTGTGAAGCTTGAAAGCGCTAATCGGAATAATTTTTCTTTAGTGGTGTACAACAGTGATAATTCTGTTTCTATTAATGTTGTTAGTGTGTTATGGAACATTACTTCTACTTCATATAGTGTGGAAAAAAGTGGATTAAAAATGTAGAGAACATAACAGCCAATGGCAACATATACGTTGGAAAAGTAGAGAGAAGAATTAAAAACTGGACATAATTAAGGAAAAATAAAAATAGAAAGGATCCAACAGGGGCAATTAAGTTGATTACGATTTTTTATATGTAGAAGAATAACCACAGGAGAATAAAGAACTACAAGAAAATGGAATGACGGGTAACAAAGGAAAGATAGATAGTGGCAGTGGTGTATCTAGAATTTGGGTCTGGGGAAGGGGTTTGTGGTCCGGTCGAGTCGGATTCATACAAAAGAAAAAACAAGTGAAAACTAATCAACATTTTTATCTTTAAAGTGGTTGAAAAACGTGTGATAACATCCGGATATAAACCCCATTAAAGTCAACGGTAATAACACAATAAAAATACGCATTATTGAAATATTGTTTACAAGATACTTATTGACTGAATTGATTTTCCTATGTTTTATGTTTCAAAGTATACGCTAATGCTGTGTAATAATAAAATGTAATGTGAAAATATGGGTTCCATCTATTGGAATTCCCATACCTCTGCACTTTCTTTTACACTGTCGCAATACTGTGTCTATATATATTTTGAACAATGCCGGGGAGATGCAACACCCTTGCCTTAGACCTTTCGATACTGTAAACCCTGCTGACACTTTTTTCCCTATTTTGATCTTTATTTTGGAGTCTCTATAAATTTCTTGTATTGCCTGAATGAGAGTGTGGTTATATTAGTGTTTTAGTCTACATTTGCTCGTGTGTAATTATTTTCCACGTTTCTATGCATTGCCCATCCTTACAGATTATTGGATGAAAAACTAGAATATAATATGTTTATGTTTTTCGTTTGATTTTATCTCATAACTTATATAACTTGGTACTTTAATCTCTCACATAAAATTACGTAATAAGAATCTCTCACATATTCGTAGTACTTTAATACGTAAAATTACTATTACGTAATTTTATGACAAGAACGAAGACAGTGTGTTTTATCTTTAGAGCAGCTCCTTGGTTTACCGAAACTGAAGTCATACCAATGAACATGTGTACATAAGACCGGTGGTAGGACCCAAGATATTCAGTAAATCTTACCTCATCAGTTATATCCCCTTCCAACGCGAATATGCTTGACAGGCTTGTCGACTCCAACTATAAACTGGTTAAATAGGTCTGTCGTCGGACAAGAACAAGGTACATAACGATCGCGTATTAATTTCTGACTCAGAGATTCCCGGAGTTCGTGCTATGAAGTTCCCATCAAGGGGTCGCTCGTTATGATCTTACTAACAATTGGCTTCGCCAGTATTACTACTAACAATGTTTAATAGTAAAATATTGGATTGTTCAATAGTCTGGCGTGTACCCAACTAGTATTAAGACAATACTTTTGGCAACATGTTTAACTGCGATTTTTATGTTCCGCTTTTTCTTTCTTACAGACTCATTAAATTTTAAGAATATAAATTGAATTGTAACAACTAAAATACGATTTACGCTAAAAAGTATTTTATTTTAAAAAAGTTTAGAATATTTATCCCGTCACGATTTTATAAATCTATTTTTTGTTAAAAACGGCTTTGGCCTTCAATTTTTAAACCGGACGTTTTCCACCACTAATTAAGTATTTTAGAAAGCAACGTTTCTATTGAACTGTGACGGGGAACTGGCTTTAGACTGGTAATTGTAAATCATAAAAATTACAAATTGTGTAAATAGTAATCTATCACTTCAGTGGCGTAGAATCGAATGTGAGCGACAGCTAATAAACATTACATATACGTTATAAGCAAAAAATTGACGTACTTGCCCAGTGAGGTACCTAGACCAGTGGAGGGCCGTGGAGGATTACTTCCTGAGGCCCCCTTCCATAAGACGCCCCCTTCAATTTATCTTTAAGTAATACATAGCAAAAACAATTTACTATTACATATTTATTATCTAATTACTATACTGATACATCTAGTTAGGAAACTTTATAAGAAGCTGTAGTAATGTTTGAAATAAAAATCCACTTTCATACTATAAAAACAAAGTTTAAAGAAATAATGGAAGTAGTATTATTTATAGACTGCATTAAATGTATTACAATATTTTATAATATACAATAAACTTTTATACTGCAAAACAAATTTATCATTACTGCAAACAATAATTGGTAATTTTTTTTTAAGTCATCAGTTTCAGTGCAAATAAGGTGAACTATCTAAACTAGCCGTTTTCTAGTTTTGGCTTCGGAAATTTCGAGTAACTGATCTGATTTCCGCACTCCGAATTATCCACTGTTCGGTAAAAATTCTGATGAGAGATTTTAAATAAATTGTTGGTGTCCTGAAATGTTAAGTATTATTTACTGGTGTAATCTCCGTTAGCGTAGGTCTACATGTTATCGGCCGGTATTTCACTCCGCCGTTTACGTTTTCGAACCGAGGCACGACCTTCTTGAGTCGCTGCCGCTGCCGTTGCCGTCCGTGCTGTTTGAGGTTCAATTTGCGATATCCGGACTGCGTAGTGGGCATCGACGTCAGGTACAACTGACTCTTCTGTTTTAATAAGAATATATTTCTAATAATAAACTTACCTTTATACATTTTTTTAAATATTTGTAAACACTTTATGAGGTAGGGTTGTAAGGTAGATTTCAAAATAATATGAAAACATCTTTGGAATCGATCGATTAAATCCTGGACCTCCCCTAGTGTTTTGCTTTTCAAGACATGACAATAGAACATTTGCAACTAAATTAAAAAATTTACCAAAACAACTAAATTTCCAAATCTGGAGGCCCCCTATTAAGTGGGGCTCGGGGCGATCCGCCCCCTCCGCCCTACCCTTAGTCCGCTACTGTACATGCCATCAAGTTAATGACCGCCTCATTTAACGAACAATTGAAAAAAAATACCTTTCAGATTATTTCTGTATGTTTTGTACTATTGTGTGGGTGTATGTAATTAGAAAATAAACGCAAAAAGACAAAAGAAATGGAGCAACGGCTGTTCGAAATAAAATACAAATTTACGAATCATATTAGATTGAAAACTTTCTGAATAATCTAAACTTATTGAGGGCGTTAATAATGTATTATTTTTCTTTCTCTTTTTATATAAATAATGTTTAACATAATACAAACTTTAGTTATATGTTACAACGAAGACTTTATTAAACTGCTTTGTAAAGCGTACTGGACTTGGTTTCGATTGCTTGACGATGTAAACACTGAGTACAACTGAGAAGAAGTGGAAAAAAGGAAACGAATTGATGTACCTATAGAAGCTATTGGAAAAGTGAGAAACAAATAGAGTTTGGAAACAAATACAAAGGTAGTGACTGAATGGGAGACAAGTAACGAGAGGAGAGAGAGAGAGAGAGAGAGAGAGAGAGGAGAAAGAGAGAGAGAGAGAGAGAGAGAGAGAGAGAGAGAGAGAGAGAGAGAGAGAGAGAGAGAGAGACTATATATGTACGTTTGTGGGAGAGGGTTGCAAGTATAGACTGGAGCTATGGAGACAGGGAGGAGACAGACAGAAACGGGGAAAGAAATTTAAGAAAGCGTGTAAGAGGGGGTGAAAGTCTTTAAAAACTTTTTCTTCGTCAAGTGTACTTTATATAAGTACCTTCTTTAAATTGCGTTAATCTCCTTCGAATAACGGCTGTGTATGGCGTGTTTAATATCGTTAAGTGGACCCAGTGTTACTACGAGTCAGTCAATAAATTGCGAGTAGAAGTTGTGCCGTCTCTCTTCTTAGGGGCACACACACACATGTTCATACACTCGTGTAAATGTGCTCATACGCAGTAAAGTGTGTCTCAAATAAGATGACAGCCATTGTTATCAAACTTTCTGGTTTGCTATGACACAAATAAATCATTTATGACAGAAATAAACAATACACACAACTTACACGATAATAAAATTCGCTTTTCCGTTTCACTCCCTTCATCCGGGTAATTGTCCAAACCATGTAAGCCTCATAGATTTGATGAGCTGGGTTGCTGGTGTGTTCTTATGTACGAGGGTAGGGCGAAAAGTTCCTGGCCTGAATAGAAAAACAACACTTTTCTGGATTAATCTGAATTTATGACTCAGCATAATCTCTATTTATCTCTATAAACTTTTTACAACGATGTTCTAAAGCGATTATGCCAGACTGATAAGCCGATTTGTCGAGGTTCTGAAAATAGCAATTTACAGCGTCACTGATTTGATTGTCATCATTCCCCACCATTTTTGAGGTTAGGAAGGAGGTAGGGACTAAGTAGGGGGAGTATGTTAGCTGAGAAAGCAATTTGAACTTCAATTCTTTGATTTTAGCCATCGCAACAATTGGTTGAAACCTCATTTCCACAATTTTGTTTGGTCAACCGCGGCACCCATCTAGCGCACAGCTTTGTCATGTACAGACGTTCGTGTAAGATACTGCGCACAGGTTCCGTTGATCTACCAGCAGTGTCAACTATCTCGTTCATTTTCATTCTATGGTCTACCAAAACAATTCTATGGATTTTTCTATTTTTTCTGACACAGTCACGCACGTGGGTCGTCAGTTGTGCTTGTCCGACCCATTTCAATACAGAAAGTCAGCGCTCAAGCATTGTATTCGATGGATAAGAGTTCCCCAATTTTGAATAGTGCTCCTTTTTTATATCGGTTGCAGTTAATTTATGTAAACAAAATTTAATCTCAGCACGAATTTCCAGTTTATCCAATGATGCTCGAGGCGCTCACAGCGGTGGACTGTGTCACTAATAATAAACATATTGGTCTTCGGTCTTTTTGGCTATATATTCGTTTTAGACTGGTTTATATGATGGTTTGTAAAGATGAAGATCTTCTCCTATGAGCTTCATCAGTTTCCAGGAAGGATTGCTCCATGGCCTTTCTGCTTCTCCCAAAAATATCTAGATCGTCGGCATAACGTAATATCTGTTCTGGTTTATAGAATGTTGTAAATCGGGTATGCATTCCTGATCGCCAATTATTATTTTCCATTGCAATATTAAACAGTAGACAAGCAAGAGCATCTGCCTGCATGTAGAGTCCGTTTCTAATGGCAGCGTCCCTGAGACGATTCTGGCGAATTCGACTGAGCTATTTGTCTCTATCATTGTCATTTTCATCAGTCTTGTTTGTTCTTTCACTGCCAAATAGAGCTGTTTCCTATTAATTGCTATAATCAAATTAAGATTAATTTACTGATTAAATAAAATTAATTCAACGTTACGCTGAAATAACTGAAATAACTTAAATCCAGTAAGTCAATATACTGCATAAAAACATAACTATGTATGTAATTTAATAACTAAATTAACCAATATTTACCAGCATATTAATACAGACCTTAATTCATGTCCATTTAAGAACGTATGAATTACAATTTCATTTTATACTATTTACAGTAAAGCTGAAATAGTTACAGTAGTTTTTATTAATTGTGTGTCACAAATTGAAGATGTTTTGATATGTGTATATAACAACTTGACGAATTATCTTAAGTACATCAAGGTTTTTCAACGATTTATTTAATTCACCTCAACAATACAAATGATTTTCACGTGTACAGAACGTGTCTTTTAAAATAATATAAGCAAGAAAAAACGTATTATAAAAATATAATATCTCACCGCAGGAAGATTTTAAACATTTATATGGCTTACTTTCCAAGTACCGGCTTCGGCTGTATTATCTCTTTTAGTCTATTACTTAAAAGTGGTGCAACTTAATATATTTTATTAAAATTTTGTTAATAGAATTATTTGAAGAATCTTTAAAACAATGTACATAGAGTTTTATATTTTGTTTGTGGGTGTGTGTGATTGGACCCCATTAAAAATAAAATTATATTTAAATTCAGATGTTATCATAATGATTCATTGCCTGTCCCGTCCTACTCAGAGATACTTTTTTCATTTGATTTTTAACTATCTATAGGTTTCTTTTATGTGCGTTCGTTCCGAACGG
Source organism: Magicicada septendecula (assembly GCA_034769895.1). NCBI lineage: Eukaryota > Metazoa > Arthropoda > Insecta > Hemiptera > Cicadidae > Magicicada > Magicicada septendecula. Next base: position 307,670,488 of record CM068375.1, read on the forward strand.
CTTCAGATTTTCGTAGAGTTTTAACTAACAATAAACGCTTTCAATAGAAATATTACAAGCTGCTGGTTTTATTTAAAAATACAGAGTACAAAGAAGAAGAAGAAGAAGAAGAAGAAGAAGAAGAAGAAGAAGAAGAAGAAGAAGATAAAAATCAAGTGCGTGTTGGCAGCATCATATTGTGTGTTGTGTGTTATGCTTTTTTTGATTAAAGTGCTTGGAACATGTTTGCCACGCGCCTAGTAACAAACATCGGAGAGCGCTTAGTGGCTTCATTCCGCTGTGTCGTAGGTGTTCGTGTAAAGGGGTGGGGGTTTGGGGCGTCGGCGGGGATCCCCGGACTTCATTGAACGAGAAAACACTGACGTCATCGGCGTACAGGGCGACGACAAAACCATACTACTCGTTCTTTTTAAATACGGTAATTGTTTTCGCACGGTTCTGATTTAACTAAGTTGTTCATTGTTTCGCTATCATTTACCAAACGGTAGAACAAATTTAAGTGATTTGAAAATTTTACTCGTTAAATAATTATTAATAATTAATATTCTAACTTTGGTATCCTAACGCACCGTGGGTGTTTGTTGTGTGCCAAATGGTGTGTCAAGCATCCAGCTAGCCACTTTACTAACGCCGTTTCTTTTGTCAATGTAATATCCAGGTATTTTATTGTCATAATTTATTCTATGACCTTATTGTTTACTACTAATTTACATCTTATGGAGTATCAGGATATTGTCTGGACTGTAGCAGTTGTGCGGGTTATCCTCATTTCAGACATTGGCTGCATCATTCTCTTGCCTTCCGGTTTTCTAGTCCGTGCAGATTTTTAAAGTTCTATTTTCTTCCATTCTTTCAATATACTCATTCAATTCTTCTGTTTTCCCCTGTTCGTTCAGTGTTCATTTTTCTCTGATACTCTTATTTCTTTACCGATGTCAAATAGTCTTTCCGCGTAATTTTTGTTAATTTTTCATTTCTATCATTAATATTGTTTTTACTGCGCACTTTTTGTCTCTGAAACAGCATACGATATTTTTGGTTTCATTAGTGACTTATATATTTTGACTTCGGTGTCCTGTCTTAGGCGTTTGTTGTGCTAAAAATGAAGTGTGTCGAGAATCCAATGTTTACCGAATGGCTTCAACTTTTCTATCGGTTGTCCTGTCAACGTACCACCAGGTTATTTTATTTCCATGACTTCTCCTACGGTTTGTTATTTAACATTAATTGGTATCGTGTAGAGTACGAGGATATTGTTATGTACTTACACTTTTCATTGTATATGTCGATGTCGATACAACAGACTGCTGTATAATCTGTTACAGTGGCGTATCTAGAGTTTTGTCTTTGGTTAAAGTGGTTGAAGAACGTGTGATAACGTCTTGAAATCAATCAATTCAATTAAACGGTAATAACACAATAACAATACGCGTTATTGAAACATTACTTAGAAGATACTTATTGACTGAATTGAAATTCCTATTTGAAACATATACCCAGATTCTGTGTAATGAAACTATTTTTATATTTAATAAAGCATTACTACTATATTAGCGTACTGAAAAAATAATAAAACAGACTAAAAAGTAAGGGATTAACAAAAATCTGTCTACTTTTTTAACCCTCTGGGGGAGGTTCCGTTCGTCTCCCCCCGTGAATACGCCCCTGATCTATTAATTGATAAAGAAGTCTCTGCAGGTTATCGTCATTATCAGTCATTATGACTGCATCATAGGCGGATATCAACATCAATATCATCTGTAGTATACTCTGTTGATATTACCTAAGACCTGAAAACCTAAGACAAAGCGATTTAACCTAAGATCAGAAGACAATACTTGACTTCTGAGGGCAGCTTTGCCAAATCTGACATCTAGTAGGCTGAGGGAATCGCTTTGTCTTACGCTCTGCCTGTATGGGAATACCAGCCGAATATTGCGTATGGATGATTCACTGGATGTGGGATACGGCGTATTGTTGTGTGGATGTTTCATTTGTACCTAGTTGTCACAGCAGATATCTATGAAAAGTTTAAATATTCTAGAGTTTAGGTTTTATTACAGAATTGAGATATCTCTGTAATGAAGTAATCTAACTACGTATGTTACAAGTTCTTTACGGATATCCACAAAACACATAAAGCCACTACATTAGGGTGTAACGATTTTTCAGTTATTTGTCTGAAGATAAATATTGCACCGTTGCAAGGCTTTCTACTTTTATAGATATTTTTCCTTATCCCTTAGTTCCACTGTTTTGTTTAAATGGTGTGTGAATATTTATGTTACTATGAAGTTTATTGCTGTGTTAAGTATATGTTGCTCTGTAGTTAAACATATTTAATATATCACCTTTTTTGTTTTACTAAATAAAGATATTATAAAAACTTGTTTTCCATTCTTTTATATTTAAAAGACTTTGATTAAATGTGGAATTAATTTCTCACTTAATTCATTTCCTCCATGTTTAAGTAATTCGTTGTACATTTTATCTCCACCTAGAAATTTTCAGTTTCTCTAAAACGGAGTCCCCTTTCGTCTCGTCTCTTCCCTAGCTGGTCTAATTTATTTATTACACAAGCTCGCCTCTGCAGTACCAATTAAATGACAATTGATAACTGTATGATATTAAAATTTATAACTGTGTAATTATTTGAAATCTATCTGGCGGTTCTGTCGAGACTCCTCTTCCAAAGTCAAGCGTCGCATGGGAGAATACTGAATCTTGGATAGATGACCACACGGCGGTTCGGTGCTCGAACTCTACACTCAAAGGGGTATATGGGGAGGCGATTCAATAAATTAATTAAGTTAAATGTTATAAATATAGTTGCATTATTTTATTACAATTATAATGCATTATATATAATTTAATATTATTTGATATCTGATAATTACAGATTCCATTGATAATTAATAATACACTTTACAAAGATCTCGTGGTCACTGGTATTTGACAGGTCAAATGAAACTGCGTGAGAACGGGCAGAACGTTTTGGGCTACATAGGATTTTAAGTCTTGTGCATGAAGTGTCACCAGAGTATATATATATATATATGTAGTACCATGTTTAATCGGAGGTTTCCTTTTCAACGCACAGCCGGTTGCTTTAAAATTTTGCATCAAGATTTTAGTAACATGTGCTGACGTTATGAGGATGGCCCCAGGGGTTGGTAAGCTGACGGGCAAGCCCGCAGCCTGCTATTGCACCGAGCTTCAGAAAAACTCCTTCAATGGGGACACGGATAAATTTTATGAGTTAGATGTGGGCGGGTCCAAGATTCTCCCGCCTGGGAGCGGGATAGGACTGGTGTTGACCTATTGAGATAATGAGTGGGTTGCCCTGGAAATGGGTGTAGCGCATATAGAAGAGTACGGACCCACGCGGACGCACGCACACACTTATATACATATTTACGTATTAGAGTATCCATGTATATAGAAAAGTGTCTCAGCGCCTCTTTCTGAGAGAATGTCCATATGGTGGAGTACAAGGAACGGACATCAAGGACCATGCGGATGGTCTGGTTGGAATTAGATAATGAGCTCAGCAAAAGCCTCGGCCCAAGAGAAACTGAAGTTTCCGCCTAGCCAAGTAGTCTCAGACTAAGAGTGCGTAGGTAAATATCTGTATCAGACACGTGGTATCTAGGCGGCGGGTCATGGTGTTGTTGCGTAGTAGTAGACGGAAAATTGGTGAAGACGACTGGCAGTTTTACGGACTACTTGCTCGGAATGTGTCTGCCAGGTGAGAGATCTATTAAGGTAAAGCCCATGAGACTATGGAAGCCGTGTATCACCTGAGCGAGCCGTCTGCGTCTGGAGAAGACTACACCTGTGCTCCTGGCCGCGTTAATGGAGACACTACATTTGTCCGGTTACTCAATTTACACAGCCGTAACAATTTATACCTCTTGTAACAAGATTGTTTTTAAACTTGTTAGTATTTGCAAAGTAGGCTCTATTTCCTGCTTGTATCCTTTCTCTTATATCCATCCTAATGTTATTATCATTTGATAACAAGGCACTAGATAGCGTTACAATGCAGTCATAAAATAAGAATCCCTTAAAGCAGAAAAATTACGTTTCTGAAGTCTTCATCCGGTATGGACCGCGTCAAAAATGTCTTGTATGACAACGTTTCACTCATATTACAATGAGTATCCTCAGGTCACTTGGTAATATGAGTGAAACGTTGTCATACCATACATTTTTGACGCGCCCATACTGGAAGAAGACAAAAAACGTAATGGACACCGGCCGCAGAAAGCTACGTGAGAATATAATCAGAAAAATGTTTAGTTTCAATTGAAAAGGAGAGTATTTTGGAGTGGCTTATCAAAGCACTGTATTATGTAATAACTTTTTCAAGCAGATCCTGAAGCAGACTGTATCCATTTCAGCACTGCCATCGTCAGCGAATATGATCAGAGGAACTTCAAGCATCTTGGGCACGTCGTTGACGCGACCGAGTGAAACAGGGGACCTAAGGAGTAGCCGTGAGATACGTCAGAGGTATTGGGTCTTTTCGAAGAAACAGCACTGTCGGCTCTCATGTTGAAAGTAGGCCTACTATTCCAGTAAAAGCTATCGATCATATGAGAATAGCAGTTTAATATGATGGTACCGACATCACTTCGATCACAATTGAAGTAGCATCGAAAAAATAGTTGTGCAGCTACAAAGCTGTGATCATTTTTGTAAAACACCATAACGCACGTTGATCATCTGTCCAACGCTGTAAAGTAATTACCGGTAAGTATTGTAGAATGGGCGCCTCGATTGTTACCGAATGTCATTGAACCTATTCAAATACTACATACTTCTCTGGCGCTACAGCCCTCGAGGGATCATGGATTCCTTTAACATTGATCGCCATCCCTCTCTATCCAGCGCTGCCGTGTATCAGTCACGCACACACAACATTGTCCGGGCGTCGGTCGCCACTCCATCCGCCCACCGGAGTCTTGGTCTGTCAGTCCTTCTCCTTCCATAAATTCTCTCTCGTAAAACCTTCATTGGAATCTCCTCTTTTGACATCCTCGACACATGACCAGCCCAACGGAGTCGGCCCACTTTAATAGTATGAACCATGTCCATATCCTTCTATATATCCGTTAATTTATAAATGGTACGCTACCTCCAGTTTTGTCTTCTTGTACTGCTTAAAAATTCTTCTCAAGATTCGCCTCTCAAATCTCAGCAGGGACATTTTATCATGCTTTGTCAGCGTCCAATACTTAGGTCCATATATCAGGACAGGTTTTATCACAGTCTTTTAAAGTCGTATCTCGTGGTTCGTGCTTCTCATATGTTTCCGAAGCCCAAAATAGCATCTGTTGGCGACCAATAATATTCTTCGCCCAACCTCCAATTGAATTTCGTTGTTGGCAGTCACTAACGTGCCAAGATATGTGAATGCATCAACACAGTCAAAAACGTGGGAGCACATCATAACTTGCGCTTCTTGTGTTTCATTTCGATGTAGTTGGGTTCGCGTATATTTTGTCTTTGACCTACCCAAATGGTGCCGAAAACCCAGTGTTTATAATTGCCCATTTGGTTAGCATTTATCAGTTTCATTTACATTACTCTTACATTATTCTTATATAGGTTTACTGATTTAATAATCGTTTTGGCCACTTTTATTCCATTACGCTTCGAGTACACCAGAAACTATTATGTATACAATACGATTGTATATTTAAACGTACTGTACACGGGGGGGAAGAGACCTTGAGAAAGATTGGAGATTGGAAGTCTGAAAACGTCGCTGAACGTTGTAAACGTTGCGATCTATGACGATGATAAACGATACTGTATTATAAATGTATTCACAACAGAAGATTATGAACGTTTTGACATCGCGGGTCGGTAAGTTATTGTCAGGCATCAGCTTGTCAATACGGCTGTTCGGTAATAACAGAGAATGTGTCGTAACATACTGTGTGTTTAAACTTCTGTAATACTATCTATTGTAAAACTAATATAAAATTTGTTTATACCGTTTTAATATGAATATATGATATGTGTGCACCCCCCACACACACTCATTCTCTCTCCCCCATTTATCCATATTTTTCTCACTATCTCTCATATATAATGCTTAATATGATGATGATGATACTGATGATCATGAGGTTTATAACAATACAAATTCATAATAAACAATTTTATATATCTTGGACAAGCCAAGATATATTGGACAAGTATATATGGATGGACGAGATAGGCAGACGCATAAACAAGGATTTAGATACACGAGATATTGAAAGACATTAGCTTATTAACTAACGAAGGATATCTAGTACAGAAATAAATCGAAATAAAAACAAAAATACAAATCAGCATTACAATCTTTTCTTATCTGGTGTTACAGCTTTTGGTGGGTTTTAACCTCCTCAACAATACTCCTCCATGCTTCCCTGTTCTCCGCCCTCTGATTCCCATGCTAGCAAGATCTTCTATTACACGATCCAACCATCTTATCCTGGGCCTGCCTCTACGTCTAGTAGTAGTAGTATGTCATTTTTCCTCCAACATTCTTTTAGGCATTCTTTCCTCAGACATTCTTTCTACAACGCAACCTCTGTGATCTGATGAATTTCACTATTTCTTTTCCATGCGTGAGAGCCTGTAGTTCATTGTTATTGCGTATTCTCCAACTGCCTTCTTCTCTTACTGGAATATTTTACGCTCACAGTTTTGTCATTCTCTGTCAAAGTCCACACCTCAGATTCATACGTAACGACTGGTCGCACGAGAGAATAATATGGTTTAAATTTTATACCTCTTGTAACAAGATTCTTTTTAAAGATGTTAATATTTAAAAAGGAGGCTTTATTTCCTGCTTGTATCCTTTCTCTTATATTCATCCTAATGTTATTATCACTTGATAAGAAGGTACTAGATAGTATTACAATGCAGTCATAAAATCAGAATGCCTTCAAGCAGAAAATGTTTAGTTTCAATCGAAAAGGAGAGTATTTTGGAGTGGATTATCAAAGCACTGTATTATGTAATACACTTTTTCGATTTATTTATATGATACCTGTAGCTAGATTTCGATAACGACCAGAATTTTTTGTTTAAACTGGTTATCACATCTTCGTTATGTCTTATGTGTTCAAAGAATATATGTGGTTTATATTGTTTCTGTTTATCTGGCATGTCGGGAACCCATGTTTTTTGAGTTTGTATATTGGTGTCGGTATAATAATTAGTATTCACTCTTAGACCTATTTACAGATAGCTAGATGTACGTTTTTAGTCTTTTTAGCCTTTTGGAGTGGTTGTCGGGAAATAATAAGATCGGTGAGGAGAGGAAAAGAAATTGGCCACTGTACTCTCGATTGGTTGTCCTGTAGTGTCACTAAGTGTAGCAAACAAAGCGAGTCTGATCTTGATAAGTGTCAGGTACTCTATGTGCGCAGAGAAAGGATTATTTCAGTAAATTTGTGTATTTTCAGTACAAGTATCGCATTAGAGTCTTAAATGAAGGGGTTTCTTATTCGTTTAGCGTAGAATGATCAGGCTTTGAGACTAGTAGATAAAGAAAAATGCTTTTAAAAATCTGTGTTAAGCTGTTGGTAATTTATTTATTTGGTGTTCTGCCCTAAGGCAGGTCTTCAAATGGTAAAAGCTCTCCAAGCTATCCTATCGCTTACCAGTCTTTTCGTTTCTTCGTAACACCCTCTGATTTTTAGTGCTATCTATTAACTTCATTTTTTATGCCCTCTTCTTTTTTCTCCTTCTATGACACCCTTCATGGCAGTTGTAAGCAAGCAGTCTCTTCTTAAACAATGACCTAACCAATTCCTTTTCCTACTTTCTATTACCTTCAGGATTCTTCTCTCTTCCCCTATTCTTCTTCAAACTTCATCATTCCTTATTTTATGTTGGTAATAAAAAACGATAAAATTCTTTATTTCACTTTATAGACAAACATTTTTTAACAAACGTGAAAGCCCTTTTACACAAACTGTTTTAAAAATTGATAACTACAGTGCCAACGTGACCTAGCAGACAAATCCGGTTTTATCCGAAATACAGATATCCGCACGAATTACTGCTATCAGACACGTAAAGAATACATGTTGCTACATTGTCTTACCTATAAACTTTATACATTTAATTTTTCATTGGTAATAAAAGATTCAACGAAAAATCTTTGGCTGGATCTTTGGTTTTTGGTTGGATAATATATTGTGTTGTTTATTGGAAGGGCTCTGAGGGGAAGAGGACTAGTACAGGGCCAAACCCTGAACATCTGAACAAGAGGAACGACAATTCATTTTGGCAGTTGAAGAATGTTTTAAAGCGCGGGCGCGCGCACACACATCATACTTCCCTCAAGCATCCTGATACGCGCTTCAGCTGTGGTACACACAGTCGGCAGACAGACATAAATCTCAAACAGAAATAACGCTGTTGCACACCACTAGAAAAAATTGTCTGATTAGCTTCAGAGCTTATCATCATATATCTGCAACAGTGTTATTTCTGTTTGAGATTGTAACAACTAACGCAACTTTGAAGACTATTAATTAAAGACGTCAGTCTACGTGCAGCACCGCGGGGAAGGTGTTGTTGTGTCATATTGAGAGGTATTATCTTACGTTTGTATTTAAATTGTACATTTTTCACAAAAGAGAAAGCGAGAAAATGAGAAAAGAAGAAGAATGAATATAAGTATATCCCTATCAACTCGGAAAACAAAGTTTTTTATTGGTAAAAACGTAAACGTTTTACCTTATAGCCTGAAACTGTTTTCGCTTAATATAAGCTTCGTCAGAGCCTGCTACTGGGAGCGCTGTCCGTCTTGTTCTTGGCGACGGCGTCGACTTTTGAAGGATCGATGTTGGGTGTGTGAGGTGTGATATGTTCGAATAACCATATAAGCTGCTCCCAGTGGCAGCCTCTGACGCAGCTTATAATAAGCGAAAACTGGTTCAGGCTATAAGGTAAACTTTGACGTTTTTACCAATAAAAACTTTGTGTTCCGAGTCGGTAGTGATATACTTATATTTAGTTAATCAACGGACACGTCATGGACAACGAAATCCAAGAAGAAGAATGAATGTCTAAAAGAGAAAATGAGATACTGAAGGCTGTTAGAAGGTGGAATGGCTTTCGTCCTACAGGGCTATGGTACACGGAGTAGTGGGCAGAAGCAATTGTGAATGAAGAAAGAAAGGAGAAAAATAGAGGCATAAATAAAGGAAGGAATAGTAAGGGAAGAAAGGAAGGAAGAAATACAAATAAAATGTAATTGTAAAATTACACAAACACACACACGCACGCGTTGTATATCAACAATTACGACACAAACGAGTGCGTAGGACGATGTAACAATAATGACACAACAACATTGACGATTTTTTAATATAAATCTTATTAATCATAAAATTGATGAAAGTTGTAATAAAGTTGTTTATAATAAATTTTTTTTAATTTGAAATCAGCACAATATAATCACCGATTTAACAGCAGTAAAACAAAAGGAACAGAAAGTAATAAGAGACAGAGGTTATTATGTGAAATACGTAGAAAAAAGCGTGTTTCCTAGAAACAGAATACAGATTAAAAAAAAAAATACGGGATTTATTTGTATTAGACAGAAGTAGCATGGTGTGTTGTTGTTCAACAAGAAATAGTTGTACAAACAGAGAAACCGACAGAACACAAACAACTGAGAGAAATTAAATATTGAATTGTTTTTGTGATTTCATTTTTAATATGTGCTCTTACTAAAGTGTACTTTTCAAGAAAGACGTACTCTCTCCGTACACAATAATTCCATAAAAGTAGAAATCGTATTATAGTTACGTATACGTTTATTCAATCTTAATTGTGTCTATTAAACATGTGTTGTTTTGATTGTTGCGTCTGTTGTTTATGATTGCTTATCCTACGAATTGTTTATGTCAATAAAGGTAAAGATAAGAAAGACTTAACAGTGTTGTTAGTATTCATCATCATCATCTTCATCATCTTCACGGATCAAACCAAGGATAGTTTGTTCCGGTCTCAAATAGGCAAAGATTAGAGCTGGTCACTCCAGAGCTTTCTCGAACGTCCCACGCCTCTCCGTCCCCTCGGCTTATAGTTCCAGAGTTGTTTGGGGATGCGGCAGTCATCCATTCGGCAAAGATGTTCCCACCAATTCAGTCGATACTGGGCGATCCTGTCGAGTATACTCAAAATATTCAGTTTCTGCCGTATATCTGTGTTTCTTCTATGATCATGAGGCGTGTACCCTGCCACGTGCCTGAGAAATCTCATTTCAGCCGCTTGGATGCGACTGGCCTGGCCTTTCGTTAAAATCCAATTCTCAGACCCATAAAGAGTGTGGGAAGAGGCATCACCTTGTAGAATTTTAGGGGTGTTCCTGTACTTAAGGATTCGCATAATGGTCCCTCACATAAGGTTGAACTTACGCAACTTATTCACAACGTCTTTACTTGCATTATAAGACACACTGTAGTCCAGGTATTCAAAAGTGCTAACTTGTTCCAGGACAGTACTATCTATAACAATTTTTGCCCGTACGGGATCAGTTCCACGAAAAGCCTTGGTCTTACGTGTGGATATCTGCAATCCAGAATCTTTGCAGATTCGATTTAACAAATGTATCCCTACCTGCAATCTGTTTTCAGATTCCGACAGAATAGCCTCATCGTCCGCAAACAACAAAGTGTCAATTTTAGAGTGACCAATCATAAAATGTATGTTGTTAGTGTTGTTATCAGAAATCAACTTAATAATTATCAGAAAATTACTCAACGTTTTTCATTAGAATCTTTGGAGTACCAACAAAGAACAATTTCGTTTAATGCCTTTTTTATGTTTACAATTCGTGGATATAAACAACATGAAAATTAACACGCAAAACAAATTTGTTTTTTTAAGAATACTGTCAAATGTATAAATAAGACTTACCGTAAACAGGCATCTCAAAATTTCAGTTTGTGAAATAAACACTTAAACAGCGGTATTTACAGTTGGTGGCCCAAAGAGTGGTTTTTACCGACTTTGTAAATACTCCGTACAATGTAGTAATTGCGTCCGAGACCGTATAAACTATTCGTAGAATTCCATGGATAGAAAACAGTCTGCATCCAATATCAGTTGGATAAAGTCGCAAACTCGCCCTACCAGAAAAAAACTCAGGGTCGGTATCGGTTGCACTGAATTGTTTGTATCAGTGATTTTCAACTAACGGCCAGCGACACCTTTTCAGGCGGTCCGTGACTTATTTTAGAAAATCGATTTAAGAATTAATTACTCTATTTATTTTAACAAGTCAATAATACACTGTTAGTTTAGCTGACAATTATCTTATACAGAAACCCAGTGGTTGATTTCTAAAATTATAGCTGCCGGAACGTATCAATTCAAAAGTATACGTATATACTTATACAAAATATATTATATTTTGTATTAGCGTATAAGTTTACATCAGGTTATTACAAAGTAGGTCTACATTGTAAAGCCTTATAAAATATGTAATATACGTATAAACTTGTATCTAAAAAGATAATAAAGTTTACTGATATTTCTAAAGAGCTTCGTCGCCAGGTCAGCCTGAAATCAAGCCCTGCAGAAACCTATAAAAAAAGTTTCACTTGGTCACTAAAGCGTCCTATACACGATCATTTCGGTGTGTCACACCGATGTGACAAACCGAAATGATCGTGTTAAGGGACAAAAAGCTGTGAGCTCAAACCACAAATGTGAACTGACGGACTGATAAATCGCATCATGCGGTGTGTCAGTTTGGCATGGCATCGGGTAGAAATGATCGTGTGTAGGAGTCAGTCCGTTCAGTCAAGGCCGGCTCTAGTAGCAGGCCGGAATATTAAACATGGCAACGTTGCGTTTGAGGCCTGTAAGCGTAGTGTAATAAAATAGGTAAATTGAACATGTTATACTTTGATTTAATTTCATAGCATTACTAAAATCATGAGTAGGCCTATTTATATCTACATCTAAATTATAGGTCTATGCGCACTTAGTACTATACGTTTAAGTTGCAGAGATTAGTGAATTAGTGTTAGACCTAATGAATTAATTTTGTTCGAATTATTGAATTCGTATCACATGAATGAGTTAATTTTTATATTTCTTAAATAATATAACAGTATTTTACATAATAAACTTTTAATTTGCAAAACATGAAGAATTATAAAACTGCTGTTAACCGGCAATTAAAAATGACGCGATTTGATTACTGAAATACATAAATTAAGAAATCGTCTAGCCGGCCTGAAATATCAGCTGGTTCCAGTGTTGCCACGTTTAATATTCCGGCCTTCTACTAGAGCCGGCCATGGTTCAGTCCATCACACCTAGCTTTTCGCGTATGCGCTGTCTTGTTAGTGGTGAGGGTTTATGTTGTTTTTGCACAACGAAAACGAACTGTTTGAAAACGGGTTGAATTAATGAACTGTTGCTATTTATAATGGCTGACTTAACCACTAACATATATCGTTAAAACGTCTCGTTTTGAGCATTTAGAAGTAACTGTTCATTTTAGTATTTTCTTAAATTGATTGTTACATAACAAAAACTGTGACGTTAAGTCATTATATTTTTCTTAATTTACCTTTATCTTGAAAGGCACTTTTTTTAGATGCAGTCGACTGACGGCACACTGATGTGACCGTGTGTAGGCAACGCATCACTTCAGTCCGATCTGACACAGTCCGACATCGAACTGACACACCAAAATGGTCTTGTGTAGGCTGTGTAATAATGGAATTTGTTTGTTTAATGGAACGTGTTTTTGTTCTGGTACACTTTTATTTTCGTCATATTATAAGACCAGTCAATTTCTTTTCATCCCTCTACTAGACTAACAGACGCTTTCGTCCCATATTTTGTATAAATTAATAAATTACCTTAGATCCGTCGTGTGACTTAGTTTTATATTTAGAATGACGCGTTTCAGAACATATGTTCCATTATCAGATTACTTCACTCAGTTGAGATCGTTAAATGTTAAAATCACATACCCACTAGTTAAAAACACACGTCAGTATGGGTGCGGACCCTATGAAGGCTGACCGAATACAGAAGTTGTCTACGAATGTTTTTGCAAGTTCAAGGCTGTATCGTACAGCGGGTTCGATTTAAAGTTCAAATGGTCATTCAATATGAAATCCCGACTGTGTGTGTTATTGCATGCTTTGTAAATTTTGAACTCCTTTAAAGCGTTCATGTATTGGCCTTTATTACAAATGTGTAAAGGTTTAAAATTTGATGTGAAGTCTGTGTAAGTCTGACTGCTTGAAATTGAATGTCGCGCATAGTTGGATTTCATGTTATTATGTGAAGCCCGATTTTTAAAATTATGTTTTGGTGTGTGTTCGTTAAATCACTTTAGGAAACCTCTCCCAGTTTAGCCAATATAAAAACAATCGCAATCATCACACGACAATTTATATGGACCTGTTTTCTTCTCTAATGGTGTGATACTATTATTATGGCGGAGTATATTCAGTATATTGTTATTTGAATTGAAAATTGTCGTGATGTTAATTTTACTTAACGTAGAGGCTACAATTTTTGGCATTAGCAAAGTGACTTGGATACCAATAATAATATGTATGTCCCATATTTTGTCTTTGATTTGTAATCAGTCGCATTATTTTATTCAAAGTTACGTTTAAGTGTTTTCAAACTACAACTCGTCGACACTCAGAAAGACCTGTATTGTAAGTGGCTGCAGCAGATCGACTTCGGTTTTTACATTGAAGATTTTATGTAAATATGTAATGTTTACTTCATTATTATACTTACAAAATAAAAATTGTGTCGTTAAAGATATGTAGATGTCTTCTTAAACCCAATTAGATAGCAGTATTCATTTATGCCGCAATTATTAGATCGCACAGCATCGATCATGCTTAATAATACGTCACAGACACTTTCTTTTAAATGTCGATTAAGAAATTCATGCCTAACTTTAAAAAGTTCGTCAGGGTAATGTACTAAGGCTTCAGGATCAATCACAACTGTGAGAGGTCGTCCACAATTGTTGGCGGGCTAAGAAAACTAACACTGAGTTTGTAGCGACAGAGGACATTACGATAACATGTCAGAACTCTAATTCTATATAATTCATAGCATATCTTGTAAATACAATAAAGGTTACTCTAATGTTTTTTCATTTTTATAAATTTTTTATTAACAATATTTTTGTAGGAAAGTCAATTTATTTAAGTTTTTATCAGATTAATGTTATACTAAATAAATTAGAAAATTAGACAGATTTAAAGAACTGTGAGTTTTAAAATTAGTGTTAAAATCGTAGTACGTTATTTCAAGTACAAAATTTCTTTCGTGTATACAAAAAAAAAAGTAATGAAAGTTTTTGTGTATACAATTTTGTAGTACCAACAAATGAATCAATGTACGTATATATGTACATGTCTTAAGAACAATTTCTGTAGATTATGCAGTCACTGTACATATATCTCAACCTGTAGTGTTGCGGTATATTTGTCTCTTTTCTTTGTAGCTATCCCTTGATGTTTCTTGCAACATTTGTATATTATATATAACATTATCAAATAATAATTACTATACTACAGTGATGAAACAGTGTTAGTTAATTAATACGGCGATAAAAAATAAGCATAATATAGCGGGAAAGCTCGTCCCGTGCTATGGTGGGTTGGGTGCATTTCTGTGAAGAAGAAATTAAGAGACTGTCTGTGTGACGGAAACAGTGTGTAATGATAGAGGAAGCTATGTAAAAGTAGTTTTGTATTTATCGTCACATATACTAAACCAATAAAACATTTCTCAAAAGGTCTCATTTATATTTGATCAACCCTCGTAGAATTTCAATAAGGCGTGTAGATTGAATGAATCACAAAAATTATGAGAAAAATGTAGTAACGGAATGTAATTTTCTGGTATGTACGGCCAACTACGTGCGCTAAACGAGTGCTAAGACAAAGACAGAATTATTTATTCCTTATGAGGACAGTTATTTTTTAACACTGTCTATGTGCTTTGTGTAGAAACAGTATTTGTAGATGAATTACTTGAGCAAATATAGCTAGGTTATCTTTAACGGAATACCTCATAAATATTACAACACGATATTTACTTATCTCTGTTAGAAGTATTACTCCATTTATTAGAAAAACTCAAAGATTTACATTACTTGTAGATACATTACTTAGGACCCAGGAAAAACTACATGAAGATCCTTTTCTCAAGATAACGCGTGTATTGTCCAAGCAATAAACTAGACAACCTTAGTAACGACAATTGTGGCGAACCGAGATTCGTGGAATGCAAAAATTATTAACGTCAAATAGAGAAAGTCAAAGAAAAACGTGAACATAGTCGTTGAGAATCTATATGAAAGTCATCTACGAAAATCACTATTAATGTTAAACTGGCAACGCTACGAGTTGTTACAATGTTGTAAAATTTAATTTAATTCTACTGAAATCTTCTACAGTTTAACGTTGATAGTTGAAAACTTATAAGTACATAGTTTTCGAGAGATGTGTAAATCAATGTCAATTAAAAGTCAGAACAAAATTAACGGTCTTTGACCCTTTAAGTGTCAGGGATTCTTCCGCAATCCATTCATTCATTTTTCAATTAAAAAAAAAATTAATTTTTTAAAACGATTACGTGTTTCGACAAGAGTCGTTAACAAAAGAAATTTGTGTAGGGTAAGAGAATAAAAGATCTATTTTATTGAATCATTTACCTTGGTACAGAGAAAAGTAAAGTAAGTAAACATCACCAAGTAAACATCATTGTATTCGGTAGAGTCTTTGGTTGTTATTACTGACAAAAAGTTTGACGTGGGCACACAAAAACTATGATGTAATTGTATGCATATACAGTAACGTAACAGGATATCCACTTCACAGTTAACATGAATGCTCTGTCATTCCACTACTTAGTTTCCGTTGAAGTAAGGCTTGAGTTTTTACAAATTTATAAGACTATACTCTTGCGTAAGTTGTACATATGTACTCACTGTTTAGCATCCTTGACAGTATCTTTTAGTAGATGCAGTCAACAAAATCTACAGAATTTAAAGGATTATAAATATCATGTTTTCTGTGTTATAAATGAGTATTTCTGCCATTTTACATTGTCGTTGATGGTTTGAATCGTTACGTATAATAAAATCATATAACAGAAACAGTGAGAAAAAGAAGGCTAGTATTTCTTGGTCATTTATATAGAATAGACAACAATAGGTTAACAAAACAGATCTTCAAATATCTGTGGGGAAAGAAGTCAACATCAACTTGGATTAAAGAAGTCAAAAAAGGATTTAGAAAAAAATAATATAAACGCAGAAGAAGCAATTGAAAGAGACGTTTTTCAGGCAAAAGTGTTAAAAGTGGAAGGAGTCCAGGGTAGGTGAGAGAAAAACGCAGGTTTAAAGTGCACTGAAGACAGGAAGAATAAACATAGTGAAAAGATGAAAGAATATTGGAGTGAAAGAAAAGAACAAGGAAGAAAGAATTGAAATTGGCATGTGGTCCTCAGATAACCGATACAAATAGAAAACAAATCATATACCTATAAAAAATTTGCGGTTGTGTACGGTTTTGGGAACGGGTACTATGTAGAACGCCCTTTCATCTTTAGAGCAAATGCTTTAGGCTGCCATTATTTCACAATTTCATCGTTTACCTATTTACAATGCAATAACAATAAATTACGTTAATCAATTTTTACGACGGCATACGAAACGTAACAGACGTGCGCACAATTATAGTGTTTTGAAGTAGAAGATCGCTTACAAGAGCGATTGACAGTACAATGTGTCGCTAGAAGTGACAGATGCTGTGTTGCCTAGCTGTAGCTGTTTGGCGAGGTGGCGGAGGGTTTGCGGTTCGCCAGCGGGCGGAATATTTAAGTAGCGTTTCTAAAGGTCGTACGCGTTTCACGGCGTCTCTGTGAACCTACCACCAATGTTACTATTATCTCCTGCTAGATAATACGCTAGACTGAAATTCTACGAGGCTAGTTGGAGATCAGCGTGTTCAGTTTCAGTATCACTGAACACTTATAGTTAATTAAAAAAGAAATGGAGACGATTTCAGAACAGCAGTGTTTCAGAACAAACTCTTTCAAAAGTTTACTCATATTCAGGTACATGAACAAAACATAAAGTATCTTATGCAATCTAAAATTCTAGAGCAATCTAAAATATATGTATATAATTTCTTGTGTACTATATCGTTTTATTTTATTTTGTGTAACAACAATAATTGTAATAATTGAACTAATATCAAGCCACGTAGAACGTGAATCGCTTGTTTTGTGACTAAAATGGATAATTAATTTTGTTACCTCATACGTAATTAAATCATTTTAATTTAATAAGTCTCATGTATTTGACGACTGTTTCTTGCACTATTGTTCCATTTTCTTCAGTCGTTTCTTGGTGTGGTTATATTAGTAGTACTTGATTTTAATATAAGTACATCAATGTTGAGAAGTCTTTCTATTTCTTTCTTGGTATGTTTTATAATTGATATACAAATTATAATAATTACTATTTCTGATTGTGTTACTTTATTTGGTTTTCAATTTCTACTACGTACTTCATTTTTAAACATTTTATACCATAATATAGATTACTTTTACAATACTAAAACTATTAATTGTTTACAAAGTTTTATACGGGGTCTTGGTTTGTATAATAGCTAAAAGAACTTGATAAACTGTTTTTCTGTGTTAACATAATTCCAGTTTTCTTACAATTCTTTTACATTCAACTAATTTTAATTTACATATTAATTTTTGAGATTGACAATAATCATCTTCTTTTTTCTTCTTTAGTACTCCAGCCCAACGTGAGCCCTGGCTTCCAAAACCAGTCTTCTCCAATGTCTCCTGTCCATTGCCACACCTCAATGTAACCCCTCACATCTATTCTTCTAAGATCTTCTAGCACATCATCAGCCATCTTATCCTAGGTTGGTCCTCTTTCTGCTTTTATATACTTTCGCCCTCAGGATTTTCTTTGGCATACTCTGATCATCCACTGATCATCTAACCATTGTATTCATTGAACATTTATGAACATCTTACAATGTCCTCATGATTCAATAGTTTATCTGTCTCCTGGTTATTTCTTATTCTCCATTCGTTACCTTCTTTAACCGGGCTATAAGCACGTCTTACTGTCTTTCTTTCAAACCTTCTTGGTGTTTCTTCTTCCTTTTTGTGTCATGTCTATGTCTCGCCTCCATGAGTAACAAACGGTCTGATAAGTGTCTTATAAACATATTAGTGTCAATTATTGTCATTTTATGTTACTACGTTTGAATGTTTCTAAAGCAACTAATTATTACTTAACATAAGTTTACAAATACTCTTATTTTCTCTTACTGTTACATGTGAGAATCAATATGGCATAAAATGGTTTGTATCACAGTTATAAGCTTTTAGTAACAAAGATTTGAGCCCTTTGTCAGTAATCTGTCAACACTGATGTTTCTATCAACAGTATAATATATATTATAAGGTGTGTGTATGACAAAGAGTATACTACATTTCTCGCAACCCAGTCTCCATAAAATACGTTTTTTCGTATCATGTCTTCTTTAAATCGCCGCAGCCTGTGTCTTCTTTAAATCCTTTAACGTAGTCTGTGGGCGCTCTCGTCTTTTTCTCTCAATGAAAATTTTCTTTGGTCACCTGAGTTCCTGCATCCGCCTCACGCGTCCGGACCAAATCAACGTTATTTTCTCTACACTATCTGCTGTTGTGGTTTCCAGACTCATTCTCTTATATCCGTATTTCTGATTCAGCCCAAACTTGTTTGTTTACAGTATCTGCCCCAGTAGCCCATATCTGCCGATATGAATTCGTCTTCAAGCGACTTTCGAATACCAGAGACGTAACTAGGAACTGCCACTACTTGGTAGTGGGAGGGGGGAGGGGAGACTAACTTGAAGGTTGGATTCCCCGTTTTCCCAAATATGGGAAAATTCTCTTTTATACATTTATTTGTAAACCTTATTTTAACACACACAGCTGGTTTAGAAGTAGACTTACATTAAATTATTATGGAATTTCGCTAGAATTTTTAATAGCTCTTGGTGGGATTGATGCCCCCCCCCCCCGATGTACTCCACATTTGGGTACCAATATTTCGGCTCCATACAACACATATTCAACCATCGTCCTATATAGTCTTTTCTGTATAGGTGGTACAGTTTTGTAAGTATAGGTTCAACCGTCGTCCCATATAGTCTTTTGTATATAGGTGTGTAAAACTCAAATTAGTGGTTCACTAATAAAATTTAGATTCCAAACACCTTTAAACGTTTCGCACACCTTATGAACGACCGCGATAAATAATAGTAAGTACAAATACGATCATGACTGATGGTCGTACTATATTTAAGAATACGAGAAACGATTGAAATCCGTAAAATTCGGTTACTTTGAAAATGCGAAACTGAAATAATTCGAATGACCAGAAAGGAAACATTTATTTGGTGATGCACGTTTTACTGCAACTAGTAAGCTCCCCGAGCTGCAGAACCCACTCATTGTTTTGAAAGTAATACATTTATTGTGAGGTACATTTTGATATTAGACAATTTTTTAATTGTCAGGAAAACTATGAAAATCCCCCAGTTCTTAGTTTTTTCGCAGTAATCACCCCATAGTTTCTTAACGAAATAACAAATGTAAACCAGAAAATCAGACAATAAACACTAAAATTTTTAAATTACTAAACTGGTTTTTTAGTTGAATTTTTAAGCATAACGTTTAATCCGCAAATGATTTAGTCCCAGCTTTCAAATTTATGTATGTTTCCACAGGTTTATGACAAATAGGCCTACTTACTGCAAATGTATGTAACCAATAACAATAAGTAAAATTATTTTTGCAAAGATAATTGAAGGCGGTCCAGAATTTGACAGAGATTTTGACATTAATTTTAACAAATTATTCAAGATACCGAGTTTGTATTTTGAGTAAAAGGCCTCATAATATCTTAATTTTGACTTCCATTTTTGATACTTGATGTCTCTAAAATTTAAAAAAGTTTCTGTGTAAACATTACATTTGGAGTTTGATTAAAATTTTATTTAGCCTGATACCGAATATAGACTTTTACAATTTTTTCAAAATTTTGATTTCTTTTTTACATCCTGGTGTTCCAAAACTTTTACATTTCCAAAAGCAACCACTATGTTCAGATTGTGGTAAAAATTCTCATTAATTTGATACTACACTCCTTTAATTTTAAAAAGTTTTGATCTCTGCTCCTATTTTTGGGGAGGGAAATCAATTTCCTCCCATAAACAAACAATAGAAATCTGTGGGTTAAAAGTGTGGTATGGAAACGTACACGAAGTTCACGAAGTCGGTTGCTACGCGTACATTGTAAAGGTTACCGTGAGAGAGAGAGAGAGGGAGAGAGTGAGGCAGACAGACAGACAAATGCCCAACAGTCGGGTGAAATCTGAAAACTCTCTTCGCTCAATAAGGCGTCTTCAGTGCAGATCTGCATCTGAAATGGAAAGTCAAACTCCATACTTCCATTTCACGATTTATACATAGACACAGAAAATGTTCCATTTATATTTGTATACAGGAACTCGGATCTCAATATTGAATTTATTAAAGGCAGCAGACGGGACGCTCTTAAACCTTCGGTTAACTAGACACTGCAAATTAAGAAACTACATTAATCTAAATATAGTACACTTTAGTTGCCTCTAAAACGGTATTTTGTTTACCATTGTTTAAACCATCATGTATCCTTCGAATTGGATTGGTTATAAACGACGTATTACATCGAGAAAACCACTACTGAATGATTCGCATCGACAAAAGCATTATTCATTATTCTGCCGCACAAAGGATACGTCATTGTTATGTAAGAGCGGCAGTTGGTCGTACACACACACACACACACACACACACACACACACACACACACACACACACACACACACACACACACACACACACACACACACACAGAAAATATCTGCTGCCTACAAGGTTAGCTTTATGTGTGGTGGACGTGTACGGAATCAGTCGACCTTACAACCCTATACCACACATTTCGTCTTTAGAAAATTTTGTTTCTTTTTTTTAATAAGTTTTTTTTGTAATTTCATAAGACCTATTTCTTATGTACATTTTTTATTTACAAGAGCTTACATTGAGCAAAATACAAAGCTTTTATTTTATTATTTTGTTTGTGTACATTTCATAACACGGATATTTCTCTTATGTTACTAGATTTTTAAAATTCTAAACTTCAAAATTTATTCCCTAAACAAGTACCTAATAAGCCTTCATCTAAAAATAAAATTAAAAATGCCAATATGAAATAAACAACCTTTACTTATCAAGATAGTATAACAAAAAAGCAAAGTAAAATATTTGAAGATAGAAGCCGAAAAAAGTTTTATTATATAATAACATAGTTTTTGACAATGCTTTTTTGGGACGGAACGTGTCGAAACGCCGCTCCGGGAATTTTTTGAAAATAGTTTTTTTATACTCATTATAAAACTTAGAATTAGAAAAGAAGTTCTACCACTTTTTTCTCCACTAAGAGCACAGATTTTCGACGAAGTAAAGCCTAAACCCAAATCCGAATTTGCGATTAAAATGAAATATACAGTACAAATAGGATACCCAATGTTAATAAATTTTACGTAAGACGGACAAAGAGAAAGTACCTGATAGATTCCTTCAATACCGCAATGCGCTTCTTAAAGCCGCATGTCTCAAGTCTGATTTAGCTACGTAATTGGCAGATAATAAACATCAAATTCCAGCAGACAGTCAGAACGTTAAACTACTAAAAGTGCACAAAAAGGGCAAGAAATGAATATGTACAAAATTCACACACACACACACACACACACACACACACACACACACACACACACACACACACACACACACACACACACACACACACACACACACACACACACACACACACACACACACACACACACACACACACACACACACACACACACACACACACACACACACACACACACACACACACACACACACACACACACACACACACACACACACACACACACACACACACACACACACACACACACACACTAATAATAATAATAATAATAGTTCATTAATTAAAGAAGACCAAAACGCCATAAATATCATAAATAAAAACCAAATAAGTCATATGTATTTAAAATGTTAAATATTATTAAAAATATCCTTAAATTCGTAGTGACCGTCAATCAATAAATTTTCCAGTGAAGGGTTTTTGACGATCGGTCAAAAAATATAAACTGCTTTTATGATTAATTACAAATGCTATTACATTATGAGTAATTTAAATTGTAACATTGTATAAATTAAGTTCTATGATATTATAATTTTCCCGTTGTCTTTAAAGAAAACATTTGGTAATGCAAAACAAACTATCTCACCTCCTTCACATATAGCTACAAGGATACACATACGCCCGCGCACGCTCACGCACACACACTTACATGCACAAACACGTTCACTCAGATAATTGTTCTGTTGTGTTTGACAGTTCTTTTGTATTCATACACAGGTCCTGATGATGGCAATAAACATTGTCGAAACGTCGACACAAATAAATTAAAATTTGTGTTATATTTTTTTACCGATACTCACAAACATTTCACTGAAAAAATATTATTAAAAATAATTAATAGCATGAAAACTACACATTTTTATGTAACCGTCAAAACAATTAATTGCAAAAATTAAACGTTGAAGCAATCATCATGTTTAAAGGGAAATACACACCGGTTGTTTCTTGGATGCTTGTTAAAAATAACCGCATCTCTAGCCGTCTTCTGTAAGCGTAGAGTGTGTTGTATTATAAATGTTTTCGAATGGTTATTTTACCGTTGAAAAAATAACTCCACAGACAGTCACACACATTTGTGTGAACTCGTCAATGTGATGTTATCTTAGTAACAAGAAACGCAGACTACTTTTATACCGCTAACATGTGAGTTATCAGATTAACCAATTGGTTCGATTACAGGCGTGATTTTTCAAGATTTAAGCGTGTTTATCCTTTAGTACCTTTATGCTCCTTTTCCGTTAATCGTACAATTACGATGCTATGGTACTTCTTGTTGTAATTGTATAACTACAAAGAAAAAAGAAGATGCAAACTTTTATGTTAACCTACCGTTTATTAAGAAAGAATGCTGTTAACGTGTCATTTTATACAAAGAGTAAAAACCTAATACTAATTAGTAGATGTCAGCAGTAAAAGATGAAGAATGATAATAGTGTCATATACTGTATTATACTGTATATTATACTATAAAACAGCAATAATGTTGTTCTTTAACGTTTAAAGAAAGACTTGTAGGATTTTGGAAGCATAAACTATTAAAATGAACTAGTAAATAAAATATTGTAAGAAAATAAAATACATTTAATGGTTATTGAGACACGTGATTTTTTAGGCTGAAAAGTTTCCGCAGAATCATTTTTTACTTCCATGTTCTATAAGGAAATGGAAGTATGGTGATGGCAAAAAAATCGTGTTCGAGATAAGGGCTGATTGTGATTGTACTAGCTTTAAAACATGAAAAAAAAGTAATTTTTCGAAAAGTGTCTGTGTCTGTCTGTGTGTCTATGTGTAGAAATTTTTCATCCAATGCAATCATTTTTTGCGTGTCTGAGTTGTAGAGGACTCAAGGTCTATTGATTTTGGTGAAGATCGGTTAAGGGGAAGGGGTAGTTTACCTTCAACGTTTTATGTTTTAACAAGAGTAAAGTACTTAATTTTGATAAGTAAAGTATCCTGAACAGAAGGTCATAATAATCCACTGTAGAAAGGTAGATGAAATATCTATAAATGAAAAGGGTAGTTGAAGGGGGAGGGGATAATTTTGTATATGTGTACTACATTATCGGCAACAAAGAAGTAGTTTTTTTGTTAAAATTCCTTCCCGAGCTGCTTGGCCGTGGCCCAATGTTTTCTGCAAAACCAGACGTTTCGGCAGTGCCATCGACTGCCATCATCAGTGAAAATCGAGCGCTAACGTGAGGTGGTATACGTTAGTGACTAAATTACTGTGGTTAAGACTGAAGCAAAGAAGTAGTTTCTATGGAAATATTTCATTTCGAAAATGATTTTGAATATAAATCTTAAAACATGGAAGTCATGTATAGTTCTCCATACCGATATTTAACTCTGTTTACAATTTAAATAATTTGTCAGGACGAAAATAATCTACTTTGTTTCACCTCTACCAAACGTTAATCCTTTGGCTATGTCGGGCCTTTTAGACGTGACATAAGCACGTATGCGGTTTTAGACGTGACAGATTAACAAGCAGTAGAGGATATTCAAAACATATCGTAAACCTGTCTCTATTACGCAAAGTCCACGGACCTCTTGATCCGTATATAAGAGTAGGCATGTGAGAGACGAATACAGACTAACAGAAGATCTATATTCCTTCCTCTGTATTATTGATCCAGCCCTTACTTCAGGTTTAAAAATGTTTACGTGTAGTCAGGGCTTCCCAAGGCACGGTTTCATTTGAAGGTGGTTTTGTTTTGGGTGACGCGATGTGCAGCTAATCCATATACACTAATTGAATAGAAAATGTATCGAGTAGTTTCATCGATGGAACAAGGAAATTTTCCGGGCACAGTCTCTCTCTCTCTCTTTTTCTCCTAAAATTATACTGGTCTACACAATTTTCATAACATTGACCAAACCGACTTTTTTCTTTTTCATTTTACTCCCCATTAACAGTTATGCTACTATATAACTCATAGCACGTCACATTTTTTTTGTTAATATACGTGTTAGGTACTATGGAAGTCGTTTATAAACGTTGTTCAGGGGTTTCTAGGAAATAAAAAAAAAAAAAATTATAAGATTCTTGTTAAAAGACTGTTTACATCATATAGCCTAAGAGGTTAGGCTGCCGCATGTCTCTAAAAATGCATTTTTTGCATTCGCACAAAAATCTTGGTGCAGTGAGTGATGAACGAGGAGAGAGATTCCTTCAAGATATCAAAACCACGGAAAATCGATACCAGGGATGCTGGGATCCTGCTATGATGGGTGACTATTGCTGGTTTTTGATGAGAGAAGATAAAACCGACCACAAGAGAAAAAAATGAAGAAATCCACCCAACCTGTAGTTACAGTGGGCAGTTTATTTGACTTTTTCTTTTCTATAAATGTAAGACTTCCATTAAGAAATATAATTACGTATGTTTGCATTGTATTAATTTGAAAAACGTAAGATTGTCAATTATACGTTTGCTCAAAAAATGAGTTTTTATTGAATTTCTCTATCCCTATAACAAAAAAAGTATACGCGTTAGAGATATATTGGCATCATTTTTGAACTCAGGAGTATAAAATAAGGTAAAAACAAACACTTTCATTTCTGTTATGGAAAAAATTTTTTTGGTAGGATCTTTGTAAAGCAAAATGTTTTATCAGTTAAGTATTCAGACTCCTTCATATTCTTAGTGTCGAATTGTATAATTCACTTTAAATTTTTTGAATTATTTAGAATTTTGGCAATTTCTAGAGACTAGTCAGTCTTATGGACTAATGCTGAGATAAAGGCAAGCCATACAAAGTTTAGTGGGCGGCAATATTCGTGCAAAAACGAGTGAAGGGAAAGCAGACGTATGGATGGACGATGAGAAAACAGTTAAATGGAAAAAGTCAGACTCTTCGGTGAGTTGGCAGAATCGATTCGAATCTACTTTTCTTTGGCTTTGAATTTTCAAATAATGACTTTTGGTACGGATACTGGGAAATAAGTAAACAGTTAACGGTAACAGACGCAGTGCACGTAATGTTCTGACTTGTGAAGAATTAAGGAGCGGTGTAAGTAAATGTTTACTGAACACTAATAAAAAGTCCTTGTCTGAGGCAATTTAGTAGTGAATATGTTTAATGTGTCGAACGTGTCTATGCGTATAGGGTATGCATTTGTTAAATCGTATCTGCAAAGATTCTGGACTACAAATATCTACAATTAAAACCAATCTGATGGCTTTTCGTGGAACTGATCCCGTACGGGAAAAAATTGTTATAGATGGTCCTGGAACAAGTCAGCGATTTTGAATACCTAGGCTACAGTGTCTCTTATGATGCAAGCAACGACGTCGTGAATAAGTGCATAAGTTCAACCTTATGTGCGGAACCATTAGGCGAACTCTTAAGTCAGCAAGTAAAGAAACGCCCAAGAAATTCTACAAGATGATGGCCCTTCCCACACTTCTGTATGGGTCTGAGAGTTGGACTTTAACGAAAGGCCAGGCCAGTCGCATCCAAGCGGCTGAAATGAGATTTCTCAGACACGTGGCAGGGTATAGTCTCCATGATCACAGAAGAAACACAGATATACGGCAGGAACTGAATATTATGCGTATACTCGACAGGATTGCCCAGTATCGGCTGAATTAGTGGGAACATCTTTGACTGCCGCATCCCCAAACAACTATGGAACTATAAGCCGAGAGGACGGTGAGCGGAGAGGTGTGGGGGGGGGGTCCGAGGAAGCGCTGGAAAGACCAGCTCTGATCTTTGTGTGTTTGAGACCGGAACAAACCCTCCTTGGTTTGATCCTTGATGACGACGATGATGACTAGTAAAAAATAATTTTGATATTTTATTTTAGTAATATTTTATTATTTTTTGTTAGATTTTGCATTAGCTGCAATCCAAATTGTCTTAAAATGTGTATCATGTGTCAATTATATATCTTGTTATTCTTTCTTAAACTTAAAATTACGGGAGTAAAACTTAAAATTTTGTCTGAATTTTATGTTAATAAAGGAAATAGTTAATCATGGAATTCAGAGAGCACATACAACTGATTTAGGTATACGTTA
This sequence comes from Magicicada septendecula, assembly GCA_034769895.1. Taxonomy (NCBI): domain Eukaryota; kingdom Metazoa; phylum Arthropoda; class Insecta; order Hemiptera; family Cicadidae; genus Magicicada; species Magicicada septendecula. The sequence goes on from CM068375.1 coordinate 307,697,383, forward strand.
ACTTTGTATCAATTAGAATTCTTGTCTTACGAACTCTTCAATTCGATTAATAAATCACCTGGATGTGACTCAGGGTTGAGTTTAAGAAATTCTGATCGGATGAGTAGAAATATTTAGCCTACGAAATTAACGGTCAGGAGATGAGTTAATCGTGTATAAACCATATTGTCTTGTTGTACCTTTGAACTATAGGGTATCATTTGAGGCAAAGTAAAACCTTTCTTTCCTTTCAAATATTATCAGTTGTATTCTGCACCAATTAATAATAACGTAGCACAAAACATTTTCTATTTTAATATTAAAATTGTTTGAGCCCATTTTTTTTATTTTACGTAGGCCTTATTTATATACTAAACATTCCAAGCTCTTCTTGTCTGTGATGGGCTTGTAAACTGTTGGAGTTTTACACAACTAAAAATTTAATTCTTCAGTAAGTTAAAATTATGAATGACTCCGGTATTACAGGGAGCCTGGTAAATATTACGTTACGAAAAGCTGACACAGCACACATTTTTTCACACTCGTATACACAGGTACGAAAGTTCGTTTAAAAAATTAAATTACGTTCTCCTATTTGAAGGAGTAATTGGTAACGAATTTTGAAATATTTTTAAACCACAAACGCTTAAAAGCTATGTTTGCACGATACAGATATCTAAACATGAGTATTATTTTTTTAATACTTGATCACTTTGGTAATGTGGTGAACACACTAGTGTTGAATAAAATGTTATTTTAGTTTTCCGTGAGAGGACAATTTTCATGAGGCAAATTTTTTTGGGTACAGGTACACACTAATATCGCGCCCCCACGATTGTACATATGAATTATTAAAAACAACTCCTCACTCGTAATGTTACGGTTGGGGGAATGTGGAAGAGAGAGAGAGAGAGAGAGAGAGAGAGAGAGAGAGAGAGAGAGAGTGGGGGAGGGGGAAGACAGAGGGGGGAGAGAGAGAGAGACTATTATGCGAGATAGTAGGCACAAGTATGAACGTGAATGAAGTATAGGAGAAATAGATGAAAAGCGAAAATGTTCTACAGAGACGGAAGTAGTTGAAAAGCAGCAAAAGAGTGAGAGAGATGAAGAGTATAGTAAGAGCGACCAAGAAAAAAACACGTGATTTTTGGTTTCCCAAACATCTTCAGTAGTAGAAAATTATTCAATAAAAGACAATGTATAAGCGGCTGGAGTAGAGGGTAAAACAGAGTTAGAGAGGATGATTAAGGAGGCAATAAGACAGAAAGATTAGGAGTTTGTAGAGATGGAATATTATTCAAGTGTGATTAATACTCGAGGGTTACAAGACTTGAGATTCGAGCGTTTGCGAAAGAGACTTATTCACTTTCTTTTCGTATTTACGTAATTTAGTTTTCTCATGAAATAGAAAAACTTTATAGCGGTTTGTACAAGCCTATAGAGTTTGTGAAATATAAACTGCCGTAGTTTGTCTTCTGAAACGATGTTATTTACATAATGGTGGTATTAGAATGACATACTATGGTATTCACGTGTAAGACTTTTAAAGAATTTACACATTGAAAAACAATTTATCTTTAAAATTTGATGCAAAATAAATTTAGCACATTAAAACTGTAATGAAAAAAATATTTTAATAAATTGTATATTGTTTTAATTTTTTCATCTTAGTGGATGTAGACATACGATGTTATACGTAGTATAAGGTTTTATAACATTGTTTATGTTGAATGGTACAATACGGTGATGAAACACTATATCTTGCACTCTACTACGATAGTTTTAATAGGTAGAATTGAAGCTTAAACTATGCTATTTTTAAAAATGGGCGGATGTCAGTATTTGTCTTGGTCGATGTGTATTAACTTCCCGGTCCGCGTTGCGAGTTCCTTGCGGAGTAAGAGGTTGCTTTCGTTTCTCCTAGCCCCAGGACGAGTACACAATCTTCTCAAATACATGTATTGTCCGTGACGAGTAAATGTTAAAAGGCGATGCCATCACACACACGCGCGCGCGCACACACACATTATTACTCGACTTTAATCTGTTTTATATTAAACAAAACAACACTTTAAGAGCCGCATTCTGTTTGCATCAAAGCTCCCTTCTACCATTTATTCTGAAGTGTGTCTGCGATTATCTTGGCGTCACACGTGACTTCAAACTAACCTGGCAACTGCATAGCGAAAAAATTACTGCCCAAGCCAGCCAACGGATCCAAGCTCTCAGACTCCTCGGTAGAAACAATCGTTGTTCTAGCTAGCACTCAGCAGGATGTACACAGCTTTCCTACACCCCATCATGGAGTACGCTCAGCAGAACCTACTGACCGTAGCCCACGACTAAGACCCTATCGCGTTATAGAACGGCGAGCCCTCAGAATTATAGTCCGCCGTCCCCCCCCCCTTAAACTCGTACCAGCAACAGACTATTATATGCCATAAATACCCTCTTCCCGGACTCCGTCTTGACCAAGTTAAATATAAAATATGCCAAGAAAGCAATCACTCGAGCCTCTATCCAATTCAATGAAGCCTCCTTAAACCGCCCCACCAGGTACACGAAACACTCCACTTTCTTCGCCTGATGGCCCTCGCCAACACGCCCAACAGACAACGCAGATGAACATGACAAGTAAATGTTAATGTCTACACTACATAACCAATCCATATATAAAACACACAGTCCCACCCGGTACTGTCTCCTCTCACATGAGTTCCCCGCCGTACCCTAGACGCCATTTTATAGTTTAGACGCTACTCACCAATATTAGCGTCCTGCCCCAGTTGCTTTAGTTTGACACAGACCTTTTCTATTCTATACCGTACCCAATTCTGGCTGCCATATACTAAACACACTCAGCAACCACACTACTACTCTCTACATTAGGTGCCTCCACTTTCCCAGTGGCCGGCCCATCTCCTCCGCAATCATTTTCCAAACCGGTTGAAGAAGGCTAGTTTCCAGAAGGCTATCGAACAAGCCTAAAACAACGCAAAAAGCATCAAACTCGTTTTACTTTAGGAGATATACAACAAACTTCAAAACAGTGAGCGGCAAGTCAAAGTCCATTTCTGCAAGAATAGGTGCTGATGATACGACGATTCTTAACATATTCTTATCCATGTGTACTCTTATTACCCATAACGCTTACACACTCTCCATTGGAAAATACCCTTTATTTACCGCTTTGTTTACTTGTTTCGTGTTGGAGCATTAAGTAAACTCTTCTTGTAACGATTAATTACTATGAATTACGTAACGTTATAGGAAGGGTGAAAGAAGAGATAAACCGTTAGTAAAAATTAGCGTCTTAGAAATAATATTTTCCAATACAGTAAGGACTTTTGATTAGTAAAACTTTATGACGAATGATATTTCACAACAAATAATTAAAAGTATAGCCGACAAAAGCTTCTCACTTGTTGTTCACTTAATACCGAGGAAACATAGATTACGATGTTTAAACCAAATCTATAAGTACTGATTTTATATTTATATGTACTTAAAGAAGATCATATATATCTACGCAGAGGACATAACTCACTCTAGATATGTAACGAACGAGTAAAGTCGAGGACGACTTTGGGTGCTTTGCCGATCGAGGACTAGCTTCAATCTTAGTATGCACATTTCCCATCGTAAGTTCAAAAACATCAATACTCGACGTTACGTTTCTTAAATGAAATAATTATGTAGATTTTTAGTTAATTAAAGATGCTACAACATGGTCCAACAAAGGCTTGTTAACTTTATAAAATCGATACTTTGCTACAGGCCACGTACAAACTAGTATTACTATTCGTTAATGTAAATGGATGAAAGAGACGACACTGCTTTATCTAGCATGTTTTATATACGTAAACATTCAAATTTATAACTCTGACTTGAATTACGCGCTCAGGTGTTTACCTAACATCACTGAATGTAAAACTGTATAGTAATTGGGGGTGGTAATAGTAATAGTAATTAAAAGGTGGGGCCAAAACGACTGTTATTTTAATCAGAATTAGAGCGCGGGCTATCAAACTGGCAGGAAACAACAATATTAACAGAATTTAATCTGTTTTTTTTTATTAAACAAAACATTTTAAGAGCTGAAATCTGCTTGTGTCGTCAAAGCCGTTTCGCTTTAGGAGGTATAAAGCAAACTCAAAACAGTGAGTGGCAACACTCTTAAGTCCATTTCTGCAAGAATAGGTGCTGATGATAATGATGATTCGTAATATGTTCTTATCTATGTTTACTCTTATTATCCATAACGCTAACACACTCCTCATTGCAATGTACCCATTATTTACTGGTTTGCTTACTTGTGTCTTGTTACAGTATTAAGTAAACACTTCTTGTAATAACGAATTAATATCAATTATGCAATGCAATATCAATTTACGGTGGCAAAACATTTCGACAATTATTCTAAATTTACAAATTAAACTGCCGTGGAGAGAGGTTTAAAACAATCATTGCTTAATTGATTAAAACAATTAAAACAATCATTTCAATTGGTAACGTTACATTTGAATCTCTACAAACGATTACGATCTATTTCCTTTAACTACTTACATAAAATAGATAAAAATATTGAAAAATGATAAGCAAACAAAACATCCCACAGAATAAATAATTAATATAAAAGTAACGAACCCGCGGTACATTAACAATTCATACAATTATCACACTGATAACAAATGAATTATAAGTCCCCTAGTAAAAGCCTTAAAATATTTACAATATCAACAAAATCGTGTAACACACGGGTTAAGTGTGAAATGTGAGTGTGTGTGTAAACATGTGATGCTCGAAAGAATCAAGGATACAAGCATATTATTAACCATATATATGGGCCACTAGGTCATCTGTTTAAGAAACGGCGCCGATTCCTATTACCTACTTCAAAAATCACTTCAAGTCATAACGTATGTCTGCGGAATAACACAACGAGAAACGCGTGTATATGTGTATGTACACTATAGTTTTGTATCAACATCAAAAATTAGTGCGGCAGGACCATGACAATCCAAACGTCAACAACTAAGCTTGAAGCTACGAGAAACGTTCTAGCTATGAGAATGTTCTAGCCTTTAGCAAAATAAATCAAAATTATAGGAAACAAAATTATTCTACAAGTAAGTGTATATTGGAAACTGTATGAACCTCTTCATCATCATCATCATCATCATCATCATCATCATCATCATCATCATCATCATCATCATCACCATCTTCTTCTTCTTCTTCTTCTTCTTCTTCTTCTTCTTCTTCTTCTTCTTCTTCTTCTTCTTCTTCTTCTTCTTCTTCTTCTTCTTCTTCTTATTATTATTATTATTATTCTATAATAACCCTATACAGCTGCGGAATTATACTAACTCAAAAGTTATTCAAAGAATCCAATCGAAAACTTGTGATCAGCATACCTTAGTACGATTAAACTACAGTTCATTTAGGAACTACTTTTACGACTGACTTTGTACGTTGCTCTTTGCACAGATTCATTAATTTATTTATTTCCTTCTTTTATCTCCTATTATTATTTTTATGGGCTTTATTGAAATTGTAAATTATTTAGTTATAAACCATCTAGAGTTAACAGTATTTAATTCACTGCGTGCCCGTTAAGTATTAAATATTATGTAACAGTACTTATCAGGTAATAATTAAAATCTTATCAGTTAATCGACTGACTGTCTTACAAAAATATTTTACGATTTTTTAAAATCTCCGTTTAATATATGAACTGACGAAGTGCTGAATTTTTATGTAGGAAAAACCCTTAGCTGTTCTTCAAAAATGTAGGCAAAAAATTCTGTGTTGCTTCAAACATTAAAAAAACGTATTCCTTTATATACTAATCCATAGAACCACTATTAAAATAAAATACGTAGGTTGAAATATGTAGATTTTAGGGTTTGAACCTATGGAGTGTAGTAAGCTTTGACACCAGTCAATTCGTAAATGTCTGTGGTAGCTTATCAATTAAATTTGTCAATTAAGACAAAGTAGAGCATCAGCTAAAGAAGTAATAAATTATATACTATGATAACACAATGTGTGACACTACAGTTTTTATTATTTACACACAATACGTGAATAAAACATTCCAGTAAATAAAAATTATAAACGGTGCTTTTTCTTCTTGTGGCCCAAATACGGTACTTTCCCAAAAACCTTACCTACAGTAATTTATGATATTTTGATTATGCAATAGTTGGCATCGATATGTAGAGAATATCGCTTATAATTTTAGTTAGATAATAAAAATCGTAAAAATATATTTGGATGTGTTATAAAATAGCTTGTTGACGATTGGAATCGTTTTCATTTTCATATTTTTTACGAAAAATGTTTTTAGCAGAAACATAATAATACTGCGCCTCTGATGCCAAAAGTTGACGTTGTTAGATTAACAGAAAAACTTAAAGTACACATCGAAAATACGAATACGCTTTTAAAATAATACTTGATTTTTGGTGAAAACCACATAAAAGAAAACTGCTCGAAGTAAGGTGGAGTGGCCCTTCCAGGTTACTATACAATGTCTACCGTGGCGTACTACATTTACAATGTTTTTCCTCAAATGTTTATGTAACGTCCTTAAGGGTTTAATACATTCAGTTTTAATCGCAACACATTGCAAAAACAAAATGGTTTTGTTCGCAATGTTAGGTTTATTAGGTGAAGTTAAATATGGTTACGACGGTCTAGTGATCGTCGTATGGTACAATGGAAAACAAAATACAAGACACCAATTAAATCACTAATCACCAGCTTTAATTATCACAATTCACCAGTTTGTAATCGACAAGATAGTTTCTTATATAAAACACAATTGTATTACAATTGTCCCGCATAATTATAAAACACAAAATACTTCACCACACTACTTCGAACCGCACTGTGTAATCGCCCGACAATAACTGAACTCTAAGCGGCAGGTATGGGGTATTTTTAGTTTTCAGGGTTCCAAAATATGCGTCTTTAACAAAAACGTGAAAATTCTAGAAAATACTTCAGCGCGGCCATGGCAGAAACACACTGTTGGGCTAGTCAAGAAGCTTCTAGAACGACATCATCGAACGCACGAGACGTTCCGCATTACGATACTGCCTCGCATGTCAAGAGTCACGTACAGCTGCGGGAACGTTCTCCAACGTTCTCCATTCCGTAATGGCGTAACACTTTTTCCGAATTACGTAACAATATAATCGCAGATTTATAAAATACACCCATTATTAACAACATTTTAAATACAGGTTTAGCATGTTTATGAAGAAGGAAAAACCGCTTAAACGTCATAACGTTTAGTTCAGTTTGCTTGTATTTTTTTTCATACGTGCTGAGATTGTCACCAAGTGTCAATCTGTTACAATCTGTTTACTTATTAAATGTTAAATTTTGTCAGCCATAAGTTTTCTTTAAACAATAAACTAAAAAACCAAAACATTCTTATCTAACCTCATGCATACCACATTCCGTACTTTTGCGTTACATTCACCAATAGAATCATTTACAATTGGTACACTTCTTCTTCCTCACTCCGAGGTATATCGATACTGTCGCATATTTAAAACATTGAAAATGTAGTGTAGGTACGGTTGTTAAGAAATTACCGGTTATTCTGCCTTTGGTCGCAGAGACTGTAAACAGCTGGCGTTGATACATAACTCTCAGATTGGCATATGTTCGTCTCCTCTGCATACGTTTGCTTTCCAAATGTAACTGGTTGATGTTTTATACGAAATTATAATGCGATAATATTATATTGTTATTTAAAAGAATAAAGTAATTTATTTTTACCACTCAAGCGGCATTACAGACGTCCGAAATTTTTATTATTTCTTTTATTATTGTGTCACTGTCATTCAGAGCATAAGGGCACATGTCCCATTGAAACTAATCACTAAAAGTCTTTTCAAAGCCATATTACAACGATTTTGCCTTTTTGAAGTCATTATTGTATTACAATAATAGCTTTTGATCATTATTTCGGAAATTAAAATATTTAATACTTGAAGACGGTGTTTTGAAAACGTTTTCTGAGTTTATCTGTTTATGTGTTATCCATAAAAACTAAAAAAAGTAGTTCCAGGAAAGTTATATTAAATGTAAACAAATATTAATTATACACCTACACTTGATTATATACCTTGCAGATAGAGAATATCAAAAATTAATTATTAAATGTTGAATGTAAAACCAGTGAAGATCAATAGGTGTTATAACCACTAAACAAATGACGATAGCTTTTTAGTTACCAGAATTGAACAAAATAATCGACCAACAGTTCCAAATAACGACTAAATAATGAATTATTCATAACGATAAGATTGATAAGAGTTAAGAAAGTTAGAAAGGACTAACTCAAAACAGGAGTCGACACCGCGACACGAGCAAGGAAAGAGCGAATAACTGATAAGTTAAAACATTATAAAAACCGCTGTTACGCTAGATCGTTAGAAATGATTACGTTAGACGTATCAGCTGACAGATTTTTTTAAGGTGTACTTTATGTGGCAAAATATGTATGAAAATAACTTTTTACACTTACCGCAAAATCTTCTACTTTGTTTGTGATCAGTAAATGACATTAAGGAATATTTAGTTCTCAATGCATGAATATTAATAACATTTACTAATAACAGCAAATAAAGGCATTTCTTATGGGTATAGCTGCTTCCAGTGCAGGCGGTCATAGGTTCGAATCTGGCGTGAATCCTCGCAGCATCATGATGATGGTAAGCGGGTATGTGCCGTAATCAGCCTTCCTGGCAACGAAGGATTAGGTGTGTGTGTGTGTGTGTGTGTGAGACACGTATTTATTGCGACAGATGTCGCCTCTCCGTGCCAAGTTGTCATTGCATTCTGTCTTCACAGACAGTCTCATATCTGAAACTAGAGTTAGATCGCCGCGCTTTCTGATTTGGAGCGGAGTCCAGTCTAACGTTTACTTTGGTAATCTCACGACAGTGATTTGTTTAACTCGACCAAACCATTAGGTTATTTCCTTCCCTAATCACTTCTTCCGTTTTGTGTCATAATTTCTTCTTCTCTCTGTTCACGAGGTAATTTCTATATACCTGTACTTTTCTTCGCCTAATATGTTTTCTAAATCAAGAAGATTTTCAGTTTCGTTTCTCCCACAGTTATATTTAAGGCTAAAGCGGTAATTTCATAGATGTCTTTCAATAACTGAGACATCAGCATCACCTCTAAGAACTATCTGGTCGTCCGCATGGAAATGATGAAGAGCAAGGTTCCGCCCACTGTTACATTCGTATCCTTACATGTCTTTACTACACTTTATTACTACACTTTAAGTGTTTCAGTGACACGTGTCTTAAACAGTGTAGCCATGAAACCGTATCCACGCCTCCATCCCTTGCTGGTAGTAAAACGTCCCTGTAAAATACTTTTACTTATTTGATACCTTTATTCTTGTATTGTTGTTATAATAAAGTTTTCTTGTTGCATGGATCAATGTTTCGTTTACGATATTTTCTCCCTTAATTAAAGCATAGAGTGCTATCACATGGTTTTCCAATCCTACAAAACACATATGAGTCTCTGTCAGGGCTTTTCAATAAGCAATATGCATAAAGATGTGTGAGAAGTGAATGCCAACATTGTATACAATCTTGGATGGAAAACCAAAACTTGTCACCTGGAGCGCCAACTTTGAAACGTGAAATGTGATGTTTTTTGTATAAACGATAATTTTGGTAAGTGTTGTCATGTATCGAAAAAGTAAATTTTCACATCCGATATCGTCAATATTATAAAAATGATTCAAACAGAACTCACCAGACGTGCCCACAACGGCCATCATCATTGGAGCGGGAACTAAGATGTTTAAACGCTCCCTTAGGACAACGTTTAGCTCAGTTCAGTTTAGTTCAGATAGATTTCATGTCCGAGTCCTCCACCGGTATACTTGTGTTAGATATATATGTAAAGGTATCTATGGAAACATACATTGACTTGAAAGTTGTAATTTGTCATTTGTTTATCATTACTTATTTATGAGTGATTGTCATTATTTGTCACTTAGGCATTGTAATTATAAATTCACACCCATCTGTAGTGATAAGGAACCAATGCAGCAGTTCGGAACTTTTAGTGTTTATTTTATGATTCAGTTTTTTAAAATTTTAATTTCATTAAAAACAAAATATTTAAATAATGGGAGTTTATCGTAAATCGTATAATAATAGAAAATTTGTCCAATATTGAACTTTAGTTGATAATAAATTTATATCAAAGTATATAAAATATAACAGAAACTATGAGAAAAAGAAGACTATTATTTTTTGGACATTTATATAGAATGGACGACAATAGATTAACAAAGCAGATCTTCAAACATCTGTGGGGGGAAGAAGTCAACATCAAGTTGGATTAAAGAAGTCCAAAAAGATTTCGAAAAAAGTAATATAAACGCAGAAGAAGCAATTGAAAGAGAAATTTTTCTTGCAAAAGTGTTAAAAATGGAAGGAGTCCAGTGTAGGAGAGAGAAAAACGCAGGTTCAAAGTGGACTGAAGGCAGCATGAAGAGACACAGTGAAAATATAAAAGAATGTTGGAGAAAAAGAAAAGAACAAAGAATAAAGAATTGAAATTGGCATGTAGTCCTTAGATGGCCGATAATAAAAAAAAATTATTTCGATTCAAAATAGCGAAAGACATATGCAGCTCAGGCAGCTTACTAGCATATGCGTGAAGCCTTGTTGTGTTCTTACACGTCGGGACGAACCGACGACCGCTCCCTGCGCGGAGGATGCATAAATTTGTAACATAACAGCATCGTTGTATGTGCTGTAAGTTCATGATTTGCGTTGCATTACGCGCGTTATGCGATTCGAGTTGAGCGTGGGTAGGCTACTTGTAATGCGAATGTTTAAACAGAAGGAAAACGCTAATCCCTGTGGGAACCGTAAACCGGCCGCTTCATTAGCCAATTAAAACGCAATGCAGTGTCTCATAAGTTTTAATAATTTCATTCAAGCCTTGGAAGAAAAAACATATTTTATGTTACAGTGCTGAACACAGAGGGCGCGGCGTTTAATGACCTGATTTAAATAATTAGAACAGGCGACACAGTAACACATTGAAACGGTTAAATTTTTTTAATGTTACTAGTACTTGTAGAGGTACGTAATAACGTAAGGTACTGCCATTCTGACCATATCTGAATTTAAAAATATAGAGCACTGATTATACCTTATAATCGTTTATCTCTTTCATCGGTGTGTTATTGAGACGGTCACTGACGCTAAAGACAGGATCCAAAATTCTTCCCGCGGCAGCGGAACTGAAGAATGACTGTGTTTACATAACTTTTTTGTGATAAGCGGTGATTGTCATAGTGATTAATCATTAAACGTATATATTATATTCTGTCGAAAATTATATATATATATATATATATATATATATATATATATATATATATATTGTAACGAACCTTCGTTACTGGGTTAATTAATTATAGCCTTACTAGTTGGTGAGCCAAATTGTAACGAACCTTCGTTACTGGGGTTTTTAAATACTTACGAATGTCGAATTTCTACTCACCGTTCGGTCGTTCAGATTCGAATTTACTGCCTCGACGTCTGGTTGACCAACACTGCTTAGTAAATCGAATTCGTAAAGTTTATTATTCTATATTTTAATTGCTCAAAATTTATATTGCGTTGAATAAAATCAAATATACAGTTTAACGTGTGTACTAAGGTTTATTAACAGTTATTGATAGGGTTCGATAATTACAAATTCTTCAAAATATAATGCTTAATTTTGCACCGGCATGTTTAATTTTTCGCGGTTGGCTATTCTGTCCGCTCGCTGTTATGGTGGAGACTCATGCATACAGTTGACAAATTCGTTTAATTTAAATCTCAGGTCGAAGTTCTTGTGACTACAGAAAATGTTGTTATACAGACTAATAAAAGTACAAAATCTTACAATATACCTTATAAATATTATTGAACAGGTGATATACTTAAATTATAGTGGTAAATTACCGATATGGGAAGTAGTGTTTTATAGGTTATTGATGGTTAGCAACCTTTCCGTTTTTTAAAACATATTCATGAAAAATCAAAGTTGGATTGATATATTTATTCTATTTGAGGTGTTTGTGAAATAAAATTAAGTTCAAGAGTTTATTAAAGTGATAAGTGAAGTGCAAAGTTTAGTTCACTTATTGTTGATGGTCTGGTGTTTTTTCGGTGAAGTGGTATATAAATATACTTAACGATCCTTCGTCTCAGCGGTCCGGGGTAATCCTTCTCCCGAATACTACTGCTCGTCCTTTCTTGGGTAGTTCGGTGAATTCCAAGTAGTTTCGTTAATGATCTGGTTACGGTGTTTAAATTCCCTCAATCCTACTGGCTAATGTTGGTTCCAGGGTTCAGTTAGGTGTTCATCTATGTTCTTCCTTCTGTGGGTTGTTAATTCTTCACTGGGGCTTCTTCAGCAATTTCTCCAGGTTATTTTTTATTTCCATGGTTGAATTTATTTGTTTATTTACTATTAGTGTTATTACTCTTATTTTTGTATCTTCTTAATCAGTGCTTTAGATAAAATTGGATGATTCACTTTTTTTATGTCTTTGTGGGTTTTATACACCCACCCTACTCAAACTCTAATAATGGAATAATAATTTATTAACGGTTTTCTATGTATCAAGGTTTCGTTGTCATGGCAACTCCCTGTAAAACTCTAACTCCCATTGGTTGATAATGTATAACATTCTTATATCAAACTAACGTTTTTCTATACACAATTATTAAAATCTTTAAAGTATTATAACTTCCGTATACTACTTGTAATAGTAAATACAATAACACCATTATTTTGCTTTTTGTTTACAAATTATTTTGATACCACACAAAGTTACCTTTGGTCAACTTATAACAGATTACTAATTTTTCCGTTTGGTGTTTCTTTTGTTAATTACATTTAAACTAATTATTATCTATCCAGTTTTGTACCCTACACTTTTACTTTGAGACCTAAACCGATTATACACTTTATCTTATCATTGGCTATTGTTTTATCTAAAAATTCACAAAATTCTGCTCATCAGTTCTAAGCCTAATACCTAGAGTTCATAATTCACCTACCCTATACTCATAACAATTGTTTATAGTTATTTATGTTAATTTCTTATGTTACTATACATTATTACTGAAACAAACTAACTTAAAATATAACAATTGTATCTTTTTTTATTCATTATATAACATATCACTATTTAATACCTCTTTTTAGGTCCATCCCTGTATCTGAATTTTTTTACATGTTTTAAAGGTTTTGTTTTAACATAATTTTCCACCTAACAATACTTGGTTATTTACAATCAAAGAAATCTATAACAAAATTAAATATTAAATACGCACAAATATTCCCTGATAAACTCATTTAAGATAAATTAGTGTCTAACTCCCCTCACTGTCTTCAATCTAACATATTATTTTTTAATACTTATTCTATTTGATTAATATAACTCTTAATTTGATTTCTTAACCATAACACAATATATCTTTTATCCTACTCATACGGTACTAACATTTATAACTGGGTTAATACATTACTTATAGTCTGTTATTACCAGTTTATTATTTTATATTTGATTACACTGCACTTTCTGAACTAGTGTTTAGGTAGTTCATTCTACTATCACTGGGTCCTATAATGGTATTTTATTGATTATCACACTTTTTATTCACTTATCACCTCTTTCCTAATAACTATTGTTACTCAGGTTCATTTTATTTTAGTGGCTTTTGATAGCTTATTATTTAACATTCTATATTTTATTAGTACCTTTTGATTTTACATTTCCTTTTCTTTTATCTTTCCTATAGATTACATATTGTTTATTGTCCTAGCTAATTTTGTACTTTTATTTTATATACCTTATTCTAGTTAATATTTGGGCTCTCATAATTGTTGTCATATTGTGGCTTGGATTATTGTCTTTGTCTCACCTTGTCCAATCTATTGGGTTTAGTCATCGTCATTGTATAAGTCAAAATTAGTTAGTAGTGTTGTGCTATTATTCTTCATGTTATAACCTTTTATTTTCCTTCAGTTTTCAGTTTTTCTTCCCTTAATTATACTTTAAGTCTTGTGCTATATTATGTCACGTTACATAATGCACCTCCGCCAAAATTGATTATTTCTAAAGATAACGTAGTTGTTTTTTCTGAAATCATCATTTAACTTTTCTTCTCTTTTATATTTTCTTATAAAAGATTGTTATTATCGTGGAACTCATCAATTAGATTGTCTTCTGGTTTATATTTATTGATTCCATATTTCATGATTCTTGATATGATATTCTTTTCTTCTGTTCTTTTCCAATGAGTGTTATATCCCTTGAAGGTTTTACTTCCCTAAATTTGTTTTCCTTCTATTCATATAAACTGGTCCTATTCAGAGGGCACGTGTGGCTCTATTACTCTGCTGTCCATTTATACATATTCTGAGTTCAGAGGCCATGCTTTCTGCTCAATAAAATGATTGTTGGAACGTTTCTCAACATACAATCACCATTTAATAATAATAATAAATAGTCTATTTGCGACTAATATAATATAAAATATAACTAAAAACACTCTAGGGATTAATTACTTTGTTGTTATTCTGATCATGATTTTCTCTTCTTATTGATTTATTCAGATTCTTTATCTATGCTTGTGGCGATGATCTTAACATATACTCTGTATTATTTCTCTAACTTACTTCGTACGATAGTTGTTTTCCATGTCCTTACTTCTTTTATCATTTACAATTAATATCTAATTTGTAGCTGTATTTATGGTTATTTATTCAATTCATCTCATTATTGATAGTCCGTTAGTGATTCATTGTCCTTTTTGATTGATCGTCTTGTCTTATTAATTTATCGTCAATTGTCTCGTTTGTTCTCCTTAAAAATGTTATTTTTTCGCGTTTCCCTTCACAATTGGGTTATCTAATTATGTTGTGTAATCTGTCATCATTTCCTTTAAATCTTTAGTATCTTATCTCAGTTTTTTATTATTCTTCATTATATTTATCTTTTAAAATTAAATTGGTTAAAATATTTTGTGTAAGTTGTTCTTACTTTCGTTTTGATTTTTTATATTTTTATATCAAAATTCCATACTAATACTTCCATATCCGTTTGTTTTTTTATTAATTATTAGTTTCATCTTTTTCTTCTTTCTTCATTAACTTTTCAATTCTTTTATAGCCTTCCTTTCTTTCTTCTACGTTGGAATGGGCTATTATATTCTTTTCCTTTTATTATAATGATTATTATTATTAATGTGATTCTTCCTTTATCCATGCGTTGTCGGTTATCTTTATAATCAGTCCCTTTTCTCAGTAATGTTTACACTTGGTTTACCCATGGTCCATAGATTCATCTGCACTTGTTCGGATCACTCTGGTGTGCATAACTAATTCCGTCCTTGTGGTATAGGTCTCTGCTACCTTGTACAGCAATTCTTCGAATACTACCTGTTCAGTAGTATCCATGCCTACATCAATTACTTTACCATTCATTTCATTGAACAGATATTTCAATGGTACCTTCCTTATTGGCGATTTCACTGGTATTTTAATAGACCTTCCTATTTTTGGTATATTCCCTTTAAATATAGTATTGTTTAAGTTTTTACTCGCTGGTTTGTTGTGAGCCCCTTCTAGAATTTCTTTTAAAGTTCTCCTACAATCCTTAAAACTCATTATTTCAGTCTGGTCGGTAATTGGTAGATTAAGCACATTAATTAGTCCATTCTTCATCATCTCCAATTCTTCTTTGGTATTTATTAGTTTCCTTTTACATACTTTTCTTATTTCTTCGTCTTCTTCTCCAGGTGGTTAATATTCTCTTTGTTTCTGTTAGGTTTCTTTTCAGATAACAATACACTTTTGTATTCTTTAATTTATATTTCCTCCCTGCTATCTTCTATTTTCTGATTTAACGGTTCCCGGTTTTTATTCAATGTTTCTTTAATACCTTCAGAATTGCTGTTAGTGTTTCATGCAATTTCTTGAAACCACTATCTAATGTCTCACTGAATTTCCTGAAACTCTCTTTCATTTGTTGTCTTAATTCCTCGTTATTTTGTTTTATTATCTGTTTTAAGTCTTCTTTAGTACTCTCGTTGGTACTAAACATTTTTTCGTTAATTTGTTTTAAACTCTCCTTCATTTCTTCCTTCTGTTTCTTAAAATTGTCATTAGTTTCTTCCTTATTCCTGTCAAATTTTTCATTTAAAGACTCAAATTTCTTATCTAATTCTTCCTTGTTTTCTTGCTTGTCCTCCTTTCTCCGTTCTTCCATTTCTAGGAACATTTCCATTATCCTATCCAATTTCGTTTCTTCCGTGGTCCTGTTTGGTTCTGCCGGGGTTAATATTGTTTCAACATCTTCAACTGATGTTACTTCCTTTTCTTCCATTCTGACTTCTTTCTCGGCCTCTTTCTCTAACATCTCGATTTCCTTTTCGGCCTCCGCCGCGCGTTGCTTAGACTTGCCTCTTGTGGACAATTTCGGTTTCTCTTTTCTGTAGTCGCCGCTAGAATCTACTGAATTTAATTATATAATTTATTAATTAATTGTAGCCTTACTAGTTGGTGAGCCAACTTGTAACGAACCTTCGTTACTGGGGTTTTTAAATACTTACGAATGTCGAATTTCTACTCACCATTCGGTCGTTCAGATTCGAATTTACTGCCTCGACTTCTGGTTGACCAACACTGCTTAGTAAATCGAATTCGTAAAGTTTATTATTCTATATTTTAATTGCTCAAAATTTATATTGCGTTGAATAAAATCAAATATACAGTTTAACGTGTGTACTAAGGTTTATTAACAGTTATTGATAGGGTTCGATAATTACAAATTCTTCAAAATATAATGCTTAATTTTGCACCGGCATGTTTAATTTTTCGCGGTTGGCTATTCTGTCCGCTCGCTGTTATGGTGGAGACTCATGCATACAGTTGACAAATTCGTTTAATTTAAATCTCAGGTCGAAGTTCTTGTGACTACAGAAAATGTTGTTATACAGACTAATAAAAGTACAAAATCTTACAATATACCTTATATATATTATAGAACAGGTGATATACTTAAATTATAGTGGTAAATTACCGATATGGGAAGTAGTGTTTTATAGATTATTGATGGTTAGCAACCTTTCCGTTTTTTAAAACATATTCATGAAAAATCAAAGTTGGATTGATATATTTATTCTATTTGAGGTGTTTGTGAAATAAAATTAAGTTCAAGAGTTTATTAACTGATAAGTGAAGTGCAAAGTTTAGTTCACTTATTGTTGATGGTCTGGTGTTTTTTCGGTGAAGTGGTATATAAATATACTTAACGATCCTTCGTCTCAGCGGTCCGGGGTAATCCTTCTCCCGAATACTACTGCTCGTCCTTTCTTGGGTAGTTCGGTGAATTCCAAGTAGTTTCGTTAATGATCTGGTTACGGTGTTTAAATTCCCTCAATCCTACTGGCTAATGTTGGTTCCAGGGTTCAGTTAGGTGTTCATCTATGTTCTTCCTTCTGTGGGTTGTTAATTCTTCACTGGGGCTTCTTCAGCAATTTCTCCAGGTTATTTTTTATTTCCATGGTTGAATTTATTTGTTTATTTACTATTAGTGTTATTACTCTTATTTTTGTATCTTCTTAATCAGTGCTTTAGATAAAATTGGATGATTCACTTTTTTTATGTCTTTGTGGGTTTTATACACCCACCCTACTCAAACTCTAATAATGGAATAATAATTTATTAACGGTTTTCTATGTATCAAGGTTTCGTTGTCATGGCAACTCCCTGTAAAACTCTAACTCCCATTGGTTGATAATGTATAACATTCTTATATCAAACTAACGTTTTTCTATACACAATTATTAAAATCTTTAAAGTATTATAACTTCCGTATACTACTTGTAATAGTAAATACAATAACACCATTATTTTGCTTTTTGTTTACAAATTATTTTGATACCACACAAAGTTACCTTTGGTCAACTTATAACAGATTACTAATTTTTCCGTTTGGTGTTTCTTTTGTTAATTACATTTAAACTAATTATTATCTATCCAGTTTTGTACCCTACACTTTTACTTTGAGACCTAAACCGATTATACACTTTATCTTATCATTGGCTATTGTTTTATCTAAAAATTCACAAAATTCTGCTCATCAGTTCTAAGCCTAATACCTAGAGTTCATAATTCACCTACCCTATACTCATAACAATTGTTTATAGTTATTTATGTTAATTTCTTATGTTACTATACATTATTACTGAAACAAACTAACTTAAAATATAACAATTGTATCTTTTTTTATTCATTATATAACATATCACTATTTAATACCTCTTTTTAGGTCCATCCCTGTATCTGAATTTTTTTACATGTTTTAAAGGTTTTGTTTTAACATAATTTTCCACCTAACAATACTTGGTTATTTACAATCAAAGAAATCTATAACAAAATTAAATATTAAATACGCACAAATATTCCCTGATAAACTCATTTAAGATAAATTAGTGTCTAACTCCCCTCACTGTCTTCAATCTAACATATTATTTTTTAATACTTATTCTATTTGATTAATATAACTCTTAATTTGATTTCTTAACCATAACACAATATATCTTTTATCCTACTCATACGGTACTAACATTTATAACTGGGTTAATACATTACTTATAGTCTGTTATTACCAGTTTATTATTTTATATTTGATTACACTGCACTTTCTGAACTAGTGTTTAGGTAGTTCATTCTACTATCACTGGGTCCTATAATGGTATTTTATTGATTATCACACTTTTTATTCACTTATCACCTCTTTCCTAATAACTATTGTTACTCAGGTTCATTTTATTTTAGTGGCTTTTGATAGCTTATTATTTAACATTCTATATTTTATTAGTACCTTTTGATTTTACATTTCCTTTTCTTTTATCTTTCCTATAGATTACATATTGTTTATTGTCCTAGCTAATTTTGTACTTTTATTTTATATACCTTATTCTAGTTAATATTTGGGCTCTCATAATTGTTGTCATATTGTGGCTTGGATTATTGTCTTTGTCTCACCTTGTCCAATCTATTGGGTTTAGTCATCGTCATTGTATAAGTCAAAATTAGTTAGTAGTGTTGTGCTATTATTCTTCATGTTATAACCTTTTATTTTCCTTCAGTTTTCAGTTTTTCTTCCCTTAATTATACTTTAAGTCTTGTGCTATATTATGTCACGTTACATAATGCACCTCCGCCAAAATTGATTATTTCTAAAGATAACGTAGTTGTTTTTTCTGAAATCATCATTTAACTTTTCTTCTCTTTTATATTTTCTTATAAAAGATTGTTATTATCGTGGAACTCATCAATTAGATTGTCTTCTGGTTTATATTTATTGATTCCATATTTCATGATTCTTGATATGATATTCTTTTCTTCTGTTCTTTTCCAATGAGTGTTATATCCCTTGAAGGTTTTACTTCCCTAAATTTGTTTTCCTTCTATTCATATAAACTGGTCCTATTCAGAGGGCACGTGTGGCTCTATTACTCTGCTGTCCATTTATACATATTCTGAGTTCAGAGGCCATGCTTTCTGCTCAATAAAATGATTGTTGGAACGTTTCTCAACATACAATCACCATTTAATAATAATAATAAATAGTCTATTTGCGACTAATATAATATAAAATATAACTAAAAACACTCTAGGGATTAATTACTTTGTTGTTATTCTGATCATGATTTTCTCTTCTTATTGATTTATTCAGATTCTTTATCTATGCTTGTGGCGATGATCTTAACATATACTCTGTATTATTTCTCTAACTTACTTCGTACGATAGTTGTTTTCCATGTCCTTACTTCTTTTATCATTTACAATTAATATCTAATTTGTAGCTGTATTTATGGTTATTTATTCAATTCTTCTCATTATTGATAGTCCGTTAGTGATTCATTGTCCTTTTTGATTGATCGTCTTGTCTTATTAATTTATCGTCAATTGTCTCGTTTGTTCTCCTTAAAAATGTTATTTTTTCGCGTTTCCCTTCACAATTGGGTTATCTAATTATGTTGTGTAATCTGTCATCATTTCCTTTAAATCTTTAGTATCTTATCTCAGTTTTTTATTATTCTTCATTATATTTATCTTTTAAAATTAAATTGGTTAAAATATTTTGTGTAAGTTGTTCTTACTTTCGTTTTGATTTTTTATATTTTTATATCAAAATTCCATACTAATACTTCCATATCCGTTTGTTTTTTTATTAATTATTAGTTTCATCTTTTTCTTCTTTCTTCATTAACTTTTCAATTCTTTTATAGCCTTCCTTTCTTTCTTCTACGTTGGAATGGGCTATTATATTCTTTTCCTTTTATTATAATGATTATTATTATTAATGTGATTCTTCCTTTATCCATGCGTTGTCGGTTATCTTTATAATCAGTCCCTTTTCTCAGTAATGTTTACACTTGGTTTACCCATGGTCCATAGATTCATCTGCACTTGTTCGGATCACTCTGGTGTGCATAACTAATTCCGTCCTTGTGGTATAGGTCTCTGCTACCTTGTACAGCAATTCTTCGAATACTACCTGTTCAGTAGTATCCATGCCTACATCAATTACTTTACCATTCATTTCATTGAACAGATATTTCAATGGTACCTTCCTTATTGGCGATTTCACTGGTATTTTAATAGACCTTCCTATTTTTGGTATATTCCCTTTAAATATAGTATTGTTTAAGTTTTTACTCGCTGGTTTGTTGTGAGCCCCTTCTAGAATTTCTTTTAAAGTTCTCCTACAATCCTTAAAACTCATTATTTCAGTCTGGTCGGTAATTGGTAGATTAAGCACATTAATTAGTCCATTCTTCATCATCTCCAATTCTTCTTTGGTATTTATTAGTTTCCTTTTACATACTTTTCTTATTTCTTCGTCTTCTTCTCCAGGTGGTTAATATTCTCTTTGTTTCTGTTAGGTTTCTTTTCAGATAACAATACACTTTTGTATTCTTTAATTTATATTTCCTCCCTGCTATCTTCTATTTTCTGATTTAACGGTTCCCGGTTTTTATTCAATGTTTCTTTAATACCTTCAGAATTGCTGTTAGTGTTTCATGCAATTTCTTGAAACCACTATCTAATGTCTCACTGAATTTCCTGAAACTCTCTTTCATTTGTTGTCTTAATTCCTCGTTATTTTGTTTTATTATCTGTTTTAAGTCTTCTTTAGTACTCTCGTTGGTACTAAACATTTTTTCGTTAATTTGTTTTAAACTCTCCTTCATTTCTTCCTTCTGTTTCTTAAAATTGTCATTAGCTTCTTCCTTATTCCTGTCAAATTTTTCATTTAAAGACTCAAATTTCTTATCTAATTCTTCCTTGTTTTCTTGCTTGTCCTCCTTTCTCCGTTCTTCCATTTCTAGGAACATTTCCATTATCCTATCCAATTTCGTTTCTTCCGTGGTCCTGTTTGGTTCTGCCGGGGTTAATATTGTTTCAACATCTTCAACTGATGTTACTTCCTTTTCTTCCATTCTGACTTCTTTCTCGGCCTCTTTCTCTAACATCTCGATTTCCTTTTCGGCCTCCGCCGCGCGTTGCTTAGACTTGCCTCTTGTGGACAATTTCGGTTTCTCTTTTCTGTAGTCGCCGCTAGAATCTACTGAATTTAATTATATAATTTATTAATTAATTGTAGCCTTACTAGTTGGTGAGCCAACTTGTAACGAACCTTCGTTACTGGGGTTTTTAAATACTTACGAATGTCGAATTTCTACTCACCATTCGGTCGTTCAGATTCGAATTTACTGCCTCGACTTCTGGTTGACCAACACTGCTTAGTAAATCGAATTCGTAAAGTTTATTATTCTATATTTTAATTGCTCAAAATTTATATTGCGTTGAATAAAATCAAATATACAGTTTAACGTGTGTACTAAGGTTTATTAACAGTTATTGATAGGGTTCGATAATTACAAATTCTTCAAAATATAATGCTTAATTTTGCACCGGCATGTTTAATTTTTCGCGGTTGGCTATTCTGTCCGCTCGCTGTTATGGTGGAGACTCATGCATACAGTTGACAAATTCGTTTAATTTAAATCTCAGGTCGAAGTTCTTGTGACTACAGAAAATGTTGTTATACAGACTAATAAAAGTACAAAATCTTACAATATACCTTATATATATTATAGAACAGGTGATATACTTAAATTATAGTGGTAAATTACCGATATGGGAAGTAGTGTTTTATAGATTATTGATGGTTAGCAACCTTTCCGTTTTTTAAAACATATTCATGAAAAATCAAAGTTGGATTGATATATTTATTCTATTTGAGGTGTTTGTGAAATAAAATTAAGTTCAAGAGTTTATTAACTGATAAGTGAAGTGCAAAGTTTAGTTCACTTATTGTTGATGGTCTGGTGTTTTTTCGGTGAAGTGGTATTTAAATATACTTAACGATCCTTCGTCTCAGCGGTCCGGGGTAATCCTTCTCCCGAATACTGCTGCTTGTCCTTTCTTGGGTAGTTCGGTGAATTCCAAGTAGTTTCGTTAATGATCTGGTTACGGTGTTTAAATTCCCTCAATCCTACTGGCTAATGTTGGTTCCAGGGTTCAGTTAGGTGTTCATCTATGTTCTTCCTTCTGTGGGTTGTTAATTCTTCACTGGGGCTTCTTCAGCAATTTCTCCAGGTTATTTTTTATTTCCTTGGTTGAATTTATTTGTTTATTTACTATTAGTGTTGTTACTCTTATTTAGTGTATCTTCTTAATCAGTGCTTTAGATAAAATTGGATGATTCACTTTTTTTATGTCTTTGTGGGTTTTATACACCCACCCTACTCAAACTCTAATAATGGAATAATAATTTATTAACGGTTTTCTATGTATCAAGGTTTCGTTGTCATGACAACTCCCTGTAAAACTCTAACTCCCATTGGTTGATAATGTATAACATTCTTATATCAAACTAACGTTTTTCTATACACAATTATTAAAATCTTTAAAGTATTATAACTTCCGTATACTACTTGTAATAGTAAATACAATAACACCATTATTTTGCTTTTTGTTTACAAATTATTTTGATACCACACAAAGTTACCTTTGGTCAACTTATAACAGATTACTAATTTTTCCGTTTGGTGTTTCTTTTGTTAATTACATTTAAACTAATTATTATCTATCCAGTTTTGTACCCTACACTTTTACTTTGAGACCTAAACCGATTATACACTTTATCTTATCATTGGCTATTGTTTTATCTAAAAATTCACAAAATTCTGCTCATCAGTTCTAAGCCTAATGCCTAGAGTTCATAATTCACCTACCCTATACTCATAACAATTGTTTATAGTTATTTATGTTAATTTGTTATGTTACTATACATTATTACTGAAACAAACTAACTTAAAATATAACAATTGTATCTTTTTTTTATTCATTATATAACATATCACTATTTAATACCTCTTTTTAGGTCCATCCCTGTATCTGAATTTTTTACATGTTTTAAAGGTTTTGTTTTAACATAATTTCCACCTAACAATACTTGGTTATTTACAATCAAAGAAATCTATAACAAAATTAAATATTAAATACGCACAAATATTCCCTGATAAACTCATTTAAGATAAATTAGTGTCTAACTCCCCTCACTGTCTTCAATCTAACATATTATTTTTTAATACTTATTCTATTTGATTAATATAACTCTTAATTTGATTTCTTAACCATAACACAATATATCTTTTATCCTACTCATACGGTACTAACATTTATAACTGGTTTAATACATTACTTATAGTCTGTTATTACCAGTTTATTATTTTATACTTGATTACACTGCACTTTCTGAACTAGTGTTTAGGTGGTTCATTCTACTATAACTGGGTCCTATAATAGTATTTTATTGATTATCACACTTTTTATTCACTTATCACCTCTTTCCTAATAACTATTGTTACTCAGGTTCATTTTATTTTAGTGGCTTTTGATAGCTTATTATTTAACATTCTATATTTTATTAGTACCTTTTGATTTTACATTTCCTTTTCTTTTATCTTTCCTATAGATTACATATTGTTTATTGTCCTAGCTAATTTTGTACTTTTATTTTATATACCTTATTCTAGTTAATATTTGGGCTCTCATAATTGTTGTCATATTGTGGCTTGGATTATTGTCTTTGTCTCACCTTATCCAATCTATTGGGTTTAGTCATCGTCATTGTATAAGTCTAAATTAGTTAGTAGTGTTGTGCTATTATTCTTCATGTTATAACCTTTTATTTTCCTTCAGTTTTCAGTTTTTCTTCCCTTAATTATACTTTAAGTCTTGTGCTATATTATGTCACGTTACAATATTTCTAGACTGGCATACCCCATGAGGGAGAACAACGCGAACATTAACCCAGTAGAAATGACGGAGCATACAAAAGTTAACCCTACCACTTAATTAAAAAAAAAACACTAATAACCTTTCAAGAATAATTATAATAAAAATAATGAGAATAAAGATAATCTGACTACAAATAGCTTAAACAAGGCAATCACACTTTAGTAGAACAGTTTAACCACCCCCTCATGGTATATGTTAGAAAAATTACAATGGATCCAGTTTCAACTTTTACAAACTTGAGTTCTTATGACCTTGAGGTATTTTCAGTTCTTAATAAGTTTGATACATGGATTGAGTTGGCAGATATTTAATATCGAAAACAAGTGTAGCCAGTCTATGGAGTTGATGTAGTTAGAAGAGGCATAAATGAAACGCTCCCACCTGTAAGTATGTAGCGACGAACTCAAGTTGAAACAGTATGAACTGTAGACGAGCAGAAGTTCCGAAAATTGTCCATGTGCTATGGTGAATGCTTACTGGGAGTCGTTCCTGGTCTTTCTGGGTCTTTCGGTGTATATTTTGGTTTTTCTGTGCATTTCTTGGTCTGACGGCTTCGGGGAGCGCTTTAGTGTAGAACAGCTCTGATGGTGGTCATAGGTGTTAGCATGACCACCGATCTTCCCCTTTTTTCCTGACGGTGCAGGGACCCTGAACGTGCTGAGGAATCTACCGACGCATTACAGATAACAGACACACATGACCTAGGCTGTCAGACCAAGGAACGTTCTGGTTGAAGGCTTTCAGAGAAATGAGAGCGAGACCATTGTGTTTAGGTCGTACCTGCCTGCATAAAACAAAACCGGTCCCAGTTTGTCAAAAAGCATTTGGCTAACCTCACTAGCCACATTGAAAACCAAAAACACAGCGAACAGCTGACCACCAGACTGGTCACTAAATCGCGTCGCCGCAGCTTCGACGATAGCACTGACAGGCACTTCTGCCAACTGTGTTGGTAGCCCTGAAACATTTCCTTTTCATATCCTACACGCGCCGGGAAAATTCAAAGTCCCGGCACACCGTTTCTTTCTGAATCTTCCCGTTTGGATGTGTCTGCTCACATAATTTTTATGTCTATTTATAAATACTATAAATTAATACTATAAATCTGTAAAGAATGATGTGAAACTTGAACATTGGGTTAAAGGGGCATTCTGTAATGTTTGTTTTATATCTTTTAAATCAGCCCCGTACAGTTTATCAATACTTAAGTTGTGTCACCAACGTAAGACATAATAAATCTTGTTATTATGTTAAAATGTGTTGATTGCAAATCCTGTCACTCTGTTAAGCTCCAGCACACTTTTCGCTTCCTCTAGGTTCATTAACCTAGTCTTAATATTAAGTACTGTTTAGTTCAAAACCCACTGAGACCGCTACAACGGATTAGAAAAATTGAATCAAGATCTAGTTGAGGAAATAAAGAAAAGTCAGTTAGTATAGTACGGGCATGTTTTTACAAAAATGTTTATAACTTAGCAATAGCAACAAAAAAGGTAGTGATGAAGGTTTGATACTTGAACTGGAAAAACATTGGCAGATATAGAATTGTATCGTAACGAACGTAAGAGGTTACTAGGCACTGGGAGATCAAAGTAGTGGTCTCAAAACGGTGGACAAGAGAAAGAGAGAGAGAGAGAGAAAGAGAGAGGGAGAGAGAGAGAGAGAGAGAGAGAGAGAGAGAGAGAGAGAGAGAGAGAGAGAGAGAGAGAGAGAATATTATATTCGTCGTAATACCACCCAATTGGTTACGTCGAAATGTCTAAATAATGTAAGTATGAACGAAATAATTTACAATCGACGTAATGCTATCTACTTACGATAAAGTAATACACTCATGTTCGTTCTCGTATAAAACATTTTTTCACGTTAACAATGACATGTGACATTGTTATGATGTTTGATAGCGTTCAATTAATTTGACAAGTTTAAATTATCAGGATTTAAACTTTACGCAGTTACAATTTCATTCAAACATAACGGTTTGATCGTATAATTCAAGTGGCGAACCAAACACGTATAAATATTGTAACATTACATTTGGAACAACATAATATCTTACCTGATTTAATGAAAACTTTGGTTAAGAAGCTAACAAGAAGAACAATATCTTCAAAGATGATAGTGAAGAAGAACGACTAACAATTTTAGACTGACTAGTAAGACAACTGACCGTACCCAAATTAATGATTTAGGCTAAGTGATGCAGATATCTTCAAACCCCAACTATGACATGAATTTTCAGTATTGACCAAACAAAGAATTGTAAAGACAAACAGCTTATGAACCAGGACTATAAAGAAACAAATGGTTTCAGTTAATGTATCATTATATCCAGATAATCAAAATACAAAGTGAGGGATAATAGGCCCAAACATGTAATATTATGTAAGAGAAATATTAGTAAATAATTAAGTTAATTGATGTAACAAAAATATAGATACACATGATTATAGATACATGAACCATACAAATAATTGTCACATATAGAGTTCATAGGGTTGTCCAGTAAGCAACAAATTATAACACGGTCACAATAACATTTATAACAAGAGTGAAACCCATATAAACAGTAAATGTAACAAGATTATTAGAACTGTGTGGTGAGGTAGAGCAACAGTGTTCATTTTATTGTAATTTTTGTAAGTCAAACATCAGTAAGTATACGGATGTTGAAACCCATATAAATAGTAAATATGACATAGACAGTGTCAGAATAATGAGTAGATTAGCTGACAAGGGACTAACCAATTAGTATAGAATTTGTTTTGTAAAATGTGCATGTTTTATGTTTTAGGCACAGTGTTATATCACAGTATTTGTGTTGTGTTTTTTGTATGTAACAGATGATACAGTTAGTTTAAAGGAATGTCAATTTAATGATATTAATTCCATTTTTTTTATGTTGTGTTAACAAATATAACAATAGAACTGATATTAAACCATGGTAAATAAATTAATTGACAAAGCAGAATGGACTATATAGAGATGTTTTGTTAAGTGTCAAACATTTATACAGTCTGAGTAGAAAACAATTATTTGTGCAAGGATTTGGTAAAATCATAGCCATGTGGGCATGAATTTAACTATTGGAGTAATATATTTTTTGTGTTGTTAAAATAACGTTATATGTTAAACCATTTTGATGAATGTTAGAAGTTAATTTAATTGTTAGAGATGTTAAAACATGATGATGAAAATAATACTATTACATAGGCCAGGTGAAACCAACTTTAGTAAATTTTGAACAATTATGTTAGAAATTTTGTAAAGCAAATGTGAAAAGGTAGATGTATTTATAGGTAATAACGTGTACAAGGAATGTAGAAACAAAATAACACATATCAAGTTATTTAAGAAAATTCCAAATAATAAAATTGTAACATCCATAGTTTTTAAGTAAAAATAGGCATGTTTGGTGTCTAAATATAACAAATGTGAAGATCAAAATAATGCTGATAATGGTTTTAAATTCCCATTCAGTATAGAAAAGTTATGTTAATTTAAAGATTTGGAACAAATTTTAGACTTGAAATAACAAAAGTATGTGACAATGTAGGTCCGTATTAACCAACCAGATTCCAAGTTTACCCTTAGCAACCAGAAATTTCGGATAAATAAAATGGGACTTCTTTGACAACGATCTTAGCAGATAGACGCGTTCTTAAATCGTCTTACATTATATGTTACAAAGTGTGAAAAAACAATACAACTAGATAAATACAGTTAGAGGTACACTACATGAACTTTTTGCAACAACAGAAGACTACCCATTAGATGGATGAGAAGAAATAATAACCAGGAAGAAGATTTGAAGTGGACGAGGGACGAGAAGAAGATCTGACGTGTACGTGGGACCTATTTACAACCAAGAAGAGTACAAGAAGAGGATTTGGTGATCTGACATCTCATTATATCGTATTTCAACACACACCTATGTATACACGTATTTTAAGTAATAATCAATTAAACTACAGACACCATATGACACAAACACTAAAAACAATCACTAATAACACCATATAAGATTAACACCTTTTTAAACACAACAAGAACGTTTAATTCACATAATAACTATCAAAGCCTGAACTGGATACAACCTTTTTAAAACTGGTAACCACTATACAATTTCTGTGTGCACGTAACACTCTAACGTTGTAATATCCTATAATTGTAAACTTGTATTTTGATTAATAGTGTAATATTTTGTTTAATTTATAACCCCCGAACCATATACGCCCTGAGATAATTGATATATTTTATTTAAAAACGTTAACAAAAAGCATTGTTTTGGTCTAATAGAAATACTGAATGTTTGGCTACTACTGCTGCCAACTGGTAAAGAGAAGATTTATAATTTGTACTACAATTGCGATTATTCTGTTTAAAATTATTAAACCATTCACCAGTGTTGTTTTCGAATAAAAGATTCCACCAGGATATATGTTTGATGGTAACTGTGTGTCGTTATTATTGCTGTTGTATTTAGTAAATAAAATTCGCAGATTGCAGTGAACCCGATAGTTGGTATCGCTGAGTGACGTCACGGAAAAGAAGCAGCGTAGTGGGAGTAAGCGGCAATTTACAAAACCATTAGCCGTTCAACCTAACACATTTATAATTACACATAGACGACTCCAGTGCGAGTTTGTCGCTACATTATTTACCTATATTACAAGTTGACACTTCTAACGGGTGGCGTAATTCAAGTGCACACAACATAAATACAAGTAACCCGTCCACAATAACATTGTACGTAAAGAAAAATCTGGTTACAAATAGACGAACCTGAGGTGAGGCTTTAACACGCCGGTCATCATCAATAAAAATTACGTTACAATATATACAAACCGAAATACACAGTTGTACTTTGTCAGGTAGAGCTAGGTTCGTGTTATAAAAGCGGGCTCATTAAAATGCTAGATTGATGGGAGTGTCGGTAAGGCACGTTGCAAAGTACGCCATCTGTGTGTACACGCGACAACTACGGTACAATCCTGCCGTACGATGAGACCCACAGCAGTGTTTTCGTTTGTGTTTCTAATTAATTAGGCAGTGCATGGGAGGTAGGACGGTTGGGTGGTGCTTATCGTATTGTGCTGAGAGCGGGTGTAACCTGTATTGTCCCGCTCTCGCTAACTAGAAGAGACACAATAAAAAATATTTCTTAGAAATATGCTATGGTAATTTTTGAAATTTATAATACAGTTTCATTTACGACACTGTATATCTGACCCAGAACATAATTGTTATCTCTCTCACACGGACACACACACACACACACACACACACACACTCATATGCATAATAAAATTTTGAGTTATTCTATTGAAATTTTGCTTTTTCTTCAATATCAATGTTCTTTTTAATTACCAGTAAATACAGTAGAGCGTCAATAATTCAGACTAATAGATGTGTACGGCCCACTCCGGATTATCGATTTGTCCGGATTTTCGGACATAAAAAAAATCACTACTTAAAGTATAAGGATAGACGGGGTACTTATGAATACTCGGCGTTAGGTTAGAAACATCATTTTCTCTATATTTATTCCAAACACTTACATAGACATTGTATAACAATTTTTTTTAATCTCAAATTCTGAAGAAATTTAATTACTCAGATCAGAATTACGAAAAAAGTTACTGATTTTTTTTTTTTTTAACAAGGCTTGAGGTGCGTTTATTGGAGGCCAGATCTCTGAGTCTCTTTAGTAACAAAAGTTGGGTGGTAGAGCATTCGGGCTGCTTTTCCAACCAAGACACTGCAGTTTCCAATGCGTTGAATGCTTCGGCGTGTGAAGGTCCGGCTGATGCCTCATCAGCGATGTCTTCACTTTAGTCGTTTTCGTTATCGTCTGGGGGCTCGACCTCAGCTATAGTGTTAGTTATTTCTTCATCATTTAAAATTTTATATCCATGGTCATTTTATCACTTTCTAACAACTCGCTTGCATCGTTTTCGTCGCAGTCTTTGAAACCTGGCATTAATTTTAATAGTAACGAATCGAATTTTTCTGTGGACAAAGTCCGGATTTTTTACACTCCGGATTTTTGACGTCCGGAAACGCTCTGCTGTAGTTCCTTAAGGTTTTCAGACAAATTTAGAAGATTAGATTTAACGTCATCACCTTGAAGCGATTAAGCTTTTTATGTGAGTAACTTACTTCAACACTGGAATTGCGGTAATGGCATCAAATCTGGTTTCGAACTGCGTCTACAAACGTAATGACTAGGCATGTTCAGAAACAAATAGTGTATTTATATAAGAGCAGAACCCCAAACGCATTTTCGTGAAATGATACATCGGGAAGGAATATAGGGGTAGACGTAGGAGGAATACCACTGAGGGAACAGCAGAAGGGCGAGACCTGGATCAAGAAAGTTGGACGAGGATAGCAGATAAACACAGTTGTTAGTTTGAATTTGAGTTGGGTAATATGTAAAGTTATTTCAGAATTCGTTAAGTAGAACAGATGTATGGCATCTGTGCGTGTGCGTGCGATGTTTTACAGTAATCACAGTAAATTACACTGTAATTGTACCGTAATCTTTATGTAATCATTGTTGCAGTATTCCAATTTAGGGTTCAGTGTAGAGGCCAACATCTTATGCAACTTTGGGTTAGTCTGTTTAAACGTTGCGTACCCGAGACCGTTGTTATCTTGCTGCATACTTTCTAACGCATATTCGACTATTATCAAAGCGATCTCTGATCGTTAAAATTACTTCTCGATTGGCTCGATCGTTCGATGTATACATTCCTACGTAATAACTCCGACTTTGAATTCAATTTTGAACTTTGATATTAATTTCATGCTGCACTTTTGTGTGTGTTTAATTATTCGCTAATACCCATCAGTAGTCTAGTTTTAATGCCGGCAATGTTACCTAACCTGCAGTATTCAGTAATTATACTAAAAATAATGCTTTTTGGTATTATCTTAGTATTACTCGTAAAGCTGCTTTGAAATATTCTATTAACAACTCATGAGCGGCTTAAGTTTTCTCTGTAAATCCTCCGTATTTAAAACTACAACTTATTAATCAATACAGACCCGTGTGTACAGAAGGTATATTGCGACTGCACTGCGTGTATATGCCAAACTGCACACTTTCTGGCTCTTTAGGCTTATAAATTACCGACTGCTGTAGCGTTACCAACTTACGTTCCATCTGTGCATCTTCACGGTCAATTTAAGTTCATTTAGGACAAACGTCCACCACTAGGTTAACTTAAAAAACCAAACTGTTATTTTCTATATTTTACGACCATCTGTTTATATTTTTAATCCGCTTCTTGTGTGACAATATTTCTTTTTTTTGTCCAGCCGCGAGGCCCCAAGCTGTTCGTCGTAGATCAGATTTTGAAGGGGGTAACAATCTCTGGTTTAATGTTTTTATACCAGATCTCTGAATCATACGTATATATTAAACTTACGGCAAATAAACTATGTAACGATATTGTTTTTACAGTTGTTTTGATATTTTGTTGAAAGAATTAAAGTTAATAGGGGAATACCTCTTGTCCATTTTAAAAATTTTTCCTGATTTCCACGTTGTTGTTGTCTCCGTACGTAATGAAAGTATCCGTCACTTTGTATAAACTATTATTAAACTGATTATGAACGGTCGTGGTCGGTTGTTATTATTAGCGACATCGTCGGAAACGTTTCGAATCCCACCCTCGGGGATGTTCTTCAGGCCACAAAAAGCTGAAGAAGATCACGGAGGGTGGGATTCGAAACGTTGCCTACGAAGTCGCTAGTAAATACCAGCCGCCCAAGACCGTTCATAATCAGTTTAAACAAAGTTCAATTTGTATAAACTGTTGTAATTGATCCGTTCACTGTAGGTGATGTTATTAACTAAGTTGTTTTTTTTTTCTCGAAAACGGCTCTAACGATTTTCTCAGAAGTTGGTACTTAAGGGTATTTTGACACCAGGAATCGATTGGACTCGGTCTCATTTTCCGCAAAATTCGTCTAAGAACCACATCTGAGGGCCTTTATTTTAAAATATCGCGGGACCGAAACCGCGCGACAATTACTTGTTGCTAGGCAAATGTATTTTGTAACCAGCTTTCTTACCGTACAGATAAATAAATTACAGAAACCGTCGATAAATACAAACGGCGAAGTATCGATGTGTGTCTAAAGATGTATTAATAAACAATTTCTGATTTCGTCTTGTTAATTGTTAAGCTGATAGTTTATAAAAGTCTTTTAATTTTTGATTGATTTAGCCAGCATCTTCAGCCAGTATGTTTGACAGTTAGCAAGAAAGCCGAAAGAACTGAATTTTTGTCTGTTGACACTCACGTCGTCGTACAGATCTTTCATCGAGTTTTAATACTTCATGAAAATATTCGTATTTCACCTCGGACGTAATATTTTCTTCACCTCAGACGTTTTAAAAAGGTAAATACAACTACCTCATCACAATCCATAGGCCTGTGTGTGAATATAAGGTTTCCGTAACTAATATTTAGGCCTACTTAATGCTTTAGAAATGCTATTTTCATATACATTCTTACTGTTCTTATTACGCCTCCATTCACTACAGTGATTATTTCCGTTATTGATATTCTCCATTATACGCGTAAGGACTAACATCCATGCGACTTTATACGCTCATTTATGTTTTATTTTCTTTTATAATAATAATGGCTCCCATGTATACCACCGAAGTAGCTTAGGAGTAAGGCAGGGTAGGCTGCCTTATGTGAGCCGTACGACATACAAGGAAGGCAGTGTGGCCACCACTACGCTTGAGCCGCCCATTATTATCTCCAGAATGTTATCCCAGGTACTCATTTTCAACAGGCTGAGTCGACCTGGGGGCTGAAAAACGCACCTTGATTTTATGGCGCGGGCCGGGGAATCGAACCCGGGACCCCTAGATTAGTAGCCAGGTGCCATACCCACGGGTCTACTGAGCCGTTTTTTTTTTTTTTTAATATATCAAAAATAAATACTCATGTAATAGACCTAACATTTCTATCTTCTATCATTACTATGTCAGTCGTGAGTTCTAAACACTCCACTAGGCTACACTGAGTTGATCGAAGAAGTAATCGTAATTCTCTAATTTTTAATTAAGGGTTCTTGTTTCTAACTGCTTGTAGTTTTTAATTGTCCCTTTCCATTTATTTTTTCTTCATTTTATTATGTCTTTAGGTTTTTTTTTTGTTCATATGAGGCTAAGTCTTTCTCTCATTTTCTTTTTTGAAGTCTACTTACCAACGTAACCTGCTCATCTCTTTCTTTTTGTAAGATTTTGAGACATTTCATGTGCACTTGAAGTCGTTGTCATTATGTCCATTCCATGGTTTTATTCTGTGAAGTGTTGATTCTACATGCCTTGATCCCTAGATATCTGAAAAGTTTAATTCTGGAGCCTTATTTGCAGCGAGTAAAAGACTTTCTGTGTATGTGGTTGTGGTGGGAGGGGGGATCCGCTCGCGCGTTATTCTTCTGAATCACGACCATTTTAGTTGTTAACGATAGTCGCTATTAATCATAATTATAATGATATTCAGCAGTGATAGGCATCGACTTTATTCTTACGTCTAACTCTTGGAACGATATCTTTTTATTTACAGTACTATAGTAGACAACTGATCCAAATCTTCAGTACACGCCTACGTGTTCGGTTACAAAGAATGTATTACAGTAACTAAAATTTATTATTACAAAGGTCTATTGCCTATACCCCAAATAAGAAATTCATAATAATTCTGTGCTTATAAAGGGTGCAGTTTTAAGTAAATTTCTGTATTTTTACATAGCTACAGCACTATTTCTCTTTTCTGTTTCAGGTATGAACAACACGGCCGGGCTCACAGTGTAGTATGCAGGTCCCACATTGGTCTTCCTTACGCAGTGACATCAAGTAATCTGTGACATGTTTCTACCTATTTTTATTTGAATCTATTTATATCTGTGTATCTATCTGTGTATATTTATATGTGTGTTTATCTATTTATCTAATTTTTAAGTTTTCTTCTAAGAAAATGATATTATGTAAACGTAAAACATTTAGTGACATTTTGATTTGTCCAACAAATTAAAATAAAAACAGATTAATTTGTAGTAATTACATAGGATACGTATATTTTCCTACAACATACAGATTATTTACAGACGTTATCGGACGGAGAAACTCGTGATACAGAAGAATGGGTAGACTTTAGATGTTCAATCGATTAGGACACGCTGTGGCAATTAGTGGAGATGTATTGGGTTTCCAACGTTTGTATATACAAAGACTGTCATCGTTAAATCATAAACAGGCGTACAAAGAAGTTGTAAACAACACCATAGGACTGCTGAACTTCCACGAAAGCTTATAGCGCTTACAAGAGCTACAACGAATTACTCAATAGGAAAAGTGCTAAATGTCATGTTCTGGACGAGGGCTTTCAGTGTTTCCACCATTTTCAAGTCCTACATTACAACCTTTAGTCCTAAATTGTTGTTATTTAGGACTTCAAAATGGTGGAAACACTGAAAGGCCTCGTCCAGGACATAACATTTAGCAGTTTAGCAAATAGGCACGACGAAGTTGGAGTTACAGAGACTGCTAATTCAAATAACAAGATACAAATCAAGTAAGAAGTAACGAGATACAAATAACAAATAACAATAGGAAAAGTTAAGATTCAACAAAGACATCTAATGGATAGAAAAGATATAAAGTAAGGAGTTGGACTGGTTTCCGTACTCTTAATGTAGTACTACAAACAATATCAGCATTAATCAGAGAGATACGTTAACGAAACCAGACTCTGTTGTGCTAATGTAAACCCTGAAAGCGGTCGCAGAGCATACAATTATGGAGGTAAACCCAAGCTTCTAAACTTGAACGTGACGATGACAGCAGATGGAACTCGATAAAACTTTGGAGCAGAAAATGTCAAAAGAGTAGTATGAATTATACGAACGAAATCACATATGCTTATGGAAGGAACCTGGACGTTTTACGCTTGCCATGAGATTACGAAAGTCAAGCTAATACAGTACAATACAACATCTACAGTATAAAAACCTGTACGATTTATAAAACAAAACTTGGATGTAGAATTTGAAACCTTACAGGAAAGACTAGAGAAATGCTAAAGTTTTTGAAGAAAAGGTTCTACCAAAGAAATGTGGACCAGTTATAGATGACGATGATTGGTAAATACTTTTTTATCATGATATCTATATAAAGTAATTGTACAAGGGTTTACAAGGGCTTAGTTGCAAAGCCTTAGATGGATGGGGAACACAGACAGAATGAAAGGGAGATAGACAAAAAGGAATGTGACAAAGTAACAACGTCTGGGAAGGAGAAATGATGAGGAGACTGTAGATGTAGATACGATGGCGGGTTAACATCAGACAGGATGAATGTCAGAAGTGAGATGTTTGGAGGGAGCCTACAGTACACTGTCACGCCATGAGAAAGAAGGAACAAATTTTAGAGATACTTAAGTATATATACCGTACTTATTAATAATATTCATTCACATTTCATTCTATTTTATTACTTATTTTTATTGGCATTAGTTGTTTGTTCAGTTTGCTGACTTATGGTATAATTATTGTGTATGTACAGATTTCCTGTCTTTTATGTACTTCTTTTACTCTAGGCTACAGCGATCGATATAGTTAAATCTACATTTATTAGTATAAGAATATTATTTTTATCGACCGTGTTGATTTATGGTTTCAAGTTGATATCGAGTTTCGGTCTAATAAAAATGCAACTTTTATGCGATGTTTTAAGATTTATTTTATCTCATATTCATGCCTACAACATGAAATATAAAGTAATATAATTGTAATGAGAGTTAATTATAATATATAAGTTGTATGGCGTTGTTTTGTATAGAGTAACTAATAGTACTTACATATATTGTTGAGTCACAGATACACACATTACATAAAACTATACACTACACTACGATACAAAAACATTATGATACATATTAATTATACTTTTTCCTCACTTTGTATACTGCATAATGGCAGTGTGTGAATCTATTACGTGACTGAAGATAGAGCGGACGCAGAAAGTAAAGCATTATCAGGTATTAACGGTACCAGTCGAGGGGGGGGGGTTGACGGGGTTGTTAAGTTATCAGTACATTTTACTTTAGATTATTTATTTTTATTTTTATTCAGTAATTCAATATGTTGAGGTTCAATATATTGAGGTTGGCAACGGCAACCACATTGCTAAGAACCAGTGACAAGCGTGTACTAAATAATAATAAAAAAATAGGCTACATTGTATAGTATATTTTATATTTAATAACAGACTGCATTGCTTTCCTGGGTTTTAAAATAGGAAAATAGTATTCATTCACATTCTTTTTAATTTATATTTTCAATTAATAAGAATTATGTTTTTTTAACATAACTATACTTTATGTTGTAACAAGGATTTAGCCCACTGTGTACACTACTGCCTAGCCAGTGCAAGAAAATACAAAAACAAAAATTCGGTAGTATGAATACGAAAAAGAACCAAAATACAAAATAAAAGAAAATACGCTGTTCAACTTGAATCTCGTTATTTATAATGATTATGTAGGTAATAGATATTATAATATTTTCAATAATAGATATTCAATATTTTAATAGACATTGACATTTGTTTTTAATATTTTTACCTTATTTTCTGATAAATTATCAACGTTCCAGTATTAGGTAGACCCCGATCTGGCCTACAGACGTAGCTGTCACAAAAATATTTAGAACTTGAATGAAGTACGGAAGCTTGAGACAAGTGGTTCTACCTGCAAATGTTGGCTACTTTTAAAGGTCAAGGATGTAAGTACTATTGAACGAGAACACATTTAGGCAAGCAAAGATTTTCTACTTGAAACTAGGAAAGCCACTTAAAACATTAAAGAAACTTTTATTTGGCAGTTGATCGCGAAGGAGTGACTGAATAGTTTCGACACTACTTCGAAAGTGAAAGAAGCAACTAAGTTTATATTTACCGGTTTGTAATAATGGGGGTATCATAATAAAGTATTAGAATCTTCCACAAAGAATGGAGTTTGAAGTTTTGTTTATAATTATCAAAATTTTGGCTAACAAAATTATTTGTTTTGGCTTAAATATTTACGAAAGTCTTTTCAAATTGATTCCTTAAACTTTCACGGCCGGCGACATAATTTTAACAACTAATGTCCGGGTTATGAGGTCGTGGTCTTCCATTATTCAAACCACACGTTTCAACCTCGCCGTTGGAGCCCATCTTCAGTGTCTACAAGGACTTGAATTCGTACCGACAAGATGTCTGTCAGTAACACCAAACACTCTGGGACAGTACTGTGGTGTTACTGACGGACATTTTGTGAGTACGACTTTAAGTCCTTGTAGACACTGAAGATGGCCTCCAATGGCAAGGTTGAAACGTGTGGTTTGAATAATGAAAGACCGAGACCTGATAGCCGGGACTGTAGTTCTTAGGACTTTTTAAATTAACTACATTAATTAGCTTGAGGAAGTTTCCAATGTGTCAAGTTTTAAAAGAAACGTAACTTTTGTGATATTTAAAACAAAAATATAATACAAAATCCAGGGTAAATTAAAAAACAAATTTTTATCACTGCACAAATGTGTAGTTTACCAGAACGGGGGTCCGGGGCACTGAAATTTTCAAAAATTAGACCTGCCAAAACGTTATTTTAGGCTAATGTTTTTCTAGTCTTCCCTAATTTCCAGAAAACAAAAAAAAATCATCTTGATAAACTGCAAGTTTTTTACTTTAGTACGGTACAAAAATGTCTGGCTTTTTCTAAAAATGTGAAAAAGGTTTTTGAAATACAATAGTATATTTGTCAAAATTTAAAGTTATAACGGATTTAGTTTTAATAAGGCTAAATTAATTTTTACATAAGGGTACATTTTTTTTAACTCAAATGTCAGTTAATTTATTTTCCCGACTTTTTTCTCAAAATTTTATTACTGCACATTTTCCAATTTTATCACTGCATATTTTGTGTCTGGCTGCACGTTAAAATGTACACTGATAAAATCATAAGAATGTACCGCGTGACTGTTACATTTAAATGAAAATACCATATCAAAATTGGAGTTATGTGTGAGCCATATATTGTTTAGTTATGGGATGAGATGCAGGTGGCTGTTGAATGCTCAGGGTACTTCCTGCAACAATTCCGGTTTGCCAAATCTCGTGCCACAAATCTTCCGGTTACTTCCTGCAACAGATCTCGTGCAGAGGGCAAAGTGGATATTGATACGATCTGAGGAGTTTGTGTTCACGTGAGTTGCTCATGCCGCAGAGCGATTTTCCAAAAACCTTTTGTTCGGAATTCTCTAGAGTATTGAATTCTTGGACGATTCAATCACTTTTTTTTTTAAATAATCGCAAAAAGTTAATAGTATTGTGGCAGATTTTTAACTTTTAACCTAGAATATTTTTATTACGGAGTAAATATGCAAACAAATTTTCAAAATTTGACTATATTAAAAAATTTTAGCCACGGAAATACAAAAACTTGTTAAAAGAGCAGAAACGTTTGTTGTGGTCGCTAAGTTATAACTGAAAAATTTGCAAGTGATGACCTAATTAGTTCAACTTTAAAACATTCAAACATTCTATGATTTCTGGCTAAAATAGCAGAAACGTATAGAATTATACTTTTTTGTCGTTAGTAATTATGAACCTAAAATTCAAAAATTCGTCTCAAGACGGTTTTTTAAAATTCATTTCTGAAAATCTTTTGAACCTGTTAAGAGTTTAGAGTTTATGGGAAATTTTAAATAAAATGTTTTTCTGAACCACTGCACGCTGTTGTGGATATTACACCGTAGCAACAGTATCATTAAATACGGCCATGCTTATTTGGAACTGCACAGAAGCGTGTGCATGTTTTGATAGACTGGGGGACGTCAAAGGTTACTTTCCATGTTATTAGGGACGCGATTCTTCTAACCAGCTGATTTCATGGAAAAAACTGGTAAAACTGTCTACCAAAATGTTTTATATACAACGTAAGTTCTATAATTTATATATTGTTGTCTTAGTTTTTTCTTGCATTTTTTTAAACGCATAAAAATATAATTTGGAGGGGGCTATAATTTATAATGCAGAAATTACCTGTTGTTTTAAAGAGAACAGATTAAGACAGCAAATCGTTCATATAAGAATATTTTCCATTACAAGCAGCCTTATGACAACTTGTATCCTGTCAATAAAATGTTTAAAACATATGTAATTATAAAGCAATAAGACAAAAATGTGTTTTTGAAAACGGTCACGTACTGTCATTATCGATGAAAATTGTTTTAAGAAATAATGTAATAACAAAAGAGTCGAGTTTATGCAAAATGTACATAAATAATGGAACAATATGTTTTGTACATAGGAAAGACACCACAACCACACTAACACATCACGAAAACAATCTAATATGAAAAACAAGTGTAGGCTTACAACTGATTCGTCATGACTCATAAAAAATGAACATTAATAA
The DNA here is from genome assembly GCA_034769895.1 of Magicicada septendecula. Classification (NCBI taxonomy): domain Eukaryota; kingdom Metazoa; phylum Arthropoda; class Insecta; order Hemiptera; family Cicadidae; genus Magicicada; species Magicicada septendecula. The sequence continues at coordinate 307,737,312 of CM068375.1, forward strand.
ACAAGCGATTAAAAGATGGAGTTTATAGCTATTTGGGATTTCACTGAGAGAATTACCATGTTACTTTCATAACTTGGCTAACTAGTGCATAAAAAAATGATGAAACTGCGCTAAACGTCTGACGTCCGTCGCTTTGGATGTCATCCATCCAAATGCAGTCATCCAAAACATTTTAGCCTGCCAACCCTTAGAACACCAACATCGGTGATGTCACATTGCAAGTAGTCTAATATGCAGGACTGAACATGCTTCAATGCACAATATATAAAATATTGCCTTTGAGGCTTTTAGGTAAAATGAGCCAAACATAGTTTATTTTCTTGCAGGTTTTTTACCAACGAAAAATTAGATGAAACCAGGACGTACCAAGTACATTCTACTTTTAGCATGGCCTCCATGCTAACACGATCCCCAGTAACATAATTGCTAATCCGACAGCTAAACGTACTAATATTTCTAGACACAAAACTGAACCATTGTTAAAAACTTAGGCTATATATTCAGAATAAACGAACGACTGACAAAGAACAACATACATGAAAGCGACGCAGAACAGAACTTTATTGCCGCTTTTTACAACCACTAGTTACCTAAAAGCCCAAAACATACCGTTAAGTAAACCAACGACTTTAAAGCCTGTTAAGCTCAGCAGAGCTTCGTGAAATAGGCTGGCATCCATTAAACTTTTAACGTCGTTGAAACGGGCAGATTACGTATCTGAAAATGTCTTGATCTCGATACTGTCACAAACGTCCATCATAGAACGTGAAAGTAAAAAAAAAAATTTTGCGAGGCACGCTTAGTAGCAGGAAATATCGACGCTAATTATGTTAATGTCGATGACGCGAGCGCGGGCGTGTTAGTCATGCTTGAGTTTAGTACACTTTTGGTATTGTCAAGGAATATGCACGTTGTATAGGCCTACTAAAAGCAAAATAAATTACGCTATTAAATTCAATTCCCGGGCTGTTTGGCCGTGGTCCATTGTTTCTTTCTAAAACAGACGTTTCGGCAGTATCATCGAGTCCCATCATCACCTCTAATATGCCTCCTTTCTGATTGGCTGGTGGTGATTTATGACTGCATCGTAACACTTGGTGAATTTATAAGTATGAGAGGTGTTCACGGGACTGCTAGCCTTAACCACAGTACTGTGGTTTCTAACGTGTACCACCCTACATTAGTGCAACTCGATTTTTTACACTGACGATGGTAGCCGATGGTACTGCCGAAACGCCTGTTTTAGAAAGAAACAATGGACCACGGTCAAACAGCCCGGGAATGGATTTTAGTAACATTGACTCCGCCCGTGTAAGCCTACGAAGTATTTTACAAAATAAATTATATTGATTAGTAATAATAGTACAGAATAACGAGAAATTTTATTGTTAAATTTTTATTAAATTTTCCCCTAATTATAATTTTTAAAGTTTTGCTGATGTTTTGATTTTCACGGCCGGAGTTTAATTGTCCCTATCTTTATTTTCCTGCTGTTAGGCCATTGTCTACTATTGGATATCTCCTTCCGCCAAAGTTTTGACTACCAACTGCGGTAGTGACAATGATGGTTCGCTGCCACAGGATTAGTTACGCACCTGTAGCCAGTTAAACGTTAGCAACTCGGTGTAATAACAACACACTCATACACTGCTGGTGAATCCAGTAAGACCGTCAATCTCCCCAGAGGTGATCCACATTCCCAGGCCCCTATACAGAAACAGTACCGTAGACAAAATCGTCCGCCAAGATATCAGTATCAGCGTCAGTATCCGGAAAACAAACCAAACAAAGGTTTCATAAATACTGAAAACGCACGCATTCAAGAATTTTCCCCAATCCCTCGAGTACTAAATAACAAAATGTTTGCATTTCAACATTTGTGTTGTGTTTTAATTATCACAGGAGCGGTCGTGGCGTAGTGGCTAGCGTGTGGCGCTACGCTGTCGGCGCGGTTTCGATTCCCGCCGGGGCCATCTGATTTAGATACGACCGTTCCCCCTCGCAAGGCGATGGAAAACCAGCGAGAGGTATCCTGCCTAGTATAAACCCTCCCCAACTATGCCGTTCGGATCCGGCGTTAAACTGTAGGTCCCATATACGTGTGAGAGACTCCGTAACACACGCACCACGGGTATATGCGGGGAGTGTACAAACCAGTCGAAAGACTGAATGATCCAATTATAATTTATCACAAAAGGGGACCGGAAATTTGTGCACGCGTATGATATACACCATTGGATAGTTGTCAATGCACTAGGTATGCTACTTGAATTACGTACTACACATCTGTACAGGTATTTACAACATACGTAACGTACTTAAAATGTATCAATTAGATTCTAAATTGGCGAAATTGGGAGATACTCCTGGGGGGGGGGGATGAGAGTACCTTGAAGGTTGGCTTCCATTTTGCTCTGAACAAGTGAGAAAGTCAGGATTCTTCCCGTATAATTTTATGAATATATTTAATACATACTTTACGTCTCAATGTTTATGAGTAAGCCAACGTGAAATATAAGGACTGAAAATAAATATGGTAAATCGCTGATTTCTAAATATTCTACCTTGATTACTATCCGGGCTGCAAGGCCGTGGTCTTCATGCCGAAAGTTGTTAGTTAATAACTCGACGACTAGACCTTTCAGTCTCACCTCTGGAGGCCATCTTCAGTGTAAGGCTTCAAGAACACTGACAAGGTGTCAGTACAACCACAAAATCCACAATTAATTCTACTTCGATTAATTGTTATTCAGATTAAAGGTAATGTAATGTTATTAGGAATCACTGAAATTCTAAATTTGTATTCCTAATGCGAGGTCTTGTAAAATGAGTCGTCCTGAAGGTATTTTGAAATACCCAGTTGTATTACCCGTTTGCACTTGAATTTCTGGATATTGTCCCAAGAATGTGTTAAACAACCTGTACTTCCTGTTAAAGTACGTTACTTTCTTCTTCTTCTTCTTCTTCTTCTTCTCTTCAAGGATTAGGTTATATAAACCTGTTCCGGCGCACATCTCATCCTCGGACGACCAGCGTCTCTTCTACCAATTGCTTTATAGTTCACTACCGCTTTCGGCAATCAATCCTCTGTCATCCTTTGGAGATGATCCCAGCATTGTCTTGTATAAATTGAAATAATTTCGTTTATGCCCTTTACTTCGAGTTCTGCTCTGATACCTTCATGCGTTACTCTATCTTGCAATGCATAATTTAAAGTATTTCGAAGAAACTGCATTTCAGCACTCTGAATCTTGCCGCTTTCCTTTTTTGTTATGACCCACGTTCACTTGGGTCTTGTTTTATTTATAAGATTTCTATGAATCGTACCAAAAATATTTCTAGTTTTATTTATCTTCTCTCTTATAGCATATTCAGATTCATAGCTTATTACACAGCCGCGATATTTGAAACGGCTCACTTATTCTAAAGTGCTGTTGTTTATAACTATCTTAGTCCTCACTGGATATTTAAATTTAAAGGCTATGATTTTGGTCTTTCTCACTGAAATTGTCAGTGAGTAGGTACTTTCTTGCTACTTCTTGTAATTGAAACATAGCTCTTTGTAAATCATCCTCATTTTCTGGAATGCGAACTATGTCATCCTCATATAGCAGGGAACAAATTGATTTGTTAAGCTGTATTCCCGAAGTCACTCTTTATTTCCATGCTCTCAAAATGTAAAATCCTGGAATAAAATCTTCTCATTTTTCTGAATTAAAATGAAGAAACTGCTAGTTTACCTGTGCAAACCATAGAGATATTAGACTAGAGGAGACAACCCCCTGTAAGAAGCGTGTCTGAACGGAAAGGATTAAGGTAGAATAATACGCTCTGGATCGTTTTCTGGCGCGTGCGTATTAAAATTGTTAGTTTTAATACTGAAAATATGTAAAATATCCAATGTCCCGTATGGAAATGGAAGTGTGGTGATCGCGAAAAAAATAGGGTTCGAGATAAGGGCAGATTCTGATTGTGCTACCCTCAAAACATGAATGCTACCCTGAAAGTCATTTTCCGAAAAGTGTCTGTGTGCAGAATTTTTTCTATGGCGAACGATAACTGCCGCAAATTCAAACAGTATCGAATAATTTTTTGCATATGTACCTGAGTTGTAGAGAACTCAAGGCCTATTGATTTTGGTGAAGATCGTTAAAGAGGAAGGGGTACCTGGAACCTGGTACTTCCGTTTACCTGGAACGTTTTACGTTTTAACAAGAGTAAAGTACTTCATTTTGGTAAATAAAGTATTCTGAAAAGAAGGTCATAATAATCCACTGTAGAAAGATTGATTATAAATGAAAAGGGTGATTGAAAGAGGAGGGGGTAATTTTTTGTATTGATGTTATAAATTTATTCGACTGAAAATTTAAAAATTTAAATAAATATTAATTGATATCATCCCATGCTATGTAACCACGGATACATAAACAAAATAATTTTCCGTTTTCAGAAATACACACATAACAAACGCCGGGCGGTATTTGTTGTTTGATAATTTAATCAAATTAATTCTTTAGTTTTTTAAACATTAACAACTAGGTACATTTAATATTTTGGTTATCACGATATTAATTGATGACTCGTTGGGCACTTAGTGAAACATATTAATAGAAAGGTTTTGTAAAATATATAAAAACACTTGGTAAGTTTCAAGTTTGTGCCATAGCACAAAATAACGGTTATGATGAAAGAATAATAGACTCTTTAGTTAAAAAATACAGAAGAAAATTATTTTAAAAGAATTTTATTCCATAGAGCTAGATCAGGGTAACAAAAAATTTCATTTAACAAATTACATTCCGTTTATAACAGATAGGAATAATAATAGGTTAAAAAACCATGGTCTTAACATGGCATCAGTAAACAACGTAATATTTTTTCACTACTAGCCAATAATAAAGAAAAATCAAACACTGGAGAAAAATGGAGTTTATGAAATACTCTGTGCAGAATGCGATGCTATTTACATCGGACAATGCGGCCGTGCTCTGAAACATCGCATTTCTGAACATGAGAAGGGGATTTTAACCAATACAGCCAATACAGGTTTTGCAGATCATTGCTTACACAACACAATCACTTCATAGATACAAAAAACATAACACTACTCCACAACATACAAAAATGTAAAACAATGCATTTGTCAGAAATTCTATAAATTAAAAAAGCAATAAAAAAAAACAAAAATTTAACAAATGAACAAACTGAATTCTGTGTATCCCCTTTATTAAAAGCTGTTATTTAGTTTAGTTTATTTTATATTTTGCACATTCAGATTATATTTAGTTCAGTTAATTTTATATTTTGCATTCAGATTATATTTAGTTTAGTTAATTACTTCCATGTTCCATAAGGAAATGGAAGTATGGTCATGGCGAAAAAATCGTGTTCGAGATAACGGCAGATTCTGATTGTACTACCATCAAAACATGAAAAAAAGTCATTTTACGAAAAGTGTCTGTATGTGTGTCTGTCTGTCTATCTGTGTGTAGAATTTGTTCTATGGAAAACGATAACAGCCGCAAATTCAAACAGAATCAAATAATGTTTTGCATACAGTACTGAATTAGATAGAGGACTCAAGGTCTGTTGATTTTGGTGAAGATCGGTTAAGGGAAAGGGGTAGTTTACCTGCAACGTTTTACGTTTTAACAAGAGTAAAGTGCTTAATTTTGATAAATAAAGTATCCTGAAAAGAAGGTCATAATAATCCACTGTAGAAAGGTAGATGAAATATCTATAAATGAATAGGGTAGTTGAAGGGGGAGGGGGTAATTTTTTTTATAAATTAAAATGGTAGTTGATGGAGGAAGTAAATTTTTTAAATTTTATATGTGTAATACGTTATTGACAACAAAGAAGTAGTTTCTATGGAAACGTTTCATTTAACTTTAACAAAATTCTATATTTTTCATTTTAATTTAAATCATGTATGAGAGAAATATATCGTTCGTGGCAGGCAAGCATATCTCAATTATGTAATGTTTACGTTTCCATTTTATTATTATGATTACCGCAAAAAAAGGAAGGCAAGACACACACACACACACACACACACACACACACACACACACACACACACACACACACACACACACACACACACACACACACAATTCGCGTTATTTCTGGCCTCACTCATGTTTATTTTCTTACATTTGCACGCTTTTTAAATGGAAAGTGCCGAAACCCACACCAACACAACGCGTGCAAGCCGAAAAAGTGTCCAGCGTGGATAGCGATTTGCTTCCTGTGGATCGCTGGGCAGTGTAACTGCATGTGTTTACAGAGGAACGGTTCATAGACAGACTTTTCGTATTTAGGGAATGAACCCTCTGCAAGATGCTCAGGGTCCATGAGTGACTTCGAAGCGCTTCGGAGGAGGGATGATTATCTGCGTAATTCGGTTTCTTTATAAGAATAAAGTAAGCCTACCTAATTTTTATGGATAAAGTGACTGAAAGTAACATTATATTAAACGACTAACCCATAATAACAAAAATATCTATAAATAGTGAAATTAGTTTGAGTGTGGACGATATTTTTTTAGAAATTACCGAACCGAATTCAAGTAAATTATTTTAAACATAAATCTTACAACATGGATGTCATGTATGGTTCTCCATACCGATTTTTTATATTTTGCATTCATGATTGTAATTAGTTTTTAAAGACACCTGACCTTCCCTTGTCTCTTGCACCCCCCTCTCCATCACAACACAGATGTTCCAGATACGCCCTAACCAGATGGTCACCACCACCACCTTTACTCACATCCTGTGTTTAGTAAATTTCATTCATTCGCCTCATTGACAATGGCTTAGGTAGCCGAAACAGCTGTCAGAGTTAAATAAAATCTGTGAAACTTACCAAGTGTTTTTATATATTTTACAAAACCTTTGTATTTTGATTATCTTTCTCAGCGTTTTTACCAAAAGCGTGCTGGTATATTTGGTTTCGGTCTGAGTGCACATAGTAAAAATAATTTTATAATTGGAACGTGGAAGTCATGTACGGTTCTCCATACCGATTAATAATAAAACTCTATTCTTATTGTATTAATTTACAAATATTGTAATTACTTTTATTTCTACAGTCTTTTATAAGCCTTATTTCAAAACACGTAGCTAGTTTAGAAATAGACATACATTAAGTGATTATGGAATTTCGCTAAAATTTTTAGTAGCTCTTGGGAGGGGTAACGGATCCCTCGAAGTTACGCCACTGGATTCTAGTATAGTATAACACAAAGAATTTAAACGAGTTCTTATATTCAAGTAGGTAAGGGAGAAATAAGTGAATACTCAAAATGTTCACACATTTGTACTCGTAGTTCTTAAATTCTTAAATGACCCCTATGGCGTCATTCTTAAGTTCGAAAAGAAGAAGAAAACCAATTATATATTATTTATTTATGGTCAATGGTAGACAAATCGCTGTTCATTGGCCTCACGACACATCACTGACGGAACGATTACGCTGACCATTACACTCCGGTGGAATATTTAATGCAGTTTGCAAGCTACCATGTAAGTTGGAAGTTGTGCTGTAATTGTTTCTTCATTACATTACATGTAAGCGGATGCGTGCACGCGGACGGTAATTTTATTCCCGTTATGCAATAATGAAAAAGCACCAACGGCGCCCCCTCGAGGATTGCATGTGTCCGTATAATTAATAATCGATTGTTGGGTCTCGACTCTGTTGCCCGCCCGCTGCTGGGTTTGAGGTAAACCCCTAACCTACATTCATTTCTAAAATTATTTGCCTCGAGCGAAACTAAACGCTTTCTAAAAGTTAGAGAGGTGCGTTTACCCTTGGCGAAGAATAAGCCTACTGTACGTTTGACATTTAGGGTATATTTTTTACCACTGAAATTCCATTTCAGCTCAACTTTTGTACAACAAAAGGATTTTAGACCTTTTCGTTAATTAAATGAAAACAAAAGGATTTATTTTTAGGGTTTAATAATTTGAAACTAACATATTCTAAATTATATAAATACGTATGTGTGTGTGTGTGTGTGTGTGTGTGAGTGTGTGCGCGCGTGCGTTCTTTGAAACTCTCCTGTTCCGTTTCTATCCTCACCTATCATTTAGATCTCCTTATGTAGGCTTTTTGCGGACATAGGTCTCTCGATACCCTTTGATTACATGTGTTTTTGGTTTTCTATCTGGTCTGTCGTGAGGTGACCACTGCATTACTTTGGTATTCGTTCATCGCCCACTGCTAACATCATTGTTTCTCTTGTTCTCTTTATACGGTGTCCGTTTCCACGTTTATTATATTTCTTACTCTCTTACTCGTGATACCGTCGAAGAAAGAGAGTCTGGCTGTTCGCCACCAGAGGTACATTTCTGAAGACACGAAGTTTTTTCATGGGTTTGTTTAACTGCCGCCTCAGAGCCGTGGAGCGTTATACAGATACTAAATTAAAATAGTTTAGAGTGTCGTAATAAAAATTAGTTTTATCAGGAGGTAAAAAAAACGTATAGGCTAAGAAGTGATTATAAATTAATACACTAAGTAGATGTAGTAAGTAGATTTGTAGTTAACTCTGTATATATTGTAATGCGACATAATGAGCATAACCCAATAAGGGAATAAAACCCCATATAATATCACATAAACTAAACCATATACCTAACCTTGCTAAACCAATGAGAAAGGTAAAAAACCGAAATAAGCAAAAAGAAGTACAATATAAACTAAGGTAGAACAAATATGTACTCTAAACCATAAAAAGTGACTGTTCATCGTAATAATGACTAATTGTAACAAGAAAAGTAATCACAACAAGAACAATAAATGATTAAGTGTAATTCAGTCATTATAGGGAACTACAACACAACCAGGATATAAATAATATTTATGAAATTTGTTTTAATAATTCAGTGCTAGTAACAATGGTAATCGCTTTCATTATTGCGGAAAACAACAATGCTGGAAACGAGACTCTATGGTGACTGCAGTAGTACGTTTATGAATTCAGTGCGGTGGTACGGGACAATGCAGACTAGTTGGCTGGTTTAGTTAGAACTCTGAAAATCGATACGGCCGTGTATGCTACTTGTCCATATAGATTTATTTTTTCTTTGTATAAATAATGCAGGAAAGCGCCACTGTCTACGGGGGCACAAAATCAATATGTCACTATTCGGTGGAGTGTATGTGCGCGCCTTTTCTCTCCCTCTCCCTTTTCTCTCTTTCTCTTTGCACACCGAATTATCTTTCTTCACTGAAGTTAAATTTAGAAACAGCACAGCAAGCTTAGGTTCTTATTCTGAAGTTTTGTCCGCCCAGACGTAGGCACGACACGGGATTTGTTTAATCTTTGAAACGTTCACAGAAATGGAGAAAAATGTGTTTATAACTTCATTAACCATCACAGCTTTGTTTATTAACACTATTCTGTAATCACTCATGTACGGATCGTGTTTAACAATTGCGTACAGATAAGTTAAAATGTTATAAATATGTCTTTGTGAATAATTTACTTTTGATATACTTTTCGCGTGATACGTCCAGCGCGTATCGGAAATAAGCGATCTGACAACAGTGATTGAAAACGGTGATTGTACCACACACCCACCAACACACACACGCGCGCGCGCGCACCGCAAAATTATTGCATGTACGTATATGTGCTCACTATTTGCGTAAACCTAAAAAAAGCAAAATTTTATATCGCGAAAAGTTTTAATGAAACATTGCGAAACATAGCATCTGCATTCCCATTCTGTCACTCATCAGTTGACACACGCTCAGCGTTTTAATATACGAATATTGAATGCATATACCGTGCATAGTCATATGAGTATTTTATACTCAACTTTTTAGCTATCAGAATTCTCTGGGAATAAATTTCTTCTTTTTGTGAGACATCAATTATTTACAATTAATTAATTAATTACAATCGTATGTTGTGACGCAGAGATTATTATTTTACTGAATGTGATTACATGTATTCTAACTTGGATTACAGAATGATTCTGCCGCGGCGCATATTCTTGAGAAAATATGTTGAAACACGACCGCGGGCATACTCATAATCATTACGTTCCGGTTTACTTCAAACAGATGATTGTATTAGTTTTTGGTAATAATTTTATTTATTTATTAAATGAATTTGGATAGTTTCAAAAATATTATTTTCGTAACGATATATTTTCAAACGGTATACGTAACGGTCCTCGAAGTAAAGGATATTATGAAATTATTTCTATTTACAGAAGACAATGATGCGATCTTCGTTCAAGTATAACAGAGGATCGATTGCCGGGAGCGACACTGAACTATAAAGCCATTGGTAGAAGAGACGTGGGTCGTCCGAGGATGAGATGGGTCCATATATGAGTACAGGTTTATATAACCTAATCCTTGTAGAGGAGAAGAAGAAGAAGAAGACGTAACGGTATTTAATGGTTTAAAGTGTAGTTTGATTTTACTGAGGTATTAACTAGTATCCTGTTCTTCCGGGATCATAGAGGTAGAGATCCGTTCAGTGTTTTCTGAAGATGTCATTGTGTAGGCTTTCGATTTAAAACGTGTTTGGAAGAAAAAAGCGTGCACGTTAATGGCGAGTCTGATGAATCAAAATTTGCCACACACACACACACACACACACACACACACACACACACACACACACACACACACACACACACACACACACACACACACACACACACACACACACACACATGTATACCTAGTAATAAAAATGTTATAATGTCTATTAAGGAAGCTATAATGTCTAGACCGGAGTCAAAATTAGAAGAATTAAAAACTACCGGACTGTTGGGCCGTGTTCGGTTGGTTGAAGATAGTGATATATTTTGATCTTAACCTGTCGGCCACCTATCGAGGCCTTCTTCCGTAGTGAAAAGTGTTCGGTAGGCCGAACGTACCATGCCGTGTCGACGGTTAACACATACACCACCGTTCACTTTTCTGTGTTGTTAACCGTTTGGGACTCGGGTAGGTACGGCGGTTCATTCCTTATCGAGTTATTCAGTACCCACTCGCCTGTATTATGTAATATAAGGAGCTTTTCCTTTTACTAAAATTTATTTTGTCTGCCCTGTTTTTAGTTTCAATGTCCTCTCCGCTGCATTTCCTGTATATAACTTTACTTTCCAAATGGCATTCCTACTATTAGTATGGCATCATGGCAGTGACAACGTTCTCTCCTGTACTTATCGCCATTTGTAACTTATGCAATTCTATCACATGTTATTTGAACAAAACTACATGGCAGGATTTTGCATAAGAGAAAGCAGTTGTACGAGCATGATGGCCTCTGGTACCGCAACACACGTGAAAACAGGTGACGATTCCTCGTACAGTGGAAAACGTTTAAAACAAAATGACGGGGACACGGAAGTTCTTTCGTGTTAACCAAATATCGTGTTAAACCGACAAAAATTGAAACAAAATGAGATAAATGAACAAGTGCTGTATAGATTACGTACTGTATTGTGGAGTAACAAATCGGTACACAATTGTGTATGTAATGAAAACTCAGAACAAAACCAAATATATCAACATGATTTTAGTAAAATGAAGAACCATACATGACTTCCATGTTGTTAGATTTATGTTTAAAACAATTTACTTGAATTCGGTTCGGTAATTTCTAAAAAAATATCGCCCACACTCAAACTAATTTCACTATTTATAGATATTTTTGTTATTATGGGTTAGTCGTTTAATATAATGTTACTTTCAGTCACTTTATCCATAAAAATTAGGTAGGCTTACTTTATTCTTATAAAGAAACCGAACTACGCAGATAATCATCCCTCCTCCGAAGCGCTCCGAAGTCATTCATGGACCCTGAGCATCTTGCAGAGGGTTCATTCCCTAAAGACGAAAAATCTGTCTATGAACCGTTCCTCTGTAAACACGTGCAGTTACACTACCCAGCGATCCACAGGAAGCAAATCGCTATCCACGCTGGACACTTTTTCGGCTTGGACGCGTTGTGTTGATGTGGGTTTCGGCACTTTCCATTTAAAAAGCGTGCAAATGTAAGAAAATAAACATGAGTGAGGCCAGAAATAATGCGAATTGTGTGTGTGTGTGTGTGTGTGTGTGTGTGTGTGTGTGTGTGTGTGTGTGTGTTGCCTGCCTTTTTATTGCGGTAATCATAATAATAAAATGGAAACGTAAAGAATATTAATTGTTAAACTTTCACTTGTGAACTTACTTTGTTTTTCCCCGTACGCGTTTCGGCGTGATGTGCGCCTTCTTCAGCGGTGTGATACAGAATGTCCGGAACTTGTAACGGTTTTTTAGTTGGTAGATTGTGTGGGGGGTGTGGTGGAAGGGAATTGGCGCGGGAAAAACAAAAAAAACAAAGTAAGTTCACAAGTGAAAGTTTAACAATTAATAAATTAATATTCATTAAGTGCTGTGAGTGAAGAAGATGAACATTCAAAATAACGGAAACGTAAACATTACGTAATTGAGATATGCTTGCCTGCCACGAACGATATATTTTCTCTCATACATGATTTAAATTAAAATAAACAATATAGAATTTTGTTAAAGTTAAATGAAATGTTTCCATAGAAACTACTTCTTTGTTGTCAATAACGTAGTACACATATAAAACTTATAAAAATTTACCTCCTCCATCATCAACTACTAATTTAATTTATAAAAAAAATTACCCCCTCCCCCTTCAATTACCCTTTTTATTTATAGATATTTCCTCTACCTTTCTACAGTGGATTATTATGACCTTCTTTTCAGGATACTTTATTTATCAAAATTAAGCACTTTACTCTTGTTAAAACGTAAAAGGTTGCCGGTAAACTACCCCTTCCCCTTAACCGATCTTCACCAAAAACAATAGACCTTGAGTCCTCTACAATTTATGGCTGTATGCAAAACATTATTTGATTCTGTTTGAATTTGCGGCTGTTATCGTTTGCCATAGAAAAAATTCCACACACACACACACACGCACACACACACACACACACACACACACACACACTTTTCGAAAAATGACTTTTTTTCATGTTTTGATGGCAGTACAATCAGAATCTGTCGTTATCTCTAACACGATTTTCTTCGCGATCACCATACTTCCATTTCATTACGGAACATAAAAGTAATAAAGCAATAAAGACTGTTCAGAAGGTGCTTACATATAAACCTTTTGTTTATCCTCCTGAATAAGTTATGGTTAATTTTTTGTAAAATTTAGTATACACACACACTGTAGCTGTTCTTCAATTTGTCTTACGATTTAGTTTCCTTGTAGAGTATTGTAGCACGTCTTTTAAAATTCATATATGACAGCGTTTAATTATTTTTAAAATAGTCCGTTATTTTCTCTTACATACAATTTTGCACTACTTTATTTTCAACAAATTGTTCTTATTTATCTATGTGGTCAAACATTTTACCTTCCGAGTGGGCTTCTAAATATCGACGAACACGGTTCAGCATATTGGTAAGAACTCGTTAATTCTTAGTCATTTTCCATATCATGTTCGTCGGCTCCCTTATCACTTTCACAGTTTTTAACTTACACTGTTTAGAGCCGTGCATGTATGCATTGTTTATTATGCAGTATTGAAAACTAAGAACAAAATTATTATAACAAAATTTGTCGTGTTAACCGATATTTTGTAGGTAAACTTTTCGTGTTAACCGTACACACTCTAATTGTCAAGTAGAAGCAACGATGGGGACCTGAGCCACATTTCTCGTTTTAACCGATATTTTGTGTTAACCTTTTTCGTGTTAAACGTTTTCCACCGTATATATGTATATTTCCAACGCTTTTGGGTAAACCGCCACAGAATTACCGATAACACTTTCGCAGATAAGCTTTTGTGAGATGCCACGAAAAATGCAAGCTTAGTTCAGAAATCTAAATGTGGGTATGCTGAAAGCAATTCAGCTCGATCTTTTAGACAAGATTAAAATTGTAAAGTATCATTGTCTGATTGGATCGGTTTGTTGAGTTCATTTCCGCAGTGTCAAAATTGCTAGAAACAAACGGTTTCTTTATTTTTTGATTAATGGATCATAAAATATAAAAAAACTCTTATTAAGTATAGTCCCTGTATGAAACGAACAAAAGCTAAGAAATGAGTGACGACGTTTTAAGCAAGATTACTAAGATCGGTGGAGAGTGCGGACGCCGGGCCTGATTGCGTCTAAACTGACCGGTGCCGACAAGTTTGACTGCTTCAATGCGTGTTCAGTCAGAGCGAGGATGTCGGTCAAAATTTGGTCCCTTAAATATGAACTCCATTGAATAGAGGCTTGTTAAACTAGTTGCCTACTACTGTAGTGTCTTTGTAATATAGGATTACTGTGATTTTCCATGCTTTGATTTATTATACATTTATTATACTTACATTATGTTTGCATCATTGTACTTTGGATAACTTTTCGCCCTTTGGTTATAAAAATCCGAGACTTTAATCTGGAAGTTTACGATTGTCATATTGCTGAATGATTGACTTAAATCATTTTTGCGAACAACTGGGTGGCAGGAATAGAAACAAATTAATTAAATCTACCGTTTAAGTTATGAATAGAGTTGTAATGATGTTTATGCACACACACACACACACACACACACACGCGCGCGCGCGCGCGCGGTAATAATTATGTTTAAAAAATAATATAAAAATATGAACGTCAATGATAATAAATGTATTAACATATGTAATTATAAATTATTTTAATTGAGTAATTATTTAATATTAATTATTATTTAATAATAACTTCTTATTAAGAACTTGTAAGAAACGAAATTTTTGATGTGGAATTGTAGGGAGTGGTCCATAGACAACTTGACACTAGAAGCTTCAAGTCCCACTCGTTTGGTCTTTAGCTTACAAGTGACCGTGAATTACTAATGTTTTGTGAGGTTCGGTCATTAAATAAGCTCAATTTTAAAATATCTATGTCGGACGTCCCGTCAAATTTATTGTCATCATCAGGATCTGCGTTAGGAAAACACAGAAATAATGACACATATGACGAGTAGTTTTTTTGTATGAGCGAGTGTGTAATTGCTACATAAATAATAATAATAATAACTACTACTCATATATTATTCTTACATTAATAAGATGTAATTACGTATTTCACTTGTTTTTTTTTCATTGAGTTCTTCTTGGACATAGTGGATTTCCCTTGACCATTGGTTTGAGAAGGTCAACTGCGTGTAAGTTCCAAGTTCAGCGGTGGACATGCAGGATCATGTAGTCTAATTGTGAGATGCACTGAAGTCGCGAACCTCTATGTTGACGTCCTCGACTTCTTTAGTGACAAAAAGGAGCTTCAACGGGCAGGAAGAGATGGAATTTTCTGATTGCACTTGTTTGATTTGCCGCATTCATTCTGTGGCGTGAAATGATAGAGGCCACTCAGAATTTATTATGTCTTCTGTTGTTTTCTTGTCACTGTAATTTTCTTACTTGACAAAATAAATCTCTCAAATTTATGTATTTTTTAAATGTGATATACGTACTAAGGTTCTAATGAACCGTTCTATTACACTTGTTCTTTCTTCCTATACTGGGTGTCCTTGTGCCCCAGTTGGTTGGTCAGCAGGGTTAGGGGTGTGTGGGAGCCCTGAAAAAGTTATTAATATTCCGTACATATTAACAGTTATTATGTGTCATCATCATCATCTTCACGGATTAAACCAAGGATGGTTTCTGGCGGTCTCAAATAGGCAAAGATTAGAGTTGGTCACGTCAGCCCTTCCTCGGACGTTCCACACCTCTTTGTCCCCTCGGCTTATAGTTCCAGAGTTGTTTGGAGATGCGACAGTCATCCATTCGGCAGAGATTTTCTCACCATTTCAGCCGATACTGGGCGTTATAATGTGTGTATTAATTATTTTTGTGCACTGCCATATGCATGTCGTGCTAACAATAAATCTGTGTCGAAACGTAAACATAAAAGTTTTATAAAATATTTTTGAAACAAAAACTTTAAACCAACATCAAAAAGGAGAACATCAGTTAACACGCCTGAAATTATTTTACAAAATCTCTATAAATTAAAAAATAATTTTTTACATTCAATGCTATGCAATATAGAAATTATGAAATTTTGTAAAAAATTCTGTGCCGCAACATTTATTATGAATTTATGTAATTAGTATCTTATGCTACGTGGCTGAAAAATGAAGCTTTCACATAAATTTAGGCCAGTACACTTTTGAAATCTGTGTTAAGTCATTTTTTGAAGTGACATCAGCCACAATTACAATTTAATAATCTTTGGATATGTTTGAATGTACGTTTTGATATATCTATTGATGGCCACATTGACGAAGATCAAAATAACAAAGGTTTTCCAAATTTCTAAAATACAGTGGAACTCGTGAATAACGAGCTCGGTTATAACGAGAACTTGGATGTAACGAGCAAAAGTACGAGATTTGTTTGGTTTTGTATCTTAGTAATGATAATTAAACTCGCTTTTGTTGAGTAAGAACACATTAGGGACTTGGTCGTAACGAGCATTTTATCACAGGCTTGTTCATGGTTTAAGGGCTAAAAAAGTTCGTTACAATACAGCATTCGTTTAAAATCATTAACGCAATTTAGTGAAACTAATAATGTAAATGATGAATTCGTGAAATATAAATAAATTATAAAACTGTTTTGATATCTAAAGATACAAAATTACTAAAAAAAATAAAAATAGGTGTTTTTTTAAGGTTAATTAAGTTCTGTGTGCGAAATATAATTTTGACGATTCCATTTAGAACGAAGAACAAAAAGACAAATAAATTAGAGTGAATTTTTTTGTTTTTTAAAAATAAATATTATATATGTAACATGGAAAGTTTGGGGTTTTTTTGCCAGATAGCCGGCTGAATTTTGGTAAGGTTTTCCTACTCAGTTACTTTTAATATATTTCGCGAATGCACTATAAGCCAATATTCAGCAAAGGATGTTAGCGCCATAAAAATGTTTAAAGTATAAATTTAACTTTTAAACGTAGAATATAAAACATGTCAAAATTTTATTGTGCAAAACCTCTTCTACAGTAGACTTTTTTTTGTTGTGTGTTCGATAATCACGGTACAAAAATTTAGGCTTGCGAGTCGACAAGTCGGATATAGCGAGCACCCGGTTTTAACGAGCACATTTGTCCGGTCTCTTGAATCTCGTTATAAGCGAGTTTCACTGTAGTTTGATTGCTTTTTTCAAAAATCTCAAGTACGGAATTCTTTCTGGTAAATCGTTTTTAGTAGGTATAGCATGTGCAGAACACAGAGATATCAAACACTTTTGGTTGCTTGATTCACATGGTGGAGGACTAACGGGTCATAGAGCAACATCCAGAGGTGTATCGTACTGTATGCGTTTTGTGAGTATTGAAGAACTCCTTATAGTTTTACGTCCTAATTTGAGAATAACAAAAGTTAATGATACAAACGCAACCCTAGTAATGCAATTATCCCAGTCAATTATTGAATTTCCAAAGTAAAAGTATGAAAGTAAATAAGTAAGTAAATTTCCATTATTATTTAAGTAAAATATACAGTTTTCTGCTAGTATTGGCTCAGTACTGGCCCAATAAAAATTTCAAATACCTTGGAACCACCGTAGGAACATGCCCTTCCAAACAAAAAAAATTATTAAAATCGGTTCCGTTGTTCTCGAATAACCGGGGAGCATACATTAAGAAGAGAAGATAAGGACAAATATTGAACCTCCTTCTTTTTGAAGTCGGTTAAAAATTATGTGTAGTCAATGATTGAAACTGACATAACCTTTCTTCACTAGAAATTATTAAAAAAATACATTCCTATTAAATTACTTCGGCACATTCTGGACATTTAACTTAACCTACGCACCTGAACCATTGCAAAGAGTGGAAGCAAACTCTAGAATTAAATAAGCCTGATCGCGGTTAATACAATTCGAACTCATTCCTTTACGAAGCTCCTATTCCCAGCCACAACCATGGTTGGCTATTTTCTCCACAATAAGAGAGAAATAAAAATTAGTACTTGGAATAATTGCCCAATATACAATTAGTAATTAGGAACTGGTCGTACATATTAGGTTTGTGTTATATTCGAGTACGAACGCGTTGCAATTTGTATCGCCTAGGGAATACATCTATTCATATTCACAGTTGTGAAGTAATGGTGGAGACGATAAGCGAGTAATGATCTGCGGATTACCGTTTGCGTATACGTAGTAACTCACCTCTACGTTTTTGTATCGGGTCTGGAGTCTTTCAATGGAGAGTCAGATTAATTTCCACATATGCCAACGACGCTGGTACTGCCATCGTTTTCACAACTATAATATCTGTGACCTTATTCGTGCATCATGTACTCAATCTGTTCCATGTATTGGAGTTAGCGTGCTTTCGCAGTACTATGCCGTCGGCAGAGTGTCGTCTTCCATTAATTGTTGTAAAGTCTTCCGTAACAATTCCAACGTTGACAGTAAACAAATCTGTTGACAATAACTAAGGACAAAATTAAACTATTCGTGTATAAAGTATGCTATCAAAAGGATTACTGGATAGACTATAGTATCAATCCGTATGCAAAACAAGTTCAAGGAGTACTCTTAAACAATGAGTGCTAGGTCGCGTTAGTTCGACTGTCGTTGAAATTGAAAAAAGAAAGAAGAAAAGACGACGAAGTAAAAACAAATAAATATAATAAAAAAGCATTACTATACTACTGCTACTACTACTACTACTACTACTACTACTACTACTACTACCAATAATAATAATAATAATAATATTAATAAAGAAGTCGCAGAATTATGTTTAACATATAAACAGTAGCAGGTTTTTTATGAGTTGTATTCATGACATTATTCAGCCCTCTTACTTCTATTTTAACGGTTGTTCCTTTGCCACGATAAAAGAAAGAATAGTTTCGACAGAGAAGGGGTAGTCTGAAGGTATTTTTCTGATATTATCCGTGTGACGGCTTTTCCAATCTATTCTGCAGGAAGTCGTTAGCTTAACTTTACCATAGTAAAAGTTGTTTGATCTTTTCAAAATTAACATGCATCAGAGGACAGCCATAGTATTTTTAAAACGTGCCCTCCTGCTCTAGCCTTCTTAATATTTTTGGACTATTTTAACAAAGGACCAATATTTTTATTGAGGTTGCACTGTCATATTCTATTGTACTCATAGACAGATGCTTGAAAAATTACATACAAGTGTTTCAGTAATATTACGCATGAATGGCTAAGCATTAAAAAAAAAGCATAATCAAAAGTAATAATTGAAGGCAGACATTTATACTTTAATACAAAGAAGACTAAGCAATATTGTAATATTGTAAAGACTAGCCATTTAATCGTAAATAAATATATATATTAACGTAATACTAAAACTCGTTATTGTGTATATATATGTATATATATGTATTAGATTTATTATATTCTTAAATACTTTTTAGCAATATCTAAATATTGAAATATAGTTTCTTGGGTTATCCTAATAGATTTAAATTTTAGTACGTAGGCTTTCACGGCCGGTGTATTTTTTTTTTTTTTTTGAATGTTCGTAATGGGTGGTATGCCGAACAATTCGCCCAGTGAAATGGGAACAATTCTCCACTCTGATTGGCCGTGGAAAATAAACCATGCCAGACACTATTTAAGGAGATGCTTTCACCCCGGCGGTTGAGACTTCCCGCTCAGATTGTTAGGAGAGTCAACTGGCGCTCCTATAATGACGAGCTCTCTCGAAGGTTACCATCTCTCCCGGCGTACCCTATCGTCACTCGTGACGATTTGGATCTCCGCGCCACAAATGTTCAGGAATTGGTCCAAGGTGTCATGGATCGACACACCTACGCACTCGAGGTGAATCATCGCAAATCGGCCTTACCTGCGGAAGTACTCCACGCCATCTGGCTACGGCGCCAGCTCCGCCGCAGATGGCAAAGAACCCGTGACCCAGTCGTAAAGCGACGATTTCAACAACAGTCCCTTTACGTCCAGCAGCTACTGCGGGACGTAAACTCTGATCGATGGGACTCATATCTTGAGTCTCTTGAAGTCGACCACGCCTCCGTCTGGAGAGCGGTGAGTAGACTGACCCGCGAGAAGAGAACTCGCAACCCGCTGAAAACCCCGAACGGGATTGTGTCTTCATCAGAAGGCAAGGCTGAGGTCTTCGCCGACTGCATGGAGTCGCAATTTACCGTTCATCGAGGCGTTTTGGACCCTGCCCACTCGGCAGAAGTCCGGGAGTTCCTATCTGGTTATTTTTCTCGCCCTCCCGCTGGCCCAGACCTCCCGTCGTTCGACAGAGACGAACTCGTTTCGTCTATCTGCCGACTAAACCGCCGTCGCGCCCCCGGTCCTGACCGGATTGGGGCCGCTGCATTACAATATCTCCCGGCCTCAGGCGTTGACCTCGTGCTCGAGCTGTTCAACTCTTGTCTCCGGCTACAGTACTTTCCCCGCCTGTGGAAAACTGCCAACATCGTTATGATTCCAAAACCCCGCAAGCCGCGCATGCTTCCTGAAAGCTATCGGCCAATATCTCTCTTGCCAGTTATCTCGAAGGTGTTCGAGCGGCTCCTGCTGGCCCGCATCTCGCCGTTGTTGGATAATTTTATCCGCAACGAACAGTTCGGGTTTCGCAGAGAGCACTCGACCACGCTTCAACTAGTCCGCGTGGTTACGCAACTCTCTGACGCCACCAACAGGCGAGCGGCTACGGCCGCCGCACTGCTGGACGTGAGCAAGGCCTTCGATAAAGTCTGGCACGAAGGTCTTCTCTTTAAACTTGCCAACTCCCTCATACCATCGTCCATAGTGTTTTTCCTCCGGTCGTATCTCTGCGACCGAACCTTCAGGGTGAGCGTCGACGGAATCTGCTCTGCAGTTCGTCCCGTCGCCGCCGGCGTACCTCAGGGATCTGTCCTCGGCCCCGTTCTGTACCTTGTGTACACGAACGACCTGCCTGTCTTGCCCGGAGTCACGTTATCTTTGTTCGCTGACGATGCAATGTATCATTACAGCTCTGTGTCCCCGCGTTTTGCGAGTACACAGCTGCAGCGTCAGTTGGACCAGCTTCCGGACTGGCTACGGAAATGGCGGGTGACGATCAATACGGAGAAATCCGAAGCGATCTGTTTCACTCGTCAGTCCATCTTCCGATGCCAGCCCCTCTCTCTGGAAGGGAGGCCTATCGCCTACAAAGAGTCGGTGAAGTATCTAGGCGTTCGGCTCGACCGGCGTCTTTGCTTCAACGCCCACGTGACGGAAACCCTCTCCAAGGCTCGCGGCGTCCGAGCCAAACTTTACCCATACCTCGCGTGCCGCAGCCCCCTGGCGCTGCGCACGTAAGTTACCCTCTATCTGTTGTTTCTCCGGTCTGTATTGACCTATGCGGCACCTGTTTGGTGGTCTCTTGTCTCCGCCACCAACTTGCGTAGGCAGGAAAGTTTCCAATCCAGAACCCTCCGTTCCTTGTCGGGATCTCCTTGGTTTGTTAGAAACAGTGTAATTCGAGGAGGTCTACGAGTTTCTACTCTCTCTGCCTTTGTCTGGTAATTAGCTGCGACTATCTTTGCCGCAGCTGAGACCTCTTCCTTCCCTTACCTCAGGACCATCAGAACCACGCAACCACCTCCCCCTGTCCGGGTCAAACGCCCTCGGGCGATTCTCGATGACCCGCCATAACTTTAAGTAAGCTACTTAAAGCTAATTTTGCATACTCACTATCTGACCATGCCCCAGAAATTACCTGCAAAGCTGTTTCCTTCCTCCCTTCCTAGTATGTCGACCGCGTTGAATGCCGCTGCTACGCGCTATCACTGGCACGGAGGCTCTCTGCCTCGCGGGGAGCGACCGACGCCTCACGGCATCTGCACGCGGGACTGGGAACGGGTGACATCTGTCATCTGAACCCGTTCATGCGGCAGTGCCCACTGATTGCAAAAATTTTAAAAATAAATAAAAATTAAAAACCTTTCTCCCCCGCCTTCTCAGTTAACTGGTTGGCGGTTGTCCATTCCTGTTTTTAGGCACCAGTCGAAGAACCAGAACTACGTATATCCACAGGCAGCCATTGGGCTCGACCCAGATGCTGCAGTCATGCACCGGGTGCAAAGACGCCCCGCTACTATGATGCTACATGCTACATGCTACCGGCGGTTGATAGCGACGGACGCATTCTTATGAATATGGATGGACTCCAGATGCAGGCGAGTGAAGTAACCCCGGACAGAAGACAACACCCGGGCTTCATCAAACATCACCCGGTGATCGTCGTGGGAAAGAGCGTGTTCAGCAACTGCGGACTTTTCCGGCTGGCCCAGGCGGCAGTATCTCCGATGTTCAGATAGGCGCGTTCGGACACTACGCTTCGTGGTGCCTATGTATACTTGGGCACACGTACAAGGAATACTATACACCCCGCACGACGAGAGCGGATCCCTGGCGTCTTTTACCGGTCGCAGGAACTGATGGATCTTTTTGGTTGGCTTAAAGATCGTCCTGACGCCCCGTTTACTCAGCAACTTGCCGATGCGGTCAGTCACGCCACGGATGTAGGGCAAGACAGCGGAGCCAACAACCTCGGGCAACACCGACTCGTCCGGCCTACCAGATCTTCTCGGCCGGGCAGCTCTCCTCACCTCCGCAACAGAGTAGCCGTTGGACTGCAGTGCTTCCTCGAGATGCCGAAACTCATCTTCGAGATACCGGGGCTCACAGATCCTTTTTGCCCGGTCAACCAGAGTCTTCAGCACCGCCCTCTTCTGCCTAGGATGATGATTGGAGGACTTATGCAGATATCTGTCAGTGTGCGTTGGCTTCCTATAAACTTTATGCCCTAATCTGCCATCGGTCCTTTTCAGGACCAACAATCCAGAAATGCCAATTGATCACCGCTCTCGCGCTCCATCGTAAACTATATGCGCGGGTGCACAGCGTTCAGATGTCCAAGGAAGCGTCCCAACTCTTCATCCCCATGGCTCCAGACCACGAAAGTGTCGTCAATATACCGCAGCCAACACTTCGGCTTCAGAGGCGCAGATGAAATTGCCAACTCTTCAAATTTTTCCATGTAGAAGTTTGCAACCACAGGGCTGAGAGGACTTCCCATCGCGACGCCATCCAACTGGTCGTAAAAGCCGCCGTTCCACTGGAAGTAGGTCGTTGTTAGGACCTGCCGGAACAAAGCAGTGATGTCCGCCGGGAACAGTTCACCTATATACCCCAAGGCCTCCTGGACAGGGACCATCGTGAAAAGAGAGACCACATCAAAACTCACAAGCACATCGCCAGGCTCCAGCACCAACTCCCGGATCCTCCGGAGGAAATGAGAAGAGTCCTGGACAAACGAATCCGTATGCCCGATGTGCGGCTTGAGCAATCCAGTGAGGTGCTTAGCTAAGTTGTACTTCGGCGAGCCAGTAGCACTAACGATGGGTCTCAGCGGAACGTCCTCCTTATGGATCTTTGGTAATCCATAGAGACGAGGGGGAAGGGCCTCCGAACACCGGACGGCCGTCTTCACATCAGACGCTAGAGAAGATTGCTTCACTAAAGAATCCGTTTTTCTTAAAACCGTAGAAGTCGGATCTTTGTTCAGCCTCCGATAAGTGGCTGGATCTAACAAACTCTCAATCTTCCGCTGGTAGTTTTCGGTGTTCAAGACCACCGTAGCGCTCCCCTTATCCGCCGGCACGATGACAATGGAGTCATCTCTTCTCAAATCCCTCAAGGCCCGCAGTTCCACCGACAGAAGATTGCATTTTGGCGGAGCGGCCCTTTTAAGGGCCCTGGCAGCTTCCAACCGTATCTCATTTGCCTGGTCTCGGAGTAGTCCTCGGATACCTGCTTCCACGCTCGCAACTATTTCCTCCACCGGTACTGTCTTCGGGGTAACCGCAAACTTCTCCCCTTTGGCTAACACCGAGGTCTCATGTGGTGTCAGCTGACGGTTCGAAAGATTAACGACCATCCTGTCCATCCTGCCGCGGTCTTGTTCTCTTTCCCTGATGTTCTGGGAACCATAGCGTTCGAATTTTTCCCGCTGTCTCTGGCTGGTGCTGGTATAACACGCCTCGAAAGCACTGTACGTGAGACCATCCAACACCTCCCAATCCTGTCGTTGGAGGAAACTGCTGAGTTGTAAGTGCAGGTTCAACAGGTGCTGGTCATTTAACGCCAACTCCTTCCGCGAATGGTGTATGCGCTCACGTAGCATGGCATTTTCCGCCCTCCTGTAGATCCTATTGGCCTGTGGTGTGTTAAAAATATATCTATGTCGTAGGAACCTAGGAACGGTTCCCGAGTCTCTGCAACGAAGTAAAAAGGCCAAGGAACACAGCAGACTGGCTTTCTTCTTTCGTAGCGTCTCCAGCTTTCAATATTATTGAAAACCTCCTCCCCGTAGAGGTTCTTAATTTTAGTACGTAGGCTTTCACGGCCGGTGTCGGTGAAGATGGCCACCGGTGGTGTGGCCGAAGTGTCTAGAGATTTTACATGGAGCATTCGACCACGGCCTTTCAGCCCGGAAGTTTTAATTAATTTAGATTTAAATTTGTTTCAGGATAATTTTCCTCTTTTTTACTTTTTGAAAAGGTAAAATTTCCAAATAATTTCTTCCTCTCGCTCTTACTCTTATTTATACGTATGAAATTATGTATATAACTATAGAACCAAAATCATTGACAGATTTAAAACCATAAAGTTCTATAAAACTACAGCAGTGTCCACTTTTACATACGGTAGCTAAACATGGACAACCATTGTTTTAGTTTGTTGGGCAGTCTTAAACATATGGTATCAAAGCTTTTAACTGTTGTACGTTCTTCCACTATCCACTATCCTGCCTTCCTTAGATTTTCCAGATTTAATTGATTTTACATACAGATTCTGATAACAATTCTTATAAGCCTGTTCTTTTTAAACAAGGTGTGTTGGGTCAACAAGCATCTTTGATAAATGCAGTAAAGTTGTTGAATTTTAATTTTATTTCAACGATCAAATTGGGTCAGTCCTGATTAGAGGAAATCTCAGTTACGTAGGGCTTACTAACACAGCATTTAGTATCTTTATTTACATTATCAACATGTACTTTTACATTCTTTTTTGCATAAATATCATATACTCATATCCCTAATAAGCATCGTCTTAAGTATACTTCAGTTTGTGAACTATAACAATGTTATAACACATAATAATCTCAAATACGAAAAGGAAAATCTATTCAGAAATACAAAGAATGTTAACAAATATGAAATGAGGACAAAATAATATATTTACCTACGGGGATTGCCCAGTATCGGCTGAATTGGTGGGAACATCTTTGCCGAATGGATGACTGCCGCATCCCCAAACAACTATGGAACTATAAGCCGAGGGGACGGAGAAGTGTGGGACGTCCAAGGAAGCGCTGGAGTGACCAGCTGTAATATTTGCCTATTTGAGACCGGAACAAACCATTCTTGGTTTAAACCTTGAGGATGATGATGACGATGACCTACGGGGATTTGAACGACGGGATGGTAACACAGTAAGTACTTACACGTTAAGGTAGTCAACAATGGGTTAAACTGAATGAGATAATAATAGTGAGATAAAAATACGTTATTTTCTTAAGAGTCGGAGAATATTAACGTTATTAAAAAGGAGTTTGTAACACTGCATTACGAATACACTGCAACTATTTATATCTGAGTATGTTTCAAACTACTGTTACTTTTTAAGAACAAATTATTTTTGTATAGTTTTCTTTCTCGTAAACTTACATTTACAATTATGAATGATTAATTGATATCCCTAAGCTGAATTAGTGATACTACACACCAATGGAAATTTATTTTAATACGATGCAATTGGATTACATTAACATTTTATTTAAGGTTTCAGGCGACAGTAAAAACATTGAAACATGATATTTGTCAAAAATAAAAAAACACAAGAAGAACGGATCTAGGTTAATAATATTTTTCCTTTTTCTTAGGCAGTAAAACATTAATAAAGGACGAAAAAGTTCTTACATCCCGAATTCACTTAAAAACAAGAAGAGAGATCTTTAGTTTTCTGTTTTCACTTTGAAAGGTGAAATTTTATACTCCTTATTTTACTGCCGTCGCTGAAATATCATCCACAGTACATTTTGTGAATTTAATCATTAGCATTCAATTACGTACGCTCTCTTGATATATGAACGATTCAGTTACTTTGTACAAGCATGTGTACATATTGTTACGACGGTCTAACTGATTGTCGTATGGTACAGTGGAAAACAAAATACAAGACACCAATTAAGTCACTAATCACCAGCTTTAATTATCACAATTAAACAGTTTGTAATTTACAAGATAGTCTCTTACAACAAATCAAATACAAATTGTTCACACGCAATAAAAATGTCCGCTAATAGAGTAACACACAATTATAAAACACATAACACTTCGCCACAATACTTCAAACCACACTGTGTAAATCGCCACTTAAACACACTGTGTATTCGCCCGACAATAACTAACTAACTTGACCGTCGCTGAATGGCTGAAGTCAGCTGCTGATTTCTAGAATAATCTGTCACTTTGGATGACGTGTTAAACAAACAGGCGCTCTCGAGAATCCACTAGAAACAGTGTCCTTGAACGCACTGTGCTGACCGGTATGGTCTGGTATAGACCCGATAGTTGATGCGTAATTGTCTTTCACCGCAAAGTAGCAGCATTATGTACGCACACGCACATTACAGCTGGAATATTCGAGAAACTTGTAGAACGTTCCGTATTACGTAACAATATAATAACTGAAGCAGAAACATAAACAATCATAAATACACAATATACATAACATACATACATATCAGGCACTACAGTCCATGAAGGACCTTGGCCTCCCTAAAAATACACAATATATTTTGTTAAATTTTACGAGTAACTCAAATTTCCAAAGTCGCTTGCATTATGCCATAGTTGTCACAAGAATAATATTAATAAGTATCTTCTGCAAGTATCACACAATTTTGCATAACACGCGTTTTACAGTAGGCCTATATTTCTACACAGGGAGTGAGAATATCGTCACTACTGAAAGGTTGCTGATACAGGTTGTTGTTTCAGTAATTAGGTTGATAATTTCAGGCAAACGATGGAGATATAAATTTTTGTTGTTGTAAATATATGTTAATTAACCTTACCTTAGCGGTTTGAACATTTATTCTACACAATCAAACTATGAAATCTGTATATTAACGATTAACGAACATCATTACAAAAGATATTATCTAGACTATACGTGAAACTTTTTAAAAAGCAAAAAGCGTAAAAAGCAGCTGAAATTTTGAAGGTTTATATTTTAAATTTAGTCAAATTTAAAAGTATGTACCGGGCTGTTTGGCCGTGGTCCAGGGTTTTCAAACAAACCAAACGTTTCGACAGCACAACAGGCTGCCATCTTCAGTGGAATTCGAGGAAATTCCGTAACAGTAAGTCAGTACTTCGGACCTGACCTTAACAACCCGCGTTCAGTGTTCAGGTAGACTCGAATTCCACTGATGATGGCAGCCAGTGGTGCTGTCGAAACGTTTGGCTTGTTTGAAAACCCTGCACCACGGCCAAACAGCCCGGTACGTACTTTTAATACAACTGACACCGGCCGTGAAAGCTTTAGAACTGTATTAGTCAAATTTGTTTGATTAGTAGGTTTTTATCTCCTTTTGTTACAACCACAATTCTTCATAAAATACATTAAACCGATTAATCCGATTATTTGTACTCGGTTAAATACTCGAGACTTTCAAATAGCACTTTCAAATAATAAAACTCACTGTAATAAACGTACAAAAATTCCTGGAAGTCAACTGGCTACGGCTCTCCTATGTGATCTTCATATCGCTAACCGAGGTTACTTTGACGTTAATTCTAGGCGAGAAAATTCCAAATGACTGGACAATATTGGCTATTTATTTAAAACAAACAGTGAAAACTTCTTCTTTTTTTAACTCTAGTTGCCGTTGAGTAAAACTACGGAAGGGTTCTTCAACTACTTCCGTCCTTCTGTCATGGACGACGAGTTTGACTTATAACATGGTTTCCCCATTTTCTTAGCCAGCAACACAATATAAGAAAAGCTTTCAGAGTTATGAAACTTTCATTATTCTTTATTTTATTTTATTTTTCAAATTGTTTAAAACATAGGTTCTCATACTGGGGGGGGGGGTCAGGGGACGGAACTACAACAGGGAACCAAAAGAAATTTTTCGGGCATTGAATTATTGAAACTAACAACTGTAAAAAAAAAACCGTTAGTGTAGACAAAGGTGGATAAGTTTAATGAATAAAATTTTCTTCAAGATCTACGTTTGTATTCAATTGTTATAATTATTTTGAAAGTAGTTTTAAATAGTTGACCTTAAAAACCAGGAATTCTCGCTTTGCCGATTGAATACGGTCATAGCTGCCAATTTTGTGGAAACAGTTTCTCACCGAAATCATTTGTCAAAGTTTTAGACAACATCGCCGCTGACCTCAGCATTGTACATCCAACGAAAAACGACGGTGGACAAAAAGCACGCAATGCGGATGTTTTGAACGCCTCGCTCCCACGGGGGCTTCACGTGCGGTTTGAAAGTCTGAAGACAAACAAAGAAGCTAGCTGATACAGGAAATTCTGAAAAAATTATACATTATGAATGGGAATAATTTAAAAATTTAAAGAAAAACTATCTTAGGAAAAACCATGTTAATCCTGTTTCGTAGTCAAAATTAACTGTCCGTCAGCGGTTTCACAGCAACAGCGCAGTGCTCCACAAGGCTTTAATACGGTGGAACAATTTAGAGGGATTTTTGAAATCCTTACAAAATACTTGCTTTTAGATCAAAATAGTGAAGCATCTCTGAAAGTTTTTAAGTAAAAAGAAGTTTAACTATTTATGGCTTAATACACTCAGTACAGCTTGCTAATACTTGTTTTTATAATTACGGAAATATTTGTTTCCTATTAAAACATTTTTATTTTAATGTGAAGTAGCAAGCAGAGTAAACTAAATTCATATCTGTTAAGAAAGTCCTTCACTCGTTTAAAATTACCAACACGAATATTTTATAAGAGTCCCCAATTTTAATTCATCTTTATATGCGTATTTGCTATAGATACTTTTTTGGAATAATGAAGTAGTAATGAAACGGAGATTGTTAGTATTATCAATACTATTGTCATACTGATGTTTAATGTTGAAATGTGTTAAAATTATTTAAAATATTTACAATTAAACACGAATTTAGAATTTTCAACAAATTGTTCTGTTTTTTACACAAGTACTGCACACGATGTTGTGAAACTTAGTTTCACAAAACATTGTTTGCGATCTTAGGAGACACTATGTTTAAACACTTTTTCTAAATACAATCTTACATAACTTACAAATATTTCAAAATTTCAAAAGCATGAAATACTTGACTTTTTAGATATTAAGTTTTGCATAAAAGTTTATAAACTAAATAAACTCATCATACAATTCTTTTAGTATACTATTTTACATAATCTGTAATTTTATATACGCTATTTAGCGTACAGTGTTATGGGTTTGCGAGTTTGTATATGTTTGTTTTAGTCTTTTATTCATACCATTTACATCATTCGCATCTAATCAAAGCATGCATTCATATTATATCATGCTTTCATACTGTAAGTTTCAATACAATATAAATTGTTTGGTTAATTGCATTAGGTATATAAAGTAGTATGAATATATTTTTATCTATTTTTGTGATTTTTTAATTAAATTTAATGTTGAAAATGCCATTTAATATTTATTTTCTATTCATTATCCGAATTTGTATCTGTTATTAATGTCTGATGGATTATTTTTAATTTTTAAATTATTTTAATTTTAATTTTTATTAAAAGAATTGTTAGTATTACTTACGTAAAAAATATGTCTCAATTTTATTTGTAAACCCCTCTTTATTTAAAGTCTGTTTGTAATTAAGTTAGTTTGAAAATTTTTTAACAATGTCTAGAGAATTCGATATTAATTAAATTTTATTTTGTAAGGTTTAAATTAATGTTTTATTATTAATCCTTCTTTCATTGTAAACTCCACTTTATTATGAAAGTTTTAATATCAGGAAATACGTTATTAACGGGTATTCTATGTTTTCTCAGTTCAAGGAATTGTTTTATAAGCGCTTATCTATAAATTATAATCCTTTAGGATTATTCGTTTACATTAAATTATTAATTTCGTTATCTAACATTTGTATAAATATGTCGTAAAAGAAGGCTTAAATAAAGGATTATTAATAATATATACGGGTTGTATTCTGGGGTGTGGTGCAGTCGTCTCCGGAGTCCTTGGTAATACACGATTATGACATTTTGATACGGTGCCAAATTTTTCGCCGCATTTTTAAAGTAATCAGCGCCAACAAAACTTTGTTACGTTAAAAAAAATTAATTCAAGAAAAGAAATGCTGACTTCACCTATTCTGCAATATTATTGCAGTTAAATCTGTTTTTTAACCTTAATTTGTGATGTTCATTAAGTAGTTCAAATATATAAATTATATTAATCTATGAGTTTAAAATTATAAACACAGCGTCTATGAGTTAAAATCGACCTGCGTTGGTAGACCTCATTTTACCTTATTTGTGTGTCACATTCCAGAATTCACGATCATTAAACCTACAATTCTTTTATCGGTAAGTTTAATTAACTTTCAAACATTTGGTTTACAAAAGTGTATTTTTTTAAGCTAGATCCGTGAGAAAAATTTTCTGGAGAAAATTGACTTTTTAGTGTTCAATTATAAAAAAAAAGTAACACATAATTTCAGCAACTATATATTTTCAACAATAATACAACAATTCATATGTTATATTGTTGTACAAGATTCTGCCGATAGTTAACATAAATTCGTATACATAAAGTGTGTCACGTGCATATAAATTTTTAGATTAATTTAAAAATGTTTGATCTTTGTTTATTCGCTCTCGTATGCATACTTTTTATATTACTAGACTGTACTCATTACTTGTTTCAAATACTGGTTATGATATTACAAATTTGAAATCGTTTTTACGTTTGGAATAAAAACGATTGCAATAATTGTACTCAGTCAAGAGTCCTCGATGTTTTAGTCTGTTTTTGTCAGCTGTAAAACGATATATTTTTTTTTGCAAGTATGAAAAAAAATTTTCTAAAGGTGGTAAGGTTTTTTGTTCAGTGTTTTAGTATACTTTTTCACTTTCAAACTCTATTGGGTGAACAAACCACAATAGTCATTTAATGGCCATAACTACAGACAGACATTATTAAGATCATTACTGGTCTTAACATAAGGAACTGGTTATCTTTCTGTTATCGATTCAAGAATGCATATTGTCTCGTGAGTTTAAACAAAGAATTCATTTATCGTAAATACACCGTTTTTTTATTTATGTAACCCGACAACATATCCTATGTTTTATAGGTGTTCTTCTATAATAATATTATACTATAGTTCAAAAAAGATAAGCATACATTGCTCCTTTTTTAGAAATGTATGGTAGTTACACTCATGTTCAGATATAGGCTACATTGTAGTCACTACAGCCAGATTTGTCGGTATAACCGATATCGCCAGCAAATATTATTTGTATTAAGGTCATAATTATTTACATGTAAACCAAAAATTGGCAACAAGTATGATCGCTTTAGCCAATTAGTTATTATATCTAATGTCGCAATAGGCGACTTCAAATTAAGCTGTAAGTACTCGTGCTGTAATTGCATTGATACTCGCGTTTCGAAATAAAAAACAACGTATACAAAATTTGATTTTGTGCGAATCATTTTCAGGGTACTCTGATTTTGTCTGTACTCTAATTTTGGTAGTGGAGACTTTGTAAGAATGATTTTAGGTTTTTTAGTTTTAATAATTAGCATCGGAATCTGTCGGTAGAAACAAATCGTTATTCTGTTTTCTTTGAGAAATTTTGTTGAACAACACAATTAAATAATCAAAAGCTTTGCCGTGAAAGCTGATATTGAGTAGAGATTAACTATTTAATTTAATACAATTATTCCTGAGAGCCACAGGTGATGAGTGTGGGTTCACTTACGGTAAGTATTGTATAATTTTCACTTATTTTGTTCTGATAAAGCCAGAACTTCTCTCAAAGGTTTATTGGCCACTTTTCACCATTATTTATACTTTTTATTCCTTCCTTATTTTTCATAAATTAAGCTTCAAGCTTGTTATATTTAAAGTCTATGAATATTCGTTTTATGTGTAAATGTTATCCATACTCTAAGATTCCTATCAAGTTTGGTGGAATAAGATATAAGCTTGCTCTTCCTCGACGTTCTAATAGCTGTTCTGTCTCGGAAATCCATCATCATTTTGTAACTTTACTAAACTCTTAAATAGGTGATTTTGAAAAGTATTGATGTAATAACCGAACTGTCAACCATCAAATGCAACCATTATTCAACATTCGCTTCCCCGTAAACAAAACTCAATTAGTAAATTATTTGTTGAGGACTGTTTCGACATGGAAATGTAAAAACCAGAATGCGACAGTCGGTCTCAACCGTAAAAAACACGTTACAATAATACACTTCTGCTTGTAATGTACGATTTAGTGAACTAATCTTCTTCTTTAACTTGCTTGTTAGGATTCTGTCCTGTTCTATAACAACGGTCCTACATGCTGTCACTCCACCTTTTCCTTGGCCGACCAATGTTCCGCTTGGCTATCTCTTGCCTTTTTGACTAGCCTTGTGTAATCCATTCTTGATACGTGTTCATTCCATATTCTTCTTCTTTCCTCAATCCAAGAATTAATATTTGTTACATTACACGTTTTTCTTATACTATTGTTTGGCTACCTATCGTGTCGTGTCTTTCCTAGTACCCTCCGTAATGTATAGTCATTTCTACAGTTTGTCGTTTTCTTTGAGTTGTTGCTGTATACAACTTGGTCTCTGATGCATAGGATATTACTGGAAGTATTGCGGTTTTGTAAACCCTAGTTTTTGCTTCTTGTGTGAGGTATTTAGTATTCCGTATAAGGTTATTCATGCATTCAGATATTCTTCTCGTTTTCATTAAAATTCTTGCATTGTTTAGTACACTAATGTTTGTAACTAATAGTTTTACACTGGCTACGCCGTCGCACGTAGCTGCCCTTGGCCCGGCCTAGTGGTGCCCACAATCTAGTGTTTGAGATCCATCACTCAGAGCTCTATCTCTCCGCCGATCCTTGTTATCTTTCTAGGTGGTGACCATCTTCTATGATAACTTTTATGTTCACAAATACACGTCTCGTATGTAAGAGCTGACAGGAACAGCTGTATGAGCCGACGAGCTGACTTGTCGGTATTATTTGAACTTTTTAACAAGTTGTTAGACTTTTTACACATAGTTCGAAAGTTCTCGGCCTGACACAAAGAGCGCCAAAAAAGTGTCAAATGGCTATGACCATTTGTAAGTTTGTGCTTCGGATGGCGTACTTAACGTTCAAAACAGTTATATTTACAAGTTTGATTGTTGTAATCAGTTAAACAAGCTCGTTTTTTTTTCGAAAAATGGATTCACCGAATGTCGCGCAGTGATAAAGAAACAGCTATAACGCCAACGAATATAAAAACGAGTAGGATCCCTCTTTTGGGGGACTGACTTTTTACCGTCGTTTCCAACAGTGAAGAAATAGGTTTCTGAATTCAAACGTGGCGGTTCATCCATCTGTGACTATGGACATACAGATTACTCAAAACCGCTGCAACTAACGGAAACGTTGATAAAACCAAGTGCCGTGTTAAAATGGTCGACGTAAAAATACGTGAAATTGCTGACATTATATTTTAGTAAATCATGTTCACATCAAACATTTTCATACGAAAAAGCTTTCAGCGCGATGGGGGTCGATAATCATTCTAATTAGTGTCTTGTCTCTCAAAAATGTTTAGACTTGTTTAAACTCATTGCAACCGAGTTTATGCGACAGTTTATCGTTGTTGTCGAAACGCGGGTTTACGACTACACGCAAGAGACTAAGGGGGTAAGTGCTCCAAGAAGGCGGAATTTTTTTTTTTTTTTTTTTTGTGGGCGGGAGGAATGTTAGTAGCGTATGATACTCATAGGCTAGGCTATTTAAAAGTACAGAACCGTGAGCGGAGAACCGCAGTAGCAGAATGACGCATGAGGCTAATAAGCCAAAACATTCGTAATTAGCAAAGTAACAAATTCGTTCTATCAAGACAGTGCACCCGCTTACATTTTGTCAGTTACAGTCGTAAAGCTCCATGAATTGCACTACGAATTACTGTCACATGCACCGTACTTGCCAGATTTAGACCCCAGTTACTTTTCCTCTTTCTGAATCTGAAGAAATGGTTCGCTGGGTGAAACAATAGTCACGTATTATAGAGGTCATCGCTGAGACGAACGCGTGCTTACTTTATTTTATCATAACAATCAAACTAGTAAATTAAGGGGTGCTTGTAAACCCTATTTCGCCCATGTTAATTTATTAGAGTTCATAACTCGTTTTCTCAAACACTAATTAACTGATCTGTTTGGAACTTTTACCATTGATTGATTGGCCCTCAGTAGAAAATTTAACACAGGGGTTTTATGATATGCCTACGTTGAGCCATTTTAGAAATTTTAATCCAATTCAATGTTTAACACTTCAGAAAATCGCATATTATAATTTTTATTTCGTGACAGACACATTGTACAGAAAAATCTTTGTGTTAAAAGTTGTACCCTTTTGATCTACACATGTACAGAGAATGTGAGCTCTGTATGTCTAGTAGTTCTAGAGGTCTTTTGTGTGAAAAATAAAATTTTCGGAAAACAGCAACTGAAGATTAGTCATCAATATCATGAATTTGTGTGCATTGCCTAATAAAGTTGTAATGCACATGAAGGTTTATCTGGGTCTTCTGGAGCTTGAAATTCTTCTTTCAGCTTCTTTTTTGCCATTTCTCTCTTCTTTTTGGGCTTCTTTCTATATTTCTGCAGTTGCTTGTTTTGCTCTCCGCACTCTTTTCATATCAATACCCAACATAATTTCACCACAGCTCTTTCCTACTGACATACCTAGTTGTTTCAACACTAAGCACCTGGTTAAGTAATCTCTATTAAAACATGAAACTGCATCATAAACCCCAAAATTCTATGTTTTTAGGGAAACAAAAACAGTTTTAGGAATGCGCGACGAAATTATGCTGTTTACCGACTCATTTGGGGTTTGAATTTTACCGTGGAGACAATTTTTTAAAAGTTCTGGGTTAGCCAGGTCTCTAAATATAGGTGCAAGCTCATCTATATGTGTAGTATAAATACTGTACAAAGAAAAATAAGAACGAAAAGCAATAGTTCTGTGTACTATAACAAACCGAAATATGCATAAGCTCGAATGGGTGACATATTGGACTGAGTTTATCTCTAACGTCATCACCTAAAAAAATCGTAAAAATAATTCTAGTTGTCCGATTAATTTAAAATTAATATCAAATGAAAGCAGATATCCTATACGATATTTTGGAAAAAAAAAATAAAAATCGAATTTTTTAACCAAATTTTTAACCCGTTACGCTATGCCATATAAACAATAGAACTTGCGACCAATCTAGCCATTTGGTACTCTTGACGTCGAGAACTTTTCAAATTACGCTCGTATTTTGATATTTTTCTGATGCAGAATAAATATTATATTCTCCGTAAGAACGTGCTATAGGTACGTCTATACGAACGAAAAGGAGTAATACAACACAAATAAACGCATGAGATGAATTGTTTGCAACTCAAGTTATGCACACACACACACACACACACACACACACACACACACACACACACACACACACACACACACACACACACACACACACACACACACACACACACACACACACACACACACACACACACACACACACACACACACACACACACACACACACACAGTACCCACTGTAATGTAATACAATTACTGTCAATTTAAATATATAAAGAAATAATAATAATGTTTAATACCAGCGATAGGTTTTTTACTCAATATTTACAAAGAACGCATCGATTTGTACTGACTGACGAGCATTTAGGGCATTTAGGGTGTAGTAACTAATAATTTAGAATGTACGCTTGACTCTGATGATGAACCAAATATGTCTCTTGCATGCCAACTGTTTCTCAACCGCTTGTTTCTTTAAGCAGATCGATAGAAAGAAAGGCATTTGTTCAAGCTTTACTACAGTGTTTCGCCACACAGAGGCCGGATTTGTTTTGGGCCTCTGTGTGTTTATTGGGAAGCGACACGTTTGCGAAAGGCGGATTTTACGACCGAAGACACGAAACGGCCGATGGAATCTCGTCGTCGTGCTTTGGCTCTGGCAGACTGAATCATTGATTCATTCGGCGCGGTTGTTGACCTTACTGGACCAGGTTAATGTTGAAAATAATATGTTGAGAATTCAACAGTCATTGGCAATCACAACCCTATCTCGCTGTTTGGGGTAGTTTATTATTACAGGGCAGCTCGCGCCAGTCGTTTCTGGAACGTTTCCAGTATTTGTATTTGGGTTCCAACATGATTCAGTGCACGCGTCTCTTGTAGTGGAAACAGAAATTTTTGTTAATAAAGATCGGTAGAAGCTAGTGGAGTGTAGACCAGAATAGGATTACCTTCTGTGATGCTTAAAGTTTCAGGTAATTATAATAGATTAAATACAATTAGACTGTTATTATTATCGCGTGTTAAATATTATCATTTCAGTCACAGAAGGTCCTGGAGTTAAGAAAGGAAAGTATTTATACGTGAATTGGGTATTTTTAGGACTCTCGGTGGTAATTTTATACACATACATTGGCAACACTGATGGGGTCGGTTTCCGATGTATTTCGGAAGGCACAGTTGTGTTCAGATCGTACTTTTCTCAACGTCGCGGTACACAGAAACACGGTAATACTCTTGTTTCAGTAAATAAAAACACGATAAACAGGTCTTGTTCCGCTTTCCGGCTTAAGGAAGTGATAACTACGTATCCGGAAAACAAGATATTAGTCAGTAGTGGAATATGAGAGGTGACGGTAATAAAGCTTGTACGGAAGACAGGAAACTAAAGGGGTACTGGGTATGTTTTATGACATTACGTTTATGCCTGTACCTTCCTAGATAAAAATGTAATGGGGTTGCGTGGGGCATGGCTGGTAACCGTCCATGTGCATTTAGTGAACAGATATTGACTTCCATCGATGATGATGATGATGATAATGCATGGGTGTCGTAAATATTTAAATAAATACAGCATACAATTACGTAATAAATAATTTAGGGAATGAAACTTCAATATATATACAAATTTTACATACATATTTATTACATTTATATCTTTTCACAACTATTCTTGTTTAATTATTATTATTAAAAGAAATAATATTTGTTATTTTTATAAGAATATATTTTTTATATATTTACACTGTTGCTACAGTATTAACTGTAATATTCAGTTTTTATTTTTTGACGTGAATTATTCGTTTTAAAATGTAAGTTTGTGTTAAAATCTTAGAAACTAGTTGAATCTAAAACAGTTTTAGTAAGAAGCGACTTTAAGTTTTTCAATTGATTTACCTAGAATCTAAATAACAAAGTTTTACCATCACAGATAATTAATTTAATATTATTTATTTATTGATATTTTACTTTTATTTTGTTTGCCTAGTTATTGTCGGCAATAATATGTTAGTTTATTAATATTACTAATTACTAGTTAACATTAATTGAATTACTCTTACTCTAATATAAGAGTGTGCTGACTAAATAAATTTTAAATAAAAGAATTTTTGATCACTTTCGTCTCTTGATCTATTGTGGTTTTTTCAACTATTTTTAGTTTTCCACAGAAAAAATATGCCAGTATTTCATTTTTTATAATCTTCAAAAAATTAACAGACCGGACCAACAAAATGCTAAGATTAACGGGAGAGTCATTATTACAAGGCACAAAAGAGTGCATGAATTGTACCGTAAAATATACTAAGCATTCGTAAATTAAGATCAAGCTGTCACTTAGACTGTAAACCGATCATGCTACCATCGGTTTCATGCTAAGCCGATGCTAACGGGGCCCAGTAGGTATCCTCTAGGCCCAGAAAATATCGCAGGGGTGCTTTACTGTCCAACAAAAGATACTTGGTTTTGGAAACCTACCAATCGTATTAAATGTTCAGGAACCTGTGACCAATAAAATAAATAAAACGTGATTGAGTGAAATAAGCTATTGAGGGTAGTTATATTTTATATATAGTTTTACTTATATATAGTAGCAACTCGTGTCTTACTTTGCTCTATGTTTTTGACATTTTTCAGTGGTCATTCTCAAAATTTATAAAAAAGTTTGGTTTTGCGGTCTGTTTATAATTAGTTGCAATCTAGGCCTAGTACAAGTGAGTCCAAGTTATGTTCAGCTTTGTATCTCTATTGAAACTGCCCATGGAAGTAAATTCGTAGGGTTTGTACGGCCCATTTTTAAGATTCTTAATTTATTTTATGACGTAACGTGTTGAACGCTGAAGTAAAAATTTCTTACTGTTTGTAGTTTGAGCAGGTGATTTTGTAAATATTAATACAAAACAAAATTAATACAATTAATACGAAACAGATGTAATATTTCTGTTTCTCAACCAATAATTTTGTTTCTATTCTATTCTGAAGTTAATTCAGGGTCTGGTTTTACCTAAAACCAGAAATATACTAGTATCGTCATCATCACCATCAACAACATTATCCAAATTTGTGTTTACCGCTGGACAGATATCTCTCCTAAGAAGTTCCATTTATGCCTATATTGTACTCTTTCGGGGAGACGATTCCTTTAATACCATTTTATCTATACTAGTGCTTAAATTGTTTTCCTATCTGCCTGTGTTTAATTTTAATTATTATTACAAAGTAACAATTATGTAAAAAAAGTTAAACATATTCGTTTAACTGTCAAACGGATTTGGCATGTAACCAAACACGTCCTATCCGTTACAAGATTGGATTCAGCTCCGTTCCGTTATTGCTCATGCGTATGCAAGATGGTCAACCGTATATACAATTTCATGTAACAACTGAATGTATATTCAGATTTTAAAATAAGTGTTACATGGATGTACATTTAATGCGTATAATATACAAATATAGGAACTAAAATGTACAAATACAAATATACAAACGCTAAACATTCACAAACATTTAATAAATTTGACAGGCATTTTTAACACCATATATTTTGTTAACACAGTGATAAAAATATATGCTTCTGTATATAATTTAATTTTAGTTTGACGATTACGCCCAGAGATATTTAACAATATAATGTCTACATTTTAAAAATTTATTATTAAGTTATACAATAATATAATTAAATAAATTTTACTTGCAGAAGTATTTAGTATTAATTACATAGAAAACTCCAAGAAATGTTCAAGAGTTGCGTACAAAATAAATGTAGAAATATATATATATATATATATATATATTTAATACACATATAAGCTTTACATGGAAGTATATGTAATCTTTGCAAACATTAAGTATTCACAACAGTTCCAACTGTTACAATTCTGTCACTTTACAAGAAAATTCAAAATAAATTTTTAGTGTAAATAAAATCATGGATTTGAGCGGACATAATTTCAAGCCGCACAATTATTCTATTCGCGTAGAACATATTTTTTCCCTATTATGTAACACCAAGGTTCCAAAGTACCATTAATTTTTATTGTTACAGTTAACTAACATTCACAAGATCAATCACATGATGTTTTACGTGTAGAAATAATAATAATAATGCAACTTTTAAAATTAAATATTATTAACGGAGAGTAAACAATAATCACTTTATGGAGGACAAATGATGCGACATTTATATTATTTGTGTTATATTATCATATTAGCAATTAAACTTAATAATAATTTCATATGCAGTCTATAATTGACTGAAATACAGGAAGAACTATTTCAGAGGCAGTAAAATTTCCATATCCCAGTAATCATCTTGGACGTCGAGACAAACAGATTGCAAAGAAGCGAAACCTCTTTGCCATATTCATTCAAGTCTTTCGATAATATTTAACACTGTAACATTATACTAACTGCTGACTCAGTGCGAAACCCAAGGCTTGTACAGAACTTTTCTAGCCTTTTCTATTTTATGCAACGTTTTAGTTCCTCTGTAGAACATTTTCGCTGCTTCCAATTATCTACCAATACTTCACGTCTCTGCATGTCTGCATGTCTGTCTGTATAGGTTATGTTACGCGTATACCGATTATCCACAATTTATGTATAAGTTGTGTATATTGATACACACTGTTTATAGAAACACTATTTATAGAATACACTAGAATTGTCTAGTGTACTCTAGCGAATTCTCCTCAAATAATACACATCTTGATTAACCCAGACCCATTTTAGTAGTAAGGTAAGTGATGAATGACGTCATTATCAATATTATATAAACGGTGCTTGACATTTTAGAAGTTAGTATTGAGAGTTCGGTTAGCGAGTTAGTTACAGAATTAATGCGTGTATTTGATACCACATCTGTGGATCATTATTATATTTGTATTGTTGGTATACATTACGATTGTGTCAATAATCGATATCACAGATGTGAATCGAAATTTGTATTTTATGTGTTTTATAAAATAATTATTTTATAAATAAATTATAAATAACTTTTATAAATTAAAACATTATTTGTGATAACGATAAATAAAGAAGATGTCGATAGTAATAAGAGTGGTAATTTTATTTCGATCGCTGCCCAGAAGACGACATCTATCTGCTCTTAGAAATTTAATTTCTACGCCTTGAATTCAACCGACATATTTCTTCCTTAGTACCCACGGTTCCGATCCACATACAAAGTTTGTGATTATAATGTTATAACATTTGATCCTGTGTCCCTGCCGTATTCTACATTATTATGACAACTGTATGCCATATCGTCCAATATCTCTGCATCTTAAGCTCTGTGTCTCTGTTTTTATTCTATTATTTTTGAAATTCATCCTTCTCCTAAAGAGGAAATTGCGGTAAACTGAAAAAAACAACTGTGAAACCGAATCAAGGAGAAGCGTGAGCTAT
The DNA here is from genome assembly GCA_034769895.1 of Magicicada septendecula. Taxonomy (NCBI): domain Eukaryota; kingdom Metazoa; phylum Arthropoda; class Insecta; order Hemiptera; family Cicadidae; genus Magicicada; species Magicicada septendecula. The sequence goes on from CM068375.1 coordinate 307,778,417, forward strand.
ATATCGTTTAAAAATCTTCTTCGTTGTCATTTTATACTACCTGCATTTTATCTGTCGCGGGAATGTGCATGAATGTTAAATCACTTATGTAATTTATAAATCGATGTTGCAAAAAAAAATTCTAACAGAAGTTGCAATGAAAAATGACTTACCTTATTATTTTTTAAATAGTATTTACGTTTCTAGGTTAATATAAATCACTTATTTCTCGTTATCCCAGAGAATACACTTTTTTATCAGTGATTATTCCCATTGATTTTATAGTCATCACGATTCTATTCGCTATTACATATTCATTATATAAATATGTAAATATTTTTAATCTGCAACGTGCGCCGTATACCCAATAGGTTCAATACCGGTAGATATCTCATTGCAAGTAATTTATACATATCGATATTTTTCCAAAACAATAGTAATTACATTAATACATTAATGTATTAATTAATAACTACATAACTACATTAATTGGTAATTCCACAGGTAATAAGTTGTGTGACATTTGCACTGTACATCAATTAAATGAAATTTTTGTACTATGGTTTTGTATTTTAACGTTGGAAATCTAAAAGTTTGTCAAATTATAAAGCTATTAGTAATATGAAATGTTTTTGTTTCAACCTCTGGCCGGTGTTAACTAACTATCAAAATAAATTAATACAGCTGACTAGCGTTAAACTATAATTATGCGCCCAAAAATCTGTCGAATTAGCTAAATTCCGCTTGAATTTACTTGAGGGATGTTTTAATAAGTCAGAGTAAAAAGAAAATGAAACATAACTTGATTATAAAGCTCAGTACATTAATTAAAAATATAAAATTGATATATAAGATGTACATTTTAACTGCTTAACTCATAACATTTACTTCAGAAACATAATAATAAAATCATTCGTGTACGTGTCTCGCAGTCATAACTGTAACTGGTAACGTAAGAAGATTGTTAAAATACATAAATATATCATTAGCTACATACCAATAATTACATTGTTACTTAATTAGGGGTTAGGTAAAAAAAAAAATGTACTTTGAAAAAAGTAATCCAGTTTCTTTAAGTTTTTGAACAACGCAGAAAAAATGCATGGGTTTCATAAGGAAATAGGCCGAAGAAGTTGTTAGGAAAGAAATGTAATAATTTCGTTATGATTTATCCGAATTCCATAAACAAGGTATAGTTGGATTAAGACAGACAGAGAAATTTTTGTGTGTGAATTTTATTTATATGTACCGATTTTTGCAACGCTTAGAAGTCAAAATTTTCAACCAGCCCGTATTTTGAAAATTTCTAAGATAACATTTCGGTTTGTTTTATATTTATAAGAAATGGTACATTTTCTGTGTAGGCTATATCAAATTTCAACTCCACATTTCAAGTTCAGCAGTAATTAATTTTAAAAACAGACACACACACACACACACACACACACAGTCATACAGACCCAAAACAAAACTTTTATCGACATCTGTTTATTACTTATTTTTTCTTTAGTCTAATGAGTAGTATTATTTCCGAAGTTTGTTACCACCTTTTGGGAACACTGTAGATTTCAGTAGCATGAGAAACAAGGTACAACAGCTGACGTGCTAGAAATAAAAATAAGAACGGAAAAAGTGTTAAACGCTCCAGAAATGGAAGATGAACTGTGAGAGTTCAAGAATAAACAGGGTCACAAATGAGAGTCCAGGAGGTAACAGAGATTTCAACGCAAAAGTTGACCGACAACATATAAGAGTGCTGCTGTGGTATGAACATGTGAAAAGGATGGGCGAAGAGAAATTACCAGAATAGGTCTTCCACCGGACACCGGAGGAAACAAGGAGGTGAGGAAGACCCGAAAGGAGTCGGAAGGATAGAAATTGGGGAAAGAGGAAAACAGTGGTTACAGAGGACTACAGAGGAATAGTTTAGAAATTTGGACGCAGAAGACGCCGAAAGACGATTTGAACCTAGATTTCTTGCACACGCGCACACGCGCACGCACGCACGTTCACACACACACACACACACACACACACACACACACACACACACACACACACACACACACACACACACACACACACACACACACACACACACACACACACACACACACACACACACACACACACACACACACACACGTGTTTGTATGGTTATATGCGTTTATATTTATTATTCGTTTAAGCCATATATTTATTATTACATATTTTTATATATTAAAACATTATTTATATTACTGTTGTACGTTAATATTGCACGTATTTAATGTTCAAGTTTAAGTGCAATACGTCCAAGTTTTTTAAAGTTTCTTGCTTACTAATTTACTGATTGTTATAATTCAAACAGCTTTAATTCTTTTTATCTTATTTTGACCTACTCATGGTTCTGTAGCCGTAGGCAATGCAACTGATAGGTTTGACGCAGCTGCCAAAACATTCAAAACTATGAGGTAATTTTTAAGTTTATCTTTGTGTTCATATTTTTATAAAATTTGCCGAAATTTGATCTCATCTACTGTTACGATCACTCATATGTAAATTTAAAGTCTCTTATATAAAGTAATATAAAATAATCTAAAGATTATAATATAAAGTTATATAGAGATTTTAAACTCTATTAAGGACTGTTAACAACCTACCCTTGGGTTAAAACTCAGTTTTTTTTATTAACAAAGCAAATTAGAATTTTTAAACTTAAACTTTAAATTTGTAATTTACAATTTTTAATTTTTTAACGAGAGAAGCGAGTTCTCAGTTTTAACTCGACCGTTTGCCATGTGACTGTCTGTCTGTTTACCTGTTTAGGGTGTCTCAGGATAATTTTTGAACGCATCAACCGATTTTCGTATAATTTGGTATCTGCCCACACTTTTATCCTACAGGCGCCGTTTTCTTAGAAATTTATCCCACGAAAATTAGTGGACGGGAGGCAAAAATGTGAGGGAGATAATATTATGAAAAAAATCAAAACTCCATGTGGGAGACCAAATTAAAGAGAATTTTAACCAAAATCCGAATATAGTGTAGAGTTTACGAAATTATAAAATTTTAAGACACAAAGGCTCACAAAAGGTATAAAGAAGCCCGTAAAAATCTAAAAAACCAATTTGGGGTATTTTATTGTAACTAAAGGGAATTTTAACTTAAATCCCAATGTAGCATTTACTATGACTTTTTTAAATTTTAGGGTATTCAGAGCCACAAATAGAACTCAAAACTTTAGGAAAATTGTAAAAGCGTATGTGGGAGATTAAGTTTGATGCATGTTATTCAAACTATAAATTCTGGTATCTTTAATAATTTCAGAGAATTAACATCTCTTAAACTCTTTCCAAATTTTGGTCAGTCTTTAAAATGTCTGAAAGCTATGTGTGCAAAAAAGTTTACATAATGTTATCAGTTATATGTGTTCATGAAAAGTATTAGATATGAATTTATAATCTATTTGGAATCTCTCTGGTTGTATCGACAGACTGGTTGTGTTAGCAGTTATACTCATAATCACAATGCTTCTACAGGTAAAACAAAATTGCTTGTACAATACCACATTGTAAGTTGTCATTGTGTATCTTATCAAGTCACTTTCTACCGAATGATCTTATGACTCGTGTAATTTGTCATTTTTGAAAACAAGTCTTTGAATATTTTAACAAAATCAGCAGATCCATTTAACAGGAACAATCAGTTTGGCACACGATGACGATTTATTAATTTATTTCTCCATTATTCCTTTTTAATTAACTCGTTGAGTTTCCTGCAGTCTCCAATGTAATATATTCAAATAAATACACCGCAAGTAGATTTATTTTCAAGTGACGCACGTTTAACAGAAATTATTCTGTATCTTGAGAGGTCTGTTTGAATTGTAATTGAATGTTTAGCTAACAGTACAGCTAACGGATAATCGAATTTACTTCGATTATATTTTCGATTGTTTTAATGCTTATGTAGTACCGTAGCTATTTATTACATATTTTTTATTGTAAGAGAAACATTCAATTACAATAAACACAAACCTCTGAAGATACAGAATAATTTCTGTGAAACGTGCGTCAGGTGAAAATAAACCTAGTTGCAGTGTATTTATTGAAAATATTACATAATTTATTTGTCTACATTTTAAAAATTACCGTAGACCACCAGTCATTAAATCAGAAACACTCGAAGGAAATAAGAACTTGCTTCAGCAGATGGTGCTGCCGACACCTGTGATTAGTTGTGACGGACAGATCATTTCTTCCTGACAGCATAGGCGGCTGGGTCGTTTTCAAAATTGTCAGTATGAAACTGAATTCTTCCAAGTGCCTTACTTGTGTTTTTAATGGGAAGAATTGGCTGTCGGAGGAAATTAAACTCAATCGTTTATAATAATAATAAAAAAAAAACACTCGAGCCAATATTTCAAAATCAATTTACATCAAGCGTGTTTATAGATATTGTCACGATTTTGAGGAGTCGGCGGCGGTGGGTGATGTTTGCATCGACACCCATTTATCAAAAGCAATCGTTGCTGCGCTGTTTGACCTTTACGTCACAAACTAGTTTGCTTCTCATAAACTCAATATAACGTTTTTACACTTTGCCCTTTTACTTACTACGATTTACTGGATGTATACAGATGTTTATTTATCTGTAAGTGTGCATAATTTCCTCGGAGTGTTTAATCTACCGTGGTATTACGGTTCACTTATTACTGCGAGCGAATTGACAATCGCATTCAAACGGACGCGTTCGTTTCTGTCTGTCCGATTCAACTGTCTCTTCTTATATCTCCGCTCCGAAAAAGTCTTGTTCCTCTGCAGTTCCTTAGCCTTTCACGGCTGGCGTCAACATTATTAGCCGAGCTGTTAGGACGTGGTCGACTGTTGTTACAGACAGACGTTTCGGCCCCACACTAGGAGACCATCTTCAGTGTCGGAAAAAACGGTTGGCACAGTGTCCGAGAATTCACCCGAGTACTGAGGTAGAAACTCATAGTTCTAATAATAACATTTAAGTCTGTAACCTACTGAGGTAGAGACTAATAATAATTCTAACAATCTATTCCCTCTATCTCTGCAAACACCGCTCCCGTACTTCTCTAATTCAGAGTTGGAGTCGTAAAATGATCTATACGCAACAGACCGTGCCACGAGACGAAACCACTGTTATTTTGCATCCATCGTACAAATCCATGCATCCTATCCTTTCGGTTCGACCACCAACATCATGCAAATTCTATCACGTCCCTTACCCCATCCTTTCACGTTGTTTTTGGCCGACACATTTTCTTCCTGTCCGGCGGAACCTAATTCATAATCTTCTTTGGCCACCTTACGTCATTCGTACAACACACATAACCATATCAATAGGCTATCATTTCATACTTTTTCCTTTTTACTAACATAAAAGAGGCATTTGTAAATAATGAGTAATAGTTTTAGTATTATGATACTAGTACAGCATCAGTAAAAGTTACGTTTGTCAAGTTTATAATAATAATTACATATAATAATAATTATTATTATTCGTAGTAGCACTATTATTATTATTAGTAGTAATAGTAGTAGTATAGTAGTACCATTTTATGTATTAATAAAACTCTTTCATTGTAAGTAACAGAATACTTAGGCCTAAATTTCATTATATAAGTAGTGACGAATAATTATCAGATTAAAGTCTCCTTCTAATCTGCTTATTAGAATTTAAAGTTGTAAAACTCAATAATTTACCGCCGCTTGAACATATTATGTCTTAAATGTAGACTATGATAATATACAAGAGGGTATGTGTAACCATATGGTTCACTGTGATAATATACAAGAGGGTATATGTTTATCATATGGTTCAGTATGATAATATACAGGAGGGTATTTGTAATCATATGGTTCACTATGATAATATACAAGAGGGTATGTGTAAGTATATGGTTCACTGTGATAATATACAAGAGAGTTTGTGTAAGCATATGGTTTACTTTCAATTAAGAGTAAGTACGCGAAAGAGAATTTATTATTGATGACGACCCTCGTGGAAGGCTCTTTTACTTCCCTATGATCTACTTGTTTATTTGTTGTAGGTAGGCTGCCTTTCAGTTTTACAGCAATAAAACTTATTGTTACCCCAGTTGTACTAATAGCTTACTCAATCGGTTGAATCACTGACTATTTAAATTGGAATACACAGCAGGTTCCACTTTGGAGCCTTAATTAAAAACAGTGAAATACGTGACAATTGCGTGTTTGTTTAATTAGATAATCGGCATGACACTCCTCCACTAGAATAATGAGCGAGCGCACACACACGCGCGTGTACGCACACACCTTTTTACTACTTGCTTTGTGTGCTAGGGCATCCTTGAACGCTAATCGTAAAGGGGTCAACTGTCAGCTGCTAAACACACACGCGCGCGCGCGCGAGTGTCTCTATGCTCACACGCACGTTTGTTACCCTTTTTCAAATTTATTGAAATCTGATAGTCAACAACGTGAACGATAGCTATGGAGTGCCGAGATTCGGAGAGTTTCGCTTTCATTTAACTGGATTCTATTTCAACCTTATGAGTCAACTGTTGTCTATGTTTACTTTGTAGTTCGTTCACGCTGTTCGATTGCCTTGCAAGATTTTACGTTTTACTTTTAGCCTTATTTTTGGAAACATCTTTCGAAACTAGTAGGCTCCTAAAAATGAAAAACACCTCACACTTTATTGAATTGAAATTCAGTAGTAGATTACTTTTTATTGGACTTCTATTTTATATATAGAATACATAAAATGAGTTTAGTGTGAACAAAGTCAACGTGTTTAATAGAGATTTCCATTTTGATTACATTCTTCCAGATTTTCTTGCGACCTGATACAACCTTTAAATTAGGTCCAACCACCTATTTCTAGGCCGCCAAATATTCCATTACTTTCTGACTGGTACTGCAAGATTTTGGCAAAAACGATATGAGTCATCTAGTTCACACATTACACCGAGGTGAAAAATTCATAATTATATATTTTTTTTAATCCTCGTGTGCCTCCTTGCCTTGTACTGTACAATCTACTAAGAATTTTCAAATTTAACGTTCACATCTAATGTAAGAAAAGCGGAGATACGTAACAATGGTATATGTTATACTTATACTTATACTTATATAAATACTTATATTATACTTGAAATACTTACCAGTAACAGGTATTTCTAATCTACAGTTTCTAATTAATTGCCTTATTATCTGATATTATCTTAAATCTAGTATGAACAGGACCACAAAACGCTATCAATTTGGTTTTAGTGGTGCAGATTTTAAAATTGTACGACTGCCTTATCTTCTGTGATTTAAACAAGAAAGTCCTTGAAGCGAAATTTCTTTATTGTAAATAATGACTTGATTACCAGCAAACATGGTGCCTGAGTAATACACGGGAAGATGAAGAAATGAAGAGAAATATTGGAAAGGGTCGTTTAATGTTTTGGAGATTTTAAGATTTGTTAGTTTAAATCTGATTTTTTACTCACGTTTTATAGCATGTTTTGTATTCTGAACGCCCACATTGCCTTGTGGTACAGTAATTAGACATAAAAAAAATGTTAAAGTGTAGATGGCATCCTTTGCATTAAAAAGCAGCTTTTTTTAAAATACCATGTGGTTAACATAGACACAAATTACTGCATAACAGGAAAGGTATAGCAACGATTTTGCTCTTAAAGCCGGTAGTTTTAATAAGGTGACATTAAGATGGTGGGAAACGACATTCTAAGTGAAAGTCAATGTTACAAATTAAAATGTACGTCAATTCTTATACAAGGAAAATAATAAATTACTATAACTTAGAATAATTATCAACACGTCACGATATTTTTCCAGACAAAATAATAGTTCCAGACAATAAATAAATAAAAAATTTTATTGGAATTTTAAACCTAAATTTTAATCTTGTTTGAGATATTAATGGACTAGAGTAAACTGAAATTATCATATTTTAGTTTAATAATTTTGTAGCTTGTTTACTCCTGTAGTCTATTTCTAATTACTGCGTTAGTGTATTGTGACTGTGTTAGCTTTATGCACGCACATAAAGATTGCATGATGAACGCTGCCAACTTTATTTCGTGAAGAGTAAAATATAAACCAACAGTAGAGTAGAATAGAAAATGTGCGCCTTTTCAGACGTACGTTTTAAATTGAAAATACTGTTGTGCTTTACACACGAAGGAGAATTCGATTTAGTTTTGAAAACACGAGAAGCAAGAACTTTTAAGTGGTAGATGGTCGCTAGAATGGTAAAAACACAATTCACTTCTAAGAGTATTGTCGAATGGTAATGAATAATTGTACATACAATGACCATGACGCAGCATTATTGCTGGTTTGAGGTTTTGATTCTTCATGCAGGAAAAGAGTCGTTACATATGACAATAGCTTCAAGGGCAAAACTAAAGTGACTACAACAATAGAATACTCGTGTAATAGGTATTTCTTAAAGCCGTCTCGACTGCCTCAGCCAGCTCCGAGCTTCCTCGACGTTGTATAGGTATTCTTAGCAAAAGATGCGAAGCTGCGGCCTTTTGTTCTCTCACTAGATTTTGTTTTCCGGTTATCAAGTAAACAGTATAATTATTTCACTCGCAAGTGAATCTGCTACCGTTATTTTCATGTCATGTTTTCTTTATGTGGATTTAGTAAAAAGAAGGCACATTTTAAGCTTGGTCTTCTCATTACTTCTATATAATTTACAAAAACTGACAGAGCTTGCTGTTTTTGGCAACATTTGTGACTTAATTTTTATTAACTTTGATTTTTAACTTCTGACCCAATCTTGTAGTCAGAAGAGGGTCTCTAAAAGCTTTACGAACTATTGTAGTCTTCATTGATAGTGAGCATTTATATTACCTGCTTCATAATCAACATTTTATCAGACACATATATTTTTATAAAATGAGCCTCAGAATTGCTAGGAACTCTAGATATTGGTTTAACACGACAGGATAGTAATCAAATCATGAAGTTTCTTTACTCACTTTATAAGTATTCATTAATTATGAGGTTAATAAATTATAACATGGTATAATATGGTATAATAAGAACGTTTGATATATACAACAGCAAACTTCATCAAACGCTTGACTCGCATTTAGGAGACCGATGATCAACCGCTTGTTTCGTATGTGCAAAGCGAAAACGCGAAATAATCTTCATGTGCTCTACATTCCCATTGTTCAATAGTTTAATGCGCCTAACGAAAACCAAACTGATTTGTTGGGATTATATTTAGAGTGCGATTAATACGGGTAAGTACATTTTCTAGTAGTTTAGAGATGGTGGATAGTCAGCTTATCGGTCTAAATGTTAGTCAACTTTTTTTGAGATTTTGAAATAAAGATTAATTCAGTTATTTTCAACTTCTTACCGTTACGTAACTTTTAAATACATGAATTAACATACAGGTACACAGTTTATTGAAAGGTCTTTACGGTGGCTGCCTGGTCTCTTTGGCTGTTTTTTTGTTGTATAGGAGTAAAATCTCTTTTCTGACTTCCTTAGGGGTTCATAATTACTATTAAGATTATTATTATTAGCGGGGGTCCTACAGTCTATGCCGCATCCCGTATTTCGATCGCCATTTCTCCCTATCTTTCCAGTCATCGTCTTCAATAGCTCGATCTCTCATGCTTTTCCTAATTCCGCTTCTCCATTCCTAATTCTTTTTCTTATCCTGTTTTGTGGTATGTAAGTCAATGCTTTCTTTGGCCATCGCTTTTCCTCCATCCTCATTACGTGACCATTCCATAGCAACTGTCTGGATTCTGTTCTTTCTGCTGTTGTAAATATGCGCCCTGTTTTCCTTCTTATATCTTCGTTTCTAACATGTTGCATTCTAGAAATATTACACGCTCTTCTTAAGAAGTAAACTTCCACAGTTTCTATCATCTTTTTCTCTTTATCTGAAAGTTGCCAGAATTCGCAGCCATAAGTTAAAATCGGCTCCACAATAATTGTGTAGATTCTCAGTTTAGTTTGAAGTTTCATTTTGTTCGACCAAAGTAACGAGTTTAGCAAAAGAATAGCCTTTTTTCCCTGTTGTATCCTATTTTTGATGTCAATCTTTGTTGTTCCATCTTCTGAAATAATGCTTCCTACTATTTAGATAACATGCAAAATCTGCTACTGTTTAAGTTGTGACTGACTTGGTCTTAAATGTCATTTATTACTGCAAAATGTGAACCAGATGTTGTCTAAAAATGTCCTGGCGGTACCTCTCTTTCTAGCTCACTGACCGTTGCTTTTATTAATATTGCTGTTATAACATGGGAATGTTTTGTGGAATGATTTTTTCTGTAAATGTATTAGGCCTATAAGTTGCCATATAGAATATTCCAGGAACACAATTATACCGTCAGTTACTCTTAAAACAGCCGACGGTGTGTTGCAAGCGATAAATTAATACCGTACGATATAGGCCTACTACCTACCGAACACAGCTGCAGCACCCTTTGTGTTGCGACAATCAATTACTGTACTGCATACAAGTCGCAGAATTTAATTTGTGTCAAACCGTTTGCCAGAGTTTCGTTTAGTGATTTATTGATTTCTGCAAGTTTCCAAGTTTTAAAAAATATTCAAATTAGCGTCTCTCTGTTGATGTAAATAGTCAATTTTCATCATCAAAAATCATCATCTTCCAGGATTAAACCAAGGAGGGTTTGTTTGACCAGGCAAAGATTAGAGCTGGTCACTCCAGAGCTTCCTCGGACGTCCCACACCTCTCCGTCTCCTCGGCCTATAGTTCCATAGTTATTTGGGGATACGGCAGTCATCCATTCGGCAAAGAAGTTCCCACCAATTCAGCCGATACTGGGCGATCCTGTCGAGTGTACTCATAATAGTCAATTCCTGCCGTATATCTGTGTTTCTTCTATGATCATGGAGAGTACACCGTGCCACGTGCCTAAGAAATCTCATTTCAGCCGCTTGGATGCGACTGGCCTGGCCTTTCGTTAAAGTCCAATTCTCAATTTTAGCCGTGTTCCTTTACTTGTTGACAATAAGGGTTCGCCTAATTGTCACACAAATAAAGTTATTAACGCACTTATGCAACTTATTCACAACGTAGTTGCTTGCATTATAAGACACACTGTAGCCCAGGTATTCAAAATTGCTAACTTGTTCCAGGACAGTACCATCTATAACAATTTTCGCCCGTACGGGATCAGTTTTACGAAAAGCCATCACCTTGGTCTTAAGTGTGGATATTTGCAATCCAGAGTTTTTGCAGATTCGATTTAACAAATATATACCCATCTGCAATCTGTTTTCAGAGTCCGACAGAATAGCCTGATTGTCCGCAAATAAGAAAGTGTCAATTTTAGAGTGACCAATTATAAAATGTTTTGGAAGACACAGCTGCCAGTTTTGTCTCACATCGTCAATATATAAATTAAAAAGAGAAGGTGATAATTGACATCCTTGTCGTACTCCACAATTGATCAGGCTAACTCTAGGAGCTGTTCTCGGTTTCTCTGCTTGTATTAAGATTTTATTCTCTACATAAAGACTCTGTATTGCTCTAATTTAGATGTTGTGGGATCCCTTTCCTTGCCATTACTGCCCATAATTTGATCCAAAATTTATATAATACATTGGTAAAGATCTATAAAATGTTACATTCTATTTTATAATCTTATCATATTCTCAGAGAAAATTAAAAATTTTTCATTTTAAAACATGTGACATATGTGACTGTGGTTTAACTATGAAATATGTACTTAAGTCTGTATATCTTGTTGAAGTATTTGAAGTACAGATGCCCAATCGCGATGCATAGTCTAACGACAGCCACTGTCCGTGAGTACTGACCGCTTTAACGTATTTTACTGTACATTGTTGTGTTTGGACTTTTTATATCTGACATCATTTTAGGTACAAAGTTTAAAATGACTTGTCTTGCAATTATCTCAAATTTTTGTAATCATTTTTGAAGTCATGTTATACGAATGTAGTTGTATCCTACGGGATTTGAGCTTTTTCTCATAATTAGGAGCTAGTTTAATAACTTTATTTGTTTGATTATTCCTTATAAATAACTAAACTGTAGAAACTGAATTTTCGTTAATATTACAGTGTGCAGTAGAATTATAATTTCACTTTCAAGACCTTGTTTTGTTTTATTTTTGCTTGTTTAACAGTTATAAAGTGGGTACTTCTTTAACACCTTCATGATAACTTAAGAACGTAAATTTATTTCTGCCACGAGCCCAGTATAATTATTTTAGTCTAGGCTACTTTTTGAATTTTACATGCACAATGCCTGACGACCTTACTTGAGTATAAACAAAGACATCTGCATTATTAACTTCTGAAACAAACACTCCGATTGTCGGGTTGTAGTTAATTTTCTGACTTTCTGATTTTAAATAAAAGAATTTAGTTTTATAAATTCTATTTTTTGCTGCTCTCTTTTAGCAAAGATATTTCTTAAAATTTGTAAGTTAATAATTTGAATACCGTACTCTATAAACCTTTAGAAGAGGAAACGGTAGCTCTTTTGGAGCAAATTAATTACAGCATTTATAAAATGCACGTATAATGTAAGAAGAAACGATTCATAAGATGGAAAGGGGATATGGTATAACTAAAGATATTTACAATAAAAAGTGCATATCTAAAAATTCAAAAATAAGGCATTATAGTACAGTAGTGAAGCCAGAATCCCTATATACAATATACAAGTGAATGTCTAGTAATGAATTATAATTTAGACAAACTATAATTTTGGAAAGACGAATTATTAGGAAAATATTAGGCTCACGAAAAACTTCAGAAGGTTGAAAATTAAGAAGTAATGATGAACTATATTAAAGTATAGAAAATGTAACAGAAACAGTAAGAAAAAAAAGACTATTATTGTTTGGACATTTATATAGAATGGACGACAATAGATTAACAAAGCAGATCTTCAAATATCTGTGGGGGGAAGAAGTCAACATCAAGCTGGATTAAAGAATTCCAAAAGGATTTAGAAAAAAATAATATAGGCCTACACGCAGAAGAAGCAACTGAAAGAGAAGTTTTTTGGGTAATAGTGTTAAAAATGGAAGGAGTGCAGGGTAGGAGAGAGAAAAACTCAGGTTCAAAGTGGACTGAAGACAGGAAGAAGAGACACAGTGAAAAGATGCAAGAATATTGGACAAAAAAAGAACAAAGAATAAAGAATTGAAATTGGCATGTGGTCCTTAGATGGCCGATACAAAAAAAAAAATGCACGTGTGTATAAATAGTACAACAGAAACGCATTCTTATTGTGCGTCTGACATCTGGGCACGTAACCTTAATACTGCTGCATTGAAATTTGTGTACGTGTCTTGAATATCAAGTGAACCGACACAGACAGAACGTGTGGTGATAATGAAGATAGAGATGTATACAGTCCACGTTTGGAAGTATTGATTGCGAGTTTGTGATTGTGTCCTTGAAACGGTGCGCCCATACACCGTTGTTATTGAAGAACTAACAAATGTGAAGTTATACATGCGGAATACTTTAACCTCAACACGACTGACTGACGGAAGTGTGCTTTCCGCTACAGCGATCAATGGGAGATTATTGCAGCGTTTGCTAAAAACGTTGACAGTTAATGACTTCTTGGACTATTTCCACCAGTGGGCACAACTTCACTCTAAGGAAACAAAAGGGAATGAACTGTGAAAAAATAAAATAAAATATATAATTATACCACTGCCGATTCGGAACACAAAGTTGTTTATTGGTAAAAACGAAAAAGTTTTACCTTATAGCCTGAACCAGTTTTCGTTTATTGGAGCGCTGTCCGTCTTGTTCTTGGCGACGGTGTCGACTTTTGAAGGATCGATGTTGTGTGTGTGGGGTGTGAATGTTCGAATAATGCGTGTGATTTGAATTGTGTCTGTTCGTTTAGAATGTCGTTTTTATGTGTTTGTATATTTCCAATTGTTCAAGAATGTCTAGTTTTCGGCCTTTTGTGTGTACGTGTAGAATGTTCATGTTATTGTCGATGTTTTTATATGTGTGGTTTGCTTCAATGAGGTGGTTTGCAAAGGTGGATTCTGTAGTGGAGTGGAGTGCCTTTGTGCGTTCAATGTATCTCTGTTTGTAGCTACGTCCTGTCTGGCCTATTTAGAATTTGTTGCAATCTGAGCAATTTAGCTTGTAAACATTAGGCTTGTGCTTTGTGTGTGTGTTTTGGTAGTGTGTGTTCTGTTTTGTTTGTAGTTTTGTATGCGATTCCGTATCCTGCTTTTTGAATTTGTGGGCTATTTTTTCATTGTGGTTATTGATGTATGTTAGTGGCGAAGCTTGTAATAAGCAAAAACTGGTTCAAGCTATAAGGTAATACTTTTACGTTTTTACCAATAAAAAACTTTGTGTTCCGAGTCGGTAGTGGTATAATTCTTATTTAGTTAATCAACGGGCACGTCATGGAGAACGAAATCAAAGAAAATAAAATTGTTATTGTTATGTAGTTAACGTGTCAATAGTTAATTTTTGTTGTCTCATGACTTTCTAGGTGAACCGTGTGTAGTGTATAACGTTTACCAAGAAGATTTAGTAAACACACTGTCCTGACGATTGCAGTCATAAATAGCAACACACCTACTTTTACCGTCACCTCTGACTAAATATTGTAAACACGAACATATCGTCATCCAGAGAACCAAACTCTTTTGAGAGTTTAACAAAAATACCATAGATATAGCAATTCTAGACATTATAATGTAAACAATATCTATATTGCATTGTATAAACAATATTGTATAGGTCAAGCTGTATTTATCTATTTGGGGTTCGTAAAGGAGAGTTTAAAGAACTAAAGGAACTTTGAACTCCTTGAAGCTTTTTTTATGCTTTTGTCGCCACAGGTAAAGAAAGTTTTATGTTAACACTGTAAATGTTTTGAGAAAAATAATCTTGTAATGATACGTTGGCTTGAACGTCTAGATAGTCACTGGTGGAAGAATGTTGGTAGAAGATATTCTCAAACGTATGAAAAATATGTGCTACGTAGGCTTAGACGGCCGGAGACAATTTGGTTAAAATTATTCCCGGGCTGTTTGGCCGTGGTCCAAAGTTTACTTAATAACCAGACGTTTCGGTAGTGCCATCAACTGCCACTTCAGTGAAAATCGAGTACGCTAACGTGAGGCGGTATACGTTAGGGACCACAGTACTGTGGTTAAGGGCGTATATACCACCTCACATTAGCGTACTCGATTTTCACTGAAGATGGCACTGCCGAAACGTCTGGTTTTGAAGTAAACTTTGGACCACGGTCAAACAGCCCGGGAAGTACTTTTAACCTTATGAAAAAGAAATTTCACAAACTAACGTTAGGTACAATGACGACAAATGATTTACAGAAAATTACGACAAAATTAAATAACGTATTTTTTATAAACTAATTAAAAATGTATGGCTACTAGGGTATTAAAACTAACAACACAAAAACAAAAACAAATTAAAAAATAAAAATTATTGTCTTATTAATATCCTTTGACAGAAGACGTTACAAATATTTTATGGTTAGTCATATAAAGAAACACTCAGGGGTGTAATTAAAAACCATGAATAATGTTCTTGTTCCAGTTACTGAACATCAACCAGTTAATGAAAACCAAAGTAATATTATGAATAAAACCAATGTTCAAGCAGCTGGCTGATTGCTGAGCAAAGTCAGGTACAAGCAATTAAATGTCTAGATTGGATTAGAGTCTGTAAAGTTGAGAAAACAGTCACTGAGCTGGAAAAGAAGATCAGTCAAAAAACGAACTTTGGTTAAAAGGAAACTCAAAGACTTACATAAAACAGGGGGAAAGATGCAGACAACCCTTCTTGCAGCATAGGACATGTATATAGTAGAGCGTAAGACATCCTACATGTAAAGGCTTACCTTTTTTGCGCATTTTCCGCTAATCAATGTGTGATGCCAGTTATGTTATTTATTGTAGAAGAAAGTTTCCAAAACTCTGAAATATTAGTTCTTTATACACATTGAAGTTGGTTTATATTTTCTTTAAGTTTTGTTGAAAACTCAGTTTTTGTGAAAAATTATAAAATTGATTTCAAAACTATTTAATAAAATTTAAGAAAGAAATAAAAAAAATAAAATAAATCTTTAAAATAAAAAAAATATTTGAGCCCTAGCAATAATATATTCTGACATAAAGTTAACATTACGTCAAACAGACGGATTGCGCTTAACAAGCAATTTAATTTAATAATCGCGTTTCCAATGTGCGTTTCCTATAGTTAACAGTCGGTTGCTTAGGATGCATAGTTTCCTAATCAGTTGGCCTTATTTTAGCGAAGATAAAACTAAAAAGCGTGTTAACTGTAAGAATTAAGTTATGTGCAAAATATTTTGGTCCAAAATTTAAGAGAATAAATGCCATAATAAAGCTATAGGTATCACCAAAACCAAGAGGACAGATTCCAGTAGATCTACTGACCAAATGAAACAATAACCAATAGCCCAGATCAATTCTCACAAGCCCATACGAATAGACTGTAAGTTGGCAGTAGAAGCAGTAATTACGTACGTAGTGTACCTTATCTTTTAGGCAGGTAAAAGTTCAAGAGAGGAGACAGAGACAGAGAGAAAGAGGGAGATGCTTTAACGTTGGTTTGGAAAAATATAAACCAAAGTTGTTTCAGCGGTGCCTTTTTAACACGCTTGCATTAAAGTGAAGTATTGTCTTGAAATGTAACACGACAATACCGTATAGTGGTATCAGAATTATGGAACTTTGTATTGGTACGACTGATGTTTTACTGGGTAGAAAATAATAAATTGGACAGCAAATACTAAATTGTGTCTGCAATAAACTATTGTGTTTTCTAACGAAAGACAGGTTACAATAAAATACTGTCTTCACAAATTTTTAACAGATTGAATCCTGTTGTAAGTTTTACATGGAATCAATTTTCTTATTCCATACTTACAAAAAATGTATGTAGTTACATTATGAATGAATGGGTTTACATTTTATCTTTGAAACAATCTGTAATAGGAAAGAGGTCAAACTTCTCTGCTAGAAAAAGTAACTTGTCCTCTGTAAGTCAATAAAACAGAGTTGGTTCTTAGCAACATATAAATAACTATGTGGACACGTAATTAGCTGTGATGGTAAAACGGATGGGTTTTGGTTTGAATATTGGTTATGTTTTTTGCACCCGTGTTTTATGTTTATTCCTTTTGTTAAATGAATCAAGCTTTATTCATAAAGAACGCGAGTTTGACTAAATTACTTAAGTTCATAGTTATTTCAATACTATGTTATATTTATGCGATATATAATATTCAGTTCGTCTGGCAAGTTACCCCCGTACTGCAGCCATCTATTTTTATACCACTCGAAACATATGAGACTCGGAGAGTAAATAATGCTGATGTCTGAAATGGAAGGGGGTACTATTACATTTAGAGAATAAATATTCAGATGCCGCCTTTCCTTGCAATCGATCACATTCAGTTCGACCCGACCGACAGTGGTATTAAAAACTCTACTAACGTTGGTCGGTTTTATCACGTTTTTATTGCGTCTTTATATTCTTAGGTGTAACTTGCCACCAACGTTGATAATAAAGAAGTTCCTCGCCATCACCCCGTAATTATATCGTTATTCGATAATGTGAAAGTGTAAACAACACAAAATTGTTGTGTCGTTTTAAAATTTCGTGGTTTTTTGTATCGATAACAACACCGTTTTTTGGTTATCCCACGTTTTGTTTTCTTCAAGACCAAACATTTCGCCAGTTTTACTACTACGCGTTCTCCGATTGAAACTAAGTACAATGTCTCACTTCATTTATACTAGTACGATCGTCTAACCGTATTGTACAATGGAAAACAAAATACAAGCCACCAATAAAGTAACTAAAAATCAGCTTTAATTATCACATTTAACAGTTTGTAATCATCATCATCATCATCCTTAAGGTTTAAACCAAGAATGGTTTGTGCCGGTCTCAAATAGGCAAATATTACAGCTGGTCACTCCAGCGCTTCCTCGGACGTCCCACACCTCTCCGTCCCCTCGGCTTATAGTTCCATAGTTGTTTGGGGATGCAGCAGTCATCCATTTGGCAAAGATGTTCCCACCAATTCAGCCGATACTGGGCGATCCTGTCGAGTATACTCATAATATTCAGTTCCTGCCGTATGTCTGTGTTTCTTCTATGATCATGGAGCGTATACCCTACGTGCCTGAGAAATCTTATTTCAGCCGCTTGGATGTGACTGGTCTGGCCTTTCGTTAAAGTCCAATTCTCAGACCTATAAAGAAGTGTGGGAAGAGCCTTGTAGAATTTTAGGCGTGTTTCTTTACTTCCTGACTTAAGGGTTAGCCTGATGGTCCCGCACATAAGGTTGAACTTATGCAACTTATGCACAACGTCGTTGCTTGCATTATAAGACACGCAACAGTTTGCAATCAACAAGTTATTCAACAAGATTATTTTCGTACAACAATTCAAGTTAGTCTGTCCACACAAATAATAATGTCAACTATAAAGAATTCCGCACTATAATAACTTTTTACTAATACACCACTTGAAACGCACCGTGTAAATCGCCCGACAATAACTCGAACCTCACTTGAATAAACCGCCACTTAAACTGAAACTAAGCGTCGCTGAATGCTTATATGTATACCCCGCTGAGATTACAGAATAATCCATAATACGCGTCAACGCTACTAGGAAACACTAGAGCGTAATTGCTTGCCGCCTTGAACACAGTGCGCGCGGACCGGTAAAGTCTGGAACAGTCGGCTGCGGACGCGTGACAAGTGTCACGTAATTGTCCTTCATCTCACAGTAGCAGCAATATGTACGCACACACACATTACAGCCTGGTTCCGCTGGAATAGCCGAGAAACACGTAGAATGTTCTGTAATGGGGTAACGATACAATAAATCCAGCCGTTCACCACCTATTGCACGGACAAACCCACAATGGGCTATGAGACGAGTAATTAGGCAAAAAAGAAGAAGTTAAGCGAGCTTTCACGAAACAAGTGTACAGAATCATTGGCGTCTCCTGTAGATAACCGAGGCGATACTGTGTGCACGCAAATGGCGATGCGCTAATGTATTTATAGACATGTATATGTAGGATTGGTATCTAATATAGGATCAATTCTAATATATAGTATAATATAGTATATATATAGCCTACTATATATATAGTATATATAGTATATAGATGGTTAGTGGTTCTACAGTCACTTACAAAAATAATTAAGGGATTATTGCATTATCAATATTTTAAATTGTAATATTCTATTAATTATGTTCTGAGCTATTATAATTTTGTCTATGTACTTAAAGAAAACAACATGTAAGGAATGTAATTGTTTTGATGATGTCTCAATTCCCTCACAACACACACACACACACACACACACACACACACACACACACACACACACACACACACACACACACACACACACACACACACACACACACACACACACACACACACACACACACACACACACACACACACACACACACACACACACACACACACACACACACACACACAAAACATTCACTCAATTAATTGATCTTGTTGTGTTTGATATTTTCGCTTGTATCCTTTTATCCGTACACAGTTCCTGATGATGACAATAAATATTGTCTAAACATCGACATAAATAAGATAAAATTTGTGTTATATTGACCGATCCTCGCTAAACTTTTCATCGTAAAAGGTTGTTATTAAAAGTGATTGTTATATAACAGTAAAACAGAATATTTTCCTACATGTATAAAGGAGGCTTCTGTCTGATTTTATGAGGCTTGATTGACATTACTATTCTGAGTTACGATATGAATTAACCTGTACTCTGGTCAAGAAACAATGTAACCAAAATATTCATCCCATTATCGTTTGGACACGAATATCGTTAATTCCCAGCCTTGATGTACCAACCATAAGTTATCCAATTGGTGTAGTAGCACTGAGGTGTAGGATTAACGTGTAAGTAGAGCTAAGCGAGTGCCTGTCGATTCCAGGCTGATTAATAGTGGTGTAGCCAAGGGGGTTATGAGAGTTACAACCACCTAATAAAAACTTTTACTAAGAACATCATTCTTAAAGACAACACTTTGCGGCCCGAGGACTGCCTGTGAATTGTGCACGAGTAATTATGTAACTGAAGGATGGGGGTTACGTTACTCGAAGCATATAAATCGGATGTATAAAAGACAAATTGAGGTGTGAAAGGATTTATACGAAATTAATTTTCAACAGTTTTACACTTCGGAATCGAGAATACCGGAGTAACAAGCAGTCGAAATTCGTTAAATTGATTGACGTGTGGATAAAAAAAAATAATAACTCACTAGTGTAGAAAGAACATTTTCAAATAATTTATATACAAAATTCAGTATCAGTTGTTAAGAGTGTATACCGAAATGAAAACCCTAAATACTGCAAAAGTGAAGAAACAATTGGGGGCTCTACATTGTAATTTAAAGAGAGTGAACAGAAACTCCACCTAAGTGGCAGTGCTTACGTGAAAAGCAAAGTTTGCTGTACATAAAACCGCTTAAGTTTGACAATATACTCACGAGCCGTACACTTGAATATTACAATATTAAATTAGACAATAACAGCGTAGTTGCACTTAACGAATAATAAGTACAGACGTTTACCGGCAACAAAGTTTAGAATGTTGTAATTATCTATCTCGATGTGTATATTTATGTCTCTACAAATGCAGATGGACTTAAACAACTCACAATTTTTTCACACTTTGCAAAGTATGTTTAATATTTCAGCGTAAACAAGAAAGAATTAAATTTTCAGAATTTAATGCGGAATTTTGATGATTTTTTTTCAAACTAATCATTTAAACTTGAAAACTACTTAATTTTTAAATTCTTCAGTTACTCTACGCTAGTCAGTTCTTCATTTAAATTCTACTCTATTCAAATTTTCTTCTTCTTCAACACTGAACCCAACGTAAACCCTGGTTTCTAACTTCAATCTTCTCCAAAGTCACCTATCCATTTTCATCTCAACGTAACCTCTCACAACCATTCTTCTCAGATTTTCTAGCACATCTTCCAACCATTTTATCCTAGGTCGGCCCCTCTTTCTGCTTTTATAGACCTGCGCTGTCAGGATTATCTTTGGCATACGCTGATTATCCTCCCGCTCTAGGTGACCTAGCCATTATATTGGGTGAGCATTTATGAATCTTTCAATGTCCTCCTGATTCAATAGCTCATCTTTCTACTGGTTATTTCTTATTCTCTATTCGTCATCGTCTTTAAGCGGGCCATAAACACGTCTTATTATCTTTTAGGATCTTTTAAACCTTCGTAGTATTTCTTGTTCCTTTTCTATCAGTCACCATGTCTCGCCTCCATTAAGTAACAACAACCGGTCTGATAAAGTATCTTATATATTTTTATTTTCGTGTTACGACTAATGAGTTTGCTTCTCAATAATCCGCTGTTGGCATAATATGCCTTATTTCGTATTTGCATCCTGTCATGTACTGTCGTGTTTATGGACTCTTCATTATCGACCGTGTTACCCAGGTATCTGAACTTATTAACTGCATAAAGTGAATTATCTTCTATGACTCTTCTCAAATACTTAAGTTAATTTTAAGTTTACCCTTTTATAGAAAACTAAACAACGCCATGTCAGTCTAACACGTCTGTAGAATTTATAATGTAACAAAGTGACAATGGTAACAAGGATGATTTATATACAACATTTTTTTTATGCACATAAAACGTTAAAACTCACTTTTAAGCATTCTTTGTACTTCAATAAAGTATTTACTTACAAAATGACACCACCACTTTTAACCGCTATAAAAGCCTGTGTTCTTATTTTTTGGATGCAAAAGTACGCTTTATTTATATGTAAACTAACTTCAGTGCTGCTAATATACATGCAATGTAAGTCTTCTTGTCCACCAAATAATGTTGTATCTTTCTGGTGTTCTTGGCGTATATTGAAATCCGCCTAATTAAATTTCAATTAGCTAAATGGACGTAAAACTATGTGAATACAGTATATATTCAGAATATGTACAGAAAATAAATTAATATTTTTCTTGCTTGCGGCGCACGAATACACACACACGCACACATACACTCACACACATATATAGACATAGTACTATATCTGTTAATATTGTTCACTACCGATCTGTTAGGCTGTGATCTAATACTGTTTAGTTGACAGTTATTTATATTTAATGGTTTAATACCATTTAGAGGATCTCATTCAACAATCGACTATTACGAGAGTGGTCTTTTTCTTGCAACCCTCCAGTTAGTAGGAAGATACAATATTGATATTGCTCAGCACTTAGAAAGTATTTTTAAGAGCAGAGAATCAGGAAAGAGATTTTTGGCTCACTATTTGTCATGGCAAAGTCAAAACGAATTCTTGAGAGTATGTGCAGATGAAGTTGTAAAATCAATACTTGAAGAAATTAGGTCAGCTCACTACTATGGTATTATCGTAGATGGGACGCCAGACGTTTCTCATAGTGAACAGCAGTTAGTATTTATTATTAGATATGTCTTGTGTCAAGACGAAGAGTGGAAAGTTCACGAAAGATTTCTGAAATTGACTGACTTTGAAAAGAAAACAGGAGAAGGAATAGCAGATCAAGCTAAAAGTGTTTTAAAAGATTGTCAGTTGGATTTGAGCCTGTGTCGAGGCCAAGGCTATGATAACGCCTCTAATATGTCTGACAAATTTAAGAGTGTTAAGGCCAGGGTTTTGAAAGAAAGTCCACAAGTCTATTTTACACCTTGCAGTGCGCACACCTTAAATTTTTGCGGAACGCATGCAGTGGAAACAAGTGTTGAAATAAAATCCTACTTTGGAAATTGTCCAAAAACTATACAATGTTTTTGCTGCAAGCCCTGCAAGATGGAAAATTCTACAAAAGAAAGGTGGCATATCCCTTCATTCTACCTCGAAAACAAGATGGAGTGCAAGAATAGAAGCAATTAGTCCTCTTACTAAACACTATAATGACGTATTGTCAGCGCTCAATGAATTGGAAGAGCTTGACTTATCAGCTGAAGTTCAAGCAGACGTCAATGTGTTAATTGAGTGGATGAGTTCTTACGAATTTGTTATTGTCACCATAGTTTGGTACAAACTGCTAAAATGTATCGACATTAGAAATAAAATTCTACAAAGTCCCAAACTTTGCCTACCAGACGCAACAGATAGCATAAGAGGGCTCATTGATTCAATTTTTGAGGAATTCTTGGCACCAACTTCTTGAAGAATCGAAAAACATAGCTATTGAGTTGAAAATCAATCCACAGCTAAAGAAATCCAGATTACGGAAGGAAACAAGATTTCATGACACAGGTGTTGAGGACAAGGAGCACACTTTCAAGTCGCCTGAAGAAAGACTTACAAATTTTCAACCCGGCCTTAGACATTCTTTTGACGCAACTGAAAGACTTGGCAGAAAGAATGTCAGAATTTTCAAGACTTTTTTCGGTGATATTGGCTCCTCCTACTGCAAAAGAACAAGAACACGGTTCGAATGAAGAAAATGGAAATTCCAAAAAAAAACATGTTTTCAGTGACAAAGAGATACAAGAACAAGCTAAAGAACTTGCATCAGCTTATCCTTTAGACTTGAAAAAAGATGAACTGAGTGCTGAGCTTTCTCTTTTTTACGAAGTTCGTAAAGAGCCAAAGCTATGTGTAAGTGGCCATATTTCTTCAGCTCTAGAACTTTTGAACATGATTTTCAAAAAGGGATTGGAGTCCATCTTTCCTCAAATCTGCACGGCTCTTCGTTTGCTGATAGTGGCACCAGTGTCTGTTGCATCTGGCGAGAGAGCTTTTAGTAAACTTACGTTGATTAAGAACCGTTTTGCGGTCAACAACAAATGAGGACAGACTAAATCACTTGTTAATGTTAAGTATTGAACACGAAATCGCCGACAGATTGCCTTTTGAAAATGTAGTAAATGATTTCGCTGCAATGAAGGCTAGAAAAAAAGTTTTTAATTTTCACTACTGTGCAATTTAGGTTTTTGTGCTTTCTAAGCTTGATATTCAGCATTTGTTTTCTTTTCATAAAACATTTAAAATTGCATTGCTAAACTGAAAGATGTAAGTTCAAAGCAGCTTCTTTGAAAAAATATTAAAAAGAGCTTGAAACTAAGAATTATTGTTTATGTATAAAAGTAAAAATTGCCTCTGTATGTATTAATAAAACTTACTTTAATTTTTTTAAATGTTTTAATTTGCCCTAAGATAGCTGATGGTACAAGGGACAAGTAGTATCAATTAGGGAATCGTTTGGGAGAGTAGGCCTGCTTTAGGCTATAGGGCTAAAATGTTAAAGAATGTAGAATGCGGAAGAGTGGCAAAGGTTGGTTAGGCCGTTGGGGTGGGAAGTGATAGCTGGTGGGAGCCCCCAACTCAAAATTTGCCCGTGCCCCCAAATTTCTCTCGGCGGCCCTGATGTTATTTATATACAATAAGGTTCTTTTAACTGCAAAATATGTAACGAATAATGTTTCTAACTAATGTACAATCTTGTCATAGGAGTGTGATTACATAGAAACTTAATAATTTCTTAATCTAATACAATAAAGTTCGTCTGAAAACTGACGTCAAAATTGGAGGTTAAGCATGTGACTGGGAGGTTATCCACGTTTAACCTCAATTTACATTTAAATTACATATAATCAGTGGAAAGTTACTATATTAATAATGTTTTGTTGATTGTGTAGTGTTAAAAATAGTTACAGATGCTCAATAAGTTCTAATTGCATTACCGTATATTGTGATAAATTAAGTAAGTGTTTTATAAATATCATTATACTTTCCTTAATTCCTTTTATATATTTTTTATATTCACTGTTAACACC
The DNA here is from genome assembly GCA_034769895.1 of Magicicada septendecula. NCBI lineage: Eukaryota > Metazoa > Arthropoda > Insecta > Hemiptera > Cicadidae > Magicicada > Magicicada septendecula. The sequence continues at coordinate 307,803,292 of CM068375.1, forward strand.
TTAATGAGCACTCATTGCTTTATTATTACACCCCACTTCACTACACTCATACTCTTAGTCGATTCACTTCACGTCTTCAAGTTTAGGATGCCCGTGTTGACATTCGGTGGCGCACCGAATTATGGGTTACTGGAAAATTATTTGGTCGCGGATTCCGTCATCCTTACTGCATTAAAACTGGTGAAGACTGTCTCTAGTTTGAGCGTCACTTTCGCTGTTCTTACCTATGTTAACGGAGGGGAATCTCGATATAAGAGTTTTGATTGGTTAGAATTCGTGGGATCCCCCCCGAAATCATCACCCCCGCGTTAACAAAATCATTTAATTTTGTCTAAAGCGTGGGTTTTTGGGCACGAGATTATAAAACTGACGCCAAACTTTTTACCAAAAACTATGAAAATACTTTACAATTGATATTAATTCCTTATGCTACTTGTGAATACAAATATGACGTTACCATCATCTGGCATTGGTTCTAATAAACAATTAGATACATCACAAGGCATAATTCTGTTCATTATTAACAAATATAATATTTCTAACTTATGATATAATACAATATTTTTGTTAAAATATTGCCTATAGCTATTTAATTGACATTCTGATATTACATATATTGAATACAACGAATACAAAAGCCCTTTGCTGTAATTATTTCACATTATAAACACTCAATCGTGAAAGAAATACAGAATCTGTTTCTAGGCTTCATGATGCCTATAGCACTATGAGTTAGTTTTACTTCCTGCAATACAATTGTTGAATTTTAATAGTTTATAAAACTTGATATCTAATCGTAATGAATACTACCAACTTTTGGTTAACTTATTTTTGCTCAAGACATGCCTTTTTTCTTGTATATTATCATTAAAATCACATGAGTTCTTGTACAAGTAGGCAGTTTGTTATCTTTCCTTATTTCTATATTATACATATGTTATTCTGTTAATATCTTTTTCCTAATTAATCATCTTAGTCCCTTTTAAGTTTTACAATAGCTTGTCTCATCTTGACATTTTTATTTTCTAGTTATTATAACTAATGAACCTTGCATCTTGGTGCAACAGGTCATGGTCATTAGATATATTATTAGTGTTTCATAATTAGTGACAATTATTGTTTTGTTTGTTGACCAATAGTTAGTTCACTCATCACGTGTTATATTCATACTATATACATACACTTGTTATTGGTATATCTGTTGTTTTCTTATTGTACCATATTAGTCCTTTATACTCTATCATATTTCCTCATGTTATTTTACATTAATTACAACAATTACAACATCTTGGTGACCTGATATCTGTCTTAGAATTGTCTTTATGTTATCTAGTATCATCTAGATATAACATCCAATAGTTTTATATCATTTATACTACATATTTTGTATTTACAAGTGTGATTTCACAGCTTGTTAGGTTAGGTTGTCCCCTTTTACCTTCACTGACTAAATTTAGTTCACATGCTTTGTTTTTATTAGTTGTTTTAATCACTTATTACTATTTATTAATAGTACTATTTACTATTTATGCTTCTGATTACAATTACTCAGGTTGTCTTATATTCTAAGTACATTTTTAATTACTAATCAGTCCTTTCTGATATTCAGTTGGTTACATAAATGGTATTGATTGAAGGTAAGATACAATCTTATTACCTTATATTATTATCTATCCCATAATCATATTGTTATTACTTCACTCCCCTTAATCTTGTTAGGTAACTTTTTATTTTAAGTCTCAGTTATTGTTATAGTCATGTCATTTAGTATGTCTGGTCTTGTTATTTTAATACTTATTTTTCTTATAGTTTGGAGTACTATTTTCTACTCTATTTATTCTGTAGATACTCTATTCTTTATTTATAGTGGTTGGGTTAGTTTACACCTCTTTTACTTTATAAAATTAATTGGTTGTTATTATTCACTTGATATCATTTATGTTTAATTTTCCTTTACAAGTTATTTTTGGATTGTCCTGATTCTGTTCTATGTATAGTTTTATCTATTAATAGTAGCTTGTAGATCTGTATAAATTGGTGACGCTACAATATATAATAATAATACTTATTACAGGCGTAGAGCTTATCTGTATACATCAGGGGAAATCTGGAGAAATAATTTTGTTCACTACCGGGCTATTAGGCCGTGATCTAATTAATACTGTTTTCAATAAACATTTGGTCCTCACCAATGGAGGCCATAGTCAGTGTTTTCAACCATTAAAAGTTTTATGGTTAATTATTAATCTGTTGTTTTAATAGAAACGTCGAACGCATACTATGGTGTCGTGCTTACAGGTAAACGCATTAGTTATTTAGAAAACGGCTAAGCGCAATTCGCCAATTGAGGCTTCTACTTTATCTTGTTCCATTGCCGTTCAAGTTGTGTTACTTTGGTAAAGACAGGACGTTTGAGAAAATGAAAAGTGTAGCGGTCAAGATAGATAGACAAAACATTCGGGTATTACAGCCACGGCTCATTAGAGCGGACCCTTATAATCCTTTGACCGCGGGCGAGTCACCCTTACAATTTAAATAAAGCGTCTACAATAATAGTTTCTAAATTGCAGGAAGTACACCAACTAAGCTGCAAACCCCCAAACAAGCGACACACAGTAAATCATATTAAATTTTAAGCAGATATATTTTATCTCCTTTTATTTTAAGTGTATATTTTAACGGTATACGCGTATATGCTTCAGGTAGGCTACATTTTTTTAGAAATATGTAAATTGTTAATCAACGCGTATAATAGTAGACCAATTGTAAACCCCCTTAAAATGTAACAAATACTCTTTACTACAAATTGTTGCCATCATCATCATTATCATTATTCATTCTTTGAGTTTATCCTACTATGGACCACGTAAAATAACTTAATGATTTTCCTTCATTTATCGCTTTTCTGTCCTCCCAGTATTCTTTTATTCTTTGTCAACGTCAATTTTTCTATTATTTTGTCCAGATAGTTTTTAATGGTCACTTTTATTTTTCCTGAAAACCTCGAACTTCTTAAACATTTTACCTACAGATGTTCCTGTCCAAAACATAGTCTTTTCTAACCTTCTTTACTGGTAGATCGTTTTCTTTTTAATCCTGTGAACAACGAATTGTGCTTTGGTTGCTTATCGAAAGAGTCTATTGTTCTGTCTGTTAGTCTTTCTGGCTTTAACTGGGCCAAATGTCCGTAGAATGTGATATCTCTTTTCCTAATTGTATCCGAAATGTGATTAGGATTCCTAATTGTGACTTTTTAAATTTCCAAGTAAGGTTCTTTGTCGTTTCTCTTTATACGTTAACTTCCACGTCCTTTTCAGTACTAATATGAATGATGATGATGATTAGTAATAGTAGTAGTACTAGTGGTGGTAGTAGTAGTAGTAGTAGTAGTAGTAGTAGTAGTAGTAGTAGTAGTAGTAGTAGTAGTAGTAGTAGTAGTACAGAATTTCGTTGTTAGTTCTCAATGATTTATGATGTAACCGAACATTATTGCTAAACGCAGGTTGAACAATTAGTATTTACATTCTTCTGACAATTATGTCACATGGAAATTTTGAAGATTATGTTCTTCAACTTCTTGAGATGATTTGACTTATTATTCAAGTGTATGGTAATAATAAATTAGTGACTGCTTAATATTTTGTTATTTTTATTTTTTTATTGCGTCTTTTGCATAATGGTTTGGTCATGGTCTGCTTGATTTGGCATATGAGATAATCCGATGAAAATAGTACATCGAACGATGAGATTTTATTAAATTTTTACATCGCAAAGACAAGTAACTGTATTGTTTGTTCAGGAATAAAATTTTCCGCTTTCTGGCTTGGTAATCTCCAACGTGTGAAGCGGGGCACGCATTGTTAGTAAAATCAATTGTCAAAGAAAACTGAAATATTATGTCTCGGTAAGTACTTCACTAGTGTTACTTGACCACTCTTTTAATTTTTTCGTACTTCAAAATCTCTTCTATGCTGTGATCTGCATTGCCTATTAATAAACACACACACGCACACGACACGCACACGCACACATTCATATGCACATCCAAGACCTACTACACTTATAGGCTTACATCAAAAAGATACTCGTAAGATAATTTATTAAAATAGGTAAAAAAATGTTTACTGTATTAGATATTTTGTCACGTACATTACTTAAACAAACAGATAATAAATATGAATGAACGTTCGTGCTTTTTCTTTTTGTTGTAATGTGACTACTCGAACACATGTTCCAGTTATCCAATAATGTTTGACACCGATAAGACTTCAAACAGAACTGGTTATGTTTTAATAGGATGTAATCACATATCTGACGAATGCACACACAAATGTTTGCTTATAATTGTTAAATAAGTTAAATGATTAAGATATAAACGCGTATACTTATGCACACGTGTATAAAACGCATTCAATTGAATTACGCAATAATCGTAAACCTTTTTAATTATAAATAAACAATTCAAAATTAGAATAATTTTTTATTTATCATTATAAGTGTAGTAAAAATTTTGTCAACAAAAAATTATTTTATTTTGTATTTTAACATATCCATTATAGCTGCAGATACTAAGGTAGTAAATATCATGTAGTAAATATGGAGATAACAGCATATGATTGAAACGGTCAAAACAAACTGATACTAGTTTACAGATCTTCAGTAAAATTATTGTCTGGGCCGTTGGGAGTGTGGTCCTCTTGTTATAAATCCAGACGCTTCGACTGCAGCTGCGGCAGTCATCTCAGCAGGGCTTCCGTTCTGCTACTCAGAAGAAGAGGACCACGGACCAACAGCCCGGACAATAATTTTACTAAAGTTGACTCCGGCCGTGAAAACTTTAACTTTATAATAATTTACTGATACTTTATAAATCTTCTGTATCAAGTGGTCGGACCGCCATCGGTTGCTATCCAATTGTACAAAATTCGGTCAGTTGCGGCCAAGGTGAAAATTTGAACCCGGTCACTTGGGACCCTGCTAATTACATTCGAAAACGTCGTCCTATCAGCTACAGACACGGACTGCGTCTATCAAAGGCTCGCGTATGGAATGGTAATACGTATGGTTGTTTCCAATGTTTATATACTCTTGAAACCAATTAACTTTCTCTGTTCATATTTTTGCATATTTAAACTCTATATCCATTCATCCATATTTATACTGACCCGTCTATGACAGATCTCTGCCCTTTCTTCTCTCGTCGTACATAGGCACCGAAACGGCGGCCATCGGTCGCCCATCGATTTGCGGTTTACTAAAAATATCACTCATGTGTCACACACATCAAAGTATTATGTGAGTATCTCCGCTCACAGTTAACGGTATACCACACGTGGGCCCACCACACAACAAAACTTATAATCCCCTATACCTATAATAACAAATTTCGTCACACCATTACTAACTACATAACTCAATAATCTGATGTTAGCTGCCACGGATTCGGTCAGTTGCGATCAAGTTGACCTGACGAGAACTGACAAAAACGTCGTTTCGTCGCAACTGACCGGGACCTAAGTTCTACCTGGAGTTCGTAGCATGTTCACGCAACCCATTCACTTGTCACCTCGAATTCACTATGCATTGTGTTCGTGTGAAATTGTTTTTTTGGCGCTATAACCATTTTGGTATGGTGTACTCTAAACAAACACTTCCTTTCATCGTCGACAACTTTTCTCCAGTTACGAATTCCATCTTTCTCTACATCTATCTTGGCATTCCTCTTCTTCCGGTTTTTCAAGTGATTTCCACTCGGTCATCCTTTGGTGCTTCTAGCTGACTCCATTCGATGAACATGCCCTAGCTCTTTTGTCGTCTCGAATTTTATGCGTTTACCTGTATTGTTTACGCGTCCTAAGATTTTTAACTAGAAGTTCATCCTGATTCAGTATGAACCGTCCTGTTCTGGGACCGATCCAAAGATCGTGCAGCGTAAGTCTGCTTTAACACACTTGCACTTTCTTCCACAGCCCTGAGTAAGATCCTTCCTGGTTTAGGATCCTTCCTGGAGCGGGTGCTTGTGTCATGTACACTGGAGAGAGCGATGAATTCCGTTGCTTCCATCTCCAGGTCCTCGGGTCCAAGGAATTCACCAACCACCTGAATTTGGAGATATACACGATGTGAGTGAAGGCATGCTGCATCAGCGGTGGGTGGCAGACGTGAAAGAATCGCAGCGTTGTTCGCCTGATCTACTAGCCCATTAAAACTTTGAAATCTGCTATCGTTCAAATGTTTGAACCAGCCGTTTGCCAGATTTTGGTGTACACTGCGTGAGTGAATTTTTTGCCGGCTTGTTCAACTACCTCACGTGTCGATGTTGGATCATTGAACACAGTGGGGATATCGTGGAAATGTTGGGTTCTGTTGAACAGTTGAATTATCTGCAGTTTTCCTTTTTCGAAGAAGGCCGACGTAGTCACAGCCACTCATTGCGTGAAGGAACAGAATTGATTTCCTACACTCGTGAATGATGGGAGAACTTTGTAAATCTTTCGAGCTGTAAAATCTTGTAGTATACATCTACATAAATTGTTTTTAGTTTACTTGTCTTTGTAGTATACTAGCCTTTCTAAACTCTACAGATTGTACTACACGGGTGTAGCGGTTACAGCTGCGTACAATGAAAGGAAAAACCTATGAATTTTCTAGAACATCTTGTCCTACATCCTCCGATGCTATTAGTGGGTTGTTGTAGAAAGAGAGTTGTACACAATGCACTAAAGTCAAGAATTATATTTTCTTATTAGAAGTAATTATTATGTGTATGTTTATCAGCAGATTTCAGTTGATCATATTTTGATGCCTTCCACTGAAAATCTTTCGTGTGCAGTTCTAACATATTTTGTTTAGTTCTTTGTAGTCGTCCGCTGCGCTTTTTCTCTTTTAAGTCTGTCAGCGTTTACAGTTGTCTTTTTTGCCTTCTAGTTTGTGTTTTCAGTTCATCCTAAAACATATGTAACCTATATGAACATAGCTTATACCTGTTTTGTAAAAACAGTATAGTAAATTACATATGGCCAGAAACAGAGAAAGAGGAAAGCCTGCATTTGCAGTGTGAAACTCTCTCTCTCTCTCTCTCTCTCTCTCTCTCTCTCTCTCTCTCTCTCTCTCTCTCTCTCTCTCTCTCTCTCTCTCTCTCTCTCTCTCTCTCTCTCTCTCTCTCTCTCTCTCTCTCTCTCTCTCTCTCATATCGTACGTGTGAGCCGTAACCCAAGATAAACAGTTGGGACTGCGCCTTACGGATCGCCTAAAGGAGAGAAGATGTTGAAGAAGGTAAAAAATAAGAAGAAGAAAAATACAATTTATTCTTGAGACTTGACTTATAAAATTTTATTTTATTTTTATATACTCTGAAAAATTTCTTTCTATTACTCTTCTTACTACCTTTGCAGTCGTAAGTAAATTATTTGTTTACCCAAATAATATTTTCCATTTTCCTCCGTAACTAATTTCAAAACTTCAGTAAGATTATTTTCCGAGTTGTTGGGTCGTGGGCCTCTTCTTGTAGAGCCAAACGTTTCAACTGAAGCTGCGCCAGTCATCTTCAGTGGGTCTTCTGTTCTGCTCCTCTGAAGGCGAAGATAATTTTACTAATGGCGAGTCTGGCCGTGAAAGATTTAATGTTACAATTTAAAAACTTTTCAAAAATCATACTTATTCGGTATGTTTATGATTATTATCATAAGCATAATTTTGGGCCCATCTTGGGGGGGGAGGAGGTCAGAGTGAAGCGGATGGTCTGTTTTGGCATAGTAAGCAAAGGGGAACTTGTTCTGCTCTGATGATGCTGCTGCTGCTGCTGCTACTTGGTAAGTGATGATACTTCTACTGAAGAAGAATATAATAATAATAGTGAAGGTTATCACGCTTGTTGTTTATTTATTTTCAAATAAATTAAGCGGAGTTACTCCTTTAATCTCCATCTTCCAGCACTTTAGCGACCCACATATCAAAATTAATAGCCACAACAATAGAGTTTATTGAATCTACGTACACTTTTGACCCACTGCCAAACCTGACCCGGGTAATAAGAATTTTAATAAGAATAATAATAATAAGAATTTTTATTATAAATTAAATAGGTTGGTCAGTTTATTGAAATAATTAGAATTATGCCCTGTGCTCACTGGTAGGTATCTAGGATGTTCTAAATTTCTTTTATTTTTATGTTTTTATTACTTGAGATATTAAAAGTTTGTATTAATGATTATTTGTGAGTTTCATCTAATCGATTCTCTTTATCTGATTTGAGTTCACTGACCTATTTAACTCGTTTAAATAGCACGGTTTGTGCCAACATAAGTGCTGCCAACTTATTCTTCTGGAGTTGAAGTAAACACTAAGGTTCAAAGTTTATTATAAAATGTTAATTATAATAAAATAATACGTCATACACCATTAATTCTTTTCAGTTTTTCGTTTATTTTCATTTAAAATTTTATTCTTCTACATTAAAATGAACATTTCTCATAATATGAATTAACCAGGCTTGTTGTATTGATAGCTCGACAGTTGGTAACATGAGTTCAAAAATCTCAGAGATGTAGGCTATGTTACGTTTTGAAATATAACCCTTATGAGTTCTTTTGACCACAATAATTAACAAAAAATGCCTTTTTTGAAGAACAAACTATTACAATTTAAATTAAAATTATAAAACAATAAAGTAAAACCTAAAGTGACGAACAGTTCGTATTTTCGTACAGTGTCCGGTGTCGGTGTTAACCTAGTTTGGCTAAGTTATTTAATTAAACATTGAATATAAAAACAAAATACTATAGTTGCACATGAAATAATATTAATAGTGTTAGTGTTTATCAACAGTGATGATGTAAACATAAGTTCACAAGTGTCTATTACAAGTTACTATGGGATCGTGCTCATTATTTATTAAGTTCGTTATAAATTCTCAAAATAAACACTATACTTTCCTTTTCTTTACATTTTCTTTATAATTCACTGTTATTAATTATTCACTGTAATGTCCTTTAATGATTAATACCACTTCACTACGCTTGACGTTCACTGTTGGGTTACATTCCCCTTTTGTAGGTTAGACTGGGTTGTTTACACTACCATAACCTCAATCAGGATAAAGACTTTGGTGACAAGACTATTTACATTTTTTGTATCACAAAGGAGTCGTTCTTTACTGTATGATGACCGGCGAAAGACTGATGCGTTGCCGTTGCATTATGGGTTAATTCACCTGACCGGTGAAGGAATCTGATTGGCTGAATTATTATATATTTTCGTTTTTAATGACAAAAATTCCGTTTTCTGGTTGATGCTCATCAAGAGACGCTAAGTTAAGCGTCCCTTTTTTGATCAAATATATTAAAAAATCTTAAAACTGACATATCTTTCTTACGCTACTCACAATTAAAAATATATTACTACCATTAATCACCATTTTTTATGCTGATCATTTTGAGACCTTTCAAGGCATGGTTCTGTTCAATAATAATAAACTAACAATTTTCACAGATTGATTTAGTCTAGTATTTTCTATAAAAAATTAATTTTTCTGTTGCATCATTTAATTCTTAGTTGTAGAATTGGGTTTACTTTAACATTATATGGTTTAACAATAGTAATAATATTTATAAACATTAATTTATTATAAAAACTTAGTATTGCCATCTAGGCCTAATCATGTCCATGCTCATTGGGACCTTAATTCCTTTCTCAAACTAAAATTACTTAATCCTTAAGTAACGACTCTTAATTATTACTTATGATCTACTTGAGCTTTTACAATATATTTGATACTTCACTACAAGCTTTTTTCCTTGTACTGTCCATTATAAACTTCCACATTAGCTGTATGAAAGTATAATTAGTGTTTGTCAAAGCTGACAACTTATTATTAACATTATACCTGGTCAATTCTTGACATTTCTCATTATTAACTTCTTACTCTACTAACATACATTCTTTTATAATCTATTCTATATCATTTAACAGGTTTTATTTACATAAATTGTTATCATTTTTCCTACCCAGTACATGTAGGCTTTTGTCTCATCAGTTTCTTACTATTTACATTATTACTTAGTTTCTAAACATCAATAGTTAATTATACTTGTCTTATTTATTATTCTGTTTGTTGTTCATACTTTTTATCATGGAACAATTTATCTTACTTTTTTCTTTATTTCTTTATCTTGCTTTAACATAGACATATGGTGCATAACCTAACTTTCATTATAACACTTTGTATACAATTAAAACTGTTATTATTCACTTATTTTATACTAATCATTCTCTGAATGGTTTTAGTGACTTGATTCACACTCAGATATGATTATTCTCTGACTCTTTATTTCTTTTACTTCAAATTTTATCTAGTTTATAAATTTTCCTGATTGGTATACCATTTCAGTTCTGCTGTATATGCTTTCACCTATTTATTACAACATTACATATGAAGTTTACTAGAGTTATTTTTATTAAGTTCCAGATAGTTATATTTGGTATTTTGGTCTTATCTTTTATTTTACCTTTATCTTAAATTTACTATTTAACACAGATTTTACATTATACAGGTTTCTTACTTATTTATTATTCTGTTCTTCATTATTAGGATAAGATAATTAGTTAGGTTAGGGTATATTCTTTATGTAGAGGGAAACATAACGTTACAATATATTTAGAGAAGTAGAGCCGTGCTCATTTTCGTTTCAATATTAAAGTGTTCCAAGTTCGTAGGGCAAATAAGCCATTGTTTGTTTACAATGCATGCATTATATTCCAGTTTGAATTTAAGAATTAGTGTATAAAAACAACAATCATCTTGAAATATTTTAGTTAAATCCGTTAAACATTACCCTTACAAATTTCCTTGTAGGAAATAATAATAAGAAGACTACCCGGAACAATTTTTGTTGTAAACTAATCAGACGATTATAAACAGACTGTATTGTATTTCCAAGCTTGGAAACCTCTTCTGTATTTGATACTTGGTTTTAGTTCAGTTTTGATTCTTATTAATTATTTGATTAAGTTTCTCTTTGAGTCTTGTTACTTTCGATTTTAGATTATAATAATTGAAAATAGAATTTTATGAAATCTAGAATACTGCAGAGCAAGTGCTCTTTGTAACTATGATTATAATTATTAGGTGACAACGCTAATAATGTATTTTCTAGTTTTTGGACTATAGGTCGTTATTTTAGAAGTTATCAGCCGTTGTATATCCTTCCTGTAGGCCGTATAAAAGCTTTCATAGCTTACAATTTTCTATTATTTCCGTATTTGATAAATATTCCAGTAGTAATGATAATATTGTAATAATGTAATATATAATTGCTGACACTGGTGTAGTTTTAGGAAAAGGCGATGAAATATGTTTTGTATTGATTCACGACGTGAGTTATTGTTATGTAAAGTCGGCCCGATTTGAGGTTTGTTTTGATCGTGTAAGTTGCCACGAAGATCACGTAACAAAATTTTAGCTTGTATTAAAACTTTTGTGCTTCTAATCACCACGTTTATCCATCCCTGAGAGTGTTGGAAATACGAAACATAACGAAGAAATGCAAAATGATGAGGAATCTTTTCTTTCGTTCCTAGCTGACTGGAATACACAATAATAAACCTGTTTACGATTAATAATCTGTGATAGTATGGATGGAAAGCCTGAACATTAACCAGCAAAGACGAGCAACATTTAAGAATATTTGAACGAAAAGTCTTGCAAAAAATCCTTGGACCTTTACAAACTAAAGAATGGCTATTGGAGGATTCGAATGGACCATGAGCTGGACGTACTGATTCAGGGTGCCGACATAGTTCGGTTTATTAAGAGTAGCAGGCTTGAATGTCTGGGCCACGTAAGAGGAATGGATGATAGAAGAATGGCTAAGAGAATTGCAGACTGAGACCGGTAGGATAAAGAATTAGAGGCACACAAGGAAGAGATGATTGGATGACGTTGAGGATGATTTAAGATGTATAAACGTGAGGAGCTGGAGTCGGATGTGTAATGTGAGGACGGAATGGAAGAAAGTCATTCAGCAGGCTAAAACCCACGCTAGGTTGTAACGCCAGAAAAAGGAAGGAAGTACTCTGTGATAGACTGGATGGGATTATACTGCATCAGAGAGAGAGAGGGGCAGAAGAAAAAGATGGAGAGTGTATGCATCTGCAAGAGAAAGATGTTGAATTATATAAGAATTTAATAAAACATTAAAACACTTACATTAGTATTAGTATAACAACTAATTTAACAAGAAGTGGCAGATGAGACTGCAGTTAATATAGAAGAATTAAGTACTCAATTTCAGTGACTCGATATCTTAAAGCGTTTTTATCCAGTACACAAACATACAGTAGAGTATTAGAACAACCTTACTTCTTCACTTATTTCAAGGTTCAACGTATTTTTTGCAACGAATAACAGTCATAATACAGATATAATGTACGGTAGAATTTAAAATGAAAATAAAAATATTCTGCTGTAAAATACTGCTATTCTTATTGTTGGCAAACGAAGGTTGCAAAGGCTACTTAAAATTTTCATTAGTAATATTCTGTTAATTTTGAATTGCCATGGAGACATGCGTGCTTAAAAAATTATTTAATGAAGAAAGTTGTGTTAGTGGTTAAAATCACAAGCAGAATTATCACTGTTGTACACCACTATATAAAAATTATTCCGATTAGAGCTTTCAAGCTTCACAGCTCATCGTCAGATCGGATATGAAACAAATAACCTGAAAACAAACCCCTTCACCCTCACCCCACTCCATCCTGCTCACACACAACAAGCTATAATTCAATGTCCCTTCCCCACCCTCAGCCCTGTCCCACCATCTGGACAGTTACATATTTTTCTAGCAAATTCCTTGTGTTTCAGTGTTGTGTGTGTGTGTGTGTGTGTGTGTGTGTGTGTGTACATTCCTTTTAAACCTAGTATTTCTCTCCACACATGTGGGCCAGTCACACACCCTTATTTTAAAAACAACTAATTAGTCCTATGCTATTTAATTCTCAATCTTATCTATAATTTATAATCTTTTCTATCTTTACTATAATTTAATTTATCTATAACCTCTACCATTTACTTCTTAATTATGTTATAAAATATTTCTTCATTATCAAATTTAATTTTAGTATTAATTAAATTGTCTAACCCTTTTTCTCTTTCTTTCATAATTTCTAACTCCTCCCTAACCTTCCTTTCAACTGTGTTATTTACTACTTTTACAATTTCGTAGTCTTCCAAAGGATTAACAAATAATAAGGATAAAAACTTACAATTTAAAGAAGAGATAGGAGGTAAGAAAATAAATTACTTAGATTTAAACATAGAAATTAAAGATAATGAGAAACTACAGTTTGGGATATTTAGGAAAGAATCGTATTCGGATATAATTATGCCAAGAGAGTCTTACCACTCTTATAGATATAAAATGGCAGCAATCAATTCATTTTGTTATAGAGCTCAGAAGTGTTTAAAAGAGATCGAATCAAAAGATATTGAGTTAAAAACGATAAAGGGAATTGTAAGGAATAATAACTATAACACCAACATAGTGGATAAAGTTATGAAAAGGGTTAACACACAAAAATCTAAAATAGATCCAGAACAAAAGAATTATGCAGGGTCATTGACATACATAGGTTCACGTACTAGAAAAATTATAAAATGTTTTAAAAAATCCCAGTATTACAGAAAAGTGGAATTTATAAATTAAAATGTAAAGACTGCAACAAAATGTACCTAGGTGAGACAGGCCGAAAATTAGTATGCAGGTTGTCTGACCACAAACGTGGAGAAGGTAATAGAACAACGAATTCGTTATATCCAAGACATTTCATAGAAGACAACCATAAGTTTGTTAATCCTTTGGAAGACTACGAAATTGTAAAAGTAGTAAATAACACAGTTGAAAGAAGCTTAGGGAGGAGTTAGAAATATTGAAAGACAGAGAAAAAGGGTTAGACAATTTAATTAATACTAAAATTAAATTTGATAATGAAGAAATATTTTATAACATAATTAAGAAGTAAATGGTAGAGGACAGATAGATAAGATTGAGAATTAAATAGCATAGACTAATTAGTTGTTTTTAAAATAAGGGTGTGTGACTGGCCCACGTGTGTGGAGAGAAATACTAGGTTTAAAAGGAATGTACACACACACAACACTGAAACACAAGGAATTTGCTAGAAAAATATGTAACTGTCCAGATGGTGGGACAGGTCTGAGGGTGGGGAAGGGACATTGAAATAGCTTGTTGTGTGTGAGCAGGGTGGAGTGGGGTGAGGGTGAAGGGGTTTGTTTTCAGGTTATTTGTTTCATATCCGATCTGACGATGAGCTGTGAAGCTTGAAAGCGCTAATCGGAATAATTTTTATATAGTGGTGTGCAACAGTGATAATTCTGCTTGTAAAAAATTATTATCTTCCGCGTTGCCAGAAGTCTCACAAATGAGCAATGAATTGTTTATATTCATGCAGGTAATGTCAAGCTGATGTACAGACTCTCGCCTCCTTAAGATGTTATTGCTTCAGTCACAGATTGTGAGTATGTTTAGAACATCGCACCACATTCTTTGATAAGGAAAGGAACCGTTTTACTAAAATGTTTCTATTGAATAGGCTATATCATGGGAGTATACACAAACTATCCAGTAGCTAGAACTATCTGGATACACACAAGTCATCCAGTAACTAGAAGTTGTTGGTAGTCTTATTATGGGAATAGTAAGCTAATAAGGACAGAAGCTGTTCTTTGAAGCAAAATAATCTTCTTGTCCTCTGCTTTTTCTCCTTCTGGTCTGCAGCTGCTGCCGTATTGGGCCTACAGCTTGTCCACTACAACAATACTCTCCATACATAATTATACTCTAAAATGTATTAACTACTTTGCTGATTAGGCAATATTTGAGAAAATAAAAAATTATTGGCAGTTAATGTTGGATTAGTGCCTTTATGTTGGTTATATAACCTTATTGGTAATATACACGGAAAAGCAATTGAAGGAGAATTTTTTCTGGCAAAAGTGTTAAAAATGGAAGGAGTCCAGGGTAGGAGAGAGAAAAACGCAGGTTCAAATTGGACTGAAGACAGGAAGATAAGACACAGTGAAAAGATGAAAGAATATTGGAGAAAAAGAAAAGAACAGAGAGTAAAGGAGTGAAATTGGGATGTGGTCTTTAGATGGCCGATACAACAAAAATTTATATATATATAGTCATACAGACATGCGCGCCTGTTTGTTGTATAGGTAGGAAATTAATAAACAAACTATCACTGTAATATGTTGAATTGTCTTCTAAGAGCGATCTAGTTGTATTTAAACATTAATCCAACTTATTAAATTTTAATTAATTTTTTTTAATTACAATTATAATTTGACACCACTTTTGTTAGGATTTGTTTTTTAATAATTATATATTCGTGAGGATATTAATTCAATTCAATCATCGTTGAGTTTGTAGAGTTTTTAGCACTTACCGCTGTACACTCAAGATACCGGTATTTTAAAGACCGTAATACTTAAAAGAATACCATGCATTTAGTATTAGCGTGTTAAAAGCGTACTCTGACTGAACGGAAAGAAAGTGCGCATTGAAGTGTAAAGCACACACGCAGCAAAGTCGCCGGAGTTTTTGTTGTCCCGTGAATAAAACACTGCTTAATGATATGTTTTATATTTAAACGTTGTGCACAATAAAGTATATTTTATTTTACAGTGTGTGTGTGTGTGTGTGTGTGTGTGTGTGTGTGTGTGTGTGTGTGTGTGTGTGTGTGTGTGTGTGTGTGTGTGTGTGTGTGTGTGTAAAAGACTATATGACTCGTTTTGTGTTACCCAAAGACGGGAATTTCCGTATTTGTTAATTTCGAATAAATGTTTTAATTTATGTGGTACAAAATAAATATGTATTGGAAATGTACTCCAATATTTATATATAAATTAGAATAAAGAGATAAGCAAATTTTGTAAGTAACTGCTAACAGAATTTTTGCTATCAAAATTTGCCGTAAGAATTAGTTCATCCAATATTTAGTCTTAAGTTGTCTGCAAAGAGTATTTCACTTCTCCCGGAGGTTCCGATTTCTTTGAGAGTCATTTATATTGGCTTACAGAACTTAAACTAGGGTAGAAGAGCGGCATTTTAAATTATTGTAAAAAAATAGGATCGCTCCAACGATGTTCTCCTACCAAATGTTATTTTGCAAAGATCTGCAGCAGTGTTCCCGTCTCTCGCAGACGAAGAAAATATTTTTTTAACAGATTAAGTAAAGGTGGACAAGGCGGCGAAGGAAGTGGTGTCGCTTAGTCGGTTAATGGCCAACGTCGACGGCCGGAACCGAAGAAGAAGAAGACTCTCAAAACATCATCGGCGGCTCCCGGGGGCAGTACAAGCATTCTTGTGACTCTACCTTTCCAACATTCTTCTGGTAGAACCAAAAATACATGTGCGGAGACAAGAACTGGATGAGGTAATAGTCGATCTCCCCGTGCCTTCTCTTCGTCCACGGCTGCGCTTGTTTGAGCTTCTGGTCCAGTGACCTCACTTTACTTGCCCCCAACCTCTCTGTCAGATCTCTTGTTTACATCTTTGATTCTCGGCGTGCAGCTTCATTACCCACCTCCGGCTTCGAATTTTTCTGGTAGACTATCTTACGCTTCTTGGCGAGAAGTTCGATCGACATTACTTGAGCAACGACCAAGTTAGCCGGCTTACAACCCGTGCGTTACGCCGATACTCCTGAAGAGCACTTCGTCTTTACACCTGGGCTAGTTTCTTTCTGTACACCTAACGTTTCAGGAAGTCTTCCCACACTTCCGCTCCATAGAATAAGACTGACTGGATACCTGCCATCGAAAGTCTTTTTACACTTGAATTCGGGCCGCCATTGTTGGTCATGAGCCGACTAAGCGACATCACTTCCTCCCACTTTCTGTCCACCGTCGACCTAATCTGTTCAAAAAAGCCAAAGCTGATCTCGGAGTCAATCATCACTCTGATATACTTCACCGCTGGCTTTGATTCGACTACTTCGTATCGGGATAAGAGTGGGAACTCTTTTCTAGTTCTAAAGTGCAAAGTAGACTTTAAGGTTTTACTTACCATTTGTCCGAAGAAACACATGCGACTGACATATTCAGACCTAGATAGTGATGGCTCTGAACAGTTGGCAGAGACTACGATAACGTGATACGTGGTGTAATACGGATCCGACGAGAGATAAAAAAATTAAACAAAAAACAAAATATTTATATTGAGGGGACATTAGTATAACATCACACGGAGCACAAATAATGTGACTTTAAACATAATTTAGGAAAAATTTCGGAAACGAATTCGCAGAAAATGTGTAAAGGTGTTTTCAAACAGACTTACGTGAAAAGACCGTAGGCTATAAGGAACTAAGGAATAAAGAGATACGGAGACGCATCTGTCAAAAACTCTTTTGAAAACAGAACTCTGAAAAGGTATTCATAAATAATAATCGTGTGCTTGAAGAAACATATCTATAAAGAATTTAGCCACAGGCTATCTAAACAGAACGTACAGATTTCCAGAAATTCAAATTTTTTAAAACATAATAATATTTTTTTTTTGTGTAGAAATTTATATTTTCTTTTGCGGATAAAAATGAAACGTTATTTACGACTAGAGATGTGTAAAAATGGAGTACACGATGCTGTGTGAGGTCAGCGTTCTTCTGACACACACGACAGCATAAAACCAGTGGGCGTAAGAAGTTGGCGTTGGATCAAAGAAGTGCTTTGTGGCACGTCGCTTATACGTACTTCCCTCAATGTTTGTCGACGAATCGGTGCTCTGTAGATGTTGATCTGCGCTGCATATTGAATATGTATGCCTCGTAAATAAATAACACTTCAGGAAAAAAATTATAATGCCTGGTAAAATATCCATCTGTTCAATAATTAAAACAGAATAGTTAAAACTGTCTGCCAACATTACTTTCAAATTTTAAACTGCCTTCACAACTTTTGTAAGCTATATTTGCAAAATAACTTTTTATTGTTATTAGTAATGTATATCTATAAAAGTATTAGTAAAGGCCTATAAACATCTATTAAAAATTTAATAGCTATGACTAGCGTGTAGACATTATTTAGACATTATGGTTGTAGGTGTAATTTAACTAAAAAATCAATCCAGTAGTTCGAATTTTAGTGTTCATTGTATTCATAATTAAAAAAAATTATAATGATTATCTGTTTTACAATTGTCATATTATGTTTTAAAAAATATTAGAGTAATTGGGGTTTTCGTACTTTATTTTATAACTGGAAAATTGTCTGATATTGAAATTTATCTCATGATAAATGTATTTCGTTCAAAACAGTAAGCGAGTTATGCAGCTCAGGAATTTGCTAGTTAAATATGTAATGTTGTGTATATATATATATATATGTGTGTGTGTCTCTGTGTGTGTGAACATGAAATCGGTATTACTGTTTATATAAATACTATAGTTAACTGGATGGAAGTAGTACCGTCAAGGTCACACCGCTTACTTACAGCGTTGCCACTAAGCAATAGTTTCCCTTTCTTCTGATAAACTAGTAAGTAGGCCTACTTAATGTAAAGGGCATAAGAAAGTGATTTTTAAATTGAATATTTACTTTTTTTGTTGTCAATGAGACTTCCATTAAAATCACAATAAAAATAATTTTTTGTACTTTAAACTGTTGAAAATTCTAAAATCAATGACAATAGAAGACTGAAAAAACAACAACACATTTTGAAGGTTCATAGTTACCTCCAGCAGACATTTTATAGATAAACATTTAATGGTATCTTAAGTAAAAAAATATGTTAAAACCTTACGAGTATCACACAGTTGTTCTGATTTTGTAAGATATTGGATTACACTATCCACAGTGTAATGTAGGATATTTTCACTGGTTAACTTGCGTTTTACTGTATTTTTTACGTAACATTTTGCAGTGAGAAAGTTTCTAATACATGCATTAGAATAGATTGTTACATTGTTAATAACTGTTAATAATAATTAAATCACAATTAATACAGTGTTAATAATTAATTAACAATTAATTTCCATAACTTATACATAAAATTCAATGCAATGTGTCAACTATAGTTGGAACGAATTTTCCTACGCATCGTGTGTCTTAAGCTTGCCTCGTTTAATTACTGAAGAAACACCTCACTATTCGTGACTCCGAAAAATATTCTATTTTTATTTTCTGCGCTGCTGTCATTAATAATTAAGTAAAAAAGTCAACACTATAGTATATAACGTTACATGCACAAGTAGCATAAAAGTAATAGTATGTATAAACTCGAAAGCGAATTGAATTTCTTAAGTAAATAAGGATAATTTTATAAAAAACAATACGAATTCCTTATGAAATAAATTATAAATTCCTTATTCATATATTAATATGTTATAAATATGGAGTACTGTAACTTAAATGGGATTGGCTATTGCCACAAAAGCGACAATTTTGTTTACAGAAATTGCTCAGTCCTATTTATCTTTGTGCAATGGAAGAAAGGTAGTAGCGCGGCCAGTTGACATACACAGTTTTGAGAGGAGTGTAAAAATGACAAAGGCCTTCATAAAAGTGTCAGACAGCAATATTTACCGAAAAGACATGTCGACAGGGTATACGCAATTAACATACCAAAAGTGTACATATACCTAACAGTACTTCCGAACCATATGGCTTAGGAACGAGCGTGCAGAGAACAGAAACAGGTTCCTTTACAAAAGGGAAAAGACCGTGAGTTTGAAAAACTTAAAGGGACAACAGCAGGCAAGGTCAGCGTTCTCAGACAACTGTCAGAAAACTTTAAATAAGTAAGTTCACTTACGTATCACTGCTAAAACGCTACACAATGTAGTAGTCGGCACAACGCTGGGCGAGGGGCGTGGAGGTGACAGGGAGAAGCAGTGAAAGTGAGTGACCTTGACGGGACTACTTCTATGCAGGGTCCTCTAGTGTTGGTAACCGTTATTGAACTGAATGCCTACCCATACGTGTTTTTCGTACAGTTGTGAATCCATTTTGCGTTAAGCGCCTGAATGATGGAACGCAGCGCAAGGAAGCGTTTGATCAGATAAATGATTTCCACTGCTTCGATACGTTTAAATATATTTGTTGTATTTCTACAAACAATCGGGTCATACACTACTAATTATTACTTTACTTATAATTCTCTCTTATTTTTATATTTCGTATGATTGGAAACTGAATACAGTGATGTTGGCAAACTTTCTTTTTAATGATACTTCTGATGAACATTTGAGTCACTGTACGTAAATATACTGCAGAACTTATTTTTTACCGTAAATGAATACTTTGTATCTGCATTTGTGTAAGAACTTATTTTTTTAAACGAAATGTAAAATTATTTATAAGCATAAGGGAAATTTTTTTAATGTAATAATATGATCTGTAATGATTCAATAATCATGAAATTTTGATAAAATATATCAAATAAAGTTAAAATATTTTATTTATTTAAAAATATTTAAATAAAATATTTTTATATTGCTTGCATTATTAAAAACAACATATAATTATAAAATATTTATGAGATAGGTGTTTATGAAATAAGATTATGGTGGACTAATCAAGAAGTGTTTTATTCTGGTAGTGGTCTAGTTTGGAATGATATATCGGGAGTGAGATATTCGACGTTTAAAGTATTTTGGTGCCAATAGTTTTATTGAAGATGATGGTGGTGTTGGTGGTATGACAATGCGATGACACTAAGTGTAAGTAATGATTAATTATTTCACATCACAATTTCTAACTGGTCAAGGCCTGTTCCGGACTTACCTATATAGGATGGGAAAGCATACAGAACAGACTACATTTTCAGCAAACAGGAATTAGTCAATGTGCACCACACAATTTTCACGTGTGACAGATGGAAAAATGAGAGGCAAACCCTGAAAAATTAGTAGGGTAGATCTGCAGAGCTGACACCACTGGGTTTAGGTAGAGAAGGTTCTAAGGCAAAAGAAAGAAATAGAAAATGATCTTGCTAGGGCCTCTGACAGAATAGCAGAAAGCAGGTAACGTGGACTCGATGAAGGTTTATAGACGAAGAACAAATGGCGCCACCTTCAAATACTGTAAAAGCTGAGTTCCGACGTGGATCTATGCCGTGGGTAATAGGGTTTGTGGATTTTGGTGGATGCGAATCCCACAAACCTTAGGTGTGCGGACCTTCCTGCCGCAAACATTAGTTTTCCACAGTTTCCTAGTAAAAAATATTATTATTATTATTATTATTATTATTATTATTATTATTATTAGTAGTAGTAGTAGTAGTAGTATCATTTATTGCTTAAATATAGTCATTGTGCCATGATAATGTTTGTGGAACTGCATGAAGGCAGTGTTTAAACTTACATGTGCTCATATTTTCCTATTTAAACAAACACATTAAATTTGTAAAGTCATTATAGTAGTTGCAAACAAACATATATGCAACACAACTGCAATCATGTAAAATGTTTGTTTATATTAATTTTTTAATACGAAACAGTGTAAAACTTAATATTTGAATGTTAATAGTATATTGTTTTTAGTATCTAGCTTCACTTATTTATTTTTGTATAAATACTAGAAACAGGAATTTTATCAACAATAACGACAACAACAGCGTCATAGAAAAATTTGTCGTCGATGAAATTGATATATTTATATCACTTTTATTTCCCAGAAAAAAACGAGCAAGAAGTGTAACCAATACAAAAAGTTTAAAATTGTACGCAGTTGCGAAATGCCTACGAAAAATATCTAACATAAAGCGGGTGACAAAAATAATAAAATATTATTTGCTTATAATTATAATTTAATTTAACAATCAGGCAAATCAGAATTTTCTACTATTGTTTAATTTTCTACTTGGTGGAAGGTCTAATTTCGCTGCATAAGCATAATTACAGATTGAAATCATCTCAAGTTTTAATACAATTTAACTTTATCACAACTGGAGTATTCTTAAGGTATCTCGGCATGTCTTTGTCATACTTAGTTGACTCATATCTCTTTCTTTTCGGAAAAACAGGATTATAAGTGGATAAATGTATTTTCCATACGTAGGGACAGAGACCAATGGTGTTCAGTACAATACTATAAAAAAGGATAGCCAGGTTACGTCCTGACATAATATGTACTGGTGAGGCAGTCTGTTAGTATTAAAAATCCATATATATATATATATATATATATATATATATATATATATATATACATACACAAACTACCAGGTATCTGATAGTGGAATGAACAAATTATTTCGTGGAAATCTAATCTAACTAATTCATCTGTTTGTAAAGGTCAAAAGTCAACGATGAAATAACTCGTCAGGAGGCAATCGTGACTATTCTACATACACAGAAATAGATTTTTTCACGCAGTTTTTTGACGTCCGCGACTTTTTTTGTAAATGTTGGCTGTTATTATTTACAGAGGCTGGACTCAATTTGTTTTGCTTTTGATGTTTACAGGTTTATTTGGCTGACCTTTTAACGTTTTGTTTATTGAGGATATCGCGTAAAATACTGAAGGGTCAAACGTGTCATAAGGAAAACGTAGTCATATTGTTAATTCATTTATGCTAAAAAATGAGTAAGCTCTCTCTCTCTCCCTCTCTCCCTCTCTCTCTATCTATCTATCTCTCTCTCCCCATCTCTCTCCCCATACGCGCGCACACTTTATCGAGTATTGTATCATGTTTTAAGATTTTTTTAACAGAGAAGTCAAATATTTTTATGAGATAAAGACTGTTAATACGTTTGTAACAAGGCTGATACACAGGCGTATCTGTACGTATGTACTATTAGATTTGTGAATGTTTGTCAAGAGTTGTAATCGGGGTAATGAAACAGACAAAGCCTAACTACATTCCTACACGAAACTACGAAACACTAAGTAGAAAAGTTTACTATACTCAATTGACAGAACACAAGCAGTTAACAGAGTGATGTTTGGTAACACCATCGACTACTGTATTATAGTAACGGATTATAAATATTATTGAGCAAGTTATAATAAAAAAACCGTATTTTGACAAATGGAATGTTATAATTTTGTTACTTTATATATAATGGTATAATTCTGTTATCGCGTTTATATCTGTTACTTTTTACGGGTAAACTGTTACTTGTTTGTTGGTGATTTTGGGGGTTTTCTCGCTCTGTTCCTTAAAAGGAGTTGATGAAAATGCTTCGGTCTTCGGAAGGAAGCCCTTCCTTGTTTTTGTCCTTAGAAGGACTGAAGCAATCGTTATTACCCTCAGAAGTGCCCTTCCAAAGGCTAAACGTCCCCACCGACGACGCTTAGTTTCAATTATCACTGCAGAAACACGGAGAAAGAAGCCAAAATAATGAAAACACACACACACACACACACACACACGATTATTTATTTATGTTATTGTATTTATTTTATTAAAATTAATTAATTTTTTATTTAATTTCTATAGGTTAATTTATTTACAATCTATTCCACTTATATTTAAGACATTTCACGCAACTCTTCGATCACTTGCTATCATCATAGATCTAGAGTTTGATATAGTTAACTTTAAAACTATAATAATATAAATAATATTTTTAAAAATTTGGACATTCGCTCTGTTTCACTCATGACCGTTAATAATTAAAAATTTTTTAATTTACCCAGTAAAAGTTTAGCAAGAGTTAACCTCTTTCACAATGCTCCGTTAAAGTTAACGGGTTAATATAATTGGCTAAATAAAAGAATATTTGTATTTTGACTGTTCGGAGACTAAACGCATTCAGAAACCTTAAAGTTTTCTTCGGCGTCAAATTTATGTACGTTGTTCTTCGCCAAAAAATAATTTTTTCTGAATTTTAAATAAAATAGACCTACACATGCAAAAAACCTATTTGGTTTCTGTGTCAGTAAATACAGTTTCAATGTTAGTGTTGTGTTTATTGTTGAAAAAATACTGTGAACACAAAACTAGTTACACGAAAATAATTATAATATGCTTTAAGTATTTTAAAATTTGTAATTTTTTCGCAAGTAAAAATAGACTATTCAGAACAAACAGAAACTGCATAATGAAAAGAAAAAGAAAATTACAAAATATACGTAACGATCGATTCCGGTTTGCTAAAGAAATTACAAAAGAAATCGATTCCGGTTCGCATATACAATTTTTAAGTTATTATATATACCTTTTAGTACGCTATTTCTTACACCAATCAGAAACAACTTCGCCAGTTATCGTGGTTCTATAGCCGTGCTTTTTCGTGTTTAACAAGCGTTAACTAACGGAATACGTACAACGCTGGTGAAAAATCCTTTAACGCCAGTTGACACAACGATCCGTTAGGAAGGAACTTGACATTCATTCGTGAACTGGTGCGTCAGTCGTTGTTGTACGTGTTAAATGTGGTCAGTGGCCTAAGGCATCCACAGCATAGGCCTACATTATCACGTCACACAAAAATTACATAAAAAATTCAGTTTAAAAGAAATTACTTACAATCACGTGTTAAACGAAATATAATAATAATAATAATAATAATAATAGTAACAATGATAGTAGTAGTAGTAGTAATAACAACCATAATTGTAACCAGGCAAATTTAGCTATACATATAATTTCTGTATGGCTAAAATGCGTGCGATTCCAGTTTTCAAAAAATGACTCTAACAGGATGGAGCGCCATAGAATTTATTGCTTTTAAACGTTTAGAGATGTATTTATTGAAATTAATGTTTTAAATTATGTTTCTATGTACTTAATCAATTCAATATGATAATATATATATGTTAAACCTAACTGAACGAGCTTAATTATTTTACGTATTAATAGTTTATTTTACTGAATTATTTCGCATTACTTAACACATAAGTATTGTACATGTATATCTACATATCTATCTGTATTTTAATATAACTATATGTCTCTCTGTCTTCGTATATATCTAGCTTTCCTTTTCTGTAAAAAGTAATTTTTTTTTTTTATTGCGAAGAAGACACTTACTTTCCAACACGTTTTTACAGTTGTGAAAACAATTACCTAATTTAGTTTGAAACCGGGCAGTGTTTCCTGTTTGTTTTCGGTAATGCTGTGTAACGGCGGCGCATACATTCTGCAGTAGCACTGTACTGCAGCAGATGTGTCGGCACGGTCTGCGCTGGCACAGTTTTTCATTTCCTTCTTGTCTTTCAGCGTCCTTGAAAAAGTCCGGCCGTGTGCTTAGTAGCTGGGTACTGCTAGGCTACTAGGGGCGGATCAATGCCAGGGGTGTAGCGGGGCTCCGCATTGCGGTGATGACGTCACACCACACTACTCTACATCTACCCTCATGCAACATGTTAGTTTTTCTTTGTGTCCTCGCTTTGCTTTTGTTTATTACTCTACTTTTTATATGCACGTACGATTCTTACGACGATAAGAATAAACATCATCGTGTATTTAAAATTTTAAATACTAGGAGCACAGACAGCGTGAGTGTCATGACGATGGGATTACAATTACACAGACATACACGTACACTGAGTCATTCACTTCTACTTCCATAAGAACGAGCATATTCGAGTGCAGAACGTTGCAATATAAACTTGTTACCAGTAGTGTCTCTGAAAAACAAATAGTTTACGCTATTTTGATAAAAACCTTTTTAAAAATAAGTTAATTAATTATGGTATAACTAAAGATATTTACAATAAAAAGAGCATATCTAAAAATGCAAAAATAAGGCATTACAGTATAGTAGTGAAGCCAGGACGCCTATATGCAAGTGAATGTCTAGCATTGAATTATAATTTAGACAAACTATAATTTTGGAAAGACGAATTATTAGGAAAATATTAGGCCCACGAAAAACTTCAGAAGGTTGTAAATTAAGAAGTAATAATAAAATATATCAAACCATAGAAAATATAACAGAAACAATGAGAAAAAGAAGACTATTATGTTTTGGACATTTGTATAGAATGGACGACAAGAGGTTAACAAAGCAGATCTTTAAATATCTGTGGGGGGAAGAAGTCAACATCAAGTTGGATTAAAGAAGTCCAAAAGGATTTAGAAAAAAATAATATACATGCAGAATTTTTTTGGGCAAAAGTGTTAAAAATGGAAGGAGTCCAGGGTGGGAGCGAGCAAAACGCGGGTTCAAAGTGGACTGAAGACAGGAAGAAGAGACACAGTGAAAAGATGAAAGAGTATTGGAGAAAAAGAAAAGAACAAAGAATAAAGAATTGAAATTGGCATGTGGTCCTTAGATGACCGATACAAAAAAAAAAGTTAATTAATACTCGTTCTCGAGCAAATAAGTTGAAACTAAAATTTTTATTTAATAAACGTTGTTTTGATTCAACATGGTAAAATTAAATTGAGTTTTTTCAAGTTTGTAAAATTCCGTATATCCGTAAAGCCAACCATGTTCGCGCTTCACAAGTGGGTGTACAAACCGAATTTTGATTTATTGACCTAATAGACGTTTGTTAAAATCGATTTTTAAGTAACTAAAATCGAAATTGCTTCACTGTTTCATTTTTAAGTATAATAAGCCGGTGTCGACGCGTTGATACCTTCTTTTCATTTGGAGTTTGTACACTAAAACACCCGCAATATATAAATAAAATTAAATACGATAAAAATGCCAGAAAACTAAAGAGGTTTCTACGATGAATGTTTGTGTCATTACAGAAACACGTTTAAAGAAGAAAATTAAAATAATGTTGTTATTCCCTTTACTATCTCTCAAAAAAGTGGTTTAACTACTGCTCAACTATGCTTATGTTTTAAATCAGAAGCTTTGAGTGTGGATTCTTCGCAAAGTTTTTTAATAGTAACATTCTTGTGGCAAAGCTTTGTACGTATTTGATATAGTGGTCTGTGTCTGTTAAAACTTAAAAAGTAATTTAAAAAAATATATTTAAAGCTTTTAACTCTCTCTCTCTCTCTCTCTCTCTCTCTCCCTCTCTCTCTCTCTCCTTCTTACCTCACGCTCTCATCGCCCCCCCACACACACAAACACAGACTCGGTTACTAAAAGTTTACACATTTAAATGGAAAATTGAAATGAAGTGAGGGAAAATACGTGCCAACGTGATTGAATACAAATAAGAAAAAACTGAATATTTTTGTTTAAGTAGAATTTGCATTGTCATGTTAGACGGTATTCGATCGACATGGATCTAAACGAAACCAAACAAAGGAGTTAACAAACAAAAGCATCAAAACTGTAAACAGTTCCAATGGAAAGAGAAGAGTCAGAGACTTCTATAGATGAAAGAATAAATAAGTCAGAAAGACAAGACCAAAACTTGCTATGTGTACTCATAAAAAGTTAAAGGAAGCATTCTGCTGTGACGAGTTTTATATTATCTATTTAAATTTTGGACATTTCGCTTATTTTCTTAAAGCATGTAAATTTACTTGTATACGAATGAGGTAAATATGTGTCTTTCTTTGATCTTTCCGATAACTTTCAAAAATTCAAACTGTGCTACTCTTGGCGTTCAATGAAGTCTGCACTACACACTTATACCTAGTCCATCTCTCATCAGTTGCCAAGTTTTAACTTCAGCATCACATACACAGAAATTATGTATTGCGATGTACAGGTGTCGCATAAGATAAGTAGTCGGTTAAATCGTATATTGTAATGCTATCGGACTTATTAATGACATACTTACGAATTACACTATATTGATATAATACTGTTTATGAAAAAAACATACTAATTATTCTGTCTCTGTTGACCTGACTACAAATTAAAATTATTTTCTCGTACAATCTAATACATGGATATTTTATAAGTTCTTTTATCTCTTTAATTCATAAGTTTATTCAAGTTTTTAACAAAAATTAAGTCACTCCCCTTTATGACAAATGTCGATAGAGATGGTGATGATCCAGCCTGGAATACTGGTGTAAGTCGTTCACTCTGGATAGATACAGGTGTAGCTCCTCTTGGTGTCCGGTGTTCAGGTCGTTCTCGGGTTGAGAAATTCTATAAATTGCAGTTCACCGTTATTTACGTTTTTGTGTATTGAGCTTACACAATAGATCCAGTAAACTTCAAGCGTTTTTAATTCATATACGAATATCTTGTACTTTCCCGGATTTTCACTATTTAAAAATCAACTTGCAAACTTTCTAACTTGTGTTCGTACGCCTTAGTAGACCTAACGTCTAGACTTCGAGCGATACGTCTGCACGTTTACAAGTTCAGAGAGAGACTATACTCACTGACAAGAAATACGAATTCAATTGAAATTTTGGCTTATTTCTAGTACGCTGATGTCTAATTAAAATTCTTCTCTGCATCTGAAGCCAAGATGAAACTATTGTTGAATTACACTGTCCGAGAGCGAATTGCAGCTTGTCAAAAAAAACCAGTCTAATTTTATTACTTATCTCTTCTTCTGATAGTTCCTATCCGTTTTGGATGTTGGATATCATACAGGCTATTTTAACTTTCTGCACCGCTGTACGAAATAAGTCAGTTATATTCATGCTAAACCAGGTCCTTAAATTTCTCAGCCATGATATTCTCGGTCGCCCAACTCCTCTCTTTTGAAATACTTTCCCCTCTAGTATGGACTGCAATAAGTAAAATCACTGTTCATTTCTTATGAGAAGTCCTAGATACTGAAGATTTCTTATCTTCACTGTGTTAATAACTTCCCTATCTTTCTTCGTCTTTCTAAGAACTTCAACATTAATTATATGTGCTGTCCATGGAATGCTCAGTATTCTACGGTAGAGCCACATTTCGAAAGATTCCAATTTCTTAGTTGTGGCTTCAGTCAAAGTCCAAGATTCTACACCGCAGAAAAGGACCGAGAATACGTAATAGCGTAGAAGTCTCATCAATACTTATCTACAGGGTCATAAAACTTTCTTTAATAGAAAAAAGTCATATATTCAGATCTTTAAATTACAAACAAATACTGCTACTCCAAAGGTCTTTTTATTAGACGTATTCTGGTAAAAGTCTCACGTCAAAATTTTTATTGTAACAAAATTTATTTAGATTAATACGTTTTTTATTATTAACTCCTAAAAGAATTACATATTCTCGCACACGCGCACTCGCCACAGCCCTACGCATATTTCGCACCACTTCACAACACTAACGGCTTTTTTTACTGTCTAAACATTACTTAAAACTAACAATTTGAACATGTATCTTATTGTCTATTATACAGTGTCCAAACCTGTAGTCTTTACTTATACAAAGTTTCATTTCAACATGTTATCATATGATCAGGGTTCGATTGCTTATTTAAATGGATATTTAAATTACTCATTGCAGTATCTTTTTCGCATAACTTTAGCCTTTATTAAAACGACTACATTCAGTGAGACGTTAGAAAATACGTTAATCAAAATTGTAAGCAAAGTATTTAATACTCGTAGTCAGTCTAAGTTTACGACTGTGTTCAGATCAGATTGCGTACGTTTATTTTGAATAATTAAACGCTAATGCGGTTGTGACTAGCGTAGAAATATGTTTTAAAATTAGTAAATTCAACAATTGCTACTGCACAACAGTAATTTTTAAATTTAATTTGTTCGTATCAATGCAGAAGTTATAGTGTGTGTTTTTCTATTCATTTGCACACCGCGCGCTCAGCAGCATACGTTTCCATGTTCGTTAGCATCGATTTTAATCAGAACACATCATTAATCGTAATTAAATCTATTCAGTACGTACACTTCTCTGTCTGACTGTCTCTGTCTCTCACTCTTTGCTCCTCACTGTGTTCTCTATAACCCTTTATCTTGCTGTCCCTCTGTCGACGTAACGAGGCAAACGTCGTCTCTCTGTCTCACACACACATGCAGTTCTTCCCTTCCCCGTGCGTTCTGATTGCTGCCAATTACTATGTTGTGTTCCGAATAATCACTTGTGTCTGTTTACTGTGTTCTGTTTTCATCGTATGTTTTCATAGAAACAGACGCTATTCTTCAATTTCTATGCTACTTGTTATAATATTTTTCCTAATTTAATTGTTTGCAAATAGCAAGTAGCAAATAGTAAATAGTTGGTTGCTATTCTTAAGGAACGAAAAGGGATATTATTTATAAACTTCTTTATCTGTGGGCAATAACATTATTCTTGTGTGAGACCTACTGGTATACTTCCAAAACGAAAAACCTATAAAGCATTATCTAAGAGCTTATTCCAAGGCATTTCATTAAATAAAAGTTTTAAACCCATGGCTCTCACAATCACACAAAGCCGTTTCAGTAATGTCATCAAGAAAGCGCTTTGCTTTTACAGATAATGTAGAAAAGTTTATACGGGCGCCTTGCCAAGTTAACCTCTTACGATGGGCTCAGAGGTAAAATTAACCAAACACTTCTTAAGGAAAAAATCAAGAAAAAATATATTTGCGTCTGGACAATAAAATAAAATAATAAATTGACTGCACTGGTAACAACGTTTACTAAGTTAGTTCTATTTACACACGTTTCGTCAGTAATAAATATTAATTTGATACAAGGTGACATAACTTGGGTTATTCGTTAATTTATTTATTTTAACTGATTTTCTTGCATTGTGGGAAACATTAAAAACAATTTATTGCATCTAGTGACAGTATTTACTTTGATACGCAACCTACTTATGCGATCATGGAGCTACTATGGCAACGTTTTCAATATACACTAAATTGGTTCTGGTGTTTTAAAGATTTTATGATAGGTTGGTATCAAAGGTATGCGTAGGGTAGGCGGTATCCGTCTTCTATTTGGTTGTGTAGCGGTGATTTTTTTTGGTTCCGTTTTGTGACAACTTTAAAAAATTATTCGGACTAGTTTTGTTATAATTTGGTCCTGTTTAAGTGTTTTTTGGTTACAAGTTATTTACGATTTTTTCGCCGGTATAAGTTAATTTCGCCAGTCTGGCCGTGTGGGTATTGTAATTGAAATGTATGAGTCTGTATGCGAAACGTATGTGTCTTTACGTATTTACTTACTTAATCTGTTTGGAAAATAATATATGTATGAGCTAGAAAAATCATGTGTTATATATATGCATGCGTACATGTGTGTGTATGTTTGTATGTATGTATGTATGTATGTATATGTATATGTATACACATATGTATTATGTATATGTATGTTTATGTATCATAAAAGTGCATATGTATGCAAGTTACAAGTATTAAAAATGAATATACTTCTGTCCATGTACCCAACTTAACTATATAGTGTTAAACACCGGCTAGGTCGTAGGATTTTTGTGTGTTCGTTGCGTTAAGTATATGTGGCTGCACAATAAACGTATTTTTAAAAAGAGGAGTGACACGTTGATGACACGAAATAATTAATTAAAACATAGTATACGAATCAATCAACGGTTTATTAAACATTGCAAAGAAAATTAATTGATTGTTAAAATTTGAAACTAGAAAATTCAAATTATTCTGTTTTATAAGGTTACACTCTGAAAACATAACATATCTTTGCTATTCAGCACACATTAATAACATATAGTCATAAATATCTAAACATATATGATGAACAAATTACAAAATCTTTTATATTGCTTGGGTGTCTGACTTTGAATTATTATTAAAATTTGAAATCATAACAAATCATTTATTATACAATATTAACTTTGCCAAATAAAAATTGAAGGTTTGCTATTAATATGTTAATAAATATAATGTTTACTTTAAGAATAATTATGATTTATGATATGGTTTATGATAAATTATGATTTAGGATACACCCAAATTTTAAATTCAACAGAATAAAATTATGTTTAACACCAACTTAAAATTGCGTCTTTTACTTGAATATTTACACTATTTACGTTCAAGTCTTTATAATTACTTTATCTCATATTCTGTTCTTTATGAGTTCTTTGTTTAACACAAAAGTATATTGTTCGCATAAAAAAAATTCTTCATTTATCACCTACGTATTGTTGAAGTTACCGTTGCGTATGTACGTGTGTGTGTGTGTGTGTGTGTGTGTGTGTGTGTGTCACTTGGATGATGACAATGACGATGCTGATGCTTCCTCGGTATTCTATAGCCTCTTGTTGATGGAGGTCCTGTACTCCTCTATCAATCGTAGAGTACTGCAGATGATGGTGATGCTGATGAGGAGGGGGAGTTGAGTAGCAGACGGACATAGGACCTCGTGTGAAGATTCCTTGAGTCTGATTCTAGTTCAAAATTTCTTGAGATATTTATAGTAGACGTCAAACTGACATGTCAGATATTGTTTTTGACATGTTAAACGTTGTCAATTAGTGTGTAGCGTCCTTTTTTAACTGATCACTTTTTAGGCCATTTTAGCGATAACCAAAACTTGATCTTTAGGCGAGTGGTTGCATTGTCTTCGTAATTTCTCACTCGTCATTTACATGTAACACACTCGTTAATTACTAGGTAACTGTGGTAGTAATTAACTTCAATTTGTATGACGTCTTTATTATTGCACTTTTCTGCAATAATTTTGCATCACCATACGCGTTTAAATGTCTTTATTCTAAAGTTGTTTTTATAATTGTGATATGTCTTTTGTAACAGGTAAAAAACATTTATTAATTTGTTTTAATCATTTCAGTACCTGATTTTATAATAAAAACTAACAGTTCATCAGCACACAAAGATATTCCCTCCATCGTAGTATAATACAGGTTCGTGCTGGTTCAAAGAAACAGATACACATACAGTGACTTACAGGTGTACACTTCCGACAGGCTACAGGCGTGTCCACGCCTGTACTTTCACTCACAGGCGTGAAAGTAAACTCACAGTTAAAAATTTAAACCTATTCGTCATACTCTCCTTACACTAATTATTTACAAAATACTGCCCTGGGTAAATATGCAAATATATGTATTTCTGCAATATGTGAATGCTATAATGACTGCGAACCAAACAGTCTCACGACATTCTGGAAATTGCCTTTTACCTTATCTATAAACCATCATAAATCTATGAATCTCTTTGTTATGCATTTTATTTATTATCATCTTTATCTTCTTTTTTTTAATGTTTTGCCACCAAAGAGGTTAGGCGTGTTTCATTACACGTACGAATAAATGAAGTTGAGCTAACAAATGTTCTTATTTAAGTAGATTACTTATAAGCAATGTCAGGCTGTCTTTTTTATTTTTTCTTAACGCATTGTAAATTTAGTAGATCTGAAAATCAAATAAAATAACGTAACATAAATAACATACTAATAAAAATAATAACATAACAGTAAATATGCATATGATAAATAACATATTATAAATATAAAATACCTGCCTTGAATCCTTTTAAAATAATGGTTAAATATATTTTTCTTGTTTTTCTTTCATTTAAGTTCCACATTTTTGTAGAATCGGTGAATAAAATAAAATTTAAAGAAAAACGTATTGTTGAATATACCAAAATATTTAGATAAAATACCTTCCACTTTTGATATATCTTAATTCCAATCTATTGTAACATTCTACTTAATGTACAAAGTGAAAGTTAGAGGTCCGTATTCTCATTGCTCTTCTGATCAAGGTCTTTACGGCTTCGCATAATTTGCTTTACGCTGGTCGA
Source organism: Magicicada septendecula (assembly GCA_034769895.1). Lineage (NCBI taxonomy): Eukaryota > Metazoa > Arthropoda > Insecta > Hemiptera > Cicadidae > Magicicada > Magicicada septendecula. The sequence continues at coordinate 307,836,833 of CM068375.1, forward strand.
GATGTCTACGACACGTTGAAATAAAACAGATGATTAACAAAATTGTTTACAATAATGAGTTAATGACGCCTTAAGAAAGACGTTGCGTCGTATTTAAGTGGCGACGGACTTACAGTAACGCATCAAGGGCAATACTGAACAAGAAACGAGGAATGATTTAAGAAACAGACGAGTCAACAGATAAGCCAAGTAACTGAACATAATAGATTTGTATAAAATGTACCAGTAGACAGTACACGGTAAAAGACTTTAGCGAGACTCCGGCTGGGTTTTGTAAATTGGATCATGACTACGTAGACGTCTGTTATATAACAGAATAATCTAAAATAAAGAAATTGGCTTATCACAAAAGCGGATAGCTGTCGACCATTCAAATCAGATTGAAGTGATAAAGACAGAGAAATTTAAAATCTTGTCTTAATAAATGAATCGGGTACAAATGCGTATTTATAATATTGTTAATGGGAGGAAGCGAATGATCTCTGTAAGGTCATTACGCGCGAATTAAACCGCTTGCTCCACAGATTTGCTTATTGCCACTTATTGTTGAAAGACGAATCAATATGCAGTAATAGAAAGTAGGTCATCATCATCATCTTCACGGATTAAACCAAGGATGGTTTTTTCCGGTTTCAAATAGGCAAAGATTAGAGCTGGTCACTCCAGCGCTTAGTCGGACGTCCCACACCTCTCCGTTCCCTCGGCTTATAGTTCTAGAGTTGTTTGAGGATGCGGCAGTCATCCATTCGGCAAAGATGTTCCCACAAATTCAGCCGACACTGGGCGATCCTGTCGAGTATACTCATAATATACAGTTCCTGCCGTATATCTGTGTTTCTTGTATGATCATGGAGAGTATACCCTGCCACGTACCTGAGAAATCTCATTTCAGCCATTTGGATGCGACTGGCTTGGCCTTTCGTTAAAGTCCAATTCTCAGACTCATAAAGAAGTGTGAGAAGAGCCTTGTAGAATTTTAGACGTGTTCCTTTACTTGCTGACTTAAGGGCTCGCCTAATGGTCCCGCACATAACGTTGAACTCATGCAACTTATTCACAACGTCGTTGCATGCATTATAAGACACACTGTAGCCCGGGTTAGAAAGTAGGTAATGAAACATAACATAACATAACTTAGATATACCTAATTAACTGGAGGTTTGCGATGGAGGACGACGTGTTTCAAGCGTTTCCAGCCAGTCGTCGAGATCAGCGGCGAGATATCGTTTAATTGTTTTCTTTCGACTTTCACTCGTTACTACTACATCAGACAACGCATTAACTTGCATTATGTTTGTACACGTTTTTCCTCGTTATTAACTAAAATTTGCAAACACTTGTAACCGTTTCATTCTCTTTTATTAATCTCATTTTTCTTGAAATTTTTACAAACTAAGATTTAATTACTTTTTTTAAGTATATTGTTTTGGATATACACAACGCTTTGACCATTCACAACCTGTAGTAGCCTTGAGTGAATTAATAGCATAGTCCTAAAAGTAAAGAAAAATATCTATCAAAAAACACAAAGGAGTCGTCTAATCAATTTAAGTTAATTATGTTAATTGTTTAATAATTAATTGATTTAAATTTTTTAACATAATTTAACTTAATTTTTACTTACTTTTAATTTTTTGCCGCTATCTTTGTATTTGTTGTAGGCCTATAATTGATAATGATGGTGTCCAAAACAATGTTCTTAATAATAATAATCATTATCATCATCACCATCATCATCATCTTCAAGGATTAAACCAAGGATGGTTTGTTCCGGTCTCAAACAGGCAAATATTACAGCTGGTCACTCCAGCGCTTCCTCGGACGTCCCACAACTCTCCGTCCCCTCGGCTTATAGTTCCATAGTTGTTTGGGGATGCGCCAGTCATCCATTCGGCAAAGATGTTCCCACTAATTCAGCCGATACTGGGCGATCCTGTCGAGTATACTCTTAATATTCAGTTCCTGCCGTATATCTGTGTTACAAATATATAAGTGTGGATATTTGTAATCCAGAGTGTATGCAGATTCGATTTAACATATTATGTGTACATTTATTATGCATTTGGGTATACATTTGTTAATAATAATAATAATAATAATAATAATAATAAAATATTAATAATTATATTCCAAGCACAATTGTAGAAGAAGGATTGCCTTCTATGATAATATGACACGGACGACTCCACAGAGATTGACCAACCGGAGCTTCGCCTACTTTCTAAATAAGAAAATAAGGAATCTCCAAGAAGTGAGGATCACTCGCGAAGACATTCCGGAACGTGACCTTCTTAAATGAAAACTTGAAGCGAAGCACAATAGTGTTTCCAGGAAAAGCTTTAGGCGTGGGACTGAAGAAAAAATAGGAAGCGCACCAAACAAAACAAAATGCAGGTATACTGAGCAAAACCGAACTGAACATACTTACTGGGTCCAAGGGTCCAATACATACATATGTACCGTTCATACTGGGGTCCATAGCAAACCGAAATGTAAAATGTTATGTCATCGACGTACTAGTATACAAACTGGTATGCACAAACATCTTAAAGAAATGTTTTAATTATGTCTAGTACTTTCTAGCTTCCACCTACGTTACAGGCGACCATGGCAGAAGCTATGTAGTGTAGGAAGCGTCATGGTAGCGAGTTATTTTTACACGCGATAGAACACGTAATTTGTGGAGCATTGTTACAAGCAGCATCGTGTGGCCTGAAGACACCTACTGTAACACGGCTGGAACTATCCATTTTGGAAGAAGACTTAAAATACAGAATGGACACCGTCACGGAAGCCTACGTGAGAATAAAGTGTTAACTTACTTATTATTAGTAGGTACGCGTTTGCAAATTTATTGGCGCAGTAATTGTTATAACTAATTACGAATTGTGCGTAATAACTTTATATAAAAGTATAATAAATTTACGAATGTGATGTTTTTTAAATCTTAATAAAACTTGAAAAGGCGGTTTCTTAGATATCCAGCTTAATTCCACTGTATGGAGATTGCTATTCACCTATTCACGCGTTTCTTGTAATAGTATTATCGGGAATAGGCTCTATAATAATGGAAACTAAGACAACAATCTTCCCTAAGAGGGGATGTACTGTAAGTTGATTACTGGTCAGCGATTTGCTAAGGTGGATAACAATCAGATGTTAGACGCTTCTTAGTTGTAAAGAAAGACCAAAGAGACCAATGAAAGATATCGTTACTGGAAGCAGAGGAACGACAGCTAAAAAGAAATTAAAGAACGACAGCTTCTTTTTATGATATAGAAAAAAGGTACAGAAATACCGCTAAAGGACTGGGCCTACTACTTGGTGATTTGGGTCAAGTGCGTAGCGAGCTAAAAGGGCAAGAGGTAAGAAAATCTGTAGTAGAAGAATCTGTACCAGTTAAAGAATGTCTTTCAACTGTGAAAGAATTAATTACAAATATCAGACAATAAATTATAACAAAGACAGAGCAATTAATAAAAGTTCACGAATTAATCCTATGTACTTCAAAACAAATAATTGATTAATTAATACGAACAATTAAAACGGAAAAAATTCATAAAGTAAAAACAAAGTACTACTGTGCCTCCTTTCACGCCAACGCACCAGCATTTCTCGACAATTTGAAGTCCTGTCGAACGAACTATAATTCTTTCTTACCTTTAAAAGGTCGGTTGCAGGAATGTTAGAGAAATTGCCACTTGACAGGCAAACTGCCTACAGCGTATTAATAAAAGCTCTAGCCTTGCAGTACAGATTCTTAATACACAATCGGAAGCGAATGACAATGATCCTGAGGAAGGGGGAGTTGACAGGAGTTTGAACAAGTATAGGCCTATTGACTAGCCTGCTGCCCATCCTGGAACATCAGAGAACTTCTGAATGCGGTTTACAATACATTCGTAGATTGTGGTAGAGGTAATGACAACAAATATACTCGTTTATTCTTTGTACTTACGTAAAACTTACAGTTCAATTCCTCAGAGTCTTACCATGTGAGCGCGCTCGTACATAGGCGTTACTTATTCTGGCTGGCTTGCGTGCTACGATATACTTGCAATGTATTGCTGCAGGACGTAGTTCATGCAATGCTATCGTCATACAAGACCGGCAGTCTCATATTTATCGCACGGTAATTCTGCACTCGGTTGGCGTCATAAGAGTAGGACACGATCCAACCCTCCTTAGCTTATAGTTACGAAGCCTAATTCTATTGTACATATACACCATCGTCGTCATTTATATTACAATTTACTTCTCCATCCATCTTATTCCTTCCTCTCCGTCCCCCATTTCTTTCTGTCAACGATCGGGTATACCTGAAAATCGTAACTAAGTTACATCTTTCGTTTTTCCCGTTTCTGTATGCAAGCGTTCAGTAGAATGAAGAGCTGTACATTTTATTTGCTGTCCCATCTTGTTGTTCATATACCGCTCCAAGCTTTTACCTATGGTTACTAATTATTTTAGAGGGTACTTATATAAAAAGATTTTCAATGCTATACTGTAATATCTACATGGTCAAGAAATCTTTGTATTTTACGCTGGGATGTAGACGGACACATCGTAAAAATAGGCGTCTATTCAATAAACTGTCAATTAATTAATGTCACTACAGCCAGAGTTAAAGTAAGTTCGACATGGGTTTGCAGAGAAAATACAAAGAAAGAGAAAAGGAAAGTACAATAGATACATTACCTGAGGTGAATTTTAACAATTTGTTGTTTCGGAGTGAGTGCGATAACCATTACGGTACTCTCGTGACACAAGGTACTGTAACATTAAATGTAACTAAGTTAGCAGTTAATCTGACTGCCATATAAACAGAAATCGTGTAGATATTTTGAATCCCAAACTTTTATCAGAAATACCTTTAATTATATTTTTCATAGTAACAGAATCGAGATGTACGTTATTTTTGTAAAAACAAAACAAGTTTTTAGAGAACATAATAGTCAAAAATACAAAATAATGTGGAAAATAAAGTAACCCTGTGTTAAAAATAACATTTTAGCGGTCTTTAAATTTTACTACTTACAAATTTCTACGAATTTAAATGTGCGTTTGGTTGCCGTTTCTTAGATGTTGTAAGGCACCTACATTCACTTGCTTTGTAGTACACCTCCAGTTTTTATTGTCTACATTGTTCACGTATTAGAAACACACGCACCCACGTATGTGAGTATCCTTTACGTGAGTATACTGACGTAAACATCGATTTATTGATTAGATGAATGTAGCCTTTTGTATGGGTAAGGTAAAGTACTACCTCCAAATTTTCCTTTTCATAGCTAGTACTGTGAAGTACTCCGTTCTGTTTAGATTTATGCGCTCTGATTTTCCATATTCCTCTTTCAGCTTTTAAACCACGCGGCTTACGACTTCTCTATTTATAGCTATCACTACCTGATAATCCGCAAAACAAGAAATGCGCATAACTAACGATCAGCTGTTCTAATATCGTATGCAATAAACTTGCGTAAAGAAAATATAAATCTTATTCGGCACTGGCGCAACAGTGTTTTATAACTTTCCTTAACTATACTTTTACACGTTAAAATGACACTGCACATTTTTCGTCGGCACATCCGCCCTATCCTGATGCTCAGGCGGTTTCATTTAGTCCCGTAGATTGTTGATTTTGTCTTGGCTATCAACGTCTCTCGCTCCTCTTTCTCCCTTATGAGTAGCTTTGCTCCTTCTTACTATTTGTGCTATCACTAACCTAGCTTACGTCATATCCGCCTGTCGTACCATAAGGTACCCCGGGGCTGCTCTACATAGCCATGTACTCTCGCCAGTCCGTCTTCTTCAAACATTTTTTGATACAACTAACGATACATACTATTCAGATTTTACAATTTTTTTCTGACTAGATGAATGTATCATGTTTTAGCCAAATCGGTCGGTAGTTACAGCTTTGAGCTCTTCTTCTAATAGTTCCTATCCGTTTCGGATGTTGGATATCATACAGACTATTTTAACTTTCTGCACTGCTGTACGGAATAAGTCAGTTGTATTCATGCCAAACCAGGTCCTTAAATTTCTCAGCCATGATATTCTCGGTCGCCCAACTTCTCTCTTTCCAAGTACTTTTCGCTGTAGTATGGACTGCAATAAGTATCTCTGCTCATTTCTCATGAAATGTCCCAGATACTGAAGCTTTCTTATCTTCACTGTGTTAATAACTTCCCTATCTTTCTAAGAACTTCAACATTAGTTATATGTGCTGTCCATGAAATGCTCAGCATTCTACGCTAGAGCCACATTTCGAAAGATTCTAATTTCTTAGATGGACAGAACACTTCGAAGAGTTGCTAGGCTCAGTTAGGGAGGCTTTGATGGAGGCATCTGAGGATGAAGAGGAAGTAGGAGAATTCGAGGTGATAGAGAGGAGTTGGTGCGATCCTATGACGAGGTGTATGAAGCTCTAGAAAAACTTAAAAATAACAAGGCAGCAGGTTCCGATGGTTTACCAGGGGAACTATTAAAGAGCGCAGGAGGAGATTTCATAAAGGAATTTGCCCATCCCATAGAGCGAATATGGCTAGAGGAGGTAATGCCTGATGAGTGGAACAATGTAGTGGTGTGTTTAATACATAAAAAGGGTGATCCGCTCATATGTAAAAATTATAGGGGCATCTCTCTATAAAAGAATATCAATGTGGATTCACTAGGAATAGGTCAACAACAGATCAAATATTTACACTAAGGCAAATCCTGGAAAAAACGTTGGAATATGGAGTGGCCACTCACCAACTCTTTGTGGATTTCCAGTCGGCATATGATTCAATCAACCGGAAAATGCTATATAGAGCTATGAAGGAGTTGAATATACCATCTAAGTTGGTGCGTATGGTTGGAGTAGTTATGTCCAATTCTAAGTGCCAAATCAGAATACAATCAAATATATCTAACTCCTTAAAAACAATGAATGGGCTGAAACAATAATCAGTTAATGTTTAAAAGAAAAGAAAGAAAGTACGTGTTTACTGCATTTCATTGTAGGCCTACACAGTAAACCGGTCCTTGGAAATGACGCGCTGACTCATAGTGTCTCACAATGTAAATTCACGCTTTAATTTCTGTCAACTTTTTTGTCGACTACAACAAATGAGAAAAAACACCATGTTAATTCATTAGTCGGCAGGTCTATAACTGCATCTAGATAAACAAATCTAATTGCTTGTAACAATATTTATTTGAAGAAACAAGTGATCGCTTTACAGGATTGCACAACGAAAATGTTTCTTAATAAATCGAATTGATGACCACCCACAGAACCATGACCACATTTATCAGAATTGAAATTATTTTACTAAACTTTGACTGAGTAAGTTATAAAATTTGCAAACAATTGTTGAGAAAATGATTAAACGGTAGATAAAGAAGAGTTGATGTGCAAACTGGACGCGTGAACGTCGTAATGTCCACTGTGGGACGAGTCGAGTAAATTTACAGCCAACAATACATCAAGCTGTCATTGGCCACTTACTGCTTTCGCTTGGCGTAGGCCTATCGATTTCGCAAAACTCCACTTTGCACATAGCGCACTGTTTTACTTTCTAACGGCGATACAAAGTAACGATATAGGTACTTTTTCCTTTCATACTTTTATTCTACAATGTACTTCTACCTTTTGTTGCGAATTAACAAAAGAGTTAACAACGAGTTAATTTTAACTCTTCAGAAAATATATAGCACGTTTCTTGTCTTATTCATTAAACAAAATATTAGCGTTACAAGGATTTCATATATTTTACTTTTTCCATTGAAACGAAAGTTCTTTTAAATTGTTGTGTATCACCAATTTTGTTCGAGACGGAAGTGATGTTAACGCAGTTACGGAAGTAGCCAACGCTGAAAGTGTTTTTCTACTCCATAGTAAGTTTAATAAGTTTAAATACTTGAAACAGAATTGACGTTAAAAGTCAAGACACTTGAGCGTCATGTACAGTATTCTTCTCAGGCGTTACAACCCAATGAGAGCATTGATCTCCAATACCAGTCCTCTCCAACATCTTCTATCCGCCGCCATCTCAGCGTACCCCTCTCACACTCAATCTTCTAAGGTATTCAAGCACCATCTTACTGAGATCGACCCCTCATACGTTACTCATCCCTCCGTTCCGAGTGGCTTAGTCTATATTCGTTGAGATTTTACAAATCTTACGATAACCTCATGTTTCAATATCTCATCTATTCCCTGGTTACGTCTTACCCTTCAGTCATTGTTTTCTTCAACTGGGCCATAAACACGTCGAATAATATTCATTTCAAATTTTCTCAGTGCTGTGCTTTCTTCTCCTTTTTATAAGTGTTCATGTCTCGCTTCTATAAGTAACAACCGGTCTAATACGTGTCCTATATGTTTTAATTTTGTGTTGCGACTAATGATCTTGCTTCTCAATAGTCTCCTATGAGCATAGTGTACCCTATTTTCTATTTTCCCTGAATTGACATAGTCATGCACACTTCATTATATTATATAATGTTATTATAACATTTTATATATATATATATGTATATATTATATCATTTTACTATATATATTATATTATGATATTATATATTGTACATACATTATTGTTATATATTGTTAGATTTGTACTCATTGTAAATGAATATAAATACTCAATTAGTCTCAGCAATGTTCTGAGTGGTATGTTTAATAATATTTATTTATAAAAGAGAACACACTTCTTTTGCTGCTCTGAATCATTCAATTTTTATTCCTTAATTCTCTTATTACAATAATTTTCTTTTCTTCTATTAATTAATAACAAATTTTCCTTTCTTAAGCTCCATCTAGCTCTCGGATGCATGAAAAAATTTTTTATCTCAGAGTTACAACCAGATTAACAATCGTCTTCAGTAAAATTATAAATTCATACAACCAGTTTTATATTAATAACATACATGAAGAAAAAATTTTAATGTGTAGTAATTAATTGTTGTTTGTGTATGATTGTTTGGATGGGAGTTCTTGTGATTATACAAAAAGAAATCAATTCAGATAATTTTACAAACTTAATATTACACATTACAAATATAAAACTAATAAAACAATTCAAATAATTAATAATTAGACATTAGTAATACAATTGACAAAAGAAAAAAAAAGAAAAAATAATTGTCTATTATATAGCTCATAGTTCATGAATTCTCAACATGGCGCGCTGCTGTCCCCTTTCAATAACAGTTAAATAAAGCAAGGGACGCCATGTTCCTTGAGTTGTATACACACTACTGATTGTTTAATAAAAATTATATGAGCTCTACACTTTTCTTTGTTCAAAATAAGTTTGTGTTACTCACTTTGTATATCATAGATTATGTTTATAAATGTAGTCGCACTAAATGTGTTCGTTATTTAGTTTGTATTGAAGTGTTGTGTAAAACGTTGATAGTTGTCAAGATAGCTTTAGTATTAAAACGGTCTCACCAAATTCAAAGATGTGTTCATATAACACAACCAAACAATATACTTAACGACCAATTACAGTATAAATCACACACACTTTTTGACACAATTATACATAAAACTAACAATAATTTGGATCCCCGCGCCAATCCCCTTCCTCCGCACACCACTCCCACTATACCTTTCAAAATAAAAACCGTTACAAGTTAATGGCAGTCTGTCTCAAAGCTGACGAAGGCGAACACCACGCCGAAACGCGTACGAGAAGAAAAGACAAGTAAGTTTCACAAGTTGAAAGTTTCAATATTCTGTAAAGTTTAGTGCTGTGAAAAAAGATGATGAACAATCAAAACAACTATTTTTTATTATATGGTATATCTTTGCTACTTCTTCTTTTTTTCCTTCAAAAGTCTGGTTTTCTAAGTTAATTCGAGACAGTCCGTCGGCTGCGATATTTTTCTTTCCTGGTATATATTCCCAATTTATATTGCACTCCTGTAATGCTAGTACCCTGTAATCTGGTTAACCTACCATGGCTTAATTTACACTGTTTTAGAAATTATATTGATTTATGGTCAGACCTGACCGTTATTGGGTATATTAAGATGTAATTTCTGAACTTATTGCATGCAAATACCACACTCACTAACTCCTTTTCGGTGACATTGTAGTTTCGTTCGCAGCTGTTCAGTACCCTACTGGAAAAACTAATAACCATGTGGTTTCCTTCTTCATCCTCATCATATAATTCCGCTCCAAGACTTACATTACTAGCGTCACAGTTTAAATAGAAAGGTTTACTAAAATCAGGATGGTGTAACATAACGGACTCTAAAAATTTGTCTTTAATTAATTGCAATATTATATCCTTTTCATGTCCCCATGTCCATTTGTCTTTTGATGATAACTGATGTTGAAATTTCGCCATTAATTCTGAATAATTCCGTTGAAATTTACGATAGTAATTGCATATTCCAAGAAATGATTGCAATTTTCATCTATTCTTGGGTGTAGGGAACTGCTGAATTGCATTTACTTTGTCTGGTGATGGAGAGATACCGGATTCTGATAAAATAAAGCCTAAAAATTGGACTTCATCTGCGATAAATTTAGATTTGTCAAGTTTCAGAGTGATATTATTGTCAGATAGCTTTTGTAGCACATGCTCGACTCTATTGCAATGTTCGTCCCAATTTGATGAAGTAATTAGTAGATCATCGACGTATACGGTTGTGAATTGTAATGCTTCTTGGCCTAGTATTTGGTCCATGCATTTAACAAATATGGCTACGGAATTGATAAGTCCAAAGGGTAGTCTTTTGAATTGATATTTTCTCCCGTCAAAAATAAATGCCATATATTTACGACTATCAGGGTGCAGTTCTACTTGCCAATATCCGCACACTGTATCCCAAGTGCTAATGAATTTAGTTCCATGAAATTTTTTCAATATTTCCTCAATTTCTCCGGGAGACGTCCGGTCATTAATGATCATTTTGTTAATTTCCCTAGCGTTAAGACAAAGTCGTACCTTGGCTTTAGTATTAAAACGGTCTCACCAAATTCCAAGATGTAGTACTCCATTTTAGGATATTATTTTCAACTTTCCTTCTTCAGGTTGGTCGAATATAAATTGTTCGTTAGTTTACTGATATCTACTACAACTTTACTTCTCTTTTTACTATAATTTTCTCCTCTAATATTGTTTGGATTGGCAACTGATTTAGTTTGTTTTTTTGCATTGAACGACCACACTAGAAAAAAAAACCTTTCTTCCTTCTGAAACCAGCTTTAGATTCATTTATAAGAGGTATTGGTTTGTTTGGTGTATTTTTCGGTCTCAGAGCTGTTTTATCCGCCTCCAGTAAATATAAGTTTTTAATATAACCTTACTTTTCCTGATTATATTTACATAATCCCGTTTATGTCAAAGTCACAGTCCAGTCTAGTCCTTTATTATGTCTGTTTGTAAAGCTAATTCCTGTTTTTAATTTATTCATGCATCTGTAAAATACTTATTTTTTATTCGTGGTTTATTGTTTTAGTTATTATAATTCTTCTTTATATAATTATTTTTGGTTGTTCTCATTTGATTACTCATTCTTTATTGCATTCCTCATTCAGTTACACAGTATTTATCTACTTGATTAGTTTTACTATAAATTTTGATCATTAAATTGAGTTTCCTTTCTTGTATTATCTCGTGATGCTACAATATTAGCAACTTTTTATTATATGATGCTACCTAAACTCCTAAACTTATTAACCACTTCCAATGAATTAATCTCTGTCCATAGATTATACAGATTCCTTCTCCTTTCTGATGCTGAGATTAGCATATATTTAGTTTTAAATAGACATTTAAGTAGAGAGTGCTGAGATTAGATAGTTACATTTAATCTAATTCCAGTTGATCTTTTATTTAGCTCTTTGTGTAGCTCAATCAGGCGTTGTCTTAATCTAGCTGTTATCACATCATCAAACTGCAGGTGTACAAAAGCTAATTTACATCTGATAATATACTTTTTTAATTTCGTTTGATCAAATTTGTATTATAATAACTAGAAAAGATACCATATTTCTATAAAGTGTATAAAAATTTACTTAATGTAAATTTGTATTCCAAAAATAAAGTTGAAAGTGTGACAATTTAAACTAGCTCGATTATTTAAAAAGTTTGAATGAGAATTCAGACTTTTGTGTGGTACGGCTATGACTACTTAATATCTAAGGTATTGATTTGAGTACACACTGTTACACGTTCATGCAACTCTTTCAATCAACTGCTAAAATTTATGTGGTTTTAATTGAAGATATAATTTTGTAACCGATTAAATAAATACGATTAGTAAAGAAATTGTGTTATGTCACAGTGTTGTCGATTAATTCGTTACTGTCTGTTATGAAAGACAGATTATACTTTCCGTTTCATGCTGCGAATCTACAGTTCTACGAAGAAGATTGGACGTGTTGAACTACAGTTGTTACCATTATGTTTTTAAAGTCTTCTTCCGGTATGGTCCATATGTCAAAAATGTCTTGTATGACAACGTTTCATTCATATTACAATGAGTATCCTCAGTTCTAAGTGACCACTCACAACCCCTGGTTACTTATACCTCAGGATATTCATTGTAATATGAGTAAAACGTTGTCATAAAAGACATTTTTGACGCGGTCCATACCGGAAGAATACTTCAAAAACATAGTGGACACCGGCCGCGGAAGCGTATGTGAGAATACAGTTGTTATCCACCGATAGACTATTCAGTGGCAGAATGTTCTTCCGCTTACAAGTATGTTTTAGGAACCCCGAGATTTTTGTCAATTGGCCACATGATGTTAAGGATCATGACGGCGACTTCATATAAGTGAACACAGCGGTTACAGCTATGGCAGTAAGTGTATTCCAGCATAGAGCGTAAGGTATCGCGTATAGGCCTAACGTTTACGTAACTGGTATCCATTTTTCAATCCACGAGAGTGAAGACATATTCATGCAACGGAGATTGTGTTTCCATAGACGTTTCTACGTGTCGCATAATCATGCTTGTGTACATCCATACGAAACTAATTGTGTGCTAAAGGGGAACGTGGAGGTTGTAAGTGACGGTTTTACACCTCCAACGCACGCTGTCTGTCTACCTACTCTTTCCAATATCAGTCTTATGCAAAATTTTTTGTAATACACATAGAAAAATATCGATATTTTTACGGTTTTAATATAGTTACCTGATGCAGTCACTAACAGAACACTCCGAAATACTGAAGCTTACAGTTGTGAAAAATCTTCAACATCACTCATATTGTTGTCACTACCATCCGGATTGCCTTTTGATTGGATTCTTCCTTGTCATTGTCGTCTTCGGTATTAATAACAAACTGTGTAATAATACTGTCAATAGTGCCGAAATATCAAGGTCAAGAAATACATAAAAGAGAAGTAAAATGAAGGATAACAAGAGAAAAAAGTTGTGCCTTATTTTAATGGAACACAATGAAATAAAGAAATATAAAAAAAAGAGAAAACATCAAGTATGCGAAACAATGATCAGACGAACTATACTATATGGAAGCAAGACATGGAGACTACCAGAACTATAAGGAAATTATACGCTGTCGAAATGATCTTCATTAGGCGATTGAAGGGCTTGAAGGGCCTGACACCACAAGAAGACGTATTTCATGGATAGAGTGAAACACGAGTGCCGAGAAGAACTTTACAAAGATATTACGAAAGGAAAACCAGAACAGTTCTAAACCAGTTAGTATACATAGAAATGTTTATAAGACTACAAAGTGTGTATGAGAAGGGTAAAGGATAGACAGTTTACAAGTTACTCTTTTATTCAGAGAAGTCGATGTAATTTCAAACGCATAAGTCTATACCAGAGTGTGTTTTCTATTCAATGTACCGTAAACGTTACCAAAATTCTGAGAATTCAGTTTAGAACAGTCCAATAAGAATGTTGTTACTTTAGATCTTAAAGTTTGTTTCTATTTTGTGATAGTTTATTGAGTAAAGTGTTGGTTGCTCAAGGCTACACCAAAGTTATAGTCATTCCCTGCTGTAGTACCATAACAAGTTGGCGGAAAAATGCGCATGATCTCAGGAAAAATAGCGGAAAGTGCGCATTAACTAAAAGTTAACACATTAACTTTTCATTCTTAATCGAACTCACCCTATAATATGCAATAAATAATTAATAATATGCAATATAAAATAATAAAAATAAATAAAAATAAATATAAATAAATATATAAATAATAAATATAAATATAAATATAAATATAAATATAAATAAATATATAAAATAAATAAATAAATATAAATAAAAATATGCAAAATAAAATAAATATGCAATAATAATAAATAATATGCAATAAATTTTACTTCCACAAAAACTTTCCCCCGTTGTAGTTACACGTTGATTATTGCAGCCACTTTCATTATCATATCGGATAGTATGTATGCAATTACTATCCGAAATCAGATTTTGATCATTACTGTTCGTGCCACAAGCGTTTCCTTGATTTGTTTTCTACATGCTGTAGTTTATCTATATATTAATACGTGAAGAGAAAACTTTGTACCCCTTTTTAAGCACATTGCGCGGACGGAGGAGTGTGAGATTGGGCATAGTTAAAGTTTATATGGAGGAGTGCAGAAAGCTAAAATTTGTATATAATATGTGTTACAAATACATTAAATAAAATAAAATAAAACATTCATTTGCAATTGAAAATTCATTTAAACTTTTTCAAACAATGGTAATTGTTAAAAATTAAATAATTTTGTTGCCAGGCAACAATAGTCTGTGGAGTGTATGTCAAGGCAAAAAAGCGTTTATTTTATATTTTGTATATTAGATATCTGTGTTTTATATATTAATGTGCAGTTGAAAGTGAAATACAGCTTGCTTAATACTGACAGATTGACTGAATGAGCTGTGAATTTTGTGTGATTTCAAATGTTCCTTTTTCAATAGTCTGTGGAGTGTATGTCAAGGCAAAAAAGCGTTTATTTTATATTTTGTATATTAGATATCTGTGTTTTATATATTAATGTGCAGTTGAAAGTGAAATACAGCTTGCTTAATATACACCTGTTGCAAAAGGAAAATTTTGTAGCAACAATTTGAATTGACTTACTCTCGCCTAATTATTATTGGTGGTTTCAAAAAAGTGAGTACATTTTATTATTTTTAAATTAAACCCTGTCTAATCTTAGTTTCAGTAATTTCATTACATGTTTTTTTTTTTACATTCAGATATTCGCACCTACTTCCATTATGCCTCGACATAGAACATTGACGGGTCGGAGTGAGAGACAAAGAAGAAGGAATATATATTCGCGTGAAAGTCAAAATGATAATAGACCAAATGCAAATTTAAATAGTGTAAATAGTATACAAAATGATGAAACTATTTTGAGGGATACATTTAAATGCGCACTGAATGTCATTCCAAGAAATTTTAATACTTTTGATTGTGGATTAATGCATTTACAATGCAGGTTTTGCAGTGCAAAACATTTCGAATCTGAGGTCATTTTAGGTGAAAGGACTGCATTCACTTCATGTTGTTATAAGGGTAAAGCAATATTACCGGCCTTAAGTCAAAATGAATACTTTAAATCATTGTATGATGGACTTGCTTCAAATGAACCTTCAATAAAAAGAAAGCCAAAAAATTATTTTGAAAACATTCGTAAATACAATTCATCATTTGCTATGGTTAGCTCAGAAGCTAAAATTTCGGATACAGTTACGCGTGGAGTGTATCATTTTAAAATACATGATGTTTTTTATCACATATCAGGTCCAATGACTGGTGGATATGGTCGCTCACCATGTTATGCGCAATTATATTTTTATGATGTTGACACTGCTGTCAATTATAGATTACGTGAACACTATAATCAAACATGCAATAACAATATAATGCGCGAAATCTCTCTTGAATTGGAACGCATTAATCCTTTCGTTCGGTCATTCATTGCAATGAATGGTCATTGTCAGAGAGTTGAAAATCAAAATAAAGAAATTTGTATGCTCATTAAAGTAAATCGTGATTTAGATCTACGCCGTTATAATGATGCAGTTCAAACTGATGTAGCAGTAATATTTAGTACAGTTGATGGTGAGCCACCCTTTGAACGGAATATGGTTTCGTTTTCAAAAGTTAATGGTACCATTAAAAATATCTCTGTTTTGGATTCATCGTTGGACCCTTTAGCGTATCCATTACTTTTTCCAAATGGTGATACTGGGTGGCATATCAATATTTCTCATAATGTACCAACTACATCTAATTCAAGAGCGCCCAGAAATAAATTAACCATGCTTCAGTATGCAGCCTATCGACTTGCAATTAGAGAAGATTTTAGCATGTTGCACCATTCACAAAAATTATTTCTGCAGTGGATAGTTGTATATGTATGTGAGAATAGAGGGCACAAGGTTACATTTCATTCGACAAAATCAAACAAGTCTTAGGTCTGAAGTTTACAACAATTTAACAGATTATTTAGAATTGAACCCCAATGCCAATAATGTTGGCCGTAGAGTAATTTTACCATCTTCAATCAATGGATCTCCAAGAAATATGTATCAGAATTATTTAGATGCAATGTCAATTGTACAACATTTCGGAAAGCCTTCTTTGTTTATTACAATGACTTGCAATCCAAGTTGGCCTGAAATAGTTAGCAATATTGGTGTAGGTGAGTCAGCTAATTTTCGACCTGATATTGTTGTGCGTGTATTCAAGTCCAAACTGAAAGCATTAATTGAGGGCCTTACAATAAAAAAAAATCTTCGGTGAAGTTAAAGCACTCATTGAAAATTGAAAATGCAAGACAAACAAAATTATTAGCATTTTTTGAATTGAATCGATCAGATCCATCAGCGCATGAATATAAGTATATTGAAATTCCTTTGCATTATGTGTGGGAAGATTCCCGAAAAAAATGGATGAAGAGAAGGCGTGGAGGTGATAAAATCATTACACGCATATATGTAGTATCACCAAAAGACATCGAACTTTTCCATTTACGATTGCTTTTATTACATGTCTGTGGTCCAAAATCATTTGAGGATGTTAGAACATACAATGGAATTATACACACTTCTTTTGTTGAAGCGTGCCATGCTCGTGGCATTGCTTCAAATGATAATGAATGGCGCGAATGTTTAAATGAAGCAAAAGAATTACATTCACCAAAACAAATGCGAAATTTATTTGGTTACATTTGTGCATTAAATGTGCCAGCCAATGCATTGGCGTTATGAAATGAATTTAAAGTATATCTTAGTGAAGATTTTTTGAGAGATTACAACGAAGAAGTATCCTTTAATACAGCTCTATTAGAAATTGAAGATATTTTGAATGTTCATAATTTGTCATGTCAAGAACTTGGTTTACCAGTTCCCACGTATTCGCAGAGAACAGACGAAGCAAATGCTATTGATCCAATAGAAGAGTTTCTGTTTTCTGAGTATTATGAAACTGCAAATATTGAACAGCGTAATCTAATTGATCGTGTGATTCGTGATACTGGATCTAATGTTTTTTTTTAACCGCTCATGCAGGTTGTGGAAAAACATTCACACAAACAGAAATCATTCACAAATTAAATTCGCTTAATCTTAGTTGCATTGCAACAGCGTTCAGTGGCATAGCTTCAACTCTATTACTTGGAGGTAGAACTTTACACAATGTGTTCAAATTGCCTATACCCATTTTGGAAAATTCTGTAGCGAATATTACCGCAAATAGTAGCTATGGACGTTACATAAATTCATCATCATTGATAATTATTGATGAAATTTCTGTGCCCACTGCAAGTGTTGAAAATCATAGATAGATTATTGCAGGATCTATGCGATGAAAATGATAAACATAAACCATTTGGAGGGAAAACGATACTTCTGTGCGGTGATTTTCGGCAAATCTTACCAGTTGTCCCACATAGATCACGTGCAACTTTAATTGAAAATTGTGTCACGAGTTGGCATAAATTTGTTTATTTTCATAAAGTAACGTTTACTCAAAATATGAGAGCCTTACCAAGTGAAATAGAATTTGTCGAATTCTTGAAAAAAATTGGTAATGATGAATCCCCACAATTCCCTCAGTTTGGTGAAAATATTATTGAAATACCTCAGCAATTAATAGGAGACGAAAATAATAATTTTAAGAGGTGTATGGAAATATTTCCGAAAACATACTCTCAGATAACATATTGAAGTCAGTTATTTTAGCACCTAAAAATGATGATTGTACCTTTATTAATACTGATATACTTAATCGAATACCAGGTGAACAGAAAACATATCATAGCTACGATAAAATAATTTGTGATGATGACAATGAAATCAATAACTATCCAGTAGAGTTTTTGAATTCTTTGACTATTAGTGGTTTGCCACCACATAAGTTAGTACTGAAAGTTAATTGCATCGTTTTACTGATCAGAAACTTAAATACAAAGGAAGCATTTGTCAATGAAACAAGAATGCGCATCAAGTGTATGCATCGTAATGCTATTGATTGCGAAGTTTTAACTGTAACCGCACGCAATAAGAGAATTTTGATTCCACGTATAAATTTAACATATTCCGGTACTGTTTTACCACTTAACTTTCAAAGAACTCAATTTCCAATTATACCTGCATTTGCGATGACAATAAATAAGTCTCAAGGATAAACATTCGAAAAAATTGGAATTTTATTGAGGCAGCCAGTTTTTACACATGGTCAATTGTACGTCGCAGCAAGTAGAGTTCGATCATTCGATGGTTTGAGATTTTATATTTCCGAATATAATGGCCAAGGGCATTTAGCAAATGATGAAAGAGTTTTTACAAAAAACATCGTTTACACAGAAGTTCTGAATCATTAAATTCACTTTCAAACTATTTTAAGTTCAATGGACAACATTTATTTTTTTAACCGCCCGGTTTTTTTGATTTAATGAAAAATATATGAAAAAATACGAGGCACGTATTTTTTATTTCATTTTTTATTTTGTATTAATTTTTTATTTAAATTTTATATAATTCGAAAAAGATAGGCAAAATAACTGTGTAGCCTTGGCGAAACCTGGTCAGTATGGCAATAAAAAAAACCGAAGGAAATGTCAAAAAACGCGTTATTGCTTTTTAAATATGGCTTAGCCAAGCTAAACCTCATTTTTCCTATCTTTCATATTTTTCAAATAACTCGAAAATTAATGCATAGAAAAAAAAATTAAAAAATTGTATAAGCTTTATAGCAGATAATCTTCAAACTGTTTTCGAATTTTGTACCTTACCAAAAATGAAAAGTAATCCACTGGAATTGAAAACAATGTATCTTATACTTCTATGAATGTCAAGTCTCATTTTCATTAGCGTTTATTTGATTCAATAATAACATGAAAAAATTAAAACTGACAATGAATTATATCAAAAAATAAATACGAATATAAGCTGTAATTGTGTTTTTTTTCAACTGTTACTAACATTAAATTTTAAATTTCATAGGTATTGCAGGGAATTAAGGCAAACAACACACGCTAATGACGTATTTGTACACGCTCGCAGCTGACGTAATAGAACAAAATTCAAAAAAATTATATGCAATGATTATAGAGGTATACTCTTTGACAAAAGAACCTCAATAACGTTCAAACTTAAAAATTTAATGAATTACGGTCGAATTTCGACCACTGGGCGACCACTAATATTTCGACATAAATGTGCTAAAAGTACTAGCTTGTAAGGGACGTATAGTTGTACTGATGATCAATTGTTACATAAACGTTTACTTGAAACGTTGAGACGGAAAATCTCCGCTTCAGAGAGAAACGTGGAATACACCAAATTTTTTATTCCATCACTTTAGTACACAAGGTTAACTACAAACCGTTGTCAACTTTGAAAATTCACACTCAGTTAACTGAGATAACATAAGCCTCTGTGATTAGAGAAATACGGTTTAATGTAGCAATAGTGTGCCTTTTCGTAAAAACTTCATTTATAATCTTAGTTAAATAAATTCTCTTGTAGAATCATGGGCGTTGGCTGTTACCAGAATTTCTAGCGACGATTTTAAATTTCACTCTTACAGTTTAAAATGAACGGTGATGGTTGGGACCGGCCAGACTGCCTGAAGCGCCCTTACTGACGCAAGCACATTCAATGCCGGCCCGCGCCCCACAGGTATGATTCACAAAGTGTGCCGTCCACTACATAATTACAACTTTTTAAATTTGATTTTAATGCCAAACGAAATTACCATATTTGTAACCTCCACGAAATTTTACGAAAAATGAGTCTAAACACGACACAAATGCGACAAATTTCTGTTTTCAACACTACACAAATCTGATCAAGCGACTCATATTGATGTGGAAAAAAATATTGTTACACTCAAATTCGAATTGTATTCTTTCGTATTCATGCAACAATATACATGGTAATCGTCAGTAAAATATAAATAACTAAATATGTACACAAATTAGGCATACACACTATTATAGGTCTACATAAGTAACAATAAACCCTACTTCCTACAACCGAAATTATTCATGTTACCAGTAGTCTTAATCTTAGTAATAATAGCTTTAACCTTTCTTTGTATGACATTTGTCAATCTAAACAAACCTATAATAATTTTTAAAATGATTATGAGAATATATTACAGAATGCGACTACCCTACAATTATAATTGGTGATATTAATATTTGTATAATAAATAAGAATAAGCATAACTCATTAAGCATACAATTATGTAAGAAAGTGTAACCACAAACATTCAAACTTAAATATTAACATTTTAAATTAATGGTACATTAGTATTATTCATAACAGGATAATGAACTCATTATGAGTGTAAAGGGCAGTGATTGCTTGTTGTTTGGTATCATTTTTCTTAGAAACTTGCGCACAATTCAAAAACAATAACGGTTTTGCAATTTTTTAGCACAGTAAAAAAATGCTCTTGCGGTTAGTAATGTCCAGTATGTGAGTCACGGCGGCCACCAAGGTATAATCCGCTGCGTGTGTGTTAGTGAGGGTGAAAGTCGGTCTGGCCTGGCCCAACCTCCACCGTCATTTTACAGACTTTAGTTGAAGTCAATCATTTATTTGAAAATTTTCCATTCACAATAAGTCACGACCTACGGATATGTAGCCACCTTTGTAATCGATTTAATGATACTGCGAGGGCCGATCAAATACAAACTTTTCGAGAAACCTTTTATTGTATAAATATAGCCTATATGAAAATAAATATAAAACTAATTTTCTATATAACTTCCCATTATCTACACAGTTTTTTCATCTCACTGTCAGGTTTTGAATTCCTTCTTCACAAAAATTTGTTGGACGTATTTGTCATCAATTGCGCATTAAGTCTTTTTGTCGTTGTTATTTTTTCTCCGCCTAAGTCTTTTTTGAAGGGTCCAAACAAGCGAAAAATCACTTAATGATAAATCTGTACTATAGGGGACTACCCAGTAAAGAGCAAGAGGGGCATGAAGAAGCAGGACGCTGAGAGTCGAAGTCTCGCGCCTTTTGGACCGATAGACGTCTATAATCTTGCCCAAGAGTTCAGAGTGCACGCAGTATTCATTGTTCTTTGTTCAAGTAAAAAATCGATACACATAACACCTTTAGCAGTAGTGAGAACCATGCTACCAGACAAACGTGTTTTCACCTTTACTGTACTTGTGTCATCTTTTGTACGCCACACCATAGTCGACCTCTTGATTTATAGAATATAATGACGTACTCTCGATTCACCACACGTGCATAAAATGAGTCTCCCTCTGTTGCAAATCGATCTAATAGCCTCTGAGAAATATCACCTTTTACAGCCTTGTGATTTGTATTCAGAATTTTTGGCATCCGTCTTGCAGAGATTCTGCGTAAGTTATGCCATTTGAGCCTTCGGAAGTGTTCACGCAATCTGCCGCTAAATGTCAGCTGGTTTAACACATTTTGCATAATAAAAACTAATAATAACATGCTGCCCAACAATACATGGACTCCCTATTCATTCATAGGTGAATCAAACCTCTTTTCCCCATACGTCTACTCAAAATTTCCCCACTTAGCCATAGAAATCTGGCACTTCCCCACTGCCACAAACATGTGTGCTTTATGCAAGCGTGTTATTTCAAAGAGTCTGAGTATATTCTAAGTGTTTAAATGCTATCACAAGAATAACGTACTGTACATATTAAAATTTTTTTAAATATGATATAAGAAATGTACTAGTCTGATGAGAACGAGCTCAATACTTTTTAAAACCTTTTCTGGCATTTAGTTCATTATACTATGCTCACACACCTTTCCAATTGTTCAATTCACAATCAGTCACATCTGTTTTTAGTTTATATACGTACAGCACAATCATATGTCCATATTTGCCTATCACCGCATAATTTATAGTGAAATAAAAACAAGATGTATTTTGTTTGGTTAGGACACGTTTTGTGAGTTACAGGCGAGAAAATATTTCAGCACCTAATTTATTTATAATTTTGTTTTTATTAATGTTAATGGAACTACGATTCCTCTCCAAAAATGTATTACTATGTGGTAAAGTAAATATATATATATATATATATATTATATATATATATTATATATATATATTATATATATATATTATATATATATATATCCTAAAAGTGTTTAAAAGAGGAAACGCTTCAATGTCAGACCCATCCTTTATGTTTTTCAATTCTCTCCAAAAACTTAATAAATTTTCATCAGCACCTGTGCAAATATTTGTATTCTAGTGAGTTGCCATTCCCTGCCTGCGTCTCTTTCAATGCTGTTCTCAAAGACTGCTGCTGCTGGAGCCAATGACTGGAAGTTTTTAATTTGTTTATCTGTCGAGGTATCCAAAATGTTTGAGACCCTGAACATAGTCACTGTTGAAAGTAAATCCCCACCAATTCCGCACGTAGGATTATTTTTTTGAGCCTTTAAATTTCACCACCAAGGAGAAAACACCCACACCTGGCATCCCCGCACAACAAATGACATTAGAAACGGAGTATAGCACTGCGCACGTCTAGACACTACTGCTCACTGTTCACTGTTGCCAACATTAACGAGCGTCAAAATATCTCGTGCCAATTTCATAAGTCTAATTTATATTTTATCGACCCTTTACATATGCTGTCAACGGTAAGAGAATAAGGTAACTCTCTTTCCCGTCCTCTTTTCTTCCATAAGATGTAAGGTTTTATACCAGAAAATGTTACCATCTTCTTTAATAAACCATAATCTGAAACTGAGTAGTTGTTTAAGTCTTGTTTTCAAGGTTCTTCTGTTATCTGTTTGCTGTCGGCTTCTGACTTTGGTACAGCGACTGGTTCATGCTGCATTGTGAACCATTTTTCATATTTTCTCTCCTTTAACAGCACACATTGAACTCTTTCTCATAAACGTAAATTACTTATCATTTATTTAGCTTTTATTGTGCGAACTCAGTGTAGTTTAGCATGGCGGTTTAGTTTCTATTTGGTTTACTTAAATTAATTTCTCATTTAATCGGCAAAAATCATGATGATGGCATTACTAAAACGATTTTTCAAACAACCATTTCATGTTTTCTACGTTTAGCCTTTTGGTCGTAACATTGTAAAAATGAAAATTTGTTAAAGTGTATACTTCAGATATGTTGATATTGTTACGACATTACAGAACAATCTACGCGTTTCTCGAATGTTCTAGAGGACTCCGGCTGTAATGTTTTGTGCGTACATGATTTCAACATGCGCTCGCGAGACTTTTCTAGACGTCGCCAGCCGCGCGCACTGTGTCAAGGCCGCAATCAATTGCGTCCTAGTATAGAGCTGATGCGTAGTATGTGGAATATTCTGGTGTCTGAGCGGGGTATAAATGCAAGGCTTTAGCGGGGCTTAGTTTCAGTTTGAGTTGCGATTTATTGGAGTACGGTTCGTGATATTGTGGCGAAGTGTTGTGTTTTATAATTGTGCGGGACAATTGTAATACGATTGTACGATTGTGTTTTATATTAGTAGACATTCTTATTGCGTGTGAACAACTTTTATTTGATTTGTTGTAAGAGACTATCTTATTAATTACAAACTGTTTAATTGTGATAATTAAAGCTGGTGATTAGTGACTTAATTGGTGTCTTGTATTTTGTTTTCCACTGTTCCATACGACGATCGGTTAGACCGTCGTAACAATATGTTTGAAGACATAGAATATCTGCAGTTTCTAGTTTTTTTTTTTTTTTTAGTTATTGGGCACTCAAGACGATTCAGGTAGGAAAGAAGTCAGTCAGTTAATAATTTCAGAGAGACGAGTAAGTATTAATCATAAAGTCGTTTAGATCTGTAAATATTAATCAGTAAATACATGCAATGTTTTACTTGGGAATTTTAGGTTCAAAAGAGAAACCAATAAATCTTTATAATTTAAACTAGTAGGCTACTAACTTGAACACGGAACAATGAAGTCAGGAAATAGCAGCATACGGATTACTGAGGCTTTTATTACGTTATCATTTCAGACGAACAATATGAATTTCAGTTTGTATTCAATTAATCTGGACGAATATAAAGGCGTGGATAGATTGGGGAAATTATTAAATTGTAATAACGATCGATATTCCTCTCACGGAAGATTACAATCTAGATTCGATTCTTTCACGTAATCATCGATGACGTCATCAAACACGTATACGTCATCAAACATGTAGTGCCGATTACTTTTTTAATATTTCTTGTGTGACTGTTGGCCTTTAAACAGCTGGTTGATTCTCATGCAGTACCTACTAGCTGTCTCCTGCTGATACCTCTAATGGCAAGATTCACATTAATTTTGTTGACAATAGATCGCTATGGAACTGCAGCACTGTACGCCGTAATTACCGCGCGCGCACTCACTCCTCTACACGTGTTTCATACTCTCTTACATTATCCTCGTACTCTCATACTCTACGTTATTGTTGCTTTATGCACACAGACTTGAAAAATTGTTGCGTTTTAGTATGTAACTAGCTGTTACCCGCGGCTTCGCACGAGAATATTTGACTTTTAATAAGGATTTTAATATAATTTTTATTGTCTATGTCTATATTGCATTCTGTCAGCTCGTATAACAATTTTGTACTCGTTAGTAAAATTCTCTCCAAAGCTGTTTTCAACACTTGTACTAAATTATTATGTTGGTGCAACAACCTTTAAAGATTTAAAAGTACCCGTTTATAAAGCCTTTGGAGATATTTATAAAGCACCTGTTAAATCAAAAACGCTAAATTCTTTAAGTTTTACTGTGTTAGAAGCATTGTATAACACATTAAACGTTATGTTTTCCTCAACCATGGCTTTAATTTATTTCAGCAGTGAACTAAAAACCAAAAACCGTTGTCACCTAACCTCACAAATGAAAATAACACGTATTTTCGCTTTGTATTAACTAATACAGTAGGACAATTTACAATTAGTACACTTCTTCTTTTCCACATCGTAATATATCGATACAATCGTATATTATATAAAACATCGAAAATGTACAGCAGGAATGGATAAATGTACAGTTCTGATGCCGCTAAATACCTTTTGTTTATGTAATTGTTACTATGGTAATTGATTCTGGTCTCCATGGTGTTGTTGACATCTTTAGTAGTAGTATTTAATACATTTCATTACTTATTCATTGCATCATCAGAAATGCGTATAAACAATATATACAATGATCGTATAAACAATGATCGTTTAAGACAATTACAAAATATGTAGACGTATCTGTATACAAAATTACAAAATATATCGATACAATCGCATATTATAAATATAAAAACTACAGGAACGAATAAAAGTACAGGTCCGATGCTGCTAAATATCATTTGTTTATTTACTTGTTACTATGGTAATTAATTATGGTCTCCACGGTGTTGTTGACATCTTTATACACGTCAACGAAAAGGCATAATTAAAAGAACCTAAATTGTGCGAACGAGGCAAAGTATCAAATTCCAAGTTAGACAGCATTTTCCGTCTTGTGTCAAAGGTTACCTGTGCAAAATTTGGTGGCAATCGGTGTAACGGTGTGGATTTCTATTCAGTACCCATAAATCCTCAGACTTTGAGTTATGTGTATATATGTATATATATATATATATATATATATATAAACTTTTTATATCATTATTAGAGAATTATGGCTTTAAGTCACTTACAACTTCGTTAGTCACTTTTGACATTCGTCGCCCTCAGTTGGCATTTGAATGTATAAACAGGAAAAATTATGATAAAAACCTTAGAGGACATTCACCACACCTCATAAGCATTGTCATAACTAGAAGCAGCTCCTGGGGGGGGGGGGGGGGGGCTTTATGAGACTGGCTTGAAGGTTGGATTCCACATTTTCCACAGTATTCCTCATGACAAATTCAGGATTCTTACCATATAATTTTATAAAAATATTGTATATATTCTTTGCGTTTCAAAGTTTTTTAGCAAACCGACGTGAACAATGATGCAAATACGTACTATTGTACGCAAATGTTGAGTGATTGTCGTTATTAAGGAAACCCTAACTTTATTTTATTGATCGACTTAAAAAAAAAGAGTTTATACATTGTAATGGTATATTTCCTTAGTCATCGCAAAAAGAGATTTTCAATGTAATGCAAAAACCTAGTTTCGTGTGAGACACATCAGAAAGCGAGAGCACGGAATTTTTCGTGCGTTTCTTTCGTTTGTCGCGGTCGGCAAGTGGATGTGCCTGAGAACCAATTTCGCACGCTCCAGGAGCGTTGCTTCAGTATTACTGGCCGATGTTCTCACAAGAGAGCGGAAAAATGTTTTAGCGGGAAGAGAGACGCTATGGTCGAGCGTTAGCGTTACAATCTCAACAGCAAACAGTTCGGACGGCAGCGGCAGTGACTCCAGGAGGCCGCGCCTCGGTAAAAATGTAGCGAAGTAAAAAACAGTGTTAGCAGTGCCTCGGATAACTTGTAATTAAGGTGTAATTACAAACAAAGTAACTGTGAAGTCGCACGTTAAAAGTACAGAGACTCGGGTATGTGCTAAGTGCGAAGTAATATCGGTCACGTGGTGCTCGCGAGCAAACTGGAATACGAAAAACAGATCAGTAAAAAGGCAGAAAAGTAAAATAAAAAGTGTGGAGAAAGTATTTACCCAATTTAATTTAATAAACTAAAAGTTTTGAACTAAACCTATATATATATATAGAATCAGAGAGAGAATGTGATTGAGCGAGAGAATGAAAAGGGGGTGAGAGAAGAGACAGAAGTAAAAGGATTGATTTGCTTGAGTTTATATAATATGATATAATTGTAGTTGAAACAGAAAGCTAAGATAATAATATTTTATTAAAATAAAATAAAATGAACATTAATAAAATATGTGTTAAGTTCCTTTTTCGTTACCTAACCATAACCTATACTCTGTGCCCCAATAGTTCGTCTAACGAGAATTTGGGAATCTTCTATGAGGGATAGTTTTTATTTTATATTTTTTTCTTGGGAAAACTTGAAACGGTTTCCACATTTCATCCTTTAAAAATGTGATGGTGACCCTAGGGTTTTTGGTGTTTTTTGGAATCTTCTGTAAGTAGGTAAGTAAAGGAAGTATCGGGGCTTCTGCTTTTCTTTTTATTTTTGCTAATTATTTGAATAATTACAATATATGTCCCTGTTTTCACTTTTTTTTCAAATATTCGCCGATTATTCAAAAACAGCTGGAACGATTTTAATAAATCTTTTTTTTTTTAAAAGCATGTTCCCGCGGTGATCTCAATATATTTAAAATCGGAATTGGGCCAGTACTGAGCCAGTACCAGCAGAGTACTATATTTTACACTTACAATCGTGCTTTGAAAATTCACTAATAGATTTTCTATTACTGATTATTAATTAATATTTTATTAATAGTGATTTTTATCCTACTTGACATGGCATCCATGGTATAACGGCTGTATACTATCTTTTATAACTTCTCTATACTATCGCCATTATAACCTCGGGAGCCCGGTTAATTGACGTCGGTCAATTAAACAGGCTGCCATAATATTCACAAAATATATATATTTAATTAAAATACAACGTAACAAAACACTTAACTGGAACCTGTGAATTAAGGAATATTAGATTCGTGTTGCCAAATTAATTCACGCATGTTTACGTCCATGACATCTCTTTATTTACATACCTGGTAATTAGCATAAAAGAAAATGAGTTACTGTCTTGTTATTAAAAATTAATTAGGCTTGTGATTTGTATAGTTAAAACATACATATATATACTTAACCTACTTTTCGTTTACTCTATTTCGTTCAACTGATTAGTTAACTATATTAAAAAATAATAACTGCATAATGTATTCATTAATCAACTTGGTTAATTATTTATACAACTTTGGTAATTCATACCCTCGGATCCGAGATATATCCTTTCTTTATATTAAAGTTAAACAATTTACTTTTGCTGCCATTTGAAGAATGAAGTTATTAGTATTAGCATGTTATAGTCATTAAAGCTAAATACATCATATTGTTTATTACAAAGTTACATTGGTAATTTAATTCGGCCAGTCTTTTGTATTATGATATTAATATTATTTTGGTGTCAATTGTCTTTCATATTTTTATTAAGTGATTTCTGAACTACAGAAGTTTGACTTCTGGGTCATCCTCGGCGAATCGGGGTTGTCTGTAGTAAACGGTGGCTCAGCGTCTTCTGGTCTATCCTGAAGGTCTGGAGCAAGGTGTGGTTCTCTCTCTTTTTGCAAAGTTGATCAGATTCTGGTGCTGGCGGTGGTGAGAAACTTTCACTTGAACTCACTTTCTTCGGTTTACCGCACTTTTTACTTATAGTTAAACTGTTACATATACTGTGATCTCTATCACGTTGACGTGATATTAAATCAACTGCAGAGATGTCATAAACACACACTTAAAACGTATCAAAGATGTTAAACATATTGAAATTACTGATAATATTTGCTATCAGCTTTACTAAGCATTAGCTTAAAGAAACTAAGAGAGTGAATGACATATTCTTTCATTCTCTATAATTTTGTAGTTACTGACTACATTTTCAACTGTGTTGTTCTCGCTGCGGAGTCTGATTTACAACTAATTTTGGGGGCGCACCGCTGGCTTAGCGAAGTGCGTGTCCGCGCGTGTTGTTATTTGCCGGCGCGATAAATAGTTCTTAATTTATTAATTATTATTTTTACTTATTTTAAATTGCTGGTTTATTACGTCTCTCTATAATTTAATACTCGCTGATGAAACGGGTGGTGGTTTACATATTTATTTGTTTAACATTATTTAGTTTTCTATTTATTTCATAGGGGGAGAAATTATGGAAATTATGTAGTTTCATTTAGGATTATATTATTTTTACCTTTTTTTTTATTTTGTGCTATTTAACCCTATTAAATCGTCACATTCTCCTCCACTTAAAGAAGGCACTGGGTCGGTGACCGATGTGTGACGGGGAAATAGCTAAAAATTACATTGGGAATTTGCACGAGCTTCCGTGTGAAATACCCTTTCTCTCTTTTCGTGATTCACTCATGTGATAATCGAATCATTATCAATTCAATATATATATATTTTTTTTTATCTAAAAGATAAAATACTATACTATCTCTAAAATTTATCTTAATTCTACTACTTAATACTATTACTTAATACTACTACTTATTACTACTACTTAATACCACTACCGGTTTTTTTGTTTAGCTTTTTCTAACTCGTTTAGTGGAGTTATTCTACACAGAGTATGTTTTTCATACATACTGCGTTTCCTTTCCTTTTTTAATTGTTCGTCGACAATTTTATCTTAGTACTGTATTTTTCTGTGATAACGTTACCTTTATTTGTCAGTTGACTTTACATATCGCTTTTATTTATTTTTGGTGAATAGGATCTAAGGTTGATCAGGCCTCATTCTTATTCATACCTTACGATTTTGTAATTAATTATGGTTTACAGTGACTTAATTACAATATAGGAAATATACTTCGTAGTACATTTATTGCCTTTTTTTTTACTTCATTTCTTTCTTTGCTCACTAGCAGAACAATTTCCGTGATAATATTTTATCAGGGAAACATGACTTCTTCGTACATAATTATCCGTAGTGGGGTCTAGCTTGGAGGTGGTCTTATCAACTGCACTACTCGTCGGATGAGTTTGATACATCACTAAGTCTCCGACTTGATACTTAATTTCTTTACTATCACGCTCGTGATATTTTTGCGATTTTCTTAAGTTTACTCTCAGATTTACGCGAGCTTCGTTCCATATTTTTTTATATTTTTAACACTGATTTCGCTGGGTAGCAATTCATGTATTTTCCACTTTGTGGATAATGGGTGATTTGGTTTATATTTGTACAACAAATCAAAGGGTGTAGATTTATGTCCTTCGTGATATGCTGAGTTGAAAGCAAATTGGATCCAGGATAGGTTCTGGTCCCATGATGTCTGGTCGTTTGCATGATAGGCTATTAAAGCGGATTTTAAGTTTCGCAAATACCTTTCAGCGATATTACCTTGTGGACGGTACTCTGTTACAGTTATATGGTCTATGCCTAGTCTGAAACACATGTCCCTGAATTCTTTGGACTTAAACTGGGGTCCGTTATCTGACACTAAGTGTACTGGTGTACCAAAGTCTTTAAATAATCTCTCTTGTAAAATTTTCACTGTGGTTGATGCTAATGCTCGTCGCATGGGATACATCCAGACGAATTTGGTAAATGAATCTACGCAAATGAGTAGCATGGTGTTACCGGATTTTGAACGTGGATAAGGGCCAGAAAAGTCTATGTAAATTTTTGAAAAGGGTGTCGTGGGAGTCTCGGAGATTAATTTACCAATGTGGCTGTTTCTCGCGGGTTTGCTGAGTGCACACAATTTACACTCTTTTACGAACTTAGCTATCTCGTTGTTCATATTTCCCCAATGATATTCTTTTCTAATACGATGTATGGTTTTATTAATACCCATATGAGCTCCAATGGTGGATGCGTGGTAGTATTGCATAATCATTGGTTTAATAATGTCCGGGGCAATTATTCTCAAGGATTTTCCATTTGCTAGTTTATAACATAATACTCTCTTACTCAATATATATTTATCTGAAGTATTTCCTTTATTGATCTGTTCTATTATTTTACTTAAGGAAGGATCTTGTTGCTGATACTGGGCTATGTCAGTAAATGCCAGTGGGAATTCAGTTATTAGGGTATTTATTATTGATGTTTCACCTCTTTCATTATGTTCGGATTCCTTACTCGGCTGCTGGAACATACGGGATAGTGTATCGGCTACTACATTTTGGGTGCCACGAATGTGTTGTACTTTAAATTTGTAACAATTTAATCTCAATACCCATCTTCCGATACGACCTAACTGTTTAGGGTGATTTAATAACCATGATAAAGCTTGATTATCCGTTTCTAACAGAAATTCTTTATGTTCTAAAAATGGCTTGAATTTCTCGAATGCGAATACTACGGCTAAACATTCTAATTCGTATGCGGAGAATTTCTTTTCCTGATCGGTTAGGGTTCGCGAGGCATAACTGATCGGTAATCTAGAATTATCTACTTCCTGATACACTTGAACTATCTGTCTGTACGATAAATGGTTTCGTGAAATCGGCCAGTTGTAATACTGGAGGTTGTATTATACTTTCTTTCAGGTTGTCGAATGCTGTTTGATGTTGAGGGGTCATTCAAATTTTACTCCTTTTTTTCTTAACGCATTTAAGGGTGCTGCTATATCAGCTAGATATGGAATATACTTGTGGAAGTAATTTATCATTCCCAAAAATCGGGCTATTCCTTTCGTATCATGTGGTGGTAAAAATTCTCTGATTGCACGGGTGCGTTCTGGGTCTATGCTTACCTTTCCGTCGGCAGATATACTATGTGACCTAAAAATGAGAATTGGTTAACGGCAAAATTTACTTTACTTGGGTTTACGGTTAATCCGGCTTTCTTTAGTCGGAATAAGATTTCGCGTAAATGATGAAGATGTTGTTCCATGGATTCGCTGTAAATTACTATGTCATATAGGTAGTGGTATACGAATTTAAATTTTACGTCGTGGAATATTTTTTCTAACAATCGACTACAAACAGAACTTCCTTGGGAGATTCCGAAGGGTACCCTTGTAAATTGGTACAGGTTGAACGGGACTGCGAAGGCGGTTAGATGTTTGGATTCTTCCGATAATGGTATTTGGTGGAATGCTTGATTGAGATCCATTATGGTGAAAACTTTAGCTTTTTTAAAATAGTGGAAGGCGCTGTGGATGTCGGGGAGCGGTATGGACTCGAATTCTATCTTTTTATTTAATTGTCTATAGTCAACGACTAATCTATGTTTATCAGTGCCTTTGGGTACTAAGAACGCGGGTGATGAATACGGGGAAGTGGAAGGTTCTATAACTTATTGTTCTAACAATTTATTGATTTGATTTCTCATGATTTCCATTTTTGGAGGAGATAACTTATATGGATGCAGTCAGATTACTTTATTATCGTTCAGGTTGATCTTGTACTCTATTAGATTCGTTAAACCTAACTTTGGGGTTAGAACGGTGGAAAATTCTTTTATTAGATTTTGTATTTTTTGTTTATCTTTACTCTCTAAATGATCTAGTGCAGGTTCGTGGTGTACTACGTGCGTTGCGGATGTTTCTGTACCTTTACTGTTATTTACTTCGAAGTCAAAATTATATTTTTGGGTACGGTCGAATCTAAAATAATACTTCTTATCGTACATGTCAAGAATTATACCTGTTTTACTGATTAAGTCCGCTCCTAATATTAAGTTTGGTCCTAATTCTTCAGATACTAATACTGGAAAATACCATGTTCAATTTTTAATTTTTAGTTTGATAGAACGCTGAGTTTTATTGTTAATTTTTGGTTATTAGCGGTAGCGCATTTCATATTCACCGGCTGACTACGTTTAACAAGGTGGTGTTTGGCTAATGTTTCGGCTAACTGTTGGCTAATTAAGCTCCGTATTGATCCGGAATCAATTAATCTTAGTATTTTCGTAATGCCAAGGTCTACTTGTATATATGGTAATTGACATACATTGGATTTGCATGTAGTAATTGAGTTGCATCTATTGACAAATCTTTCTACGTAGGGGTCTAATTTTTTTTTATTATTTTATTTTTTTTTTGGTTTTGTACTTCTCGGTTTTACCTACTCCTACGACGAGGCGGGAGACACAGGATTTCGGCACTCCCTGCCTTACATGTTTTTTGAATGAGAGGATTTTTGGTAGTGCTGTTTCTGTTTTACAGTACCTACTAATGTGACCTTGTTTACCGCAGTTATAGCATCTTTTTTCTCTACTCACTGTGTCGCTCATATTCGGTTGGGATTTCAGCTGATAATTTTGTGCAGGTTGGTAGTGTGAAGGTTTCGGAGATCTAAAGTGTCGACTATCACGGTGTATTCTCGGTTCTGATACCAGGGGCGGTGTTTCGTTTCTGCGTTGTGCCTGAGGAATTAAAGCACGTCTGTTTTGGTCCGAATACCATACGTTTGATGAGTGGATACAGCATTGTTCTAATTCTGCAAAAGTGTTGGGTCTATTGATCAGTACTAATCGCGATCTCTCTTCTGGGGATAATCCTACCAGAATCGTTTCTAATAAGTGTGGTTCGCTCAAATTTACCTTTAGTAATAATGAAGATTCTCTTATTTCTGAAATATAGTGTGCGAGTCTCTCGTGCGCTCCTTGTACTCTAAGTACTGTGTTCCGTTTCAATTCTTCATAAATTCCCGTTGGAATAAAATGTCTTATTAAGGCAGAATGTAGTTGGTCTACGGAATGCTGAAAATTCATTGACTCCTGTACACGGTCTTTTAATGGTGGTTTACATTTAGTCATAATGACTGGCAATATCTGGCTATCGCTCAGTTGCTGTAAGTCTTTTATTTGCAAAAGGTGTTTTATGAACGCTAACAGTTTGGTAATACTTAATCCATCGGTATATTGGATTTCTGATAAAATCTTTTCTACGGGATGAGTTATCTTTCCGTATAGGTTAGTACTAAAGTTCACGTGAGATTGTATTCTCGGGTCTCTCTACACTGAATTAGTTATCGCAGAGGGTGGTAACACACGATTACTCATTAAATCATTATTATATGTGAGACTACGCTGGACATTTGTAGGTGAGGATTCCGCTGTTGGTGTGGTATTCACATTTCTATGAAGCGTCTGATCTGCATTCGGTTCTACACTTGATACTTGTGGAAATTCGAAAGTCACGGTAGTGGGTCTCTGTTCTATGGTGGGTGATTGAGATGGTGTGATATTTAATCTAGAAAGAGATTCTTCTATTTCCTCCGTTTTAAATGAGTCTGATTTACGACGTAGGTTTCTTATTATGGTTGCTAATTGCTGCAATGCTTCGTCTGCAAATTTTTGCACGTCACGGGGTGTTACAGTAGCTCCGGGCCAGTTTAGTAAATTATTTATGCGACGGCTTAAATGATCTATCCGTTGCGTGGTACGCAAGATTATGGCGGGTGATTTTTCGTCGTGGAGGGTTTGCGATATTGACGTCAATTCCCTATATTTTGCATAACACGTTTCTACTTCGCTTTCAAGTTCTATTTCGTTTAATCTATCTAACTGGGTAGGTATATTTTGCTTGTTTTCGCGTAACGTTTTGCCTAATTCTGCGACCGTTATGTTTGCATAAGGTAAACCGCGTAAAAGTGCTTCATAGCATAATTCGTCTTTTAATAACAAATCCGGGTTAAATTGAGAGATTGTCTTAATATGCTAATTGTAGTAATCTACTTATACTAATCAACATCAGTTTGATTATATTAATTATATCACTGTATATGACTATCTTTAGTTTTGTGGAATCAAATACCTTTCAATTCACAGAGAGAATAATAGCTCGTATGCAGATATAGAAGGGGATCTCACACAGAGTTCTACAGGACGTGACACGAAATATTATGACTACTGTTGTTATTAGGCAACATTCCTATGTAAGGGGAGAAATTACGCGTTGTTGCACATACGCTTATAACAAAGGCATATAACGCTTATACGTTTATACAGTTTATAACACGTTAATATATTTCCTGTTTGTTCTTGCTCTCACGCTTACTTTGGGGTGACAATCTGTGCACGCTTCAACATGGGTTTACAGAATTATATTATCATTACATATGTTATTTTTCTTAATAATAATTGCAAATCTTTTGTACTAATATATTATTGCTATTCTTGTTTTATTTACTCTTTTACTACCTTACTTTCTTATTAATATCCATTTCTTATTATTCTTTCTTATAATTTTTATTTTTATTATTAAGCTCTTTATATGGCCTTTTATTAATTTCTTTATTGCAGTAACTCCAATTAGTCTTTTATTTATTAGCAAAGCATTAAAAGCAATTAGCATTTAGCATAGCAATTACTTAGCATAGCACAGTGGCGCATCTTATAACGGCTGTATACTATCTTTTATAATTTCTGTATACTATCGCCATTATAACCTCGGAAGCCCGGTTAATTGACGTCGGTCAATTAAACAGGCTGCCATAATATTCACAAAATATATATATTTAATTAAAATACAACGTAACAAAACACTTAACTGGAACCTGTGAATTAAGGAATTGCCAAATTGTAGATTCGTGTTGCCAAATTAATTCACGCATGTTTACGTCCATGACATCTCTTTATTTACATACCTGGTAATTAGCATAAAAGAAAATGAGTTACTGTCTTGTTATTAAAAATTAATTAGGCTTGTGATTTGTATAGTTAAAACATACATATATATACTTAACCTACTTTTCGTTTACTCTATTTCGTTCAACTGATTAGTTAACTATATTTAAAAATAATAACTGCATAATGTATTCATTAATCAACTTGGTTAATTATTTATACAACTTTGGTAATTCATACCCTCGGATCCGAAATATATCCTTTCTTTATATTAAAGTTAAACAATTTACTTTTGCTGCCATTTGAAGAATGAAGTTATTAGTATTAGCATGTTATAGTCATTAAAGCTAAATACATCATATTGTTTATTACAAAGTTACATTGGTAATTTAATTCGGCCAGTCTTTTGTATTATGATATTAATATTATTTTGGTGTCAATTGTCTTTCATATTTTTATTAAGTGATTTCTGAACTACAGAAGTTTGACTTCTGGGTCATCCTCGGCGAATCGGGGTTGTCTATAGTAAACGGTGGCTCAGCGTCTTCTGGTCTATCCTGAAGGTCTGGAGCAAGGTGTGGTTCTCTCTCTTTTTGCAAGGTTGATCAGATTCTGGTGCTGGCGGTGGTGAGAAACTTTCACTTGAACTCACTTTCTTCGGTTTACCGCACTTTTTACTTATAGTTAAACTGTTACATATACTGTGATCTCTATCACGTTGACGTGATATTAAATCAACTGCAGAGATGTCATAAACACACACTTAAAACGTATCTAAGATGTTAAACATATTGAAATTACTGATAATATTTGCTATCAGCTTTACTAATCATTAGCTTAAAGAAACTAAGAGAGTGAATGACATATTCTTTCATTCTCTATAATTTTGTAGTTACTGACTACATTTTCAACTGTGTTGTTCTCGCTGCGGAGTCTGATTTACAACTAATTTTGGGGGCGCACCGCTGGCTTAGCGAAGTGCGTGTCCGCGCGTGTTGTTATTTGCCGGCGCGATAAATAGTTCTTAATTTATTAATTATTATTTTTACTTATTTTAAATTGCTGGTTTATTACGTCTCTCTATAATTTAATACTCGCTGATGAAACGGGTGGTGGTTTACATATTTATTTGTTTAACATTATTTAGTTTTCTATTTATTTCATAGGGGGAGAAATTATGGAAATTATGTAGTTTCATTTAGGATTATATTATTTTTACCTTTTTTTTATTTTGTGCTATTTAACCCTATTAAATCGTCACAATGGCACATCGTTATTTTATGACACTTTTTTAAAAGGCATGATTCCGCGGTGGACAGAACTGATCAAATAAGATGCCAGTAAATTAACACTGGCGATTACATAGGAACGGCTGGGTCTATTTTAATGAATCTTCTTTTATTAATTTATAGATATTATAATTTCTCATATTTTCTTTGACTTCTATAATTATTTATAAACCTTATTTTAACAACAACTGACTGAGTAGTAGACCTACTTTGGATTACTCATGAATCCATAAAATGCAGTCCAAAGAATAACAAATATTGAGCTGTAAGTGTGACTGCGTGTTGTTGTGAAACCTGAGAACAAAATAATGTACTATACAGGCGAGGGCGAGACCACAAGGGATTATGGTCTCTTCAGGGATATTCCCTGAACATTTCAATAGCTCTGGGGGAAGACTGGTCCCCTGACCCCACCCCCGTAGTAACGCCAATGCTCAAAAGAGCAATAAAAAGCCTTTACAGAGAAACAGTCATATGTATCAACACGTTATATGGTAAAGTATTGTTACGACGGTCTCCTTGATCGTCGTATGGTACAGTGGAAAACAAAATACAAGACACCAATTAAGTCACTAACAACCAGTTTTAATTATCACAATTAACACTTTGTAATCAACAAGTTATTCAACAAGATAATACTCGTACAATAATTCAAGTTAATCTGTTCACACAAATAATAATGTCAATTATAAACCATTCCGCACTATAATCACTTTTCACTAATACACCACTTGCAACGCACTGTGTAAATCGTCCGACATAAAACTGAAAACTAAGCGACAGGTATGGGCTATTTATAGTCTGCATGGTTCCATAATATGCGTCCTTAACAAGCAATCGAAAATTCTAGAGGATACTTCAGCACGGCCTTGGTAGAAACACGCACCGCTGGGATAGCCGAGAAGCATAGAGAACGTTCTGTAATGGCGTAACACTATCCAATCCGGTTCCCACCTATTGCCCACTTTATTTACTCACACCATATTGTTCCGACCTATCCTCCATTTTACTCACAGCTTTACAAGTTACAACTTTATTGTAATAAATTGGATGGAAAATTTTAGATGAGGCATTTATTTGGATGATAACACCACACTAAATATTTAGGGGTAAAAATTACGGCCACTGGGAAGCAAGACAAAGAAATACAATCCATAATTAATTTGGGAAATATGGCTATATCTACATTAAATGTAATCCTGTGGGATAAGCAAATTTCAGCAGAAACTAAAACCAAAATATTTAAAACCATTGTTAGAAGTATCATGGCATACGGCTCAGAACTTTGGACTACTACTAACCATTAATTAATTACAGGAGACAAGAACAAAATTAATGACAGCAGAGATGGACTTTTGGAGACGTTCGGCAAGAGTATCCAGACACGAGAAGATTAGAAATGAAGTCATTAAGGACAGAATGAATGTGAAAAATTAAATTGTTGATTTTATCCAAACAAAAAAATTACAGTGGTATGGAGACACGAAAAGAATGGCACAGGAAACATTGCCAAGGAGAGTTATGGAATGGACCCCACCAGGAAGAAGGAAAGAGGAAGACAACCTATCACCTGGATAGAAGAAATTCAGACTATATTGAGGGAACGAGAGATTGGAGAAGATCTTTGGATGGATAAGCAGCAGTGGAAGGTGAGAATTCAATCACTTCTGTAATCTTTGGTTCTGGAAAATTTGTAAACATTGTACAGATGGAATAAATAAATAACACCCACCACACTAAACTTAAATTTTATACGCTGACGACCTGACTGTGATCGGAAAGGCAACGAACGAATTGAAAGAAAACCTACATCATCAACAACAAATGACCCATATCAAATCCCTAAAACATAATGATGGCTTTCTCGGAGGTCGAACTCACAAGGGGCAAGATTGTCTTAACCGACAAAACGTAGAGCAGATAAGCAATTTACAGTATTAAGGTTTTGACATTTTCTATGGCTACAGTTAAGATCTAGACCGAAAGTTAGAAGTTTTTAATAACATATGCTGTACAATCGGCCGATGACTGAAAACTAAAACAATAAAATTGGCTGTTCTGAAATTTTGTGAAAAGCACGCTTATAACTGTACACCAATGAAATCTGGGTTCAACAAAACGATAAGACAGAAGAACACAAGCTCAGTAGATGAAGTTTCCTAATAACAGTCAAAGGATGTAACCCAAGAGATAAGATAAGGAAGGAAAAAATCAGAAAATAACTTCAAATATTTAATTTAATGACAAAATACAAAGAAATCAGGATTGAATGAAACTAACATTTGGAAACGATGGACGGCAGTAGCGTGGCGTCCATGTAACCGCTATTGCCGACGGCAACAGTACTGGAAATAAGATAAAATAATATTGAGTATATTACAAAATAAATACTTTAGTTTTTGAATAATTTGAAATCCGAACGAAATTAGTAGGGAAACTTAAAGAAAAGCGTAGCATTGCTTTCGAACTGCTGGGCACTTTCACCGTCTTGTGTTGCCGGCTCAGACATCGGCAATGTTTTACTGCGTACGGTCATTGACCTCGTACTAGTTGTCACTGTACAAACTGTGGAGGAGGGGGACACACTCGTCCGTCCAATGTGTTGCCGCTGTATAAACCGGCAAAACGCTCAGTTGGCAGCTATGTTCGTTTTCGGAACTGACGTGCAGCAGACACTACGTACCTATTTGTGTTTTGTTCGTTTAGTCATGTGTTTCTCTGTTTGTCTTTATTATTTTTAATTCGATTATTTGTGTTCTGATTTATTCTGTTAAGTACAATGAGAGTCAGATCCCGTTGAACCGGGACCCTCTTCTTTTCCTAGCGAATGATAGAAAATGCTCTAAAAAGAACACTTGTTTCAATAAAAAATTCTAATTAATTTTTAGGTTAGGTTTTAGGCCTATTACAACCGGTAACAGGTGTTATGTACCCACTGATGGACGGAACCTTTAAAAGCAAGAATATACAAGGGATACAAATAAACAAAACATGCCTAAGTCTCGAAAAAAGATGGCGACCGAAAAGGGCAAAATGTTTAAAACGTGAAGGTGACAATGTAGTTGGCCAACGACGCTTTTGCCCAAGTGTAACGTACTGGATCACGGTACGTGCGTCATTGTATATGCCTTGTCGTCCACACAGCTATCATTATTTTCTTTAGGCATTCAACAGAACTTATAGGTTTCTAGAAAACCTACCCTTATATGTACTACATCCCCCCAAAACTTTAACAAATTAAAGGTGCAATGTGAAAAATGTCTTTTAAGAAAGATAAATTAATAAAATTAAAACAAAAATGTTTAATTTAAAAAAAGTTGTAATATATAATAAAATATTTATTTTAATAAATTTAATAAAATTTCATGTTCAGTTTTTTTTATTTAACTTAATTGCAACTAGTTAAACCTATCGATCAATTTTATTTTAATAGGCTACATAAGTTAACAGTGTGTAAGATAAGCTCCCACTGGACAGTTCTTCAGTACAGTTATACTTTCTTCATGTGCTGAGAATTTAGTTCACTAGTTCTAATGGTTTCTGTCGATTTTAATAAAATTAATATATTTTTTTCTTCATTAAACGATCCTATTAGACCCCTGGATTGTATCAACACAGTAGAAGTGGCATTTACGAAGTGACAAGTTTTAATACGGACAACATTACAAATCCCCCCTCATAAAAAAATATCATCAGATACGAGTTCAGTCAGAATATTTAGCTAAAAATGCAAAGGCAATATCTGTGAAATTATATTAACATAAATATAAGTGTAATTGCATCATTGACTTTGTAAATTAGTGAAAAAATGTGAATTATAATACAATAAAAATTATTAAAATGATTATAAATCCTTAAATTAGTAATGACCGTCAATTAATAAATGACGAAAGGTTTTGCGACGATAAGTCTAGCAGACGCAATTTTTATACCATTTGTTTTGACATTTTTATTGTCATCATCACGGCCTATGTGTGGGTAATAGTTAAATAATCAAAACATATTGTTACGTAATGTGGAAAAGTGTTACGTAATATGGAACGTTCTACAAGTTTATCGAATGTTCCAGTGGAATCCGGCTGTAATGTGTGTGCGTACGTGATTCTCAACGCATTAGCTAGCTGTGAAGAAGTCGCGCGGCCACGCGAAGTGTGTCAAGGCAGCAATGAATTACGCTCTAATGTCTTCCTTTATTGATAATGCGTAGAATGGATGTTTCTGGATTTTCTACGGGGTATAAATACAAGTACTCAGCGACGTTCAGTTTAGTTTGAGTTGCGAGTTATTGTCGGGCGATTGCACAGTGCGGTTTGAAGTATTGTGGCGAAGTATTATGTGTTTTATAATTGTGCGGTTTGAAGTATTGTGGCGAAGTATTATGTGTTTTATAATTGTGCGGTACTCTATTGGTGGACATCTTTATTGTGTGTGAACAATTTTTATTTGATTTGTTGTAAGAGAGTATCTTGTTAATTACAATCTGTTTAATTGTGATAATTAAAACTGGTAATTAATGACTTAATTGGTATTTTGTTTTCCACTGTACCATACGACGATCACTAGACCGTCGTAACAATATATACAAATTAATTGAGTGTGTGTGTGTGTGTGTGTGCGCGCGCGCGCGCGCGCGTGAAACAGTATGTTACATCAGCAGAATATCACTATTACTATTATATTTTTTATTTTGTAATCAATAAAGTTGTAATCATAAATGCCTATGATTGTGATCACAATTTTTGTCACAATAAATGTATAATCAGAAATACCTGCACATTATATGTATGGGTGTGTTGTAGTTCTTTGGTCGCTCCTTCCTCGTTCTGAATAGAGATTTTTTCAACAATTTCTTACAACATTATATTCTATTCAGTCAATACAAAGATCGTTCCAGACCCTTCTCATTCCTACTTTGAAACGTGTTTTTATACTTTGTCTCGTGTCAGGAACGGATAGAATAGATGTTCACAGCTAGACGCGTACTTGGTTGTGACACGGTAGGAATGCGGTAGAACTGCCTGTTAGCCGCGCGTACTGCAATTTGACACGCGGTTCTGCCTCTAGCTGTTGCAACGCCTTACAAGAGACATTGCTGCGACACTGGCAGAGAGAGGCGGTGAAAACGCTCGTCTATAAGCCTCCCAGGTTATTGGCTGTCGCCCTCTCTCTCAGCCACGTGTTTCCCCCTGTACTTCTCTCATTTT
Organism: Magicicada septendecula; assembly: GCA_034769895.1. NCBI lineage: Eukaryota > Metazoa > Arthropoda > Insecta > Hemiptera > Cicadidae > Magicicada > Magicicada septendecula. The sequence goes on from CM068375.1 coordinate 307,878,997, forward strand.
TCTATCTTGCAATGTTTGTACTAAATGTAAAGTACTAATTAAATTTAAAACTAAGGTTCAATAAATGCTATGCTGCATATTTTTGTATAAATTATGTCTGTAACAAATTATCTTATTTATGAAAATATATTTTGTAAATTTTTGTTCACTTGTAAAAGTTAGAGCAGAGTTTCAGTTAACCACTGACTGCTGCTTAAATATAAGGTTTGTAGTGTTAATTTTTACCTCATGTTATTTACAATACATTTCCTTTGTTATAGACACATTTTAATAGAAAAAGCTCAGTAATTTTTGTATCTCTGTAATTAATTAATTCCGTCTTGTGTGTTTATTAGAATTTTCGGCCTGAAGTTTTTTATTTCTTAAGATAGACATATACTATAAGCGTGAAACTTCTAATAAGTAGTCTAAAATTATTTTTAATGCAGATTCTAATAATATTCTGCTTAAGGTGGTTTAAATCGTACGTACAATTGATTTTTCTGTACGTGATTTTTCCAATTGTTTATAACGGACGCTTCTGGAGACTAGTGATCCATTGGCTCTAAGTCTTGTTGCCAACTTATTTCGCGTAAACTCATTTTGCTATGGACTTTTCCCGTTTATAACCAAAAAAAAAGTTTATAGCCTACACATTTTGTGTCTAGTATTAAACGGACAAATATCTAACGCAAATTTTTTACAGTTGTCGAAAATTCCTTTTTTATTAATAAAACCTTCTTTTTACTTCCATGTTCCATAAGGAAATGGAAGTATGGTCATGGCGAAAAAAAATCGTGTTCGAGATCATTGCAGATTCTGATTGTACTACCCTCAAACCTTGAAAAAAGTCATTCTTCGAAAAGTGTCTGTGTGTCTGTCTGTGTGTAGAATTTTTCTATGTCAAACGATAACTGCCGCAAATTCAAACAGAATCAAATAATGTTTTGCATATAGTTTGAATTGTAGAGAACTCGAGGTCTATTGATTTTGGTGAAGATCGGTTAACGGGAAGGGGTAGTTTACCTGCAACCATTTACGTTTTAACAAGAGTAAATTGCTTAATTTTGATAAATAAAGTATCCTTAAAAGAAGGTCATAATAATCCACTGTAGAAAGGTAGATTAAATATCTATATATGAAAAGGGTAGTTGAAGGGGAAGGGGGTAATTTTCTATAAATTAAAGTGGTACTTGATGATGGAGAAAGTAAATTTTATAAGTTTTATATGTGTAATACGTCATTGACAACAAAGAAGTAGTTTCTATGGAAACATTTCATTTCACTTTAACAAAATTCTATATTTTTTCATTTTAATTTAAATCATGTATACACACAGGCAAGACACACACACACGCACACACGCGCGCACACACACACACACACACACACAAAATTCGCGTTACTTCTGGCCTCACTCATGTTTATTTTCTTACATTTGCACGCTTTTGTTATCGATTTGCTTCCTGTGGATCGCTGGGCAGTGTAACTGCACGTGTTTATAGAGGAACGGTTCATAGACAGACTTTTTGTCTTTAGAGAATGAACCCTCTGCAAGATGCAAGTCCATGAGTGACTTCGGAGCGCTTCGGAGGAGGGATGATTATCTGCGTAGTCGGTTTCAAAAAGAATAAACTAAGCCTACCTAATTTTTATGGATAAAGTGACTGAAAATAACATTATATTAAACGACTACCCCATAATAACAAAAATATCTATAAATAGTGAAATTAGTTTGTGGGTGGACGATATGTTTTTAGAAATTACCGAACCGAATTCAATTAAATTATTTTAAACATAAATCTTACAACATGGAAGTCATGTATAGTTCTCCATACCGATTTTTATAGTAGGCCTGTAAATAAATCTAATGTAACAAAATATTAATGTGTGCCTCACAAATTGTTTTTTTTAATAGTACAGTAATATGTATACGTTGCGATAGTATGTGTATCAAAGCTTTTAATTTGTTTTTAAATCGCGTTTTACATTATTTTACTATAGTATTTATAATACCATAATACTATATTATTACTAAATATTGTAATATATAATATAAATTTTATACTACTTTTTACGTCATGTATTTTAATTTTTTTTTTTAAGAATATAATATTTTGCACGTTTGCAATACAGGATTATTATTTTACATAATTACTTTTCAATTGTACAAATGTTTCGGCCTTGCTCTCCCCGTTAGTTACATGATATTTTATACTATTGTATATACCACGTATTCATTAAATAATATAAACACACCTCCAGTTATAGGTAAAACTCTTTTTTGGTGATTAATTTCATGTTATTTTCATATAGAGAACCGAGTGATACACGGGTAACATCCACTCAAACGCCTTCAATGCGCGCAATGCACTGTTGCCACACAAAAAACCTGGCATCCGTGTAGATCATTTATCCAACACTGAAAATTAAGTCTGGGACGGCCTATATAAGCAAACTTCGTTCCCTACTTGACAAAGGGGCAATAAGAACGGGATATGACGATACCGTTTCGAATGCTCTACAGATCGAGCAATTATAATACTCCAAAACTGTACATGGTAGGTTTTTCTACATGCACTTTAATGTTTCGATTTCATTTAAAACACACATTTAGATTTTATTTGTTGAGTCTGGCACTGTAATTATGCTTCTACATTGCTATTACAACTTTATATAGTCAAATGGGAGAATAATTTTAATTATTTAAATTGTGTATATGACAGAAAATATTTACAAATATACGTTTAAAAACCAATACGCGTCAAAATAGAGCCGCTAAAGACCTATGGGGTAAATAAATAATAAAAATAAATTAATTATGTAAAGAATCTGCATTAATCTGCCGACAATGGAAAGATTTAACCATTATGTTTATTAATATATATAAACTTTCGCGTATGAACTTACTATTCGTTGTCACTTCCCCAAACGTTTCGAGGTGATGTTCCTCTTCCTCAGTGGGAGTAAATACTGAATGTCGATTACAGAATAACCGTTACGGACTATAGGTGTGTGTGGTGGGGGTTGATGGTGGGAAGGGATTGGCGCTGAGGTTCAAATTGTGTGTTTGGATCAGTGTATCGAATAGTGTATGTGATTTATAATGTAATTGTTCATTTAATATGTTGTTTGGTTGTAGTTTGTGATATCTGTATCTTCTATTTGTCTTTTGTTGCCTTGTAGAGGAGTAAAATGTCATCACATACCTGTGCCAATACATTATTTTATCGGTGTATTTGTTGTTGTTCAGTATGTGTTTCTGTTATATGGTGTGTACAAATATTTCCACATAGTTATTTTATGGTGTGTTAATAGAAAATTTCCACAAATACATTAACACTATACACCATAAATTAAAATTCACACTTGAAATAGAACTAATTAATAGCATAAACGTCTTAGACCTTACAATCACCAAAATAAACAACACACACACATACAAAATATAAAGGAAACCCACCACATCAGACATGGTCATACATAACTCATCCAACCACCCAACTCAACACAAACATGCAGCTTTCAACTACATGCTCCATAGGCTCACTTCAGTACCCCTGAACACACATGACTACCAAGATGAATTAAACACAATCAAATATATAGCAGTCAAAAATAGATACAATCCTGAATTAATAAATAAACTACACAAACGAATCCTAAACACAAAAAATAAAACATATCAGACCAACAGCACACAACCCAGCAAATACATAACACTTACATACTACAATTCCAATACACACAAAATTGCAAACACATTTAGGAAACACAATTATAAAGTAGCCTAGAGAACCAACAACACCATTAGAAAACACATAAATAATACTAACAAAGACACTGACACATACAGCAAAACAGGGGTTTATAAATTAAATTGTAATGATTGTCACCAATTCTACATCGGCCAGACGGGAAGATCTTTTTCTTCCAGATTTTCAGAACATTTAAAAGCCCTCACCACAAACTACATACATTCCACATTTGCCACACATTTACATAACGAAAACCACAGTTACACTAACATAGAACACAACATGGAAATATTACACTACTTACCTAAAAGTAGATAACTAAACACAGCTGAACAATTTGAAATATGCAGATATCACAAACTATAACCAAACAACATATTAAATGAACAATTACAGTATAAATCACATACACTATTCGATACACTGATCCAAACACACAATTTGAACCTCAGCGCCAATCACTTCCCACCATCAACCCCCACCATACACACCTATAGTCCGTAACGGTTATTCTGTAATCGACATTCAGTATTTACTCCCACTGAGGAAGAGGAACATCACCTCGAAACGTTTGGGGAAGTGACAACGAATAGTAAGTTCATACACGAAACTTTATATATATTAATAAATTTAATAAAGTGAACGAAGAGGATGAATCAACAAGATAATTACATTATGTTTAACTAGGTAGGCCTATTATTTAACATGGTAAATTGACAATTGATGACCTTCTGAGAGAAGATATCACTGAGATAAAAAATGTCTTTACTCATGATAAAATCGTGGAGGGAATGTATGGATAAATTATTTTTAGGATCTGATTTGTCTACTTCAGTGGCTCAGAGAAGATGTTGAAAAAACTGAAATTGGTTTGTTAAAAAAGTATATATAGGATACAAATAAATCTGGATACGGTGACAAATTTAAGTACTATAAAAATAGGTTCATTACCTTCTGTCAACGTTTCTTAAAATCCTTTTAGGATAACTCGAGTTTCGTCACCATTTGGTGTCATCATCAGATCGGATATGAATTAGGTCAAAACATTTTGATGCATATACATCTCGTCAGATATTAAAAAATTAAAAACAACACATAACATTATATAAATAATAAATAAACTATATCACAACAAAATAACATTATAACAATAAAATATAAAGACAACGCGGCCGCAAACGAACCTGTACAGGAACGCCCCCACGGTAAGACTAATCAATGCCGGTTTGACCTTGGTTCAATTTTATCGATCTGATATAGCCAATTTCTCGTACTATAAGATCGATTCTATTAAATAAAACATTATTGGTATGTATTGCTTTTTCATTTAGGACACGATTGTGATCCTTCTTTATGGCTTTATATATCTCGAACCTTTCAAAGGTGTCCAGTTTTAGTGACTTTTTACATTTATGCAGGATATCTAAATTATCATTAATACTCTTTAAATTATGGTTATTTGAGCTCAAATGTTCTGCAAATGTAGATCTTGTTACATTTGACTTGGAGCTTGGGATATGTTCTTTATAGCGTAATTTGAAAGAACGACCTGTTTGTCCTATATAGAACTGTGTGCAATCAGAACAATTAAGTCTATATACACCAGTAAAATCAAATATATCGGAGGGTATATTTTTGTTAGTAAATGTAAGTTTTTTCTCAAGTTTATTACTTGCCTTTGAGGCCAAAGTAATATTATGCTTTTTCAATTGGTTTTTTAAAATATGGTATAGATTTTCACCATATTCTATAGCAATGTATTTGTTTACTTTTTCTTTGGATACATCAATATTTATTGGTTTATTTTGTTTTTCATTAATTATTCTATCTACTATATGACTTTTGTATCCATTAGCTAATGCTATGTGTTTGATAATGTTTAGTTCATTGTTATAATCATCCGTAGATAAGGGCAATGCCAGTAATCTATGAATCATACAGTTGAAAAAAGCCATTTTATGTGAAATAGGGTGATACGATGAGGCGTGAATAGCATGACCTGTGATTGTTGGTTTTCTGTAAATATTATAGTTAATTTTATTATTTATTTTAGTTAAAGTTAAATCTAAAAAATTAATTTTATTATTCATTTCAGTCTCTAATGTGAATTGTAAATTATTTGTAATAGTATTCATATATTTTTTAAGCATTTCTAATTGTCTGCAATTGCCATTGTAAATCATTATTGTGTCATCCACATATCGTCGGTAAAATAAAATTTGTGTATAATGTTTGTTTTTAGTCGATAAAATTTCGTTTGTTTCATTATGATTTAGGTAAATTTCAGCCAGGATGCCTGACAATGGGGATTCCATAGCTAAACCATCCCGTTGTAAATAATATTTGTTGTCGAAAGTACAATAATTTTGTTCTAATATTACTTTTGTCAAATTGATTAACTCATCAACTGTTTCATGATTTAATGTGGATTTAGATAATATTAATTTTTAGCTATTTCTAACGTTTCGGTAATAGGTATGTTCGTGTATAGATTTACTATGTCGAATGAGGCGAGAGTGTGTCTCGGCTCGATTGTAATAGTTTTTGTAAGTTCGACCAGTTCTAAACTGTTTTTCAAGCTATAATTTTTATTGAACGTTATGTGTTGTCTAAAAAATTTTTCGAGTTTTTTGGCAATTTTATATGAAGGTGCAGACATAAAATTAACTAAAGGACGGACAGGCATATTATTTATATGTATTTTAGGAAGGCCCTTAAGTCTAGGGGCCTTGGGATCCATCATTTTTAGGTATTTTTTCTCATCGTTCGTTATGACGTATTTTGATTTATTCAATATTGATTTCACTTTATTGTTAAATGTAAGAGTGGGATCGCTATGAATCTCAATAATGTTATTGTTTTTAATGAAGTCCAGTATCTTGTTTTTATAATCATCATAAGTTAAAATTACGAGAGTTTGACCTTTGTCCGCTTTGGTGACGATTGCGTTATGGTCTATTAATTTCGTCTTTATCTCATTAAACACCCTTGTTTCGCTATGGTAAATAGTTTTTGTATTCTTTATGTTTTCGGCCTTCATAACTTTTTTTATTTTATTATCAATTGCATGTCTTATTACTGTTTTCGTTTCTTTATCGGATATGGAATTTATTGCGGTTCCAGCGTTCAATATTTCATTACAGAGTGATTGTTTGGAACTATTGTTTTTAAGATTGTATTTTAAGCCTTTATTCAATAAGTTGGTTTCTTCGTTGTTGAACTGTATTCCAGTAAGATTAACAATACGAGGGTAAAACTGGTGATTTATTATATTGTTCTCTTGCGTGTCGTTCTGTTTTTTCAATAAGTTACGAATTTTTTTATTTTGTGTCTTCTTTTTCTTTATAATGGTATTATTTATTTGTCTTTCAATCAAATATGTTACATTGTGGACTTGTGAGGCATGTAAGTTTTGTAAAAGTTCGAGATGTTTTTTCATGAGCATCGTATTGAGTAAGTTCTTTTTACTATGTAATTGTTTTATTTCGTTTTTGATCCATAATTTAGTGGCCATTTCTTTAGTTTTTTTAGCGCTATAAGAATTAGATGTTATTTTTATCTGGACATAACTCGGCACGATTTGCAAACTTAAACATGTTTTGTTATATCTAATATTTAGTGCCGTTTTTAGTAGTTTTAACCTTAAATTCATATATTGAAAGGCAATTTTTACCTGACTGGCATTCAATTTAAACATTTTTCTTGCCTCCAGAAACGATTAAGACTATAAAAATAGGTTAATTACCTTCTGTCAACGTTTCTTAAAATCCTTTTAGGATAACTCGAGTTTCGACACCATTTGGTGTCATCATCAGATCGGATATGAATTAGGTCAAAACATTTTGATGCATATACATCTCGTCAGATATTAAAAAATTAAAAACAACACATAACATTATATAAATAATAAATAAACTATATCACAACAAAATAACATTATAACAATAAAATATAAAGACAACGCGGCCGCAAACGAACCTGTACAGGAACGCCCCCACGGTAAGACTAATCAATGCCGGTTTGACCTTGGTTCAATTTTATCGATCTGATATAGCCAATTCCTCGTTCTATAAGATCGATTCTATTAAATAAAACATTATTGGTATGTATTGCTTTTTCATTTAGGACACGATTGTGATCCTTCTTTATGGCTTTATATATCTCGAACCTTTCAAAGGTGTCCAGCTTTAGTGACTTTTTACATTTATGCAGGATATCTAAATTATCATTAATACTCTTTATATTATGGTTATTTGAGCTCAAATGTTCTGCAAATGTAGATCTTGTTACATTTGACTTGGAGCTTGGGATATGTTCTTTATAGCGTAATTTGAAAGACCGACCTGTTTGTCCTATATAGAACTGTGTGCAATCAGAACAATTAAGTCTATATACACCAGTACCATCAAATATATCGGAGGGTATATTTTTGTTAGTAAATGTAAGTTTTTTCTCAAGTTTATTACTTGCCTTTGAGGCCAAAGTAATATTATGCTTTTTCAATTGGTTTTTTAAAATATGGTATAGATTTTCACCATATTCTATAGCAATGTATTTGTTTACTTTTTCTTTGGATACATCAATATTTATTGGTTTATTTTGTTTTTTATTAATTATTCTATCTACTATATGACTTTTGTATCCATTAGCTAATGCTATGTGTTTGATAATGTTTAGTTCATTGTTATAATCATCCGTAGATAAGGGCAATGCCAGTAATCTATGAATCATACAGTTGAAAAAAGCCATTTTATGTGAAATAGGGTGATACGATGAGGCGTGAATAGCATGATCTGTGATTGTTGGTTTTCTGTAAATATTATAGTTAATTTTATTATTTATTTTAGTTAAAGTTAAAACTAAAAAATTAATTTTATTATTCATTTCAGTCTCTAATGTGAATTGTAAATTATTTGTAATAGTATTCATATATTTTTTAAGCATTTCTAATTGTCTGCAATTGCCATTGTAAATCATTATTGTGTCATCCACATATCGTCGGTAAAATAAAATTTTTGTATAATGTTTGTTTTTAGTCGATAAAATTTCGTTTGTTTCATTATGATTTAGGTAAATTTCAGCCAGGATGCCTGACAATGGGGATTCCATAGCTAAACCATCCCGTTGTAAATAATATTTGTTGTCGAAAGTACAATAATTTTGTTCTAATATTACTTTTGTCAAATTGATTAACTCATCAACTGTTTCATGATTTAATGTGGATTTAGATAATAATAAATTTTTAGCTATTTCTAACGTTTCGGTAATAGGTATGTTCGTGTATAGATTTACTATGTCGAATGAGGCGAGAGTGTGTCTCGGCTCGATTGTAATAGTTTTTGTAAGTTCGACCAGTTCTAAACTGTTTTTCAAGCTATAATTTTTATTGAACGTTATGTGTTGTCTAAAAATTTTTTCGAGTTTTTTGGCAATTTTATATGAAGGTGCAGACATAAAATTAACTAAAGGACGGACAGGCATATTATTTATATGTATTTTAGGAAGGCCCTTAAGTCTAGGGGCCTTGGGATCCATCATTTTTAGGTATTTTTTCTCATCGTTCGTTATGACGTATTTTGATTTATTCAATATTGATTTCACTTTATTGTTAAATGTAAGAGTGGGATCGCTATGAATCTCAATAATGTTGTTGTTTTTAATGAAGTCCAGTATCTTGTTTTTATAATCATCATAAGTTAAAATTACGAGAGTTTGACCTTTGTCCGCTTTGGTGACGATTGCGTTATGGTCTATTAATTTCGTCTTTATCTCATTAAACACCCTTGTTTCGCTATGGTAAATAGTTTTTGTATTCTTTATGTTTTCGGCCTTCATAACTTTTTTTATTTTATTATCAATTGCATGTCTTATTACTGTTTTCGTTTCTTTATCGGATATGGAATTTATTGCGGTTCCAGCGTTCAATATTTCATTACAGAGTGATTGTTTGGAACTATTGTTTTTAAGATTGTATTTTAAGCCTTTATTCAATAAGTTGGTTTCTTCGTTGTTGAACTGTATTCCAGTAAGATTAACAATACGAGGGTAAAACTGGTGATTTATTATATTGTTCTCTTGCGTGTCGTTCTGTTTTTTCAATAAGTTACGAAATTTTTTATTTTGTGTCTTCTTTTTCTTTATAATGGTATTATTTATTTGTCTTTCAATCAAATATGTTACATTGTGGACTTGTGAGGCATGTAAGTTTTGTAAAAGTTCGAGATGTTTTTTCATGAGCATCGTATTGAGTAAGTTCTTTTTACTATGTAATTGTTTTATTTCGTTTTTGATCCATAATTTAGTGGCCATTTCTTTAGTTTTTTTAGCGCTATAAGAATTAGATGTTATTTTTATCTGGACATAACTCGGCACGATTTGCAAACTTAAACATGTTTTGTTATATCTAATATTTAGTGCCGTTTTTAGTAGTTTTAACCTTAAATTCATATATTGAAAGGCAATTTTTACCTGACTGGCATTCAATTTAAACATTTTTCTTGCCTCCAGAAACGATTAAGACTATAAAAATAGGTTAATTACCTTCTGTCAACGTTTCTTAAAATCCTTTTAGGATAACTCGAGTTTCGACACCATTTGGTGTCATCATCAGATCGGATATGAATTAGGTCAAAACATTTTGATGCATATACATCTCGTCAGATATTAAAAAATTAAAAACAACACATAACATTATATAAATAATAAATAAACTATATCACAACAAAATAACATTATAACAATAAAATATAAAGACAACGCGGCCGCAAACGAACCTGTACAGGAACGCCCCCACGGTAAGACTAATCAATGCCGGTTTGACCTTGGTTCAATTTTATCGATCTGATATAGCCAATTTCTCGTTCTATAAGATCGATTCTATTAAATAAAACATTATTGGTATGTATTGCTTTTTCATTTAGGACACGATTGTGATCCTTCTTTATGGCTTTATATATCTCGAACCTTTCAAAGGTGTCCAGCTTTAGTGACTTTTTACATTTATGCAGGATATCTAAATTATCATTAATACTCTTTATATTATGGTTATTTGAGCTCAAATGTTCTGCAAATGTAGATCTTGTTACATTTGACTTGGAGCTTGGGATATGTTCTTTATAGCGTAATTTGAAAGACCGACCTGTTTGTCCTATATAGAACTGTGTGCAATCAGAACAATTAAGTCTATATACACCAGTACCATCAAATATATCGGAGGGTATATTTTTGTTAGTAAATGTAAGTTTTTTCTCAAGTTTATTACTTGCCTTTGAGGCCAAAGTAATATTATGCTTTTTCAATTGGTTTTTTAAAATATGGTATAGATTTTCACCATATTCTATAGCAATGTATTTGTTTACTTTTTCTTTGGATACATCAATATTTATTGGTTTATTTTGTTTTTTATTAATTATTCTATCTACTATATGACTTTTGTATCCATTAGCTAATGCTATGTGTTTGATAATGTTTAGTTCATTGTTATAATCATCCGTAGATAAGGGCAATGCCAGTAATCTATGAATCATACAGTTGAAAAAAGCCATTTTATGTGAAATAGGGTGATACGATGAGGCGTGAATAGCATGATCTGTGATTGTTGGTTTTCTGTAAATATTATAGTTAATTTTATTATTTATTTTAGTTAAAGTTAAAACTAAAAAATTAATTTTATTATTCATTTCAGTCTCTAATGTGAATTGTAAATTATTTGTAATAGTATTCATATATTTTTTAAGCATTTCTAATTGTCTGCAATTGCCATTGTAAATCATTATTGTGTCATCCACATATCGTCGGTAAAATAAAATTTTTGTATAATGTTTGTTTTTAGTCGATAAAATTTCGTTTGTTTCATTATGATTTAGGTAAATTTCAGCCAGGATGCCTGACAATGGGGATTCCATAGCTAAACCATCCCGTTGTAAATAATATTTGTTGTCGAAAGTACAATAATTTTGTTCTAATATTACTTTTGTCAAATTGATTAACTCATCAACTGTTTCATGATTTAATGTGGATTTAGATAATAATAAATTTTTAGCTATTTCTAACGTTTCGGTAATAGGTATGTTCGTGTATAGATTTACTATGTCGAATGAGGCGAGAGTGTGTCTCGGCTCGATTGTAATAGTTTTTGTAAGTTCGACCAGTTCTAAACTGTTTTTCAAGCTATAATTTTTATTGAACGTTATGTGTTGTCTAAAAATTTTTTCGAGTTTTTTGGCAATTTTATATGAAGGTGCAGACATAAAATTAACTAAAGGACGGACAGGCATATTATTTATATGTATTTTAGGAAGGCCCTTAAGTCTAGGGGCCTTGGGATCCATCATTTTTAGGTATTTTTTCTCATCGTTCGTTATGACGTATTTTGATTTATTCAATATTGATTTCACTTTATTGTTAAATGTAAGAGTGGGATCGCTATGAATCTCAATAATGTTATTGTTTTTAATGAAGTCCAGTATCTTGTTTTTATAATCATCATAAGTTAAAATTACGAGAGTTTGACCTTTGTCCGCTTTGGTGACGATTGCGTTATGGTCTATTAATTTCGTCTTTATCTCATTAAACACCCTTGTTTCGCTATGGTAAATAGTTTTTGTATTCTTTATGTTTTCGGCCTTCATAACTTTTTTTATTTTATTATCAATTGCATGTCTTATTACTGTTTTCGTTTCTTTATCGGATATGGAATTTATTGCGGTTCCAGCGTTCAATATTTCATTACAGAGTGATTGTTTGGAACTATTGTTTTTAAGATTGTATTTTAAGCCTTTATTCAATAAGTTGGTTTCTTCGTTGTTGAACTGTATTCCAGTAAGATTAACAATACGAGGGTAAAACTGGTGATTTATTATATTGTTCTCTTGCGTGTCGTTCTGTTTTTTCAATAAGTTACGAATTTTTTTATTTTGTGTCTTCTTTTTCTTTATAATGGTATTATTTATTTGTCTTTCAATCAAATATGTTACATTGTGGACTTGTGAGGCATGTAAGTTTTGTAAAAGTTCGAGATGTTTTTTCATGAGCATCGTATTGAGTAAGTTCTTTTTACTATGTAATTGTTTTATTTCGTTTTTGATCCATAATTTAGTGGCCATTTCTTTAGTTTTTTTAGCGCTATAAGAATTAGATGTTATTTTTATCTGGACATAACTCGGCACGATTTGCAAACTTAAACATGTTTTGTTATATCTAATATTTAGTGCCGTTTTTAGTAGTTTTAACCTTAAATTCATATATTGAAAGGCAATTTTTACCTGACTGGCATTCAATTTAAACATTTTTCTTGCCTCCAGAAACGATTAAGACTATAAAAATAGGTTAATTACCTTCTGTCAACGTTTCTTAAAATCCTTTTAGGATAACTCGAGTTTCGACACCATTTGGTGTCATCATCAGATCGGATATGAATTAGGTCAAAACATTTTGATGCATATACATCTCGTCAGATATTAAAAAATTAAAAACAACACATAACATTATATAAATAATAAATAAACTATATCACAACAAAATAACATTATAACAATAAAATATAAAGACAACGCGGCCGCAAACGAACCTGTACAGGAACGCCCCCACGGTAAGACTAATCAATGCCGGTTTGACCTTGGTTCAATTTTATCGATCTGATATAGCCAATTTCTCGTTCTATAAGATCGATTCTATTAAATAAAACATTATTGGTATGTATTGCTTTTTCATTTAGGACACGATTGTGATCCTTCTTTATGGCTTTATATATCTCGAACCTTTCAAAGGTGTCCAGCTTTAGTGACTTTTTACATTTATGCAGGATATCTAAATTATCATTAATACTCTTTATATTATGGTTATTTGAGCTCAAATGTTCTGCAAATGTAGATCTTGTTACATTTGACTTGGAGCTTGGGATATGTTCTTTATAGCGTAATTTGAAAGACCGACCTGTTTGTCCTATATAGAACTGTGTGCAATCAGAACAATTAAGTCTATATACACCAGTACCATCAAATATATCGGAGGGTATATTTTTGTTAGTAAATGTAAGTTTTTTCTCAAGTTTATTACTTGCCTTTGAGGCCAAAGTAATATTATGCTTTTTCAATTGGTTTTTTAAAATATGGTATAGATTTTCACCATATTCTATAGCAATGTATTTGTTTACTTTTTCTTTGGATACATCAATATTTATTGGTTTATTTTGTTTTTTATTAATTATTCTATCTACTATATGACTTTTGTATCCATTAGCTAATGCTATGTGTTTGATAATGTTTAGTTCATTGTTATAATCATCCGTAGATAAGGGCAATGCCAGTAATCTATGAATCATACAGTTGAAAAAAGCCATTTTATGTGAAATAGGGTGATACGATGAGGCGTGAATAGCATGATCTGTGATTGTTGGTTTTCTGTAAATATTATAGTTAATTTTATTATTTATTTTAGTTAAAGTTAAAACTAAAAAATTAATTTTATTATTCATTTCAGTCTCTAATGTGAATTGTAAATTATTTGTAATAGTATTCATATATTTTTTAAGCATTTCTAATTGTCTGCAATTGCCATTGTAAATCATTATTGTGTCATCCACATATCGTCGGTAAAATAAAATTTTTGTATAATGTTTGTTTTTAGTCGATAAAATTTCGTTTGTTTCATTATGATTTAGGTAAATTTCAGCCAGGATGCCTGACAATGGGGATTCCATAGCTAAACCATCCCGTTGTAAATAATATTTGTTGTCGAAAGTACAATAATTTTGTTCTAATATTACTTTTGTCAAATTGATTAACTCATCAACTGTTTCATGATTTAATGTGGATTTAGATAATAATAAATTTTTAGCTATTTCTAACGTTTCGGTAATAGGTATGTTCGTGTATAGATTTACTATGTCGAATGAGGCGAGAGTGTGTCTCGGCTCGATTGTAATAGTTTTTGTAAGTTCGACCAGTTCTAAACTGTTTTTCAAGCTATAATTTTTATTGAACGTTATGTGTTGTCTAAAAATTTTTTCGAGTTTTTTGGCAATTTTATATGAAGGTGCAGACATAAAATTAACTAAAGGACGGACAGGCATATTATTTTTATGTATTTTAGGAAGGCCCTTAAGTCTAGGGGCCTTGGGATCCATCATTTTTAGGTATTTTTTCTCATCGTTCGTTATGACGTATTTTGATTTATTCAATATTGATTTCACTTTATTGTTAAATGTAAGAGTGGGATCGCTATGAATCTCAATAATGTTATTGTTTTTAATGAAGTCCAGTATCTTGTTTTTATAATCATCATAAGTTAAAATTACGAGAGTTTGACCTTTGTCCGCTTTGGTGACGATTGCGTTATGGTCTATTAATTTCGTCTTTATCTCATTAAACACCCTTGTTTCGCTATGGTAAATAGTTTTTGTATTCTTTATGTTTTCGGCCTTCATAACTTTTTTTATTTTATTATCAATTGCATGTCTTATTACTGTTTTCGTTTCTTTATCGGATATGGAATTTATTGCGGTTCCAGCGTTCAATATTTCATTACAGAGTGATTGTTTGGAACTATTGTTTTTAAGATTGTATTTTAAGCCTTTATTCAATAAGTTGGTTTCTTCGTTGTTGAACTGTATTCCAGTAAGATTAACAATACGAGGGTAAAACTGGTGATTTATTATATTGTTCTCTTGCGTGTCGTTCTGTTTTTTCAATAAGTTACGAATTTTTTTATTTTGTGTCTTCTTTTTCTTTATAATGGTATTATTTATTTGTCTTTCAATCAAATATGTTACATTGTGGACTTGTGAGGCATGTAAGTTTTGTAAAAGTTCGAGATGTTTTTTCATGAGCATCGTATTGAGTAAGTTCTTTTTACTATGTAATTGTTTTATTTCGTTTTTGATCCATAATTTAGTGGCCATTTCTTTAGTTTTTTTAGCGCTATAAGAATTAGATGTTATTTTTATCTGGACATAACTCGGCACGATTTGCAAACTTAAACATGTTTTGTTATATCTAATATTTAGTGCCGTTTTTAGTAGTTTTAACCTTAAATTCATATATTGAAAGGCAATTTTTACCTGACTGGCATTCAATTTAAACATTTTTCTTGCCTCCAGAAACGATTAAGACTATAAAAATAGGTTAATTACCTTCTGTCAACGTTTCTTAAAATCCTTTTAGGATAACTCGAGTTTCGACACCATTTGGTGTCATCATCAGATCGGATATGAATTAGGTCAAAACATTTTGATGCATATACATCTCGTCAGATATTAAAAAATTAAAAACAACACATAACATTATATAAATAATAAATAAACTATATCACAACAAAATAACATTATAACAATAAAATATAAAGACAACGCGGCCGCAAACTAACCTGTACAGGAACGCCCCCACGGTAAGACTAATCAATGCCGGTTTGACCTTGGTTCAATTTTATCGATCTGATATAGCCAATTTCTCGTTCTATAAGATCGATTCTATTAAATAAAACATTATTGGTATGTATTGCTTTTTCATTTAGGACACGATTGTGATCCTTCTTTATGGCTTTATATATCTCGAACCTTTCAAAGGTGTCCAGCTTTAGTGACTTTTTACATTTATGCAGGATATCTAAATTATCATTAATACTCTTTATATTATGGTTATTTGAGCTCAAATGTTCTGCAAATGTAGATCTTGTTACATTTGACTTGGAGCTTGGGATATGTTCTTTATAGCGTAATTTGAAAGACCGACCTGTTTGTCCTATATAGAACTGTGTGCAATCAGAACAATTAAGTCTATATACACCAGTACCATCAAATATATCGGAGGGTATATTTTTGTTAGTAAATGTAAGTTTTTTCTCAAGTTTATTACTTGCCTTTGAGGCCAAAGTAATATTATGCTTTTTCAATTGGTTTTTTAAAATATGGTATAGATTTTCACCATATTCTATAGCAATGTATTTGTTTACTTTTTCTTTGGATACATCAATATTTATTGGTTTATTTTGTTTTTTATTAATTATTCTATCTACTATATGACTTTTGTATCCATTAGCTAATGCTATGTGTTTGATAATGTTTAGTTCATTGTTATAATCATCCGTAGATGAGGGCAATGCCAGTAATCTATGAATCATACAGTTGAAAAAAGCCATTTTATGTGAAATAGGGTGATACGATGAGGCGTGAATAGCATGATCTGTGATTGTTGGTTTCTGTAAATATTATAGTTAATTTTATTATTTATTTTAGTTAAAGTTAAATCTAAAAAATTAATTTTATTATTCATTTCAGTCTCTAATGTGAATTGTAAATTATTTGTAATAGTATTCATATATTTTTTAAGCATTTCTAATTGTCTGCAATTGCCATTGTAAATCATTATTGTGTCATCCACATATCGTCGGTAAAATAAAATTTTTGTATAATGTTTGTTTTTAGTCGATAAAATTTCGTTTGTTTCAATATGATTTAGGTAAATTTCAGCCAGGATGCCTGACAATGGGGATTCCATAGCTAAACCATCCCGTTGTAAATAATATTTGTTGTCGAAAGTAAAATAATTTTGTTCTAATATTACTTTTGTCAAATTGATTAACTCATCAACTGTTTCATGATTTAATGTGGATTTAGATAATAATAAATTTTTAGCTATTTCTAACGTTTCGGTAATAGGTATGTTCGTGTATAGATTTACTATGTCGAATGAGGCGAGAGTGTGTCTCGGCTCGATTGTAATAGTTTTTGTAAGTTCGACCAGTTCTAAACTGTTTTTCTAGCTATAATTTTTATTGAACGATATGTGTTGTCTAAAAATTTTTTCGAGTTTTTTGGCAATTTTATATGAAGGTGCAGACATAAAATTAACTAAAGGACGGACAGGCATATTATTTATATGTATTTTAGGAATGCCCTTAAGTCTAGGGGCTTTGGGATCTATCATTTTTAGGTATTTTTTCTCATCGTTCGTTATGACGTATTTTGATTTATTCAATATTGATTTCACTTTATTGTTAAATGTAAGAGTGGGATCGCTATGAATCTCAATAATGTTATTGTTTTTAATGAAGTCCAGTATCTTGTTTTTATAATCATCATAAGTTAAAATTACGAGAGTTTGACCTTTGTCCGCTTTGGTGACGATTGCGTTATGGTCTATTAATTTCGTCTTTATCTCATTAAACACCCTTGTTTCGCTATGGTAAATAGTTTTTGTATTCTTTATGTTTTCGGCCTTCATAACTTTTTTTATTTTATTATCAATTGCATGTCTTATTACTGTTTTCGTTTCTTCATCGGATATGGAATTTATTGCGGTTTCAGCGTTCAATATTTCATTACAGAGTGATTGTTTGGAACTATTGTTTTTAAGATTGTATTTTAAGCCTTTATTCAATAAGTTGGTTTCTTCGTTGTTGAACTGTATTCCAGTAAGATTAACAATACGAGGGTAAAACTGGTGATTTATTATATTGTTCTCTTGCGTGTCGTTCTGTTTTTTCAATAAGTTACGAATTTTTTTATTTTGTGTCTTCTTTTTCTTTATAATGGTATTATTTATTTGTCTTTCAATCAAATATGTTACATTGTGGACTTGTGAGGCATGTAAGTTTTGTAAAAGTTCGAGATGTTTTTTCATGAGCATCGTATTGAGTAAGTTCTTTTTACTATGTAATTGTTTTATTTCGTTTTTGATCCATAATTTAGTGGCCATTTCTTTAGTTTTTTTAGCGCTATAAGAATTAGATGTTATTTTTATCTGGACATAACTCGGCACGATTTGCAAACTTAAACATGTTTTGTTATATCTAATATTTAGTGCCGTTTTTAGTAGTTTTAACCTTAAATTCATATATTGAAAGGCAATTTTTACCTGACTGGCATTCAATTTAAACATTTTTCTTGCCTCCAGAAACGATTAAGACTATAAAAATAGGTTAATTACCTTCTGTCAACGTTTCTTAAAATCCTTTTAGGATAACTCGAGTTTCGACACCATTTGGTGTCATCATCAGATCGGATATGAATTAGGTCAAAACATTTTGATGCATATACATCTCGTCAGATATTAAAAAATTAAAAACAACACATAACATTATATAAATAATAAATAAACTATATCACAACAAAATAACATTATAACAATAAAATATAAAGACAACGCGGCCGCAAACGAACCTGTACAGGAACGCCCCCACGGTAAGACTAATCAATGCCGGTTTGACCTTGGTTCAATTTTATCGATCTGATATAGCGAATTTCTCGTTCTATAAGATCGATTCTATTAAATAAAACATTATTGGTATGTATTGCTTTTTCATTTAGGACACGATTGTGATCCTTCTTTATGGCTTTATATATCTCGAACCTTTCAAAGGTGTCCAGCTTTAGTGACTTTTTACATTTATGCAGGATATCTAAATTATCATTAATACTCTTTATATTATGGTTATTTGAGCTCAAATGTTCTGCAAATGTAGATCTTGTTACATTTGACTTGGAGCTTG
The DNA here is from genome assembly GCA_034769895.1 of Magicicada septendecula. Classification (NCBI taxonomy): domain Eukaryota; kingdom Metazoa; phylum Arthropoda; class Insecta; order Hemiptera; family Cicadidae; genus Magicicada; species Magicicada septendecula. Next base: position 307,898,220 of record CM068375.1, read on the forward strand.
GGATATGTTCTTTATAGCGTAATTTGAAAGACCGACCTGTTTGTCCTATATAGAACTGTGTGCAATCAGAACAATTAAGTCTATATACACCAGTACCATCAAATATATCGGAGGGTATATTTTTGTTAGTAAATGTAAGTTTTTTCTCAAGTTTATTACTTGCCTTTGAGGCCAAAGTAATATTATGCTTTTTCAATTGGTTTTTTAAAATATGGTATAGATTTTCACCATATTCTATAGCAATGTATTTGTTTACTTTTTCTTTGGATACATCAATATTTATTGGTTTATTTTGTTTTTTATTAATTATTCTATCTACTATATGACTTTTGTATCCATTAGCTAATGCTATGTGTTTGATAATGTTTAGTTCATTGTTATAATCATCCGTAGATGAGGGCAATGCCAGTAATCTATGAATCATACAGTTGAAAAAAGCCATTTTATGTGAAATAGGGTGATACGATGAGGCGTGAATAGCATGATCTGTGATTGTTGGTTTTCTGTTAATATTATAGTTAATTTTATTATTTATTTTAGTTAAAGTTAAATCTAAAAAATTAATTTTATTATTCATTTCAGTCTCTAATGTGAATTGTAAATTATTTGTAATAGTATTCATATATTTTTTAAGCATTTCTAATTGTCTGCAATTGCCATTGTAAATCATTATTGTGTCATCCACATATCGTCGGTAAAATAAAATTTTTGTATAATGTTTGTTTTTAGTCGATAAAATTTCGTTTGTTTCAATATGATTTAGGTAAATTTCAGCCAGGATGCCTGACAATGGGGATCCCATAGCTAAACCATCCCGTTGTAAATAATATTTGTTGTCGAAAGTAAAATAATTTTGTTCTAATATTACTTTTGTCAAATTGATTAACTCATCAACTGTATCATGATTTAATGTGGATTTAGTTAATAATAAATTTTTAGCTATTTCTAACGTTTCGGTAATAGGTATGTTCGTGTATAGATTTACTATGTCGAATGAGGCGAGAGTGTGTCTCGGCTCGATTGTAATAGTTTTTGTAAGTTCGACCAGTTCTAAACTGTTTTTCTAGCTATAAATTTTATTGAACGTTATGTGTTGTCTAAAAATTTTTTCGAGTTTTTTGGCAATTTTATATGAAGGTGCAGACATAAAATTAACTAAAGGACGGACAGGCATATTATTTATATGTATTTTAGGAATGCCCTTAAGTCTAGGGGCTTTGGGATCTATCATTTTTAGGTATTTTTTCTCATCGTTCGTTATGACGTATTTTGATTTATTCAATATTGATTTCACTTTATTGTTAAATGTAAGAGTGGGATCGCTATGAATCTCAATAATGTTATTGTTTTTAATGAAGTCCAGTATCTTGTTTTTATAATCATCATAAGTTAAAATTACGAGAGTTTGACCTTTGTCCGCTTTGGTGACGATTGCGTTATGGTCTATTAATTTCGTCTTTATCTCATTAAACACCCTTGTTTCGCTATGGTAAAGAGTTTTTGTATTCTTTATGTTTTCGGCCTTCATAACTTTTTTTATTTTATTATCAATTGCATGTCTTATTACTGTTTTCGTTTCTTCATCGGATATGGAATTTATTGCGGTTTCAGCGTTCAATATTTCATTACAGAGTGATTGTTTTGAACTATTGTTTTTAAGATTGTATTTTAAGCCTTTATTCAATAAGTTGGTTTCTTCGTTGTTGAACTGTATTCCAGTAAGATTAACAATACGAGGGTAAAACTGGTGATTTATTATATTGTTCTCTTGCGTGTCGTTCTGTTTTTTCAATAAGTTACGAATTTTTTTATTTTGTGTCTTCTTTTTCTTTATAATGGTATTATTTATTTGTCTTTCAATCAAATATGTTACATTGTGGACTTGTGAGGCATGTAAGTTTTGTAAAAGTTCGAGATGTTTTTTCATGAGCATCGTATTGAGTAAGTTCTTTTTACTATGTAATTGTTTTATTTCGTTTTTGATCCATAATTTAGTGGCCATTTCTTTAGTTTTTTTAGCGCTATAAGAATTAGATGTTATTTTTATCTGGACATAACTCGGCACGATTTGCAAACTTAAACATGTTTTGTTATATCTAATATTTAGTGCCGTTTTTAGTAGTTTTAACCTTAAATTCATATATTGAAAGGCAATTTTTACCTGACTGGCATTCAATTTAAACATTTTTCTTGCCTCCAGAAACGATTAAGACTATAAAAATAGGTTAATTACCTTCTGTCAACGTTTCTTAAAATCCTTTTAGGATAACTCGAGTTTCGACACCATTTGGTGTCATCATCAGATCGGATATGAATTAGGTCAAAACATTTTGATGCATATACATCTCGTCAGATATTAAAAAATTAAAAACAACACATAACATTATATAAATAATAAATAAACTATATCACAACAAAATAACATTATAACAATAAAATATAAAGACAACGCGGCCGCAAACGAACCTGTACAGGAACGCCCCCACGGTAAGACTAATCAATGCCGGTTTGACCTTGGTTCAATTTTATCGATCTGATATAGCGAATTTCTCGTTCTATAAGATCGATTCTATTAAATAAAACATTATTGGTATGTATTGCTTTTTCATTTAGGACACGATTGTGATCCTTCTTTATGGCTTTATATATCTCGAACCTTTCAAAGGTGTCCAGCTTTAGTGACTTTTTACATTTATGCAGGATATCTAAATTATCATTAATACTCTTTATATTATGGTTATTTGAGCTCAAATGTTCTGCAAATGTAGATCTTGTTACATTTGACTTGGAGCTTGGGATATGTTCTTTATAGCGTAATTTGAAAGACCGACCTGTTTGTCCTATATAGAACTGTGTGCAATCAGAACAATTAAGTCTATATACACCAGTACCATCAAATATATCGGAGGGTATATTTTTGTTAGTAAATGTAAGTTTTTTCTCAAGTTTATTACTTGCCTTTGAGGCCAAAGTAATATTATGCTTTTTCAATTGGTTTTTTAAAATATGGTATAGATTTTCACCATATTCTATAGCAATGTATTTGTTTACTTTTTCTTTGGATACATCAATATTTATTGGTTTATTTTGTTTTTTATTAATTATTCTATCTACTATATGACTTTTGTATCCATTAGCTAATGCTATGTGTTTGATAATGTTTAGTTCATTGTTATAATCATCCGTAGATGAGGGCAATGCCAGTAATCTATGAATCATACAGTTGAAAAAAGCCATTTTATGTGAAATAGGGTGATACGATGAGGCGTGAATAGCATGATCTGTGATTGTTGGTTTTCTGTAAATATTATAGTTAATTTTATTATTTATTTTAGTTAAAGTTAAATCTAAAAAATTAATTTTATTATTCATTTCAGTCTCTAATGTGAATTGTAAATTATTTGTAATAGTATTCATATATTTTTTAAGCATTTCTAATTGTCTGCAATTGCCATTGTAAATCATTATTGTGTCATCCACATATCGTCGGTAAAATAAAATTTTTGTATAATGTTTGTTTTTAGTCGATAAAATTTCGTTTGTTTCAATATGATTTAGGTAAATTTCAGCCAGGATGCCTGACAATGGGGATCCCATAGCTAAACCATCCCGTTGTAAATAATATTTGTTGTCGAAAGTAAAATAATTTTGTTCTAATATTACTTTTGTCAAATTGATTAACTCATCAACTGTTTCATGATTTAATGTGGATTTAGATAATAATAAATTTTTAGCTATTTCTAACGTTTCGGTAATAGGTATGTTCGTGTATAGATTTACTATGTCGAATGAGGCGAGAGTGTGTCTCGGCTCGATTGTAATAGTTTTTGTAAGTTCGACCAGTTCTAAACTGTTTTTCTAGCTATAATTTTTATTGAACGTTATGTGTTGTCTAAAAATTTTTTCGAGTTTTTTGGCAATTTTATATGAAGGTGCAGACATAAAATTAACTAAAGGACGGACAGGCATATTATTTATATGTATTTTAGGAATGCCCTTAAGTCTAGGGGCCTTGGGATCTATCATTTTTTTATGTATTTTTTCTCATCGTTCGTTATGACGTATTTTGATTAATTCAATATTGATTTCACTTTATTGTTAAATGTAAGAGTGGGATCGCTATGAATCTCAATAATGTTATTGTTTTTAATGAAGTCCAGTATCTTGTTTTTATAATCATCATAAGTTAAAATTACGAGAGTTTGACCTTTGTCCGCTTTGGTGACGATTGCGTTATGGTCTATTAATTTCGTCTTTATCTCATTAAACACCCTTGTTTCGCTATGGTAAATAGTTTTTGTATTCTTTATGTTTTCGGCCTTCATAACTTTTTTTATTTTATTATCAATTGCATGTCTTATTACTGTTTTCGTTTCTTCATCGGATATGGAATTTATTGCGGTTTCAGCGTTCAATATTTCATTACAGAGTGATTGTTTTGAACTATTGTTTTTAAGATTGTATTTTAAGCCTTTATTCAATAAGTTGGTTTCTTCGTTGTTGAACTGTATTCCAGTAAGATTAACAATACGAGGGTAAAACTGGTGATTTATTATATTGTTCTCTTGCGTGTCGTTCTGTTTTTTCAATAAGTTACGAATTTTTTTATTTTGTGTCTTCTTTTTCTTTATAATGGTATTATTTATTTGTCTTTCAATCAAATATGTTACATTGTGGACTTGTGAGGCATGTAAGTTTTGTAAAAGTTCGAGATGTTTTTTCATGAGCATCGTATTGAGTAAGTTCTTTTTACTATGTAATTGTTTTATTTCGTTTTTGATCCATAATTTAGTGGCCATTTCTTTAGTTTTTTTAGCGCTATAAGAATTAGATGTTATTTTTATCTGGACATAACTCGGCACGATTTGCAAACTTAAACATGTTTTGTTATATCTAATATTTAGTGCCGTTTTTAGTAGTTTTAACCTTAAATTCATATATTGAAAGGCAATTTTTACCTGACTGGCATTCAATTTAAACATTTTTCTTGCCTCCAGAAACGATTAAGACTATAAAAATAGGTTAATTACCTTCTGTCAACGTTTCTTAAAATCCTTTTAGGATAACTCGAGTTTCGACACCATTTGGTGTCATCATCAGATCGGATATGAATTAGGTCAAAACATTTTGATGCATATACATCTCGTCAGATATTAAAAAATTAAAAACAACACATAACATTATATAAATAATAAATAAACTATATCACAACAAAATAACATTATAACAATAAAATATAAAGACAACGCGGCCGCAAACGAACCTGTACAGGAACGCCCCCACGGTAAGACTAATCAATGCCGGTTTGACCTTGGTTCAATTTTATCGATCTGATATAGCGAATTTCTCGTTCTATAAGATCGATTCTATTAAATAAAACATTATTGGTATGTATTGCTTTTTCATTTAGGACACGATTGTGATCCTTCTTTATGGCTTTATATATCTCGAACCTTTCAAAGGTGTCCAGCTTTAGTGACTTTTTACATTTATGCAGGATATCTAAATTATCATTAATACTCTTTATATTATGGTTATTTGAGCTCAAATGTTCTGCAAATGTAGATCTTGTTACATTTGACTTGGAGCTTGGGATATGTTCTTTATAGCGTAATTTGAAAGACCGACCTGTTTGTCCTATATAGAACTGTGTGCAATCAGAACAATTAAGTCTATATACACCAGTACCATCAAATATATCGGAGGGTATATTTTTGTTAGTAAATGTAAGTTTTTTCTCAAGTTTATTACTTGCCTTTGAGGCCAAAGTAATATTATGCTTTTTCAATTGGTTTTTTAAAATATGGTATAGATTTTCACCATATTCTATAGCAATGTATTTGTTTACTTTTTCTTTGGATACATCAATATTTATTGGTTTATTTTGTTTTTTATTAATTATTCTATCTACTATATGACTTTTGTATCCATTAGCTAATGCTATGTGTTTGATAATGTTTAGTTCATTGTTATAATCATCCGTAGATGAGGGCAATGCCAGTAATCTATGAATCATACAGTTGAAAAAAGCCATTTTATGTGAAATAGGGTGATACGATGAGGCGTGAATAGCATGATCTGTGATTGTTGGTTTTCTGTAAATATTATAGTTAATTTTATTATTTATTTTAGTTAAAGTTAAATCTAAAAAATTAATTTTATTATTCATTTCAGTCTCTAATGTGAATTGTAAATTATTTGTAATAGTATTCATATATTTTTTAAGCATTTCTAATTGTCTGCAATTGCCATTGTAAATCATTATTGTGTCATCCACATATCGTCGGTAAAATAAAATTTTTGTATAATGTTTGTTTTTAGTCGATAAAATTTCGTTTGTTTCAATATGATTTAGGTAAATTTCAGCCAGGATGCCTGACAATGGGGATCCCATAGCTAAACCATCCCGTTGTAAATAATATTTGTTGTCGAAAGTAAAATAATTTTGTTCTAATATTACTTTTGTCAAATTGATTAACTCATCAACTGTTTCATGATTTAATGTGGATTTAGATAATAATAAATTTTTAGCTATTTCTAACGTTTCGGTAATAGGTATGTTCGTGTATAGATTTACTATGTCGAATGAGGCGAGAGTGTGTCTCGGCTCGATTGTAATAGTTTTTGTAAGTTCGACCAGTTCTAAACTGTTTTTCTAGCTATAATTTTTATTGAACGTTATGTGTTGTCTAAAAATTTTTTCGAGTTTTTTGGCAATTTTATATGAAGGTGCAGACATAAAATTAACTAAAGGACGGACAGGCATATTATTTATATGTATTTTAGGAATGCCTTTAAGTCTAGGGGCCTTGGGATCTATCATTTTTAGGTATTTTTTCTCATCGTTCCTTATGACGTATTTTGATTTATTCAATATTGATTTCACTTTATTGTTAAATGTAAGAGTGGGATCGCTATGAATCTCAATAATGTTATTGTTTTTAATGAAGTCCAGTATCTTGTTTTTATAATCATCATAAGTTAAAATTACGAGAGTTTGACCTTTGTCCGCTTTGGTGACGATTGCGTTATGGTCTATTAATTTCGTCTTTATCTCATTAAACACCCTTGTTTCGCTATGGTAAAGAGTTTTTGTATTCTTTATGTTTTCGGCCTTCATAACTTTTTTTATTTTATTATCAATTGCATGTCTTATTACTGTTTTCGTTTCTTCATCGGATATGGAATTTATTGCGGTTTCAGCGTTCAATATTTCATTACAGAGTGATTGTTTTGAACTATTGTTTTTAAGATTGTATTTTAAGCCTTTATTCAATAAGTTGGTTTCTTCGTTGTTGAACTGTATTCCAGTAAGATTAACAATACGAGGGTAAAACTGGTGATTTATTATATTGTTCTCTTGCGTGTCGTTCTGTTTTTTCAATAAGTTACGAATTTTTTTATTTTGTGTCTTCTTTTTCTTTATAATGGTATTATTTATTTGTCTTTCAATCAAATATGTTACATTGTGGACTTGTGAGGCATGTAAGTTTTGTAAAAGTTCGAGATGTTTTTTCATGAGCATCGTATTGAGTAAGTTCTTTTTACTATGTAATTGTTTTATTTCGTTTTTGATCCATAATTTAGTGGCCATTTCTTTAGTTTTTTTAGCGCTATAAGAATTAGATGTTATTTTTATCTGGACATAACTCGGCACGATTTGCAAACTTAAACATGTTTTGTTATATCTAATATTTAGTGCCGTTTTTAGTAGTTTTAACCTTAAATTCATATATTGAAAGGCAATTTTTACCTGACTGGCATTCAATTTAAACATTTTTCTTGCCTCCAGAAACGATTAAGACTATAAAAATAGGTTAATTACCTTCTGTCAACGTTTCTTAAAATCCTTTTAGGATAACTCGAGTTTCGACACCATTTGGTGTCATCATCAGATCGGATATGAATTAGGTCAAAACATTTTGATGCATATACATCTCGTCAGATATTAAAAAATTAAAAACAACACATAACATTATATAAATAATAAATAAACTATATCACAACAAAATAACATTATAACAATAAAATATAAAGACAACGCGGCCGCAAACGAACCTGTACAGGAACGCCCCCACGGTAAGACTAATCAATGCCGGTTTGACCTTGGTTCAATTTTATCGATCTGATATAGCCAATTTCTCGTTCTATAAGATCGATTCTATTAAATAAAACATTATTGGTATGTATTGCTTTTTCATTTAGGACACGATTGTGATCCTTCTTTATGGCTTTATATATCTCGAACCTTTCAAAGGTGTCCAGCTTTAGTGACTTTTTACATTTATGCAGGATATCTAAATTATCATTAATACTCTTTATATTATGGTTATTTGAGCTCAAATGTTCTGCAAATGTAGATCTTGTTACATTTGACTTGGAGCTTGGGATATGTTCTTTATAGCGTAATTTGAAAGACCGACCTGTTTGTCCTATATAGAACTGTGTGCAATCAGAACAATTAAGTCTATATACACCAGTACCATCAAATATATCGGAGGGTATATTTTTGTTAGTAAATGTAAGTTTTTTCTCAAGTTTATTACTTGCCTTTGAGGCCAAAGTAATATTATGCTTTTTCAATTGGTTTTTTAAAATATGGTATAGATTTTCACCATATTCTATAGCAATGTATTTGTTTACTTTTTCTTTGGATACATCAATATTTATTGGTTTATTTTGTTTTTTATTAATTATTCTATCTACTATATGACTTTTGTATCCATTAGCTAATGCTATGTGTTTGATAATGTTTAGTTCATTGTTATAATCATCCGTAGATGAGGGCAATGCCAGTAATCTATGAATCATACAGTTGAAAAAAGCCATTTTATGTGAAATAGGGTGATACGATGAGGCGTGAATAGCATGATCTGTGATTGTTGGTTTTCTGTAAATATTATAGTTAATTTTATTATTTATTTTAGTTAAAGTTAAATCTAAAAAATTAATTTTATTATTCATTTCAGTCTCTAATGTGAATTGTAAATTATTTGTAATAGTATTCATATATTTTTTAAGCATTTCTAATTGTCTGCAATTGCCATTGTAAATCATTATTGTGTCATCCACATATCGTCGGTAAAATAAAATTTTTGTATAATGTTTGTTTTTAGTCGATAAAATTTCGTTTGTTTCAATATGATTTAGGTAAATTTCAGCCAGGATGCCTGACAATGGGGATCCCATAGCTAAACCATCCCGTTGTAAATAATATTTGTTGTCGAAAGTAAAATAATTTTGTTCTAATATTACTTTTGTCAAATTGATTAACTCATCAACTGTTTCATGATTTAATGTGGATTTAGATAATAATAAATTTTTAGCTATTTCTAACGTTTCGGTAATAGGTATGTTCGTGTATAGATTTACTATGTCGAATGAGGCGAGAGTGTGTCTCGGCTCGATTGTAATAGTTTTTGTAAGTTCGACCAGTTCTAAACTGTTTTTCTAGCTATAATTTTTATTGAACGTTATGTGTTGTCTAAAAATTTTTTCGAGTTTTTTGGCAATTTTATATGAAGGTGCAGACATAAAATTAACTAAAGGACGGACAGGCATATTATTTATATGTATTTTAGGAATGCCTTTAAGTCTAGGGGCCTTGGGATCTATCATTTTTAGGTATTTTTTCTCATCGTTCCTTATGACGTATTTTGATTTATTCAATATTGATTTCACTTTATTGTTAAATGTAAGAGTGGGATCGCTATGAATCTCAATAATGTTATTGTTTTTAATGAAGTCCAGTATCTTGTTTTTATAATCATCATAAGTTAAAATTACGAGAGTTTGACCTTTGTCCGCTTTGGTGACGATTGCGTTATGGTCTATTAATTTCGTCTTTATCTCATTAAACACCCTTGTTTCGCTATGGTAAAGAGTTTTTGTATTCTTTATGTTTTCGGCCTTCATAACTTTTTTTATTTTATTATCAATTGCATGTCTTATTACTGTTTTCGTTTCTTCATCGGATATGGAATTTATTGCGGTTTCAGCGTTCAATATTTCATTACAGAGTGATTGTTTTGAACTATTGTTTTTAAGATTGTATTTTAAGCCTTTATTCAATAAGTTGGTTTCTTCGTTGTTGAACTGTATTCCAGTAAGATTAACAATACGAGGGTAAAACTGGTGATTTATTATATTGTTCTCTTGCGTGTCGTTCTGTTTTTTCAATAAGTTACGAATTTTTTTATTTTGTGTCTTCTTTTTCTTTATAATGGTATTATTTATTTGTCTTTCAATCAAATATGTTACATTGTGGACTTGTGAGGCATGTAAGTTTTGTAAAAGTTCGAGATGTTTTTTCATGAGCATCGTATTGAGTAAGTTCTTTTTACTATGTAATTGTTTTATTTCGTTTTTGATCCATAATTTAGTGGCCATTTCTTTAGTTTTTTTAGCGCTATAAGAATTAGATGTTATTTTTATCTGGACATAACTCGGCACGATTTGCAAACTTAAACATGTTTTGTTATATCTAATATTTAGTGCCGTTTTTAGTAGTTTTAACCTTAAATTCATATATTGAAAGGCAATTTTTACCTGACTGGCATTCAATTTAAACATTTTTCTTGCCTCCAGAAACGATTAAGACTATAAAAATAGGTTAATTACCTTCTGTCAACGTTTCTTAAAATCCTTTTAGGATAACTCGAGTTTCGACACCATTTGGTGTCATCATCAGATCGGATATGAATTAGGTCAAAACATTTTGATGCATATACATCTCGTCAGATATTAAAAAATTAAAAACAACACATAACATTATATAAATAATAAATAAACTATATCACAACAAAATAACATTATAACAATAAAATATAAAGACAACGCGGCCGCAAACGAACCTGTACAGGAACGCCCCCACGGTAAGACTAATCAATGCCGGTTTGACCTTGGTTCAATTTTATCGATCTGATATAGCCAATTTCTCGTTCTATAAGATCGATTCTATTAAATAAAACATTATTGGTATGTATTGCTTTTTCATTTAGGACACGATTGTGATCCTTCTTTATGGCTTTATATATCTCGAACCTTTCAAAGGTGTCCAGCTTTAGTGACTTTTTACATTTATGCAGGATATCTAAATTATCATTAATACTCTTTATATTATGGTTATTTGAGCTCAAATGTTCTGCAAATGTAGATCTTGTTACATTTGACTTGGAGCTTGGGATATGTTCTTTATAGCGTAATTTGAAAGACCGACCTGTTTGTCCTATATAGAACTGTGTGCAATCAGAACAATTAAGTCTATATACACCAGTACCATCAAATATATCGGAGGGTATATTTTTGTTAGTAAATGTAAGTTTTTTCTCAAGTTTATTACTTGCCTTTGAGGCCAAAGTAATATTATGCTTTTTCAATTGGTTTTTTAAAATATGGTATAGATTTTCACCATATTCTATAGCAATGTATTTGTTTACTTTTTCTTTGGATACATCAATATTTATTGGTTTATTTTGTTTTTTATTAATTATTCTATCTACTATATGACTTTTGTATCCATTAGCTAATGCTATGTGTTTGATAATGTTTAGTTCATTGTTATAATCATCCGTAGATGAGGGCAATGCCAGTAATCTATGAATCATACAGTTGAAAAAAGCCATTTTATGTGAAATAGGGTGATACGATGAGGCGTGAATAGCATGATCTGTGATTGTTGGTTTTCTGTAAATATTATAGTTAATTTTATTATTTATTTTAGTTAAAGTTAAATCTAAAAAATTAATTTTATTATTCATTTCAGTCTCTAATGTGAATTGTAAATTATTTGTAATAGTATTCATATATTTTTTAAGCATTTCTAATTGTCTGCAATTGCCATTGTAAATCATTATTGTGTCATCCACATATCGTCGGTAAAATAAAATTTTTGTATAATGTTTGTTTTTAGTCGATAAAATTTCGTTTGTTTCAATATGATTTAGGTAAATTTCAGCCAGGATGCCTGACAATGGGGATCCCATAGCTAAACCATCCCGTTGTAAATAATATTTGTTGTCGAAAGTAAAATAATTTTGTTCTAATATTACTTTTGTCAAATTGATTAACTCATCAACTGTTTCATGATTTAATGTGGATTTAGATAATAATAAATTTTTAGCTATTTCTAACGTTTCGGTAATAGGTATGTTCGTGTATAGATTTACTATGTCGAATGAGGCGAGAGTGTGTCTCGGCTCGATTGTAATAGTTTTTGTAAGTTCGACCAGTTCTAAACTGTTTTTCTAGCTATAAATTTTATTGAACGTTATGTGTTGTCTAAAAATTTTTTCGAGTTTTTTGGCAATTTTATATGAAGGTGCAGACATAAAATTAACTAAAGGACGGACAGGCATATTATTTATATGTATTTTAGGAATGCCCTTAAGTCTAGGGGCCTTGGGATCTATCATTTTTTTATGTATTTTTTCTCATCGTTCCTTATGACGTATTTTGATTTATTCAATATTGATTTCACTTTATTGTTAAATGTAAGAGTGGGATCGCTATGAATCTCAATAATGTTATTGTTTTTAATGAAGTCCAGTATCTTGTTTTTATAATCATCATAAGTTAAAATTACGAGAGTTTGACCTTTGTCCGCTTTGGTGACGATTGCGTTATGGTCTATTAATTTCGTCTTTATCTCATTAAACACCCTTGTTTCGCTATGGTAAATAGTTTTTGTATTCTTTATGTTTTCGGCCTTCATAACTTTTTTTATTTTATTATCAATTGCATGTCTTATTACTGTTTTCGTTTCTTCATCGGATATGGAATTTATTGCGGTTTCAGCGTTCAATATTTCATTACAGAGTGATTGTTTTGAACTATTGTTTTTAAGATTGTATTTTAAGCCTTTATTCAATAAGTTGGTTTCTTCGTTGTTGAACTGTATTCCAGTAAGATTAACAATACGAGGGTAAAACTGGTGATTTATTATATTGTTCTCTTGCGTGTCGTTCTGTTTTTTCAATAAGTTACGAATTTTTTTATTTTGTGTCTTCTTTTTCTTTATAATGGTATTATTTATTTGTCTTTCAATCAAATATGTTACATTGTGGACTTGTGAGGCATGTAAGTTTTGTAAAAGTTCGAGATGTTTTTTCATGAGCATCGTATTGAGTAAGTTCTTTTTACTATGTAATTGTTTTATTTCGTTTTTGATCCATAATTTAGTGGCCATTTCTTTAGTTTTTTTAGCGCTATAAGAATTAGATGTTATTTTTATCTGGACATAACTCGGCACGATTTGCAAACTTAAACATGTTTTGTTATATCTAATATTTAGTGCCGTTTTTAGTAGTTTTAACCTTAAATTCATATATTGAAAGGCAATTTTTACCTGACTGGCATTCAATTTAAACATTTTTCTTGCCTCCAGAAACGATTAAGACTATAAAAATAGGTTAATTACCTTCTGTCAACGTTTCTTAAAATCCTTTTAGGATAACTCGAGTTTCGACACCATTTGGTGTCATCATCAGATCGGATATGAATTAGGTCAAAACATTTTGATGCATATACATCTCGTCAGATATTAAAAAATTAAAAACAACACATAACATTATATAAATAATAAATAAACTATATCACAACAAAATAACATTATAACAATAAAATATAAAGACAACGCGGCCGCAAACGAACCTGTACAGGAACGCCCCCACGGTAAGACTAATCAATGCCGGTTTGACCTTGGTTCAATTTTATCGATCTGATATAGCGAATTTCTCGTTCTATAAGATCGATTCTATTAAATAAAACATTATTGGTATGTATTGCTTTTTCATTTAGGACACGATTGTGATCCTTCTTTATGGCTTTATATATCTCGAACCTTTCAAAGGTGTCCAGCTTTAGTGACTTCTTACATTTATGCAGGATATCTAAATTATCATTAATACTCTTTATATTATGGTTATTTGAGCTCAAATGTTCTGCAAATGTAGATCTTGTTACATTTGACTTGGAGCTTGGGATATGTTCTTTATAGCGTAATTTGAAAGACCGACCTGTTTGTCCTATATAGAACTGTGTGCAATCAGAACAATTAAGTCTATATACACCAGTACCATCAAATATATCGGAGGGTATATTTTTGTTAGTAAATGTAAGTTTTTTCTCAAGTTTATTACTTGCCTTTGAGGCCAAAGTAATATTATGCTTTTTCAATTGGTTTTTTAAAATATGGTATAGATTTTCACCATATTCTATAGCAATGTATTTGTTTACTTTTTCTTTGGATACATCAATATTTATTGGTTTATTTTGTTTTTTATTAATTATTCTATCTACTATATGACTTTTGTATCCATTAGCTAATGCTATGTGTTTGATAATGTTTAGTTCATTGTTATAATCATCCGTAGATGAGGGCAATGCCAGTAATCTATGAATCATACAGTTGAAAAAAGCCATTTTATGTGAAATAGGGTGATACGATGAGGCGTGAATAGCATGATCTGTGATTGTTGGTTTTCTGTAAATATTATAGTTAATTTTATTATTTATTTTAGTTAAAGTTAAATCTAAAAAATTAATTTTATTATTCATTTCAGTCTCTAATGTGAATTGTAAATTATTTGTAATAGTATTCATATATTTTTTAAGCATTTCTAATTGTCTGCAATTGCCATTGTAAATCATTATTGTGTCATCCACATATCGTCGGTAAAATAAAATTTTTGTATAATGTTTGTTTTTAGTCGATAAAATTTCGTTTGTTTCAATATGATTTAGGTAAATTTCAGCCAGGATGCCTGACAATGGGGATCCCATAGCTAAACCATCCCGTTGTAAATAATATTTGTTGTGGAAAGTAAAATAATTTTGTTCTAATATTACTTTTGTCAAATTGATTAACTCATCAACTGTTTCATGATTTAATGTGGATTTAGATAATAATAAATTTTTAGCTATTTCTAACGTTTCGGTAATAGGTATGTTCGTGTATAGATTTACTATGTCGAATGAGGCGAGAGTGTGTCTCGGCTCGATTGTAATAGTTTTTGTAAGTTCGACCAGTTCTAAACTGTTTTTCTAGCTATAATTTTTATTGAACGTTATGTGTTGTCTAAAAAATTTTTCGAGTTTTTTGGCAATTTTATATGAAGGTGCAGACATAAAATTAACTAAAGGACGGACAGGCATATTATTTATATGTATTTTAGGAATGCCCTTAAGTCTAGGGGCCTTGGGATCTATCATTTTTTTATGTATTTTTTCTCATCGTTCGTTATGACGTATTTTGATTTATTCAATATTGATTTCACTTTATTGTTAAATGTAAGAGTGGGATCGCTATGAATCTCAATAATGTTATTGTTTTTAATGAAGTCCAGTATCTTGTTTTTATAATCATCATAAGTTAAAATTACGAGAGTTTGACCTTTGTCCGCTTTGGTGACGATTGCGTTATGGTCTATTAATTTCGTCTTTATCTCATTAAACACCCTTGTTTCGCTATGGTAAATAGTTTTTGTATTCTTTATGTTTTCGGCCTTCATAACTTTTTTTATTTTATTATCAATTGCATGTCTTATTACTGTTTTCGTTTCTTCATCGGATATGGAATTTATTGCGGTTTCAGCGTTCAATATTTCATTACAGAGTGATTGTTTTGAACTATTGTTTTTAAGATTGTATTTTAAGCCTTTATTCAATAAGTTGGTTTCTTCGTTGTTGAACTGTATTCCAGTAAGATTAACAATACGAGGGTAAAACTGGTGATTTATTATATTGTTCTCTTGCGTGTCGTTCTGTTTTTTCAATAAGTTACGAATTTTTTTATTTTGTGTCTTCTTTTTCTTTATAATGGTATTATTTATTTGTCTTTCAATCAAATATGTTACATTGTGGACTTGTGAGGCATGTAAGTTTTGTAAAAGTTCGAGATGTTTTTTCATGAGCATCGTATTGAGTAAGTTCTTTTTACTATGTAATTGTTTTATTTCGTTTTTGATCCATAATTTAGTGGCCATTTCTTTAGTTTTTTTAGCGCTATAAGAATTAGATGTTATTTTTATCTGGACATAACTCGGCACGATTTGCAAACTTAAACATGTTTTGTTATATCTAATATTTAGTGCCGTTTTTAGTAGTTTTAACCTTAAACTCATATATTGAAAGGCAATTTTTACCTGACTGGCATTCAATTTAAACATTTTTCTTGCCTCCAGAAACGATTAAGACTATAAAAATAGGTTAATTACCTTCTGTCAACGTTTCTTAAAATCCTTTTAGGATAACTCGAGTTTCGACACCATTTGGTGTCATCATCAGATCGGATATGAATTAGGTCAAAACATTTTGATGCATATACATCTCGTCAGATATTAAAAAATTAAAAACAACACATAACATTATATAAATAATAAATAAACTATATCACAACAAAATAACATTATAACAATAAAATATAAAGACAACGCGGCCGCAAACGAACCTGTACAGGAACGCCCCCACGGTAAGACTAATCAATGCCGGTTTGACCTTGGTTCAATTTTATCGATCTGATATAGAAAATTTCTCGTTCTATAAGATCGATTCTATTAAATAAAACATTATTGGTATGTATTGCTTTTTCATTTAGGACACGATTGTGATCCTTCTTTATGGCTTTATATATCTCGAACCTTTCAAAGGTGTCCAGCTTTAGTGACTTTTTACATTTATGCAGGATATCTAAATTATCATTAATACTCTTTATATTATGGTTATTTGAGCTCAAATGTTCTGCAAATGTAGATCTTGTTACATTTGACTTGGAGCTTGTGATATGTTCTTTATAGCGTAATTTGAAAGAACGACCTGTTTGTCCTATATAGAACTGTGTGCAATCAGAACAATTAAGTCTATATACACCAGTACCATCAAATATATCGGAGGGTATATTTTTGTTAGTAAATGTAAGTTTTTTCTCAAGTTTATTGCTTGCCTTTGAGGCCAAAGTAATATTATGCTTTTTCAATTGGTTTTTTAAAATATGGTATAGATTTTCACCATATTCTATAGCAATGTATTTGTTTACTTTTTCTTTGGATACATCAATATTTATTGGTTTATTTTGTTTTTTATTAATTATTCTGTCTACTATATGACTTTTGTATCCATTAGCTAATGCTATGTGTTTGATAATGTTTAGTTCATTGTTATAATCATCCGTAGATGAGGGCAATGCCAGTAATCTATGAATCATACAGTTGAAAAAAGCCATTTTATGTGAAATAGGGTGATACGATGAGGCGTGAATAGCATGATCTGTGATTGTTGGTTTTCTGTAAATATTATAGTTAATTTTATTATTTATTTTAGTTAAAGTTAAATCTAAAAAATTAATTTTATTATTCATTTCAGTCTCTAATGTGAATTGTAAATTATTTGTAATAGTATTCATATATTTTTTAAGCATTTCTAATTGTCTGCAATTGCCATTGTAAATCATTATTGTGTCATCCACATATCGTCGGTAAAATAAAATTTTTGTATAATGTTTGTTTTTAGTCGATAAAATTTCGTTTGTTTCAATATGATTTAGGTAAATTTCAGCCAGGATGCCTGACAATGGGGATCCCATAGCTAAACCATCCCGTTGTAAATAATATTTGTTGTGGAAAGTAAAATAATTTTGTTCTAATATTACTTTTGTCAAATTGATTAACTCATCAACTGTTTCATGATTTAATGTGGATTTAGATAATAATAAATTTTTAGCTATTTCTAACGTTTCGGTAATAGGTATGTTCGTGTATAGATTTACTATGTCGAATGAGGCGAGAGTGTGTCTCGGCTCGATTGTAATAGTTTTTGTAAGTTCGACCAGTTCTAAACTGTTTTTCTAGCTATAATTTTTATTGAACGTTATGTGTTGTCTAAAAATTTTTTCGAGTTTTTTGGCAATTTTATATGAAGGTGCAGACATAAAATTAACTAAAGGACGGACAGGCATATTATTTATATGTATTTTAGGAATGCCCTTAAGTCTAGGGGCCTTGGGATCTATCATTTTTTTATGTATTTTTTCTCATCGTTCGTTATGACGTATTTTGATTTATTCAATATTGATTTCACTTTATTGTTAAATGTAAGAGTGGGATCGCTATGAATCTCAATAATGTTATTGTTTTTAATGAAGTCCAGTATCTTGTTTTTATAATCATCATAAGTTAAAATTACGAGAGTTTGACCTTTGTCCGCTTTGGTGACGATTGCGTTATGGTCTATTAATTTCGTCTTTATCTCATTAAACACCCTTGTTTCGCTATGGTAAATAGTTTTTGTATTCTTTATGTTTTCGGCCTTCATAACTTTTTTTATTTTATTATCAATTGCATGTCTTATTACTGTTTTCGTTTCTTCATCGGATATGGAATTTATTGCGGTTTCAGCGTTCAATATTTCATTACAGAGTGATTGTTTTGAACTATTGTTTTTAAGATTGTATTTTAAGCCTTTATTCAATAAGTTGGTTTCTTCGTTGTTGAACTGTATTCCAGTAAGATTAACAATACGAGGGTAAAACTGGTGATTTATTATATTGTTCTCTTGCGTGTCGTTCTGTTTTTTCAATAAGTTACGAATTTTTTTATTTTGTGTCTTCTTTTTCTTTATAATGGTATTATTTATTTGTCTTTCAATCAAATATGTTACATTGTGGACTTGTGAGGCATGTAAGTTTTGTAAAAGTTCGAGATGTTTTTTCATGAGCATCGTATTGAGTAAGTTCTTTTTACTATGTAATTGTTTTATTTCGTTTTTGATCCATAATTTAGTGGCCATTTCTTTAGTTTTTTTAGCGCTATAAGAATTAGATGTTATTTTTATCTGGACATAACTCGGCACGATTTGCAAACTTAAACATGTTTTGTTATATCTAATATTTAGTGCCGTTTTTAGTAGTTTTAACCTTAAACTCATATATTGAAAGGCAATTTTTACCTGACTGGCATTCAATTTAAACATTTTTCTTGCCTCCAGAAACGATTAAGACTATAAAAATAGGTTAATTACCTTCTGTCAACGTTTCTTAAAATCCTTTTAGGATAACTCGAGTTTCGACACCATTTGGTGTCATCATCAGATCGGATATGAATTAGGTCAAAACATTTTGATGCATATACATCTCGTCAGATATTAAAAAATTAAAAACAACACATAACATTATATAAATAATAAATAAACTATATCACAACAAAATAACATTATAACAATAAAATATAAAGACAACGCGGCCGCAAACGAACCTGTACAGGAACGCCCCCACGGTAAGACTAATCAATGCCGGTTTGACCTTGGTTCAATTTTATCGATCTGATATAGCCAATTTCTCGTTCTATAAGATCGATTCTATTAAATAAAACATTATTGGTATGTATTGCTTTTTCATTTAGGACACGATTGTGATCCTTCTTTATGGCTTTATATATCTCGAACCTTTCAAAGGTGTCCAGCTTTAGTGACTTTTTACATTTATGCAGGATATCTAAATTATCATTAATACTCTTTATATTATGGTTATTTGAGCTCAAATGTTCTGCAAATGTAGATCTTGTTACATTTTACTTGGAGCTTGTGATATGTTCTTTATAGCGTAATTTGAAAGAACGACCTGTTTGTCCTATATAGAACTGTGTGCAATCAGAACAATTAAGTCTATATACACCAGTACCATCAAATATATCGGAGGGTATATTTTTGTTAGTAAATGTAAGTTTTTTCTCAAGTTTATTGCTTGCCTTTGAGGCCAAAGTAATATTATGCTTTTTCAATTGGTTTTTTAAAATATGGTATAGATTTTCACCATATTCTATAGCAATGTATTTGTTTACTTTTTCTTTGGATACTTCAATATTTATTGGTTTATTTTGTTTTTTATTAATTATTCTATCTACTATATGACTTTTGTATCCATTAGCTAATGCTATGTGTTTGATAATGTTTAGTTCATTGTTATAATCATCCGTAGATGAGGGCAATGCCAGTAATCTATGAATCATACAGTTGAAAAAAGCCATTTTATGTGAAATAGGGTGATACGATGAGGCGTGAATAGCATGATCTGTGATTGTTGGTTTTCTGTAAATATTATAGTTAATTTTATTATTTATTTTAGTTAAAGTTAAATCTAAAAAATTAATTTTATTATTCATTTCAGTCTCTAATGTGAATTGTAAATTATTTGTAATAGTATTCATATATTTTTTAAGCATTTCTAATTGTCTGCAATTGCCATTGTAAATCATTATTGTGTCATCCACATATCGTCGGTAAAATAAAAT
Source organism: Magicicada septendecula (assembly GCA_034769895.1). Taxonomy (NCBI): domain Eukaryota; kingdom Metazoa; phylum Arthropoda; class Insecta; order Hemiptera; family Cicadidae; genus Magicicada; species Magicicada septendecula. Next base: position 307,918,499 of record CM068375.1, read on the forward strand.
TTTTGTATAATGTTTGTTTTTAGTCGATAAAATTTCGTTTGTTTCAATATGATTTAGGTAAATTTCAGCCAGGATGCCTGACAATGGGGATCCCATAGCTAAACCATCCCGTTGTAAATAATATTTGTTGTCGAAAGTAAAATAATTTTGTTCTAATATTACTTTTGTCAAATTGATTAACTCATCAACTGTTTCATGATTTAATGTGGATTTAGATAATAATAAATTTTTAGCTATTTCTAACGTTTCGGTAATAGGTATGTTCGTGTATAGATTTACTATGTCGAATGAGGCGAGAGTGTGTCTCGGCTCGATTGTAATAGTTTTTGTAAGTTCGACCAGTTCTAAACTGTTTTTCTAGCTATAATTTTTATTGAACGTTATGTGTTGTCTAAAAATTTTTTCGAGTTTTTTGGCAATTTTATATGAAGGTGCAGACATAAAATTAACTAAAGGACGGACAGGCATATTATTTATATGTATTTTAGGAATGCCCTTAAGTCTAGGGGCCTTGGGATCTATCATTTTTTTATGTATTTTTTCTCATCGTTCGTTATGACGTATTTTGATTTATTCAATATTGATTTCACTTTATTGTTAAATGTAAGAGTGGGATCGCTATGAATCTCAATAATGTTATTGTTTTTAATGAAGTCCAGTATCTTGTTTTTATAATCATCATAAGTTAAAATTACGAGAGTTTGACCTTTGTCCGCTTTGGTGACGATTGCGTTATGGTCTATTAATTTCGTCTTTATCTCATTAAACACCCTTGTTTCGCTATGGTAAATAGTTTTTGTATTCTTTATGTTTTCGGCCTTCATAACTTTTTTTATTTTATTATCAATTGCATGTCTTATTACTGTTTTCGTTTCTTCATCGGATATGGAATTTATTGCGGTTTCAGCGTTCAATATTTCATTACAGAGTGATTGTTTTGAACTATTGTTTTTAAGATTGTATTTTAAGCCTTTATTCAATAAGTTGGTTTCTTCGTTGTTGAACTGTATTCCAGTAAGATTAACAATACGAGGGTAAAACTGGTGATTTATTATATTGTTCTCTTGCGTGTCGTTCTGTTTTTTCAATAAGTTACGAATTTTTTTATTTTGTGTCTTCTTTTTCTTTATAATGGTATTATTTATTTGTCTTTCAATCAAATATGTTACATTGTGGAATTGTGAGGCATGTAACTTTTACAAAATTTACATGCCTCACAAGTCCACAATCATGCTATTCACGCCTCATCGTATCACCCTATTTCACATAAAATGGCTTTTTTCAACTGTATGATTCATAGATTACTGGCATTGCCCTTATCTACGGATGATTATAACAATGAACTAAACATTATCAAACACATAGCATTAGCTAATGGATACAAAAGTCATATAGTAGATAGAATAATTAATAAAAAACAAAATAAACCAATAAATATTGATGTATCCAAAGAAAAAGTAAACAAATACATTGCTATAGAATATGGTGAAAATCTATACCATATTTTAAAAAACCAATTGAAAAAGCATAATATTACTTTGGCCTCAAAGGCAAGTAATAAACTTGAGAAAAAACTTACATTTACTAACAAAAATATACCCTCCGATATATTTGATGGTACTGGTGTATATAGACTTAATTGTTCTGATTGCACACAGTTCTATATAGGACAAACAGGTCGTTCTTTCAAATTACGCTATAAAGAACATATCCCAAGCTCCAAGTCAAATGTAACAAGATCTACATTTGCAGAACATTTGAGCTCAAATAACCATAATATAAAGAGTATTAATGGTAATTTAGATATCCTGCATAAATATAAAAAGTCACTAAAGCTGGACACCCTTGAAAGGTTCGAGATATATAAAGCCATATAGAAGGATCACAATCGTGTCCTAAATGAAAAAGCAATACGTACCAATAATGTTTTATTTAATAGAATCGATCTTATAGAACGAGAAATTGGCTATATCTGATCGATAAAATTGAACCAAGGTCAAACCGGCATTGATTAGTCTTACCGTGGGGGCGTTCCTGTACAGGTTCGTTTGCGGCCGCGTTGTCTTTATATTTTATTGTTATAATGTTATTTTGTTGTGATATACTTTATTTATTATTTATATAATGTTATGGGTTGTTTTTAATTTTTTAATATCTGACGAGATGTATATGCATCAAAATGTTTTGACCTAATTCATATCCGATCTGATGATGACACCAAATGGTGTCGAAACTCGAGTTATCCTAAAAGGATTTTAAGAAACGTTGACAGAAGGTAATTAACCTATTTTTATAGTCTTAATCGTTTCTGGAGGCAAGAAAAATGTTTAAATTTAAGTAGACGGGGACTACTACACACTCTCTCATACGATAGCTAAATCGCTATTCAGACAGTAATAACGAGAGTTGGGTTATACTTGTGATTATAAAGGAAACAAGCTAAAGCGCTACAATTAGCTTCCTGATGTAAATTATGTAATTAACTTCTGACATGTAGCTAAAGAGGGAGGGAAAGATAGAGACCTACAGACAGACTGACAGACAGGCTGACAAACAAACTTATATTACAGGCTAAGAAAAAATGTTAAGTTTTCAGTTAAGGACATTGAAATTAGCTCATATGAAATTGTCTCATATAAACTGTAAAGTAGTTATAAATTATTCGTGTCGATCATAGTCATCTTAAGCTCATTTATGCTCTGTATTCGAGGGTAAAAAAATCACTTTTCTCTAAAGTAAGACCACAGTTAGATGGGCTCATATACATATTATTGTTTTGAAATCACTCCATTCAAGCGTTACAGAACGTTTTCGTGCAATACTAATATCTTCCTTGTACAGAAGACAGTTTTTAGCAACTCCCGCTCTTTTGTGATTTCCACTCGACCAAACAATCCTCGAGTTTATATATTCTACTCTTCTATCCGCTGGCACTGACAAACCCACTTATTTTCTTGACCTTTGCACTCTATTCAACGTCGTAACACCATAAATAAATTTCATAAGAAATTTTGTTGAATAATCCCAAGTTCCTGCCAGATGGTTTATCACACAGTTATTACTGCGCAAATTTAATAGAAATTATTAAACGTTCAGAACACAAGTAGGTGTTTATCATATCTATACGTACAGATTTGGGAATAAAAGGTAGCAAGTAAGCCACACGACAGAATGAAAACGGATTAATCTTTTACATTGGATCCACTTTTTACTTCCATATTTCCTTAAGGAATGGAAGTATGGTGATGGCAAAAAAAATCGTGTTTTAGATTATTGCAGATTCTGATTCTACTACACTCAAAACATGAAAAAAAGTCGTTTTCCGAAAAGTGTGTGTGTGTGTGTGTGTGTGTGTGTGTGTCTGTGTGTCTGTCTGTGTGTCTGTGTGTGTGTCTGTAGATTTTTTTTCTATGGCAAACGATAACTGCCGCAAATTCAAACAGAATCAAATAATTTTTTGCATACAGCCCTGATTTGTAGAGGAATCGCGACCTATTGTTTTTGGTGAAGATCGGTTGAGGGAAAGGGGTAGTTTACCTGCAACGGTTTTTTTTTATCAAGGGAAATTTTTTACTTCCATATTCCTTAAGGAATGGAAGTATGGTGATGGCAAAAAAAATCGTGTTCGAGATTATTGCAGATTCTGATTCTACTACACTCAAAACATGAAAAAAAGTCGTTTTCCGAAAAGTGTCTGTGTGTGTGTCTGTCTGTCTGTCTGTCTGTCTGTCTGTGTGTCTGTCTGTAGATTTTTTTTCTATGGCAAACGATAACTGCCGCTAATTCAAACAGAATCAAATAATTTTTTGCATGCAGCTCTGATTCGCAGAGTACTCGCGACCTATTGTTTTTGGTGAAGATCGGTTGAGGGAAAGGGGTAGTTTACCTGCAACGGTTTTTTTTTAGCAAGGGTAATTTTGTTTGTTTGGCAAACGATAACAGCCGCAAATTCAAACAGAATCAAATAATGTTTCGCATGCAGCCCTGAATTGTAGAGTTCTCAAGATTTTTTGATTTTGGTGAAGATCGGTTAAGGGAAAGGGGTAGTTTACCTGTAACGTTTTATGTTTTAACAAGGGTATTTCCTATGGCAAACGATAACAGCCGCAAATTCAAACAGAATCAAAAGATTATTTGCATACAGCCCTAAATTGTAGAGTTCTCAAGACCTGTTGTTTTTGGTGAAGTTCGGTTGAGGGAAAGGGGTAGTTTACCTGCAACGTTTTTTTAACAAGGGTATTTTCTATGGCAAACGATAACAGCCGCAAATTCAAACAGAATCAAATAATGTTTTGCATACTGCCCTGATTTATAGAGTACTCAAGAGTTGTTGTTTTTGGTGAAGATCGGTTAAGAGGAAGGGGTAGTTTACCTGCAACGTTTTTTTATCAAGCGTATTTTCTATGGCAAACGATAACAGCCGCAAATTCAAACAGAATGAAATAATTTTTTGCATACGTCCCTGAATTGTAGAGGTCTCAATGACTTTCGATTTTGGTGAAGATCGGTTAAGGGGAAGGGGTAGTTTACCTGCAACCTTTTACGTTTTAACAAGAGTAAAGTACTTGAAAATTTATTTAAACTTTTTGAAACAATGGTAATTGTTAAAAATAACATAATTTTGTTGCCAGGCAATAAAATTATAATTTTTTCATTTTAATGTAATATAATATTTTTCATTTAATACAGCAATAAAAAGGCAGGTAAGACACAGCCTGGCTGTTTGGCTGAAAATGATTTTAAATATAAATCTTAGAATATGGAAGTCATGTATGGTTCTCCATACCGATATTTTTTTTGGCAAACGATAACAGCCGCAAATTCAAACAGAATCAAATAATGTTTCGTATACAGCCCTGAATTGTAGAGTTCTCAAGACCTTTTGTTTTTGGTGAAGATCGGTTAAGGGAAAGGGGTAGTTTACTTGTAACGTTTTATGTTTTAACAAGGGTATTTCCTATGGCAAACGATAACAGCCGCAAATTCAAACAGAATCAAAAGATTATTTGCATACAGCCCTAAATTGTAGAGTTCTCAAGACCTATTGTTTTTGGTGAAGATCGGTTAAGGGAAAGGGGTAGTTTACCTACAACGTTTTTTTAACAAGGGTATTTTCTATGGCAAACGATAACAGCCGCAAATTCAAACAGAATCAAATAATTTTCTGCATACAGCCCTGATTTGTAGAGTACTCAAGACCTATTCTTTTTGGTGACCATCATTTGAGGGGAAGGGGTTGTTTACCTGCAACGTTTTTTATCAAGCGTATTTTTTTGGAAAACGATAACTGCCGCAAATTCAAACAGAATCAAATAATTTTTTGCATACATCCCTGATTTGTAGAGTACTCGCGACCTATTGTTTTTGGTGAAGATCGGTTGAGGGGAAGGGGTAGTTTACCTGCACGGTTTTTTTTATCAAGGGAAATTTTTTTTTTTGGCAAACGATAACAGCCGCAAATTCAAACAGACTTAAATAATGTTTCGTATACAGCCCTGAATTGTAGAGTTCTCAAGACCTTTTGTTTTTGGTGAAGATCGGTTAAGGGAAAGGGGTAGTTTACCTGTAACGTTTTATGTTTTAACAAGGGTATTTCCTATGGCAAACGATAACAGCCGCAAATTCAAACAGAATCAAATAATTTTCTGCATATAGCCCTGATTTGTAGAGTACTCAAGACCTATTGTTTTTGGTGAAGATCGGTTGAGGGAAAGGGGTAGTTTACCTGCAACGTTTTTTTAACAAGGGTATTTTCTATGGCAAACGATAACTGCCGCAAATTCAAACAGAATCAAATAATTTTTTGCATACAGCCCTGATTTGTAGAGTACTCGCGACCTATTGTTTTTGGTGAAGATCAGTTGAGGGAAAGGGGTAGTTTACCTGCAACGTTTTTTTAACAAGGGTATTTTCTATGGCAAACGATAACTGCCGCAAATTCAAACAGAATCAAATAATTTTTTGCATACAGCCCTGATTTGTAGAGTACTCGCGACCTATTGTTTTTGGTGAAGATCGGTTGAGGGGAAGGGGTAGTTTACCGGCAACGTTTTTTTTATCAAGCGTATTTTCTATGGCAAACGATAACAGCCGCAAATTCGAACAGAATCAAATAATTTTTTGCATACATGCCTGAATTGTAGAGGTCTCAAGGACGTTCGATTTTGGTGAAGATCGGTTAAGGGGAAGGGGTAGTTTACCAGCAACCTTTTACGTTTTAACAAGAGTAAAGTACTTGCAAATTTATTTAAACTTTTTGAAACAATTGTAATTGTTAAAAATAACATAATTTTGTTGCCAGGCAATAAAATTAAAATTTTTTAATTTTAATGTAATATAATATTTTTCATTTATTACGGCAATAAAAAGGCAGGTAAGACACAAACACACAATTCACGTTATTTCTACCCTCACTCATGTTTATTTTCTTACGTTTGCACGCTTTTTAAATGGAAAGTGCCGAAACCCACACCAACATAACGCGTGCAAGCCGAAAAAATGGACATCAATTTGCTTACTGGCGAAGCTAGTAGTTAATGAATGGGTAGGCAAAAATCTTATCTTAAATTTTTTTTAAGGAATCACTAAAAGGACGGTGGGTCAAATCGGACGCTGAGGTAGAGTTTGCTGTAACCGAATGGTTCCACAAACAGCCGTAAGAATTTTACTAGCAGGGAATCTACAGGTTAGCGCAACAGTGGAACTCATGTCTTAATGTTATTGGAGACTTCTTTTAAAATCGTTGAATAAAAATTGCTTTACAGCTCTATACGTGTGTCTATTGAACAATCCTTGTATTAGTCATACACGATAATACAACTGATTAAACTTCAAATTTTTAAACTTGGTTAGTTTCTATATATATGTTTAATGTTACAAATAATTCAAATAACAATCTTGATCATCTGTTAGTTCAGCGGAATAACAGTGACACTTTTAATAACCGCATAAAATAAACACTTAGAAACAACACAGGCGCTTTAACTTAACTGTTTGGACCACAGAAGTGAGGCATGCCTCAACGCTCTATGTGTACAGCGCGGGACAATCCCCCCTCCCTACACTTCCCTATCACACCACTACATTGCTTACATACGATGTATACAAAAAACGCTGAGGCAAGTTCAGGTTGCCTCATTCGCTTTAAACGAACTATGCCGAATCTCACCTGTCACCATCTAGCGGTCGCTCAATAAAGCACGTTTCGGTTTAATAAATTTGACAGTCACAGTAACAATGTATAATCTTTACGTTATGTAGTTCATACGTATTTATAATTTTTATTCTACAGAATTTGTTAGGGTAGGCATTGCCTCAATTGCCTCCATGTAACTTCGCCACTGATATATATGTGTACAACGTTATCGGCAACAAAGAAGTAGTTTTTGTTAAAATTCCTTCCCGGGATATTTGGCCGTAGTCCAATGTTTTCTACAAAACCAGACATTTCGGCAATGCCATCGACTTCCATCATCAGTGAAAATCGAGTGCGATAACGTGAGGTGGTATACGTTAGTGACCACAGTACTGTGGTTAAGGCTGAAGCAGTAAGTAGAAAGAAGTAGTTTCTATGGTAATATTTCATTTCGAAAATGATTTTAAATATAAATCTTAGAATATGGAAGTCATGTATGGTTCTCCATACCGATATTTACTTCCATGTTCCTTAAGGAAATGGAAGTATGGTGATGGCAAAAAAAATCGTGTTCGAGATTATTGCAGATTCTGATTGTACTACACTCAAAACATGAAAAAAGTCATTTTTTGACAAGTTTCTGTGTCTGTCTGTCTATCTGTCTATGTCTGTAGATTTTTTTTCTATGGCAAACGATAACAGCCGCAAATTCAAACAGAATCAAATACTTTTTTGCAGACAGCCCTCATTTGTAGAGTACTCAAGACCTATTGTTTTTGGTGAAGATCGGTTAAGGAAAAGGGGTAGTTTACCTGCAACGGTTTTTTTATTCAAGGGTAATTTTTTTCTATGGCAAACGATAACAGCCGCAAATTCAACAGAATCAACTACTCTTTTGCATACAGACCAGAATTGTAGAGTTCTCAAGACCTCTTGTTTTTGGTGAAGATCGGTTAAGGGAAAGGGGTAGTTTACCAGCAACGTTTTATGTTTTAACAAGGGTATTTTCTATGGTAAACGATAACAGCTGCAAATTCAAACAGAATCAAATGATTATTTGCATACAGCCCTAAATTGTAGAGATCTGAAGACCTATTGTTTTTGGTGAAGATCGGTTAAGGGAAAGGGGTAGTTTACCAGCAACGTTTTTTTATCAAGGGTAATTTTCTATGGCAAACGATAACAGCCGCAAATTCAAACAGAATCAAATAATTTTTTGCATACAGCCCTGAATTGTAGAGTTCTCAAGACCTGCTGGTTTTGGTGTAGATCGGTTAAGGGAATAGGGTAGTTTACCGGCAACATTTTATGTTTTAACAAGGATAATTTTTTCTATGACGAACGATAACTGCCGTAAATTCAAACCGAACCAACTACTCTTTTTCTCACATTTTTGAGTTAAATAGAACTCAAATTCTGTTGATTTTGTTGAAGATCGGTTAAGGGGAAGGGGTAGTTTACCTGCAACGTTTTATATTTTAACAAGGGTATTTATTATGGCAAACGATAAGAGCCGCACATTCAAACAGAATCAAATAATGTTTTGCATACAGCCCTGAATTGTAGAGGACTGAAGGTCTATTGATTTTGGTGAAGATCGGTTTAGAGAAAGGGGTAGTTTACCTGCAACTTTTTATGTTTTAACAAGGGTAATTTTTTCTATGACGAACGATAACTGCCGTTAATTCAAAGAAAGTCAAATAATTTTTTGCATACATTCCTAAATTGTAGAGAACTCAAGGCCTGTTGATTTTAGTGAAGATCGGTAAAGGGAAAGGGGTAGTTTACCTGAAACATGTTATGTTGTAACAAGAGGAATGTTTTCATGACGAACGTTAACTGCCGCAAATTGAAACAGAATCAAATATTTTTTTGCATGCATCCCTGCATTGTAGAGGACTGAAGGTCTATTGATTTTGGTGAAGATCGGTTTAGAGAAAGGGGTAGTTTACCTGCAGCGTTTTATGTTTTAACAAGAGTAAAGTACTTAATTTTGATAAATAAAGTATCTTGATAATAACCTCATAATAATCCACTGTAGAAACGTAGATGAAATATCTATAAATGAAGAGGTTAGGTGAACGGGGTGGGGGTAATTTTCTATAAATGAAAATTATTGTTGAAGGGGGAGGGGAGAATTTTTTATGTGTACTACGTTATCGGCAACAAATAAGTAGTTTGTTCTTAAAATTCCTTCCCGGGCTGTTTAGCCGTAGTCCAATGTTTTCTGCAAAACCAGACTTTTCGGCAGTGCCATCGACTTCCATCTCAGTGAAAATCGAGTGCGAAAACGGAGGTGGTATACGTTAGTGACCACCGTACTGTGGTTTAAGGCTGAAGCAATAAGTAGAAAGAAGTAGTTTCTATGGAAATATTTCATTTCAAATATGATTTTAAATATAAATCTTAGAACATGGAAGTCATGTATTGTTCTCCATACCGATATTTTGAAGTACTGACTCTACTTCTGTTGACTATCAAATGATATTAGTCACACAATAAACACGCAGGAGCGTATTTATGAGTGCGACGAACGGAATCGGACTCCCCTCCCCCCCAGAGGGTCGAAAAAAGATGACGATTTTGTTAATCTCTTAATTTTTAGGTTATTTTTTCCAGCTGCTTACGCTAATACAGTAGTAACTCTATTTTAAATATACAAACAGATTTATTACACAGCATTTGTATAAGCCTTGGAAATGTGAAATATGGGAAAATCAATGCAGTCAATATCTTCTAAACAATGTTTCAATAACCTGTATTTTCTTATTACCGTTTACTTTAATGGGATTGATTTCAGAATTTTATCATACGTTTTTCAACCATTTTAAAATAGTAGTGTTGATTACTCTTAACTTGTTTTTTTTTTTTTTTACGAAGCCGACTCGACCGGACTCCCTCCCAAGACCAAATTATAGATAACGTCATTGTAGACAGGTATAAACATCATAGGAACTAACTAACTTCGAGTATGTTTTATGTAAAAAACGAGATGTCATAATAGCAAAATTCAGAGATTATACTATATGAACGTCAAAGATCGAAATTCAAGTAGATTAAAACTTATTTTGTTAGTAAGAAGAAAATTTTTGAAATTTTTTTCAGTCCTGTAAAAAGACTAAATATACGCAAATTAGTGTTCCATTTTTGCCAGTGTTACAAGAATTTTTAATGATAGTAAAAAGTAGTTGAAAAATCAAGAAAGCAACAAAGAAAATACAATACAATATTAATAAAATAAAATATTTAAACAATACTGTTTAAACGGATATAAGTGCGTTTATGTTAACATATTTTATTGCTTAATTTTACTGTTATTTAATTTTACTTTTACATAATTTTTTTCTTAATGATAACTGTTGAAAATATTAAACGATAAAATAATAGTACAAAAGGATTTAGAAAAAAATAATATAAACGCAGAAGAAGCAATTGAAAGAGACGTTTTTCGGGCAAAAGTGGAAATGGAAATTTTTCGGGTAAAAATGGAAAGAGTTGAGGGTAGGAGAGAGAAAAGAGTAGGTTCAAAGTGGACTGAAGACAAGAAGAAGAGACACAGTGAAAAGATCAAAGAATATTGGAGAAGAGAAAAGAACAAAGAATAAAGAATTGAAATTGGCATGTGGTGGTTAGATGGCCGATACAAAAAAATGGTTGGTCTCTAATGTTAAGTTAGGTAAGTTCCAAACGATCTGAGTGACAATCAACCGTATTTTTAGAGACTAGATACGTAGAGATACAAAATTAAAGTTTTACAAAGTTATGGCAGTCCCTATACTGTCCTATGGTTGTTTTGGACAACAACAAAGAAACAAGGCAGTAAAACACGGGCCCCGTATATGGCGTTCTTTAGTGGAGTTAAAAGGCGTTCTAAACTTGACCGTATAAAGAAGAGTTATACGTTTTTAACTTGAATGAAAAATTAAAAGGTTACAAGCAAAGGTGGAAAGAACACTTAGAAGAAATGTCAGATTCCAGATTGGCCAAACAAGTCTGGAAATACAAACGTATAGGACACAGGTGTGTGGATAGACCCAATATGTGGATGACTGGAGGATCTTTGAAGGCGGAACAGGCAGCACGTTGCCTGTGCCGTGTTGTGATGATGATAATGACGGTGGTCTCGCAAAAGATTAGTTATCTCTAAATACACATTTCATAAAACAATTACGCCAATTAATATCAGGATTCGTTAAAACCTCACGTATATCTCCAACACGATAAATTTAAGTTTCTCGCATAACGTTTTAAAATTCTGGATCGCATGACTTTTCCATTAATTTCCTCGCATAACGTTTTAAAATTCTAGATTGCATGACTTTTCCACCACCCGTTAGTATAAGTATTTAGAAACTAATTACACGGCATTTAAAAAAGGTCAGTTATTTTCTTGTGGCTCTGTGGCCTTTAATTTTTACGGTAAAATGTTAGTAGGGCTGTTACATACTATGACCCTACGCAACGCATGATTCAGGCAAAAATATCACGAGAATATCTCATATGTATTTTTGTAGTAACTTAAGCCATTACTAGAAGCGCACTCCTGTAGGCGAGTAAAATTACTGTTCGAGTATTGTGTAGACAAGTGATTATAACATGCCGTTCTTTACCATTATACTGTACTTTGCTTTGTCTGTCGGCGACTAATTGAAGTATTTGTCTTGTCTTTGTTACAGGAAGGGGACACACAATGTTACCGCGGTCTCATGGTTAGCACATCATCACTGACTTCGCTCTCTAAGTAAGTATATATCTCTGTATTTTTATCTTATCATTTAGTATTAAACTAATTACCATTTAAATTATTTAGTAGGTTTTCCATTATTTTAAATTGGAACTAGTTACAAACTATCAATTAATTTTATTTTAACATCTGTGATATCAGTGTGCAGAATGTGCTCCTATTGGCACAACCCTTTTGTTCATGTTGTAACCATGTAATGTTTACTAATTACTTTAATTTGATTAGTTAATTAAATTAAGTATTGAATTGAATTTTAATTGACCTATAACTTTGATTCTGGCCACACGTTGGTGCGTCATATACCAACTCTACTCCTTTTATAGAGTTTAATTAATTAATTGCTGATCACGATATTGTACAATTATATTTATTGTTGAATATAAGTGAGACATATACAAATATTATTGAATGTCTTTGGCTTTATTAAGCCCCACGTTTGGAAACCATATACAACTTAAATATACGCCCTGCTTTCTGTCTCGTCGGCGCTGGTGTTATCACTCTGCGTCGTATTCTCTTCAAGCCCTTCGACGCCTAACTGATTGTTCACGTCAAACTCTTGACTTTCTGAATGGTTGACTGCCATTTTCGCACGACTTCGTGTAATCATTCAAGTTTACTTAATCTAAGTCTACTTTACTACTGTCTACTTATCTCTAACAAGTACTTATTTCCACTGCCTGTCCTCAACCTACTCAATAACAATAATTATTACTTATTAATTGAGCATCGCATTGGGCGCCATATACAACAATGTAATTTTTGTAATTACTTTAATTTGATTAATTAATTAAATTAAGTATTGAATTGAATTTTAATTGAGCTATAACTTTGATTCTGGCCACACGTTGGTGCATCATATACCAAATCTAATTACTCCTTTTATAGAGTTTAATTAATTAATTGCTGATCGCGATATTTTACAATTATATTTATTGTTGAATATAAGTGAGACATATACAAATATTATTGAATGTCTTTGGCTTTATTAAGCCCCACGTTTAGAAACCATATACAACTGTAATCATTGTTTTAATTTAATTAATTGTTAATTAATTAATTTTATTTATTAATTGTTGTTTGCTTAAGTTAATAATTGATGTTGTTATTCCTAATTACTTTCTTAGAAATGGTACATATATATATATATATATATATATATAGTTATTTAATAGCACCGCGGTGGAGCGCTATGTGCAATGTTAATTTATTTCAATAGTTTATCACTCGTTGCCATTAATTATTATTCAGATGGTTCGACTTACTTTGAGTATGACGAAGTTATCACTACTTGATTCCATACTTTGGGCGTCGTTTGTATCGTCGTATGTCTACCTAAAGTAACTGTTATTAATTTGGATGATAATAATGATACGACTCGAACACCAGAATTCTTCATTACTAACAATAATTTATTTAGACATTTTACAATCGTCTTCAATTTCAGTAATTAATTCTAACATTACTACACAATAATATAAGATGCATTCTATTGCTAAGTTATCTATTACTTCTCTGATATCTTATCTAGTAATTAATTAAGTATTTAGATCATAATCTACTTTACAAATTACAAAGTTCTCTGATTCATGGATTCATATTTTCATACTCGTTCTTTCTGAATTCTACAATTCGGCTTCGCTCAAAAGAAATTAAATATACGTTCTAACTAAATCAGAGGTGTGTTCTTTGTGAGGAACAGGACAGTGGCTACTAAACCTAATAATACATAAATGGTTTACTTGGAGTACGTATCCAAATCAACGGCGATTATCTGTGATGCTTCTCATTCTCCGGCGAATCTCAGGTTGGCTGATGGCTTGATAAATCCTCTCCTCATCGTGTTGAATCTACACTTTTCACTATCACTGAGATCTGCACTCCGGCGTCAACAATCTTTTATTTCGCACTCGATTAGAAGGTGTTCTTGTAACGAAAATTATTTATTGCGGTCATTCGAATTTGATTTATTTAGCTCATGACTCATCCGCGTGAGATTTTAACTTTACACTTTGTTCACGAGCACTGACAGTGTGTACCTTGTTCAGTTGATACGATTATTCCACTTATTATCCGTTTCATTACGAGAATTTATTGTTTAATTGATACAAATAGCGTATTAATTCATTACGCAATTTCGGTATTTAGTTCATGTCACCGAATTTTCTTTCACGTTATGCACAATGTCTCTACTTATTGCATATCATCAGGATTTTTGATTGTCTTAACAAGATTCGTTAGTATATAAACTTCGAATTTTAACTAAGTCCTAATAAAGTTTTACTTCATTACGTACATTACGGTATTGTGATTTACTATTAATATTTTATAACGCACTTTTCTACTCGTCAGTATATTGATGTATTGCAAAGTCTGATTGAGATTAACCCAACATCGTCTTAACAACTGACTCCCACGAGTTAACTAACTCTCTCAAACATGAGTAAGTTCAACAATCAATTCACTAACTCCATTCACTTTACTAACCCAATTTCAACAGACTAATAGTTTTGCAATAAACACCGACTCACTCTCTAACAGACTAACTGCTTGAATGAATGATTTCTATTAACTGATCAACTAACTTTTAGCTGACTCACTGAAAGACTGATCTTGAATAACTGATCGATCTTGAATAACTGGCCTCTTGCTCTTCGCCAATACCTATTTTTATGTCACTAGTTCCATGACCATCTCCCCATCTCGTGTACTCTTCCCACTATCTACGTCCTTATTGGTTTTTCGTCTACGTTTCTGCGAAGACCTCTCCTTGATTCTCGAGCTAGTCTTCTGGCTGCTTCCTTATTCGTTCTTCACCCTTGTTTCCATGGTGATGTCTTCTCAAAAGCCCGCCTTTGCCGAACTCTCGTTCGTGGTAAGTCACTCTGGATCCCTTCCTTTAAGTCTTGCTGTTCGCTCCTCCTTCGCCGTATGACGACGGACCGAATTTCATGGTTGTCCATCATCCGATTGTTCTCATGTTCCCTTTCAGTTCTTCCCTAGTAATTTCCGTCCAGTTACACATGTGTCTTTTAACTCGGGTATGACGAATCGCTGTATTATCTTTGACTTCCTTCGTTATGTTCACACTCTGACGGAGGTCCCTTTCTCGGTAATGAACATCTGTTCTACAGCTCTCCTGCATATTCCTTACTCTTGCTGGTAAACAAGTTCCCCGCTGTGTCACTATGCGTGGTCCTTTGTTCCTATAACGTCCGTTTGTATCTTGCCATTGTGGACTCTGTCTCATCTGTGTGTCGTCGCTTAACTCCCACACGTGGATTTACAATACTCGCGTCGCCCTCGCATACGTTTTCTTGGTAATTGGTCCAGTAAGACGTAGTCCTTTGTCTCCCTGTTATTGCAGCTTATTCCCGTGCCGTTCTCTTATGTCAAACATCTGCTGTCACCGAAGCATTGTCTTCTTAGGGGAGGCTATTTCGTCGCTAACATGGCGCACGTGTTATTATCTAACGGCGGCCGGTTGGCTCCAACATACATCACTTTTGACAGTTGACACTCGCTACTGTTCCTTTACGTAAAAAAAATTCCTTTACAAAATTGCTTTACAATGTGTAGATATTTCTTTAATCATTTCACTTTCCTAACCAGTTCAATCGGTTTCTGTCTCTACAAACAAGTTCAGCATTATCAAGAAATTTAGCACTTCATTATTTTGATATGCTTTTATTACTATTATTAGCTTTTGTTCATATTTAGCTGCAAACCGTTTGATCTCATCAGTAACCATAGGTAATTTTCGGTCTCGATGGATGTCATCTTTCCTTACATACCAATATGAATCAACAATCAGGGAAACCACTTTATTTTGAAAAGTTTGGATTATTTTGATGTTGTATTTCTTTATCCAATCCCCAAAAAACGCACCGTAAATCACCGGTTTCAAAACTTGCCTGTACAATAACAGTTTATTTAAGCAGTGACAGTTTAGAGTTGCTTCCAAGTAGCCACCACATTTTCGTAAATTTTATTCCAAGTTCTTCACGTTTTTTCTTGACATGTTCTTTCCATCTAGAGTCATGCCCAATTTAGATATAACTGGCAACAAGGAAATAGGCCGACACGATGATTTTCTCGTTTGGTGGTTTGCCATGTTTAGGGACCATAGTCACCTCAGCAATTTTTCACTGCATTGCCACATACTGAAGTCGTCATGCTGCATTAAATAATTGTGTAAATTTCCTTGTTCCTTTATTTGATAATTCTTTTAGTACCTGCCCAGTTATTAAAGCAGTGGCTTCTTATAATTACCATTTTTTGGATCTCACTGAGAACCTCGTTATGACTTACGGGTTCAATTGTTCTATCTTCTGTACTATTCACTTCTGTAAGAATTTCATCCACTGCAACCGGATGTGGTTGAAAAGTATTAGATAAACTCAGAGCAAACGTTTCAACCTTTTCAATATGTTTCCTCGTCCATGTGCTATCATCTTTTCGAATGGGTGCATTTTGGTTTTTAGGCCGTTTTGAACTCTTGAAACTTTTCAGAGGTAATACTCAGTGTTCTTATCGTTTGTCGGTTCTTATAAAAAGTTGGTTAATGTTTCATTTTTAACTGAACGTATGTTTTCTTTCCTGGCTACCTAGAGGTCCCGGGTTCGAATCCCGGGCCCGCACCGTAAAATCAAGGTGCTCAACTCAGCCTGTTGAAAATGAGTACCTGGCATAACATCCTGGGGATAGTAATGGGCGGCTGAAGCTTAGTGCTGGCCACACTGCCTTCCTTGTATGCCGTACGGCTCACATAAGGCAGCCTACCCTGCCTTCTCCTACACTACTTCAGGTGGTACACACGGGAGCCATTATTATTATTATGTTTTCTTTAAGCTGATGATTCATCTGATTAAGCATTCTTTTGTCTTCAGGTGCTCCAGTCTTGTCACATTTTTTTACATGCTTCCCTTTTCATTGGAACAAGTTCTTTTATTTCCTTAGGGTGATTTAACCATGGTGTTTTTATCTTTAATTGAGGAGTTGTAGCTTGCTGGATATCATTTATTAATTGTTCTACGTCCATATCAAATTTTACAGTAGTTATCAGTGAATTATTTAACGCAATTCGTTGTTCAAGTTCTTCTCTAAATCCATTCCAGTCTGTCCACTTATTAGTCAGTGATGGCGGAAATGATTTCTGTATTACAGTTATTCTTACTGTTAATATTGTTACGACGGTCTACTTGATCGTCTTATGGTACAGCGGAAAACAAAATACAAGACACCAATTAAGTCACTAATCACCTGTTTTAATTATCACAATTTAACAGTTTGTAATCAATAAGATAGTCTCTTACAACAAATTAAATAAAAATTGTTCACACGCAATAATAATGTCAACGAGTACAAAACACAATTGTAATCAATTGTCCCGCACAATTGTAAAAACACATAACACTTTGCCACAATACTACGGACCGCACTCGAATCAATCGCAACTCAAACGGAACTGAGCGTCGCTGAGCACTTGTATTTATACCCCGCTGAAAATCCAGAAACATCCATACTACGCATCAACAACGGTACTAGAAAACACCAGAACGTAATTGGTTGCGGCCTTGCACACAGCGCGCGCGGACCGGTGAGTCCGGAACAATCTCGCTAACGCATGTTGAGAATCACGTACGCACACAACATTACAGCCGGTTCCACTGGAACATTCGAGAAACACGTTGATTTGTCTGTAATATCGTAACAATATTATAGGTGAATGATCAGATTAAAAAATGTATCATTCTTCGATACTAATATAATTTGCTGCTATTTTGTTCCAAAAAAAAGAACTTTAGCAGTTTAGGAATTGCACTTAAATCCGTGGGCCAAAAAGCATACGTTAGGTAGTAGATTGGAACTCACGTTTTTCTAGTTTGATCGCTTCATACAAGCCTGATCGAAATAAGCCTGTAACAAAGTAAGTACGTCTTGCGTTGAAGTCTCCTCCAATTATAAAATGGTCTCCTAAAGACTGGATGAACCTGAGGTCATCCAGCGTATACCTTGGTGGGTAGTAGCCCTATATTGTTGTCACTGCAGTATATACCGATATATTTTACAGTTGTTGCTTGAATTTCTTGTGTTTTATACTTACGTTCCTCAAAATACTTTTAGATTTCCTTAATAATTACAGCTGATCCACCGCGTGGCGTGTTATCAGAGCGAATTGTGTGGTATATTTTTAAATCCATTTACAGTAGAGCATCGATTATCCGAACATCCATTAACCGAACGATCTATTATCTGAACTAAATAAAAAGTACAATTATGTACTGTACTGTACAGTAATGACACACTTGAGACTGTTCTAAAGTGGGCCAAAACAGAAGACAAGATAGCTTATGAATCTTAAACGACTTCAGTCTTTAGCAGCGAGAAAAACGGGGTATCGGTTTGAAGCAGACAGTGATAGAACAATTCTTAAAAATAGTGTAAATCCATGGTACTGTATGTTTTATTTTGTTTTCTAATTAATTTTATAGCGGAGTGTTTGTAATTAAACTCTAATTTTGTTTAAATTAACTTTTGGTTTTATTACTTACACTGAGTTTTAATTCAGTGACTTTTAGCATTAGCGATACATTACAGTACATTACACAGGTTGCTGTAATTATATGACAGTATGTTAAAAATGATTTTGTAATAGAAACCTTTGTTTCTGTAAGGAGAAATAATGCTTTCAATTTACTATCTATTACCCAAAATATTGATTATCCGAACTGGCCCTCGCCCCGAGAGGTTCGGACAGTCGATACTCTACTGTATTTCCAAAATGTTGTCTCTGGTAAAATAAGTTTCAGAAATCAGAAAAACATACAATTTCTGATCCCATAAGAATGCTTCTAACTTTATCGTGCTGAAGTAATCCATTGGCATTCCAAGTTGCAACTGTAACAATTGAAGACATTTTATTTCTTTTTGTAGGCTCACTACTGTTTTCTAACTTCATAATCCTATCTAGAGTTTGTTTATTAATTTATTCTTGCTTAATAAGTTTTTATAATACTGTTAGTAACATCTGACTAGTTGTATCCAGTTGAACTTTCTTTTCGGCTTTTTGCTGTTGTATGCTCTTAACTGCTTTAGCATACGAATCCCCACTTGTATTTTGTGAGAAGGTAACTCATCATTAGATAACTCAAGGAAGTTCATCTGTTTTCCCTCTAACTTAGCAGGTTGTTGTGCAATGTCGGAGGTTTGAATATTTCTTTATTTCTTTGTTTATCATGTAGAATTTTCTCTCGTCTTTTCTGAAGTTCTTTAGCGACGATACAGCCTCGATAATTTGCTGGGTGCACATTTAGCTTTGTTGACTTTCTTAATTTTACAAACAGCAGTAAGATGATGCACATTTATTACATCTTGGTCCCCTATGTAGTAAGATACTACCCGTTTATCCGTATATATCTGTAAGATATCCGTATGTCCATATGCCTGACAATTTTTACATTCAGAAATAAGGCCTGTTGTTTTACGCAGGGATAATTTTTTATCCCAAAATACGAGTATTAATTTCATAATTTCTTTTAACTTTGAATTTTGCAAACGTTAACATAAATAAATGCAAAGGTTTCCTAACAATATTGTCTTCTATTTTCTCTTTCTTTGTAATATTTACTACATCCTTTATATGTAAATTTTTATGTAAGAAATCTTCTGTAATCATTTTTGGGTTACATGTTCGGTGTAAGCCCCGAACCATAAGTTTTATAGGCCAATTCTGTTTACCCTCATAAGTAAAGTATCTCTTCTTATTTTCTTCTCGGTGTGCATTTATGAGGCGGCGATGTTGATCTCTGTCTGATACATTTATTTTAAAGGTATCATTACTCACTGATGTTCTACTCCTCTGCATGAGTAGATTATACGTTCTTTCATAATCACCACATAAGTTTCTGTATTAACCACATTAGTAGCTAGTGGTAAAGGAAATCTCGAATTCGGTTTTCAACCCGCTTACTTGCAGATTCCGGTTATTATCTGTAATTGGAGAGACGTTTCCATTGTATCAGATGCTTTACATTTATTGTTCGTCTTAGTTTTTTCAAATGATTCATTCTATCTCTTTTGCAAATTTATCTTCATCTGTGAAATATTACAGCCTGTTTTCAGTTTCTTGCTTTGCACACAAGATTCTGCAAGCAGGTTTACGAGTGTTTGCAATTTTTGGGTAAGCTGGCTCACATTATCTTGAAGTGCATTTACAGTAGTAGGCGTTTGTTGCCAGAGTTTTATTTCAGTATTAGTTTCTAATTGACTTTTTTGAATGAAAGTTTGATTTTCCTGAATCCGTGTGTTTGATTTTCCATTTGTTTTACCCGAGGTAAATTCTAGCTTCCCTGTAAAGTTTGAGTAATGGATGGATCTGATTTTACAGCTCTTATTCCAATATTTTGTGATGATCATGGTTCTAAAGTGGTCCTCCTAAAACAGTCTTTCGTAAATAGTTCCCCCCCCCCCAGAATCCATGGGGCCAGCCTCCGTAGAGGTTGGATTTACCAGGCGACTGCATGGCTTACCACATGAAATTGTTTTATCCCTTACATTCGTTTGTGTGTGTATGTGAATTTACATTTTTAATAATAATAATTAGGCTTTGTATATTGTAACGTTTAGATTCTTATCGTCTCTGGAAATGTGTATGTTTCGTGTGTTCGCCTCACACGTTGTGGTCGTTACTTTATATTTACGCTGACGATGTCCGTAGCGATCTCTCGAATTACCAGTACACGCGAGTGGGAACCTTACCTGTTCTTTAATATGTGGTTGTATTTCCCGGGTGGCGCCAAATTGTTTAATCTGAAAACAATTAAAAAGAATAGGACGATTGAGCGTTCGTTCTATGACGGTATGGTGAATTCAAATTACTCCCGCCCTGTGCGAATTTCTTAATCTCGCTGGTAGTTTGCCGATTTTCCGACGTGAGCGCTTACCGTCACTTTTGCTCGTCTCTATAATACACAAAAAATATAATGCACTTTCCTATGAAATAAAGAACAGTGGTTACAACTCTGTACTAGTTTATTAAATGGTGATTAGTAGTTATTCAGTATTATACATAATTATATTTTGTTATTAAACAAATTTGCTCCGACAGTAAAAGACAATTATATCTCAAGGCTTGGCGAAATCGATTCTGAACGCTTTATTTAGACATGGCGTCTACTGAATGTTTATTATTAATTTCGTTCAATGAATCAGGATTCTTGTGGGTTACGAAAAAATATCAATTTGATTACAATAAAGTACACTACCTTACATTACTGGTATTTATATACTATAAGGGGTAATTACAATTTGTTTCTGAAGTGTTATAAAGTGTATTTCAAAAGTTCGTAATTTCTATACAGGTTATTTTCTAGTTTCATATAAGTTTAGTGTTTTATTTTTAATTAATCTTTGAAATAAATTATATCATCAGTTTATAGTGAGAGTTAAAGTGTTGTGAGAAAAAATTAAAGAGAATTTATTTCATAAATTCGGGTAACTCAGCAATACTTATCAAATCAGTTGAATTAAGGTGTAATGTCATTCAGTTGAAATAGGTTGGGTCATCGTTAGTCATCAATCTTCCATCATTTTGGAAATGTAATTACGCCTGGCGTCTTTTTCGTATGAGTTGATTGAAATTTATTAATTTAGAATTCAATAAATGGTCTTTGGCATCAGTTGGATGACCTAATTCTTCATCATCTTCTTACTTGTTCATTTTATTAAATTTGGATTACTTTTTCTTGTTTTAAATTAAAATTTGAGTCATTTACGTCTTGGCGTCTTTTCGTCTCGAGCTTCAATAATGGACTCCCAGTTTCTAACGGAATATTCATAAATAACGTCTGGTTGTTATGGCAACAGATTGCCTCTCATTGGCTATTCATAACTTAAGCCCATTGTTATAATATTTGAATTTTTATTCAAAATGATTAAATATCTTCTGATTGCTATTATTCTTCTGTCTTCTTATCTACGTCTGAGATATCATCACAACTGTTCCTATTTTCTTTCAAAGATCATTTTGACATCCCTCAAAGCTGGGTTTGCTTATGTATTAATGTTTTGACAATTATGTTGATATTATCTAATTACATTTCTTTCTTATTTTATGTCCTTAATTTAACTTTTACGTCTTAATATGATCCACTAATTATCATTAACTAGTTACTTGCCTTTGATTTGCTAATATAATAGTTAATTTCTTACAATTTTTTGTTATTGGTTTTATACAGTTATGCATTTCATAGGCATAGGTAGTAATTGGCTATATTTTCTTATTTTATACAAATTAAATATTATTTTACCCTTATACATGTTTTGTTTTGATGTTAAAAATGATTTGTTTACTTTTTGAATTGATTTGGGTCTGTTTTATAATAATTGTATGTTTTCATTATTTTACATATTATGGTTTGTCTATTATTTTCTAACTGCTTTTCCAGTATTATTAGGTTTGTATGAATTTATCTTTTTTCTTATCTATATTGCCATTGTTTATTATTTGTCTATTATTTACTATTCTCTATAAAATATAACACAACATATAGGCTTATGGTCTGTATACTTCCTTCAGCCACATTCCTTTTCATAAACTTAATTGAACAAATCTTTAACAGTTAGTCTTTAACTACTCTTGTTTACATTTTGTTTATTCTTATTCATTTTTTGGTGACAAACATCATCACACTATTTACTTTATCTAATTAACTATCCCTTTGAACATAGGATGTTTATTGATTTTGCATTTATATTATTTACCACATTTTTTCTTTTCTAAACTTTACTATCTGACCATGGTAACACTAACATTTTGACGCTCCATGGGATTTTTTCCCTGAATACCCTTGTATTCCTAATCTACAATTACTCTTAATCCTAATAATAACAATATTCTTATTTTCTAGCACTTTTTACCAATAAACAGTAGTGTTTATCACTGGTTTTTAGGTGTCTATACCTATCAGTAGGGTTTTCTATTTATTTTGGGGGTTTTACACTGGCCCTTTGCACTTTTTATAGTATTTAAGTGTTACTAGTGGGTATTCCCTAACATTAAATTCTCTTTCTCACTTAATCCTGTTCACTATCTATCTATCTCTCACTTCACAATGGTTAGTTATACTGTTAACAAGTTTCATATCATTATAGAGTTATTTATAACATTTACTCTCTATTTACTTGGTTAGTGTACTTTAGTTTGTCATTACTTTATTGGATTTTAATAATTATCATTTACATTGATTAATTAGTCGATACTAATAATTATCATTTACATTTATTATTTATTGGTTTCTTTTTCATTACTTTATTTGAGTGTAACATTTCTCCTTTTCTGTTCTATATTATTCGTTTGTGTCTTTTCATTTCTTCTCATTTTATTTCATTTATACTTTGTTTCCTTTTCATTTACCTTCTCATTTGATTTCATTTTATTTCATTTTATTTGGTCAGTCACTTGGGTTGGGTCATAGTCGTTTGTCGCGTCATATTCATTTTATTTTCATTAGTTTAAACATTTAATATAGTTGATTCATAGTTTTTTCCCTGGTATTGGGGTGGCTTGTTTGTGTTGTAACAATATAAGCATATATTATTTTTATTATTTCCTGAATATTATAATTTTTCAATAGTATTTAACTATCGTCATCAGATACTTAAATATCAGAAAAGTGCAATAATAAAGACGTCATACAAATTAAAGTTAATTACTAGCTAATTGTGGTAGTTAATTAGCTAGTCATTAATTAAAGTTAATTACTACCACAATTAGCTAGTAATTAACGAGTGTGTTATATGCAAATGACGAGTGAAAAATTACGAAGACAGTGCAACCACTCGCCTAAGGATAATTTTTTTGGTTCTCGCAAAAATGGACTAAAAAGTGATCAGTTAAAAAAGGACGCTACACACGAATTGAAAAAGTTTAACATGTCAAAAACAATATCTGACAAGCGGCTACCCTGAGTTGGTTTAATGAAGAAGATTATCCCATACAGGATTACTTAGTAAAGAAGTTAAAAATATTTAGCTACCATACCGCTATGTTATTTAATGACAATAGGGCTATAACTCTTTACATTTTGCATAGATTCTATTGGCTAATAAGTATACTGAGCGGAAAACATTTAATTATATTCTATAATCTGCAAACAATTCCAAACATTTTAGAATCAATCATATTTCAACATTTTTTAGTACAATGAAACAAAGTAACCAAAACCTGTCATGATAATCAGGGTTGAAAATTTTGAAACAGCAGAAACTACAGTTTGTAAGTTACTGTAGCATAGTTCCTGTGAATTTCTCCTCTTCGATGTAGGTATTTTATTGAAGTGTCAGTTGCTACAATGGTGGATAAACAATAATTTATTTGATTTGTGTAGTTTAAAGTATACGGTAAGTTGTGTATTTCATCAACGATCCGACATTGTGCTTTAACTTTATTTCTGAATTTCTGTTCCTTAAGGATATCTGATAATGTAAACATACCAATAACACTAAATGTCACTTCACTGATGAAGTAGCAGTGTTTTAGAGGAAGAATTTACGTTTAGTACGCAAACATAAGACTAGGCATAGGAGTAACTACATAAATATTGGTTTAAGACATAAACAACAACAGTTTGATTTTATATTTTTGGGGTGCTGACTAAAGGTAGAAGCTTTAGGCCTTTATTACACTACGCAACTGATTGCATGTAACTGATTTCAAGCCTACATGAAAC
This sequence comes from Magicicada septendecula, assembly GCA_034769895.1. Taxonomy (NCBI): domain Eukaryota; kingdom Metazoa; phylum Arthropoda; class Insecta; order Hemiptera; family Cicadidae; genus Magicicada; species Magicicada septendecula. The sequence continues at coordinate 307,943,109 of CM068375.1, forward strand.
TAGTTGCAGGTTAGTAAAAACAGGCTGCAACTGCTTTGCAATCACTTGCAGAGTAAGCATGTTGTCTATACTACGGTAAAGGTGGTATTATGAGCCCCCATTTTTTTTTTTTTTTTTAAGTTTTTTGTTCAAATTTTTATGATAGCTATAACTACAATATTTCATAAAACTACTGTTAAAATATAAACCATTTTGAACAACTTTAAGGATATGAAAAAAAAATAAATTCAAAGCAAGTCATTTTGTGAAAAAGGCTTTGTGCTGGTAATATAAGCCCCAAAGAAAAATAAATAAAATAGATGTTTTAGAAAAGTCTGTAATAAATGTATTCATACAAACAACATTTTATTCATTACAAAATCTTAAAAAGGTATTATGAGTTGGAAAACGATAAAAAAATTCATTACAAGTCCACTGAAAAAATTATCACAAAACTAACGTAAAATGTCATTAAGAAATCACTTAAAAAGTTTTATAAGGTTCCTGTGTAATGTCTATTTGCAAAAATCACAAACGTAAACATCTTTCTCGCATCCAGCGCAGTCGTTGTGTGCCCACATTTCGCAGATAAGACACTGCACCCACAGTTCTCCTCTGTTATCTGCCGAAAATACACCCCCGCAGAACAAACAAGCTGCTTCTTCGTCACCGGGATTTTCCACTCCAATTGGTATTTATAAGACAGGTTCCCCAGATTCGATATCTGATTCACATGGTTCTACATCTTAATCATTAAGAAGCTTCTTTTTCACTGCCTGTTTTGTTTTAGATTGTGTTTTATTAGTAGGCTGTTGACCATCTTTTTTCTTTTTATCCTTCAGTTTTCTTTTCCCTACAGCTGAATCTGACTTTTTTCTTTGTTCTCCAGCAGCTAACAGAGCGTCTTTGTACGGAGAGGATGTAATCAAAGCTGCCTTTAAGGGTTTAGGATCTTTGTTAGTTACTTTCCTCTTTCGTTCGGGAACAAGCAAGATATCTTTTGGAGACACAGTGAGTTCGGGAGTCTTCTTCTCCTTATCTTTCCACAGACCGGAAGGTCCTGCCAATGACAAATCTTCACAGATGGTTGGAATCTTGTTACTTGCACGTTCTCCAAAACTGGTGAACTTGCAGTTCCAGCTCGGTTTGATTCTACACTTGTCATCGCAGATGCGTTTTGACCATCTTCTTGTGGAGTTTTGGCACCTGTGTTTTGTCCTCTTACTGCAGTAGTGGAGGTTTTAGGTCTTTTCCCCTTTGCCTTTTTGTAGGGTTTCCATATCTAGTACCGCTTGAGAGGAAGATGCAAAGTCCACAGAAGAAAAAACATTTCGGTTACATGGATATAATCCTGTAACCTGAAACCCATTCACAGCAATGGATCCGGTCTGGCAAGTCAAGTAAGCCTTTCTCAAAAGTTCGGCAATATCATAGGGCCCAACAGTTTAAGTACAGTTAAACAAATGCGTTCATTATTACTAAAACCCGCATGTTAAAGTTTTACATAGAACACAATTACACGAATATTTATAATTGTACAATTTTCATGTGTAACAAAAGAACATGATTAATTTACTAAAGAGTCTCTTGTCTATTACGCTAATTGTAATTAAAATTGATAATTGATCTAATTAATTCACATTGTAATTAGCATAATAACACCGTATATTAATGAATTAGCATAATAGACAAGAGACTCTTTAGTAAATTAATCATGTTCTTTTGTTACACATGAAAATTGTACAATTATAAGTATTCGTGTAATTGTGTTCTATGTAAAACTTTAACAGGCGGGTTTTAGTAATAATGAACGCATTTGTTTAACTGTACTTAAATGACTAATTATTATTCATTAAGCCAATTTATATTCATAACATATAAAAAGTTTGCTGTACCTGTAAATACATCAAATAACATATATATCATTAAACAAGTTCTAGCTTATATGATAGCTGAAAAAGACATACATAGGTACATAAATCATGATATACAATAAATTCAAATAATAATTAATTAATGCGTTCATTAATTCCAGATAGTTTCGCTTACTTGTTCATTATTTATAACTTTAAATTTATTCTTTTATCAAATTTATTTAAAACTCCCAGGGTGGGGATTCTTTGAAAGAGTCAGGACAGTAGTAGTTACTAAATTAATAGATTAATAATTGTTACTTGTAGTAAGAATATCCACTCATGGTCCAACGGTGATCGGCCTCCTTGTTGTGGTGACGTCTGATAAACACATCTTGTTGAATAAAGTTGAATTCACTGTCACCCGTACACACACGTGAACTCGCGTCGTTTCTAGAGTAGTGTGGATGTGATGTTGCTTTCAATGTCAGTTTGTATAGATCAGTTCGCTTTATAATGTGTGATCATTCTAAAATGAGTGGTGTATGTTCACGCTCGCAAAGTTAATGGCGATGTCCGTTCATCACAGAAATTCACTTGACTTTGTGTTGGTGTCTATGCGTTTATACTACTTGGTTGATTAGTTTGTTCAAGTATTTAAATGTTCTGTTACATTTAGTGTAATTCATTAACACTGGCTAAATGTAATTCTTTCTAAGTTGTACAGTACACTAATAATGTTTCGTGTATGTGCCGAGATTACATGTAGTTCGCTTGAGTCGCTCGAATTGTTCACTCGGAAATTCCTAATAATGTTACGTAATGCTTAACTAAGTTCGTTAATTCGCACATTTTATACTGTTGTGTTCGAGTAATACTTCCGGTTGCACTTTGAATCTTACAGTTTGAAATTACTAAGTCCGAATATTATAACACTGAGTTTTTACTAAGACTAATAAATTTTACAAGACTGAGCACAGTAATACTGAGCAAAATATATGTTCAAAAAATGTAATAAGACTGAGAGTCCTTCATAGCACTGAGAAAATTTAAAAAACTGAGCAAACTTAAAATACGACTGAGAGAATTAAAATTATGACTGAGAGAATTAAAAATATGACTGAGACCCCTCCGTGTTAGACAGTCAGTTTTTATCAACTCGTCCCTACCCAAATTTTGTCTTGAGCCTGTCCACGCCTTTTCTTACTTACGATAGGTCAGCTCGATATTTTCTTAGAATATTTTATCCCACTTCTTCAGGGTTTTTTGGTTTCTGTTCAATGATTCGCTTTGACTCCTGGTTACCATAGAAACTCTCCTCTCCACCGGTGCCTTCGCAAGACGCTGTACCCTGATAGGTTGTTAGACATTATAACATCGCCAAATTCAGATCAGTTTTGATAACAATAAGTATGTAAAAAACGCTAAAAAATAATGTATGTTGTAACGTACAAAATAACGGTTACATAAAAAATAATATAATACGTCAAATGAAAGAGTACCATAAGCATATTTCATCAAGCATGGAAGAAGGAACAGAAGTATGAAAATCAACCGTATATCTATGAATGAATAATGTTAAAGTAACCCAACGAAGAAGAAAGAAGAGTCATAAGAATATATCATCGAGTAGAAAGAAGAAAGAGAGAATACAATGAAATAATATAATACGTTAGCATCTAGGCCCAATAGATCAAAATAGTGAGGGGATATGCCGAAAGTGACTATCGTCATAAGGATGAGACGAACCAATAGATCAAAATAGTGAGGGGATATACCAAGAATTTATATCATCATAAGGAAGAACCATATCAAATGCAATTATCATAGTGAGAAAATAGACTAATTTGTCATAATAGTGAGATAAATATAAGATAATGATTATCATAATAGTGAGTGAAAATGTGGAAGAATATAACTATATTAAATGAACATGAGTTATCACAAATAGTGAGGAACCAAGAAATGCATCACACATGAGAAACAATTAAAATGAAGAAGAAACAGTTGAATAACCAGAAGAAGAAGAAGAAGAAGAAATGTACCATGAAGAATGAAGATTATGTATGACCAGAACAAGACACCAACATTCCCAAAATATGGAAAGCACCACAATCAATATAATAACCAGAATAAGAGTAATGATTATAAGATTAGTAGTAATAAAAAACTACCTATCAAAGAAGGACATAGTGAAACCAATATAATAAAAAACCAAGTGTTGAACCTTAATAAGTGATCACAAACAATAACAGTGAATACTTTATATAAGTGCAACAATAAATAATGTAATAACACTAACCCCAAATAAGCAACACAGACAATATTAGTGAAGTGTTTATAACTGAGGGAAGTGAATGAAGATTAATAAGTGAAAAAATCAACGGTTATCAAGTGAAATACACAAACAATTAGTGTACCAATTGTAATCCAAGATTGTAAAACCACAAATATACTCAGTAAGACCACCAATTTAATGGTACTGAAAAGAGAAATAATTGCTCAAAGAGATCAATGATAAAAGCTTTATAATCTTTGATATGGAATGTGCCTGAATGTCATAGTAGCACAGGACAAAATGTAGGTAAATGTTAAAACCAATAAGTAGTAAACAAACTAATTTGTTGAAAAGAAACAAATTAATGTATACAAGCCCAAGATACAACCCACCAAAATGTGTAACATAGTTAGATTAAAAACCAAGTATTATTGTATAAACATATAGTGTAAAATGTGTACAACATGTGCAAAACATAGTAATAAACAATTATAGTAACATGCCATAATGACATGACAGTATTTAAGATGAATACTGAATAAAGTAAGAAGCATATTGTTGCCAACTAAATGACACATAACCTCATCTGAACTGGACCTACAACATAAAATCATACACAATAATTAGATAAAGTAATTATCAATAATTGTTTCAAACAGAGACCAAATAAGAATAAATGTACAAGACAATGAATACCCTATGAACTGAAGAACACAACTATATGAGTCAGATTATTTATAATAACAATAAACCAATTAGACAGAATCCCATGTGACCATAGAGTTAATCAAAAAACTATAACAAAACTTGTAAAGAGAGAGTAAGAAAGTTTACCAGTAGTTAGAGGAATGTTCAATACAACTATGAGAATACCTCACAATCATTGTACAAGTAATTTAATAATTGGAATTTAATAAACTAACTAACTGTAATCATAGGACTAGGTGTAAACAACCATCATACAGTAACTTAAAGAAATTTCAGCTAACAAAAAGTTAGTAAATCCACTAAACAGACCATGTACAACATTTGTACACACTTTAATTATCAATAATGCATATAATATGTGGTAAAAATAACTAAATGAGAGTGACAGAATGGCGAAATAATAGCGTAGTGTATTTTAAACAATGCTATATATGTAAATAAGATAACATTTTCCGAAATAAAGTATTAGCAAATGTATGTAAGAGTATCAAATAACATTCTAGTACCAAAGATATGTAGTAGCATAAGGAATAATGGTGATGTAAGCAAATATAAATACTTGGACATGGATGGCTTGTACGCCATTAGTACATTTTGCTTAAATCACAAATACGTTAATATTATGTATTAGATTATAAGAGATATGGACTCCAGACGTTTAATCATAAGCATTAGGATATAATTACACCAAAATATAGTGGAAAAAACTTATTTTTATTAAGAGCCACTATATGAATTTTGAATAAAGTGAAGTGAGTTATTAATGGACGGAATTATTACTTGTTTGGACTTAAATTAAAGACACAAGTATCCGCAAAACAATGCGACTATCCAAATGACAATCAGACTATTAATAAGAAACTTATGAATATTATAAGATTTTCTGTCATTTCCGATTGAAAAGGAACGCGTCATAGCTGAGTCTCGAACCCAAAGCATAGACGCTAAAAATTAAAATTTTAATTTAACAAAGGCATTTGGGGTAGAGAGTACCGCATTCTAAACCAATAGGATGATCTGATTTTACCAGACGAGAGCAGAAGCTTTGATGAGAGGAACTAATTGTCTTCCAGCCACCGATGCGAGCGGAGCCTGCGACAGTCCTCAAGGAAAATATTTTAAAATGTGCGCGTATAAGAGTATATAGTCATAACTAACCTCAACTGAACACCAATTTTTATCGTGTGACAGTGCTACGAGTGATAAAGTGAATTATTAAAAACATGGCCATTGTATAATAAAGGTCGTGTTAAGTGAAAGATGCAGGGAGTATTATACGTTAACAATTTTTAAGATAAAATGATAATATAATATTCGTTGATTAACGAACATTATAGCAGACTACGTTAGCCAAGCAAACACACTACGCATGGTTAGCTAGCAAACGATGAATTATTATCAGGTTCAATGAATAAAAGTTCTCGTCTGATTTAATGATGATATTTAATTAAAATATTTTAATATTCATGTTAGAAAAATAATAACAGAAGCGGAAATAATAATTTATACCGCAAACCATACTTGTAAAATATAATCGCTTGCTTGACTACGATTTCAGTAGTACTTGATAAATAATAATTTAATATACGAGAACAATCATTACCGTTAATTATACATCTTGTTACAATAAATAATGTGTTTGTGAAGATAGTATTAAGATTTTAATAATATTAATTATTCTATTTTGTTAACTTACTCTCATCTATAGGTAAACTAACCTATAACCAACACGCATTTATTTGCCAACAGAGAGTCACTTCTGTCATGAATAATACTCTTATGAATAGACTCGATAATACGAGTTTTTCGATTTTTTTTATCAATTCCAGTTCATAATAATAATAATTAAACCAACAACATTGTTTTATAGTGTAACGTTAATAACACGTGTACACAGCTTTTAGTATCAGACTGCAGCACACCTACCGTACGATAGTACGATGATTTTAATATCGTATTGAGGTTAATGATTTTTAATTTTTTGTCTTTTTAATCATAATATATGAATAAATATTGTTGTTTAATAAAACATCTTTGTATCTTGCATCATGTACATTCAAAGGATTCATGAAATTTGGTAATGCTTATAACCAAAATAAACATAACCTGAATTACCATACTATTGTACATTGTAACAGTGTTACTAGCCCTGAGCTGAACAATTTTCAGAAATTAATTAACTTTGTTGTTTAAAAATTATTAGTAATTGTTTTAAAAAGGGATTTCATTGAATTTCACTAATGTTAATAAACACCTCAATTTGTTACCAGTGAACAGAGAGTCTTTATTTCTATTAAATAGGTACAAATAATTTACATTTTAGAAGCAATTGTTTCACAAGGTGGCGGCAATATTCAAGCGGCCAATATTTGAATATTCAATTCACGATTGAACGTCATTGTCATTTTGTTTAATGTGTATATGTCGATATCCAGGCAAAGTATTTTGTGTGTTATTAATGTATTTCCAGTGAGATGAGACAACCCATTAAGAAGATCGACGACGTTCACGGATGGTAAGTGGGGAGGTGAATACAGCAAGATATCAGTGATTATAATCCTTTTCAAACATAAACATTAATTTAAATTTAAACATTACTAATTCAATCATTTACTAAACAACACTAATCATCGATGTTTACATTACAACGTGGGGTTCGAAGAAGTCAAACATAATTTATTATTCCAACCACTATTAACACAATTCCCCATAAGTTGTTTACTAACAATGTTAATGAATAAATTAACATTAATGTATGTTAATGAAGAGAGTAAAAACGTAAAAGGTAATTAAGATAGAAGGAGAAAGAATTATAAACCAAAAGTGATTATTAAAGAAACTCAACGACTAGACTGACAGACAAACGACTTTGACCCAACCCCAGAGATTGGCCAGCTAAGAACCAAAATAAAGTAAACAAGATGAGAAGAAGGAGAAGAAAATGAGAACAAAGAGGGAAAAAACCAACGATGAAGAGAATAAAATGAAACACGTCAAGAAAACACAGACAAGGAATAAAGAATAGAGAAGTGAGGAATAATGTAATCAAATATAATAAAGAAAATGAAACCGGTAAAGAACCAAAATAATTAATGAATGTTAGTATTGATTGAGTGACAATTGTAAATAGTCATTAATAAAACACGATAGCTAAAAATACACTAGCCAAAGAGTTAGAAGTACATGTAAGTTGTTAATAGAGAAAGACATGATATTAATAATTATATATAATATGTGTAGAGAAAGAGAGTAAAATAGTGAGAAGTAAACGGAAGTTAACCTAGTGAAAGTGAAATTACCCTAAAGTGAAATGATAGAAAAAGAAACACTAAGTAAATTATAATGAACACAAAATAATTTAAAAGTGCAAGTGATAAATAAATAAAAATATTGTCAGTAATAAAAATAGTAAGAATAGAGAAGGCTGAGATAAAGAATTAGTAAAAGTAACCAATGTTTAAGATTTAATAGTGAACAATAACATTTAAGAAAGTTATTATGAATAATATTTAAAATAAAACGTCGATTCAGTAATATTGAACACTGAAGAGTGATATTAACTGTAGTAATTATAAAATAATATTATTATAGAACTTAAAAATGTATTGTAGAATTTAAAGGTGAGAATCACAAGAAAAAGTAATAAGATGATGTTAACATGGAAAGGAAAGCAAAGAGTTGTTATAAAATAAGTATGTCATAACCATAAGTAAATACCCATGTTATAAGGGGAGAGTAATGAAACAAGTTCAATAGAGGTGAGATTGTTTATCACCCGAACAATAAATCAAAAGCAATGAATTGTACACCAATATGAAATAATAAGTGTTAATTAGTTGTATAAACAATTATTTATGAATAGGATATGGATTGGGTAATTATCCCAAACATAGACCTAAATGTTATATGTTATACAATGAAAGGTTAGTAATTAATAGCCATATTATTGACATTGACAGAGTAATTAAAAAATAAGGAAAGAAAACAACGTTTGAGTTGTAAAAGAGAAAACCGTTAGTAAATAATTAGCAAGAAATAATGAATAACACAGTTGTTATACACAAAAATCACACAAAGACTGAACCAAAACACCTCCATAGATAATAAACCTAATTAGAAAAACAAAATAACGATCTAGGACAAGATGAGATATAATGTGTATGAAACAATCAAAAACCAGTAATGGCTACTTAGATTTGAAACAGTCCTAACGGTCAACCATCAACAAATACTAATTGTATGAAAATAGCCAAGTAATTAACAAATCCAAGGTGACTAATTAACCAAGGATAAATGGTAAATATTATTAACAACAAAATATTAAAATAAGGAGTTATGTAAACAGAGAAATGTAATTAGTAAGTATTAAATTAATTGTAAACTTATAAAACATGAAAACCCCAATATTGTGGGATACCAAAAATAATCTTTGTGAGAAAATACAAATGACAATGCTAATAATTAATACTTAAGAAGGAAGATAAGAGAAGGAAGAAGGTCAGAAGATATAGGAAGATTTGAAAAGAATTCAAATTTTGATAACAATGGATTTATATCAAGCTAGCCCAATCAGAATACTTTGGTAACCATGGAAACCACGGTTGAAGACGAAATTACCGTTGAATATCATTACTCAGTAAGTGACGCTCAGGAAAAACAGACGCCAGAATTCTGAACAACCAATTTTCTTATTTAAAATGTTTTAAAAGTCAAACAAATTATCAAAATTGAACGAGAAGGAGAAGGACGATCACTGAACTAAATTACATGAGGGAAAAGACTTTTTATTTCAAGACGAAATGAATAAATGAATCCAAATACTTTGACAAAAATGCCCGAAGCCCGAATAAACGAAAACTGAATTATATTGCGGCCACATTCCTTCAGTCCAGACCAACAGATTAATCACATGCTACGAAGCTGTTAAGTATCCAATAAATTATCTAAACTTCCGAAATAACGCACTTTGAATATTTCTCACTATATTCTGAAATATCACTGAATCAATCTTATTCTCTTTCAAAGATTAAATAAAAATATTAAGACACTGTATATTGGTCAAATTATAAAGATAACCTAGCATTAATGTACGAACCTTTAAAACACTTCTACTACACTTCAACAGACCATTTATATTTACACGTTACAATATTTAAGTAGAAACATTGTAAGGTTGTGTATTTTTATTATTGTAATTTATCTGAGCCTTTCAACGTGATCAAAAGAATCCCAAAACAATTGAACGAAATTATTTGTTTACCACTTTGGTAGAACGACATACTGTATGTTAGTCACGTTCAAAATCGATTGTAAAACCCAGAGAGAAAAAGTCTCATAAAGAAATAACCGGTGCAAAATTATATAAGAAACCAATATAGCTTGTGTCTATGAAAACAGTAATATCCAATCGCTAATAAATCAATACTGTGTATATAAAAATGTGTTTTATTTTCAGTAGGAAAGTGTATTCTTAAAATTATAAATTACAGCGAACGTCTCTGACGTGATAACTAGCGCTCAAGCAGCGAATACGGCAACTACCGGCTCAATCATACAACACGATAAACGGCGGGACAAGTTGAATTCTTCACCGTCTGAGCAGAATCGCTGATAATAAGACATTTTAATTGTTTTGATTAAACAAATTGGCGCCACCCGGGAATTATACACTACTAGTGAACCTCAGATCGGGACTGCGATACCTGGTTATCCGTACGTTCGCTACGGACTCAAACATCGTAAGTTACGTTACCGAGCGAGGACGAATTGGTAAGACACACATACACAAGTTACACTCTGACACATTTCTACATTTTACAGAGAAATAATAACGACGACGGCACACGTTATATTATAATAACATCCCCCAGATTTCTTCGTTCGGACGTTGATCTCTTTCGCGGAATTTCTGGTCGTCGCGCGCCTGTCAATCACCCTTTTGTTTGGGACTTACGCAATGTTGTTCTGACTTTCCATCTGTTTCCTTGGTCATCTTGAGGCATTGTTCTATCTTACATCCCTTTTTTGTAGCTATTAATAATTTCTGACATGCGTTGGTTGGTGAAGCCACCCCGACTTTCTAATCGTAAATTGTGTCCGTCACGTAAACGTCACATCCCGCTGTGCAGCATCCTCGACTCTTGTCAACTAGTTATTTCTTTCATTGTCTCTGTAAAGTGCAGCACCCTCAACTCTTTTGTGACATCCTGTTGTTTTTGCAGTACCATCGTATTCTGACGTAACCCGAGCGGACGTTCGCCTTAGTTATCCGTAAACGTTTGAGTGACCTAGCATGGCATTGTGTAGTTTGTTGTGGGGTAATAATTTTTAGCCAAGCTTCTCATGTCATCTTTAACTTTCATATCTATTGTTGCGTGGAGTCTAACATGTTTCTACTGTCTGCTAGCGACGCTGGTTTGACATCTTTACATTAAGCCTCATTTATTGCTTTAACTTGAAGTCGTTGACACAACTGCGTGTGAACAAAATCGGTCGAGAAGAAAATTTGAAATTTTCAAATTTTTCGCTCGCTATAGCGTCGTCAATTTGGATTTGATGACGTGACCTCTGGGAACCATAGAATCCAAATTCTGCGCCCTGTTCGTCGCCACACCATGTCCATCTTCATCTGGGAGGAATATAGCATGTTGACCTACTTTTCGTAATTTGTATTACAATTGGTGTACCCCCCTTTGGTTTTAATTGCATTTACGAATTTATTGCTAACCATCTGGAATGATTGAACGTATTTAACATCAACGCATCTATGTATCAATTACCTATAAGTGTCTTAAGTCTTATTGTAAAACAAGTTATAAATTCAATGGATGGTTTTCACCCATTTAACTAAACGATTCATTTATACTCCTGAAAGAATATCTATACAATATAATATTAAACAAGTCAATATTACATTCAATAGACCTAATGTAATGCCTTACGTATAGTAATAAAGAAAATCTTCTACAAAATGAATCTCATATAGTAAAAGTAATCCTACTAATATTTTCGTTCCGTAAAATTTTATTTATAATTCGATTGATTACTAACATATTTGTTACGTTACTTTATCTAATCTATACCCATATCGATTCATCAACTATATACATATACATAATCTCTGAGTAATGAGTAATTTATTTCATTCTAGCATCAATTCAGATCCTTAATCTATCCATTATACACATTCATCTTAGCATGGCTTACTTGCAATATAATTATTAATTTACATCACTTATTCACTTTTAAGTGTCCTTTTTGTTCATTTTGTCTTTGATAATTTATTGCTATTAATTCAACTCAAGTTATTGTAAATAGAATGTTCTTTGCATTCGCTACGATACTTCATAAAGAATGTTAACTAAAGTATTCATTTGTACTTATCATCTAACACATCATCAGTGTTCTATTCGACATGTTATAATCTATGAACTACATAAGTTCTTAAGTTATAATTTACATCAGATTACATGTTTTCATTGATTAAGCTAGCTTGAATGAGGTTCACCCGTCATCAGCCCTAACTTAAATGACTTGTCTCATACAGCTAACTCGTCAAGGTATGCTCTTCTACTTTCTCCCTGGTAGATTAAATTCTGTCCTTTGGTTCGTAATATTTCTTCATTTGCCTCACATTGAATTTCCCTCGTATCTTGCTTTCGTCCTCACAGTCGATGAGCTGGTAGGTAGCATCCCCAAGAATTCGATGTACTTTATAAGGCCCGCAGTAAAGTTCGCAAAATTTGTCAATCCTTCTTTGGATCGCGTCTGACTGATAATAAGTCCTTATCAAAACCTTTTCACCAATCTTGAATTTAGTAATGGTTTTTGTTTCATTACATAATTTAGCTTGCTTCTCTCTTTTCTCTTTCATCCTCACAAATATCTGGTTGTGATCAGCTCCTCCAACTCCAACAATATCTTTCCCATACTCTAGTCGGTTTTCTGCCGAGATGCGCCTCATAAGGTGTTACCTCAATGGTCTCATGGTACGTCTCGTTAATGCAGCTTTCGATAGTACTTACATATCGCGACCACTTAGTATGTTGGTCACACACGAAGATTCTGAACAAATTCCCGAGCTGTCTATTAATCCTTTCAGCTAGATTTGCACATGGGTTACTAATTGCGGTGTATCTTGGTTGAATGGTTAGCTCATTCAAGCCGTTCACCCATTTCTTTTATGTAAATTGTGTCCCATTGTCAGTGAGAATTGCTTTAGGTGTCCCAAATTCTTCACTATACTGTCTCATCCTTCTTAATGTAGCAGCGGTCGTTGCTCTCCGAAGTGTAAACAACCGTACGTACTTTGTAAAGTTGTTAACAATAATAAACAGGTACCTCACTCCAGCGGACGATACGGGCAGCGGTCCAAAATAATCCGCGCTGACTAACTCTCCCCTTCCTAATGGGACAATGGCCCTCGTTCCACCGAATAAGACCCGGTTACTTGTGTCTTTACATTTTTGACACACGTCACACGCCCTTACATAATTCCTCACTTTCTTCACATTTTGTCCATCGTAAAATGTTCTTGCAACATCTTCGTACATTTCTTCGATCCCAGGTGCCCATACATCCTGTGTATTTCGGCGATTATTTCTCCGGATACACTGTTTGGTATGTACAGTTTCCATTCCTTCTTAAGTTGTCTATATAACTAATCGTTGACATATCTATAAAACTTACCTACTTCCTTATCTAAACATCCTTCATTTATTTTATCAATAATAGTCTTAAGTTTAATGTCTTCAAGTTGATATTTTCCAATATCCTTGATTATTTTACTTACATTCTTATCCATCTTAATCACCATGTGATTGATTAAGTACTACTCGCACACATCATCGTTAATGTCCTCTAGCGTGGCGTCTCCTGGATTCCTACTTAGAAGGTCGGCAACAATATTGTCCTTGCCCTTGAAATGCACTATGTCAAACTTGTATTCCTGGATGCTTAAAATCCAGCGTGTTATTCGCGAATTATTTAGATGGCTTTGTTCATAAAGGTCAATGCCTTATTATCCGTGATAACGGTTAAAGGTTGCCCTAATATGTATATGCGGAATTTTTCCAGACATCTTACAATACTTAATAACTCCTTTTCAGTGGTGTAGTAATTTTTCTCTGCACCCTTGAATGGTTTGCTAGTAAATGCTATAACGCCGATTTCACCTTCCTCGTCCAGTTGATATAACTGTCCGCCGTATGCGAAGTTGCTGGCGTCGCATTGCATGTAGTATCTTTGGTTTATTCGAGGAAACTTCAAAATCACTGTCTCTATAAATAGTTCCTTCACTTGTTGGAAATATATATTTAGTTCTGGTGTCCATGCGAATTTATGTCCCTTCTTCAACAACTCAAGTAGTGGTTGGGTTGTTCCGGCATATTTGTCAGTAAAACGGTTATAAAAATTTGTTAGGCCCAAGAAACCTTTTAGTTGCTTTTGGTTTCGAGGTGTGGGAAACTTCATAATCGTTTAATCTTCTCATCCGTCGCCTGGATTCCTTGCGTAGTTAGACGGTATCCTAGGTATGCAATTTCTTGTCTAAAAAACTGTGATTTCTCTAAATTTATAGTCAAGTTCGCTTTTCTTAGGTTATTTAATAATAATTCTAAATGTGACAAGTGTGTTTCTAAACTTTCGGAATAGCATAAGCAATCGTCTACACAAATGATGGTGTTTTTCTTAACTTCTTCCTCCAATACCCTATCCAATCCCCTGGTTAGTGCTGCAGAACTGGTACTCAGCCCAAACGGCGTGACTGTGAAGCGATAGCATTTGCCCTCATACATAAATGCGGTGAAATTTCGGCACTCTGGCTTCAGTGTTACTTGCCAGAAACTACTTGTTAGATCGACGGTGGGTAAGTGTTTCATTTCGCTACATCTGGCTAAAATATCGTTTATTGGAGAAACTCCCTCGTAGTCCGGGATCGTCACGCTGTTCACCTTCCTCGCATCCAGACATACTCGGACCCTTCCATCTTTCTTTATAACTGTGACAAGCGGGTTAACGTAGGGGCTGTTGCATCGCTCGATGACCCCATATCGTAACATGCGACTTATCTCCTCATCCACATTCCCTTTGTACGCTAGTGGTACAGGCCATCCTCTCTGAGAGTACGGTGTCCGGTCTGTTACTTGGAACTCGTGAGCGTATCCTTCGATTCTTCCGGGGCACTCCCTGAATAAACTTTTATTTCTGACAAGAATTTCCCTTAACATCATCAATATCCTTTCATCTCCGCAGTCAATGCTCTCCACCTTCTTGTCGATGTTTCGCATGATTTCTTCATCTTCTTCTATGCCCATCACCTCCATATGCATTATCGGCACTGTACACGCTGCTTAGTCAGCCTTTCCTTTTAATTCGATGACTCTTTTTCCTATATCAATAAGACATCCTGCTTCCTGGAGAAAACTAATTCCTAAAATGCATGGTTTATAAGGTCTGGTATAACGAGGAACACACACTCATTCTTAATCCCATCTATATCTATGTCATATAATATCTGCTTCCTTATTAATTTCGATTTATTGCCTACCGCGCTAATTATTAAAGTGTTGGTCATTGGTAAAATTTCATAAGGTGCTATGTTCTGCTTATTTTGATTGAACGAAGATTCCGATAATCCATTAATTACGCTCCCGGTGTCAATTAATGCAGGCACCGTAATACCATTGTTGAATTTTATGATTACTTCCGGGCATTTTAATATTCGCTGAACAATCTCCTCGTCATCGTCGCATAATAAGTCATTTCTCAAATCGGGTACAATTACATTGACGTCATTGGTTTGACAGATATCCGATTTTACGGCTATCTTACTTACTGCATTTGTTGATTTTTATTTCTCTCTTCTTGTTCCGTTTTCGGTTCATTGCCCGAAGTGGATGCTTCTTTATTAGTAAACTCTATTGTGTTAATGTGTTGCCTCTCCCCAGCACGGTGGTGCTGTGTGCGTGCGGTCGGTTTGTCACCCCATGTTCGTTTCTTCACCCCAGTTCCTTTGTTTGGGTAGCTTTCAGTTTCTCTATTGGAATTTCCTCCTCCGTTTGTTGCTTCGTAACTCTGCTCCATGTTGTTCCGCGGGTAAATTTGTGTATATTCCACAATCAGTGATTCGAAATTTGGAATCGTAGCAATTCCCCTCGTGATAACAGCGAGCTGGATTTTCCGTCCAAAATGACGCGCAATCTTCTTAATTAACTGGCGGTCCGATAAAGTAGGCGTTAATTGTCTACTTTCCAATAATATTTGTTCTATATATTGGATTGCACTGATTTGGCCACGCCAATCAAACTTCCCATACTCGAGATGATCACGGATGCTATCTTGTCGTTCTTGTCCCCAGTATTTTTGCGAAAATGCTTCTTTAAGCTCTTCAAAGTTGGATATTTGGCTTCGTATTACTCTCCACCAAATTCCGGCGTCCATCTCTAAGTGTCTACCTATCCACTTAATATTATCAGTGGGGTAGTATAGCTCCTGTACCTCTGACAGCTCCTTAAGGAATTCCATGAGGTATTTGTCGGTACCGTTGTATTTGAGGTCGTTGTGGTTAGGCCCATTAATTCTGTTCACCGTACCACACTCACCTTCCATTAACTGTCTCTGTAGTCTCTCCTGGTTCTCCTTTCGTTAAATGACATCTCAATTCTTCTATTCGCGTAGCCTTTTCTTTAGTGGTTTCGTCCAACTTTTGTTCCGTTGAACGCTGTCTCCCGTCGACTTCTTCCAATTTCTGCATCATGTTGTTGTTCGTTTCACCTTGTTCTTGCTGCTTCTGCCGTATGGTATCGTGTATTTCGGCCTTTAACTCTTCATGTTTCTTGTTAGCGTCTTTGACGTGAGCATCAATTTTATTGTGAATCTTTTTAACGGTTGTTTGGGTGCTCTGCAGCGCTCCCTTCCATTCCTGGCGGTCGGTCCTCGTGCTTCCCGTATCTCTTCGTAATTCTTATTCGCGTCTTCTTTCAACTCTTTTACTGTATCTTTTTGTTTCTTTTGTAACTCATTGATCTTCTCTTCCCAGGTATGCTGGTATTCTCGCAACTCAGACCGTATCTGCGCGAGCTGTTCCGCTGACTGTCGTTTCATCTCTTCCTTATGTTGGTCGAGCTTTTCATTTTGTTTTTCTATCTTTTCGCTAATTAATATACTATTTTCTTTCTGTTCTTCTTTTTGCTTCTCAAATTTTACGTTCATTATTTTAATATTTTCATTAATTAATTGATTATTTTCTTCTTGTTTCTTGCTCTGTTGCCGGATAAAATCCATTAACACTTGTAGATTCATTTCTTCTGGTTTGGACGCTTGTCCTCGCGCCCTTTCCTCTTAACTCTCTACAGCGCTATTTGGGTAGATAGGTGTGGTATCTTCTTCGGTATTTACCATACCTAACTGGTTATTAATTTCAAATTCTACGCTATCGGAATTGCTGGCCATTTTTGCCTTCCTACGCGTAATCATTCAAGCTAGTTTATAACACTAACACTTATCTCTATTTCTTAATTTATGCTAATCTATCTACTACTGCCTGATCTTTACCAAACTTGTACGTATTAATTATATTTAATATTACGTATCATGCCGTGCGGTTGGGCGCCATTAATATACGGTGTTATTATGCTAATTACGATGCGAATTAATTAGTTAGATCAATTATTAATTTTAATTACCAATTAGCATAATAGACAAGAGACTCTTTAGTAAGTTAATCATGTTCTTTTGTTACACATGAAAATTGTACAATTATAAATATTCGTGTAATTGTGTTCTATATAAAACTTTAACAGGCGGCTTTTAGTAATAATGAACGCATTTGTATAACTGTACTTAAATGACTAATTTATTATTCATTAAGGCAATTTATATTCATAACCTATAAAAAGTTTGCTGTACCTGCAAATACATCAAATAACATATATATTGTAACGAAAATATTTAATGCTGTTGTAATGTGGTTACAAATTCTTAAATCTCTTCTCGTCTTCCTTTGTTTCTTTCTTTAATTCTCACTGTTGAGCTGTCCAAATTGTAACAAAACCTGTTAATAGTGTTAAAGTTGTATAGGTGTAGTGTTACAAAAATGTTTTAAAGAATGTTGTTTGTGGAAGAAATAAAAATTGTGTGTTTAAAAAAATTTTATAATTAAAAAAAATTTCTTTTTATCGATTAATTAATTAAAAACTATTAATTAATTGTGTTTCGTGAAGTTTTGAAACGTGTCTCACTTGTTTAGGAAATTTTATTAATGTTTTTGTATTTTCAATAAACTCCAACCACTTATAAGATTGTCTCCAGGTACAATCGATATTTGTTTACTTTTCGTTTTGGAGGTTATCTTCCTTCTGATGTGGTGAAATTCTTGTAGTATATTGTTTAAATTATATTAATTGTAAATTGTTATGTTTAATAAAGTAAGAACTATTTTGATATGAAAAGTATAAATGATTTATTGGATAATTGGTTATAAGACTCTTGTCGATTATAAAATCGACTCTCAGGGTATCGAAATGTTACAAGTTTTTTATATAAAATGCAATCAGGTTCTTTTAACAGCTAATCATAGTTAAAGTCAGAGAAATCGGGCTAATATTAAAAAAGTATAACGTTACAAATAATTATTCTTAATACTAAGTACATATATTTAATTGAAAATATTGAAATAAACAAGTTTGCGAACCATGTCGCTGACAATACTAGAAGGCGGTGTTCAGTTGAGTGATGACGAGAATTGCAAATGGCTGCCGTCGAGTTGGTCAAATGTCCCTCGCAAATGTGGCGTTCCAATAAAGAGATTTTCTTGCAGAATTAACGTCCTGGTGTCAGCAAATCTTCCTTCTGATATCGGTATGGTGTCTTGGGTGAAGTTTCTGTGTTGTATTTTGAATAGTGGTGTATGTATAAGTCCGTTCACTTTCTGTCGTTCAGGCACTAATTGATGGTTATAATGTCTACTGTTTTATGGTGTTTAATAATGTTATATGACTGTAGTTTAGTGCTGTACAATGTTATTTAGTCTCTTGGAAGGGTTTATGTCACTGTGTCAATGTTACGAAATGTTTTTAGTCGCCACTCGCGATTTTCAAAATTGTGTCATACACTGACTCGCCATTACGGTTCTAGAAATTAGGTTAACTCGATTTAAAATCCTCTTGTCAAGTACACCGTACAACGTTCAATAATCAACTCTCTACTTCCTTCACTTTCGACTAAAATCTTAGCCAATGCAATATTATTCCTTACATTGTTCGAATTTTACTTTGCATTCTGTGCATGTTTGAAAATTACATTATATGACTTTGGTTATTATTCAAATTTATTTGCTAGTTGTTACTTAATTTTATCCTTCAGTTCATTCGGCGTATTTTGATATCGAATAATGCCGTTTTATTATGTTTTTTATCTAAAATTGGTAATTTTACCTTCATTTTGTATCTGGTAAATTTCTCAAAATTAACTTCCTGTCATTATGCAAATTCTGCCATTTTTAAGTTATATTTATGATTATTAATCTCATATTGTAATAAAAGGTTTATATTCCCTTAGTTTCTTGCAATTATTTTTGAGTTCTGTCATTTCCATTTTTATTTATAATCCTGGCTATAATTTTACAAAATCTTTCTAAGTTGTATTTGTAATTATATGGCTTCAATTCTGGTTTATGTTATCTAAATCCCTTTAGTTTAAATGTATTTAAGAGCTTAATTTCTCTGTTCTGATGAAGTTTAGTTTTCATCATTTTGCCTAGATTTTTTAACAAGTTTTTTCATACAAATTTTTACATAAACAATACATATTGTGTTATACCCTCTCTGACTTTTTAACATGGTAATATGAACTAAACATTTTTTCAATTAAACATAACAATAATTAGTATTGGTTTCAATACAATAAACAAATAAGAAATATTTTCAAATAATGGTTGTCTTCAACTATTTAGACATTTTTTACCATCAAAACTTAATATTAAAACAGAAATATTATTCACAAAGACTGTTTTTTCCCATCTAACATCTTATTCAATTATTACTATCAATACCAGTAATAAATATATTTACAGTTAGGATGTTAGTGGTTCCAAACTTATTAAAAGGATCTTACTACTAATACATTTTTAAAATCCCTATTCTATATTCACAAAACCTTATTTCTATACTCTTGTTTGCTATTCCTTATATTAAATTGAATGATGCAGTTTTTAAACTGTTTTTTAAATATGATTTAGGGTAATTGTACCCTGTCACTTTATGTTCAAATCTGTTTTTATTAATTCTTTAAAGAAATGTCATTTCCAACAGATTGACATCTTGGTATTATTACATGTATCACATTCACCTGGTACAAATTATAAGTCACTCAAAGTTGTATATTTCATTATATACACAGTTGGTGGATGCCAAGGACGAAACATAAGGTTTATGCTTTACAATACACAAACTAGCACTGTTTCACTTTACACTTTTTGATGCTATTTCTAAATGCTTGTTTAGTCTTATTAACATCAATAAATTGGTTTGTGGGTTACAATGAAGATTTGTTCTTTGGGTATTATATTATTGTTTCACCTTGGTCCACTGGCAACTCTTACTCTATACACTTTTTTTTCTTAATTTTATTGTACATGTGGTTACTGTTCAAGACTATTTCGTTATACTTTTTATTATTTGTGGTTTTTATTTAGATTGGGATATTGGGATATGGGTGTTTTTTATAAGAGCATTCCTTTTTCTTCTGGATGCTGTCTTCTTCTTCTTCTTCTTTCTTCAATGATGTCTTCTTTTCTTCTGGCTTCTTGGAATGGTATGTTCTCCATCTTCTTCTGGATGCCATCGGGTTTCTTGGGGTTACTTCATCTTCTTCTGGTTTCTTGAAATACATCACCTTTTATGGTGGATCTTGCCTTATTCAGGGTTTCTTTTCCGTTTATTTATCCTCGTTGTGGGTTTAGTCATTTTCTGTGTTGCTTCTTTATATACTCCTTACCTTCCTGGGTTATATTAAAAAAAAAACCTTGGGTTATTAGACTGGTTTTGGATGATTCATCACTAGTAACATTGTTTTTATTTGAACTTATATTTTTAATATCCATGATTGTTCTGCACAGTTGCTCTGAATTAATTTTTTATATTATTTTGATGCTTCCTTCGGATTTAATGTTATAATCTTATATTATTCTAATGATTAATGCCATTCATTATTATGTGTTTATCTGTCACGCTACGGATTGCTCTCCTCCAGAAGTAATTATTTCAGACATGTTTATGGATGAAATAATTTCTTATGATAATTTCATTATTTCTTATATTTCATTTCCTCTCCATTTCTATATCGACTTTTTATATTTGAGTTTAATTAATTTTATATATATAGTTACTTATTTTACTTTTGATCCTTCTTGGATAGTTAGTGTCTTCTGAGATATATTATTATTATTATCATACATTTTCTTCCTTTATAAACTTCGTGTTGCATCCTTGGGATACTAATTCCCTAACATTCCCTATCACGTGGGCTGGGGCAGTTCAGAGGGGCACTGTAGGCTACACAATCTCTGCTGGCCATACACCACTTCTACAATTTGAGTCCAGAGGCACATTCATCTCTGCTCAAAAAACATAATGCTGCTGGAATTATCTTCAGTCAGTCATCGAATAAATAAATAGAAAGTAGTCTCATTTTCGACTAATAAAAATATCTTTGGATTCTTCACTTCGTAGTTTCTCAGATTATCTCACATTTTCTATCTTAATAAATCTTCTTAATTATTATTATACTCATTATATATATATTTTTCTGAACTCTTAACTTGTCTGATATATTTATTTTAATTATGGTTGAAAACTTTTCTTAATAATTCTTGTTACTGGTTATAGTGTAACTCTTTTTCTTCTCCATCTGAATTCTCTTTATACTTCCTTCTGGTTACTTATAGTGTTAGCATGGTCTTTATATATAGTATTTTCTTATTCATTATTTGAATGGTCTTATTTTTTTATATTTAATTTTTTAAATTTGTATCTTTATATTAGATATTCAGGTTGTTATTTTGATCATTTTGTTTAAACATTTTGTTCTTTCCTTTCTCTTAGAAAGTTATTAATCCGCCTTCGCATTCATTAACATTAATTCATTTATATTATATTTCATGTGGTATTTCTTCTCTTTGCATTTCATATAGGTCTTATTATTATTATTGGTTCAAAATCATCTTCTCCATATGTTTGGTATGAGTTAGTCTTCTTTGCTCCTTCAGAACTGAGTAATATCGTATTCCTTTTTCTTGAGTAACCGTTTCCATTATCGTTTCATCAGTAATTAGTCATAGGTTGTTCTCATTATTATTTTATTGTTTCTCTTTCTTGGATTTTTTATAATTTTATTATAATAACCGATTCTTCTCTTTGCTTCCAAATTTTTTCCTTCTCTTGTATATCACACTCTTTTTTGTTTTTCTTCTGTACTCCTTCAAATGCTAGATATTCACATTTATTCTGGATTAAATTTAATTCTTTTTTCTGAATTAATCATATTATTTTCTTCTAAATTCAATTATAAATGGAACATATTTATTTTTAGCACTTTGTTAGTTTTATGCAAAATTCCAACTTTTCTTCTTATTTAATTTCATAACATTTCTCATAAATCATTGTAATAAGTTGATCTTATTTTGTGTCAAAGTTTTGACGTTTTATCAAAATTCAAATTCTGTTTAATTCATTTATTCCCAAAATTGTTTCCGTCAAAATTGTTTATAGTAAGATGTGCTTACTTAATTTTTAATTCTTTGTTATATATAATTCTAAATTCCAATTCTTCCTTTTTAATTATTCCAAATTGGTTTTGGTATCTCTTAAAAATTGTGTGTAGTAAGGTGATCTTACAATTATCTTTTGGATTTGTTGGTATTTCTCTAAATTCAAATTCTTCTTAATTAATTACCATAAAGTTTTTTCACAAAATTAGTTATAGTAAGTTGGTCTTACTTCATTTTTAAATTTTTTGTATATTAAATTCCAAAATCTTTCTTTTATTTCGCCATAAAGTTTTTTCTTATAAATATTTGGTTGTAAGATGTACTTACATTTGTTTTTGAATTTGTTTGTGTTATATTTGTATTAAAAATTCTTTTCTTTTTATTTTATTTTGCCATAAAGTGTTTTCTCCAAAATATTTGGTTGTAAGATGTTCTTACAATTGTTTTAGAATTTTTTAGGTTTATTAAATTCAAAATTCTAAACTCCTTCTTCATAGTACTTTTTCATAGATGCTTGATTGTACACACCTTTAACTCTTCCGGAAACTATCTCTCTCAGTTCATAAGTATTGTTATGCTTATCCTTTACCACAACATATGGGCCTGTATAGAGCAATAATAATTTTTTGGTTATCCCTTCTAGGGTGCTGGGCAGTTCTCGATTTTTTAGGAGAACTTTCTCACCCTCTTTGTATGTTATTATACGCCCTATTGCCTTTTGGTATTTGGCTTGCCGTTTCTCTTGGTCTTCAGCCACCTTGTTATAGAATCTCAACTGGTTGAATTTGCGATCATTGTTTGGTGGAAATTCAATGATTTCTTCAATTTCTCGGGGAGTTGGCTTCTCATACATGGCGGAGTAAGGGGTAGTTCCTATAGCTGGATGGTGGGCGAAATTTAGGAATTTCTCTGTTGCTGCTAACTACTCTTGCCACTTTCTTTGTCGGTTGTGACAGTACGTCCGCAAGATCCTACCCACTTCTCTCAGTACTCTCTCAGCCGGATTACTACTTGGGTGGTAGACTGACGTCTTATAAGTTTTGATCCCAAGTGATAATAATGTATGTCGCCATCTCCTCCCCTTAAATTGTGTACCATGGTCGGTAATAATGGAAGATGGTCTACCGATCTCTGGCACATACAAATCGATGATCACCGCAAGAACTTTCGCTGTTGTTGCCCGATTAACCGGATATAGCTTTATATATTTGGTATAGTGGTCCATGATTATTATCAGGTACTTATACCTGTGTCGACCGCCGCTACGGGGAAATGGCCCGCAGATATCCAGGAACACTTTTTCTAGTTTTGTATTTGAGGTAATAGGTATCATTATACCCTCTTTCTTCTCATTGTTTATTTTGACGCATTGGCAGATATTACAGGACTTTATGTAATTTCTCACCTTTCGGTTGATATTCTTTATTTTGCAGTTCTCTTCTAACGCCTGTATCACTTTTAGAGCTCCCATGTGGCCATACCTGACATGATAATCTATTATGACTTCCTTTTCGATTTGGTGTGGAATTATCACCTTCCATGTCTCTTCATCCAAAGCCGTTTTTATGAATAAGATTCCTTTGTTTAGATGGTAGTATTTGGAAACAGTGTCATCGTTGGCTTCCAATCGACTCATGATGTTTTTCAGTTTAGGATCAGACTGTTGGTGGATACGGATATTTATTAATAGAGCTTGTAAATCGGCTCTGGTCTTAAATATGTTATAAATTTTAACCAAGCTCTCCTTCTCTCCCTCGAAGGTCTGATCTTTCAGATTTATCCGTGATAATACATCTGCTACCACATTCTTTTTTCCCGGAATATATTCCCATTTTACATCATATTCTTGTAGGGCGAGTACCCACCTAGCCAATCGGCCGTGACTCAATTTACACCTACGTAGGAACGAGATGGATTTATGATCAGTACGAACAGTGACTTGATACCCGAGAATGTATGTTCGGAACTTGATGCATGCGAACACCACGCTAAGCAATTCCTTTTCTGTTACACTATAGTTCTTTTCGCATTGATTCAGCGTGCGACTAGCGAAGCTTATTACCAGATGTTGACCCTCCTCATCTTCCTGGTATAAAGTCGATCCTAAGCTTAGGTCGCTAGCATCGCAATTTAAAAAGAATGGTTTCTTAAAATCTGGGTGACGAAGTATAACGCTCTCCAGAAACTTTTCTTTTATCAAGCGGAAGGTAAGAACTTGTTCCTCACCCCAAGTCCATTTGTTTTTAGCAGATAATTGTGGTTGAAACTTGGCTGTCAACTCGGAATATCGGTTCTGAAACTTTCTGTAATAGTTACAGAGTCCGAGGAAAGATTGTAATTGTTTCCTGTTTCTTGGCTGCGGGAACTTCTGAATTGCCTCCACTTTCTCTGCTGACGGGGTAATACCTCTATCGTCTAGATTGAAACCTAAGAATTGTACTTCGCGCGCAATGAACTTGGATTTCTCCAATTTCAGAGTTATGTTGTTTTGCGCTAATTTGCTTAGTACATATTCTACTCTATAGCAGTGTTCCTCCCAGGTTTCTGATGTAATGAGTAAGTCGTCTACATAGACGGTGGTAAATTGGAGTGCTTCTTGTCCAAGAATTTGATCCATACATGCCACAAAGATGGCGACAGAATTTACAAGTCCGAAGGGCAGTCTCTTGAACTGGTAATTGCGCCCTTCGAAAATGAACGCCACGTACTGACGGCTTTGTGGATGCAACTCCACTTGCCAATAACCACATACAGTGTCCCAGGGGTACTGATAAACTTAGTGCCATGAAAACGTTTTAATATCTCCTCTATTTCACCGGGTGAGGTTCGGTCATTCACTATTGTTTTGTTCAGTTCGCGCGCATCTAAACAGAGCCGGACTTGTCCGTCTTTTTTGGGAACAGCAATAATTGGACTAGTGTAAGGAGATTGACTAATCTCAATTATGTCATTTTCAATCATTTTATTAATTTCTGTTCTCACGGCCTCTTTAAGCGAATGCGCGATTGGATATGACCTCCGGTTAAACTCCACGTTTTCTTTGAATTCCAGTTGGCACTGATAGTTTTTAACCTTACCTGGTTCGTCCGAAAACACTGCTTTGTACTTCTCATATACTCTGACTAAACGATCTGCTAGATGTACAGGTATTTTTTCGTTATTGGTTCCGCACTGGAAATCCCGTATCTCTTGTATTTTTACTGACCATAAATCCTCTCCTCCATTGTTGTATATAATTGGTTTATGAAGGGGGCTGTTCCTAATGATATTTATTTTACGAAGTTGTTGATGTATAGGGCTGGGAAGTATATTTGCGCCTCCTACCAAATTTGCGGTCCATGTTATTCCGTCTGGGAAAAGTGATACTCTCTCTAGATTAAGGTCGATAATGGCGGAATACCTTCTCAGAATATCGCAACCGACTAGTACGTCAAATGGTAATCCGGTGGCGATCAAAAATTCCATGTCCAAAGCTATATCGCGGCTAACGACACTTAAAGAAACTTGCTTCCTAATGGTTTTGTTCTGGCGGCCAGTTGCGCCTACTAATACAATGTTATTTACCGGTAACATTGGTAAAGGTTTACCACATTCGCTCTGTGTCCTTTCCAGTTCATTGGCGTTTTTTATGGAAATATTTGCACCTGTGTCAATCATTATTTTTGCGGGAATTCCTTCTACCTCCGCTGTTATATATAGTATTTCGTTATTATGATTATTATTGTTGAGGCTCTTTTCGTTCTCCTCTAAAAGTTCAGTTCGAATATCTTTCAGGTAATGGTTACTTAATTATCGTGATGTTTTTACAATTGGTTGCTTGTTGCAATTCATCTTTGTTTAACCCTGGAAGTATGAGCAGTAACGGGTCGTCATCGTTAATTACTGCCTCCTCCCGTTTAAAGTATTGTGGTCATCGTTTGTACTAGGATTGACCGAGGCATCGTTCCGGAAACTCTGGGTCGTTTCCTGACGCTCTGTACCCTGTTCGAGGTTTATTTCCCTGTTCTGTTGTCGGCCAAGATCCTCCAGGCTGGTACTTCTTCTTCCTTGTTCGTGTCGTGGACCGTCCCGTTCCGCACTTCTCCATCTTCTGTCCGCACCGTGGAAGCTGTTCCTCCGTGGTTGGTAGTATCTCCTCGGACCGCGATCTTCTGCTCTTATAAAATTAACCCTCGGGCGTGACACTCTATTATTATTATTATTATTATTATTATTATTGCTATAATAATTTCTATTGGGTGGGTAATGTCTATCACCATTATTACCGGGGTATGGATTTCTCTGACTGTACGGGCTATTAGGGGGCTGATAATAATTGTTCCTATTATTAGGATAAGGGTTGTTGTTCCTAATACCGTTTGAATTGCCCTTAAAATTGTTATTACGCGGCGGATTATTGTTGCCGTCGTAATTACTAGGCTGGTTTCGGTTTCCGGGATGGTTATTGCCGTTACTAGGGTATTGATTCGGCCTCGCCTCTGGTCGTTCATTCCTCCTCCTGCTCTGGCGGTAGTATTCTTCATTTTCATACCCTTCTAGCAATTCCGTCATTGCCTGTACCGTCTTGATCTGGCTACCTCTCCGGGCCCTGACAATGTCTTCGTCGTAGTGATATGAGATTTTATTTACCATGCACTCTTCGGGTATAGCCGGCTCGAGGTGTTTCGCCATGCACACCTTCCCTAAGAAATAGGCTGTCATGCTACTGCCAATTTGTGCCCGGTATCGTCCGTTGCATATGTTATCACGGATCAGGTTCTGGGTTGTTTCAGACCAGTATTTCGACTTAAACATTCTCCGGAACTGCTGGTAGTCGGCAATCTCGCTACGGTTAGCCATCCACCAATTATCCGTCATCTCCCTGAATGACTCATCCAAGACTTCCCTGTTATGGCTCCATTGCGTTATTTTATGTTTGGCGAAGTATTCATCTACCCTCGCCAGGAACTCCATCTTTTTCCGCTTGTACTGCCGGAAGTTGAGCCATTCTCGGCTTTCATTTATGGGCAATCCGGTGAAATGAGTCGGTCTATTTCTTAAAACTTCCATCTCTTCTTGGCTTTGTCGCACCTGACCTGTGATATTGGTCATCGCCTCTTGCATACCATCACACCGTTCCGCGACTTGGTTCCTTACTCTCCCGAATTCTTCTTGCGTCTCCTTCCTCTGTTCTTCCACTTTCCTGCGGCTATGTTATTCTATATTTGTAAACTTGATGTTTACTACTTCCTTAAATTCTTGTACCTCCTTTTCGGTCTGGTTGCACTTCCCGTCAATCTCTCGGATCTGTCGATTCACCATTATGTTTTCTTCTTCCATCTTTTTATTCACCGCTTTCTTGTTAACATTGATTTCCTTATTCAGTTCTTCTCTTAACAATTCCATTCTTTCGTCAAGTTTATCCAGATTCTCCTCATTGACTTCCCTTAATTCTTCTCTTAAAATCTGGTTGTCCTCTCTCAATTCTTCCAACTTCTCCCCCATCTTCTCTTCCAAATTCTTGTTATCCTCCTTCAACTCTTCCTTCAACTGTCGGTTGTTCTTTTCATCTTCTTCCTAGTTTCATCGATTTTCTGATTGGTGTTTTCAATTTTATTAATCAATTCTTCTTTAGTCGACTTGAATTCTTCCTTGAAAGATTGGTTGTCTTCCTTCAATTCTTCTAACTTCTTCCCCATTTCTTCTTCCAACTTCTTGTTTGTTTTTTCGATTTTATTTCCCAAATCTTCCTTTAAAGACTGGTTATCACTTCCCATTTTCTTACTCAAGTCTTCCTTCAATTCCCTACTATTTTCGTTCATTTTCACTTCCATCCTTTGCAGGAACATTTCCATGTATCTGTCCATTTTAATATCCTCCGTTGTTTTGGATTTCTCCATCTCCTTCTCCTGGAGATTAACCTCCCCTGTCTGTGTGGGCATCTCAGGTTGTTCCTCTGGTTGTTCAGGTTGTTTCGACAATACTGGTGGCAATGAACTTTCCACATCTACTGGCGTCGCCTCTTTATTTTCCATGTCTATCTCTACTTCTTTTTCGGCCTCCGCCGCCCGTTTCTTGGATGTCGCACGTCGTTGCATTTTTCCGTCAATTTCTCTGGCTTCGTAGCTGCTGCCGAACTCCAATTAGTGATTGGGCAGATTGTAGTGGCCTTTCAATCGCTAATTAAAGCCCCTCAGTTGTGCGCCAATTTGTAACGAAAATCTTTAATGCTGTTGTAATGTGGTTACAAATTCTTAAATCTCTTCTCGTCTTCCTTTGTTTCTTTCTTTAATTCTCACTGTTGAGCTGTCCAAATTGTAACAAAACCTGTTAATAGTGTTAAAGTTGTATAGGTGTAGTGTTACAAAAATGTTTTAAAGAATGTTGTTTGTGGAAGAAATAAAAATTGTGTGTTTAAAAAAATTTTATAATTAAAAAAAATTTCTTTTTATCGATTAATTAATTAAAAACAATTAATTAATTGTGTTTCGTGAAGTTTTGAAACGTGTCTCACTTGTTTAGGAAATTTTATTAATGTTTTTGTATTTTCAATAAACTCCAACCACTTATAAGATTGTCTCCAGGTACAATCGATATTTGTTTTCTTTTCGTTTTGGAGGTTATCTTCCTTCTGATGTGGTGAAATTCTTGTAGTATATTGTTTAAATTATATTAATTGTAAATTGTTATGTTTAATAAAGTAAGAACTATTTTGATATGAAAAGTATAAATGATTTATTGGATAATTGGTTATAAGACTCTTGTCGCGTATAAAATCGACTCTCAGGGTATCGAAATGTTACAAGTTTTTTATATAAAATGCAATCAGGTTCTTTTAACAGCTAATCATAGTTAAAGTCAGAGAAATCGGGCTAATATTAAAAAAGTATAACGTTACAAATAATTATTCTTAATACTAAGTACATATATTTAATTGAAAATATTGAAATAAACAAGTTTGCGAACCATGTCGCTGACAATACTAGAAGGCGGTGTTCAGTTGAGTGATGACGAGAATTGCAAATGGCTGCCGTCGAGTTGGTCAAATGTCCCTCGCAAATGTGGCGTTCCAATAAAGAGATTTTCTTGCAGAATTAACGTCCTGGTGTCAGCAAATCTTCCTTCTGATGTCGGTATAGTGTCTTGGGTGAAGTTTCTGTGTTGTATTTTGAATAGTGGTGTATGTATAAGTCCGTTCACTTTCTGTCGTTCAGGCACTAATTGATGGTTATAATGTCTACTGTTTTATGGTGTTTAATAATGTTATATGACTGTAGTTTAGTGCTGTACAATGTTATTTAGTCTCTTGGAAGGGTTTATGTCACTGTGTCAATGTTACGAAATGTTTTTAGTCGCCACTCGCGATTTTCAAAATTGTGTCATACACTGACTCGCCATTACGGTTCTAGAAATTAGGTTAACTCGATTTAAAATCCTCTTGTCAAGTACACCGTACAACGTTCAATAATCAACTCTCTACTTCCTTCACTTTCGACTAAAATCTTAGCCAATGCAATATTATTCCTTACATTGTTCGAATTTTACTTTGCATCCTGTGCATGTTTGAAAATTACATTATATGACTGTTTAAACTTTGGTTATTATTCAAATTTATTTGCTAGTTGTTACTTAATTTTATCCTTCAGTTCATTCGGCGTATTTTGATATCGAATAATGCCGTTTTATTATGTTTTTTATCTAAAATTGGTAATTTTACCTTCATTTTGTATCTGGTAAATTTCTCAAAATTAACTTCCTGTCATTTTGCAAATTCTGCCATTTTTAAGTTATATTTATGATTATTAATCTCATATTGTAATAAAAGGTTTATATTCCCTTAGTTTCTTGCAATTATTTTTGAGTTCTGTCATTTCCATTTTTATTTATAATCCTGGCTATAATTTTACAAAATCTTTCTAAGTTGTATTTGTAATTATATGGCTTCAATTCTGGTTTATGTTATCTAAATCCCTTTAGTTTAAATGTATTTAAGTGCTTAATTTCTCTGTTCTGATGAAGTTTAGTTTTCATCATTTTGCCTAGATTTTTTAACAAGTTTTTTCATACAAATTTTTACATAAACAATACATATTGTGTTATACCCTCTCTGACTTTTTAACATGGTAATATGAACTAAACATTTTTTCAATTAAACATAACAATAATTAGTATTGGTTTCAATACAATAAACAAATAAGAAATATTTTCAAATAATGGTTGTCTTCAACTATTTAGACATTTTTTACCATCAAAACTTAATATTAAAACAGAAATATTATTCACAAAGACTGTTTTTTCCCATCTAACATCTTATTCAATTATTACTATCAATACCAGTAATAAATATATTTACAGTTAGGATGTTAGTGGTTCCAAACTTATTAAAAGGATCTTACTACTAATACATTTTTAAAATCCCTATTCTATATTCACAAAACCTTATTTCTATACTCTTGTTTGCTATTCCTTATATTAAATTGAATGATGCAGTTTTTAAACTGTTTTTTAAATATGATTTAGGGTAATTGTACCCTGTCACTTTATGTTCAAATCTGTTTTTATTAATTCTTTAAAGAAATGTCATTTCCAACAAATTGACATCTTGGTATTATTACATGTATCACATTCACCTGGTACAAATTATAAGTCACTCAAAGTTGTATATTTCATTATATACACAGTTGGTGGATGCCAAGGACGAAACATAAGGTTTATGCTTTACAATACACAAACTAGCACTGTTTCACTTTACACTTTTTGATGCTATTTCTAAATGCTTGTTTAGTCTTATTAACATCAATAAATTGGTTTGTGGGTTACAATGAAGATTTGTTCTTTGGGTATTATATTATTGTTTCACCTTGGTCCACTGGCAACTCTTACTCTATACACTTTTTTTTCTTAATTTTATTGTACATGTGGTTACTGTTCAAGACTATTTCGTTATACTTTTTATTATTTGTGGTTTTTATTTAGATTGGGATATTGGGATATGGGTGTTTTTTATAAGAGCATTCCTTTTTCTTCTGGATGCTGTCTTCTTCTTCTTCTTCTTTCTTCAATGATGTCTTCTTTTCTTCTGGCTTCTTGGAATGGTATGTTCTCCATCTTCTTCTGGATGCCATCGGGTTTCTTGGGGTTACTTCATCTTCTTCTGGTTTCTTGAAATACATCACCTTTTATGGTGGATCTTGCCTTATTCAGGGTTTCTTTTCCGTTTATTTATCCTCGTTGTGGGTTTAGTCATTTTCTGTGTTGCTTCTTTATATACTCCTTACCTTCCTGGGTTATATTAAAAAAAAAACCTTGGGTTATTAGACTGGTTTTGGATGATTCATCACTAGTAACATTGTTTGTATTTGAACTTATATTTTTAATATCCATAATTGTTCTGCACAGTTGCTCTGAATTAATTCTTTATATTATTTTGATGCTTCCTTCGGATTTAATGTTATAATCTTATATTATTCTAATGATTAATGCCATTCATTATTATGTGTTTATCTGTCACGCTACGGATTGCTCTCCTCCAGAAGTAATTATTTCAGACATGTTTATGGATGAAATAATTTCTTATGATAATTTCATTATTTCTTATATTTCATTTCCTCTCCATTTCTATATCGACTTTTTATATTTGAGTTTAATTAATTTTATATATATAGTTACTTATTTTACTTTTGATCCTTCTTGGATAGTTAGTGTCTTCTGAGATATATTATTATTATTATCATACATTTTCTTCCTTTATAAACTTCGTGTTGCATCCTTGGGATACTAATTCCCTAACATTCCCTATTACGTGGGCTGGGGCAGTTCAGAGGGGCACTTTAGGCTACACAATCTCTGCTGGCCATACACCACTTCTACAATTTGAGTCCAGAGGCACATTCATCTCTGCTCAAAAAACATAATGCTGCTGGAATTATCTTCAGTCAGTCATCGAATAAATAAATAGAAAGTAGTCTCATTTTCGACTAATAAAAATATCTTTGGATTCTTCACTTCGTAGTTTCTCAGATTATCTCACATTTTCTATCTTAATAAATCTTCTTAATTATTATTATACTCATTATATATATATTTTTCTGAACTCTTAACTTGTCTGATATATTTATTTTAATTATGGTTGAAAACTTTTCTTAATAATTCTTGTTACTGGTTATAGTGTAACTCTTTTTCTTCTCCATCTGAATTCTCTTTATACTTCCTTCTGGTTACTTATAGTGTTAGCATGGTCTTTATATATAGTATTTTCTTATTCATTATTTGAATGGTCTTATTTTTTTATATTTAATTTTTTAAATTTGTATCTTTATATTAGATATTCAGGTTGTTATTTTGATCATTTTGTTTAAACATTTTGTTCTTTCCTTTCTCTTAGAAAGTTATTAATCCGCCTTCGCATTCATTAACATTAATTCATTTATATTATATTTCATGTGGTATTTCTTCTCTTTGCATTTCATATAGGTCTTATTATTATTATTGGTTCAAAATCATCTTCTCCATATGTTTGGTATGAGTTAGTCTTCTTTGCTCCTTCAGAACTGAGTAATATCGTATTCCTTTTTCTTGAGTAACCGTTTCCATTATCGTTTCATCAGTAAGTAGTCATAGGTTGTTCTCATTATTATTTTATTGTTTCTCTTTCTTGGATTTTTTATAATTTTATTATAATAACCGATTCTTCTCTTTGCTTCCAAATTTTTTCCTTCTCTTGTATATCACACTCTTTTTTGTTTTTCTTCTGTACTCCTTCAAATGCTAGATATTCACATTTATTCTGGATTAAATTTAATTCTTTTTTCTGAATTAATCATATTATTTTCTTCTAAATTCAATTATAAATGGAACATATTTATTTTTAGCACTTTGTTAGTTTTATGCAAAATTCCAACTTTTCTTCTTATTTAATTCCATAACATTTCTCATAAATCATTGTAATAAGTTGATCTTATTTTGTGTCAAAGTTTTGACGTTTTATCAAAATTCAAATTCTGTTTAATTCATTTATTCCCAAAATTGTTTCCGTCAAAATTGTTTATAGTAAGATGTGCTTACTTAATTTTTAATTCTTTGTTATATATAATTCTAAATTCCAATTCTTCCTTTTTAATTATTCCAAATTGGTTTTGGTATCTCTTAAAAATTGTGTGTAGTAAGGTGATCTTACAATTATCTTTTGGATTTGTTGGTATTTCTCTAAATTCAAATTCTTCTTAATTAATTACCATAAAGTTTTTTCACAAAATTAGTTATAGTAAGTTGGTCTTACTTCATTTTTAAATTTTTTGTATATTAAATTCCAAAATCTTTCTTTTATTTCGCCATAAAGTTTTTTCTTATAAATATTTGGTTGTAAGATGTACTTACATTTGTTTTTGAATTTGTTTGTGTTATATTTGTATTAAAAATTCTTTTCTTTTTATTTTATTTTGCCATAAAGTGTTTTCTCCAAAATATTTGGTTGTAAGATGTTCTTACAATTGTTTTAGAATTTTTTAGGTTTATTAAATTCAAAATTCTAAACTCCTTCTTCATAGTACTTTTTCATAGATGCTTGATTGTACACACCTTTAACTCTTCCGGAAACTATCTCTCTCAGTTCATAAGTATTGTTATGCTTATCCTTTACCACAACATATGGGCCTGTATAGAGCAATAATAATTTTTTGGTTATCCCTTCTAGGGTGCTGGGCAGTTCTCGATTTTTTAGGAGAACTTTCTCACCCTCTTTGTATGTTATTATACGCCCTATTGCCTTTTGGTATTTGGCTTGCCGTTTCTCTTGGTCTTCAGCCACCTTGTTATAGAATCTCAACTGGTTGAATTTGCGATCATTGTTTGGTGGAAATTCAATGATTTCTTCAATTTCTCGGGGAGTTGGCTTCTCATACATGGCGGAGTAAGGGGTAGTTCCTATAGCTGGATGGTGGGCGAAATTTAGGAATTTCTCTGTTGCTGCTAACTACTCTTGCCACTTTCTTTGTCGGTTGTGACAGTACGTCCGCAAGATCCTACCCACTTCTCTCAGTACTCTCTCAGCCGGATTACTACTTGGGTGGTAGACTGACGTCTTATAAGTTTTGATCCCAAGTGATAATAATGTATGTCGCCATCTCCTCCCCTTAAATTGTGTACCATGGTCGGTAATAATGGAAGATGGTCTACCGATCTCTGGCACATACAAATCGATGATCACCGCAAGAACTTTCGCTGTTGTTGCCCGATTAACCGGATATAGCTTTATATATTTGGTATAGTGGTCCATGATTATTGTCAGGTACTTATACCTGTGTCGACCGCCGCTACGGGGAAATGGCCCGCAGATATCCAGGAACACTTTTTCTAGTTTTGTATTTGAGGTAATAGGTATCATTATACCCTCTTTCTTCTCATTGTTTATTTTGACGCATTGGCAGATATTACAGGACTTTATGTAATTTCTCACCTTTCGGTTGATATTCTTTATTTTGCAGTTCTCTTCTAACGCCTGTATCACTTTTAGAGCTCCCATGTGGCCATACCTGACATGATAATCTATTATGACTTCCTTTTCGATTTGGTGTGGAATTATCACCTTCCATGTCTCTTCATCCAAAGCCGTTTTTATGAATAAGATTCCTTTGTTTAGATGGTAGTATTTGGAAACAGTGTCATCGTTGGCTTCCAATCGACTCATGATGTTTTTCAGTTTAGGATCAGACTGTTGGTGGATACGGATATTTATTAATAGAGCTTGTAAATCGGCTCTGGTCTTAAATATGTTATAAATTTTAACCAAGCTCTCCTTCTCTCCCTCGAAGGTCTGATCTTCCAGATTTATCCGTGATAATACATCTGCTACCACATTCTTTTTTCCCGGAATATATTCCCATTTTACATCATATTCTTGTAGGGCGAGTACCCACCTAGCCAATCGGCCGTGACTCAATTTACACCTACGTAGGAACGAGATGGATTTATGATCAGTACGAACAGTGACTTGATACCCGAGAATGTATGTTCGGAACTTGCTGCATGCGAACACCACGCTAAGCAATTCCTTTTCTGTTACACTATAGTTCTTTTCGCATTGATTCAGCGTGCGACTAGCGAAGCTTATTACCAGATGTTGACCTTCCTCATCTTCCTGGTATAAAGTCGTTCCTAAGCTTAGGTCGCTAGCATCGCAATTTAAAAAGAATGGTTTCTTAAAATCTGGGTGACGAAGTATAACGCTCTCCAGAAACTTTTCTTTTATCAAGCGGAAGGTAAGATCTTGTTCCTCACCCCAAGTCCATTTGTTTTTAGCAGATAATTGTGGTTGAAACTTGGCTGTCAACTCGGAATATCGGTTCTGAAACTTTCTGTAATAGTTACAGAGTCCGAGGAAAGATTGTAATTGTTTCCTGTTTCTTGGCTGCGGGAACTTCTGAATTGCCTCCACTTTCTCTGCTGACGGGGTAATACCTCTATCG
Organism: Magicicada septendecula; assembly: GCA_034769895.1. Taxonomy (NCBI): domain Eukaryota; kingdom Metazoa; phylum Arthropoda; class Insecta; order Hemiptera; family Cicadidae; genus Magicicada; species Magicicada septendecula. Next base: position 307,979,133 of record CM068375.1, read on the forward strand.
TCTAGATTGAAACCTAAGAATTGTACTTCGCGCGCAATGAACTTGGATTTCTCCAATTTCAGAGTTATGTTGTTTTGCGCTAATTTGCTTAGTACATACTCTACTCTATAGCAGTGTTCCTCCCAGGTTTCTGATGTAATGAGTAAGTCGTCTACATAGACGGTGGTAAATTGGAGTGCTTCTTGTCCAAGAATTTGATCCATACATGCCACAAAGATGGCGACAGAATTTACAAGTCCGAAGGGCAGTCTCTTGAACTGGTAATTGCGCCCTTCGAAAATGAACGCCACGTACTGACGGCTTTGTGGATGCAACTCCACTTGCCAATAACCACATACAGTGTCCCAGGGGTACTGATAAACTTAGTGCCATGAAAACGTTTTAATATCTCCTCTATTTCACCGGGTGAGGTTCGGTCATTCACTATTGTTTTGTTCAGTTCGCGCGCATCTAAACAGAGCCGGACTTGTCCGTCTTTTTTGGGAACAGCAATAATTGGACTAGTGTAAGGAGATTGACTAATCTCAATTATGTCATTTTCAATCATTTTATTAATTTCTGTTCTCACGGCCTCTTTAAGCGAATGCGCGATTGGATATGACCTCCGGTTAAACTCCACGTTTTCTTTGAATTCCAGTTGGCACTGATAGTTTTTAACCTTACCTGGTTCGTCCGAAAACACTGCTTTGTACTTCTCATATACTCTGACTAAACGATCTGCTAGATGTACAGGTATTTTTCCGTTATTGGTTCCGCACTGGAAATCCCGTATCTCTTGTATTTTTACTGACCATAAATCCTCTCCTCCATTGTTGTATATAATTGGTTTATGAAGGGGGCTGTTCCTAATGATATTTATTTTACGAAGTTGTTGATGTATAGGGCTGGGAAGTATATTTGCGCCTCCTACCAAATTTGCGGTCCATGTTATTCCGTCTGGGAAAAGTGATACTCTCTCTAGATTAAGGTCGATAATGGCGGAATACCTTCTCAGAATATCGCAACCGACTAGTACGTCAAATGGTAATCCGGTGGCGATCAAAAATTCCATGTCCAAAGCTATATCGCGGCTAACGACACTTAAAGAAACTTGCTTCCTAATGGTATTGTTCTGCCGGCCAGTTGCGCCTACTAATACAATGTTATTTACCGGTAACATTGGTAAAGGTTTTCCACATTCGCTCTGTGTCCTTTCCAGTTCATTGGCGTTTTTTATGGAAATATTTGCACCTGTGTCAATCATTATTTTTGCGGGAATTCCTTCTACCTCCGCTGTTATATATAGTATTTCGTTATTATGATTATTATTGTTGAGGCTCTTTTCGTTCTCCTCTAAAAGTTCAGTTCGAATATCTTTCAGGTAATGGTTACTAATTATCGTGATGTTTTTACAATTGGTTGCTTGTTGCAATTCACCTTGTTTAACCCAGGAAGTATAAGCAGTAACGGGTCGTCATCGTTAATTACTGCCTCCTCCCGTTTAAAGTATTGTGGTCATCGTTTGTACTAGGATTGACCGAGGCATCGTTCCGGAAACTCTGGGTCGTTTCCTGACGCTCTGTACCCTGTTCGAGGTTTATTTCCCTGTTCTGTTGTCGGCCAAGATCCTCCAGGCTGGTACTTCTTCTTCCTTGTTCGTGTCGTGGACCGTCCCGTTCCGCACTTCTCCATCTTCTGTCCGCACCGTGGAAGCTGTTCCTCCGTGGTTGGTAGTATCTCCTCGGACCGCGATCTTCTGCTCTTATAAAATTAACCCTCGGGCGTGACACTCTATTATTATTATTATTATTATTATTATTATTGCTATAATAATTTCTATTGGGTGGGTAATGTCTATCACCATTATTACCGGGGTATGGATTTCTCTGACTGTACGGGCTATTAGGGGGCTGATAATAATTGTTCCTATTATTAGGATAAGGGTTGTTGTTCCTAATACCGTTTGCATTGCCATTAAAATTGTTATTACGCGGCGGATTATTATTGCCGTCGTAATTACTAGGCTGGTTTCGGTTTCCGGGATGGTTATTGCCGTTACTAGGGTATTGATTCGGCCTCGCCTCTGGTCGTTCATTCCTCCTCCTGCTCTGGCGGTAGTATTCTTCATTTTCATACCCTTCTAGCAATTCCGTCATTGCCTGTACCGTCTTGATCTGGCTACCTCTCCGGGCCCTGACAATGTCTTCGTCGTAGTGATATGAGATTTTATATACCAGGCACTCTTCGAGTATAGCCGGCTCGAGGTGTTTCGCCATGCACACCTTCCCTAAGAAATAGGCTGTCATGCTACTGCCTATTTGTGCCCTGTATCGTCCGTTGCATATGTTATCACGGATCAGGTTCTGGGTTGTTTCAGACCAGTATTTCGACTTAAACATTCTCCGGAACTGCTGGTAGTCGGCAATCTCGCTACGGTTAGCCATCCACCAATTATCCGTCATCTCCCTGAATGACTCATCCAAGATTTCCCTGTTATGGCTCCATTGCGTTATTTTATGTTTGGCGAAGTATTCATCTACCCTCGCCAGGAACCTCCATCTTTTTCCGCTTGTACTGCCGGAAGTTGAGCCATTCTCGGCTTTCATTTATGGGCAATCCGGTGAAATGAGTCGGTCTATTTCTTAAAACTTCCATCTCTTCTTGGCTTTGTCGCACCTGACCTGTGATATTGGTCATCGCCTCTTGCATACCATCAAACCGTTCCGCGACTTGGTTCCTTACTCTCCCGAATTCTTCTTGCGTCTCCTTCCTCTGTTCTTCCACTTTCCTGCGGCTATGTTCTTCTATATTTGTAAACTTGATGTTTACTACTTCCTTAAATTCTTGTACCTCCTTTTCGGTCTGGTCGCACTTCCCGTCAATCTCTCGGATCTGTCGATTCACCATTATGTTTTCTTCTTCCATCTTTTTATTCACCGCTTTCTTGTTAACATTGATTTCCTTATTCAGTTCTTCTCTTAACAATTCCATTCTTTCGTCAAGTTTATCCAGATTCTCCTCATTGACTTCCCTTAATTCTTCTCTTAAAATCTGGTTGTCCTCTCTCAATTCTTCCAACTTCTCCCCCATCTTCTCTTCCAAATTCTTGTTATCCTCCTTCAACTCTTCCTTCAACTGTCGGTTGTTCTTTTCATCTTCTTCCTAGTTTCATCGATTTTCTGATTGGTGTTTTCAATTTTATTAATCAATTCTTCTTTAGTCGACTTGAATTCTTCCTTGAAAGATTGGTTGTCTTCCTTCAATTCTTCTAACTTCTTCCCCATTTCTTCTTCCAACTTCTTGTTTGTTTTTCGATTTTATTTCCCAAATCTTCCTTTAAAGACTGGTTATCACTTCCCATTTTCTTACTCAAGTCTTCCTTCAATTCCCTACTATTTTCGTTCATTTTCACTTCCATCCTTTGCAGGAACATTTCCATGTATCTGTCCATTTTAATATCCTCCGTTGTTTTGGATTTCTCCATCTCCTTCTCCTGGAGATTAACCTCCCCTGTCTGTGTGGGCATCTCAGGTTGTTCCTCTGGTTGTTCAGGTTGTTTCGACAATACTGGTGGCAATGAACTTTCCACATCTACTGGCGTCGCCTCTTTATTTTCCATGTCTATCTCTACTTCTTTTTCGGCCTCCGCCGCCCGTTTCTTGGATGTTGCACGTCGTTGCATTTTTCCGTCAATTTCTCTGGCTTCGTAGCTGCTGCCGAACTCCAATTAGTGATTGGGCAGATTGTAGTGGCCTTTCAATCGCTAATTAAAGCCCCTCAGTTGTGCGCCAATTTGTAACGAAAATCTTTAATGCTGTTGTAATGTGGTTACAAATTCTTAAATCTCTTCTCGTCTTCCTTTGTTTCTTTCTTTAATTCTCACTGTTGAGCTGTCCAAATTGTAACAAAACCTGTTAATAGTGTTAAAGTTGTATAGGTGTAGTGTTACAAAAATGTTTTAAAGAATGTTGTTTGTGGAAGAAATAAAAATTGTGTTTAAAAAAAATTTTATAATTAAAAGAAATTTCTTTTCATCGATTAATTAATTAAAAACAATTAATTAATTCTGTTTCGTGAAGTTTTGAAACGTGTCTCACTTGTTTAGGAAATTTTATTAATTTTTTTGTATTTTCAATAAACTCCAACCACTTATAAGATTGTCTCCAGGTACAATCGATATTTGTTTTCTTTTCGTTTTGGAGGTTATCTTCCTTCTGATGTGGTGAAATTCTTGTAGTATATTGTTTAAATTATATTAATTGTAAATTGTTATGTTTAATAAAGAAAGAACTATTTTGATATGAAAAGTATAAATGATTTATTGGATAATTGGTTATAAGACTCTTGTCGCGTATAAAATCGACTCTCAGGGTATCGAAATGTTACAAGTTTTTTATATAAAATGCAATCAGGTTCTTTTAACAGCTAATCATAGTTAAAGTCAGAGAAATCGGGCTAATATTAAAAAAATATAACGTTACAAATAATTATTCTTAATACTAAGTACATATATTTAATTGAAAATATTGAAATAAACAAGTTTGCGAACCATGTCGCTGACAATACTAGAAGGCGGTGTTCAGTTGAGTGATGACGAGAATTGCAAATGGCTGCCGTCGAGTTGGTCAAATGTCCCTCGTAAATGTGGCGATCCAATAAAGAGATTTTCTTGCAGAATTAACGTACTGGTGTCAGCAAATCTTCCTTCTGATGTCGGTATAGTGTCTTGGGTGAAGTTTCTGTGTTGTATTTTGAATAGTGGTGTATGTATAAGTCCGTTCACTTCCTGTCGTTCAGGCACTAATTGATGGTTATAATGTCTACTGTTTTATGGTGTTTAATAATGTTATATGACTGTAGTTTAGTGCTGTACAATGTTATTTAGTCTCTTGGAAGGGTTTATGTCACTTTGTCAATGTTACGAAATGTTTTTAGTCGCCACTCGCGATTTTCAAAATTGTGTCATACACTGACTCGCCATTGCGGTTCTAGAAATAGGTTAACTCGATTTAAAATACTCTTGTCAAGTACACCGTACAACGTTCAATAATCAACTCTCTACTTCCTTCACTTTCGACTAAAATCTTAGCCAATGCAGTATAATTCCTTACATTGTTCGAATTTTACTTTGCATCCTGTGCATGTTTGAAAATTACATTATATGACTGTTTAAACTTTGGTTATTATTCAAATTTATTTGCTAGTTGTTACTTAATTTTATCCTTCAGTTCATTCGGCGTATTTTGATATCGAATAATGCCGTTTTATTATGTTTTTTATCTAAAATTGGTAATTTTACCTTCATTTTGTATCTGGTAAATTTCTCAAAATTAACTTCCTGTCATTATGCAAATTCTGCCATTTTTAAGTTATATTTATGATTATTAATCTCATATTGTAATAAAAGGTTTATATTCCCTTAGTTTCTTGCAATCATTTGAATTGGTCAAGTTTTAAAATATTATGTTGGAATATATGACTCCCCTCTCCAAATTTTTGAGTTCTGTCATTTCCATTTTTATTTATAATCCTGGCTATAATTTTACAAAATCTTTCTAAGTTGTATTTGTAATTATATGGCTTCAATTCTGGTTTATGTTATCTAAATCCCTTTAGTTTAAATGTATTTAAGTGCTTAATTTCTCTGTTCTGATGAAGTTTAGTTTTCATCATTTTGCCTAGATTTTTTAACAAGTTTTTTCATACAAATTTTTACATAAACAATACATATTGTGTTATACCCTCTCTGACTTTTTAACATGGTAATATGAACTAAACATTTTTTCAATTAAACATAACAATAATTAGTATTGGTTTCAATACAATAAACAAATAAGAAATATTTTCAAATAATGGTTGTCTTCAACTATTTAGACATTTTTTACCATCAAAACTTAATATTAAAACAGAAATATTATTCACAAAGACTGTTTTTTCCCATCTAACATCTTATTCAATTATTACTATCAATACCAGTAATAAATATATTTACAGTTAGGATGTTAGTGGTTCCAAACTTATTAAAAGGATCTTACTACTAATACATTTTTAAAATCCCTATTCTATATTCACAAAACCTTATTTCTATACTCTTGTTTGCTATTCCTTATATTAAATTGAATGATGCAGTTTTTAAACTGTTTTTTAAATATGATTTAGGGTAATTGTACCCTGTCACTTTATGTTCAAATCTGTTTTTATTAATTCTTTAAAGAAATGTCATTTCCAACAGATTGACATCTTGGTATTATTACATGTATCACATTCACCTGGTACAAATTATAAGTCACTCAAAGTTGTATATTTCATTATATACACAGTTGGTGGATGCCAAGGACGAAACATAAGGTTTATGCTTTACAATACACAAACTAGCACTGTTTCACTTTACACTTTTTGATGCTATTTCTAAATGCTTGTTTAGTCTTATTAACATCAATAAATTGGTTTGTGGGTTACAATGAAGATTTGTTCTTTGGGTATTATATTATTGTTTCACCTTGGTCCACTGGCAACTCTTACTCTATACACTTTTTTTTCTTAATTTTATTGTACATGTGGTTACTGTTCAAGAATATTTCGTTATACTTTTTATTATTTGTGCTTTTTATCTAGATTGGGATATGGGGATATGGGTGTTTTTTATAAGAGCATTCCTTCTTCTTCTGGACGCTGTCTTCTTCTTCTTCTTCTTCTTTCTTCAATGATGTCTTCTTTTCTTCTGGCTTCTTGGAATGGTATGTTCTCCATCTTCTTCTGGATGCCATCGGGTTTCTTGGGGTTACTTCATCTTCTTCTGGTTTCTTGAAATACATCACCTTTTATGGTGGATCTTGCCTTATTCAGGGTTTCTTTTCCGTTTATTTATCCTCGTTGTGGGTTTAGTCATTTTCTGTGTTGCTTCTTTATATACTCCTTACCTTCCTGGGTTATATTTAAAAAAAAAACCTTGGGTTATTAGACTGGTTTTGGATTATTCATCACTAGTAACATTGTTTTTATTTGAACTTATATTTTTAATATCCATGATTGTTCTGCACAGTTGCTCTGAATTAATTCTTTATATTATTTTGATGCTTTCTTCGGATTTAATGTTATAATCTTATATTATTCTAATGATCAATGCCACTCATTATTATGTGTTTATCTGTCACGCTACAGATTCATTAAACAAGTTATAGCTTATATGATAGCTGAAAAAGACATACATAGGTACATAAATCATGATATACAATAAATTCAAATAATAATTAATTAATGCGTTCATTAATTCCAGATAGTTTCGCTTACTTGTTCATTATTTATAACTTTAAATTTATTCTTTTATCAAATTTATTTAAAACTCCCAGGGTGGGGATTCTTTGAAAAAGTCAGGACAGTAGTAGTTACTAAATTAATAGATTAATAATTGTTACTTGTAGTAAGAATATCCACTCATGGTCCAACGGTGATCGGCCTCCTTGTTGTGGTGAAGTCTGATGAACACATCTTGTTGAATAAAGTTGAATTCACTGTCACCCGTACACACACGTGAACTCGCGTCGTTTCTAGAGTAGTGTGGATGTGATGTTGCTTTCAATGTCAGTTTGTATAGATCAGTTCGCTTTATAATGTGTGATCATTCTAAAATAAGTGGTGTATGTTCACGCTCGCAAAGTTAATGTCGATGTCCGTTCATCACAGAAATTCACTTGACTTTGTGTTGATGTCTATGCCTTTATACTACTTGGTTGATTAGTTTGTTGAAGTATTTAAATGTTCTGTTACATTTAGTGTAATTCATTAACACTGGCTAAATGTAATTCTTTCTAAGTTGTACAGTACACTAATAATGTTTCGTGTATGTGCCGAGATTACATGTAGTTCGCTTGAGTCGCTCGAATTGTTCACTCGGAAATTCCTAATAATTTTACGTAATGCTTAACTAAGTTCGTTAATTCGCAGATTTTATACTGTTGTGTTCGAGTAATACTTCCGGTTGCACTTTAAATCTTACAGTTTGAACTTACTAAGTCCGAATATTATAACACTGAGTTTTCACTAAGACTAATAAATTTTACAAGACTGAGCACAGTAATACTGAGCAAAATATATGTTCAAAAAATGTAATAAGACTGAGAGTCCTTCATAGCACTGAGAAAATTTAAAAAACTGAGCAAACTTAAAATACGACTGAGAGAATTAAAATTATGACCGAGAGAATTAAAAATATGACTGAGACCCCTCCGTGTTAGACAGTCAGTTGTTATCAACTCGTCCCTACCCAAATTTTGTCTTGAGCCTGTCCACGCCTTTTCTTACTTACGATAGGTCAGCTCGATATTTTCTTAGAATATTTTATCCCAATTCTTCAGGGTTTTTTGGTTTCTGTTCAATGATTCGCTTTGACTCCTGGTTACCATTGAAACTCTCCTCTCCACCGGTGTCTTCGCAAGACGCTGTACCCTGATAGGTTGTTAGACATCCCCCAGATTTCTTCGTTCAGACATTGATCTCTTTCGCGGAATTTCTGGTCGTTGCGCGCCTGTCAATCACCCTTTTGTTTGGGACTTACGTAATGTTGTTCTAACTTTCCCCATCTGTTTCCTTGGCCATCTTGAGGTATTGTTCTATCTTACACCCCTTTTTTGTAGCTATTAATAATTTCTGACATGCGTTGGTTGGTGAAGCCACCCCGACTTTCTAATCGTAAATTGTGTCCGTCAAGTAAACGTCACCTCCCGCTGTGCAACATCCTCGAGTCTTTTCAATTAGTTATTTCTTTCATTGTCTCTGTAAAGTGCAGCACCCTCAACTCTTTTGTGACATCCTGTTGTTTTTGCAGTACCATCGTATTCTGACGTAACCCGAGCGGACGTTCGCCTTAGTTATCCGTAAACGTTTGAGTGACCTAGCATGGCATTGTGTAGTTTGTTGTGGGGTAATAATTTTTAGCCAAGCTTTTCCTGTCATCTTGAACTTTCATATCTATTGTTGCGTGGAGTCTAACATCTTTCTATTGTCTGCTAGCGACGTTGGTTTGACATCTTCACATTATAACGTAAAAATTGAATGCTACCCAATTTTACGCTGGTTTTATATAGAAAACATGATTATTAAATGTATATTAGAATAAGAAATGCAAGTAATGTGACTTGATGTACTGTTATAAACCAGCTTGGCGGTGTTTTTTCAAAAGCACACACCCTTGGCAAGGCGACAGTCTGGCGGTGCGAAAGTTATTCAGCAAGTCACGTACAGGGTGTAAAATCATAAAATGTATTGTATTAAAAAAGCAATAAAGTTAAGTGAAGTCGAGGGAAAATTGAGTGCTCGGACAATACCGTACCGTTAGAATTTAGACAGAGAGGGTGTGAGAGAGAACTCGAAGTAGCCTCATGTCACTTTCGCGGTAAAAGTTTGTTACGCGCTGTTTTTTGACGAATGGGAGAAAGCGTCACTTTTAAGCGGGCGAAATTAGCTAGTTGGGTTGGAGGAAATCAAATATCGCGTTACTTGAAACCAATGGGAACGCGATTTGTAAATATTGAGTATGGGTAACGTTTGAGGGAGTATAAAAAATGTAGTTGGGAATTTTGTACGGCGAACACTACAACTATCAGACTCGTTATCGCGCATTACGATTTCATAACTAAAGTCGACGGAGAGTATAACAACTATTCAAACTCGTCACCACGTATTAAGAATTTATAACTAAAACTTGCAATAAGTAATAAGTACAGTATTCGTGCCGTGCGTTTTAAATAATATTAAACCCGGTATTACAGTAAACGAAGTATACCAAATCAAAGTAATTGTTAGACTAATAACTTGGTGATAATTACCGAACTTCATAGTATCGATAATCCAACGCGTGCATTTGGAAATTACAGAACGTGGGAGTGTATTCGGGATGAATTATTGATATTGCGAGCACTCAGTTTAATCACATAGTTACTAAGGTGTCAAAATTAATTAGTATACACTAGTTACATACTGAATCAGTGAGTAGGTATGAACAGTGGTAATTAAAGTGAAACCGAAGTAATCAAGTGTTAGTGTCATCGAGTGTCAACAACAGGATCATCCGAATCGCCGACAACGCAATCTCCAAGATCGCAGACTCCGAGGGAAGGATTCACCAACCAAAAGGAATTCAACTTAACAAGTAAACCAAAATGAACATTAAACTCAGATTAATTCATGCCTTTTTTTAACTCTATTACTATTGGCAATTCAATTGGTCTATGAACCTACTTTCAATGATAATTGATGAGAAGTATAAATTCAATAATTGTTAATCACGAAGATTGTATGCAACTTGTAATATGTTAATGAAGATGTTCATTAAAATTAGCAGTCATTCAAGTTAGCTGTGTTAATAATCATTTCTTGGATACCCTGAGATAATTTTAAGAGTCGCCATCAAGCAGAGTTAAGAGTTCAGTATTAGTAAATTACACATATCCTTCCTAGCTCTTAAACTGCGAGGGTGGTGTGTGGCGCCAATAACCGTGGAGCTTATAAAGACCAAATCCTACACTAGGTAGTATTTGGAGCCTATTGCAAGGTTTAATTTGTAAGCTAAACAGACAATTGATTGCGAATAGAGTATAAGAAAAGTAGAATAAGAATCGTAGAGAATAAGAATAATTTTGTACGATCACACGAAGCAAAAGTAGGCAAACGAAATACATACAGAACAACACAAACAAAATAAACAAGAAAATGAATACAGAAACAGGGACAACTCAGAGTTACGAAGGGGAGTCAGATATTAACAACCAATTAGGGGATCAACATACACTCGTCCAACTAACAGTGGAGGATCAAGAGTCAAGGACGCGGGGACAGGACCGCGAAGATGTAGAAACACCACAAATAACACCAGAGACACAACACGAGGGTAGACCGGGATTAGCACAAAAAACAACAACAGAAACGCCTAAAGAACCGAATATGTATGCATTACTACAACAATTATCACAACAGATGTCACAACAAATGACACAGCAAACAGAACAGATGTCACAACAAATGACACAGCAAGCAGAATTATTACAAAAACAAATACATGAACAGAAGTTAGAACAATTACAACAGACAAAACAATTACAAGAGCAACAGACGAAACAGATAAAACAATTATCACAACAGATTACACAACAAAACCAGGTCATAGAGACGAAATAGCCACACAACTCAGTGAATTCAAAAAGGAAAGTAATGAAATTTTGCAACAATTTAAAGTAGACACCAAAACTATGATAGATGAAGAGATTAGTACTATTAAGAATAAAATTAATGATAAGTTTAGTGATAATGAAAATTTATTGAAGGAAATAGACGATAAGCATAGTAGTGACATTAAAATTATAAACAAAAAAGTAATGGCGATCAATAAACGTTGTGACGAAAGTATTGTTGGTCACAAAATAGGGGCAGATAAATTAAAAGAATTAGAGAGCAAAATGGATAACCATTCGGGCGAAACGAACCTCAAGCTGCAGCAATACAAAGCGACGTGCGGACGAAGATGGCATTGATAAACGCGTCACCTGTCACCCGAAGCGTTGTCAACGAGCAGATTAAGGAAGTCGAGTTTAATGGATGCAGCGATTTCCCGATGGAATTCATCAAGGAACTAACTGAGATGTACCACGAACACTATCACGACATCAACAACATCGCATGGATATCGAGACACCTGGAAGGAGAGGCTGCAATTTGGTGGCGGTTAGTCACAGACAGTATTAATAATTTTGCGGGGTTTACAGAAGCTTTTAGTAATAAGTACTGGAATGACGTGATCCAGGAACGGGTGCGAGACCAGTTGGAATTCGGACTGTACCACTCAGAAACCGGGATGTCTACAATCCAATACTTAGAGAGAAAATTGTTGGAGAATAGGCACTTGATTCCGCCTATCTCAGATAGACATTTAATCAGGAAATTGGCAAGACATTACCCGCATGAGATTGAGGTAGCTATTATCACTCGCGGGGTTAATACGATCACGGAGTTTGAACAAGTGTTGCTCGAGTTTAACCACTTACGAAACGGCAGTAGGTCGATGAACCAGAGACCCGCTGACGGTCGGTTTGAGAGAAATTATAGTAAACACAACGGAGAAGAGAGAGGGAAAGTGAGCGAGCGAGACGGTTTTACCAAGGAGAGAACGCAGTATAATAGACCGACTAAATGGAAGAACCAATTTAAGAGCGAAACTAACAGTGTCCCATCAACAAGTAATGCAGGTAGCAAGGTTGAACCAACGAAGCCAAAAAACTAGAGAAAGCCTGTAAATATGTCATAGATTTAAGTAATAAAATTAAATATGTAAATACAACTATCTTAGACATTAGGGATGATTTGATAAGTAATGATAATAAATCTGTTAGATTAAGAAGCAATAAATGTCCGGAACTTCAAATAATGTTGAACGGCGTACCGATTAGCGCATTGGTGGATACAGGTAGCCAAATAAATGCGATTTCGGAACGTTGGTGAGCAGTAATAAAAAGGATCTGGGAAAAATAGAGATGTTAAAACTGTCTAACACTATAATTAATGGGGCCACAGGCGGTAAATCTAAAAGAATTACACGGCAGGTATTGCTAAATGTACAGATTAAAGATTTACATTTTGAAAGTGTTTTTGTAGTCGTGCCGGACCTGGTGAGAGAATGTATTTTGGGTGTTGACATGTTGGTGGAGAGTGGGTGCGTGATAGACCTTAATAATAAACAACTAATGATTAAGGGAAATCCTACCCATGAAGAGACGACCATAGCAGAAATGTTATGGATGGAGCTGGCAGTAGAAGAAGAAGGCATCGAAGAAGTTATCAACCAAAAAATCCAGGAAATTACCGAGTTAACCAACTGCGAAAAAGAAGATATTAGCAAATAATAAAACCGTGTTTCGTGAGACACCAGGGCGAATTACTACGTATTGCCACAAATTTGAAGTGACCAACAAAACACCATATTGTCAGAAAGTTTGGCCGATTCCAATGAGATATCAAGATGCGGTGAGAACTGAAATTCGGAGAATGGAGGAGCACGGGGTGATTGAAAGGGCACAAAGTTCCTACATAAACCCGATGGTAACTGTGATAAAAAAAGATCAGTCAGTAAGGTTATGTTTGGACGCTCGGAAGATTAATTCAGTCACTATGCCAGATTATGAAGGTGCAATCCCAATAAATGAAGTGCTGACCAAGTGTGGAAATATCACAGTAATGTCTACTATTGATCTACGAAGCGCATTTTGGCAGATTCCATTACACCCGGATTGTAGGGATTACACCGGATTTTTATATGAGGGCAAGTGTTACCGATATACAGTAACTCCATTCGGCCTAAAGACCAGTTTAGCCAGTTTGACACGCGGATTGGACCAAGTATTATCAGACGAGGTGAAAAGTTTCACTATCCTATACGTGGACGATTGCTTATGTATTTCAGCCAGTGTGGAAGAGCATTTGAGACACCTACAAATATTATTCCGAGATTTGAAGCAGGCAAACATTACAGTAAACTTTAAGAAGTCCCAGTTTTTTCGCAAAGAAATCAATTATATAGGGTACTGTCTGACTACACAGGGGATAACAGCTGATCCAGATAAAGTGAAAGCTATACAAGAATTCCCTAGGCCTAAAAACCAAAAACAACTTAAGGGATTCCTGGGGTTAACTAACTTTTATAGCCGATTTACGAACAGATATGCCGAAGCTACACAACCGCTACTGGATTTGCTAAAGAAAAATTAAAAATTCAAGTGGACTCAGGAAATAGACCGACAGTTTCAAAGGGTTAAGGAGTTGTTTATTGACACAGTAATGCTCAAACACCCTGACCAAAGTAAGCGTTTCTACTTGCAGACGGACGTCAGTAAATATGCCATCGGAGGACAACTTTATCAGCTGGATGAAAACAATGAAATCGGCGTGGTCGCGTTCACCAGTCGCGTGCTGCGAGGCGCGGAGCTGAACTATTTAACCACGGAATTAGAGTTGTTGAGTGTTGTCCATTGTCTGCAAAAGTTTCGCACATATGTATTTGGGAGACCATTAACTATCATTACTGATAATAAGGCTTTAATATTTATCAAGAAGTGCCACCTGAACAATTCACGAATTACCAGGTGGATTCTGGCAATTCAAGATTATGATTTCGATATAGTCCATTGCAAGGGGCGAGTAACGTTGTCGCTGACGTCCTTAGTATATATCCTGAGGACATGGACGCTGAGAAAGCAATGGATCATACCGAAGAATTCAAAATCAACAGTATCACTATCCGCATTAATAAGGAGGCAAAGAATAAATTAAAAACTATCACATTTCATCAACTAGCAGATAAGAAATTGAAGTCAATTATAGAAATTGTGCAAACCAACCCAAATCACCAGCCGAATGACAAATACGCTTCGTACAAAAACAAGCTTTACAGGAAGGACAGAGGGGCGTGGAAACTTATGTTGACCGCAGAGCTGAGCCGAACGTTGATCTACGAACTACACAACGCATATAGTCACATAGGGAACCGACGTACTTACCAGTTGTTCAAAGAGTATTTCACGGGAGACTCCATTAACAAGATTACACAACATATTATAAAAACCTGTCAGACCTGTCAGAAGAGTAAGGACTATTATCAACGGATGCTGGGAGAGACCCAACCCGTCATTCCTAAGTCGAAGGGAGAGTTAGTTAGCATCGACTATTATGGTCCGTTACTAACCTCAACCGGCGGTGTCAAATACATACTAATTATGGTGGATAATTTCACAAAATTCGTGAAACTATACCAGTTAAAAAAGGCTACCACCACAGTCACCATAAATAAAATAAAACTGTACTGCGAAGAAATCGGAAAACCAGTCGCTATATAGTCCGATAATGGAACGCAGTTTACCAGTCAGAAATGGATAACTACCTTACAGGAACTACACATTAAACCGAAATTTACCGCCGTACGAAATCCTTGCACCAAACTGACAGAGCGAATCAATCGACAGTTAGGAAACATGTTTCCGGCGCTAACGTCAGAAAGACACTCTAAGTGGGCTAGATATTTAGGTCTAATTGAAGCGTGTATCAATCAGACGTATCACGAGACTATTGAAACAACGCCGTACGAAGCTCAATGGGGAAGGAGACCAGAGCGAGATTGGGCCCAGTACGTAGATAGTTAAATGATACCAGCAAATCAGCCAATTGACTACAAGAATATTTATTTAAGAATTAAGGAGAAGGGTAGAAAACGGACAGAACAGATCAATTTAGCCAATAAAATTATGAAATTTCAAGAAGGTGACAAAGTGTTGTTACGAGCATACCCAACGTCAGACTTAAATAAAAGGGTAATTGGAAAATTTTGCAAAATTTTCGAAGGTCCGTATAAGATCTGTAAGGAAGTTGGAATAGCGACGTACCAACTCGAAGACATTCAACAGCCCGGAAAGATTCGAGGAAAGTTCAATATCAGACAACTCAAACCATATTACGAAGTTTAACATACACTACACAGACACGAAAGGTTTTAAACAACAAAATAATAAATAAACAGATTGTAAGAACACCACTTTTACAGATGTATGTGTAATAATTTATAAGTAAAATTGTAATAAGATTAAATTGACAAAATGTCGAGAGGATAAATAATTAAACATTGTATTGTATATGTAAAATAAGCTTTTAAATAGATTATGGGTACAAGAAGTTATGTAATGGCTAAGGGAAAGTAGTTGTTTGTAACTAGGGCGTGAATAACGGGACGCGGGAACCGATGCGGTCTGTAGTTTGACAAGCAGGTAGCAAAAACCAGTTTAGGGTTCTGTTTGTAAACAAACTGTGGCCTAATGCCGATGTCAACCAACAGCTGATAGAGGTAAAGGGTGGAGAATGGAGTAATGAAAAAAAAAATACTAGATGTACTGTAGTATAAGCGATTAAAATTCATTTGTAGGTATATAATTAATGTAATAGGTGTAAGAACTTTGAAAAAAAAAATTGTAAAGGGGTTAAATAAATGAAATAAAATCCATTTGAAGGACGCAGCAATAGAATCGACATCAATTTTATAGCAAAAATCTTATACGATTCTCTTGGGGAACGATATAACGTAAAAATTGAATGCTGCCCAATTTTACGCTGGTTTTATATAGAAAACATGATTATTAAATGTATATTAGAATAAGAAATGCAAGTAATGTGACTTGATGTACTGTTATAAACCAGCTTGGCGGTTTTTTCAAAAGCACACACCCTTGGCAAGGCGACAGTCTGGCGGTGCGAAAGTTATTCAGCAAGTCACGTACAGGGTGTAAAATCATAAAATGTATTGTATTAAAAAAAGCAATAAAGTTAAGTGAAGTCGAGGGAAAATTGAGTGCTCGGACAATACCGTACCGTTAGAATTTAGACAGAGAGGGTGTGAGAGAGAACTCGAAGTAGCCTCATGTCACTTTCGCGGTAAAAGTTTGTTACGCGCTGTTTTTTGACGAATGGGAGAAAGCGTCACTTTTAAGCGGGCGAAATTAGCTAGTTGGGTTGGAGGAAATCAAATATCGCGTTACTTGAAACCAATGGGAACGCGATTTGTAAATATTGAGTATGGGTAACGTTTGAGGGAGTATAAAAAATGTAGTTGGGAATTTTGTACGGCGAACACTACAACTATCAGACTCGTTATCGCGCATTACGATTTCATAACTAAAGTCGACGGAGAGTATAACAACTATTCAAACTCGTCACCACATATTAAGAATTTATAACTAAAACTTGCAGTAAGTAATAAGTACAGTATTCGTGCCGTGCGTTTTAAATAATATTAAACCCGGTATTACAGTAAACGAAGTATACCAAATCAAAGTAATTGTTAGACTAATAACTTGGTGATAATTACCGAACTTCATAGTATCGATAATCCAACGCGTGCATTCGGAAATTACAGAACGTGGGAGTGTATTCGGGATGAATTATTGATATTGCGAGCACTCAGTTTAATCACATAGTTACTAAGGTGTCAAAATTAATTAGTATACACTAGTTACATACTGAATCAGTGAGTAGGTATGAACAGTGGTAATTAAAGTGAAACCGAAGTAATCAAGTGTTAGTGTCATCGAGTGTCAACAACAGGATCATCCGAATCGCCTACAACGCAATCTCCAAGATCGCAGACTCCGAGGGAAGGATTCACCAACCAAAAGGAATTCAACTTAACAAGTAAACCAAATTGAACATTAAACTCAGATTAATTCATGTCTTTTTGTAACTCTATTACTATTGGCAATTCAATTGGTCTATGAACCTACTTTCAATGATAATTGATGAGAAGTATAAATTCAATAATTGTTAATCACGAAGATTGTATGCAACTTGTAATATGTTAATGAAGATGTTCATTAAAATTAGCAGTCATTCAAGTTAACTGTGTCAATAATCATTTCTTGGATACCTTGAGATAATTTTAAGAGTCGCCATCAAGCAGAGTTAAGAGTTCAGTATTAGTAAATTACACATATCCTTCCTAGCTCTTAAACTGCGAGGGTGGTAACATTAAGCCTTATTTATTGCTTTAACTTGAAGTCGTTGACACAACTGCGTGTGAACAAAATCGGTCGAGAAGAAAATTTGAAATTTCCAAATTTTTTGCTCGCTATAGCAAAACCAATGCCCTACAACTTTTCTTGCAATCAGTACCATAGAATCAGTTGCGTAGTGTAATAAAGGCCTAAGAGTTCTGTGGGTATGGCAACGGCTACTAAGCTAGAAGTTCCGGGTTCAAATAAAGGCGCGTTTTTCAGCCGCCAAGTCGACTCAGCCTGTGGGGTCCCGAGATAACACGCTGGGACGCTGGGATAATAATGGTCGGCTGAAGCATAATGCTGGCCACAGTACCTACCTTGTGTGCGGAACGGTTCACATAAAATCATAGATGTGGTATATATATTAGACACTAGATGTTTTCGTCGACTAGGCGGCGATCGCAATAAAACACTCGTATCACTGTTGACACATTGTTTATTACCGATATCACAATTTTTCACAAATGAAAATCTAACACACAAAATACAACTTTGATTCACAACTGTGATATCGATTGTCAACACAACCGTAATTTGTGCAATCAAAAAGATAACACACAGATATAATATTGATCCACAAATGTGGTATCAAACATACGCCACTAATTATGTAACTTGATTCACTAACTCTCAGAATTGAGACTGACTGACACTCTCTCTTACAGTGCTATATACGAGGATTGTTCAATAGAAACACGTTTAAGGCTTTAAAGCATTTTTTATTCATCGATTTTAAGAGAAGTCTCCATTAACATTAAGGCATGAATTCCACTGGTGCATTAATCTGTAGATTCCTTACTGGTAAAATTCTTGCGGCTGTTTGCGGAACCATTCGCTAACAGCAAACTCTACCTCAGCGTCCGATTTCAACCGCGCGCCGTCCTTTTAGTGATTTCTTTAATGGGCCAAAAACATGATAATCGCACGGCAACAAGTCGGGACTGTAAGGTGGATTTTGGAAGACTTCCCCCTTCATACGACCAAACAGATCTTGAATCGTCTGGGCTGCATGGGGTCGAGCATTATCATGCAGAAGAATGACACCATTTGTGAGTTTCCCGGGACGTTTATTCTTGATGCTGACCCGTAAGGGTTTTAAGCTGTCTGCATATCGCTCAACGTTGATGTTGACACCAGGCTCGTTTAAAATCTAAGATCAGGACACTCTGATAATGAAAAAATACGGTCACCATTACTTTTCCTGCCGAAGGTTGGGACCGACATTTTTTCGCCTTTGGAGATTGTGCATGCTTCCACTCCATACTCTGACGTTTGGATTCTGGTTCGTAGTGATAACACCAAGATTCATCACCGGCAACAATTTGGTGTAGAAAGGAATTACCTTGTTGTTGATAGCGCATCAAATGCTGTAATGATAAGGCCGAACGCAAATTTTTTTGCTCATCAGTAAGCAGTCGTGGAATCCACTGAGCAGCAACTTTGTGATAGCCAAGACTATGAATGATGGAATGAACAATTCCCACGCTGATCCTCAACATTTGAGAAAGTTCTCTAACTTTAATGCGCCTATTTGCGTGTAAAGCAGTTTCCAGCTGTCTCACATTTTCATCTAATGCTGCAACACGTGCAAGTCCGGGACGGGCCAAATCTTTAGTGGATTCTCTTCCTTGTCGAATTTATTGCACCATTCAACCATTTCCGTATGAGAATAACTATAGTCACCATATAGAGCTTTCATTCTCGTATAAATTTTCATTGGCTGACGCCCCTCAGCGGCCAAAACTGAATAACGGCACGCAGATTATCTTTGGACGGATTTTCTATCATAAATGCCAGTTCTCAACCCAGTCACAACGCTTAGAAAAGAGCAACTGTAAATATTTTTGACAGACGCGTCACTAGTACGTAAACAGACAATATATACAAATGAATTCCGTTGCCATGGTAACGAAGTCACGGGTGCGCAGATCAAACGTGTTTCTATTGAACAATCCTCGTATAATTGTTAATAACGTCATTAACCAGCTTGCGTGATTTACTACTGCAGCCCAAAAAATTCTAGTCGCTACAACTAGAATATAGTAGAACACACTACGTATATCTAGAAAATGTATTGTACATTGGTATAGAACATTCTAGTGTATTCTATAAATAGTGCCTCTATGAATAGTGCCTGTACATAAGTTACACATCAATTGCGGATAATGTGAGTAACACAACCTGCGTATTCTAATGACAAATAGTTTTAATAATACCAATCGCAATATTTCTCAATATATTATGCAATAATATTACTTTGAACGTAGGTTGAACCTAGAGAACCCCCAGTTCTCTAGTATACAGAAATGTTACATAAGCAACACTGTCGCGACCCAATCTGAAGGCTGCTGATTCCACCATTGTGTGGGCGACAAAATTTAAGTGTGTATTTCATATTGATATTATTATATTAAATTATCAATTACATAATTGCAATCGTGTGCTGCATTTAATTGTATGAATAGAAATGGCTGCAAGGATGAGAAAGGAAGACAAATTACTTTTATAGTTAGATTCCTACTGAATTATTAGACGAAAATTAAAGTATTTTGCTAATAGTAAGTAATATAAGCTCTTTGCTTTATACAGTAAGTACTGGATTTAAGCGCATTTTGTGGCTAGAAATGATGTATAGTTACAAAAGCGGGAATTTACAAAACCCATCTATGTAATCTTTTTTGGTCTAAAAATGGAAACTCTCGTGCGTGTTTTTAAATTATGAATATTTATACATTTGGAAAATAAATATAAAAATAATAGCACGCGCGGCGTGCGTCTGTGTTTGTACACATTATTGCTCACATTATTCTTGTTATTTCAATTATTAATAAATAATATTATATGTTTTTATAAACAATGTAACGTCACGAGACGTTCCATAAATAATAACAACTAAAGAATATAAAATAAATAAAAGAAATCAAAATAATTAACGTAATTGAAGGCCAAACAGGTTTAATACATCAAACTAGCAACTTGTGTTAAAGTATAGATTATTGACAAAGCCAGTAAAAAGGACTTAAACTTTGACCATAACGACACCCCAAAGATTGTAGAAGTGAAGTGTAAAGATAAAACCAGAAGTATAAGTTATATCAGAAGTTAGCTGAACCATAGTGTATGACTGTCAAAACAGACAGTGTAAATGGGTCATAATTAAAATATTTAATGTTTAAAACCCTAAATTATAGGCAAATAAGATATAAAGAAATGAGTTTATACTAAATTCAATTTGCTCAGCTGATAGTAATAACAATTCAATAAGAATTATTGCAAAAATAAAGGTATTATTAACCAAATCAATATGACCAGCCCAGATGAGTGAAAAATGATGCTAACATATAATGCTCTTAAAATACTGTATATTCTGAATTTGGAGGTGGTCATGATAATGAACCAAAGCCTAAGCTAGAATTGAACACCAAGAACAACCTGTTTCATAAGATAATAATGTCACAAATTAATAATTAGTAATGTAAAAATTGTTAGGCCTAATCCAAGGTCATTGTTTATTCACCATTATTCCATTATTCATATATTATATTATTTTAAAGATATTAATTTTGTTATGTATAATTACTCACATTATGTATCCATGTTTTAATAAGGTGTAAGATACCTAATTATTAAAAATAGGTGGACAATGATTGTAGTAAATCATCACAAGGTAAGATTATAAACTTTTTGTATTTTTCTAAAGTTAGCCTATTCGAATCAAGGCTTAACTGGTACCAAATTAATCAGTTGATCGCAAGCAATTCAATAATAATAGTCAAATTTACATTGTAAGTAGTCCTGTAAAGTTATCTGAAAGAAACCAGAATCAAACAGGGAATTTCTAAAAATTAATTCAAGAGGAAGAAGAAGAAAAACAGACGCTATAGAATGTTTGCCGGAAATTGAATTTGTTCTATGAGGTTTGATAAGAAATGTTCTAGTACATTCTCGAACAAATTTTTCATTAAAACAACGGAAGTGCGTAAGGAATTAATAGAAATATGACGTAATAAGCGTCAGGTAAAACAATGCATTTGGCTGGACTATAAATACGGCACGCCTCCAAGCCAGGTTATCAGGTAGGCGTGTCCTCACGGATGAAGCCGGGGCTCACGCCCGACTATCAGCGTATCCCCGAAGAGGTGTCTCAGCTCGCTTGCGAGAGGAATCGCCACCGGAGACGCTGGCAGAGGACTCGTGACCCGGCTGACAAGGCTGCGTTCAACAGAGCGTCCAGCAAGTTGCGTCGCGACATGCTGGCGTTCCGTAGACGCAACTGGGAGCTAGCTGTTACACAGATGGATGGCCCTGCCGAGGACCGTAATGTCTGGCGGATTCCCAGTGCCCTAACGGGAAAGCGTAAACGCGCGCCTCTCCCCGCTTTGGTCGGTCCCGGCGGTCAACCCCTTAGGCGCCCCCTCGAAAAGGCAGAGTTCTTGGCTGACAGTTTAAAGCGACAGTTCACTCCCAACCCATCCAAGAACCCGGCTTTCACTGAGCAAATCTGCCGCGAGGTAGAGCGCTTTCTATCGGCTGGTATCACAGTCCAACCGGAGCCCATCTCCCCGGAGGAGGTCTCTGAGAGGATTGTTCAGCTCAAGCCCCGGAAGGCGCCTGGCCCGGACGGAGTCATGAATTCCGCCCTCCATCGCCTTCCGGAGCGAGGAACCCAGTTCCTCTCTGACCTGTTCAATTCATGCCTCAGACTGGCCTACTTTCCGGTGAAATGGTAAACGGCAACAGTAATAGTGATACCCAAGCCGGGAAAGAATTCTTCTCGCCTGGAAAACCTCAGACCCATCAGCCTCTTGTCCGCGACGTCCAAGGTTTTCGAGCGACTGATCCAGCGTAGGATCCGCGACCATCTAGAAAGAATAGACGTGCTGATCCCCGAACAGTTCGGCTTTCGTGAGCTGCACTCCTCGACTCATCAGCTGATGAGACTCGTGGAATGCATTACCGAGGCTGGCTGCCAGGGCAAACAGACGACTGCGATCTTCCTAGACGTAGAGAAAGCCTTTGACCGCGTGTGGCACGAGGGTGTCCTTTACAAACTCACGGAAGTCCTTCTTCCAGATTGCTACGTTCATTTGATCGGCAACTTTCTGCGAGACCGTAGCTTCCGAGAGAGAATAGACCACGCTTTCTCTTCGGAGAGGCGTATTACCGCTGGCGTCCCTCAGGAAAGCGTCCTTGGGCCTCTCCTGTTCTCGCTGTTTGTCAATGACACGCCCCGAGTTCCTGGAGTTAAATTGTCGCTGTTCGCGGACGACACTGCGGTTTTTGCTTCAGAGCCGAACGCAAGTTATTCGGCAATTAAGCTCCAGCGTCAATTCGACGCGTATGTCGGGTGGACCGATGACTGGAGAGTTGCTGTTAACACTTCCAAGAGCGCCGCAGTAATATTCTCGCGCAAACGCAAGCGCCCTCGGCCGCTTAAAGTAGGCCTCGTCGAGGTGCCCTGGACCAACAGCGTCAAGTACCTCGGGCTCCACGTGGACTCCCGACTCACCTGGCGAACCCATACACAGTATATCCGACAACGCGCTTCGGCGCAACTCAGTAGACTCTGGCCCGTGCTATCTAATACGGCAATGACCCCCCGGCTAGGTAAGCTCATAGTCAACTCTTACGTGTTGCCCGTGATTACCTACGCCTGTCCTGTTTGGGGATACCTGGCTCATGGTCATAGAACAACGCTCCAGCGCGTACTCGACCGGGGACTGAAGCTTGCGTGTAAAGTCCCCCGGAGGTACTCTTCTCGACTTTTGAGGACTCGGTGTCCGCTCTCTTGATGACACCGTGAGACGCCTGGCGCGTAGATTCTATGTTCGTTCCGACAGAGTGACCCACAGTTCCCTCATTGCCGGACTTGGTAAATACACCCCGCGACCAGGTGAGTCCTGGAAGCGACCTCGTTTATTAGTCCCGGTGGTGTAGTCCACCAATCGCAGGTCGCTTCAGACCCCCCCCCCACAATTAGGTAAAAACATATAAAAAGAACTCAAACTGACCCAGTGGCAGGAGTCCTTTCTGAGACTCGGGACACTGCACTACTCGCGACCCCTAGTTGTGTGCCAGGTTATCAGTTTTTTCTCAGATCTCACTCAAGACGGAATCCACGCAGATCGACTCGACAACCTTCAAAATTGTTACATAACCAAGCAGTATAATTAAACCAAGTGCGTGGTAAATAAACTCAGTAAACTTTTTTAACCAACGAGTGATAAATAATCCACGACAACGAACTGGCTGAAGAAGAATTGATCGACCACCAGCAACGAAGCACATTTGTGGTTAGGACGCCGAGTTACCAGTAACACGTGAAGATTACCAACGAAGAATAACATTTTTTTAAATCAGTGAAGTGAATTGTGGAGTGTTAGTGAGCAATTTATTTAATTAAATAAATTAAATTAAAGGCAGTGAAAGAAAATAATTTCGACGGACACTGTAAGTTTTTAACCAAATATTTAAATAATGATCTGGTATATTTTTTTCAAATAACTAAACTACATAACAACCAGTATACTTGTAATTCACAACATAATAAGGAAACAATATTGGTAATTACTGAACTAATTAACTAAAATATATTCCTACTAAGAAACCAATTAACCATACGTCATTCAAATACAAAGATTGTTAACTTATAAAGTTTACACTAGGTTAAGAAATTTTGTAAGGCATCATTTTGATTAATCTTGGTAGTTCAAAGAATTCACGACCTTGTGATATTATAAAGTAATTAAACTAAACCGATCAACTGAGCAAACCATTAGCCGATACTATTATTAAGGGTTATCTAGAATTTTGTACTTTGTAATTTATTTGGAAAACAATTAAGAAGTGTGTTAACAGCCCTTCAGGCAATTTTGAAGTTAATAAATTGAACGTTATATAATTACAACTCAGACTTGTTTCATTAATAATAAATTATTTACAAATTGAAGAATCAATTATTATTTCATAAATAGATTTCACAGGTAACATCAGTTGATTAATTTTTCCCGGACCAGTGTTCAGGTGGCGCCCAGATTTAGCATAAGTTTGTGTTATTTATTACAGGACTCAAGGTCAGTATAATTAAACAGAAAAATAAAATAATCCAATTAAAACACCAAAGATAGGAATCCCTTAAACTCCCTTGGTTGCGAGTTGATTCTTCCCACAGGACATTAACACCTGTGGTTGAAGGCAACAAGTACCATAATTCATATAAGACTAAATATTAAAAAGTTTTCATATTATAAAGAGTCTCCCTTGCCCCATTAAACGATTTTGTTAAAATATTACAACAAGAATAAATAGAATTCAAATTAATTTAACGATATTATACAATTGAAATATTTATATTGTTATATAACTGCTTTTGGGGTTCTGTGGTGCTAACTTCCCGTTTATTTTTGTTTATAATTTTTAGTAACTTTTGCTTAATGTTGTATTATTGTTGACTTATCCGGTTCAATTCAACCTGGCGTTGAATCCAACTTGAATAAGTCCGGTTGATGCACAAGAAATTATTTATCGAAGTAATTTTCTACTTCGGTTAGTTTATTTGTACGGATGTTCTTCCGTTGACTCGTTGAAATGGTGGTGTATGTTCCGTGCTGAAAACACAAATATTCTGCATTAACAAACACTTACTTGGTGAGTCTTGTCGAACTTGCAGGGTCGCTATCTCAATCCAATGTATACGGACTTACCGTGTTTGTATTCGCCGCTGCTTGTTGAGTTGACCAATGAAATTCATTCACCTGTTTTCAACTAGTCTACTGAAATAAACTGACTGACTCTGTTTTCTTATGTAAAATAATATTTTATTCAAATAATGTGCTCTCTCTGAATGAGCAGAAGTATCGTTTATAATTAAATTCAGAATAAATAGCATGAGACTTTTAGTTTTATAAAATTTTGCCTCAGGGTGGCAGAACTGTTTACAAAGTTAATTTGTCTAAACGTTTTTTGGTTAACATTAATTTACTACCTTCGTGAATTCTTTGAGCCGACAGAATACCAAATCATTGAATAGAACTATCATTCAATTGTTACTAAACAGTTTGATATTGACTACAATTCAGTCATCACTTATAATTAACAGACAAAAATAATAAC
This sequence comes from Magicicada septendecula, assembly GCA_034769895.1. Classification (NCBI taxonomy): domain Eukaryota; kingdom Metazoa; phylum Arthropoda; class Insecta; order Hemiptera; family Cicadidae; genus Magicicada; species Magicicada septendecula. The sequence goes on from CM068375.1 coordinate 308,004,800, forward strand.
GATGTGTCTATTCTGGACATTACAGGTTAGTAGAATTATTAAATTCAATTGATAATAAATGGTTGAAACAAAGTTAATTAAAGTCAAAATAATTCTTGATAATACAATTAAAAATGAACAATGATATTATATATATTGAAACAGTGTCATTTAGTAAAACATCTGATTCACTGTTTAGTGTTACATAAATATAGTTGCATGGCTGTAGGTAACTATATATCTTAACAACCTTGGTTATTATTCACAACAAGAAAAAACATTTAAATGGTTATAATAGTAGGTTCCTTTCCTAAATCATAAAACATAAATAACATTGAAATATTATATTAACTTTTGTTAATAAATCAATCAGTTGACAAACCTCGGTCATTGGTAATTATTGGTTAATTCAATTGATATGTAATAATTGACAACTGTCATACGTGTGGTTAATTCACACAGAGTATTCGTACATAGAAATTAATTGAAAGTTTAGTAAATTCATAAAAATAGAATAAACAAATCTCTGAGGATTGTCATTGTTGTTGATTCGGTACTGTTATAAATACTTCTTAATCTAGTATCATTGTTTGTAAATGTTTCGACTATATCGTTTTTCATTTTTTAACTAAAAATGTAATAATCACTTATACTCCCTTTTATTTTATAACTTAAATCCCGGAATTGCTCTGGATTATACACTGAGCAATCCTTGTTACGCACTGTTACACTTCACACCTCTGATACTAAAGTATTTTCGCTATTACAATTTGAGGTTAGGTCACACTGTTTACATCGGTGACGCGCACAAATCATATGATCAGCTGACTTTTTGCTCTCGACTGCCGCCGTCTACTCGCTTCCAATGTTGATTAAAAAGTGACGAAAAAACAGGCCTCGTTCTGCCGTTCCGTTTTGCGACCGTCCAAAACTTTGTTAAATCCTTGGCTTTGATTGGCTGACGATCTTTAATTTGATGCACATACCCCCTCGGCGTTTTATTTCAATTGCTGAAGTTGCCGTGGGATCTTTGGTGTCAAGAGTATAAATATTTTCTCAATTTGACATGAATTCGTTATAATTGTAATAACTTTGTTAATATGGCTTAGATTTTAAATCTGAGCGTATCACTGGATTGGTAACACTCGGCTCTTTATTTGGAGTCCACTCATGGTGTGCTTTGGTCCATTATCAAGGAAGTTAATGTTTGTGATTATCACCATTCACTATACACTATTATTTTATATTTATTTTTTGATTAACACTATATAATGGCACTCATACCCACTTGAGGGCATGCCTTCCAAGTTCTCTTACACTCCTTAGTTGCTATTTACTTAAATCTATTGACAAAATACATTTCTTAAACTATCATTGTCTTAGCCTAGGTTCTTACATTTGTATATACATATTTTACATATTAGAAAGTGTCTGTTTACTTTCTGTCTGGCTCCAGTTGATAATAACAAATGGTTACAACTACTGAGAACCTTTGTTAGCTGGAATATTAGGTATTCCTTGTCATTTCTGGTTAATTAAGTGGTCTCTATTTTTCATTATGAGATGGCTACTTAATGTTACTCTTATTTGGTAATTTTAGTTCTTTTGTCATTGTTATTTAGTTGTAATAGTTGAGCAATAACATTGTCTTTGTGATGGGCTTGGTGTTTTTAGTACACTAGTCTTTTCCATATTGTATTTGATTAAATAATATTACTAACACCTGGTGTCACATGACAGGTGCACTTAATTACAATTGTAATATATTATATTCTTTCTTATAATCTTTATACACTAGTACAGTAGTAGTATTACACTCTACTTGTGGTATTGACATCAACCTTTTGTTTCTATTCGGTTTCATACAGGTTTTACATAGTGAATTCCATTTTGGTTGGTTTTGGTTCACTTTATTTGTTTATATTCTAATTTAAAACTTATCTTGGGTATCTAATATTGGTACCTGTAGAAAGATTATCATTTGTACTTGATTTTACATATAAAACATTTTGGTTTGGGTAGGTTTTTCCTAATGCTAGTTGTGAATTTAGGTGAATAGTACCTACATCTTAGGTTATGTGATTTTATCATTTGTGCCAACAATGTGTATGTTAGGTTGACACAAATTGGTATTCTTTTAACCTTATTTTTACATGTTTGGTTTTAATAATGATAACTAATAACCTTTTAAGTTATTCCCCTTCTTTGTATACATGATTGTCAGATTATTTGACTAATATTTGCTATTATTCTGAGACAAATTAATACTTCTTTTGTTACATTGGTGCTGTGCATAACATGTTACTATGCTTTTATCTACAGCTTCTATTCAATAAACATTATTGTTATTTTCATTCTTTTTTTTATAACATATCTTGTCCTATTCATTTATAACATCATTTATTTTGGTCATTCATTTATTTATTCGTTTATTAACATCATTGGTCATCTCAGTTAGTCAGTTTTTCTCCATCTCTTCAATCTGTAGGTTGATTAGTTATTGCATATACGGGTAAGATGTTGATTTATAGTTGACTGGCTCTTGGAATCTATACTTTATGCCATGGTTGTTAGGTGTCCTTCTCGTAGTAGGTTTCTTCATTGTCTTCCTTGGTTCTTCATTTCTTCTTCACTAATTCTTCTTTCTTGTCTTTTCTCTGATTCTTCTTGTCTTCTTTCTTGTATTATTTGGTTCTTCACTGACCGAAAACTATTGGGTTGTTGCTTCCTGTGGTACAATCATTGTGTAGTTCATCTTCTTTTCATTATAAAGTCATTTCATTTACATTTACCATCAGTTTATTAACTCTTATTGCTGTGAGTTTATCTTTGGTGATAGGTAGCTCATGTAGCTTTGAGCTTGGCATTTTAGACAAATTACTTGGTTTGTCTCTTTGACTCAATTATTGACATGTGTAAGCATTTTATGTTACTGAAATCTTAGGGCTCATATGTCATGTTACATATTGTCCACCCTCGAAAATATATCATTTGGATTAATTCCTTTACGGGATTTGAGAAATTATCTATCATATTGTTTCTTAATTATTCTGAGCTTCCGTCTTTCATATCTTGTTTCCTTTCATTTCATATTTTGATACATTGTTATGTTCGATCTGATCCACTATCATCTTTCTTGGTGGTTTTTTCCCTATAGTATTTAATTCCCTATCATTTCCCTAACATGGTAGTTAGCACAGTTCAGAGGGGCACTCTTGGCTTCCATGCTCTGCTGTCCACCCTACATTTTCTGAGACCAGAGGAACATCATCTCTGCTCAGTTAAATTGTTGTTGGAGCTTCTCTCTACAAATCAACATAAAAATTCAAAGTAGTCATTGTGCGACTAATAAAAAATATTCAGGGTAATTCACTCAATTATTGTTTAGATTTGATAATATTCTTCATTCTTTTTATACATTTCATCTTATTCTCTTTGCTCTACTGGAAACAATATTGTTGTTAGATTTTTTGTTTCTTATTTATTTTCTCTTTGATTGATCTCCCTCTTTCTATTTTCTGTTTAGTAATTGTATTATTGGTATTAACACTTATTTGATTTCAGATTTCATGTCCGGTCATAATTGTCATGCCTTCGAAGTTTTGTGTAACTACTTGTTTTTTACTTACTTGAGTATTTTTTTTCTCATCACCTTGGTGTTGGTTCTGAATGGTATTATGTTTACAATCATTTTGCTTTGATTGGTCTCCACTGACTTGTTAACATTATGGTCTCATTGTTTTTTCTCCACTAATTTCATTCCTTTACTCCTTCAAGTGTTTGATATTCATACTTATTCTGGATGGTGTAATTTCTTTTGTTGAAATTAATATAGGGGTAGTAGAGTATTTTATGGTATATTAGGCTTATACATAGCTGTTTATTTACAATTGTATATTTTCATGGAAGATTGGTTGTATGTTCCCTTCTTCCTTTGGGTCTGGGTTTCCATGAGTTCATAGGTATTATTACCATTCTTCTTTGTGACAGTATAGGGTCCTGTGTATAGCAATAATAGCTTCTTCGCTATTCCCTCTATGGTACTGGGCAGCTCCCTATTCTTGAGTAATACTTGGTCTCTTACGTTGTACTCTATGGGCTTGGGTTGATGTTCTTGATACTTCCTCCTCCTCTTCTCGGTTCGTTCCAGTACTTTGTTGTAGAACTTTATCTCATCGAATTTATATTCTTCGCCTCGAGGAAAGTTAATGATTTCAACTATCTCCCTTGGTGGAGGTCTTCCAAACATTGCTGTGTATGGGGTGTTATCAATTGCTTGGTGGTATGATAGGTTTATATATTCTTCTGCACTTGACAGGTATTCTGACCATCGTCTCTGCTGGTTGTGACAGTAGGTCCGGAGTATTCTCCCTACTTCCCTTAACACTCTCTCAGCTGGGTTGCTGCTCGGATGGTACACAGACGTTTTATATGACTTAATACCTTGGCTCAGCAGCGTTTCCTTCCATCTTTTCCTCGAAACTGTGTCCCGTGGTCGCTGATTATTGATTTTGGTCTTCATATTTCGGGTAGATAGTGTTGTAAAATAATTCCCAATATTTTTTGTGTTGTTGCACGGTTGATTGCATACAACTTGGTAAATTTAGTGTAATGGTCAAATATTATGACCAGGAATTTATATTGGTGTCTACCTCCGCTTCTCGGAAAGGGACCACATATGTGTATGAAGACTTTCTCTAGTTTGGATGATGACGTAATTGGTATCATCATCCCTTCTTTTCTGTCATTATTATGCTTGACAAGTTGGCAGATGTGACAACTTTTTATACCATTTCTCACTCGTCTGTTCATATCTTTTATGTATGTGTGTTCTTCGAGTGCCTTGACAACTTTTACTGCTCCCATGTGTCCGTATCGTATGTGGTAGTTGAGAATCAATTCCTTTTCTATGGATCTGGGTATCACTATTTTCCAGGTATTGTAACCATATTTGGTTTTTATGAATAGTATGTTTTGATGTAAACAATAGAAAGATGTGATTTGTTCATCTTGTTCTGCCAGTCGTTGCAGAATTTTAATTGTTTTTGGTCGGCCATCTTGTTTTTGGTGTTGGCCGATCTTCTGCACAATGTTCTCTAAGTCGGACCTGCTTGCCATAGGCGTGCGCACAGCGGGTGCCGCGGGTGCCACGGCACCCACAAAAAACTTTGGAGAGGCGCCAAATTTGGATCGAACACAAAATTTGGGGGAAAGAGAGTCCTACAAATCGATTGGGCTAGGCCTCATTTTCCGCAAAAATCGCCTAAGGCCTAAACCTTAGGTACTGTGAGTGTGAGTGTGCAGTGTACTGGTGAGTAAGCAAGCGATAACATAGTGTCGCTTTGCGATAAGATTCCTTGTGTAACAACAACAACAACAACGGAGTACAGACACTTTGTGTATGTTGAGTCTGTTTCCCCTTTGTCCATTCTTACAGCCTTCCTAGAACTCATATCAGTTACCGTTTTAATTACACCGTCTACAAAACTGCTCGCTCGACTTTTTTGGTGTGATTCAGCTAATTTATAGTTTTATTGAAGGAAGTCCGAAAAGGCATGCGGTATTCCAGGACATTGTAAAAACAACAAATACCAAGTTGAAAACACTGAAATCACTATCCGAAACCTGTTGGGCTTGTCAGTCTGAAGCTGTCTCTGTGGTGCATGCTCAGCTTAATGCTATTCTGCAAGCTTTTAAAGAAATAATCGAAGATGCATCTGATTCAAAAGCAAGAGCTAAAGGCAAAGGAATTTTGCACCAAATCGAGTCCTTCGATTTTATAATTTGTTTAGAAATTATGCATCCAATTTTACAACTAGTAGTAAAAGTAAGCCAAACTCTCCAGTCCTACGACATAGATCTTTGCCAAGCCATGGACGAAGTTTCTAGTTTAGCAATCGCTTTAGAAGAACTGAGAATTGAAGCTGCTATATTTGATAACATTTATTCAAGAGCAGTAGATACTTGCAACCGACTGGGCGTTCAAAATTCCTGCTCCAAGAAAGAGCAAAGTTTCGGTAAGATTGGATAATAGCTCTGGCAATGCATTTGTTGTTCAAGATATGAAAAATGAAGATGAAATAAAATTCTTTGTATTTTATCCCATTTTGGGCAAAATGATTGAGTCTTTGAATGACAGGTTTAACCAAGAGACAAAAGAAATAATTCATATTATCGGCTATTCATATAAGCTACACTCAAATGACTATAAATATCTGTCTGCTCAGTTTGGCTTAAATGCTTCAGAGTTGGAAGCCGAAATTAGAATTTTAAAAACTAAAAAAAGTGACAAATTTCCTCCTACAAAAGCTGTTGATTGGTTAGAGTGGCTATCTAAGCATAATAGAGAGTTAACATTTGTGAATTTCAAACTGCTAATGACCAAATTCGTTACCATTCCCGTCACAAGCTGCACTTGTGAGCGAAGTTTTTCAAAGCTCGCTATTGTAAAATCTAACTTCGCTCAACGATGCTGCAAGACCGTCTAGAAAACCTCATGGTTCCATTCATCGAACAAGAGCTTGCTGTGAATGCGGATGATGAAAGTATCATAAAAGAATTTTAAAAAATGGTACCATTTGAGAGAAGAATGGCATTATAATTGCTTTATTATATTTGTATCATCTTTGACCTTTATTACCTAAATACTTATATATTTTTACTTTGTTCTCATATTAGTAATCAGTAAAACAAAATATTCAAATTATACAGTTTTTATCTTTCAAATTATTATACTGTATTTCTATATTGTTTATATAATGTAAATAGATTAATTAAAAGTCAGAGTCTATTAGTATATTGAAACCATTATTCTAATAAAGCTGATTACCAAATGTTTTTCTTAATTAATTTCTTTTAATCGAATTTTCTTCCCTATTATTCAAACTGCTCACTCTGCTTTTATAAGATAAAAAAGTAAATAATTAACTAGTAAAGATGTTTTATGCAAATTATCAATCAAAGTCTTAATATTTAATTGCAGTTTTTAAAGTAGTTTTTAAGACATATCTTATCCTAGCATCGAAAATTAAAGCAGTAATGTGATATATAGACTTTTTGTTTCACGCAAATTTTGGGACCTTCTAACTTTTTTGTAAGATTTGCTTTATGAACTGGCTTTCTCCCGGGTACTTGGGGTAAAGGCTTAAGGTTACCTGTCTCCGTCAAGGGCAAGGGCAAAAGGCGGCATTTAATTTTCAAGAGTAACCTGGACTCTAACATCTAAAGCGGCTCCAGGAAATAAAGCCGTCGCAGCAGAATTTTTGGCTCCGCAAAGGAAGGTGGTTTTAGTCGGTAAAAATCCCCCCCTCCGGGGTCTTTTAGAAGAATTCCTCCTGCCTAAAAAATAAAAAAAAAATAAATAAATAAAAAAAGATAACCTGTCTCCGTGAAGGGCAAGGGCAGAAGGCGGCATTTTCATCGTTGGCACCCACAATAGCAAAATCCTGCGCACGCCTATGCTGCTTGCAAAGATATTGTATAACTTGACTGCAGTCTCTTTCTCTCCTTCGAATTTCTGATTCTCTACATTTATTCGGGATAGTGTATCTGCTGCAATGTTCTTCTTTCCTGGGATGTATTCCCAACTTATATTATATTCTTGAAGTAACAGGCTCCATCTCGTTAGTCTGCCATGGTTTAGCTTGCAGTTCTTCAAGAAAGAGATTGACTTGTGATCCGTGCGAACCGTTATAGGGTATCCCAAAATGTATGTTCGATACTTGTGGCATGCAAAAACAACGCTTAGTAACTCCTTCTCTGTTACATTGTAATTGCGCTCGCAGCTATTAAGTATTCGGCTAGCGAAGCTGATCACTAGATGATTCTTTTCATCGTCCTCCTGATATAATACGGACCCTAGACTGACGTCGCTAGCGTCGCAATTCATGTAGAAAGGTTTTGTAAAATCAGGATGGTGTAGCATGATTGTATTAAGAAACTTAGTTTTGATTAACTGTAGCGTTGTGTCTTGGTCAGGCCCCCATGTCCACTTATTCTTTGATGATAATTGGTTTGCAAATCGTGCCGTCAGTTCGGAGTAATTTTCTTTGAACTTCCGATAATAGTTGCAAATCCCTAAGAATGACTGCAGTTGTTTCTTGTTCTTCGGGATTGGGAATTTCTGGATCGCTTTGATCTTGTCTTTAGCTGGTGTAATCCCATGTTCGGATAGGTTGAAACCTAGAAACTGCACTTCGTCTGCTATAAATTTTGACTTTTCCAGTTTCAGGGTGATATTGTTTTCGGATAGTTTCTGTAGTACATGTTTCACTCTCCGGCAATGCTCTTCCCAGTTTGCTGATGTTATTAATAAATCATCCACGTAAATGGTTGTGAATTGAAGTGCTTCTTGTCCCAACACTGTGTCCATACACTTCACGAACACGGCTACGGAATTGACCAGTCCGAAGTGTAGCCTCTTGAAGTGGTAGTTGCGACCCTCGAATATGAATGCCATGTATTTGCGGCTGTTCGGGTGTAATTCCACCTGCCAATACCCGCAGACTGTATCCCAAGTGCTTATAAATCGGGTACCATGGAATTTTTTGAGGATTTCTTCTATTTCCCCCGGGGATGTACGGTCGTTGATAATGGTCTTATTTATTTCACGTGCGTCCAAACAAATTCGCACTTTCCCGTTCTTCTTTGGCACTGCTAATATTGGGCTGGTATATGGGGACTGACTGGGTTCGATTATGTCTTCTGTTAATAGGTTGTTGATTTCATCACGTACTGCCTCTTTTAGGGAATTGGCGATAGGATAAGATTTTCGGTTAAAGCTTACCGGTTCTTTAAATCTTATCGTGCATTGGTAATTTTTTAATTTTACCAGGCGAGTCGCAGAATACATGTCGGTATTCGTTGTAAATGCCGATCAATGTTTCTACTTGTGTGTCCGTTATCTGGGCACTTGTCTTGTCATGTTTAAACGTATATATTTCTTGGAGTTTCTCCCTCCACAATTGATCATCATCACTTTCATAAAATACATTGTTACTCGGCATATGCCATCTATGGTTTCTTATTTCTTGTACATTGTAAACTGTCCGGTCTGAAAGGGCACTCTCGCTTTCAATTAGCTTCGCCGTACAGTTTAAACAATTTGAATCTAGAGTTACTTTGGCTCTGCTCATGTCTGTGATTGCCGAATATTTTCTCAGCATATCGCAGCCAATTAACATAGTGAAGGGTAGTCCATGTGCTACCAAAAATTCCATAGTTATGATCTTGCCGTTACTGTTTAATTCTAACATGACTTGTTTGCGGACGGTCTTGTTTTGACGCCCTGTTGCTCCGATCAACACTACATTATTGACAGGTAGTGTAGGTATTGTTTTGTTACCTTTTTCCTGTATTCTACTTAGTTCGAGGTTATCGATTAATGACACATTTGCACCGGTGTCTATCATCACTTTGACGTGCACTCCGTTAATTTCGGTACTTATGTAGGCAATCTCGGTGTTATGGTGTTCCGTTTCGTGGCTATTTTCCTCCAATAATTCTTCACGTATGTTTTTGAGGAAGTTTGTTGTAATGATTGTAATGGTATTGATTGTTGTCCTTTGATTTACCATATGATTGTACCCAATAGTTCGGTTCAGTGAAGGTCCATCTTGTGTTCTCACCGCCGCTTCTAGTTTAAAGGTGTTTCGGCTTCTATTGCCGTTGGTCTTGCGAACTTCTTCGTTCGTCGTCTTGGGGTCTATTCCCGGGTTGAGGGTGGTCCTCTTCATAGCTGGGTCGCCGATAGTTCTCTTGACTACGGCTCCTCCTAGTGTCGTTTACTATGGACGTCTTCCCCCTTCGTAATTTCCAGCATGTACATAGTTAACTCTTCTGTACGGTCTATTTTGCTGATTGAAATCATTATTTGGGTTACGATTATTGTTGTAACCTGAGTTATTCGCTCTGTTCGGCGGATAGTTCGGACCATTTGGCCGGCTGTTAAAATTATTGTTACCGCTTGGTCGGTTGTTACTATTATTGATGTTGTTGTTGTTATTCTGGTTTGGGTTTGGCCGAAAGAACTGTCCTCTGTTGTCGTTGTTATTGTTCCGATCAATAAAGTTAGGGCGGTAATTTCCACGACTGTTGTTGCCATTAGCCTGGTTTACTGGATCATTGTACCGGTCGTTCCCTTGTCGACTCTTGCGGTAGTACCCCTCGTGTTCGTACCCTCCAAGTAAAGCCGCCATCGCTTGTATTGTTTTTACTTGTCCGGTGAGTCTGGCCTTTGCGATTCCTCCTTCATAATGAAACGCTAACTTGGTGACTAGACTTTCTTCGGGGATCCGTGGCTCCAAATTTCTCGCCAGGCAAACTTTTCCTAGAAAGTAGGCCGTCAGTGTCGATCCTCTGCCTGTTTCATACCTACCATAGCAAATATTGTCCCGTACGATATTTTGGGTACTCTCGGACCAATATTTTGCTTTGAACAGCTCCTTGAATTCAGCGTAACTCTGGATATCGTGCTGTGTCGCCGTCCACCAATTGTCATTTATTTCTTTGAAATATTCGTCGATTTGGCCTCTTATAATTGGCCATCTGGTCTCTCGGTTCCTACTCAATGTTTCGTCAATTCGGGCGAGGAATTCCATAGGGTTTCGTTTGTATGCCCTAAAGTTCATGGCTTCCCGGTTGTCAGCGTGTTGGAATGTTGGCGCTACTGCTGGTCGGTTTCCGATATTTTCAATCTCCTCCCGCATTCTTGGGATTTCCCGTCGCTGTATTTCTTCAATTCGCTCATGATTGTTGTCGACCCGTGTTTGTATAGTATTCACGGTTGTCTCGATACCCGTGCATCGCTCTTCAGTTTTTGTTGCACGGCTGTGATCTGGATCTGATGAGTTTCCTCCAAGCTGTTCACTCGAACATTAATATCTTCTTTAGTTCGTTGCAATTCGTCACTGGTCTGCTTCCACTTCTCATTTATTTCAGACATTTCCTTTCTGACTTCTGTCATCTCCTCCTCGATTTTTTCGTTCAGAGTTTCCATGTCTCTTTGGCTGTCTTGTTTCAGCTCATCTATTTTTTCTTCCATCTTCCTGCTGCTGTCGTCCATTTTCTTATTTAACAAGTCATTATTTTTCTGACTGTCTGCTTTTAATTCCTCCTTCAATGACTCCAAATTCTTTTGGTTATTTTCTTCCATCTTCTTGCTGTTGTCGACTATTTTTCCGCTTAACTCCTCCTTGAGCGATTCCATATTGTTTTTTTTATCTGTTTTACTATAGTTCATTTGCTCGCCTATTGCTCCATCATCCTCATCATGGTTTCTCGGAATCTTTCCTCCTCGGTTTGTACAGGTCTGCTCGGTTCCATGGGAGGTGGTATCTCTTCGACGTCTTCCACCGGCGTCGCCTCCTTTTCGTCCATGTTTATTTTTGGATCCACGTCCGCTGCGCGTTTCTTGGACGTCTATGTCTTTTGGTACATGTTCTATTCTTTCCGGTACTGCAGCTGCTTGCTCGAAATTAGGTAAACTGATTTTGTTGTTTTTATTTATTATTAGTTGTCCTAATTTAAGCCTCTTACGTTGAGCGCCAATCTGTTATATAACTGCTTTTGGGGTTCTGTGGTGCTAACTTCCCGTTTATTTTTGTTTATAATTTTTAGTAACTTTTGCTTAATGTTGTATTATTATTGACTTATCCGGTTCAATTCAACCTGGCGTTGAATCCAACTTGAATAAGTCCGGTTGATGCACAAGAAATTATTTATCGAAGTAATTTTCTACTTCGGTTAGTTTATTTGTACGGATGTTCTTCCGTTGACTCGTTGAAATGGTGGTGTATGTTCCGTGCTGAAAACACAAATATTCTGCATTAACAAACACTTACTTGGTGAGTCTTGTCGAACTTGCAGGGTCGCTATCTCAATCCAATGTATACGGACTTACCGTGTTTGTATTCGCCGCTGCTTGTTGAGTTGACCAATGAAATTCATTCACCTGTTTTCAACTAGTCTACTGAAATAAACTGACTGACTCTGTTTTCTTATGTAAAATAATATTTTATTCAAATAATGTGCTCTCTCTGAATGAGCAGAAGTATCGTTTATAATTAAATTCAGAATAAATAGCATGAGACTTTTAGTTTTATAAAATTTTGCCTCAGGGTGGCAGAACTGTTTACAAAGTTAATTTGTCTAAACGTTTTTTGGTTAACATTAATTTACTACCTTCGTGAATTCTTTGAGCCGACAGAATACCAAATCATTGAATAGAACTATCATTCAATTGTTACTAAACAGTTTGATATTGACTACAATTCAGTCATCACTTATAATTAACAGACAAAAATAATAACGATGTGTCTATTCTGGACATTACAGGTTAGTAGAATTATTAAATTCAATTGATAATAAATGGTTGAAACAAAGTTAATTAAAGTCAAAATAATTCTTGATAATACAATTAAAAATGAACAATGATATTATATATATTGAAACAGTGTCATTTAGTAAAACATCTGATTCACTGTTTAGTGTTACATAAATATAGTTGCATGGCTGTAGGTAACTATATATCTTAACAACCTTGGTTATTATTCACAACAAGAAAAAACATTTAAATGGTTATAATAGTAGGTTCCTTTCCTAAATCATAAAACATAAATAACATTGAAATATTATATTAACTTTTGTTAATAAATCAATCAGTTGACAAACCTCGGTCATTGGTAATTATTGGTTAATTCAATTGATATGTAATAATTGACAACTGTCATACGTGTGGTTAATTCACACAGAGTATTCGTACATAGAAATTAATTGAAAGTTTAGTAAATTCATAAAAATAGAATAAACAAATCTCTGAGGATTGTCATTGTTGTTGATTCGGTACTGTTATAAATACTTCTTAATCTAGTATCATTGTTTGTAAATGTTTCGACTATATCGTTTTTCATTTTTTAACTAAAAATGTAATAATCACTTATACTCCCTTTTATTTTATAACTTAAATCCCGGAATTGCTCTGGATTATACACTGAGCAATCCTTGTTACGCACTGTTACACTTCACACCTCTGATACTAAAGTATTTTCGCTATTACAATTTGAGGTTAGGTCACACTGTTTACATCGGTGACGCGCACAAATCATATGATCAGCTGACTTTTTGCTCTCGACTGCCGCCGTCTACTCGCTTCCAATGTTGATTAAAAAGTGACGAAAAAACAGGCCTCGTTCTGCCGTTCCGTTTTGCGACCGTCCAAAACTTTGTTAAATCCTTGTCTTTGATTGGCTGACGATCTTTAATTTGATGCACATACCCCCTCGGCGTTTTATTTCAATTGCTGAAGTTGCCGTGGGATCTTTGGTGTCAAGAGTATAAATATTTTCTCAATTTGACATGAATTCGTTATAATTGTAATAACTTTGTTAATATGGCTTAGATTTTAAATCTGAGCGTATCACTGGATTGGTAACACTCGGCTCTTTATTTGGAGTCCACTCATGGTGTGCTTTGGTCCATTATCAAGGAAGTTAATGTTTGTGATTATCACCATTCACTATACACTATTATTTTATATTTATTTTTTGATTAACACTATATAATGGCACTCATACCCACTTGAGGGCATGCCTTCCAAGTTCTCTTACACTCCTTAGTTGCTATTTACTTAAATCTATTGACAAAATACATTTCTTAAACTATCATTGTCTTAGCCTAGGTTCTTACATTTGTATATACATATTTTACATATTAGAAAGTGTCTGTTTACTTTTTGTCTGGCTCCAGTTGATAATAACAAATGGTTACAACTACTGAGAACCTTTGTTAGCTGGAATATTAGGTATTCCTTGTCATTTCTGGTTAATTAAGTGGTCTCTATTTTTCATTATGAGATGCCTACTTAATGTTACTCTTATTTGGTAATTTTAGTTCTTTTGTCATTGTTATTTAGTTGCAATAGTTGAGCAGTAACATTGTCTTTGTAATGGGCTTGGTGTTTTTAGTACACTAGTCTTTTCCTTATTGTATTTGATTAAATAATATTACTTACACCTGGTGTCACATGACAGGTGCACTTAATTACAATTGTAATATATTATATTCTTTCTTATAATCTTTATACACTAGTACAGTAGTGGTATTACACTCTACTTGTGGTGTTGACATCAATCTTTTGTTTCTATTCGGTTTTATACAGGTTTTACATAGTGAATTCCATTTTGGTTGGTTTTGGTTCACTTTATTTGTTTATATTCTAATTTAAAACTTATCTTGGGTATCTAATATTGGTACCTGTAGAAAGATTGTTATTTGTACTTGATTTTACATATAAAACATTCTGGTTTGGGTAGGTTTTTCCTAATGCTAGTTGTGAATTTAGGTGAATAGTACCTACATCTTAGGTTATGTGATTTTATCATTTGTGCCAACAATGTGTATGTTAGGTTGACACAAATTGGTATTCTTTTAACCTTATTTTTACATGTTTGGTTTTAATAATGATAATTAATAACCTTTTTAGTTATTCCCCTTCTTTTTATACATGATTGTCAGACTATTTGACTAATATTTGCTATTATTCTGAGACAAATTAATACTTCTTTTGTTACATTGGTGCTGTGCATAACATGTTACTATGTTTTTATCTACAGCTTCTATTCAATAAACATTATTGTTATTTTCATTCTTTTTTTTATAACATCTTGTCCTATTCATTTATAACATCATTTATTGTATATTGGTCATCTCAGTTAGTCAGTTTTTCTCCATCTCTTCAATCTGTAGGTTGATTAGTTATTGCATATACGGGTAAGATGTTGATTTATAGTTGACTGGCTCTTGGAATCTATACTTTATGCCATGGTTGTTAGGTGTCCTTCTCGTAGTAGGTTTCTTCATTGTCTTCCTTGGTTCTTCATTTCTTCTTCACTAATTCTTCTTTCTTGTCTTTCTCTGATTCTTCTTGTCTTCTTTCTTGTATTGTTTGGTTCTTCACTGATTCTTCCTTGTATTGTTTGGTTCTTCACTGACCGAAAACTATTGGGTTGTTGCTTCATGTGGTACAATCATTGTGTAGTTCATCTTCTTTTCATTATAAAGTCATTTCATTTACATTTACCATCAGTTTATTAACTCTTATTGCTGTGAGTTTATCTTTGGTGATAGGTAGCTCATGTAGCTTTGAGCTTGGCATTTTAGACAAATTACTTCGTTTGTCTCTTTGACTTAATTATTGACATGTGTAAGCATTTTATGTTACTGAAATCTTAGGGCTCATATGTCATGTTACAATATATTTCTGAAGATGACAGTAATTTAAAATTATTGAAACAGTGTAAGACAAAAAATTAATTCTTGTTTATAAAAATATAAAACATTATATGTATTATATATAAAAATATATATACATATATCTATATATTAATACGTGAAGAGAAATCTTTGTACCTCTTTTTAAGCATATTGCGCACATGGAGGAGTGTGAGATTTGGCATAGTTAAAGTTTATATGGAGAAGGAGTGCAGAAAGCTAAAATTTATATATAATATGTGTTACAAATACATAAAATAAAATAAAATAAAACATTCATTTGCACTTGAAAATTCATTTAACCTTTTTCAAACAATGGTAATTGTTAAAAATAAAATAATTTTGTTGCCAGGCAATAAAATTCTAATTTTTTCATTTTAGTGTACGTTCATACTGCCAATGTCAAACACATAATAGTCTGTCGTTTGTTTACGTTCATACTGCCAATGTCAAACACATAATAGTCTGTGGTCGAACAGTCTCACAGAGTAGAGATTGTCGCCAAAGAATTTTAAAATGTTGCCAACAAATAATTACTGACAGATTGACTGAATGAGCTGTGTTTTGTGTGATTTCAAATGTTCCTTTTTCAATAGTCTGTGGAGTGTACGTCAAGGCAAAAAAGCGTTTATTTTATATTTTGTATATTAGATATCTGTGTTTTATATATTAATGTGCAGTTGAAAGTGAAATACAGCTTGCTTAATATACACCTGTTGCGAAAGGAAAATTTTGTAGCAGCAATTTGAATTGACTTACTCTCGCCTAATTATTATTGGTCGTTTCAAAAAAGTGAGTACATTTTATTATTTTTAAATTAAACCCTGTCTAATCTTAGTTTCAGTAATTTCATTACATGTTTTTTTTTACATTCAGATATTTGCACCTACTTCCGTTATGCCTCGACATAGAACATTGACGGGTTGACGGGTCGGAGTGAGAGACAAAGAAGAAGGAATATATATTCGCGTGAAAGTCAAAATGATAATAGACCAAATGCAAATTTAAACAGTGTAAATAGTATAACATTGACGGGTCGGAGTGAGAGACAAAGAAGAAGGAATATATATTCGCGTGAAAGTCAAAATGATAATAGACCAAATGCAAATTTAAATAGTGTAAATAGTATAACATTGACGGGTCGGAGTGAGAGACAAAGAAGAAGGAATATATATTTGCGTGAAAGTCAAAATGATAATAGACCAAATGCAAATTTAAATAGTGTAAATAGTATACAAAATGATGAAATTATTTTGAGGGATACATTTAAATGCGCACTGAATGTCATTCCAAGAAATTTTAATACTTTTGATTGTGGATTAATGCATTTACAATGCAGGTTTTGCAATGCAAAACATTTCGAACCTGAGGTCACTTTAGGTGAAAGGACTGCATTCACTTCATGTTGTCATAAGGGTAAAGCAATATTACCGGCCTTAAGTCAAAATGAATACTTTAAATCATTGTATGATGGACTTACTTCAAATGAACCTTCAATAAAAAGAAAGTCAAAAAATTATTTTGAAAACATTCGTAAATACAATTCATCATTTGCTATGGTTAGCTCAGAAGCTAAAATTTCGGATACAGTTACGCGTGGAGTGTATCATTTTAAAATACATGATGTTTTTTATCACAGATCAGGTCCAATGACTGCTGGATATGGTCGCTCACTATGTTATGCGCAATTATATTTTTATGATGTTGACACTGCTGTCAATTATAGATTACGTGAACACTATAATCAAACATGCAATAACAATATAATGCATGAAATCTCTCTTGAATTGGAACGCATTAATCCTTTCGTTCGGTCATTCATTCCAATTAAAGATCATTGTCAGAGAGTTAAAAATCAAAATAAAGAAATTTGTATGCTCATTAAAGTAAATCGTGATTTAGATCTACGCCGTTATAATGATGCAGTTCAAACTGATGTAGCAGTAATATTTAGTACAGTTGATGGTGAGCCACCCTTTAAACGAAATATGGTTTCGTTTTCAAAAGTTAATGGTACCATTAAAAATATCTCTGTTTTGGATTCATCATTGGACCCTTTAGCGTATCCATTACTTTTTCCAAATGGTGATACTGGGTGGCACATCAATATTTCTCATAATGTACCAACTACATCTAATTCAAGAGCGCCCAGAAATAAATTAACCATGCTTCAGTATGCAGCCTATCGACTTGCAATTAGAGAAGATTTTAACATGTTGCACCATTCACAAAAATTATTTCTGCAGTGGATAGTTGATATGTATGTGAGAATAGAGGGCACAAGGTTACATTTCATTCGACAAAATCAAACAAGTCTTAGGTCTGAAGTTTACAACAATTTAACAGATTATTTAGAATTGAACCCCAATGCCAATAATGTTGGCCGTAGAGTAATTTTACCATCTTCATTCAATGGATCTCCAAGAAATATGTACCAGAATTATTTAGATGCAATGTCAATTGTACAACATTTCGGAAAGCCTTCTTTGTTTATTACAATGACTTGCAATCCAAGTTGGCCTGAAATAGTTAGCAATATTAGTGTAGGTGAGTCAGCTAATTTTCGACCTGATATTGTTGTGCGTGTATTCAAGTCCAAACTGAAAGCATTAATTGAGGGCCTTACACTAAAAAAAATCTTCGGTAAAGTTGAAGCACTCATTTATACAATTGAGTTTCAAAAGAGAGGATTGCCTCATGCTCACATTTTACTCTCTTTAAATGAGCAAGATAAAATTGTTAACGCTACCGATATTGATAAAGTTGTATCTGCGGAGATCCTAACATTCAAACACATCCTACATTACATGAATATGTTGTAAAACACATGATGCATGGTCCATGCGGTGTACTTAATCCAAATTCTGTATGTATGAGAGATGGAAAATGCACAAAAGATTATCCAAAACGATTTAATGAATTTACATGTGAATCATTAAATTGGTATCCATTATACAGAAGGCTTGATAATGGTATTAATGCTGAAGTTCGCGGTAGTTGCCTCGACAATCGTTATGTTGTACCATACAATCCGTATTTACTTGCCAAATTTAATTGCCATATAAATGTTGAAGTATGCACTACAGTTAAAAGTGTTAAATACATTTATAAATACGTGTATAAAGGCTATGACAGTGCATCTGTTGAATTAGGTTCAGAGAGAAATGAACCAGGTCAAGAAATACAAATTGATAAGTTAAAAATTTTTTAAATGGCCGTTATGTCGGATCAACTGAAGCTGTATGGCGCATCTATGAATTACCAATGTATTTTCAATCACATGTCATCGTTAGACTTGACATTCATTTACCGCGTAGACAGAATGTTTACTTTCGAGAAGGGCAAGAACGTCCAGCAATTGAAAATGCAAGACAAACAAAATTATTAGCATTTTTTGAATTGAATCGATCAGATCCATCAGCGCATGAATATAAGTATATTGAAATTCCTTTGCATTATGTGTGGGAAGATTCCCGAAAAAAATGGAAGAAGAGAAGGCGTGGAGGTGATAAAATCATTACACGCATATATGTAGTATCACCAAAAGACATCGAACTTTTCCATTTACGATTGCTTTTATTACATGTCTGTGGTACAAAATCATTTGAGGATGTTAGAACATACAATGGCACTCACTTCTTTTGTTGAAGCGTGCCATGCTCGCGGCATTGCTTCAAATGATAATGAATGGCGCGAATGTTTAAATGAAGCAAAAGAGAAATGCGAAATTTATTTGATAACATTTGTGCATTAAATATGCCAGCCAATGCATTGGCGTTATGGAATGAATTTAAAGTATATCTTAGTGAAGATTTTTTTGAGAGATTACAACGAAGAAGCATCCTTTAACACAGCTCTATTAGAAATTGAAGATATTTTGAATGTTCATAATTTGTGATGTCAAGAACTTGGTTTACCAGTTCCCACGTATTCGCAGAGAACAGACGAAGCAAATGCTATTGATCCAATAGAACAAGAGTTTCCGTTTTGTGAGCATTATGAAACTGCAAATATTGAACAGCGTAATCTAATTGATCGTGTGATTCGTGAAGTTTTGCACCATGATACTGGATCTAATGTTTTTTGTTTAACCGCTCATGCAGGTTGTGGAAAAACATTCACACAAACAGCAATCATTCACAAATTAAATTCGCTTAATCTTAGTTGCATTGCAACAGCGTTCAGTGGCATAGCTTCAACTCTATTACTTGGAGGTAGAACTTTACACAATGTGTTCAAATTGCCTATACCCATTTTGGAAAATTCTGTAGCGAATATTACCGCAAATAGTAGCTATGGACGTTACATAAATTCATCATCATTGATAATTATTGATGAAATTTCTATGTGCGCACTGCAAGTGTTGAAAATCATAGACAGATTATTGCAGGATCTATGCGATGAAAATGATAAACATAAACCATTTGGAGTGAAAACGATACTTCTGTGCGGTGATTTTCGGCAAATCTTACCAGTTGTCCCACATGGATCACGTGCAACTTTAATTGAAAATTGTGTCACGAGTTGGCATAAATTTGTTTATTTTCATAAAGTAACGTTTACTCAAAATATGAGAGCCTTACCAAGTGAAATAGAATTTGTCGAATTCTTGAAAAAAATTGGTAATGATGAAGCCCCACAGTTCCCTCAGTTTGGTGAAATATTATTGAAATACCTCAACAATTAATAGGAGATGAAAATAATATTATTAATGAGGTGTATGGAAATATTTCCGAAAACATACTCTCAGATAACATATTGAAGTCAGTTATTTTAGCACCTAAAAATGATGATTGTACTTTTATTAATACTGATATACTTAATCGAATACCAGGTGAACAGAAAACATATCATAGCTACGATAAAATAATTTGTGATGATGACAATGAAATCAATAACTATCCAGTAGAGTTTTTGAATTCTTTGACTATTAGTGGTTTGCCACCACATAAGTTAGTACTGAAAGTTAATTGCATCGTTTTACTGATCAGAAACTTAAATACAAAGGAAGCATTTGTCAATGGAACAAGAATGCGCATCAAGTGTATGCATCGTAATGCTATTGATTGCGAAGTTTTAACTGGAACCGCACGCAATAAGAGAATTTTGATTCCACGTATAAATTTAACATATTCCGGTACTGTTTTACCATTTAACTTTCAAAGAACTCAATTTCCAATTATACCTCCATTTGCGATGACAATAAATAAGTATCAAGGACAAACATTCGAAAAAATTGGAATTTTATTGAGGCAGCCAGTTTTTACACATGGTCAATTGTACGTCGCAGCAAGTAGAGTTCGATCATTCGATGGTTTGAGATTTTATATTTCCGAATATAATGGCCAAGGGCATTTAGCAAATGATGAAAGAGTTTTTACAAAAAACATCGTTTACACAGAAGTTCTGAATCATTAAATTCACTTTCAAACTATTTTAAGTTCAATGGACAACATTTATTTTTTTAACCGCCTGGTTTTTTTGATTTAATGAAAAATATATGAAAAAATACGAGGCACGTATTTTTTATTTCATTTTTTATTTTGTATTAATTTTTTATTTAAATTTTATATAATTCAAAAAAGATAGGCAAAATAACTGTGTAGCCTTGGCGAAATCTGGTCAGTATGGCAATACAAAAAACCCAAGGAAATGTCAAAAAACGCGTTATTGCTTTTTAAATATGGCTTAGCCAAGCTAAACCTCATTTTTCCTATCTTTCATATTTTTCAAATAACTCGAAAATTAATGCATAGAAAAAACAAATAAAAAATTATATAAGCTTTGTAGCAGATAATCTTCAAATTGTTTTCGAATTTTGTACCTTACCAAAAATGAAATGTAATCCACTGGAATTGAAAACAATGTATCTTATACTTCTATGAATGTCAAGTCTCATTTTTATTAGCGTTTATTTTATTCAATAATAACATGAAAAAATTAAAACTGACAATGAATTATATCAAAAAATAAATACGAATACAAGCTGTAATTGTGTTTTTTTTTTCAACTGTTACTAACATTAAATTTTAAATTTCATAGGTATTGCAGGGAATTAAGGCAAACAACACACGCTAATGACGTATTTGTACACGCTCGCAGCTGACGTAATAGAACAAAATTCAAAAAAATTATATGCAATGATTATAGAGGTATACTCTTTGACAAAAGAACCTCAATAACGTTCAAACTTAAAAATTTAATGAATTACGGTCGAATTTCGACCACTCGGCGACCACTAGTACATTATAAATATATATTATAAATATACATATATATGTATATAATAAATATACATATATATTGTAACGTAGATTATTATCGGGGTGTTCAAAATAGTGTGTTTCTGTCACCCGATCTTATACTCATATCGTAAATGTGTGCGTGACGAGCGTTTGTTGATTCGCTCGTTGCGTTCGTGGTATAGTATAGGTGTATAATTGAGGGTATTAATCAGTTCAGTTATTTCTGTGAATGTTATTCGTATGTAGCGAGTCGAGTTGTACTTTTTCTTACTACTTACGGGCAAACCGTATCTCTCGGCGTTCGGTTTGAATATTGCCGCCTCGTCACCTGATTGGCGCACGCCGTCTTGCAGTGTCGACTTCGCTAACTGTGGTGTTTTGTTGTTTTCACTTTAATAATTCTCTATATATTACCTTATTTTGTACGAATCAAACATACAGCGTTGCAAAACAATAAGATTTATTAAACCCTTTAATAATTTTCAGTTATTTGATAGTACATTATTTTATATTGGTACCGGCTTTTACAATTGCTCAGTTGGCATGCTCAGTCGTTTGTATCATGGGACGCCGCTTGGCGAATAATGTTTGTTTACAATAAAATTTGTCACAGGGCGTATTAAAAGTCCTTTTGGCTACAGAAGTTTTGGATTAACAGCTAAAATGCACAAATTTATAATATTTCTTAAAACTAGGTACACAATATTTAATACATTAATACATCCAAGTAAGTAATCATCAATGAGAGTTAGAATAGTTTTTGGTTAGGATTTTGACAACAAGTTATGTTTATTAATAATTTATTATAGATCAGTTTAAATGGTTATTAATTGATTATGTTTCAATAATAGTGATATTGTAAATACTTTCAGTTCTTTTTCAAAATAGTGATCAGTGAGGTGAAAATTGTGATTCGTTATTATGGATAAAAAAAGGGGAATTCGTTTTTTAGTGAAATTATTGTTTTATACTCATCAGTTCTCGTTGGGGCTTCCTCGATGTACGTCTACTTCTTCCGGATGGATCTGGTCGTCTTCTCCTCTTCGGATATTCATCAATCTCGTTCAGATGGTTTTCCATAAAGTTCGGCTTCCCTCTCGTTCCGCCGTCGTTCGTCTTCTTAGGTTGAAGTAGATCGCTCCTTTTCTTCCTTCGGGATGAGTCGTCAGCTATGATTCTTGAAGTCTTCTTAATTTCCACTGATAATTTTATTTTGTGAGTATTTTAATAATAATTAGTTTATCAGATGTTCCATAGATTGGTATTACTATACTTCTTCCTTCTGATTTCGGTCAAAATTTACGTTTTTATGGTAAAATTTGGGTTGAGAGCTGCATACATCCGCCCTCCGCGTCGGTCAATAATGGATTAATGAATATTCCAACGGTTTTTTGGCAATAAATTTCGGTTGCTATGGTTACTTATTAAATTATGTTAATTCTCATTGGTCGTTAATTTATGTCATTGTTATATTCTAACGTTTTATTTTAGTTTAAATCTATAAAATATCTTCAAATTAAGATTTCTTCCTTATATTAGTAGCTATGTTTATTACATGAATACCATTGTTCATAATTTTTGATAAGGATCATTTTGATACCCCTCATGGTTACTTTTGAGCAGCTAATCCCATTTTTGTTATTTTTCTTATTTATATTTCATATATATTTTATCTAAAACTGGATGTTATTTATACATTTTTGTATTAGGTATACCTACTTAACTTGTTTAAACATTCGGTATATTCTGATTTGATACTGGGCTATTGTTTGTTTCTAAATTTACAAAATTCTTCATTAACTGTTAGGCCTATAGCCTAGATTTTCCTATACTACTATCTGACATTCTTTGTAACACCTTACCATCATATATGGTACATTAAAACAATTTTTTACTAGAAACAAATAATAAACGTTGGTGATTCTAACTACACCTCTTATTATAACAATTAACATTTTCTTGCCAGATGTAAGCCTGAAATAAACTTCTAACTACCTTTCTGTTTCTTACTACTATCTGTTTTAACTTATAATTTATTACATTATATTGGTTTTTAAACAATAACAAAACTCTTATTATACTACTATTAAACTGTACTTTACACAATATACTCTATTCCCTCATTCCTTCACTAGAAAACAGTGTCTATCTTTCTTGTTTACCTTTCATTCTAATGACTTAATTTCTATCTTATTTCATAATTCTTACTAACTATTGCTTAACTTAATCACAGTATAATTAGTTCATCTTACTTGCTAACACAAAGCTCATCACAGGTTGTTCATACGTTCTAATACAGTCTACTAATTAAATACCTTTTTATGTTCACCCACTACACTTTTTCCTTCATATAAGGTTTTTTTATTTTTCCACTTTCACTTCTTTTATGTAACATGCTATCACTGCATGTCACCACTTTTGTATTAATACACTCTTTATTCCACTCACTTGATATTATTCACTATGTTGTTTATTTATGTTAACATCATTGTGTGGTTATTGGTTATGAGTAATTACTTTATTTTCCCTTCACTAATGATCACTTTTGATTATTAACTATGGCCTTTATTTGCCTCAGGGTATAGTTTACTGGTTTTGACTATTTTTATCACTATTCATTTGGGTGTGTTTATTATTAACTCCCTATCTTATATTTATAAGTACATTTCTTCATTCATAAAATATGCATAACATTACTATCTTATTTGTCATTATTACCCTAGGTACATCTCATCTATGCTCTAACTACATTAGTGCATTTGTTTACATATATTTTGTGGTCATTATTTGGGGATTACAATGTTCGTTATCAATTTCTTGATTGCATTTGGTTCCTGGTTCCTTCTTCCTCGTTCCATTGTTCTTTCTTGTGTTTATCCAATCTATTGAGTCCAGTCATCGTCAGTTTATTAGTCATTTGTCATTTTGTCATTTGGTTATTAATCTCTGAGTTATAAGTTCTTGACCTTTCTTCTTATCTTCAGCTTCTTTGTTTTATAATTAATTATCAATGTATCTTCACTACCTTATGTCATGTTACAATATGTATATAATAAATAATTTATGTATAATATTGTTACGACGGTCTACTCGATCGTCGTAGGTACAGTGGAAACAAAATAAGTACAAGACACCAATTAAGTCACTAATCACACCTTTAATTGTTACAGTAAAACAGTTCGTAATTAACAACACAGTCTCTACAAGAAATCAAATGAAAATTGTTCACACGCAATAAAATATCCACTAATATTAAAACTCATTTGTATTACAATTATACTGTCCGATTATAAAACGCAACACTTCACTAATAACTACTTGAACGTACACAGTAATAACTCGAACCGCTCTGGAAATATATCGCAGCTGTACTGAAAACTAAAGCCGCTACCGCCATGTATTTATAGTCCCACTCACACACCAGAAGCTTCCAAACTGCGTCTTATCTCTCGTGTGAACTACGTAATTAACTGCGGCCTTGACACAGGCCGAGCGCCCGAGCGAAGCCCGGCACAGTCGAGAAGATTCTCGCAAAATGCGTCTAGCAGCACGTACGCCACACGCTTACATTCTGGATCTCTCTGGAACGTTCGACAAACACGTAGATTGTTCTGTGATGCCATAACAATATATTATGTAGGTATGCGTATGTATATTGGCACATTTTCGTGGTTGGTTAATAGGCTACTTGCAGCAAAAGGCACGAGTGTTGCTAGTACAGTATATAAAATATTCTTATCATAACGATTTTGTAAAAATATTAATCTATTTTAATGTAATCTATATTAATATTTATGTTATTATTACATTTAATAATAATAATTTCAATTTTAAGTAATACTTTAAGTTTCTAATTTTGTTTTGAAGTCAACAAGTCCAAAGCGATTGCTTGGATGTCTTTCGTGTACTTTGTTGTCTCTTTTGACAACTTTATTTCCTGTTTTACAATGTAAAAAATCTTATGAAACATTACAAAAACACCTAACTAACTACATCTAAAAGCCTTAATTTTTTATTTCAGAGAAAGGGGGAGAGAAAGAGAGAGAGAGAGAGAGAGAGAGAGAGAGAGAAAGCGCGTTTTGCTACACATTATTTGTTCTTATGCTAAAACTCTAATAATAATACAACAAATAATACTATCCTCGAAACAATGACTTCTACCGGAATTTCAAAATCTATTTTTTGGACGAACACAATAATGTCTTCATAAGAATTATTATGTGAGATGGGGTAAAAATAAATAAAATCTCAGTAGGCATTACTGGAAAATATTTTATTGTGCCTAATTTTCTAAAGATCGCTTTGTCTGATGTGAAAAAAGTAAGAATTACTTTTTTTCTTTATAATCTTAAATGATAGGAAACAGAGTTCCTAACTTGCGATAAACTAAAACATTACTTTGGCGCTCGTTTATTTCACAATGACGCTACTGGTATTGTAACCACATTTTAAAATATCTGCCTACGTCTGAATAGCTGTTCTTTTGAACATAAATTTAACGTCAAATTTTTCGTATTAGTAAAGACCCCAAGCAACATATTCTCACATTACCTTGGTTATATACTGATAACAAACACATAATACTCCCTCCCAGAAAGGCTGTCATTAGCGCGATAAAATGTTCAGATGTGTTCGTTAGAATTCGTACCACAATCAGCTAGGCTTCCCACCATGCCAGACTTAGGCCTACTCTATCATTCTTCACTCAGCCCGTAGAAACGTGTTGGGTCAGTGGCCATGGCATGTTAGGGGCCTGCACACGACAGCTTACGATTAATGGATGACGATAGCAATAAGAAAAAGCTAGCTCATGCAAACGCAAAAATTTTATTAAACTGTTTATCTAAAAATTATGTTTGCTAATCAGAAATATTATATTACGTACATCATCCTTATAACTATAGTATAATTTGTAGACAACACAATTCAAGAATTTTTATTGTTCTTTTAATTTCAGTATACACTAGACATGCATCAATTTTTGTATTATATCAAGCGAATACTATACACATGCATATAAATCTTCTACCCGCTATGGTTATACGGATATTTTGACTGCTAGTGTTGGTTGGCAGCATTGCGTGCTTCTTGTTTGAAAAATTGGAGGGAACACGTGAAATAACCTAAGATTTACTTCTATTTTTGTGAAAAGTGTTCTGTTCATTTTACCAGGGCCGGCGCTACCATAAAGGCAGACTAGGCGACCGCCTAGAGCGCCAGAAGCTGAGGGGCGCCCAAAGCAAAAAGTTTTTTTTTAAGAATAAATTGTTAAAATTTTTATTTATCTGCACCGACATCTTATCTTTTCCAAGAACGTCAAAGTGTAGTTTTAATTGTAAAAAAAACATAAAAAGAGACCGGGCAGAACGTCACAAAAAATAAAATTTTACGAAGTGTTTTCTACCAATTGTTTGGCTTTACACTTCTGTAAACTCACGATAAACTTGATTGTTGAAGCCTGCCCTGTTTTAATTTAAATAAGGTCGTGGTGATATAATTTGTTAATGAAATAAATCGTAAAATCGAGTAGCCTACCGTATGTTTTGACAAAAGCAAATTAAAAAAAAAATGGCAATATTATTTTTGCATATAAATGGCATACAAAATAATAAAATTACGAGACAAGCGTGATAATTACTAAACAAATCTATTTTTAAATTTGAATCCATGGTCTACTGCGAGGCAGTTTTGCACTTTGCGTTCTAGTCGTCTCTAGCTGTCGACAGTCATAGATGTGAGCGTGGCGCTGTCTGAAACCAACTCAGTCTGATACCAACTCAGTAATAATCTCAATTCAGTTCGCACGTTACGGTCATTAGTTTGCACTTTTTATTAAAGTAAAGGGCAAATAATCAAGAACGTTACAAAGAAAACTTGCTTACATATTAGAGTAATCGTATCCATACATCTACATAGGTAAGAAAAGAAGAAGATTCTGTAAATGTGTAGACTACACAGTGTAGTGCTTCACCTAATCGAATTTGTTGAAAGTCAAAATATTTTAATTAAACTTCAATGTATATATATACTTATACTATGTTAAGTATATTTAATAGTATTATCTAGGCATTCTATGTAGTGACGAATGATTTTCAGACAATCTATCGTTTTACGGGATTCGTTAAGGGATCGTTTTAAGGGATAACCTAGAAATCATTTATTCTGGGACGTATGTAAGAGTCGTGAATTTTTTATTAAAAAATTACAAGACTGCGTGAACGAAAACGTGATATTTTGTATTAATGTTTTATCGTTTACTTAATTTTCGAAATCAATAGTCATTCGAAAACTTTTACAAAGTCGATTAATAGCGTATTAAAGCGTTTCGAAAAAATAACTCAATTCTCTTACTCATAGTAGCAGGGATAACCAAGAAATCATTTTTTCCGGGACATTTGTAAGAGTCGTGAATTTTTGATAGAAAAATTACAAAACTTAGCTTGAACAAAAACGTGATATTTTGTATTAATGCTTTATCGTTTACTTAATTTTCGAAATCGTAGATATAGTTACAAAAATGTGAGCTATTTGTTTTATAAAAGGAGAGGTCTATATTTTTCTTTTACGCTGTAATAGGATTACTGAGAAATTATAATATTCTTTCTTATAATTAAAAGTATACTTAGAACAAATTGGCCGTTTCAAGATAATTGTACAGATTAATAAAATATCGGTATGGAGAACTATACATGACTTCCATATTCTAAGATTTATATTTAAAATCATTTTCGAAATGAAATATTACCATAGAAACTACTTCTTTCTACTTACTACTTCAGCCTTAACCACAGTACTGTGGTCACTAACGTATACAACCTCACGTTATCGCACTCGATTTTCACTGATGATGGAAGTCGATGGCATTGCTGAAACGTCTGGTTTTGTAGAAAACATTGGACTACGGCCAAATATCCTGGGAAGGAATTTTAACAAAAACTACTTCTTTGTTGCCGATAACGTTGTACACGTATATATAAAAAATATGCATAAAATTAATGGCTTGTGTAAGTTAATGATTGATCTGCATTAAGTAGTGCTCAAGTTTCCAAAGTTTTAATATTATGATGTCCGTAATTAAAACATCAGAGCAGGTTTAGTGTGTATGAGGGTACACCGTGGACAAAAATTTTCAACATTTCCTATTGAGCGTTGCTTAGAGTAAAGCTGCGAATCTACAGTGTACGTTTCACAGAACAAACACGCGGAAAAGAAGGAGCGCTCCGAAGTCACTCATGGACCCTCAGCATCTTGCAGAGGGTTCATTCCCTAAAGACGAAAAGTCTGTCTATGAATCGTTCCTCTGTAAACACGTGCAGTTACACTGCCCAGCGATCCACAGGAAGCAAATCGCTATCCACGCTGGACACTTTTTTGGCTTGCACGCGTTATGCTGTTATGGGTTTCGGAACTTTCCATTTAAAAAGCGTGCAAATGTAAGAAAATAAACATGAATGAGGCCAGAAATAACGCGAATTGTGTGTGTGTGTGTGTGTGTGTGTGTGTGTGTGTGTGTGTGTGTGTGTGTTTCCTGCCTTTTTATTGCGGTAGTCATAATAATAAAATGGAAACGTAAACATTACATAACTGAGATATGCTTGCCTGCCACGAACGATATATTTTCTCTCATACATGATTTACATTAAAATGAAAAAATTATAATTTTATTGCCTGGCAACAAAATTATTTTATTTTTAACAATTACCATTGTTTGAAAAAGTTTAAATGAATAATCAAAGTACTTTACTGTTGTTAAAACGTAAAAGGTTGCAGGTAAACTACCCCTTCCCCTTAACCGATCTTCATCAAAATCAAAAGGCCTTGAGTTCTCTACAATTCAGTGAAGTATGCAGAAAATTATTTGATTCTGTTTGAATATGCGGCAGTTATCGTTCGTCATAGAAAAAATTACCCTTGTTAAAACATAAAACGTTGCAGGTCAACTATCCCTTTCCCTTAACCGATCTTCACCAAAAGCAATAGGTCTTGACAACTCTCCAATTCAGAGTTGCATGCAAAATATTATTTGATTCTGTTTGAATTTGCGGCTGTTATCGTTTGCCATAGAAAATACCCTTGTTAAAACATAAAACGTTGCAGGTAAACTACCCCTTTTCCTTAACCGATCTTCACCAAAAACAGTAGGTCTTGAGAACTCCATACTTCAGGGCTGTATGCGAAACATTATTTGATTCTGTTTGAATTTGCGGCTGTTATCGTTTGCAAAAAAAAAAATTACCCTTGATAAAAAAAACCTTTGCAGGTAAACTACCCCTTTTCCTCAACCGATCTTCACCAAAAACAATAGGTCGTGAGTACTCTACAAATCAGGGCTGTATGCAAAATATTATTTGATTCTGTTTGAATTTGAGGCTGTTATCGTTTGCCATAGAAAAACACGATTTTTTTTGCCATCACCATACTTCCATTTCCTTAAGGAATATGGAAGTAAAATTATGCTTATACAATATAATGTATAATTTAGTCAATTAGTCAATAGTTAATTGTTTTTTAAAATAATGAATTTTAATTATGCCCCCCCTTGCGGATCCCAAAATGGCTTTCAAAAATAACTTTTATTTTTATGTTTTGGATCAAGCTATAACAAAGGCATGGCCGAGAGACAAAAAGCTTCAGGAGCCCAAAACCGCAAAAGAAAGGCTGAGGAGGAAAAATCATTGTCTAAGCTAAAGGGTTCATTCTAAAGTATTTACACCACCCTGGTCAAGACAAACGCCCTGAAGAATTTAAAACAGGAGATGGAACTGTTAACCTCGAGGAATCAGGTAAAATTCAAAACGTGACCGTTGTTCCAGAAACAGTTCAAACTAGGCCAGCTTCAGCTAGTACCTCTCATGAAGATAACTTAAATCTCTTGAAGATGTAGACCTAAATCGCGAAGAGGAGGTGTTGGAAAGTTTCACTGTTAACCTTCCCAACCACGACGTTAACTATGGTGATCCTGCTACATGGAATATTCGTGATGATAAATTGCGTCAATTGCTCGTCGAACATGGACCCAACCAAGTTACAGACTTCAACTTTCCCTTAGACCACAACAAAAGAAAGTTTTCAAAAGTTCACTACCAAAGGTGTCTAGTGAATATCTTCATCGTTTGTGGCTTCTGTACTCTCCCTCAAAGAATGCGGTGTTCTGTTTCTGCTGCATGCTGTTTTCGAAAGTGATTGGACGATCAGCACTACTATGTAGTACCGGTGTGAATGACTGGAAAAATATTTCTGCCATCTTAGCTAGCCATGAAAAAAACAGTGCTCATGTGACATGTTTTCAAGAATGGAAAGAGCTGGAAGTTAGACTAAAGAAGAACAAAACTATTGATGAAGAACATTTACGAGTAACTAGGGAAGAAGACAAATTCTGGCATCAAGTGCTAGAAAGACTAATTGCATTGGTAAGGGTGCTTGGAGCCCAAAACCTTGCATTCCCAAAAAGAGAGCAAAAGTTATTTACAAGTGGAAATGGAAATTTCCTTAAATTTGTAGAATATCTAGCTTTGTTTGATCCAGTCATGCATGAGCATCTAAGAAAAGTTCATGACAAGGAGACTCACATTCATTATTTGGGAAAAGATATCCAAAATGAATTGATCAATCTGTTGAGTGATGCTGTACAGAACAAGATTTTATTTGCTGTTAACAATGCTAAATACTATGCTATAGTGCTTGATTGCACACCCGATGTGAGTCACGCTGAGCAGATGACAATCATAGTTCGCTTTGTGGCAACAGAAAACGAAAAAGAGTGTGAAATAAAAGAACACTTTTTGGGGTTTGTACCTGTTTCGGACACTACTGGTGCTGGTTTAACTTCAGCTGTTCTCGAGAATTTTGAAGAAATGTCTCTTCCATTGGCTAACTTACGTGGCCAAGCGTACGACATTGGAAGCAATATGAAGGGGGGAAAACGTTGATCTTCAACGACGGATTTTAGATGTGAATCCACGAGCATTTTTCATACCCTGTAGCTGACATTCCTTAAATCTCGTCGTAAATGATGCTGCTAAGTGTTGTTTGGTTGCCACTTCCTTCTTTTGTGTGGTACAAGACTTGGTATGTGTTCTTTGCTGGCTCAACTCAATGTTGGAAAGTTCTCATACGCCACTTGCCCGCTCTGACTTTGAAACCACTGAGCGATACAAGGTGGGAAAGCAGAATTGATGCTTTGCTTCCACTTCGGTACCAGCTAAGTGAGGTGCATGATGCTCTTATGAACATTGTTGAGGACACTAACCTGAAAGGATCATCCGCTAATATTTCAAAAGTAGAAGCTCAAGCAATTGCCAAAAATATTGGAAATTTTAGATTTGTGGCGTCTCTTGTTGTGTGGCATAACATCTTGTTTAAAATTAATTTGACAAGCAAACTTCTCCAATCCAAAGAATTTGATTTAGCTGTTGCTACAAAACAGATTTGTGCAACAAAACAGTTCCTTGAAAACTGCAGAAGCGACAAAGGATTTGAAAAGATACTAGTGGATGCTAGAGAAATTGCAGAAGAACTGGGCATTCCAGCTGAGTTTGAGTCAGAGTCAGTGCCGAAACGCTTGAAAAACAAGAAAAGGCAGTTTTTGTATGAAGCAGAAGATGAGCCTATTCAAGATGCAAAGAAGCAGTTCAAAGTAAACTTTTATTTTGCTATCCTTAACACAACAATAACTTCAATTGATGAAAGGTTTACTCAGATGAAGCAGATCACATCCGTATTTGGATTCCTGTATCATATCAACACCTTAGATAAGAAACCAACCAAGTACGTCCTAGATGAATGCATTAAGTTAGAAAAGGCGTTGACTCATAATGAATCCAGGGATATTGATGCTTCTGAGCTGTGCAGTGAGCTTCAGGCCATCTCAAGGCATGTTCCTAAGAAGTCTACACCAAAGGAAGTTCTTGACTTCATTTGCAAGTCCAACTTACAAGAAAGTGTGCCTAATTTGTGTATTGCTCTGAGGATTTTGCTGACGCTGTCGGTTTCAGTAGCTACGGGAGAGAGAAGCTTTTCTAAGCTTAAACTAATCAATACGTACTTGAGATCGTCTATGACTCAAGAAAGACTGGTGGGACTGGCCACATTATCAATTGAACAAGAATTAGCTCAAAAAATAGACCTCGATGAACTAGTTTCTACTTTTTCAAAGCTTAAAACTAGAAAAAAGAAAATGTAATTTTGTTATATTGTATATCATATGTATTGTTATATATTACATATTATGTTTATTATTATATCTAAAATTGCCTCCTGCTACTTCTTGTTAGATTTTGTAAAATCTCACTTTTTACATATTTCGGTCTAAATATTATAAAATATGCAATAAGTTTGTCTATCATTTATTGTCAATGAATAAAATTTAATATAATAAGAAGTAACTCAAACTGTAGTTGTAATTTTCACAGTTTACTTGTAACTATTTTATGTATTGTAACTATTTTACTTGCATTATATTGTGTAATTCGTATAAAATACATAAACATTCCATCAATCGTAGTGGTATTTTGGGGGGGGGGGGGTGAAGGCGCTTTTAGATATTTCGCCTAGGGAGGCAAAATACCTTGCACCGGCCCTGCATTTTACCACGAATTTTAGAGCTAAAATGGATAAAAGGCAGTGCAGATTACCGGTATGACGTAAGATTGCTTACGTGTGTGGACTGTATGTTACAAAATCTAAGCGCTGTTCTCTAACCAAAATTGTGAAGCGATCCTAATTATTGTGTTTTACCTGTCATGTTCGCCATGGGACTAATAGTGGGCGCTTCGTGTGTTTGCATTTTGTGTTATGTTAACTTATTTGTATAAATGAGTGAATGATAAGAAATTCGTGCTATTTTGAGTCTGGTGTAAAGTGACCCTCCAAATTACTTAGATAATTGCTATGTTCATTTGACTAGTGCTTGTGTAAAAAAAGAATTAAAATTAAGAACCCAAATGTGTCTTCAAATATAAGGATAGTTCCTTCCTTATTAGAGTATATTTACACCTCCATAAAAATGGAGGCAAATAGTTTCATACACATTAAAGGAAGACAATCAGCAAATACAGTCCATACAATTAAATGAACCTCACCTGATACATAAAAATGGATTGACTGGTCTTGTGTAGTATCTGGGTCTATGAAAATTGTAGTTGAATTTCAGGTTCTATGTTTGGAAAGACAAATATGAGTACAAAGATAAATCTATGAAATAACATTGTGTGTGTAAAAAAATTTGAATCTTAAAAATTCACCTTATAAATGTACCCTTGCATAATGGAAATTAGAAGCCTTTTGTTTTAGTGGCTCATTATTTGAGAGTGAGGAAAACTTTTGAAAGTATGGAAAACACTCTGATATCAAGTATGAATTAAGCAAATGGCAGTTAATTTGAAAGCCACTGCTCGGCTGTTTATGGCGGTTTAAAGTGGTTTTACAAAATTTGCTTTCTATGTTTATAGAACAGTAAAATTCTAGTAGGCCTAATCTTAAACTGCCCTAAGAGAAAATCTTATTCCTTGAAAGCATAACCTCAACATAACTGATTAAATCATTGTGATTACATTTAAATTCTGTATACCAATAATTAGTAAACATTAGCCTCCTTTCTCATTAATAATTTGTTTACCAAATGGAGTTGCATAAGTAGTCTGTACTTTTACTTGTTTTAAACAGCATATCTTACCACATAAAATTATGATTCTGATACCTTGCTCACAGCCATTACTATTGTAAGAAGCTTGTCTTATAAACATTTCTTGGAGGGTTCATCTATATATCAGATCCTTTCCTCTTCTAATTAGTAATCATAATATACCTGAATCCTGCAAGGCTGTTGCCAGACCTGAACTTGTAACACTTGTTCTGTGGTGTCAAAAATATTATAGTGACATCAGACTCTTTCTTAGTCTTATAATATAGTATGAACTTTTTTAACAAAGTAAACAATAAGTAAACTTTTGTAAGAAAGACGTGTGTGGTAATATAATAACTATGATGATGACTATGACTACATGATGTTTAATCAATAATTTATGTTTAGGTCCGCGATGGTCTCCCTCAATCAAGAGGGGGGTCGGCACGCCTAGCACAAGTAGACAATGGACGTCGCCTCGGACTCACTATCTGAGGAAGAACATAGCATTTTCCGTCCCTTCACACGCGAGTCATTACAAGCCATCGAGGCACGAATCGCCGAAGAACATGCCAAACAGAAAGAATTGGAGAAGAAAAGAGCTGAGGGAGAGGTAGGCTTTACAAATATATACATTTTTTGTTTTCACTATAACAGACAATCATAATACTGTTTTGAACACACACATGCAGTGTTGTTCTATATGCAGAATCTTGTTTTGTTCAGTCACCAATGTCAGTATACTTAGTAGACGTAACACATATATGAAATTACAGATGAGTCCTTTTACCATCTAATCCACTTCATGTAATGACAGTTTGTGTGTTTATATAATTTATAAAAGTATTTTTTAGGAATCATTTTGTTTATTGGTGTTTCTTGTAGTTATCATTAAAATAATGTAATCAGAAACTTTGCCAATACATTGATACATCAACAATAAATTATATGTGACTATACACAAACAAGGTTCTGTATAATATTGTATTCTCAAAGCATCGTCATGGCAATCCTGGGAAAATGGGATTTATTGAATTAATTATTCAAATTATGAAGAGGCCATTTTCAAAGTAAAAAATTAAAATTATAAAGCTAACAAAGGTATAAGGCTACCTGTTGAACAATGTATTTTGGAATATATGCAGGCAGTTTTATATAGCTGATTTCCGGAATATACACCCTGTGCCAGTGATTTCAAGAATTTTTTATACTATTTAAGGAAATTTCAATAAATGTAGTTGGAGAATATTCGGTTTATCCCTTAAAACACCAAGTAAAAAGAGACATTCTGTTTGAAAGTTTATTTTTTTAATGGTTTAACCTGTAATGATGTAAATTATTTTCCTTTCCCAAATTTCGGTTCAGAACAGCAACCATAATTGTTGTCTATTATTATTAGCTCACACTCGATAATGGTTTAGAAATAAATGATTTCGTCTGTACCCAGAGAACATGAACATCCATTTTGTTGTCTTGCCTGTGTTAGTACAAAATGTTTGTATAAAGAAACATTGTATTGTGTACGTATCAAACTTCAGTATCTCTGCAGTACATTCTGAAGATGCTACTAAAAAATTAAAAAAAAAATTTGATTGTAAATATTGAATATTAAAAAAGAAACATGCCTTCCAGTTATTCTTATATATTATTTCTTCCATCTTATAGTAAATTTATCTTTAATACATAAAATATAATAATTTTGTTGTTTTTCTGTAGACTGTATAAACTATAAACTGTGAACTATAAACTATTGGACATTTTAAAATTACCAGTAGATGAGGTGTGTTGTTGCTAAAGTTGGTATTAACAAATCCAAGAAAGTACTGCAGATATTAATACTGAAACTTAACTATTCCCTGAGTCAAGTCTGTACTACCACTACAAACCATACCATGTAGAAACCGTGATATTACACGGTTTTGACAGTCGACTTTGGTGGTTACACCATGTTCTGTCCATATAATGACATTCCCATTAATTTTGCCCAATCAAGAGCAACAGTCTGACATTGCCTGTTCAGAAACCGATGTAGCACATGAAGTAACTTGCCATAATTGATTTATGTTTTAAAAGTAATTTGTAACATAACTATGTTGTAATTATGCAAGCTTATCATATTTGGAATTAATGATGAATTTCAGACAGGTTCAAACGAGAAATCAGTATCAGTAATATTACCAGTACTAACCAGAAAATGCACTGTATACAGTACTTGTCTGTTGTGTGAGAAACAGCTCGTGTATTATTACTATCATTATCTTTTAGGTAGTATTACTGTGGTCTACGATGTTTTTGATTAGCTATATATAATACTATTTTATTACGATGATAATTCTGAAATTATTTAATGGTTTGCTTTTCAAATGTAAAAGAACTATAGTTTGTTCAGTGCTACACATTAAATTGGGTACACATAGCTATCTTATTACCATATGGGTTGTTGGGTGTGTGTGATTGTAGAAACTTAAAAACAAGGTCAATAAAATATAGAACTATCTTCCAATATGTGTGTAGGTCACTTCTAATCAGTAAATTCCTTTTTGGTTATTAAGTAATGGTTTGATAGCTAGTTGTGGGAAATATTTTCTTATGTTAGTACAGCTAACATAACCTAATTGTTGCAAATTTCTGAATTTAGCCTCATTGAGCCACAATTGTTTTGAGAAGGGTGCATGTGTGTTTTTGAAATCCTGTAGTAATTGACTGGTAAATCAAAATTATTCT
Source organism: Magicicada septendecula (assembly GCA_034769895.1). NCBI lineage: Eukaryota > Metazoa > Arthropoda > Insecta > Hemiptera > Cicadidae > Magicicada > Magicicada septendecula. The sequence goes on from CM068375.1 coordinate 308,041,637, forward strand.
CGAATGCATAGTGAAATGATAGAAGTTTTTATGATATTCTTGCCTCTGTTTGCAAGTTTTGGAGCACTGTGCTTTTATTGTTTTACAATAAATGCTATTAACATCAGCCCTACTTAAAAAAATATTCTATTTTAAAAAGTTTTACGCTTGTTAGTATTCCATATTCATAGATTACCTTAAAAAATATTTGAAAAAATTATTGTTCTTTTACATGATATAAATAATGTTTAGTTTTATGTAATAACAATCTGTAACAGTAATCACAAATAACATTAAATATATTGTATTAATTAATTGGTTAATATATTTTGTATTTGCAGAAGTGGTAAGTATAAATGTTTCAGTGTCATTACAATGTAACCACTATAACTTTAATCTATTGAATAACAGAGTATGTTTTATATCCACAAACCATGATCTTACTATAACTTTATAGTAAATAACTAAGAAATTGTATATGGTTTAATAACATTTGTTTTAATGACTAACTTAAAGTTTCAGATGTTTTAATATGATGAATTAATTATACTCAATTATAGGGGTGTAAACTAAATTTGTGTGGTAAAAATATTTGGTACTGTATATAATAGTTGGTTTTCATAAACTGAGGGTCATGGAGTTTTGAATAAGTGGACTGTGTTATGAAGAAAGTCCAAGTTTACCGTCTAGACTCAACCGATTCTTTATCTTGAACAGATACACACACTCTCTAAATATCACACCTAGACACACACACAATGATAACATTTTTATTTGTTGTAATATTTTGTTCTTGCCATAAGTTCTTGTATTCGCCATACTGTATTAACCTAACCTCAGAATAAATATGAACAACATTTTTTTATAGAAACAATATTCTAAAATCAATTTAGTAAAAATAAAAGACTATTCTTATTCCAATAACTTTCTTTTTCTGACATAAATCTCTGTCAGAATACCTTTATAAATAAATCCCTGTATTTTAAGTCTTATGTAGTTGGCTCACCATGAGCAATTAACAATTATGATACTGTACAATTTAAACAACTAACACAACTTCTTAATTGAATGTCAATAATTCAGTAACTAATGAGTGAAGACAATTTTGGTTTTGAAACGTCATTCAAAAAGTGCATATAGAACACTTTCATATTTACTGTAAAATCTGTGAGGTTGGATTAGATCTTTTTGCTTAGCATGAATTTGTATCCGAACTCATGCCTATTGTTTTGTCTTCTGCTGTGATGTACGAAGTCTGATTAAAAAATTTGAGCAATTTTTTTTTGAAAAATTATACCTTCATTCATTTATACTTATAGTGGTGTCTTCAAAGTAGTCACAGTTGGATATAACACGATTGTGCTTTATGTTTTTTCAGTCTTCAAAACATTCTTGAGTGCACTGTTTGTTATAATCTTGAGCTCGTTCAGCTAATTTTGTTTTATGTCTTAAAAAGTCATGTGACAATGACACATTGTCCCTTTCTGCTACTCTTCAGTTCTGGGAAGAGGAAAGATTGCATTGGGACGTACCTGGTGAATATAACAATTGCTGGCATCATTACAATGTTTTTTTTTTCGTAAAAATCTTGAACAAACAATAACATCTATCCTTGTGCATCATCTGGTGGAATTTCCATAAATTATCCTTCTGCAAATTTGGTCATTCTCTACAAATTGCTATTTGGGAATAAATTGCCTGAATAGTACTCTTTATTTACTATTGCACTGATGATGAAGATTCATGGGATACAAAATCACAATGATCATTTGACTATTACACTCTTCAACTCATTCATCACAGACTGTGAAGCTTATGGTAGGCCTACCATTTGAAAACCGTTTATTGTTCCATAGAAGGCTCACCAGAAGCCTTATCTAACACATATACCCTGATAGAGCATTATATCATTCTTTACTTAAAATTTAATCCATCTCGTTCAATCTTGCATTTTAGAATATATATAAAAAAACACAGATTACACCAAAACACAGCTTACTATATAAATGTCAAATCTAGATAGTTCATACAATAGGGCTAACAGCTTAATCAATTGTTGCTAAGACATGTCCCAACATCACATAACAAACAGTTTTTCAATTGCACACTTGTAGTGCAGCAAATTCAAAAATTGTATGATTTTTTTTTATTCAACCTTCCTTTTCTGAGTGATTTCTTTTCTGTCAATCTAATCTCCTGTAGGGTAATGATATCTAGCTCACACTTGGACATTCTTGGCAGTAAACTGGCCAGGGAGCCCATCTGACATGAGATTTTGATGTTCCACATGTCTATTTTCAATGTATCAACTTTGTTTTATGGCTGTGTGTATTTTCATAAGACTCATCTTGTCTGAGGCGTTGCTTCTGGTTTAGTAGCATCTTTTCTCTTCCAGAATTGTTGCTAGCCCTAAATCCAACCCCTAACCTGGAGGATCAGAAACCTTCCTATTCTTTCCCTTCCAGTCACAGTAGGTTGTAGCTCAGCCCATATGTGTAACCACTGGCATATTTGAGGCTTCTCTACTCCTGGATTAGATATGCACCATCCTGCTAAACCAGGATGCAGGTTACCCCCAGACCTCATCTGCTTGTGGATCCACTTCACAGAAAGGACCAGTTAAAACAATCTAGGAGTGGGTTGTTTGATGTTATAAGGTCCACCACCATGAAAGTGAGAATGGAATTAGAGGTAGAAAACTTAATGCATTTCTTGTCAATGGAACATGTAGTCATGTTCCATTCATTTGAGTCCCATGTGATTAACAGAAACTCATTACCACAGTGGTCACAACACTTCCTTTTCAGTAATTACAGTGTAGAATGCTGTAATAATGTTGTATTCAATCCTGAATACAGCAATTAGTTGTAGAGGAAATTTGAATTGAATGAATTTTCAATTTAAATTGCACTTGAAGACTAAATATGCAAGTCTCAAGGTTTGTGTGTACCTAGTCTGCTCCACTGGAGATGTTATCTTGCAATTTTAAGAGGCACATTTATAAATCTGTTCATGATTTAACTTTTATGTGTAAATTAATTCTGGTATGCGAATTTCAAGTCAAGCCTACTGTGGTTAAGTCAAGTAATGTTACATCACAAGAGAGTAATAAGGGCTAATTTAAGAGCACTGGTAACAGATTTGTGACCAAGATTTGTTCAGTATTCAACTTATGGAGTTAAAATCTGCAAGCCAAGTACACAGCAGAATTATAATATACAACAGGAACAAATTAACCTCCTTTAACAGAGTGAACAGTTCCTGTGTGTCCAGTCCTGAGTTAGGCTGGCAGTTTTTTTTTAAGAACAAAGAGGTCTTTTGATTCATTATATACAGTCTCCAGATCGCATTAAGATTAAAATTAAAATTTGTAATATACCTTTATTGTAATCCGTCTTGCGATCTTGTAGTTATTTTGTACACTACATGTTTCGGAAATAAATTCCCATCTTCAGGTTAAGAATTTTTTTTAATCCTCCTATTATATAGGATTCATCAGCGAACCCTATAGTTCACCGATGAATCCTATATAATAGGAGGATAAAAAAATTCTCAACCTGAAGATGGGAATTTATTCCCAAAACATGTAGTGTACAAAATAACTACAGGATCGCAAAACGGATTACAATAAAGGTATATTATAAATTTTAAATTAAATCTTTTTGATTGTTAGCTAACAGTTTTTTATAAGAACAAAAAGGTCTTTTTTATTGTCAAAAATAATATCAACAGTCTAACTGCAGCATGATGACAATAATATTTTCACACACCTTGAAGTAAATTTCAGGACAATTATATTTAGATTAGGACATAGAAAGAAAATATTAAATGGCTAAATTGAATTGACGTTTTCCTGACAATACAATCACAGCATTCAGTCGTTTGGTGTACTGTGTTATAGCAGCTCACAACCCATACTTTGTGTATATGGATATAGCTCTTTTGGGGTTCAAATGCACATTATGCATATGCTTATAATATGTTACTGTTGTCATGATGAGTGGTAGTCTGAGGAAAATATATAGTATTAAAAGAGATTATCCTGGTCATGTTGCCATTATTCAAAATGGTGATGGTGGGGGGGAGACTGATTGCACACTGGTGAGACAATAGTAGAAGAATTTTAAATAAATGGGAGCTGCACAAAATAAAGACAACTGGGTAAGTATGAGAGAAGCCTATGCTCGATACTGAGTACAGCAGGTCTTATAAGATGAGATGAAGTAACCTAATATAACAGTGTGGTTATATGCTTTAGGGTTATGGAAACCTGACGGGGCATCTATTCAGATTGCCTGCTTTAGTCGTAAACGATCGCATTAAGACCTTAAAAGGATCGCTTAGCATTCCACAATACGATGACTGCAGGTATAACAGATACAGTTTAGGATGGCCCCATGAGATTGTTTGAAGTACATTTTAAAATAAAATGAGCATACTCGGATTGAACAGTAACTATTCTGTTACTGTTTGTCCTAACAATATGTCTTTAAGTATTTACCATATATTTTGCTTAACCACTTCTGTAGAAAGTATCTCTACCCGCTTAAGATAATATGGAAAGATACTGATTATTTTTGGATTCCACCGATACCGAGCGAATCTTACTTAGTCGCCCGCAATTGTATTTCCGTCTACCGAATGCACTTTCATCAACTTCGACAGTTTGCCCTATGCCCCAGTTTTACAAGAATTTTCAATCAGACACGCAACAAGAATTTCTCTGAAAGAATGTATTAATTTTCTTGGCGTTGGTTGCGACAAACCAGTCTCTTTCACAATGACAGAAAAAGGATACTTAAAAATCCATGCAATTAAAACGGACAAGGTAACAGGAAGAGCGCGTGAAGTCCAAAGATATTACTCTCCTGTACACGTTTTTTCACTCGACAGTTTTTTTTGCCCCACATCTGTAAATCAAGTTTCCATTTTGTCCGCTATTAATATGCACGTTTCCTCCACACTTTACAGAGTTAGTTGATTTTTTTCATAAGCTTCCAGTCTTCAGCACAGTTTTTAAGTCCTCTCATCAGTATATACTTTTTCAATGAATTTATACTGTTGAAATCCATCTCGCTGTTCAATTTACTGCTTAAAATTTGATGTAACAAAATGCACTGGCTCTGGATTACACACACTGTAGTTTTAATGCTCTATGCTTCAAGAAAACATGACGTTGATAGAACACTATACGTCTAAATAAAATGGCCTTTAGGAAACCAGACGGGACCATGTTGGTTGCGATTTCCTTAAATATGTATGAATAGACGACTTGCTTAGGCGCAATGAAAATAAACAATAGGCGGCCCTTTCGAAGGTTGTTAATGTAATAGTCTGATACAATGGTCCCGACAGTTTTCCAAAACCCTATGCTTTAAGTATCATATCTCATCTTGCAAAATTGAGTATCACAAAAATGACACAAAACCCGGATAGGTGTTCATAGGATGGCTCAGTAGACAGTAATCCCTGTCCTTGTAAAGATATACAGACATGTAAGGAAATTAATTAGGCCAAAATCCCCACAAAAAATATTTTGAGTCATTTAAGTTGTAAATCAACCCTCCTTTAATAATATGTTATATTATCTATGGGCAAATGTACATAGAACTATAATCTCTATTTTGATAAAAAGGTAAAAATGACCATACAAAACTTGTTGATTTTACTTTTTAAAACTAAACAGTTTTCTATCAAAATTGTATTTTACATTACATTTAAATGTAACCAGGTTATCTGGTTTAATTTTTGTCATATTATAAGTCATTTAACTAAAAAACTGGTTGTAATTATAATTTTGTAACATGTTTACAAATGTTATAACTTACAGTGATCCTGCCAATATGATAAACCATTAACATGAAGGACACATTTCTCTCTAATTTCTTCTGATAGTTGCCATTATTTACTTTAAAAAAATTTGTTAAAATCTTTGTTGCGTGTACTCTGATAAAAAACATTGAAGCAACTATCACAGTTATTACTGAATTATGTTACCAATATGATGACACACACACACACACACACACACACACACATACAATCAATGTTAATATAAAAGGTGTTTACTTTCTTAAAACATTTAGTATGATTTCTTTAAGTACAGTTCACTCTTATAAATAAATTAAAAAATAAGGAACATTGTTTACTTTCATATATAAATAAATCATGGTTAATGGATATGATTATTTTCATGTTTCACAGAAAATACTTAAAAAAGATGTAGTTTAAGAATTATGTTATTATGTACATATTTTTATAACAATGGACTTATAATAGACGTATTTTATCAGTTTAACAAGAATCATTTCAAAATTTTGTAAGCAATAAATATAATGCTTTGTGTGACTGTTTTTAAGTTGTTTTGTTTTTTCATTTTTAATTTTCTAAAAACAGCTTTTTCATCTTAAACATTTTTATTTAAAGTAACTGATAGAGTATAAGACAGATTGTGTTATGAAATTACTAGAAATATGTAATTGAAACGTTTTGTGTAATTGTGTATACAGGTATTATGATGCTAAAATTTATTTATTAAAACCTGGTTTATTCATTAAAAATACACAATTAAAAATGAATCCTGTTTATACAATGATTATACATTTCAAAACTGTACAAACACATAGTCATAAATTCATTTATGCATGTATATTCTTGAATTTATATAACAAAGGTGAAACTCACAACAAAGGTGTCGATGAAAATCATACATCTTGTTGTATAAGAACTCATGTAAAGTATCAGTCAGTGTATATAATCAATGAAAAGAATCCCATATTATTTTTGTTAAAAAGTTAGTTCTTTAGAATGTCAAATTTGGTATTATGGCAGCTGTTGTGCTGGCTACTTTATGGGATTCTCACCACATTGTTTCATTTACCATCTTCCAAAGCCTTGCTAACTGAGAAAGTGAAACCCTCTTTCTAATAAAAATACTTACTAGCCATTTGCTACTTTTTGCTTTCTATCTGCCAACATTTTCACTTTAAAATTTATAATTTTTAATTGTTTTCTTTTAGTTTATCCAAAATTATTCATTTATTTGAATTTTCATAAATAACATGTTCCTACATTTGTGTACATACAAACCATAAAAATTTCTTTAGCTTCTCTATATTTGTCACAGTATATGCTTCAGGATCCTAATTAATAAACAGAATTAACAGTAGCAGAAACAGATACAAGATTGAATGTTGTACAAAACTTCTCCCAAAATTACTCATTGTGACATCTGTACAGTATATACAATATCTTTTGTTAAACTGAATGTTTCAACAACAAAAATTGTGTGCATTATCCAGTAGCAAAGCCAGGCAACTTGTATCTAAGCACTGATGCGAAGTTGGCAGATACTTAAAATATTTTCTTGTTCAAGTTGGTCCCAAATCTCATTCTCATTGCCATTTTTACAACAGCCAGAGTATAAAGCTCTTGTTGGCAACAGTTTTTGTTGTGGTTTTCTGTACATATATAGGCATTGATTCCATGGTCCATTGTTCAATATGTTTTCAGTCAGACAAAGATGAAGGCATCCAATCTTAGGAGGCCATGACTTTGGGGAAAACTAAATAAAGAACAGGAAAAATTAAATTTTTAAAAATAAAAGAATAGTAAAGTTTGAATGTACATGTTCTACTGTGAAATATTGAGGAACCATGGTGATAGTGAATTGGAGAAAAATGATGAACTATATAAATCATGAATGTAGATTATAGTATACATTAAAACAAAACCAAATATTAGAATTTCTGATGTAACACATTCATAATTTTGTAAATAAATTAAACCTTATATCCATTAGCATTGTAAATAATTATATAATAATGACACATTACATTTCAATCACAGTCTGCGGTTGCATATAGGTGAGCTAATAAAGTTAAAATTATTTTAAATAGTAGAACAAACTATCCATCAAAAACCAGTATATCAGTGAAACAATTTTAACTTATTAACTGACGAGTCATCGTAAATTATGTTAAGATATCAATTAAAATGTATTAGATTACTGAAGTAAATTAAATTTTTAACGTCACAAAACGTTCCATACTCTTAAAACGACCAGAAGAGTGAAGATAATACAACATAACCAGACGATTTGACAGAGACGAATTGACAAAAGACTAGTTCCCAAACAGATGTTTAAGTGAGCATAACCAACCAATTAAATCAAATCAAACACCATAAGTAATATAAGATGAAAGAGATAATATTTATAACATGTATTAGAGTGTAAACAGCACATTAGCTGAATAATAGAAAAATAATAATTTGAATAACGAACCAAAGTAAATGTATTGTTGATAATCATGAACTATGAAAGAATTATAATAAATAAACCATTAAAATAAGATTAACATTATAATCTCAATGTTAGAACAACCTTCAAAGAAGGGTATGCTAAGGCATGATGAATAATGCTAATAGAATAAATAATGAGAGAACAAACTGTAGATGTTCTAATAATAATATGATATCAATGTAATCAACAATGTAAAAACTATATGTCTTAAAAATGTTATAAAAGTGTAACTTATTGTAGAAAAATGTATTATCAGTAAAGGTAAACAAACCTTATTATGAATTATGTAAACTAAGGGACTAGCATAAGATGAGTTAAGACAACTCAGTGAATAATAAATAATATGATAAAAAACTCAAAGTAATGACCTACAACTTGTGTGGAGTCCATAATGAAAAGAAAATTGAAATGATAGACAAACCAATGATGACCAAACAGATTATGAAAATCATAATCATGTATAATAAAGAGTATAGGAAAATGTAAATATAATAATTATGAAAAAGGTGTAAGACACCATACAATATCTAGTATAATAAGTATAAGAATTAAGAATAAGGTTGAATAAGTAATAATGAAGTAAAGAAGCCTTGAAATAATAATAAACTAATATGTTATAATGATTGTTAATGGAACAGCTGGATGCAGCAAATATAAATAATAATATGTTAATTTCAATAGGATAACTATGTTCAAAATATAAATTAAGAAGAGTTGAATCAATGTTAAAAAATATTAAAATAGAATCTGCACAAAGTAGCAGAAGACAGTTGAAAACAATGCAATATATAAATTAGACTATCATTAAGATAGATTTTATTAATGAAAGATATATCCAAACTGGCCTCTATTCATGTCAAAATAACCAGAAAGGAATGAGCAATACGATGCTAGTAATAGAACCAAAATTGTAATTAGTATAACTGAGATATAAACGTAAATATAATACATTTTGTGAATTTTTGATGGTTACGAGGAACACCAATAACAACGATAGAACCCACGCTTAAAACAATTATGTAAGAGCTAAAAATAGAATGACCGCATCATGACGTCATTTTTAGCCAATCACAAAATTACTTCATAAATTAATTGTCGCAACCTAGCGTCGATTTCAGCAGGCTATATATATGGTTGTAATAGCGAAGAGAAACACATTTTGTCAAATTCCATTGCTGCAGCTACTACAGGACTACAGATCGAAGTTATCATAAAATCTAATTAAACAACAACAAGTGAAGAAGTAAATACCTTTAAAAGTGCATCGCGACAAGCAGTATTCAATTTTACTAGTTGTGCGGTATAAAAGAACAAGGTTAGGTGAAGTACCTAACCCAGTATTAAGTTTCAAGAAATAATAATCGTTCTTACGAGTGAAAGTGAAGTGTACGATCAGTGTACCCGATCGTAAAGTGCAATAAATTGAAAAATAATCCAAGCTATTATAATACAGGGAGTACCGTGCAATATATCATTACAGTGTACGAATATTATGTGAATATTATAAAGGAACTTTATAGATACAAGTATTTATATTTATAGTGGTGTATTATTATTATTATAGATTCGTAGATAGTACGATAATATTTTATAACTCTTCTTAGTGGATCTTCACTCACTTCTGCCCCGCGATGGAGCGTCAATCTATAAATGATCTTTATAGATAAGTAGATTTGTAATAGATATAGTGGTGTAGTAGTGTGAGTGCAGATACGCACCGGTATCTACGATAATGTTGTTTTTTATAAAATGTTCTAATTATAAATATTATGGTTATCAGTGTGATTGTATTGTCGAGTAGGTGCGTATTAATGGTTCACTTCTTCGATTTAAAAGGTTTCGCGCACTCCGTTATTAACTTCCCTCACTTACCACATGTGGATATTTAAGTCCTGTTCAGTGACGGTTCAGCTGAAATACATACACTTTACATACAAATAAATATTCAGGTTGAATATTCAATATGGTTATCATACACAATATAACTGATATAATATCTAAATAATGTTTTGAATTATTAGAACTATTTAAACTCTTCCGCCACCTTTTGGTAGGACTGACTAAGAATAAATGAGCTAATTTAAATTTGAAATGATACTCTTTTTCACTGGTAATAAAAAGTAGAGGTTTATTAACAATTCAAGATATTATAAAATTTTTGAACAATTAACAATCAGTTGCTAATAACCTTTCGGATAATAATTGCAATTAATAAAATTTAAAATAAGACTCTTCTTCGTCTCGAGGCTGGTAAACCTGTTAGTTGTACAATAGTTTAATTTCAAGAGGTTCTGTTCTCTTGTATCAGTGAATTACCATGTTCGTAAGGTTCTTTTAGGTAGCATGATACCAGGTACAAGATGTAATATTAATAATGATATAAAATGAACAATAATTAATAACAAACAAACAAATATAAAAATTCGAAAATTAGTACCATATATCTGATAGTTATGGTATTATCGTACGCGGGAATGCGCACGCAGTCTATAGTACTCGTTTGACAATTATCAAGCTCGTTGGCTTGCCAGTTAAAATGTATTACCTTATTTTAATAATTCACTTTGAGAATTATTTACTTGCAAGAGAAAAATTTATTAAAAAACTTGTTATTATTTCCATCTGGTTTGGATTTTACTTGAGAACAGACTTGTAACAGAGAAATTGGCAAGTTACCGTTACGACTCTAAGGTTATCTTATTACGGGTATTGTTATAATGGTTAATTATTTTTTAATATTTTATTATTTCTTAATCTAAGTACAAACACATTATTCGTAGTAGTTTGATGTGTCATTATCAGCATTATATTTATTCTTTCGCTTGAAAGTTAAAAACGTTTACGTTAAAATATCGAAATAAAATCAAGAAAACAACTTTAGTCAATTTAGCGACTATTGATATTGCTCGTATTTTGTAATGAATACTTCAAATATAACTCTTTTAATTATGATAAATAATTAAAATATTTATTCAACATATTAATAATTGTGAATTAATACTTCCATTAATTCTGATAAATTCCATCATCGTTTTTGATACTTCGCCTTTTACTGACTTGCGTAGTATCAACATTATTTATTTACAAATATTTTGTTTCTGATTCAATGTTAATTAAATAAAAAATTGTACTCCCTGTTTTTATCTTTCATAACACTCGCAAGTACGATTGATATTATACACTAATCGTACTTAAATAAATATGCACTCCGCACATTTCACTCGCTTATGCTGGTGTAGTTTAAAGGTTATGAGTATGTTGATTTTACTTGTCTCTGTCGCACACAATTCAAAAATTAAACTTCTTCATATCGGCGAGTGACATGACCTCTCCGTCTGATGGTTGATCGTGAACTGTGATGCTTCTTCGAAGCGTCTCTGGCTCGTCTGTCCAATGTTCATTCATTCGATTGGTTGAAAAAACTATACTCTCCAACCCAAAGCCCTTTGTTTTCTTAAAATATTTAATTTTTTACCAAATTTGGTCTTTGCGTTTGAGGCTTTGTGACGTCAGCACTGGTACAAAAAATAATTGAAAAGTTTAAAATCACAATAACTTTCTTAATCTATGTCTTATCGTTAAACGGTTAGTGTCAGTAAATTGCGGGCATCCTGCGCTTTAATTCAAGTCTAAACAAGATCATTTTCCGTCCAATACTTCTATCACTATAACGATTTTATTAATTATTTATGGTGTATCTTATATTTATAAGTCTATTACACCAAATTTAATTATTTATATTAAAACACTTTTAAATAAACACTCTGAGTCCATATCTCAACTGGTTTGATTCAAAACTTGGGAATAATTGTTCCCTAAACAATATCTCGTTATGGCGTCTTTGGGCGTCCATATTTGATTTTTCATAAATGTACTTAAAACTAATTTTTCTTATTTAATAACAGTAATACTGCGATGTAATAATACTAGAAACGTCTATTTACATAATTTTACACTAGAATATATGTACATGGCTGTATTTAATCTACTATTTACATTGTTTTAGTCCTCTCCTATCTCTCTTATACAATTGTTACTTTATTTCTGGTTTTTTCTATACAAATTAGATCATGTACTAATTGTAATTAGTGTACACACATTGTACCTAATTCACTACATATAATGGTTAGCTTTTAGCTATCTCAGAACCCTTCAACTTCTTAGTAATGGGTCTGTTTACTTTGTGTCATAGCATGGTAGTCATTTATTCTTGTTAAAACAATAACTAAATTGTTATTGTTACACTTGATTTGGGTTTCCAAAGTAGTATCAGACATTATTCTGATTCTTGATAACATTTTCATCTACTTTTAACTAAGTTTATATGTTACATTTTGCATATATAACTTGCTCTTCATCGTTTGTTTACATATGGATTCCTGCAGCATGGTCATTTGGTTTTTAATTATTTATATAGAAAATGACTGTTTTCATGGTCATAGTCTGTTCTCAAAGTAGCATTAGGTTTTCCCCTTACTACTGGTAACACTCTTAACAATCTTTGTTCAAGCTTTAATACAGTATTTTGCTTAACTAGTTGGTTATACAATGGTTCAGCTTACTTCTGGCTATATGTACATAGTTAGTTAGTTTACAATATTTTGGTTACAATACTGTTATTATTATGTTCAGAATCTGTTCTCACAGTAGTACCAGATGTTTATCTAACTACTGGTAATACTTTCATTGACATTGTTACTTGTTTTGATATTGTATTTTGTCTAACTAAATTGGCATACTAGGCTCTATTCCTCCTATCTCTGTGTGCCATCATACTTGATCTGTTTTATTTACATTGTTTTGCAATATAATACACTGTCTATTAGGATATATTATTATTTATAACAAATTCTTGATTGATATCATAGTTGATGGTCATTTATTTACATTAACATGTATGATTTTCTGTTTCATAGGTGTCTTTCCTATGGGGTTATGTAACAATGTACAACATGTTTTAATGCAGTATTTTGCTACTACTAACATGACTTCAGTATGGTATCTTACTATAATATTTTAATTGTTTTGTTACACATGTTTACACAACTTCTTCTTAAACAAAAACACAAATCTTTTTGTATTAATTACAATATCTCTCTGGTCATTGGTTGAATTTAATTCCTGTCACTTTGTTTGATACATAACAAAGGTTTTTTATTTATTGTCAGTTCTCTATGAACAATAATATAATTGTTCGATTTTATTCTATTCTGGTGGTCTTATGATTATCTATATTGATCAAAACCTTTATTAAATTAGTCACACTAATTGTCTGTGTATATTTGACTATTTAATTCTTGCTGCTTTCACTATGAAATTAACATATTTTCTTACACTATAAACCTTATCACTGGAATTGTTTGTGTGGTTTATTCAGTTGAAATTAGTTAACTGGTCACAGGTTTCACATCTATATTAAGTATTCACTGTAATTGTTTGTGGTTCCTTAAATGTTAAACACTGTTTTTCTTTTCATATTTGATAATCACCATTCCTTTGGTTGCTTATATAGTCTCTAGTACACTTGGTTTATGTTGAGTCCTTGCATGGTCTATCCATTTTCTTCTCTCTTCATGGTACGCTTCCTTGTCCTGCTTCTTTCTTCTTCTTCAATATTTTCATTGTAGTCATTATCTTCATTTGTTTCCCTCGCTGTTGGAGTTTATTGGTCCTTATTTTGTTGGTTCCCCTCACTGTTGGATCCTATTGGGTCTGGTTACTGATATTTTGTTTTGGCTCATGGTCATTTTCTTTCCTTCATTTCGTATTTGATGTTGCTATGTTAATATTATCTTCCTCATCGTTGGATTTTTATACTAATATATTTGTAGATACACACTTTTATACACATAGGTTTATTTATCTAGACATACTTCCATGCTTTTCTCTTACTTGACGTTATATTAGCTTATTTTACATATTTGGTAACGTTACATATGCCTTCCTATAAGAATTGATTAATTCTGAATTATTATACTATATTTTCCATTGAAGAATTTATCAATTGTTTTACATTCCATGTCAATTCACATGTTTTTTACATATATCCCTTCACTTTCTTCTATTTGAATCATAATTATTTCTTCTCTATGTAATCATCTCCCTCGTTTATTTAGTTCCCTAATTCCCTAACATAAGCTTAGCTGGGGCAGTTTAGAGCGGCTCACTTTGGCTATTCAACTCTACTGGCCATACTAACTTCAATAAATATGGAGGCAAATCATCTCCTTCAATAATAATAAATGATTGCTGGCATTATTCATCAGTCAATTCATCTCAAATCATCACAAAATAATAATAGTGGTCGTTCTTCCGACAAATAATAAATATCCTTGGGATTAATTCACGCATCTGCGGTTTATACATTGTTATACTCTCTTTTCTTGATTCAACTCAACTAAATTCTTCACATATTATAGGGATAGTTTGTTTTATACTTCATCACTGGTATACTCTCATGATTATCTTCATTAGTACATTACTTTTCATTCTTCTTCATCATCGATTAATCTCTTCATTTTGTGTCACATTGAATGTCATCTCGTCATATTCTTCATTTCAGGTTTCATTCTTCTAGATATAATTCATAAATACATTTTTTTTTCTCCTTTCTCATGGTTTTAGTTGGTATTTATATTCCATGTGGTATTGGCTTTTCTCTAGTAAAATACACTAGAAACAATGTGGTTGTGTGTGGTGGCTTGTCTACATTAATACATTTCTTTGGGTTTATTCTTCCAACTTCTCATTTGTTCCTTCTTCCTTTTTCAATAGTACGGGTGAGATGTTCTTTTTACTGGTTGATGTGGCTCTTGGAAATAATTATGCCATAGTTGTAGTGTGTCGGCCTCGTATATTCATTCTCTTCTTTTATTAGTACGGGTATGATGTTAATATTTACTTGTTGACGTGGCTCTTGGAAATTTATTTGCCGTAGATGTTGTTTGTCCGTCTCGTATTGTACTTTTTTCTATTATTCATAGTATGGGTGAGATGTTCTTTTTTATTATACTCTATTATTCATAAATACAATGTTCTGAATCCTTTACATATATTCTTTGGGAGCATATTTTTTCACATTATAAAATTACAATATATTCAATGTTCATTACATAGTTATACAGTTACTTCTCATTTAATATAAACACATAATAATCTTCATAGCAATAATACATCCTTTTTTTTTTCTTTAGTCAACATCTATTTTTATAATCATACTTTCATTTTTCACTTTTTTAAATAAACAATAATTTTCATGGCCACTTTTCATTTTTCATCTTGATATAGTCAACAGTTATATTCATAAGTATATTTTCATTTTTCATAACAAATATTTTCATCCTTTGCATAATATCCTCAATAAAATAATTCTTATCGCTAACTTTTCACTTTTAGTCCCATATTTTAATTGTCGATATATCTTTTCATTGAAGTTTGGTTGTAAGTACCCTTTATCTTTTTGGTTATAGGGTCCTGCAATTCATAAGTGTTGTTTAAATTGTTCTTAGTTACAGTATACGGTCCGGTGAATAGCAGTAGCAGTTTTTTCGCAATGCCCTCGATTGTACTTGGGAGTTCTCTATTTTTGATAAGTACTCTGTCTCCCACTTCGTATTTGATAACTTTGGGTTGCGATTTTTTGTATTTGAGCCTCAGTTTGTCAGCTCGTTCAACTGCATTATTATAGAATTTTGTTCTGTTAAATTTGACCTCTGTTTCCATTGGAAAATTAATGATCTCTGTGATTTCCCGGGGTGGTCTTTGCTCATACATAGCCATGTAGGGTGTTTCGTTGGTCGATTGATGATAGGCTAGGTTTAGGAAGTCTTCAGCCAGGGATAGATACTCCTCCCATTTCCTCTGCTGGCTGTGACAGTAGGTTCTTAAAATCCTTCCTACTTCTCTCAACACTCTCTCAGCAGGGTTGCTGTTGGGGTGATACACCGATGTTTTGTATGTCTTTATTCCCAGATGGATTAATGTTTCCCGCCACTTTCGGCCTCGGAACTGCGTTCCATGGTCTGTAATTATCGACAATGGTTTACCCACTTCGGGTATATACTTGTTTATGACTATTTCCAGTATTTTACTCGTCGTAGCTCGATTAAGTGGGTACAGCTTAGTGTATTTGGTGTAGTGGTCAAATATGATGATTATATACTTATATTGGTGTCTTCCACCACTCCGTGGAAATGGTCCACAAATGTCCAAGAAAATTTTTTCTAACTTTGTCGTCGATGTAATTGGTATCATTACTCCTTCTCGTTTCTCATTGCTGCATTTTACCAATTGGCAAATATGACAATTCTGGACATACTTTCTAACTTTTCTATTCATGTCCTTGAAATGCGCATGTTCCTGCAATGCCTTTACGACCTTTACTGCGCCCATGTGACCATAGCGTATGTGGTAA
Source organism: Magicicada septendecula (assembly GCA_034769895.1). Lineage (NCBI taxonomy): Eukaryota > Metazoa > Arthropoda > Insecta > Hemiptera > Cicadidae > Magicicada > Magicicada septendecula. The sequence goes on from CM068375.1 coordinate 308,058,331, forward strand.
TCGATGGTCAATTCTTTTTCCAGGGCTTTTGGTATAACTACCTTCCATTTTTCACCATCTTTATTATGTTTGGTGAATAATAATTGATTATGAGTACAGTAGAAATGTTTTATGTTCTCATCATTGTTTGCTAATTTTTGAATAATCAATGATACTTTGGGATCTTGTTTTTGATGAATGGTTATATCCGATAATATGTTAGTGAGTTCAGATGTGCTTTTCAGTAGGTGGTAGACTTTCGCAATGGTTTCCCTTTCTCCTTCAAATGTCTGGGCGTTGATGTTTATTCGGGACAACACGTCTGCAGCTATGTTGCTCTTCCCTGGTATGTACTCCCACTGGATGTTGTATTCCTGGAGTGTAAGAGTCCATCTCGTTAATCTACCGTGCTTTAACTTGCAATTCTTAAGAAATGAAATAGATTTGTGGTCTGTCCTCACTGTTACTGGATATCCCAAAATGAAAGTTCTAAATTTTTCGCAAGCAAACACTATACTCAACAATTCCTTTTCCGTTGTATGGTAGTTACGTTTGCATTTATTTAAAGTTCGGCTTGCGAAACTGATCACTTGATGATTCCCTTCTTGGTCCTCTTGGTATAATACAGAACCAAGGCTTAGGTTGCTAGCATCACAGTTCATGAAAAACTGCTTCTCAAAATTAGGGTGATGCAGCATAACAGTTTCGAGAAACTTTTCTTTAACCAATTCAAAGGTAGAGTCTTGATCTAACCCCCACTTCCATTTTTCCTTTGAGGATAGTTGTGCCGAAAATCGAGCTGTCAGTTCAGAATAATTGTTTTGGAATTTTCGATAATAATTACAGATTCCGAGGAACGATTGTAATTGCTTTTTATTCTGTGGTACGGGGAAACGCTGGATTGCCTCCATCTTTTCCTGGGATGGTGTAATTCCATACTCTGACAAGTTAAACCCCAAAAATTGCACTTCCTTTGCGATCAATTGTGATTCGTCTAATTTAAGTGTAATATGGTTGTCTTCCAATTTTTGTAATACTTGTGCCACCCGGTTACAGTGCTCTTCCCAATTGTTAGATGCGATTAAGAGGTCATCGACATATACTGTCGTAAATTGTAATGTGCTGTGGCCCACTATCTCGTCCATACAAAGATGGCCACTGAGTTCACTAAGCCGAATGGTAATCTCTTAAAATGGTAATTACGGCCTTCAAAAATAAATGCTGTGAACTTTCTGCTATTCGGGTGCAATTCGACCTGCCAATATCCGCAGACCGTATCCCATATACTGTAATATTTGGTGCCATAAAATCTCTTTAGTATTTCATCGATTTCTCCAGGCGATGTCCTGTCATTGATTATGGACTTGTTGAGTTCACGTGCATCCAAACAAATTCTCACTGCACCATTTTTCTTGGGTACAGCTACAATAGGATTGGTGTACGGGGAATTGCTTACTTCAATTATATCATTTTCTATTAATCTTTGGATTTCCTTTCGTACAGCTTCTTTAAGTAAAAAGGCGATAGGGTAAGATTTTCGCTTGAATTCTGTCTGGTCCTTGAATTTTAATTCACATTGGAAGTTCTTTATTTTCCCAGGCGTATCAGAAAATACGTGACGATATTGATAGTATATATTTATCAGCTGGTCCCGTTGTTCCCAAGTCAACATATGGCTATTCTGGTTGGTTTTGAATTCTCTGATTTCATTAATTTTTTCCAACCATAATGCTTCCTCGGGACTGTCGTGAAGTTCTTGGTTGATGGTGCCTTCCTGATGTTCATGGCCTTCCCTGATGTAATATAATACATGTTCCAAGGGTGCCTTCCTATATTCTGTTAAATTGGCGGTCCACTCAATTTCTTCTGCCTTCATCACTACGGTGTTTGCATCCATATTAATTATGGCTATGTATTTTCGTAATATGTCGCAACCAATGAGTAGAGTGAATGGTAGTCCGCTGGCTACAAGGAATACCATCGGTATTGTTTTCCCATTGCTTGATACGTCCAGTTGCACCTGTTGTCGAATAGTTTTATTCTGACGTCCGGTGGCTCCGATGAGTATTATGTTGTTAATTGGTAAGGTTGGTATGGTAGCTTTATTTTCTGATTGGATCCTGTCCAATTCCATTTTGTCAATTAATGATACGTTGGCCCCGGTATCTACCATTGCTGTGGCATTTGTGTTGTTGACTTTCACAGATATATACGCGATTTCACTGTTGCTCGCATCTCCGATAACACTTTCTTTCTCTTCCATTAAATCCTTTCTTATGTTCTTGAGGTAATTGTTCTGGTATGTTTTACGATGATTCGAATGTTTCGCCAAAATATCAGACCCAATAGTCCGGTTCAGTGAGGGTGTGGTTGGTCTTTTCACTGCCGGTTGGCATTTAAAGGCAGGTCACCGTTTTCGTGCCTGTCTTGGGACGTTGACGCTATGGGTTCCTGGTTTCCAGGCCCATGTCCGTTGTGATAAGCTTCCGTAGTCTGTGTGACTGTTCTATGACCTCCACTGCTGTCGCTTCCATTGGATCGATAGCCGGACTCTCGTTCTTCTCTATCACTATTACTGGAGTGACTGTGTTGGTTTGGGAAACTCCTCCGTCCTTGGTAATAATTTCTGCGATTCCCACCTTGGCTGGCATGGGTGTAGTGTACCCTACGGAAATGATTGTTATTTTGATTACCATTGCCTTGTCGTGGTTGATGATTGGGAGATTGGTTTTGATATGGCCTATAGTAATTATTACCTCTTTGGTAATGTGTGTCCCTCTGGTATCCACCTGGACGAGGGTTATTATAATTTCCTCTATTCACGTTGTTGCCACCTCCGTCTTGGCGTGGTATTGGTTGATTTTGGAATCTTGGTGGATTGTTAAAATTTCTTCCTGGGCTATTTCTGTCATTGTGGATGGTGGGGTTATTATTTCCAGGCCCTCCCCGATCATATGCTTGGCTAGGTACTTGTCGGTTTCGTTGATAATACCTTTCTCTTTCGTGGCTTTCTAGCAGGTCGCACATCCCTTGAATCGTTTTTATTTGTGAGTTCAGTCTCCCTTGCGAAATACCTTGATTAAAATGGTACGCTAGTTTTGTAACCAGGCATTCTTCTGGAATTGCTGACTCCAAATTTCTAGCCAGACAAATTTTGCCTAAGAAATAGGTTGTCTTCGATTGCCTTCCATTCACATCGAATTTCCCATTTGTAATGTCGTCTCTGATGATGTTTTGGGTGGCTTCCGACCAGTACTTTTGTTTAAAAGCCGTTTTAAAAGTGTCATAGCTCCCCACTTCGTGACGGGTTGCTGTCCACCAATTGTCGAATGTATTTTTAAAAGATTCATCCAACATCCCCTTAATGATGGACCATCTGCTCTCTCGCAGATGTATTATCTCTTCTATCCTTTCTAAGAATTCTAATGGGTTCTTAGAATATGTTCGGAATTCAATCTGGTCCCTGCCTTCTAGGTGACTTAATCCGGATAGGATATTTGGGATAGTTTGCAGACGATGCATCTCGTCTCGGAGGTCATCCAACTCTCTCCGTTGACGTTCTGTTAATTGGGTTTTGTCGTTATGCACTTGCTGCTTAATAGCGTCCACTTTCACAGAGACTTCTTCGCACTTTTCATTTAACGTCGACTGCACTACCTTCATCTCCGTTTGTTCCTGTGCTATCACCCCTAGTTGTGTACCGTGTGTTTTCTCGACATTGCTAATACGCCGGTTGATGTCTATTTCTGTCTGTACTAGTTTCAGGCTGGTGTTTTCTCCCTCCTTTCGTACTTCAGACATCTCGACATTAATTTCTGTTGTTAATATGGCCATTTGTTTTTCGATTTCCTCAACATTTTCTCCCAATCTTCTTTCAATCATTTCTACCGTATCCTTAGCGGTTTCTTCCATCTTGTCACTGTTGATATTTATTTGTTGCCATATTCTTTCATGGTCAGCTTGTATGGTTTCGACATCTCGATTGAATTTAGCATTAATTTCATCAATCTTCTGGTTGGTCTGATCAATTTTTACTCCCAACATACATACATACATACATCCTCGGCGCTACAGCCCAGTCCGGGCCCTGGCCTCCAAAAGAAATCTTCCCCACTGGTCTCTACTCCCGGCCAATGTCCACCAGTTTGCTGCACCCAGCCTCACTGCCTCCTTACCAACCTGGTCCAGCCATCTTGTACGCGGTCTTCCCCTCCTTCTACTTCCCATCGGCAAATAATTCATCACTCTTTTTGGGATTCTATCCTCCGCCATTCTCTGCACATGACCAGCCCAACGCAATCTGTTAATTTGTATGAGTTGCACGATCGGAAGATCTTTAAACCTTTCGTACAACTCTCGATTATGCAGTCGCCTCCAAATGTTGTTTTCCCTCACAGGGCCATAGATTCTCCTCAGTACCCTCCTCTCAAAAACGGATAGTCTCTGGTCATCTAGTTTTTTTAACACCCAGCATTCCGAGCCGTACATCAGGACTGGTCTAATCAAGGTCTTGTATAGGGAGGCTTTTGTATCTTTAGTTATTAATTTTGATTTAAAATGTTTCACCAGTCCGTAGTAACACCTATTAGCAGATAATATTCGTCTTTCAATATCTCTAGAGGAGTCATTTCCAGAGTCCACATATGACCCGAGATATGGAAAACCCTGAACCTTTTCAAATTCATAATCGTTAATGCGCAGGGACAGGGTACGAGTATTGGCACCTACAACCATATATTTGGTTTTGCTTTGGTTTATAACCAAGCCCATAGCCTTAGCGGACAACTCCAGTTCCTGAAAGGCTTCCTTTAAGCCAGATTCAGACCTACTTATGACGTCAATGTCATCGGCATAGGCCAGAAGCTGTACCTCCTTGTGAAATATGTGTCCGCTAGTTTGAATTCCTGAATCCCTGATGACCTTTTCTAGAGCTATGTTGAACAACAGACATGCTAAGGCATCTCCTTGTTTCAACCCATTCAATGTTTTTAAGGAGTTAGATAGATTTGATTGTATTCTGATTTGGCACTTAGAATTGGACATAACTACTCCAACCATACGCACCAACTTAGATGGTATATGCAACTCCTTCATAGCTCTATATAGCATTTTCCGGTTGATTGAATCATATGCCGACTGGAAATCCACAAAGAGATGGTGAGTGGGCACTCCATATTCCAACGTTTTTTCCAGGATTTGCCTTAGTGTAAATATTTGGTCTGTTGTTGACCTATTCCTAGTGAATCCACACTGATATTCTTTTATGTTTTCCTCAGCGTAGGGAAGCAGCCTAGAAAATATGATGTTGGACAATACCTTATATGCTGTATTAAGTAGAGAGATGCCCCTATAATTTTTACATATAAGCGGATCACCCTTTTTATGTATTAAACACACCACCCCATTGTTCCACTCATCAGGCATTACCTCCTCCAGCCATATTCGCTCTATAAGATGGGCAAATTCCTTTATGAAATCTCCTCCTGCGCTCTTTAATAGTTCCCCTGGTAAACCATCGGAACCTGCTGCCTTGTTATTTTTAAGCTTATTTTTACTCCCAACTCATTAGATAAGTCTTCCTTCATTATGGCCATTTTCTTCTCTAATAGTTCTTCGGTTTTCTTCTGCCCATCTTCCATCCTCCTGTTAGTTTCATTTATTTGGTTATTAAATTCTTCCTTTAATAATTCCATATTTTTCTGGCTCTCCCTCTGGCCTTCTTCTATTTTTTGGTTGGTGGATCGTCTGGCTTCTTCTATTTTACTGTTCAATTCCTCTTTGGTGGATCGACTGGTCTCGTCCAGCTTCTTGATTAATTCTTCTTTTGTGGACTGGTTCTCCTCCTTTGATGATTTCTGGCCTTCCTTTAGTGATTCTATTTGCTCGCTTAAACCCTTGGTGGATTGACTATGTTCGTCCATCTTCTTTGACAATGACTGTAATATTTCTAGTATACTGGCATTCATGGTCGCCATTGGCTCCTCGGGTTGGTGTATTTCCGGTATAATGCCTTGAGATATAACTTCCGGTTCCTCCTCAGGCTGCTGAACCTCCTCCCCCGGTTCAAGTGGTTTGTCCTTTACTTCCAATAAAATTTCTTCCACGTCTTCCGTTGACATAGCTTCCTTTTCTTCCATTCTGGCCTCCTTCTCTGCTTGTGTTGCCCTCTTTCTCGACGTTGATCTTGACTTTGATCTCCTTGTGTACATCTTGATATGCTGGCAATGTACCTGCTGTCCTTTGACGGATTGGGGTGATTAGGTTACTGGTTATGGTATATTTTCCCTAATCCGCGCTCAGACGTTGGGCGCCAATCTATAAAGGAACTTTATAGATACAAGTATTTATATTTATAGTGGTGTATTATTATTATAGATTCGTAGATAGTACGATAATATTTTATAACTCTTCTTAGTGGATCTTCACTCACTTCTGCCCCGCGATGGAGCGTCAATCTATAAATGATCTTTATAGATAAGTAGATTTGTAATAGATATAGTGGTGTAGTAGTGTGAGTGCAGATACGCACCGGTATCTACGATAATGTTGTTTTTTATAAAATGTTCTAATTATAAATATTATGGTTATCAGTGTGATTGTATTGTCGAGTAGGTGCGTATTAATGGTTCACTTCTTCGATTTAAAAGGTTTCGCGCACTCCGTTATTAACTTCCCTCACTTACCACACGTGGATATTTAAGTCCTGTTCAGTGACGGTTCAGCTGAAATACATACACTTTACATACAAATAAATATTCAGGTTGAATATTCAATATGGTTATCATACACAATATAACTGATATAATATCTAAATAATGTTTTGAATTATTAGAACTATTTAAACTCTTCCGCCACCTTTTGGTAGGACTGACTAAGAATAAATAAGCTAATTTAAATTTGAAATGATACTCTTTTTCACTGGTAATAAAAAGTAGAGGTTTATTAACAATTCAAGATATTATAAAATTTTTGAACAATTAACAATCAGTTGCTAATAACCTTTCGGATAATAATTGCAATTAATAAAATTTAAAATAAGACTCTTCTTCGTCTCGAGGCTGGTAAACCTGTTAGTTGAACAATAGTTTAATTTCAAGAGGTTATGTTCTCTTGTATCAGTGAATTACCATGTTCGTAAGGTTCTTTTAGGTAGCATGATACCAGGTACAAGATGTAATATTAATAATGATATAAAATGAACAATAATTAATAACAAACAAACAAATATAAAAATTCGAAAATTAGTACCATATATCTGATAGTTATGGTATTATCGTACGCGGGAATGCGCACGCAGTCTATAGTACTTGTTTGACAATTATCAAGCTCGTTGGCTTGCCAGTTAAAATGTATTACCTTATTTTAATAATTCACTTTGAGAATTATTTACTTGCAAGAGAAAAATTTATTAAAAAACTCTTGTTATTATTTCCATCTGGTTTGGATTTTACTTGAGAACAGACTTGTAACAGAGAAATTGGCAAGTTACCGTTACGACTCTAAGGTTATCTTATTACGGGTATTGTTATAATGGTTAATTATTTTTTAATATTTTATTATTTCTTAATCTAAGTACAAACACATTATTCGTAGTAGTTTGATGTGTCATTATCAGCATTATATTTATTCTTTCGCTTGAAAGTTAAAAACGTTTACGTTAAAATATCGAAATAAAATCAAGGAAACAACTTTAGTCAATTTAGCGACTATTGATATTGCTCGTATTTTGTAATGAATACTTCAAATATAACTCTTTTAATTATGATAAATAATTAAAATATTTATTCAACATATTAATAATTGCGAATTAATACTTCCATTAATTCTGATAAATTCCATCATCGTTTTTGATACTTCGCCTTTTACTGACTTGCGTAGTATCAACATTATTTATTTACAAATATTTTGTTTCTGATTCAATGTTAATTAAATAAAAAATTGTACTCCCTGTTTTTATCTTTCATAACACTCGCAAGTACGATTGATATTATACACTAATCGTACTTAAATAAATATGCACTCCGCACATTTCACTCGCTTATGCTGGTGTAGTTTAAAGGTTATGTGTATGTTGATTTTACTTGTCTCTGTCGCGCACAATTCAAAAATTAAACTTCTTCATATCGGCGAGTGACACGACCTCTCCGTCTGATGGTTGATCGTGAACTGTGATGCTTCTTCGAAGCGTCTCTGGCTCGTCTGTCCAATGTTCATTCATTCGATTGGTTGAAAAAACTATACTCTCCAACCCAAAGCCCTTTGTTTCTTAAAATATTTAATTTTTTACCAAATTTGGTCTTTGCGTTTGAGGCTTTGTGACGTCAGCACTGGTACAAAAAATAATTGAAAAGTTTAAAATCACAATAACTTTCTTAATCTATGTCTTATCATTAAACGGTTAGTGTCAGTAAATTGCGGGCATCCTGCGCTTTAATTCAAGTCTAAACAAGATCATTTTCCGTCCAATACTTCTATCACTATAACGATTTTATTAATTATTTATGGTGTATCTTATATTTATAAGTCTATTACACCAAATTTAATTATTTATATTAAAACACTTTTAAATAAACACTCTGAGTCCATATCTCAACTGGTTTGATTCAAAACTTGGGAATAATTGTTCCCTAAACAATATCTCGTTATGGCGTCTTTGGGCGTCCATATTTGATTTTTCATAAATGTACTTAAAACTAATTTTTCTTATTTAATAACAGTAATACTGCGATGTAATAATACTAGAAACATCTATTTACATAATTTTACACTAGAATATATGTACATGGCTGTATTTAATCTACTATTTACATTGTTTTAGTCCTCTCCTATCTCTCTTATACAATTGTTACTTTATTTCTGGTTTTTTCTATACAAATTAGATCATGTACTAATTGTAATTAGTGTACACACATTGTACCTAATTCACTACATATAATGGTTAGCTTTTAGCTATCTCAGAACCCTTCAACTTCTTAGTAATGGGTCTGTTTACTTTGTGTCATAGCATGGTAGTCATTTATTCTTGTTAAAACAATAACTAAATTGTTATTGTTACACTTGATTTGGGTTTCCAAAGTAGTATCAGACATTATTCTGATTCTTGATAACATTTTCATCTACTTTTAACTAAGTTTATATGTTACATTTTGCATATATAACTTGCTCTTCATCGTTTGTTTACATATGGATTCCTGCATCATGGTCATTTGGTTTTTAATTATTTATATAGAAAATGACTGTTTTCATGGTCATAGTCTGTTCTCAAAGTAGCATTAGGTTTTCCCCTTACTACTGGTAACACTCTTAACAATCTTTGTTCAAGCTTTAATACAGTATTTTGCTTAACTAGTTGGTTATACAATGGTTCAGCTTACTTCTGGCTATATGTACATAGTTAGTTAGTTTACAATATTTTGGTTACAATACTGTTATTATTATGTTCAGAATCTGTTCTCACAGTAGTACCAGATGTTTATCTAACTACTGGTAATACTTTCATTGACATTGTTACTTGTTTTGATATTGTATTTTGTCTAACTAAATTGGCATACTAGGCTCTATTCCTCCTATCTCTGTGTGCCATCATACTTGATCTGTTTTATTTACATTGTTTTGCAATATAATACACTGTCTATTAGGATATATTATTATTTATAACAAATTCTTGATTGATATCATAGTTGATGGTCATTTATTTACATTAACATGTATGATTTTCTGTTTCATAGGTGTCTTTCCTATGGGGTTATGTAACAATGTACAACATGTTTTAATGCAGTATTTTGCTACTACTAACATGACTTCAGTATGGTATCTTACTATAATATTTTAATTGTTTTGTTACACATGTTTACACAACTTCTTCTTAAACAAAAACACAAATCTTTTTGTATTAATTACAATATTTCTCTGGTCATTGGTTGAATTTAATTCCTGTCACTTTGTTTGACACATAACAAAGGTTTTTTATTTATTGTCAGTTCTCTATGAACAATAATATAATTGTTCGATTTTATTCTATTCTGGTGGTCTTATGATTATCTATATTGATCACAACCTTTATTAAATTAGTCACACTAATTGTCTGTGTATATTTGACTATTTAATTCTTGCTGCTTTCACTATGAAATTAACATATTTTCTTACACTATAAACCTTATCACTGGAATTGTTTGTGTGGTTTATTCGGTTGAAATTAGTTAACTGGTCACAGGTTTCACATCTATATTAAGTATTCACTGTAATTGTTTGTGGTTCCTTAAATGTTAAACACTGTTTTTCTTTTCATATTTGATAATCACCATTCCTTTGGTTGCTTATATAGTCTCTAGTACACTTGGTTTATGTTGAGTCCTTGCATGGTCTATCCATTTTCTTCTCTCTTCATGGTACGCTTCCTTGTCCTGCTTCTTTCTTCTTCTTCAATATTTTCATTGTAGTCATTATCTTCATTTGTTTCCCTCGCTGTTGGAGTTTATTGGTCCTTATTTTGTTGGTTCCCCTCACTGTTGGATCCTATTGGGTCTGGTTACTGATATTTTGTTTTGGCTCATGGTCATTTTCTTTCCTTCATTTCGTATTTGATGTTGCTATGTTAATATTATCTTCCTCATCGTTGGATTTTTATACTAATATATTTGTAGATACACACTTTTATACACATAGGTTTATTTATCTAGACATACTTCCATGCTTTTCTCTTACTTGACGTTATATTAGCTTATTTTATGTAACTACCATATTTGGTAACGTTACAATATAATAAATAATACACTCTTGTACTGACGCAAAAACATTAATACGATAAGTAATAAGCACTGTGTATACTTTTGCTATAGGAATTATATGATTCCAAATCTAATAATTCATGTACTAGACTAACCGTAGTTAACCTCAAACTTGTAGAGGTTAAACGAACATTTCGTAAATCAATTTAAATATTTTAAAAGTGTCTAATATATAATATTTAATTCAAATCTTGTAAAGCATCGTAAATCAACGCATAGGGATTTTATTCTGTAGTTTAAAAGAATTCACCCTTGAGATATAAATATTTTGTAAATAAACAAACTAACCAGTAGAGTAATCATTGCCAACCTGCTGGGTTAGGAATAATTGAAGCCAGGTAGATTGTAATCAATAATTATTGTTAATTCGAATGTATGAAGCTAAAGTAAAAACTTTGTGAGCAATAAACAAGTAAATTGTTAATTACCAAACGTTGTAAACAATTATTGAAACAGTTATTAATTATTTTTCTCAATCAAAAGAGTTGCGATTTCAAGGCACTCATACAATCAAGTTGGCGGCCTGAACGTGTGAAGGTTTAAAACATAAACAAACCGTAAGGAAAATAATTAAATAAATTATTTTAAATACTCAATCAAAGAAATAATTTAACATCAATTAAATTTATTTATTTTTATTCTTTGAATAAATTGTTTTTATGGAATAAGAACTTGTGATTCCATATGGCACCCAAGTAAAATCATTTTAGCTCACTTACTTACAAACAGTGCAGTTATACTGTTTTGACAAACCAACAGTATAATAATATACTGAGATCATCTGACGATCAGTACAGACAGAACTAAACTACCAGTACTACACCACAGGTACGTGAAGTTTTTAAGTACAGGTACTTAACAATTTTGTCAAACAACACATTACTGTACACAGACGATCTAGATCTATGGAAGTGCTACTGAACTGCAAGTGAACTCCGAAGTGAACCACATTCGATAAACAGAGATTACAATACTTAATTAAATAAATAATAAAAATTAATTAAACGAATTATACAAATTAAACCAATTAAATTAAAATTAAAATTTATCAATCAACAGAAGTTAAATAAAAGATAATCAACGTGTGACGAAGTTTTAAAAGAGATACCGTACGTAAGTAGTATATAATAATTTAATTTAAAATTTATCGTTGTCTTGATTGTTCATCATCTTTTTTCACAGCACTACACTTTATATAATAATGAAACTTTCAACTTGTGAACTTACTTGTCTTTTCTTGTCGAACAGACTCGAGTCTGTCTCAAAGCTGACGAAGGCGAACACCACGCCGAAACGCGTTCGACAAGAAAAGACAAGTAAGTTCACAAGTTGAAAGTTTCATTATTATATAAAGTAAAATTTATCATTTGATACATTATATTCTTGTTGTTTTGATTGTTCATCATTTTTTTCACAGCACTAAACTTTATAGAATATTGAAACTTTCTATATAATAAATTATATTATTATTTATTACATTCTATAAAATATCCATTTCTTATGTTTTAGTTAAAGGAATATTCTATTTTTTTTTATGTGAAGTTTTTTCCATTTCAGAAACAGACTATTGCTGCCAGTTTCTTGTAATACAGGCTCCAATTTGTTCCAACATCTTCTAAGCATTTTTTTCTGAAATTTTATGTCATGCCTATGAGTCATTATGTGTAGTATCTTTAACTGTATAAGTCTGTAAAATTCTTGTACATGCATTTTGTTTTAAAAAATTATTAGATTTTATCCTTAAATTTTTAGTGACCGTCAATCAGTGAATGTTTTAGTGGATGGTTAGTGAGGATCGGTCAATAATACAACTTTTAGTTATTTTGCGTCGACGTTTTGACAATATTTATTGTCATCTTCAGGACCTGTGTATGAAATACAATAGAAATATCAAACATAACGAAACAATTAAATATTTGGGTGAACGTGTTGGTGATGTGAGTGTGTGCGTGCGTATGTATGTATCATTTTTTATGTGAAGACTTATGATAGTTTGTTTACATCTTCAAATTATCTTTAAGAAAGCGAGCAAATTATAGTATGAGAGAACTTAATTTATACAGTATTACAATTTAAATTACTAAATGTAATGTTATTTTAATTAATTAAACAAACAGTAATCAACAATTGGATATTAGATTGGTACATAAATTGTTTATACCTACAACAGTCAACATATAGCAAAGTAATATATTACCTATAAATGAAACAGATTAGGGGATGTTCACTACATAATTATTAAAAGTTATTTTTAACATGTTTCACTCCCTACTGGTGTTAACAAACAATCATAATTTAGAAACATACAATTTACACAATATTGTAAAACATTACGACTTAAATCAGCTAGTTGACAAAGGTTACAAACAAAAGTTTCTGGTAAATTTTACTAACAGGTAAACTTGGATAATACGGTAATTGTAATCATATTGTAAAATATAGTCAAGAGTACTATAGAATAATGTAATTTATGTGTGTCCACAATCACCCTTCTCTTTCACCCATGCTCCCACCGCCCGTCCTTCTCGCAGCCTCTCACTCTAACCTGAAATTGATCTATCATTCACTATCACCCCACTCACTCAATCACTCTCTCTCTCTCTCTCTTCTACATCTCACTCACTGTCTCCCTTCTTCCCTCTCTCACTCTTACACCCTCTCTCTCTCTCGCTCACTCTCTCTCCCTCTCATTATCTCTCTCTCTCTCTCTCTCTCTCTCTCTCTCTCTCTCTCTCTCTCTCTCTCTCTCTCTCTCTCTCTCTCTCTCTCTCTCTCTCTCTCTCTCTCATTATATTTCTTCATTCACTCTCTCACCCCATCTCTCTCTCTCTCTCTCCCTCTCATTTGTCATTGTCCACGTTTGGCACTCTAAAACACTCACCATTTTTATTACACTATCATCCTTATATAAATAGAGAATTATGCACACGATAACAGAAATGATTTACCAACTTGTATTAAAGGGTTACAGACTTTATAACACAACATTATAGATAACAGATATATTATATGAAAATGGTTATTACTTAATATTTACATTTTGGTAAATGTTATTTACCTGGAACTTGGTCTATAAAGAGTACCATGGTCAATGTAGTTCAAATATATGTCGGTCATAATCTCTCTCACATGCTCTCTCTCTCTCTCTCTCTCTCTCTCTCTCTCTCTCTCTCTCTCTCTCTCTCTCTCTCTCTCTCTCTCTCTCTCTCTCTCTCTCTCTCTCTCTCTCTCTCTCCTAAACAGATATATACCACAAATCTAACACGTGGACGTGTACATACACACACGCTAGAACTACATACGCTACATACGCACACACACACACACACACACACACACAACAAAACAAGTCAACTACACATTCGAGAATCCATACATACATATAACACTATTTTATTCACTTATTTTTATCATCTAAGTGTAAATTTACACATCTCTCTCTCCATCTATCTCACTTACACTTAGATGATAAAAATAAGTGAATAAAATAGTGTTATATTTATGTATGGATTCTCGAATGTGTAGTTGACGTGTGAGGTTGTTTTGTTGTGTGTGTGTGTGCATATGTAGTTCTAGCATGTGTGTATGTACACGTCTACGTGTTAGATTTGTGGTATATATCTGTTTAGAATAGAGTGAGATAGATAGATAGAGAGAGAGAGAGAGAGAGAGAGAGAGAGAGAGAGAGAGAGAGAGAGAGATTGAGGGAGCATGTGAGAGAGATTAGGACCGACATATATTTGAACTACATTGACTATGGTACTCTTTATAGACCAAGTTCCAGGTAAATAACATTGACCAAAATGTAAATATTAAGTAATAACCATTTTCATATAATAGATCTGTTATCTATAATGTTGTGTTATAAAGTCTGTAACCCTTTAATACAAGTTGGTAAATCATTTCTGTTATCGTGTGCATAATTCTCTATTTATATAAGGATGATAGTGTAATAAAAATGGTGAGTGTTTTAGAGTGCCAATCGTGGACAATGACAAATGAGAGGGAGAGAGAGAGAGAGATGGGGTGAGAGAGTGAATGAAGAAATATAATGAGAGAGAGAGAGAGAGAGAGAGAGAGAGAGAGAGAGAGAGAGAGAGAGAGGGAAGAAGGGAGACAGTGAGTGAGATGTAGAAGAGAGAGAGAGAGAGAGAGTGATTGAGTGAGTGGGGTGATAGTGAATGATAGATCAATTTCAGGTTAGAGTGAGAGGCTGCAAGAAGGATGGGCGGTGGGAGCATGGGTGAAAGAGAAGGGTGATTGTGGACACACATAAATTACATTATTCTATAGTACTCTTGACTATATTTTACAATATGATTACAATTACCGTATTATCCAAGTTTACCTGTTAGTAAAATTTACCAGAAACTTTTGTTTGTAACCTTTGTCAACTAGCTGATTTAAGTCGTAATGTTTTACAATATTGTGTAAATTGTATGTTTCTAAATTATGATTGTTTGTTAACACCAGTAGGGAGTGAAACATGTTAAAAATAACTTTTAATAATTATGTAGTGAACATCCCCTAATCTGTTTCATTTATAGGTAATATATTACTTTGCTATATGTTGACTGTTGTAGGTATAAACAATTTATGTACCAATCTAATATCCAATTGTTGATTACTGTTTGTTTAATTAATTAAAATAACATTACATTTAGTAATTTAAATTGTAATACTGTATAAATTAAGTTCTCTCATACTATAATTTGCTCGCTTTCTTAAAGATAATTTGAAGATGTAAACAAACTATCATAAGTCTTCACATAAAAAATGATACATACATACGCACGCACACACTCACATCACCAACACGTTCACCCAAATATTTAATTGTTTCGTTATGTTTGATATTTCTATTGTATTTCATACACAGGTCCTGAAGATGACAATAAATATTGTCGAAACGTCGACGCAAAATAACTAAAAGTTGTATTATTGACCGATCCTCACTAACCATCCACTAAAACATTAGATTTTATAAAAATAGTTTCCTATAGTGTCACTTGAAACATTCAGTAACTTATTCATTGGCTGCATCAAATAAGACACATTCACTGGAATAACAATTCCTTTTATATTGTCATCAAGATGTGTTTCAAACTCTTCAGTTGGTTGAGATCGAGCACTATACACTACCAGTGCTTTGGTAGCTTTGTATCTTTCAAGGTATATACCTAACTCGTGTGACAACACTTGTTAACTATTTTCTAATTGTTTATGTCATTCATGCATTCTTTTGAGAAAAATATTTTATTGGCAGCAGATTAGAATTTTCACATTTGCTAATGACAACTAGAGGTAGTGCAAGAATTTGACTTGTATTCGAGCATAATAAGATCATCCCCCCCCACACACACATACTACATGTGTGCATTCAGATTCGTTATAGGTTATGTAAGGTAACAAATTGGAGAGGTTTTACTGCATATTATTTTATTATATTATTCTATTAATGAGCTTACTTTTTTATACTGATGTATTAGTATACATACATATAATATAAATCTGTATACTTGGTACTAGTACATAGTATTTAAATATGTTTTAAAAGCACTTGCTTTAAAAAAAAAAATATGAGTTTTGACATATTTTCTGCCTAATCTATCAGTTACTTTGGTCTCATCAATCATTGTATGTTATCATAGAAGTACACTGACTAACTATAAATGAAGTAATTACTTACATTGTGTGTGAGTCAAATTACATTTAATTTGTTTTGGATTTGATAACTGAATAGATTTTTTGAATCTGGGAATGGTATATGAATATAATATACAACTTAATTTCTTACATTTGATTAATAATAAATCAATAACTTCTGTGCAATAATATGAACTGTTAAACTGATCATATGTAACGGCTGAAGTGTGTTGCGAACAAGTATATAAATTGTGTAGTTTGATGTTGCTCGCTATGTTGCACAGTGTCAAACCAGTGTAGTAATATTTTATTTTTACATTTAGTTCAATCGTTTTTTCCTTTTCTATTATTAAATTCAGTTTGTTTGATGTGTAAGAATTATTAAGTATATAATACTAGTATGTGTGCGTTTAAAATTAATGTATTGTGAGAATGTGTTATATACCTGTGCCATGTGTTTATTACTTGAATGTATTCTCACCCTTGTCTAACCAACTCTCCCCCCTCTTTCTCTCTCTTTCACTTTTCTCTCTCTCTATCACAATTTCTCTCACTGTTAATTCTCTCTATGGTTTTGTTTATTTGTTTATTTCTTTTTTATTCTGTCTTACTCATTCAACATTTTCAGGGTTTTGGACGGAAGAAAAAGAAAAAAGAAGTAAGCTCTGTTTTGGAATGTTAACCCCAATATATAGTACTTATGTATTTAATCACCCACATGAGTCTTTTATTTATGTTTTATACAGTTTAGTCATGCATCGTACCTAATATTATTATTGTTACTACAGCGCTTTTACCATCACAGTGTGAGATGAATTTTTGAATTGACACCTGAAACTAATTAATTTGATTAACAGTTGGCTTGTGGCTAGTCGACAAAAATAGCTTATATTAGGTACATAGATGTGTTGTGCAGTGCTGTCACAGTTCACTCTGTTTCTCTGTACCTTACTGTCATATCTGTTTCTTTTTCTCAACCACCTCACTTTTTCACTATCTTACTCTCTCTATGGTGTCTTGTTATAATATTTTAAAGTCATATGTACAACAATAAATTTATGAGATGGAAGCTATTGACACATCACATGGTTAATGTACTAACACTTACAGTAAAATTGAAAGTTAAGGGCATATGCGCAGAAACCAATTTATAGATGGACGAGTCCACTTTGAAATTGTGAATGGTGGGAGAATAACGGAGAATCAGCTGCTATACAAGTGAAGGTGTACTATCTCAGTCTTGCATTTGTTATTATTATTTCAATTTATTATTAATTGTATCGCTGTTTTACAGTCACTCATTATTATTAGTTATTTAATTTTTTAGTTAATTTCTATTGGTAGTTTTTGTTCTGTAATTACGTATTACCGTAATTGTTTGTGTTATCATCCAGTGATGAGATTTGTTAAAATGGATACTTCTCCTTCAACTAGCAAAGACAGGAATATTATTCATAGTCAAGCACGGGAAGTAATAATAAACAGTTTTTTGTTGTCAGCATTAAAAAGATTCTTGCAATTAAATTAATATGAAGAACATGTTCCTTTATGTAATGATAAACTGTAGAGATAGTCGAGTGTAATTAAGGAATGGAAGTGTACAGTTGCAAATTCCATTGCGATAAGAACGGTCAGAAAGGCTGTAGTTTTTTTTACATCTCATCAGTACACAATGACAGAACCAAACAACACTCAGATATGTTCATAAAACATTCTAATATGTAACAGCAACAAATTCCAATATGTGTGAACAGTACATATCATTTGCTTGATTTGTATAGTAATACAATTACAATATTATTATTCTTATTATTATTTGATTTACATCGGAAACAATAAATGTATAATTCTTTTTTTTTAAGCCAGCTGTGTAACTGTAGGTACACACACACACACACACACACAAATAGAGATTCATGGTGACACATTTACAAACAAACCTTAACAGTCGCGAGTTTTTGTTACTATTAGAAATGATATCCATAGGTTGGGTGCACCATCACTGACAAAAACAATTCTCTTCTCACATCTCACAGCGATTACCTCCACATCGCCTTTCACCTCTGACTGTAAGCGTTTTGCACATTTCCGTGCCCTTAACTTTCAATTTTGCTATAGATGTGGTTAATATATGTAGCAACTTGAATATTTTGCTGAAAAAAGTAAATGCTGTTCCAGAAAACAGTTAACCAGATAATCCAGAATATTATGTTTTTTAAAAATTGGGTTTGGCTGCTATAGAATTACAGTCTACTGAGTAAATCTGTTGACTCAAAAACTATACACTATTACTTCGATGTTGTTGCCCCCCCCCCCCACACACACACACACATTTTACTGCAATGAAATCTAATTGATCACCGGGCAGCTGATTACTTAACTATTACGTACCATAATTTAAATGATTAATTGTCTTAAAAAACTACACCTGTAGAAAAACTAATATTTTGAAGAATTAAGTGTAATGGGTGGTTAAATTATTCAAGCAAATAGAAGAAATGTTAAAATTAGTTTGCATTTGGTACTACAGTTTCTTTTTTTATTTAATCTTGTGGTGGATTGTACCCAGTGAAATATAATCAAGCATCAAAATAGAATCTTAGTAACTGGGGTCAAAATGCACTTCACTGATCTTCAAATTGTGGCAGACCAGTAGGCATCAATCAGTAATTTTCATCCCCATAAACAATTTGAGTACCGTATTAAAAAACTTATATATTATGACAGGAAATACAATAATACCAAAAGAAACAGTTTGCTGCTATTCAGTGCTTGTGAAGTATAATATTAATTTGTAATATTATTTATCTAAAATAAATAAACAGACTTAAGTAATGTTAAGTCTCATTATTATCATTGATTGATTTTGATACGATTTTTTAAATATTTTTAACAAATGAATCAAACCAAATTATTGTTTTTTTACCATACAGATTGTGATGTAAAACAATATGTCATAAACTGTTAGCTTAATAACGAGTAGAATGATAAGTAATATATGGGAATTCTGTAGTTTATAAAATTTACACTAATATGTTTTTTAACAAGAAAATAATATTTAGTTTGGCAAGAAAACAATTATTTAATAGTAGTTATAAAATAAAAAAATAATCTTCATTTGTGTGTTATGTTGTAATTTAATTAATGCTTACAGACAAAGATTTTTATAACTTTTGATGAATAATTTCATAACAGGACACCATTTTGTGAGGTGCAAGCTTTATTCCTTGCTTTATCCTACCACTTGAGAAACCACCATTTTAAATATTAAGTGTAATCACTCCATTTGGGGGAACTTTAAATAAATAATAATCTGAAAATGTTGTTTTGTTAACATAAAACTATTCCATCTATGTGTTTACATGAGATTACATAAAGACATTGAAACTGTTTATGTTTAAAATGATACATCAAAACATATTCGTATTGTATTAAACACAATACAATTTTAAAGAATATTTTGTCCATCTTTCTTCTGTCATTCATACGATGAACTACTTTTAAAATTTGAAAAATGTGAGTGATTACATGACTTTAGAAAAACCATATTACAACACTATCTGCATCACATCACTAGGCTCAAACTGATGATCACTATAAGATTTAAATAATATGTTTAGTTCACATAAATCACTGTCACTTCTGTTTACTTAGTACATTCACAGCAGTTGGTGATAGAAAATATTCTCACGGCAGTCACATTACACAGTGATCACAACACTCACAGTAAATCATCACAGTATGCGTATAATGCGGATAATTAATTAACCACTTAGATTTAATTAGGAAACATTAAAGTGATTTGCCAAAGTCTATGATATGCTTGTGTATGAGTTGTGTCTTGACGTTTGCTGCTACTGCATTGTAACATTATTGATTAGTAAAAAAAATATATATATACTTTACTTTTCAACTTACAAACAAATTCAGCTTTTAGTGCCCTATATAATTTTAAGTGTTGCATTTGGAAGACCATGTTAATGAGTTTGGAATAAACAACATAACTGCTATATTATTGCATAACTTTAATATTTGCTTTTTTTTTAGTAATAACAAATACATTATTAATAGCTAAGTTGCAATAACTCTTTTTCCTGCTTTTAAAAAATTAACTTGCTGTCTTCAGATCAACAAGTTGTGGCTAGTTTGGTTCTTCGGCCAGATCTGAAGATGCTGAAAAAATAAAAACACGTATTTGAAAAGTTAATATATTTTAGATATCTAATTTTTGTATATCATAAACTCTTTCAAGTTCACTGCAGCATGATAGCTAGATAAAAATTAGAAGATTTCAAAGCAGCCTTGTCTTGTTACCACAAGTCTTCAGGTGAAATCACAGTTTAATTTTGAACAATTTATCTGAGCCAGATGATTAATTCATTCTTGTCAAAACGTAAGCTTAAATAATTATTTCATTGATTCTACTTAATCTGTAACTATCACACCAATACAGGTATTTAGAAAATTTTACTGAGGTACATGAGTTTAAAAATATTGTGTGCAAAATGATATACTATTGATGTAAATTAAATATAGTTAATATGGATGACTGTTGAATTGCCTAAAGCCACAAATATTTAGGTGTAATCCTACTAGTATAAACTGTAATTCACTTATTGTATTAAATAATTTACCTTATTCAATATCTGTACATGAATGTAACAGTATGAAACTGGATTGAAA
This sequence comes from Magicicada septendecula, assembly GCA_034769895.1. Lineage (NCBI taxonomy): Eukaryota > Metazoa > Arthropoda > Insecta > Hemiptera > Cicadidae > Magicicada > Magicicada septendecula. The sequence goes on from CM068375.1 coordinate 308,079,426, forward strand.
ATTCTGTTGACACCTCATCCAATCAAATTTTGACTTGTGTAGCTTAAGTACAGATAGAAGCAATCAGTATGAAAGTTGCCAGTAGATATTGCTTCAAGCTTAAAGAAAATTCTAGAAGGGGATAGCATCTATTAAAGCCAAGCTTATGAATTTTAAAAACGTTTAAATTTATGGTAACTCAGTGTAAGACGTTATAAATATGTTTGTTATAACCCAGCACCTACCTGATTAGCTGGTACAATGGAAAAGTTTGTGGAATGGAAACAAATAATTTCCACAGTGTTGTGTGATAGCTCATCAAAGAAGGGGGTGGGATTTTGAAATTTGTGATATTCACATACAAAGAGTAAAAATTCTTCTACTTGTAAGTTGTATATTTATTAACAACTGCAAGGTTTCCAGTAAAAATTATTTTAATCCTGTAGAGCACATTATTAGCATTACAATTTCATTACTATATTAATATAATTTTAACATGTTTTCACTATCACTAAGTTTGTAATTTGTAATATAATATACATTGGAGACAGGTATAATTAAAAAATCAATTTAAAAAATTGAAGAACTGGTAACTGCAGATACAGGAAACTATGGATAAAAAATATACAGATAACAAGGGATTACTGTATACATATAATGTACTACAGCTTCGTTACTATTGCCTTTCAGCTAAATGCCATAAGGTAATTTGGTGTATGACTCATTCTCTGTGCCTTTTAGTACATTCAGTTCTGTTTGGGGTATTGTAATTGGAGAGAATATAATGGTGCTTGTATGGTTAGAACTAACTGGCATATCTCCAACATGACAAAAAATTTCTCCTTACTATGTTGGCTTTCTGTTATAATAGTGACTAACTTTTCTGAGAATATCATGCATAAACCAAGTGATAGCAATTCATTATAACAAGCTGTTTAAAACATTTGTGAACACAGACAACAAAATAACTGTTCCACTGGAATGCTTGCCACTACCCAATATTATGTAGATAGGATCATGTCGCCAGTACATTTTCTGTCAGAACTATTACACAATACTAGCTGCTAGCAGGACAAGCCATTTCTCATCACTTTTATGCCTCTTCATCACAGTTCACCTTCAAACTAAGTTAGTTGCCTAGTTATCTGAAATGCTTTACTAACACATTCACTCTGTCTGAAGTTAATGGAATCAATTAATATTTAATTTTCTTACAATTGACTACTAAGGTTTTGTATGTGATGATTTTAGATTGTTTCCAAGATAGCTACTTTTTTCATAATTTTGTATCTTAATTCAGTGCTTCATGGTCTACACATGGAGCAGAAAAAAAAATGGTATTTCACTTTGTCAATATCTAACATGAACATGTAGACTAAGTAAATTAAAAAAAAAGACAGAAGTAATTACATCAAAATTCTGTGAATTTACATTTTACATTAGAACAAAAAAAAAACACACACACAAAATAATTATTTCATTACATTATGTAAATACTTACACTTTACATTCAGTCAGTATAATCTTTATTAAAAAAATTAAACAATAATGACGTATGTACCATTTAAACACACTTTTCTCTAACATCGTAATAAATACAAATTTAACAACAGAATTCTGATATTCTCATCTTTGTCTCCTTTTGTGTTTAGTTAACCCTATTTTGCATGGCTTTGAATGCTGATGGCTGTTTAGCACCGATTATAGTTTAGCTGAAAAGAAGAATGTTGATGTTAGAATAGATTTAACTTGTAGCAAGTAAGAAAAAAACATCTGTTTACTGTTAACTTATTGTGAAAGCATTTCTATAGGGCAATGTAACAATAACTGAAGATAGTATTTTCTTGTGAACAATAATAATTTTAATTGATGACGTTTTGCACTTTGAAATAAGTTAATACAATGTATCCATGTACAAAACTCAGTTATTTGTTTTGCAGTAGTTCAAATTGTTAATGATGTGTTATTTCCTGGTAAGTGGGTATGCTTAAAGAAAGCACAAAAACGTTATAATTTATTAACTGTTGTCAAATCTAAAATATGAATACAACTACTTCTTCATTGTAAAATGCTGGTAGTTGATTACAATGATATTAACTGTTAATATTGCAGTTGTAAGTACAATAAATTAGAATTTGTTGTTTATATTGTACAGCTGGTGAAAGCAAAATAGTATAAATTTGTATTCGTAATAAATGAAGTAATCTCATTAGTATGTACATCATTTGATAACATTAGATACCTTCATATTGTTGAATGAAAGTATATATACTCAATTTGGTTATAGTCACTTTTGTCTGCAAACTTGCTTTATAATACTGAAATTTAAAGTTGGTGTGAAATCATAATAGATATTACAAACTTGTAATTTATTCAATAAAAACGGTTTTGGAATATAAATATTTTGGTTGAGCTAGAATGATAATGTAAACATGTGTGTTTGTTATAAAAAAAATAAAATTGATATTTTTGGATCTAGATTATAAAATATTTATTCAAAGTGTATTTCCTTGGACCAGAATTTTGAGACAAGCTTTAATTTTTTGTAATCAGTAATTCGAAAACTGAGCCCATAAATTATAACATTCACCTAAACCCATTATATTTTCGCAGGAAAATACTATATTTTATTAAGCTCAATACATAATGCTTCACTGTAAGCATAGTTTTATATTTTAGTTGTAATTCTTCCGTAATGACAGTAAAATAATAAAATAACACCGTCTTGTTTAAATAGGTTCGGTATGAGGACGAGGACGAAGATGAAGGTCCACAACCTGATGCAACATTAGAGCAGGGGGTTCCAATCCCTGTAAGACTTCAGGGCTCCTTTCCCCCCGAGCTCTCTTCCATTCCACTTGAAGATATAGATAGTTACTATCACAACCAGAGGGTAAAGTGTTTTTATTTTATTGTACTGTACTTGTTTACAGTATCGTATACATCTATTTGTACATAATTAACGGTTAACCATGACTTAATAGTAACACATTTAAGACTTTTATTTTTAAGGGTGGCTTTAAAAAATGTTATTTATATGTGTTATGTTGAACAAAAAACTTAATTAGTATACTAGATTTTTTAAGTTTTTGCTGTTCAGTTAGAGGTCGTACATAATCTTTGGTACTGACAATGGATGATGAAAACTTGAGGATTCGAATAAAAAAAAAAAAAAATGAAAATGAAACAAAACTATAAATTTTTATAAATTGAGGTAACATTTTATGGATTTATAAGCTTCATATTTATAATTTAATTGTTTTCGCCTTCATTTTCTGTACCAGGCAAAATACCTAATCCAACTTCATATAGTAATCTACTCCCGCTTATATCGCCTTGTATTTGTTTTCATAAATAAGCAATGTTTTTTATTTGGTTGACATTCACATGCTGTCAATATATTTATTATTTAAAATATTTTCATTTAGTTTTTCTTAAGCTTCAAAAACATTTTGTTTTTATTTTTATTTTTTTTTGTATTCATTCCAATTTGGAATATTCTTTAAATTTCCCAATAATCTCATTTCAGTTGTTTCACACACACACACACACACACACACACACACACACACACACACACACACACACACACACACACACACACACACACACACACACACACACACACACACACACACAATTTCTGCATATGTTGCCTCTCAGTTTATCAATTCTCCATTTCAGGGTTCTCTCTTTCCACCACCGCTTTGTCCAATTCATCTCTCCAGAACCTTCATTGTCCATCTTTCTTCCCATTGGATCCAATCTGTAACTTTTGCTATCCACCAATCATTATTGACTCTTCTAAAATGACCAAGCTATGTCAGCCTTTTTTCTTCGGTGAAGCTCCAGTGTATCCTCTTGTATTATTCTTCTCTTAATTCCTTTGTTAGTAATCCTATCCAACTTTGTGAGCCAATCCTACAACTTCTTCTCCAATCCATTTCTATTGCAGTTACAAGGAGCATTTTAATTTAAATTATAATTTATTATTTATACAAAGGATAATATAAGAGTAGTAATTTAAATATAGACATTTTTCAATACAGTCTAGACTACATCCTTTTGAAAGCAGTGATGCCATATTTCCACTAGCATACATATTACTTGAGAAAAAAATTCTGGCAGAGGACACACCTGCTCTCAAAAAGGATTGATGACTTCTTCATTTGATCAAAAGTTTTTCCTTCTTAGAATTTCTTAAGAGTCTAAACAACTGAAAGTCAGAGGAGGCAAGATCCGGACTATAAGGTGGATGGGGGAGGATGGACCACTTTAGTTTTTGAATTGTACCCGTCATATGACTGGTGACATTATGATACAATTTTATGTGAGAAACAGAATGCTAACGACATCTTACACGTATTTCAGATGGCTGTTTGGAGTAATACTCGGCGTTTTTAGTGCCCTGTTCTGTTAGAAAATCAATGTGTACGATGCTTCTCATATCCGATAAGAATAAAGCCTTAATTTTTCCTGCTAAAAAGAAGTTTCAGCATTTTTGGTTTTGGAGATGAAGGATGCTGCCACTGCATCAATGCTCTTTTGTTTTCTGATACAAAATGGTGTAGCCAGGTATTATCAGTAGTGACAACAGATTGTAAAACGCCCCCTTTTCTTCATGTTATGCCAATAGTGAATGAGCCACCTATACATGTGTGTACTTATGTTCATCTGTAAGAATTCGCAGATTCCTATGTGCACATATTTCTTGGATTTCGTTGCCCATGACGAGTCCGTTAATTAACTAAATATAATTAAATCATTACCGACTTAGAACACAAAGTTTTTTATGGTAAAGTGTTTTACCTTATAGCCTGTACCAGTTTTCGCTTTTAAAAATCTTCTTCAGAGCCTGCTGCTGGGAGCGCTGTCCATCTTGTTCTTGGCGATGGTATCGACTTTTGAAGGATGTTGTGTTCGATGTTGTGTGTGTGGGGTGTGGTATGTTCGAATAATGCGTGTGATTTGAATTGTGTCTGTTCATTTAGGATGTTGTTTTTATGTGTTTTTGAGTGTTTGTATATTTCCAGTTGTTCAAGAGTGTCTAGTTTTCAGCCTTTTGTGTGTACGTGTAGAATATCCATGTTATTGTCAATGTTTTTGTATGTGTGGTTTCCTTCAATGAGGTGGTTGTCGACAATAACATGGATATTCTACACGTACACACAAAAGGCCAAAAACTAGACACTCTTGAACAACTGCAAATATACAAACACACAGAAACACATAAAAACGACATCCTAAACGGACAGACACAATTCAAATCATACACATTATTCGAACATATCACACCCCACACACACAACATTGATCCTTCAAAAGTCGATACCATCACCAAGAACAAGATGGACAGTGCTCCCAGTGCCAGCCTCTGAAGAAGCTTTTTAAAAGCAAAAACTGGTTCAGCCTATAAGGTAAAACATTTACGTTTTTACCCATAAAAAACTTTGTGTTCCGATTATTTAGTGATTTAATTATATTTAGTGCATATATTTCATAATAATGAAGTTGATTTATGATACAGCTGTCTGCATTACCAACACTGACATTTAATGTTGAAGCAGTATCCCGTACTATGATTTCACTATTGTTTTAAAGAAATGTCTTGATCCTGGCAGCCATCTCTACTGTTCACAATGTTTTGGGCATTGTAAGTGTGGTTCATTGTCAACACATTCTTGGAAAGTTTCAAAAGTTTTACTCCATTTGTAGACTCTTATGTCTAACAATGTTTCATCATTAAACTGTCTTTGAAGGTTTTCACAAATTTTTGATATTTTTACATTTTATTTCATAAGAAATTTAATAATAATGCATTGTTCCATGCTTGAATGCACTTCTACTTCACTCATACTTGTAAGACACTGCTTGCTGAACAGCTGAGAAAGATTAGTATTTGTTTCCACGTACTACCAAATTTGGCATTTGATTCTTTCATTTAAAACTAAAACCAAATTATAATTTAAATTTGAATGCTCCTCGTACATTATTCCTGTATTTTTGTCAGTTATCCAAGTCTCAAACCCATATGGCATTATGTTACAGACTAGAATTTTATCTAAATATCTTTTTATCTGGGTAAATGTTCACCATAAATTTACCATACTTATAACTTCTCCATAAGTTAATATATAATTTACTATATCAACAGAGAGATTTATTCTAAAGATTTCTTCCTAACAATTATTACACTGTGACTAGGTGTGTGTGTGTGTGTCTAAACCCCTGCTATGAATGAGGTGGTGTATGTATGTAGACATTCACACAAATTCCAAGAATTACAAACTTTCTTTTTGTAATTGTCTTCACTATTCAATAAAAAATATACTTTTTGAACAACAATTTATTTTATTGAAATTATATATTGTACTATACAGTATTTCAGCAGTTTTAACTGTCATCATCAAACACTGAAATAAATATTTTATATATGTAATTTACATAATTAATTACATTAATTTATTGCAGTATCTTATGGTGACAATTAAAGCTGTTGAAATACAGTAATATTATGAAGTATAATTTCAATACAAAATTTTTGTTAAAAAAGATTATTGATAAGACTACTTCTTTCTTCTTCCTTATTTAATGTTATAAAATTAAAAAAAATACAAATTAAATTTTATTTTTAATAAATTTCTAATATGTAAGATTTTATTTCTTAAATTTATCAACAAAAACTCTGATAATTTAAGCAATGCTATGAAAAATGAACATTAATAAAAATAGTGCATGTTTGCATGTTGAAAACTTGAGTATAAAATAAATTATATATAATCAATACAAAACATGACACAATTTTCAAAGCACTCAACATTGAAAATACACAAAATACTAATACATACACCACTATCACACACAATAATACCACTTTAAAGTAGCAGAGACCAACAAAAAACCACAATAATGACCAGCCAACACACAAGTACTTCACCAACACAGAATCACGAAGGCTGAGGATGAGAACACAATGGTTCTAAAAACATGTCCCTAATAAGGGAAAAAAATATCTTCAGGAGACGGGCGAAGTCTAACATGTATAATGGCGGTGAATGTGAAAACGAACTATAAATATGAACTTTCATTGGTCCACAAGGCTGTGTCGTCATTAATAAACGCTGATGACATAACACCAAGTACGTACAAACCAGGGCGTTGGCTGTAGAAACAAAAGACGGTGACGTCATGTACACTACTACTTACGCAGAAGTTGCGTATAACACGTTCTCAGTCTGCATTAACAACTCAGAGCGTACACACGCTCAATTGTGTATTGGGCAGTTTTTGCCAACAAAGATGTTCAAATTTTTGTAAAAATGTAATCACAAAAGTAACTAGTTTCAGTGGACAGTTAAATGTAGTAATAAATTCAGTGCACTCAGGAAAAGACAGATCTAAAGTTCGGCCGAACATCCGCCAACCATCATGGGAGTAGTCTGAGGAGCGTCATTACCACTTCAATTCAGGAAAGCCCTTTTAAATTATTCTAAATTCTAAACAGTAAAAAATGAGCTCAAAATATATTTAGTACAGAAATGTAATCATCATCAAGGTATGAAAGGTTTGTGTGAGAAAGTGAGAGTGAAAGGTTGCCGGCTTTTAATAACCAATATCTGGGGCGTTGGTTTGTGTTAAGTATATGTATTAGTTATTGAATTTAAAGAAACAAGTAATTTTGAAAACCATACTGGAGTAAATACGTTTGTTTAAAAGATTAATTTACAGAAAAAATAAGCGCTATATAGCGATGAAAGCATGGCAAAAGGCGGAAGTCATGAAGCCGCCATTTTGGTAATTGTTAAACTGAGTAATGACTCCCATTGTCTATAATACGTGAATATTGAAAATCAAATAAAGCCTAAATTGTTTAACTATATGTTGTATGAATGGTTATTTCAAAAAACCCCGACTACCTCTGCCTTTTCGCTTAACGAAACCCTGGACCCGAAAGACCAAATTTATGTTGATAAGAAAGACAAATGTTTACACCGGATGTATGGTGGGTATTATTTAATTACAATGAAATACATAAAGATAACTTATCATATTTATTAATATGGTGCGTAGTGTAACAGATGGCCCCCGAACAGTGGACTTTATATAAAAATTTACATTATATAAATAAGCCAAAAGCAGAGGCAGACGGGTAATGAAATATACGTAACACAATATAGGTTACCTGTATAGGTTATGTATGGTATGAATAGAATACAATACAACAACTAAAACAAAATTTATTATTATTAGTATGATAAAAATGGCAAACAGTAGCGAGACGAGTAGAACAGAATCGGAAATGATGGGTGATAGTATTCACTCAACACCAGCCCCAACAAAAAGAGTTGAGGAAAACGACATCATAAGAATGATGAAACTGCTTTTTAATGAACAGAGTATCAAATTCGATACGAAATTAGACAATTTTAATGATAAATTAAACCAGTTTGATGAACAATTTAATGATATTAAAAAAGAAATTAAGAAACAAAGTTGTAATTTTTACGAAAGAATAAACGAAATAGAGACACGGTTAGGCGAGATAGAATTAGAAAATAAGAGGGGAGTAGACAAATTAGAATTGAACAAAGATGACAAGGTAAGTAGGGGAGAGAATTGTAACAATATAAATAAAAGTATGATATTAGAAAATGATTATGTAAACAGAGGTAGTGGTAATGAGGTTGTATGGGGAATAGAATATAATAATAATGGAATGATAGTGTGTTTTGAAGGGTTAAAGAGAGTGTGTAAAGAGAGTATAATTGTAAAATTGCAGGGGTTAGATTTTTCCCTTAATGATGAAGTAGGGGGTGATGTACATGTGTTTAGGAAGGACGAGAGTGCCTTCGATGTATATTTGGGAGACACATGGTCTACAAATAAAGTTGTCTTTGGTTTTTTTAGTGCACTTCACAGGTGGTGCAATAGTTGTGAATTAGTGCCCCCTGCAAATGTAGAAAGAGAGAGATGTTTTGAAAGTGAGAGATATTGTGAGAGAAAAAGAGAAACAGAATTTTTTAAGATAAGTAGAGACTATGAAGAGTTTATGGAAAGGTTAGGAGGAGAGATGATATATAATAAATATAGTAAGTACTTACCTTGTAATAAAACTGAAGTAGTAGGAGATAAAGAGAATAATGACTTGGCAAATTACCAAATTGTGACTAATTATACCGAAGGTGACAGGACCATACCGAATGTTGACAAGTTTTATGATATAGTATTGTGGAGTAATCCTGCAGAGTATTACTATGGTATAATGGACAAAATAAATTTAAATAGTTATTATATTACAAAAGATGATATAATGTACTTAATTAAAAATAAGTTATGTATACGTAAGGTAAGATTATTATTTGACGATGGAGGTTAATTATTTTATTGTATTTATGAACATTTAATTATGTGGACAGTGTTTTTCAAGATGGACTGCTTATGAACTGATTTACGAGAAACGATTTAATGATAATGTGGATTGTATATTTTGTGTATATTAATGTCAATGTATTTGTATATTTTTGATATGTGTATTTTATATATTTGTTATGTAAACCATGTATTGTAGAATTTTAAATATTCAAGAATAATTAATTATGAGGATGATTTTAAATAATTATGGAATTCAGAGTCAAATGGTTAGTAAATGATTACGCATATGATATATTTGGATATTGAGTTGTTTTAGGATTATAAGACAAGTGATGAATTTTCTAGTGGTATATTAAGGTGAAATGTTGTACAGAGGTTTGGGGATAGATAAAGGCCTGTTATCCTAATTATGGGATTAAGGGATCTTATATTGTATTTTTTATTATATTTATGAATGTCAACCAGGGTTAGGTCAGTTTTACCCATGTCCCAGGAAACAACGCATATTCAACAAGAGAGGAGTGAATCCAAGGTCACCGGGAGACGGGCGAAGTCTAACATGTATAATGGCGGTGTATGTGAAAACGAACTATAAATATGAACTTTCATTGGTCCACAAGGCTGTGTCGTCATTATTAAACGCTGATGACATAACGCCAAGTACGTACAAACCAGGGCGTTGGCCGTAGAAACAAAAGACGGTGATGTCATGTACACTACTACTTACGCAGAAGTTGCGTATAACCCGTTCTCAGTCTGCATTAACAACTCAGAGCGTACACACGCTCAATTGTGTATTGGGCAGTTTTTGCCAACAAAGATGTTCAAATTTTTGTAAAAATGTAATCACAAAAGTAACTAGTTTCAGTGGACAGTTAAATGTAGTAATAAATTCAGTGCACTCAGGAAAAGACAGATCTAAAGTTCGGCCGAACATCCGCCAACCATCATGGGAGTAGTCTGAGGAGCGTCATTACCACTTCAATTCAGGAAAGCCCTTTTAAATTATTCTAAATTCTAAACAGTAAAAAATGAGCTCAAAATATATTTAGTACAGAAATGTAATCATCATCAAGGTATGAAAGGTTTGTGTGAGAAAGTGAGAGTGAAAGGTTGCCGGCTTTTAATAACCAATATCTGGTTATTGAATTTAAAGAAACAAGTAATTTTGAAAACCATACTGCAGTAAATACGTTTGTTTAAAAGATTAATTTACAGAAAAAATAAGCGCTATATAGCGATGAAAGCATGGCAAAAGGCGGAAGTCATGAAGCCGCCATTTTGGTAATTGTTAAACTGAGTAATGACTCCCATTGTCTATAATACGTGAATATTGAAAATCAAATAAAGCCTAAATTGTTTAACTATATGTTGTATGAATGGTATTTCAAAAAACCCCGACTACCTCTGCCTTTTCGCTTAACGAAACCCTGGACCCGAAAGACCAAATTTATGTTGATAAGAAAGACACATGTTTACACCGGATGTATGGTGGGTATTATTTAATTACAATGAAATACATAAAAATAACTTATCATATTTATTAATATGGTGCGAAGCTCAACAAGTTTTTTTTTCTTTTTTCTTTTTATATAACTTTCAACTATGTTAATTTATGTATTGCATATATAGTATTCATTGATTGCTCTACAAACTTTAAAATAAAATTGAAATTGACTAAATTAATCGTTAAACATCAAAGAAAATATTTTATTAAATTTAAATCAGATTCTTTGAACCTCTTTATCTACATTTTACATAAACCCTTATTAATGTTTAAATTTCAAAATGTTTTTTTTTTAATGTCTTTAGTCTCTCATTTAAAATTTATGAACTGATTATCTGTCACCTAGATTTTGTAGCTCATACTCATGTCCTCCGTTGATCTGTAGGTCCTCTTCTAATGGAGTTCCCTGCATGTCCCCAGGTTCCACTTGTCGTCCTCCAGTTACTCGTCTATCATGGTCCCATCTGGTTGATGTAGTATAGTGTGAGAGGTTGCTCTGTACCTGCTGCTGTAGTTCTAGCAGATGCCTCTATTGTTCAGCATAGCGTTCCTCTGCATGATGTAACATAGTAGCTTGTCTTGACTGACGGATGTTTGTGTGTGTAGACATCGTAAAGTATTTTCTATATTCGTATTCGGAAACAGATTAAGAGTTACTGTTTTGCACTTATGTCGAACATAGCGTCCGTCCGCATCTACTGTTCAATTAACAAAATTTAAAAATTCGCGTCGTCAATGGACAGAGCATCCCACCGATACTGAAGACTCATTGAGAAGAAGGCTGGCTTCTCTCGTGCCCTATTTATATTTGAGCATTGTACAGCTCCTGTTGGGACAGAATTCTGCCTGTTTGAAATTGTTCAGTGGCGTCAGTTCTCCCACTCTCGTCCAGTTTCATATTTTCGCACATTTCTGCCAATGGCAAAGTCTAATGTGAACTACAGGGTGCTCTAACGATGGATCATTTAATTACACATGTCCAACAATTACCATCGTAATAGAATAATCTGTGTAATTACTACGCCCTTAAAATCGCACTGAATTCGCACTGCGTGTCCTTTTCACACCGTTTTCTCACTACACATGCGTATTAATTTTATACATATTTAGGAGTCTTTGAATTTTTTCTACCATTTATGGTTTTCTTATAATTAAATAAAAACTGTAATTTGACAATTATTCAGAGTGAGATTGCAAACTTTCATGCTCGAACTGGCCTCACTCACACACATCACTTACTACTGTACACACTCTCAGCGACAGTCGCGTGAGTGTTCAGGTCAGTTCCTGTCTGTCTACATTCCGTATTTTTAACATAAACTCAGCTTTTAATCTCATACCTGCTTATTTATTACATATTTATAAATTTAATTTTAATATTTATTTTATCTATTAAATGTACAGTACAGCATATGATTGTACTGTCACTACAGTATATTATATTGTAACGTCAAGACTCGGTCGTCTCTGTAAAAGTGTATATGTTGTGTGCTCGCCTCACATGGGTGTCGTTACTTCTATGTTTTGCGCTACCGATTTCTGTAGCGATCCTTCAATTACCAGTACAACATAAGTGGAAACCTTACCTGTTACTTCATAGGTGTTTAATAATCCCGGGTGGCGCCAAATTGTTTATTTAAAACAATTAAATTAATAAATAATATGGTTTAGCGATCTTAGTTATGACGGCCTGGACCATTCAAATTTATTCCCGCCTTCGTTCGACCTACTTAATCAAGCAGGTAGTTCGTAGAGTTGGCGGCGTGAGCGCTTGCCGTCATTCTCGCTGGTCTCTGCTATACAATAGGCTACACAATTTATACAATACACTTCCCTATGAAATAAAAACAATGGTTACACTCTGTACTACTTTCTTTAATTATTGATTGGTAATTATTCAGTTTGACAATAAAATTATTCTTGGTTATTAACAATTTTGCACTGACAATTAATATGAGTCTAATATCTCTAGGGTTTTGGCGAAGATCGATTTTGAACGAGCGATTTAGTCAAGTATGGTGACTGTGTTGTCTGTTTACAGTTATTATCGTTCAAAGTCTGGGTCCTTGTGATTACAAGAAAAATATTAATAATGATTACAATAAAAAGTATACTACCCTACATTATTTGTACTTAAATAATATAATGTGTAGCTACAATTTGTTCCTGCAGTGTACTAAAGTGTGTTTCAAAAGTTCGCAATTTAACACTAGGTTATTTTCTTAGTTAATAAAGTTTCAGTGTTTTATTGTTATACTTAATCTTTGAAAGAAATTATATTCAGTTTATAGTGAGAGTTCAGATGACTGTGAGAAATATTTAAAGTGAGTTTATTTCTGGAATTTGGGTAATTTAATGATACTTATCAAATCAGTAGGCTTGAGATAAACCATTGTTCAGGTGAAATGGAATAGTCATCAATTTTGAATGATTTGGGCTTCTGACATCTTTTTCATGTTAGTTGTGGTAATTTCTTCATTTAATTTTTATTTAAATTGGTCCTTGGCATTAGTTAAATGTTATTGATCCTCGACTGCTGCTTACTGTTTCTTCTTTTTGAATTTTCATTACTTTTTATACATTTTAAATTAAAATTTAGGTCATTCAAGATCTGGTGTCTAATCTGGATGAGCATCACTTATTGAATACTATGATTTAATGGAAAAATCATAACCAACGGTCTGTTGTCATGGTTACGAATAAATTCTGATTGGTTGATCATGACTTTATAACCATTGTTATCAATTTTGAATTTTTATTCAAAATTCCTGTATATCTTCTGGTTGCTTTTATTCTTCTGTCTTCCTTCCTATGTATTAAATATTATCACTACTGTTTGTATTTCCTTTCAAAGATTATTTTGATATCCCATAAGGTTGGGTTCCTTAATTGTTTGTACAATTATGTTAATATTTGTTAATTACATTTCTCTTTTAATTTAAGTCCTTATTCTAACATTTTTCTTTTAATATGATTCACAAATTATCCTTGGCTAATTACTCGCCTTGGATTTGTTAATTTCCTTGTTGATTTTTTACAATTTGTAGTTATTTGTTTTTGACAGTTAGGCATTTCATAGGCCTAAGTAGCCATTGATTATATTTACTTATTTTATACAAATTATATCTCATTTTACTCTAATGTGTTTTGTTTTGTTATTATAATTGGTTGGTTTAATTGTTGATGTGTTTTGGATCTGTTTTTATACTATTTGTATGTTTCCATTATGTTCTACATCATGGATTGTTAATTATTTCCTAACTGATTTTACAGCGTAATTAGATCGGTATTGATTCACCTTCTTATTTATCTATTTTGCCCTTGTTAACAATATGGCTATTACTTACTAATCTTTATCACAGAAAACATAACATCTAGGCCTATGGTCTGTACAATTCCTTCAGCCATATCCTATTCATAAATTTAATTAAACAATTTTTTAATAGTTATTAGATAATTTATGTTTACAATTCATTTCATTCTTTATTATCTTTTGGCTGATAAACATCCTCACACCATTTAAACTTACTTAATTGATTATCGCTTATAACCTGGGGTGTTTATTGATTTCATTTTTAATTTCTTATTTCTTAAATAATCTCTATCTTCTATCCACGGTAACACTAACTGTTTACCTTCCATGGGATTCTCCCTTTTAAATCCAATGATCCTCCTAATTCGGTTGACGAGGAAGACCTTGCATCTGTACTTAGCCGGCTGAAGAAGCAAAAGGCCCCTGGCCCCAATCGCATCGGCGCCGCTGCGTTGCAGAATCTCCCGCCTTCGACAGTTGATGTTCTTCTTGAGCTGTTCAACTCCTGTCTCTGGCTGAGGTACTTCCCCCGCCTGTGGAAAACCGCTAATGTCATCATGATCCAGAAACCCAAAAAGCCGCCCACGCTACCTGGAAGCTACCGCCCGATATCACTATTGCCAGTAATCTCGAAGGTATTCGAGCGCCTTCTCCTGGCCCGTATTCGGCCCCTGGTGGATGGTTTCATCCGCGAGGAGCAGTTTGGGTTTAGGCCGAGGCACTCGACTACTCTTCAGCTAGTACGGGTTGTAACCTGCCTAGCAGATGCCACCAACAATTATCAGGCAACAGGCGCCGTCCTGTTGGATGTGAGCAAAGCCTTCAATAAAGTCTGGCACGAAGGCCTGCTCTACAAACTGGCGCAATCGCCACTCCCGGCATCTATCGTTCACTTGCTCCAATCCTATCTGATGGATCGCACCTTCAGGATCAGCGTAGATGGGGCGTTCTTTCGGGTTCGCCCTGTCACCGCCGGCGTCCCAGAAGGATCAGTCCTCGGCCCCGTTCTGCACGTACTGTACACGAATGATCTGCCTGTTTATCCCAGGGTCACGTTATCTCTATTTGCCGACGACGTGTTGTTTCATTTTAGCTCGCTTTCGCCTTGGCGGATGAGCGTAATGTTACAACGCCAGTTAGCTATGCTTCCAGACTGGCTAAGGAAGTGGCGGGTAGCGGTCAATACGGAGAAATCTGAGGCGATCTGCTTTACTCAAAAGTCCATTTCCCGATGCCAATCCCTCTCCTTAAAGGGGAGACCCATCAACTTGACTGAGACGGTGAAGTACCTAGGTGTTTGGCTTGATCGGCACCTAAACTTCAACGCCCACGTGACCGCAACCCTCAACAAGGCTCGAGGCGTCAGAGCCAAAATATCACCTATGCTTTCGCGGAACAGCTGCCTGGCTGTCCGTACCAAACTTACATTGTATCTACTGTTCATCCGAACAGTACTCACTTATGCGGCGCCAGCTTGGTGGCCTCTCCTGTCGGCCACCAACAGGCATAGGATGACTACATTTCAGAACTGGACCCTACGCTCCCTCACGGGGTCCCCGTGGTATGTGCGAAATTCCGCCATTCACCGGGGCCTCCGTGTTCCCACCTTAGAGGTCTTCGTCTGGTCATTGTCAACGAATTTGTTCGCCAAGGCAGGCGAGTCCCCTTATCCGCACCTCCAAAGGCTGAATAGCGTGGAGAATGCACCGCCCCCTCGCCGCGTCAGGCGCCCTAGGGCGCTGTTAGACGACCCCCCTAAATTCATCACATGAACCCCCCAGAAACGAACCCCCCAACCACTGGAGACTGAACTGATCACCATCATTCACTACCTGCACCTGCCGAAACTGTAGTCAATCATGCTGCAGCAGATTGGATTGGATTGATTTATTGCCAGCATCAGCTTTGCTGATTCGGCAGGGATTTGATCCGGGACACGGGCTCCCGCGAGGTTGTGCTAATGTCTTCCTTGCGAAAGCCGACTGCCCCGGTGACAAGTCCCTCCGACTCGGCCGCCGCCTTCAGACGGTCGAGCCTCTTGTCCTCGCCAGCGTGACTCTAAGTTTCCGTGGGCTATGTCCTCGGAGACCAAGGAGCCGCGACTAGGCGTTGTAATTGGCTGAAGCCATGACCACTAAGATCCCCGCCAGCACCTCCTTTGCTGATTCGGCAGAGTAATGACCTGAGACACGGGCTCCCGTGAGGTTGTGCAAGTGCCTACCTTGCGGAAGCTAGCTGTCTCGGAGTCATTCCTTACCGTTTCGGCCGACGCCCTAGGGCGCTCGAGCCTCTTGTCCTCGCCAGTGCGTCACTACGTTCCCAAAGGCTAGCCTGAGGGGACCATGGTGTCGCGCCTCGGCGGGACAATTGGCTGAAGCAAAAGCTCAAGCTTGCCTCCGTGGTGGCCATGTAATTTATCATGGACCCACGGACTGCACCATAACTCCCTTGTGCAGAGCAAATGACCGCGCTGACCTGTTGGCACCTGGCGTTCATCAGGCCTAGGCCTGGACAACGCACACAAATTAGGGCGCAAGATGCCCGCGCATCATCCATCCATCCATCCTTTTAAATACTATTGTATGTATCCCTCTCTTACAATTAAACTTAATTTTATTAATAACAAGTTTCTTTTTTAAATAATAATGTCACCATCAATCTTCAGTGTTGATTACAGGTTATTAAGTGTTTATATCTAATACTATCATTAACAACATTCTTAATTACTAATATGGCTCACCATTAATCATTTAGTGTTTATTACAGATTATTAAGTGTTTATTCCTATTAATAGGGTTTCTAATTATTTTGGGGTTTTACACTTTCACTTTTGCACTCCTTAAATGTTTATTTTAAGTGTTTATTAGTGGGTAATCCCTATAATTACTTTCTCTTTGTCATTTATTAATTTACTTTCTCACCATCACACTATCTCTCTCTTTACAAATGTTGTTTATACTATTAATAAGTTATGTCTTTATAGAGTTCTTTATTACATCTAACTCTAATTCTTGGGTTAGTGTACTTTTATTTTTCACATTACTTTATTGGGTATTTTCAAATCATTTACATTTATCTTTTAATCGATAATAATACTTATTTTTACTTCCATATTCCTTAAGGAAATGGAAGTATGGTGATGGCAAAAAAAATCGTGTTCGAGATTATTGCAAATTCTGATTGTACTACACTCAAAACATGAAAAAAAGTCGTTTTTTGAAAAGTGTCTCTGTGTGTGTGTGTGTGTGTCTGTTTGTATGTATGTGTGTCTCTCTGTGTGTTGTAGATTTTTTTTTCTATGGCAAACGATAACAGCCGCAAATTCAAACAGAATCAAATAATTTTTTGCATACAGCCCTGATTTGTAGTGTACTCATGACCTATTGTTTTTGGTGAAGATCGGTTGAGGGAAAGGGGTAGTTTACCGGCAACGGTTATTTTTATCAAGGGTAATTTTTTTTTTTTTGCAAACGATAACAGCCGCAAATTCAAACAGAATCAAATAATGTTTCGCATACAGCCCTGAATTATGGAGTTCTCAAGACTTATTGTTTTTGGTGAAGATCGGTTAAGGGAAAGGGGTAGTTTACCGGCAAAGTTTTATGTTTTAACAAGGGTATTTTTTATGGCAAACGATAACATCCGCAAATTCAAACAGAATCAAATAATTTTTTGCATACACCCCTGAATTGTAGAGAACTCAATGCCTTTTGATTTTGGTGAAGATCGGTTAAGGGGAAGGGGTAGTTTACCTGCAACCTTTTACGTTTTAACAACAGTAAAGTACTTGAAAATTCATTTAAACTTTTTCAAACAATAGTAATTGTTAAAAATAAAATAATTATGTTGCCAGGCAATAAAATTATAATTTTTTCATTTTAATGTAAATCATGTATGAGAGAAAATATATCGTTCGTGGCAGGCAAGCATATCTCAGTTATGTAATGTTTACGTTTCCATTTTATTATTATGACTACTGCAATAAAAAGGCAGGGAAGACACACACACACAAAATTCGCGTTATTTCTGGCCTCATTCATGTTTATTTTCTTACATTTGCACGCTTTTTAAATGGAAAGTGCCGAAACCCATACCAACATAACGCGTGCAAACCGAAAAAGTGTCCAGCGTGGATAGCGATTTGCTTCCTGTGGATCGCTGGGCAGTGTAACTGCACGTGTTTACAGAGGAACGATTCATAGACAGACTTTTCGTCTTTAGGGAATGAACCCTCTGCAAGATGCTGAGGATCCATGAGTGACTTCGGAGCGCTCCTTCTTTTTCGCATGTTTGTTCTGTGAAACGTACACTGTATATTCGCAGCTTTACTCTAAGCAACGCTCAATAGGAAATGTTGAAAATTTTTGTCCATGGTGTACCCTCATACACACTAAACCTGCTCTGATGTTTTAATTACGGACATCATAATATTAAAACTTTGGAAACTTGAGCACTACTTAATGGAGATCAATCATTAACTTATACAAGCCATTAATTTTATGCATATTTTTTATATATATGTGTACAACGTTATTGGCAACAAAGAAGTAGTTTTTGTTAAAATTCCTTCCCGGGATATTTGGATGTAGTCCAATGTTTTCTACAAAACCAGACGTTTCGGCAATGCCATCGACTTCCATCATCAGTGAAAATCGAGTGCGATAATGTGAGGTGGTATACGTTAGTGACCACAGTACTGTGGTTAAGGCTGAAGCAGTAAGTAGAAAGAAGTAGTTTCTATGGTAATATTTCATTTCGAAAATGATTTTAAATATAAATCTTAGAATATGGAAGTCATGTATGGTTCTCCATACCGATATTTTATATTGTTGATTCATATTTTTTATCCCTGGTATTGGGGTGGTTTATTTGCGTTGTAACATAATGCCTCTCCTTCAAAATTGATCATTTTGGTAAAACACTAGCATAGTTTTTTATGAAATTATCAGTTATATATTATTTTTTCCTTTTCTTTCTTGTTTATTTCTTCCTTGTTATTTCTATTCTTACTTGTTCCATTCCTTTTTATTTAGATCTGTTTTTATTTATTTCCATTAGTGCATTCTCCCTTTTATATAATTTTTTCCCTAACTTTTTAGTAGCTGGTTTCTTCCAGTACTACTCATTTTTCTGAGATAAGAGGAACATCATCTCTGCTCAGTTATTTTGATTGGTGGACCTATTCTCAGTCAATCTTAAATACTTTTTTGTCATCTTGTGACTTTCATTAATAATAATAATAATATTTTTTGGGATTGTCCACTTCGTGGTTTTTTCGATCATTTTAACCTTTTACTCATTCTTCCTTCCGCTGTACCTTTGCTATATACTGTTATTTACTCATACAGTTGATTGTTTTTTATTTATTTAGTTGTTAATTTCATTATTTCTACCTTTTCATTAGTTTGTTTTTCTTTTCTTCTTGTGATCACTGTAATCATCTTAGATATCTTTTTCCTTTTTCTTGGTTGATTACCATTATTTTGCTTTAGCCATTTGTTGTATATTTGCTTTATACAATTTTTTTTTTCTTATACCAGTTTTTTTCCTTTGAATACTCGATATTCTTTATAATGTTAGTCATTTGTCTTAGCAGTTCTTGCTTGATTTCATTTTTTTTTATTTTGTTTTTGTTTTAAATATTATTCTGAATAATTTTTGTAAGTTTGTTGTTTTTACTTTGTAGGAATCTTTTGTAACTGATTCCTTCATTTTTATACATATAATTTTTTTTCTTTTACTTTATATGTTATTTATACATTATTGTAAGGTGATCTTACTTTTTAGGAATTTTTGTAACTTATTCCTTCATTTTATATTTTATATTATACCTCATATGTCATCGAAATATTGTTGTAAGCTGATCTTACACCTTTTGAATTTGGTAATTCTGTATTTGTTTATTATGGTTTATTTTTCCTCGTAAAACTTTTTTATAGAAGCTTGATTATATACTCCTTTTATCTTTTTTGTGGTTATGTTACTTACTTCGTATGTATTGTTACAATTGTCCTTGGTGATGACATAGGGTCCTATGTATAATAATAACAGTTTCTTGGCTATACCTTCAAGTGTACTGGGTAGCTCACGGTTTTTTATTAATACTCTTTCTCCTTCGTTATATTTAATTATTTTAGGTTGGTTTTGAGAATACTTTGCTTTCGTTTCTCGATTTTCTCCATGATTTGGCTGTACCATTTGTTTTCATCATACGGGTCTTCTGGGTTGTTTGGAAATCTATTAATTCCTGTATCTCTCTATGTGGTTTTCTTCCAAACATCATTAAATATGGGGTGTTCTCAATAAAATGGTGGTAACTTATATTCAAAAATTCTTCGGTTGATGTTAAATATTTCTGCCATTCTTTTTGATTATCATAGCAGTACGTCCTTAAAATACGTCCCACCTCTCTTAACACTCTTTATGCGGGATTACTGCTAGGGTGGTATACCGATGTTTTATATGTTTTTATGTTTAATTTTAATTATTCATCTCTCCACTTTTTCCCTTTGAATTGTGTTCCGTGGTCTGTTATAATCATGTATGGTTTTACAATTTCTGTAATGTATTTATTTTTTATGATGTCTAATATTTTCTTTGTTGTTGCTCTGTTTATAGCGTATAACTTGGTGTACTTGGTGTAATGGTCCAATAGAATCACTATGAACTTGAATCTATGTCTCCCTCCGCTACGTGGGAATGGTCCACATATGTCGAGAAACACTTTTTCCAGTTTGGCGTTTGAAGTGGAACTACTAATTTCCATGTTCCCTGGTTCTTTTTGGTTTTAATGAATAGTATATATTTGTGTATGGAATAAAAGTTATTTATAATTTCCTCAGATTCCAACAGTCTCCTTCGTATGTTTAATATTTTTGTATCTTGCTTCTGCTGTAGCACTATTTCGCTTACAATATCTTCCAGGTCCTTCCTATCCCTTAATATGTAATACACTTTGGCGATCTTCTCCTTTTCTCCTTCAAATGTTTGGTTTTCTACATTTATTCTGGACAATACATCCGCCGCTACGTTCTTCCGGCCTGGAATATACTCCCATGTAATATGGTACTCTTGCAGAGCGAGTATCCAACGGGTAAGTCTACCATGACTCAATTTGCATTGTTTTAAAAATGATATAGACTTATGGTCGCTTCTGACTGTAATGGGATACCCTAAGATGTAGGTTCTGAACTTCCCGCATGCAAATACTATGCTGAGCAGTTCTTTTTCTGTAATGTTGTAGTTACGCTCGCAACTGTTTAGTATCCTGCTGGCAAAGCTGATGACCAGGTGGTGTCCTTCCTTATCTTCTTGGTACAATTCTGCGCCTAGACTGACGTCGCTGGCATCGCAATTCAGATAGAAGGGTTGTTCAAAGTTGGGGTGATGCAGCATTACCGTTTCTAGAAATTTTTGTTTGATTAATGTTAATACTTCCTCCTGCTCAGTTCCCCAGGTCCACTTGTCTTTTGCTGAGAGTTGTTTGGAAAATTTTGCGGTAAGATATGAGTAATTAGTTTGAAATTTTCTATAATAATTGCATATACCTAAGAAGGATTGCAACTGCTTCTTATTTTTAGGTGTGGGGAATTTCTGAATGGCATCTACTTTTTCTTGGGATGGAGATATTCCCTGTTCGGTTAGGTTGAATCCCAGGAATTTGACTTTGTTGGCTATAAACTTCGATTTATCCAATTTTAGTGTAATGTTATTGTTGGATAATTTTCTTAACACTCGCTCGATTCGTTCACAGTGTTTGTCCCAGTCTGAAGATGTTATTAGCAGGTCGTCCACATATACTGTTGTGAACTGCAGAGCCTCTTGACCTAAGACTTGGTCCATGCATTTTACGAACACTGCGATGGAGTTGATGAGGCCGAAAGGTAACCTCTTAAATTGGTAATTCCTTCCGTCGAAGGTAAATGCCATGTATTGTCTACTGTGTGGGTGTAGCTCCACCTGCCAGTACCCACATACAGTATCCCAGGTACTTATGTATTTGGTGCCATGAAACCTTTTTAAAATTTCTTCAATTTCTCCCGGTGAAGTTCAGTCATTTATAATCATTTTGTCTCGGGCGTCTAAGCAGATCCATACCTTACCATTCTTTTTGTGTATAGCTACTATGGGACTTGTGTATGGAGATTGGCTATACTCAATGATGTCCTCCTCCATCATTCTGTTTATTTCTGTTCTGACTTCATTTTTCAGGGAGTATGCTATGGGGTAAGATTTTCTATGGAAGTCTACCGGTTCACGGAAGTTAATCTTGCATTTGTACCCCTTGACCTTGCCTGGAGTATTGGAGAAAACGTGCTGGTATGTGTTATAAATGGCTATAAGATTTTCAGCCTGTTTCTTAGTTATTTCTTGTTGAGGTCGTTCTTGGAAAGTTCTTATTTCCTCTATTTTCCTTTCCCATAATTCTCTACTTTCCTCTTCATCGGCCATAATGATTGACGGTGCATGTGTTTGGCAATAGTAATTTCTTAATCCTGGATCCTGATTCAAAGCTGTTGGTGTAGGGTCACAGTTTATAATGTTTGCAGACCATATTCCCCTTTCAGAAGTCAGCAATACTACTCCTTTTTGCAGGTTGATGACTGCCGAATGTTGTCTCAACACGTCGCATCCTATGAGCATATTAAATGGCAGTCCATTTGCTACAAGAAAAACAATAGATATGGTTGTGTTCTGATTGTCCAATTCTAAGGAAACTTGTTTTCTTATCGATTTATTTTGTTTGCCTGTGGCACCAATTACGATGATATTATTTATTGGTAGAGTGGGGATTGGTATCTGTGAGTTAGCTTGTATTCGCTCTAGCTCTGGCTGGTTTATTAAGGATATATTCGATCTCGTGTCGATCATTATTATTGTTATGGTCCCGTTGATGGTAGCCTTTATGTGTACTATTTCACTGTTTGTTTTAGGCAGCTGGTTAGCCTCTTCTTCCAGGAGTTCTTCACTGATATTTTTGAGGTAGTTGTTTGATATGATTGTTATAATTTTGTGTTTATTTTGTGATGTCATTCGTCGTAGCAACAGTGATTGGTCATGTGAAGGGTATATCTGGTTTTTCACTGACCTCTTTAGTTTAAAGGTTGTGGTGCATTGATGGCCAGACTATTGGGCTGGTTTGCTGCTGTCTCATTTATCGGTCCTGGTCGATCTGGTTCCTTGACGCTTCCATTGTTCTATTTTCTGGGAATTGATTGTTATTTGTATTGGAGTTATTGTACCAGGAGTTTGTCTGCGTATTTGGACAATACCTCCTATGGTTAGGTTGTCTCCTCCCATTAATGAAATTAACCTGGCGTCTAACGTCGCCTCTATTTTGGTTACTCCCGGTTCCCCTGTTGTACTGGTAACTTGGGTTGTAACGGTTGCCATAATAATTGCTATTATTGGGGTGGCCATTTGGACGTTGGTTCTGTTCTGCTCCCCTGTAATTATTGTTCGCGGCGTGGTTGTTTTGGTTGCTCCTGTTATATGGCTGGTTACTCGGATTATAATTCTGTTGGTTCTGGTTATATTGCTGGTTACCTTGATGGTCATTGACATTCCGGTTCATATTGTTTTGGTTCCCATTTCGGGTGTTGCTGTTGGACGGGTTGTAATTAGGCGCATTTTGATTTTCGCTCCACCTGTTGTATCTTTGGTTCACCAGTCGGTTCCTTTTGTACTGACCGTCATTTTCATGGTCCTCCAACAAACTTGCCATTCCCTGGATGGTTTTGATCTGACCCTGTCTCCTGGCCCTTTGTATTGCGTCCTCGTAGTGGTAACCCAGCTTTATTACTAATGATTCTTTAGGTATTCTTGGTTCTAGATTCCTCGCCAAGCATACTTTCCCTAAAAAGTAAGATGTTAGGGTGTGTCCCGCTTGCGGTTTATACCTCCCATTGCTGATGTCGTTCCTTACTACATTTTGGGTGGATTCGGACCAATATTTTTCTCGGAATTGTGCCTTGAATTCCTGGGTACAGTTAATCTCTGGTCGAGTGGCCGTCCACCAATTGTCGTGAGTGTCTTTGAACATTTCGTCAATGAGGCTCCTTACCTTCGTCCATCTTGTTTCCCTGTTCTTTTCGATGAGTTCTTCCACTCTCTTTAGGAATTCTATGGGATTACGCCTGTAACTCCAAAAGTTTATTAATTCTCTGTTCTCATTGGTGATAATGTGGGTATTTGGACATGGTTTCTCCCTCAGTGCATCCAGCTCTTCCTGCATCTGCCTCTTCTCTTTGACTGATTCCTTGTATCTTCTCTTTGTTCTCTTGGGTCTGTCCATCGACTTTGTTGATGGTGGTGTATACTCTTTCCACACGATCACTGATATCCATTTGTATTTCCTTGTGCCTCTCCTCCAGCTTCTTGAGCACCTCCTGTTTATTCCTCTGGCATTCTATTCTTGTTGTTATTTGGAGTTCTTCTATCCTGTTCTTGCCATCGTCCTCGACTGCTTTAATTTTGTTAATTATTTCTTCTTGGGCCTTCGCTACCGTTTCGCTGGTTGTTTTTATTTTCTCATTAGTTTTGGAGACCTTCTTTTTGATATCTTCACAGTATACCTCTAACTGTTGTTCTAATTGAGATTTTAACTCTTCTTTGTTCTTCTCATGGTCCTCCCTTAATTGTCCCCTCAATTCTTCCTTCAGTTCTTCATTACTTTTTTGGATGTCCTCTGTCAATTGCTGTTGTAGGGCTTCTTGATTCTTCCGCAAAGTATCACTGTGTTCCTCCATTTTCTCATTTATGTGCTGCTTCAATGTTTCATTATTTCCTTTGATTTTCTCGTTTAATGTCTCAATATTTTCCCTTATTTTCTCCGCCATCTGGTCTATTTTTTCATCGAGTTTTTCATTTAATTCTTCATTGTTTCTGTCCAATTTTTCATGTATTTTCTTATTTAATTCTTCATTATTTTGTCTTAAGAATTCCCTGTCTTCCTTTCTTTGTTCCTTTGTTTCTTCTTTCTGCTTCTGAAAATTGTCATTCATATTATTCGTTAATTCCATTAACTTTAGTATGTTAGGGTCTCCTCTAACTTCTCCCTTGTCACCCGCCTGTTGTTCCATTTCTTGGTCTGGGGTTGGGTTTTCCGGTTGGTCCCCTTGGGTATCCTCTTCGATCGTCTCCTTGATTATTTCTTCCATCATTTCCATTTCTTCTCCCTTGTTATCTTCAGTTCCCTGCTTAGCTTTATATCTTGTAACCATAGAATGTTGCATATTTTCCCGTAATCGCCGCTAGTCTTCTTTTCTAGCCTCACCAGTTGGTCGCCAATCTATAACGTCAAGACTCGGTCGTCTCTGTAAAAGTGTATATGTTGTGTGCTCACCTCACATGGGTGTCGTTACTTCTATGTTTTGCGCTAGCAATTTCCGTAGCGATCCTTCAATTACCAGTACAACGCGAGTGGAAACCTTACCTGTTACTTCATAGGTGTTTAATAATCCCGGGTGGCGCCAAATTGTTTATTTAAAACAATTAAATTAATAAATAATATGGTTTAGCGATCTTAGTTATGACGGCCTGGACCATTCAAATTTATTCCCGCCTTCGTTCGACCTACTTAATCAAGCAGGTAGTTCGTAGAGTTGGCGGCGTGAGCACTTGCCGTCATTCTCGCTGGTCTCTGCTATACAATAGGCTACACAATTTATACAATACACTTCCCTATGAAATAAAAACAATGGTTACACTCTGTACTAGTTTCTTTAATTATTGATTGGTAATTATTCTGTTTGACAATAAAATTGTTCTTCGTTATTAACAATTTTGCACCGGCAATTAATATGAGTCTAATATCTCTAGGGTTTTGGCGAAGATCGATTTTGAACGAGCGATTTAGTCAAGTATGGTGACTGTGTTGTCTGTTTACAGTTATTATCGTTCAAAGTCTGGGTCCTTGTGATTACAAGAAAAATATTAATAATGATTACAATAAAAAGTACACTACCTTACATTATTTGTACTTAAATAATATAATGTGTAGCTACAATTTGTTCCTGCAGTGTAGTAAAGTGTGTTTCAAAAGTTCGCAATTTAACACTAGGTTATTTTCTTAGTTAATAAATTTTCAGTGTTTTATTGTTATACTTAATCTTTGAAAGAAATTATATTCAGTTAATAGTGAGAGTTCAGATGACTGTGAGAAATATTTAAAGTGAGTTTATTTCTGGAATTTGGGTAATTTAATGATACTTATCAAATCAGTAGGCTTGAGATAAACCGTTGTTCAGGTGAAATGGAATAGTCATCAATTTTGAATGATTTGGGCTTCTGGAATCTTTTTCATGTTAGTTGTAGTAATTTCTTCATTTAATTTTTATTTAAATTGGTCCTTGGCATTAGTTAAATGTTATTGTTCCTCGTCTGCTGCTTACTGGTTCTTCTTTTCGAATTTTCATTACTTTTTATACATTTTAAATTAAAATTTGGGTCATTCAAGATCTGGCGTCTAATCTGGATGAGCATCGCTTATTGAATACTATGATTTAATGGAAAAATCATAACCAACGGTCTGTTGTCATGGTTACAAATAAATTCTGATTGGTTGATCATGACTTTATAACCATTGTTATCAATTTTGAATTTTTATTCAAAATTCCTCTGGTTCCTTTTAGCAATCTTCTGGTTGCTTTTATTCTTCTGTCTTCCTTCCTATGTATTAAATATTATCACTACTGTTTGTATTTCCTTTCAAAGATTATTTTGATATCCCATAAGGTTGGGTTCCTTAATTGTTTGTACAATTATGTTAATATTTGTTAATTACATTTCTCTTTTAATTTAAGTCCTTATTCTAACATTTTTCTTTTAATATGATTCACAAATTATCCTTGGCTAATTACTCGCCTTGGATTTGTTAATTTCCTTGTTGATTTTTTACAATTTGTAGTTATTTGTTTTTGACAGTTAGGCATTTCATAGGCCTAAGTAGCCATTGATTATATTTACTTATTTTATACAAATTATATCTCATTTTACTCTAATGTGTTTTGTTTTGTTATTATAATTGGTTGGTTTAATTGTTGATGTGTTTTGGATCTGTTTTTATACTATTTGTATGTTTCTATTATTTTCTACATCATGGATTGTTAATTATTTCCTAACTGATCTTACAGTGTAATTAGATCGGTATTGATTCACCTTCTTATTTATCTATTTTGCCCTTGTTAACAATATGGCTATTACTTACTAATCTTTATCACATAAAACATAACATCTAGGCCTATGGTCTGTACAATTCCTTCAGCCATATCCTATTCATAAATTTAATTAAACAATTTTTTAATAGTTATTAGGTAATGTATGTTTACAATTCATTTCATTCTTTATTATCTTTTGGGTGATAAACATCCTCACACCATTTAAACTTACTTAATTGATTATCCCTTATAACCTGGGGTGTTTATTGATTTCATTTTTAATTTCTTATTTCTTAAATAATCTCTATCTTCTATGCATGGTAACACTAACTGTTTACCTTCCACGGGATTCTCCCTTTTAAATACTATTGTATGTATCCCTCTCTTACAATTAAACTTAATTTTATTAATAACAAGTTTCTTTTTTAAATAATAATGTCACCATCAATCTTCAGTGTTCATTACAGGTTATTAAGTGTTTATATCTAATACTATCATTAACAACATTCTTAATTACTAATGTGGTTCACCATTAATCATTTAGTGTTTATTACAGATTATTAAGTGTTTATTCCTATTAATAGGTTTTCTAATTATTTTGGGGTTTTACACTTTCACTTTTGCACTCCTTAAATGTTTATTTTAAGTGTTTATTAGTGGGTAATCCCTATAATTACTTTCTCTTTGTCATTTATTAATGTTTACTTTCTCACCATCTCACTATCTCTCTCATTACAAATGTTGTTTATACTATTAATAAGTTATGTCTTTATAGAGTTCTTTATTACATCTAACTCTAATTCTTGGGTTAGTGTACTTTTATTTTTCACATTACTTTATTGGGTTTTTTCAAATCATTTACATTTATCTTTTAATCGATAATAATACTTATTTTTTACATTGGTTAGTTATTGGTTTCGTTTCCAATATTACATTAGAGTGTACCATTTCTCCTTTTCATATTCTATATTATTTGTCTGTGTTTTCTCATTCGGTTTCACTTTATTTCCTTATACTTGTTTTATTTCATGTTCATTTTTCTTCTTCTTCTCTTTCGTCTTATTTTGTTTCATTTTATTTTGGTTTTCCCCTTCTCACTTGGTTTTATTTCATTTGGTTGTATGGATTCTTATTTGGTTCGTTTTTTCCCTTCTCCTTTTGTTTCTTTTTATTTGGTCAATCACTTGGGTTAGGTCATGTCGTCGTTTGTCGCGTCATTGTCATTTTATTTTCATTATTTTAAACATTTTATTATACGAATTATTGTTTATATTGTTGATTCATCTTTTTTATCCCTGGTATTGGGGTGGCTTATTTGTGTTGTAACAATATCTGTGAAAACACAGAGCACCAAAAGGGTTAGCTTCTAGAGTAGTGTAATTTTTCTAGGCTTATTATTTGTAGCTTTTAACAATTTTACTGGAAAATAAATATTAGTGAAGAAACATGCATATTGGTCAGGGATAACAAAAAGAGGTAGTATTATATTTTAAGAATTTATTTTAATATTATCATCGTGATTTGCAAAAATAGTATCTATCATTATAAATATTATAGAATAGTAGCTATCATTATAAATATTATCTAGAATTGGCAGAATTTAACTGAATAAAAATAGGACTAAGTGTTAAACATACTTTTCATTGCACTAATATTTCTCAGAAAATACAAATTGTAGGTTTCTTTTGCTTTCAGCGAATCTGTATAAAGTTTTCTCCTCTAAGTTCAGTCCTTTTACTCTTTCTCTATAAACACTAAGAAGACAGAGATTTGAAAGACGATCCTCTGACATTGTACTTCTAAGCCATGTTTTTAAAGACATATTTGAATTGGTATCCAAGTTTTTACACGGCGAAGTGTACTAAAAGACCTCTCCACTGTGCAGGTCGTTGGAGGTATTGTCTGGTAGTAGACGAGCATCTTTCTTACTGCTGGAAGAAATATAGTTTCATGAAGAAGATAAGAAATTTTCACATTTTCACCGCATTCCTTGTTTTTTCACACGTCGTACCATGTCCTGGCCTCTGCTTCCAGGTTTTCAATATTGTAGAAGTCTACTAATGATTTTATGATCTCTATATAAACTTCTTTCTTCTCTTTTTTTCAAATGATGAGGATGTAAAATACCAGCCTTTAATTGAATTTCATTGGTTCCCCAAATCTTGTATTGAGAGACGTTATTAGGGAGTCCAAGTAGGGAATGAAAATGTTAATTCTGAACTAATCCAAAGGGGAAGAAGTTTGTACGTTTGAGTTTGATTGGTGCTTTTGCCTTTCATCTAGTCGTGGTATCTTTACATCAATATCCAACTTTTCACAAATTGTGTTAAAAATCGTGTTAGGGTTAGGTCTATTGCCCCGTATTATTTACGTCTAGGAGCTCAGCAGAGCTCTGGTGTTCTATCCGTTAACCAATTGGTAACTATACTATTATAACTTTGCTAATTGCTGTGTCTGTTGAACGAAAAAAACAGTAATTACTTTCGTACCTGCAGCGTTGAAATGCTCTGTACAGCAAAATGTTCATCGAATTAACCTAAAAAGCTCACAATTTTGGCACTGGATATACTCAGGAAATAACGCTAGAATCTCGTTTAGTTTACACCTGAAGAGCTTCGGCTGAGACAGCATATATGGCCAAATACTTAAATTATCTAAATGCGCAAATACAGTACTCAGACTAGTGGATCCAACGATCAAGTGAATAACCGAGTAAATAACACACGCAGACCAGGGTTGGTTTCAGACAGCGCTACGCTCACATTTTATGACTGTTCGACAGCTAGACGCCTAGGACGCAAAGCGCGAAATTGCCTCGCAGTAGAGCACGGATTCAAATTTCAAATATACTAAATATTAAAAAATAAAAGAAACCGAATGTTTTTAACGCATATAATTTAATTAACTAAACTAATATAATAAATTTTAGTAACTATAAAAGCAAAATTGTAATTAAATTTTATTAAATTTTTTATCGATCCGTCGGTTGCTAATGAAATTAATTGTAATACAAAATAAAATCTTAATATACATTTTACATTAAATAGTATTTTATATTACTATACTATCTTACCGATAACAATTAATTATTCATAGAAAATTGACACTTTCTTACACTTAATTACATGTAACTATGCAAAATTCAGGCATTAAGAGTTTAATTCACACAAAAAAATAGGTATAAATATGTTAGAAAATATTATTAAGTTATGCGGATTACTTAATTATATTATACGCTTTAGAAACATTTGATTTCTTTTATTTTTTAATATTTAGTATATTTAAAATTTGAATCCGCGCTCTAGTGCAAGGCAATTTTGCGGTTTGCGTCCTAGGCATCTCTAGCTGTCGAATAGTCATAGACTGTGAGCATAGTGCCGTGTGAAACTAACCCCGGCTTCCAGCATATTTATACTATATTTACTCGGTCGCTAGTAAAGTTCTTGAAATTATATTTCAAGAGCGACTTCGGACATATCTGTAGCATTTGCGGCAGATATTCTTCTGAGCCGGGGGGGGGGGGGGAGTGCCCCCACTTATGGGCGCAAATGTACATGCTGTAAATATATGTACATGTATATAAGATGTTGTATTTGAAGTATATCAAAAACAATGTGGAAAGACATACATTAAAAGCAGCACTGGCATTGCTGGCAAAAATTTGCTTAAATTGGATCCAGATTAGAAACCATTATTTCAGTTCACTTTTGAGAGTGATATCCTAACCTACTTTATTATTTTTAATTGGTTTCGTGGAACTCTTAAAGATATGACTAATGTGTAGTAGAATTTAAAAAAAATAAAAAAACGGGGATTCTTAGAAAATATCTGATT
This sequence comes from Magicicada septendecula, assembly GCA_034769895.1. NCBI lineage: Eukaryota > Metazoa > Arthropoda > Insecta > Hemiptera > Cicadidae > Magicicada > Magicicada septendecula. Next base: position 308,110,588 of record CM068375.1, read on the forward strand.
TAAAAGTGTGAAAAGTAAAATAAAAAGCTTAATCTTTATACTTCTTTTCTTGGATGACAACAGTAAAATGTTTGTCATAAAACAAACATCCAGTTTGCATTAATACCTTATTCATAAATTGCATCTGTATTTATTACCCCAAATTTTATAATCTGTAAATGTAACTTGTAATTATAATAATTATTTATTATTTATAAATTATTATTTACATTTTTCATGTGTGTGTGTGTGAACTAACTACAAAAAAAAATAATGGTTTATTTATTTTCAGACATTTATTGTAGTAAGTAAAGGAAAGGATATATTTCGATTTAATGCGACAGATGCGATGTGGATTTTGGATCCATTCAATCCGATCCGGCGAGTAGCAATCTATATCCTTGTCCATCCATTGTTCTCTCTGTTCATCATATGTACGATCCTGCTCAACTGCATTCTCATGATCATGCCTACAACGCCGACTGTCGAGTCTACAGAGTAAGTAAAAAAAATGTCAACAGATTGTGTTGTAGATAATAATACAACTTTTTAACCTTTACACTGAACGTATGTTTTTTAATACTGATAATATGATAGTACAGGTTCAAAACCTGCTGATATTTTTCAGATCCCTTTCACATTTCTTCAGTGTAACATAATATCGAATTTTTTTTCTCCAGTCCCCTCATTCCTTCACAGTCTTCTTAACATCTCAGTCAACCTCTTTCTCATAAAATCTGTCCCATTATATTCCTCTGTGGTCAGTACCCAAACATTAATTTAAAATAGTCTTAATTACGTAATCTGTTATTTACTTAAAATCTTGTTTGTTAGTCTAGATATTTTAGGTACTGCAGTCTAATTTTACTAACATCCAAGTTTACGGACATACATTTATTTGTGTGTGTATGTGTGTGTGTGTGAACCATTTTATATAAATAATAACCAAACAGTTTCTGAACGAGATGCATCACTTAATTATCATTGACACGGTTATTTAAAGTCTATAGAAAACATGCATCTTCATTTAACTTACATTCTTTACCTAATTTTACAAAGTAAATAGTAGAATTATTTGTAAAATAAAGTTTACGAACGTCCGTGTACAAATAATAGAAAATTTGTACATTTGTCAATGCCTTTAGTACAATATAAATGTAAATAAAATGTTATTGAGTCTTTTAGTTAGACAGATCAAATGCACCTGCTGAATCTTAAACTTTGAATACTGACTTTGAACATTTAAATAGTATAAATTTGTAACAAAATATAGGTTATATAATAAGCCTAGTTATAACGGAAGATGCTTACAATGTTTTATTAGGAGAAATTCATGAATCATTCTTACAAGTATGGTGCCATCTTTTACTTCAGTTGCTAAGAAACATAAGCTGTGTCCCCTTATATATAACATGTATTAAGATTAGATTTATTCATAGTATAATTTGATTTCAAAGAATTTTTCACATGAAGTATAAATTTGTGGTGGATGAAGCTGTTAGTCACAGTAAAAGTTTTTCAAGCTGTACTCACAGTTGTACTCACAGAATATCCAATTCAGGGTATATTACTTCAGTGATTATGACTGTTCTTTACTATTTCTCAATAATATCATGCTCTGCCTAATTTATGTTTTTTTCATATTATGGGCAATGTCAGCTCCAGCATTTTACAGGTGTGTGGACCAAAGTGTGGGCCAGTCTTAGATCTGGTTGGGCCATCCTGTATATTTTTTTATGCATATAAGATCATAAAAAGTTGGGATCATCATTTAATCTAGACGATTTAGATTACCAATATTAAAAATGTCGGTGTCATTAAAATGTATCTAATGTTCTTGATTAATTAGAAATTTGAACAAACATAAGTTCATAAGTCTTCAGGTGTTACTAATTTAAAATAGCCTTTTTAAGACAGTAAATGAAACAATAATCTTGCAAATATTTGGTAATTGTTTTATTCTTCCTTGTGCGGAACAGTCTGTTGCAAAATCAGCATCTACAATTTTTATAAGTTCAACAATTTTACTCCAGACAGTTTTGAATCCTAACAGATGTTCTAGTCTTACATGATCAAAGGTATTTTGAGTAGCCCTACTTATGTTTGTAGCAAGTATTACATTCCAGTTTTCCAACTGAAGAAAATTCAATAACTGTTATACACTTCTAAAATAGTTGTAAGCAAACGTTTATGGAATATGAAAGAAAAGTTCAACTTTTAAATAATCCTGAAACTTCTTTATGCTCATTCAAAATTTTCTGCATCTACATCTGGCAAAATTTTCTGCAAGAATAACACCAAAACCAGGGGGATTATCTTAATTTTCCTATAAACAGGAAGCATAGGGAATCACTCAGTTTTTTTTTTAATTTAGTCTTTCTCATGCACATTTCAAGGTAAACATATCGTATGGACATTTGACCTACTCATAGAAACCTGTAGACACAGCAGAGTTGTAAGAAGCTCTGTAGCTGATGTAAGTCTTTTATGAGTAGCTACAGTTTTAAATTTTAGTATATGATTCTTGCAGTGTGTATAAATTGCCTATGAGACATTAGAATGTAATAGAGCTTGAACACTTCAGTAACTCCTCATGAACCAGTTACTAATGACATACAATTGTATTTCCGAGCAACATAGAGGCATAAATCTATCCCATATGACAGTTTGTGTTCTGTGTCATTATACATAGATCTCATGGAGTTTCTTTCGAGACCGAAAGCCAAGATATCGTTAATCTTATTATGGAAAAAATATATAAAATTGTTCTGTGTCTGAACAGTCCTTTTTGTGATCATATATTCAGTCTATGTATTTAGCTTAGTAAATGTTTTCTGAGATTTTTTCTAGTACTTTGCCTGACATGATACTCAGTTATCGTTTTTAATTGTGTTTGTATACCTAGCATACTTAAGTCCATATTTTTTCTTAATGTCTGAAATTTTCATTGTAATTACTAGGCGTTTGTTAAAGTAAAACTAAGAAATTGCTTTTGTATTCATTACCTGCAGATTTATTATATCCTCTGTGTGTTTTATAGCCCACAAATCTATAAACTGAAGAGCATCTACCAAATTTTCTGTACACAAATGACTTCTCTGAATGCCTTACTTAAAATCAGCATACTTTTTATATATTAGTAATGCAACTGTAACAGTGTCATCACATCTGTTTACCAGTTACTCAACAGAATCCCAAGATGCTCTATAGTTCTTGTGCAATGAGGTGTTCTACTTAAACTTAATAATAGTCTCCATCATTCTTTCCAGTTTTTGTATTCTTCATTGCAACAGAGAGTAAGTTTACAAAATCCTAAGGAAAGAAAGTGGAAAAGCAGCTGTACTGGAAATGTCATATTACAGCCTTTCATTTTTGTATTTTTGTTTATGTATATTTTTTTACCAAGATGTGTTCTGTATCAAGCAAAGAAAACCATTAAGTTGAATTTCCACACAATCATATATCACTGATTTTTTTCAAAATATCAGTAATTATACTGTTTCCAGCATGGTCGCCAACAACCTATTTTGTATCTGCTGCAGTCATCAGTTATGTTCATTTTTGTGTACAATATGTAAAGTATAAAACCAATTACCATAATTCACCATAATGTGTTTTGTTAATAACATGACATTCTCAACTGCATTTAAATAACTGTCTAACAGGAACATTCTCATTGAGTACATTCATGCTTACTAAAATACATACTACAGTGTGTAATTTGGGTAGACCCAGGCCACCCTTGGTACCAGCCATGATTGTGGGTGCTGGAATGGAACTGTGCAGCCATGATGGAATGTGTTCCTCTGCTGCTGTACCCACACCCACAGATATACTGAGCATTGTGAAGGGTTTTAGATGGGAGATATGTAGCGTTTTAGATGAAGGGTTTTTAGAAGAGTTCTTTTATGTAAGGCCTTGAACTGAATATATTTCATGATGTGTGTATATGTTTGTGTGAGTGCGTGCATGCATGTGTGTGTGTTTTTTCTAAAAGTACCCCCTCTTATTCAACTGGTAGATTAGCGAGTTGATGGCTTTCCCATTCTTTAAAGATAAGGGCCAACATAACTTAAATGATATATCAATATTACATAATTAATATTTTAATAATTGACAGAAATTATCAATAAATGTTATAAATTATTAATAATTTACAGAACAGTTGTTTTCCAGAACCAGAATTTTATGTGAAGCAACTGTGTACAAGATAGAGAGAGGAATACAATTTAATTTCCTAAACATAACATTATGTTCCTTTAGGGTGATCTTCACAGGAATCTATACGTTTGAATCTGCTGTGAAGGTGATGGCTCGTGGCTTCATACTGCAGCCGTTCACGTATCTTAGAGACGCATGGAACTGGCTCGACTTCGTAGTAATAGCCTTAGCGTGAGTAGATATAGTCTTAGAGTAGAAAACAGATAGAAAACAGCAGTATAGATACATCTCATAGACATTCAGTTATACAGAAATTCAATGAATTGAAAGAGAATTAATTTATATATATTCCTTTAAATGTATTTCCCTTTTATAAATTCATATAGATATCTTTTTTTATAAATTCAGTCCTAATTAGACGTTTCTTGTTAGATAAGGTATAATGTCATATGAATCACTGCCATTTTCCTTTGCACTTTGTTAATCAAAGAAAGTGTAGTTATTTTAATTTAAAAATGTTTTGCCAATATCACATTACTGGTAAACAGAAATTCAGTACCTAATTATCACTGAAAATAAAATTACTTGTACAAATAATTGTTTATTTGATTACATTACTAAAATTTGCCACTCCAGAACAAAATTGGTTGAAACATTCACACACAATTTTACCGATTTATTTTATTTTAGCTCCTATGTAGCTGATATTTATACATCTGATGCAAACAGGGCACACAGTCTTGTAAAGCCTGTGCAACATATGCCCAGTGTTGTGGACAGGCATTGTATCCTGGCAGTGGAATGTCAGATATGTGACTGACTAGGTTGTGTAATTATACCATACATAGAAAATCTTATGGGCTGAAGGTCTTTAATATCATTATCTTTATTATCACTTCAGCTGTATTTTAGATACTTTATTTTGTCCCTTCCCAAGATAATCTATACTAACATGCCGTCACAGCTAAAGTCCTTGCAGTTAATTATAACCTCTTGAGTAAACAAAGATGTGTTTCACACATGGTAAGATAAAATTTAATCACGTACGTGCCAAATAAGTTAATTTCCATTTGTTGTCTAACAATGTTTCCAACCCTTTGATTTTTTCATAATATTAAACATTTTGTATCCATATGACACTCTCCACAATGTTTTGTTCTGAGATATAATGAGCCTGTTTGGTTGATTATTAATGTGTGCTGCATTTTTAAACAGTGGTAACAGTATGTGGTTTATATTATTTGGTTCAAGTTGACATGATATGAGGTGCTGCTTTACACCTCAGAACCAGATTCTCCTTTAAACATATTTATATGTTTTCATGACAAAGTATCCTATGTTTACTCTGAAGGGTTGTAATTCTGGATTGCAGTCCCAGAACCTGACAGTAATCTGTTGTAGTGTCTGCTAATTTTGGAGAGCTTTTAACAGAAAATGAACTTTTTTCAAAAAGCAAGAGCAAAATTATTTTGTAGTTTACAGTTTATATATGAAGAACAGTAACTGAAAAAAGGATATATCAATTATTATTTTAAAAACAAACTAAAATTCTAAGTAAATATTTTTCATTTAAGAAATCATTAATACATTGAAAAATTAAATCCCCCAAAATATCATGTAAAACTGACGTTATTCACTGAAGTATCAAGATTCACTGAACAAAAACAGTTGACAGTAAAAGAAAAGCAACTATTATTTCAAACATGAGAAATGAAGTTTGTAAATATGGTTTCTATTTAGTTATTGAAAAATAATAATTGCCGTTAACATAATATAAAATGGCCATAATAGTAAAAATGGACATACCCCATTAACTTATAAATTAGTAACAGCGTTCAAACCAAAAAACTGAATTTCTTCAGGTTAAATGATCTGAAACTACATAAAAATTGTACTGTAAATACAGAACAGGAAACTGTAAGTTGGTCCTAATAAACCTCATATAACAATTTGAACCATCCATTAGTCATTGATTTCACTAATACCTTGTGTGTTGTTTTTGCTGTCATCTTGCTTTGCTGTCAGACTGAAAAACAATTCTTTGACTCAGGTGTACACATACTTTTCCAGGTCCAGTCCACAGCCTAGTTGGTTCACTAAATCCAGTCCACTAGTTGTTTCATATTCTCATCCATTAGTAAAGTTCAGACCCATTGTTTTGGTTTTACAAAATCAGTTGTTCCTCCCAAAACTATTGGCCTATAAAATAAAAATCTGAACATAGAGATCACACTAATTGTTTAAATTGGAGAACCTTTAAATATTTGGTTGAAACGTTGTTATGGCATTAAATTAGATGATGATTACATCCATTTTTTATATTAATAGTGAGGTAAAGTAACTTTATCAGAAAAGTGCCAAAGGTAAATGCTGTTAAATATTATTTTGACAGATATATATACCTTTCCAAATAAATACTAATAACAAGTTTTCATCTGTTCGTAGAACATTTTTTATTTTAGAGTATGGAATAGAAAATTAAATCTGTGTATTCTTTAATTTAGTAGTTTGTTGGAATAATATTCCACATGAAGTATAGATTTTTTTTTCTAATATGAACAGAAGCATTATTTACATTTGCTGCCAGTCTTCCAAGGCAGTCTGTGCTTTTCAAAACTTTTTAAAGATTTCAAAGTGTTAATCCATTTCTACGTTTATAATTTTTTAATCAAAACTGTCAGCTTCTAACACTATGTGGGATTTCTCTGATTCATAAAAACAATCTGTTTTTATTTTTTAAGTTGAAAGATTGATTCTAAAATTTTTTGAAAATGTTTTATTCTGTTTCAATTCTATTTGTTTTCTTTCTGTGTCAACTACAAATAATTTATTACTCTGTTTGTTTTTCTGAATACTGAAGACATTATTACAAAATAATCACAGCAAAATTTTGTTTTTTAAGGTTCCAGCTCTGAAAGTGACTAACAAAAATATATTAATAATCTCTACTTTAAATGTAAGTTGAAATTTCATAGACTACTTTGCTGTTTAAGTATTGAATGTAAAACCATCATAGAACAATATATATGGTATTTGTTTTTATAAATATCCTATAGTTCTTTCTGGTTCTGTTTAAAAAATTGACAATACCATTTTGCAGATGTAGTGTTTAAATGTGATAAAGTGTAGTTTTTAGTTGGTACCTATTGTCTTAGGTAATATTTTGACCAAATCATGATGTACACAACAAACTCAAAATCATTATTCTCTGCACCACTCCATCTGTCATGCTGGACATAGAAATTAAACGATGTTCATAAGAAATCTTTATAAACTAGGGTCACGTTTCTTTTGTGCCTCTGTAATAGAATTTTAGGACTTTCATAGATTTGTCATCACTTTTATTATTTTTACTAACTTCCATTTTTTCTGCATTTCTTGGTGTGTGTTCTTTGTTTTTCATAACGGTTACACTTAAACTAATTGGTTGGTTTGAAATTCAAAGTATATATACACAAAAGGAAATAAAGTTTTCATAAAAATTCTTTTGAATAGAAGATTGTTTAGGAACAGGTACGCCACTAAACATTTTATGTTATATGTGTTAAAACAGTTTATGCCATATTTATCATTGTCACTAACAAATTTTTCTAATATAAATATATGCATTATTGATTTTTCGTAAGCTTCAAAACAAATTTACTGAATCTGTTTCACAACTAACTGCAAAACAAATGGCAGCAAAAAAATATATATATTTTATCAGTACCTATCATTTGTAAAACTGTTTAGAATAAATTGTAGTTCCTATACTAACTGTTAAATGTTAATGATGCTATAAAAGTAAATACTAAGAAACAGACTAATGCACACTAAAGAAATGTCAAAGATATTCAAATTTTAAAGCATATATAATTAGTTCAAAAATGTTTACAAATAATCTGTTTGCAGCTGTATATTTAAACACACCTAGTACATTAACAAAATAAATCTTTTATATATTGTCTTTTATATAGGTTTGAAATGCTATCTTTCTGGCTTCGCCAAACTGTATTTAAACCAATGAGAATGTCAATATTTGTGTAGCAACAATTTTATTTTTACAAAAAACATTTTTAAAGGTATAATATATTGTAAATTATAAAACATTTGTAAATTTTTTCAAACTGTGTTTTTATAAATAAAGTTGTTTTTTTTTAAGACAGACGACCAGAAAGTTCAAAAGTTAGTACTGTTTAAAAATATGTTTAATTATAAACATTAAACATCACAATAACAAAACTAAAGAAAATGTAAAATGAAATTTTGTATCACTGTAGTCCCCACAAATGTAACGTACGCTTTAAAATGAGTAAAATTGTCAGATCCTGTAACTATATATACAAATCAATATCTTTTATTTTTATATGGTTGAAGATTACACTTTGTGCACATGTGGTGGGGTCGTTCATCATATACTCGTGGGAGTGGGCATTAAAGTATGCCAGTTACTCCGATTTTCAGAGAATCTGAACAACACATTTTGTACAGGACATACTTAGTGTAGACAAAGGTGTTATGTTTTTCACGCAGGTGTTTCTAACAAGTAGATGTTAGTTGTAGTTTTAGGTCAGTTAGGTGATAGTGAGTTGAAATGAAATTTTGTGTATCGTGTTTGTAATGTTTTTTTTTTGTTCAGACCCTTTGTCACCCTTGTTCAAAATAGTGTAATCAAATATTATACTTGTATAGTGAATGCATGCTTTTTTAAAGTATATATTACTTTGTTTGTATACATATATGTATGGACATCACGTACACAAGCATATATGCGTGTGCGTATTTGAAAGTACATACATACATATTGGTACGTGTATGAACATGTGTGTATGTGTTGTTATGTGTGTATATAACTATTTAACAGTGCATTCATATGTACACACATACATACATAAGCATATATATGCAAATAGTATTCTTTGCTATTAAATATGTGTGAAGTCGAGTCATAGTAACTATATATATATAGGCCTATATATATAAATATTAGTATGTTGTTGTTGCTATTTTTAGTATATATTGCTATATTTGTTAAATCTAATATAACAGTTATATTTTAGAGCAATTTTTGGAAACATTTTCATTTTGATTATCTTTAATTACTTCTATATTTTTAATATGTAAATATATATACTGTAAATACATAATTATAAATCTATTTGTTAATATTAAGCATGAAAATAACAAGTAATAATTTGAAGTAGATTAAATATTCCTATGAAGCATCACTGCACAATTTAAATACGTACATTATATGTAAAGTTATTCCTCTTCTCTTTTCACCTTAGGTTATCACACACACACACACACACACACACACACACACACACACACACACACACACACACAATATTGTTTGATTACACAAACATTACATACAATTCATTTATAAAATATTCCAATTCCAGACGTAACTTGAAAGTCAATTAAGTCTTGTGGGATATGCACGAGGAAACACACAACATAAGTTCACATAAAGCACAGAAAATTGAAGTATCACTTTATGTTGCTAAGAAATCTTTTTAGCAACTAATTTCCAGTTACTGTACTCCAGAATCAAAACTTTTAAGTCAGTATTAGTACTGGTGGGCATTAAATGTTTTACAAAGAGAAAGATTGGATTTGATTAGGTTAAATTTGTTGTTTTAAATTTAATCGGGTTTGAATGCAGGTAAATGACTTTGAAAACTCCACATTCCCAGATTTTGATTGACCTGAGGAATGGAAAAACTCTATTCAGTGTTTATGACTGTGCATATGTAGATAATTATTGCCAGTTGTGTTTAACAAATGGTATTTATAGGAGGGCCATTCAGTAAGCAAGGAGAGAAGCAATTGTTTTTAATACATTTTTTTTTAACGTATACAATGAGTTTGATAACAACAATATTGGACAGATTGTGACGATTTCATTAATAAAAATATGTTAATTAATTAAGTTGATAATATATAATCGGAGAAATTTTAAATTCTTAATAAAATCTCACATTGTAAACTAATTCTTATGGCAATCATTTAATAATAATAATATTTAATATAAGTCTAATAATAAAATTAAAAGGGAATGGAATTGTACAGAAAGGGTAAAGCTTATTAATTTATCCTGTATAAACAAGAACTGACCAGAAGTAACTTGTTTTCTGACCCCTAAATAAACTAAGTATTATTGTAAATTTGTTATTATTTAAATAATTAATTAAGACCATTGTTACGTACTTTGATAACTTCTGCAACTAAGAATATCACGATTTAATTATTTAATCAACCGTAGTCCTTTAATTAAAATTAGAAAAACGGAACTACTTTTATGTTGCCTAGTAATTGTCTTGAGATTACTACGCTCCCCTTAACTATTTTCTTCGACTTGTAATGGAGCGCTCACGCCGTAAGCAGCGTAAAGCGTTGTTTCGCTACGTATATATATAAAAATGTGAAAGGGTTGATACCATGACTATTTAAATAAGTAATTTGTGTGGTGATGACATCTCTCTATATTATAAAATAACGGACTATGTAATTTATACAGTATTACAACCTAGAAGGTGATAGTCAACTAATCTATCATCATGTGAAGTGTATAACAGTGAAACAAACTTTCTATCTATGTATTCTAACTACAAGAATTACTATGAATAACTACAGTCGCCGGAGATGAATGTACCACACCAGGAATGATTTCACATACTTCTAGAACTTCACCATCACAGTATGATAAGGTAACGACTGAACTTCAAGAAACATCAGGAGGACCGAAGAACTAATTCTGCAGCAACTTCAGGAAACACACAGGTGACATGGAGGCTTGTCTTCCATGGTTAAGAGTTACAAAATTATAAACCCAAAAAGACAATTTAAATTATCATATTAAAGACTTTAAAACTTATGTTTAAATGTAATAACATTAAAGACTTTAGAAACCTGACATTTAGGTAACATGTAGTATAAAATCTAATAACGCTAGTTATAGCAAAAAGGTAAAGTTTAAACTAAAAGTTTTGTTGTTTTAGAAGATTAGTAAAAAACCATTCTTCAAATGGTTAGAGTTTCAATATTGTACATGGCAAGGTGACCATAATTCATTTATGATATTTAATCCCGGATCCGTGGAATTAATCAATAAGATGTACATCATATTTTGAAGCCCCTTTGTAAAGTAGTAATTTATATATTAAATCATATAGTAAACTATATTGTTTGAGAACTTTTAATAGAGAACTTAATCACCAAATGTAATAAAGAGATGTCATCTAAGTACCAAGTAAAATGAGTGCATATATCAACAGTCTCCCCTTCCAAATATCCTGCTATATAAATTGTTTATTTGTTGTGATTATTTTCAGTGCTTCACAACGAAGGCAGCCGGTATAATTGGCACATCCAATTATTACTGGTTCCCTACGTTATAACTCAAGAGAAGAGGTTATAATTTGCGCTACTCTGCTGCTTTTCTGCTAATTTTGCTATTCTGCTGCTATTTGCTTATTTTGCTAATTTGCTAATTTTGCGTAAGAGAAAAGAAAGAAGTAATTGCGTCCCGATATCCCACGCACAAAAGCTGTTGATCTATACACTCATGTATTTCAATATGTGTCAGAGTTTGAAATAAGATAAAAATAATAATTAATATTATAGTAAGATAGTATAAATAACTTTATTAGTAAATATAATATGTGTAACGTAATATTAGCATATAATCCCATGTAAACAAACCATGTCGGTACTTGTTAAGAGTCCCATTCATAAACGTGCCACATTCTCGACAATCTCGGACGGGTAGTTTCCTGCTGCCGTTTGTTTAAAATTGTCATTGTTTAGTTGAGTTGAAAATAAGTCACCCTCCTTGTGTGGTCTATTGTTATAAGAAGCGTGTCTGTTCATGTGTTAGTAACCGAAGGGGGAATCTTTTGTCGTACGCATATTCATGCATGTGTGAAATTTCTCTCTCTCTCTCAAAGTAAAACGATAAAGGTTGTCATAACATTTTATGTGTTTATTTGTAAAAAAAAAAAAAAGAAAAAGGAGTAAGAACACGATTGGTTTATAGTTTTATATTTTTGTGTAAAAGAAAAAGGAAGCGTTGTATAACAATTAAGGCAAATAGTAGAATAATTAGTTATAGCCGCTCATGTTACTAAAATGGCCGAATTTAATCCTGATCTGTTATTAAAAGATGAGCTATGCTACGAGCCACTTTTACGAGGTCTAAAACACGTAAATGTAACCGTGTCGGAGTTACGAAAATCATTACGCCAAACCGGATCAGATACACCATCGCAGTTAGATAGATTGCGTGAACTCGATTATGATGGCGAACGAGAAACCTGTTATGCGAAATATAGGGAATTGATAGTATTATCTCAAAACCTTGAGGACAAGAAATCACCTACGGAATTTTTGCGCGTTACGCAACGTATAGAACATTTAACCCGCCGGTTAAATAATTTATTAAGCTGGCCCGACGTCACCGTAATCCCCCCCGATGTGCAGAAATTTGCGGAGGAGGCATTAAGCCAATTACCCATAATTATCAATGACTTACGACGAAAATCAGACTCATCGAGAATGGAGGAAATTGAGCACTACTTACGAAAATTATATATCTCCCCAGTTCAATCCCCTACTTTAGAAAACCCTCCCTCCACCTCGAACCCCGAATCACCCACCGTATCGAAGATACAACCAAGTTATGAACAATTACCTAGTAGAGAATTAAATACCCACACTATGTCAGAACCCCCACCGCCAAATGTTCAGCATTCTCGCACTAGTAAATATGCGATTACAAATCTCAATGCAAACACCAATCTTTCGAAAAGTACACCTAACGTATGTTTTAATGTAGACCTCTACAGAAAGATTTCCCACCCAGTAGAGAAAATAATTAATGATATTCCTTACACCGATGGCTTAAGCATCACGACTCTATTGACTTTTATCAGATATCTACTGCAAATAAAAGATCTACAACAATTGAGTGATTGGCAAATACTGCAGGTCATCTTACCCAAATGTAAACCACCTTTACGAGATCGTGTGCTCGAAACATTAAACTCGAATCTTCCGGTAGAAGAACTTCATACAAATATAATCAAATATTTTATTCCCACTGGAATATATGAGGAGATAAAAAGAAATACCGTACTTCGAGTACAAAGAGCTCAAGAAAGACTGGCCCACTATATCGCAGACATCAGAGAATCTTCACGTCTACTGCAAGTCGACTGGACCGAAAAACAATTGGTCGATACTATATTGGTAGGCTTATCTCCTGAAGAACGCTCCCGTTTAGCTCTAATAAGTAGACCCCTTACTTTCGCTGACCTTGAACAATGTAGTGTGCACTCTTCAAATGTGTGGTATGCAGATCAGCATCGACATGCACCGGTATCCACAACACCACATAGAAAGGAAACGCAAGTCCTATCCTCAGATACAAGAAGTCTACGAGAACGACGCCCATTTCGGCGACCAACCTATGTTCATGGCCACCGTAAGTCCAAAGAGGCACCACCTAGACACGAAACCAGTGAGAACCCGCGTAAAGAATATATATGCTATAACTGCGGAAAACCTGGACACCTCAGTAGAAACTGTAAACGGAAACAGTATCATCAGAAAACTCATTATCCAAAAAACATGTAAGGCAGGGAGATCCGAAGCCCTGTGTCTTCCGCAGCATCGTGAAAACAGGTAAACCCCTGAGAGACCACAAGTTAAAACAAAATAATAATAATAATAACAAAAGAAAATTAGACCCCTATGTTAGGAAATTTATCGATAAATGTAACTCTATTAGTAAATGTGATTACAATAAGTGTGAATTACCGTATATACAAGTTGACCTTGGTGTAACATCCAGCCTCGGATTAATTGATTCCGGATCCATGCGAAGTTTAATTAGTCAAGAGCTAGCCGATCAATTATTTAAACACAATTTAGTTAAACGCAGTCAATCAGTAAATATTAGATGCGCTACAGCTAATAAGCAAAACTTAATGATAAAGCTTATCATCACTTTTAAAGTAAAAATTAAAAATCTAACGTGGTATTTTCCAATGTTGGTATGCGACGAATTAGGACCCGAATTAATATTGGGAGCTGATTTTATCAGTAAAACAGGAATAATTTTAGACATTCACGAGAAGATATTTTACTTTGGATTCGATCGTTCACGGAAATATAACTTGCATGATAATGCAAATAACAGAGAAAGTACTAGCACCACTTCTACACATATAAAGCATCACGAACCTGAATTAAGTCATCTAAAAAGTAAAGATAGACGGAACATACAGACTTTAATAAAACAATTCTCCAACGTCCTCACCCCAAAGTTAGGACTGACGGATCTGATAGAGTACAAAATAAATTTGAGCGACAACAAAGTAATTCGTTTGGCCCCATACAAATTATCACCACCGAAAATGGAAGTGATGAGGAACCAAATTAATAAATTGTTAGAACAAGGAGTCATCGAACCCTCTACGTCATCTTATTCATCACCTGCGTTTTTAGTACCCAAAAGTAACGACAAACATAGATTAGTGGTGGACTACAGACAACTAAATAAACGGATAGAATTTGAATCTATACCACTTCCCGACATCCACAGTGCATTTCATTATTTTACTAAAGCAAAAATCTTTACCATTATGGATTTAAATCCGGCATTTCACCAGATACCTCTTTCGGAAGAATCAAAACGTCTTACCGCCTTTGCCGTCCCTTTCAACCTGTACCAATTTACAAGGGTACCTTGTGGTATATCCCAAGGTAGTTCTGTATGTAGCAGATTATTAGAAAAATTATTTCATGACATAAAGTTTAAATATGTGTACCACTACCTAGATGACATTGTTATTTACAGCGAGTCAATTGAGCAACATCTTGAACATCTACGTGAAG
The DNA here is from genome assembly GCA_034769895.1 of Magicicada septendecula. Lineage (NCBI taxonomy): Eukaryota > Metazoa > Arthropoda > Insecta > Hemiptera > Cicadidae > Magicicada > Magicicada septendecula. Next base: position 308,125,612 of record CM068375.1, read on the forward strand.
TACTAACCCGATTGGAGAAAGCGGGATTAACCGTAAATCCCAGTAAAGTAAATTTTGCTTTGACACAATTCTCATTTTTAGGTCACATCGTAAAAGCAAACGGAAAGGTAAGCATAGACCCAGAGCGAACCCGTGTCATCAGAGAATTTTTACTGCCGCGGGATGCGAAAGGAATAGCCCGATTTTTAGGAATGATAAATTATTTCCATAAGTACATCCCACATCTAGCTGAAATTGCAGCACCGCTAAATACCTTAAGAAAGAAGGGAATTAAATTTGAATGGAATGAGCAACACCAAACCGCATTCGAGAAATTAAAAGAAAGCATAATATCACCCCCCGTACTACAATTAGCCGACTTTACAAAACCATTTGTAGTGCAGACAGACAGTTCTAGTGTCGCACTAGGTGCAGTAATATATCAGGAAGTAGATAACTCAAGGTTACCTATTAGTTACGCTTCTCGCACCCTAACTGGGCAAGAAAAGAAATACTCCGCATACGAATTAGAATGTTTAGCTATAGTTTTCGCTTTTGAGAAGTTCAAACCATTTTTAGAACATAAGGAGTTTTTGTTAGAAACAGATAATCAAGCGTTATCTTGGCTACTAAATCACCCAAAACAGTTAGGTCGTATCGGAAGATGGGTATTAAGATTAAATTGTTTTAAATTCAAAGTACAACATATTAGAGGCACCCAAAACGTAGTTGCCGATACACTGTCACGTATGTTCCAGCCTAGTAGTAATACTTACGAAAACAAGAGTAGAGAAACGCCTATTATTAATACTTTAATTACCGAATTTCCTCTTGCATTTACGGATTTAGCCCAGTATCAAATACAAGACCCACGTTTGAGTCCAATTATTGAACAACTTGAAAAAGGAAATAAGTCAGAGAAATACATATTAAGTAGGAGAGTATTATGTTGTAAAATAGCGAACGGAAAATATCTACGAATAATTGCCCCTGATATTATTAAACCTATGCTGATGGAATATTATCACTCTTCCCCCATTGGAGCACATATGGGAATAAATAAAACTATACACCGAATTCGTAAAGAATATCACTGGGAAAATATGAACAGTGAGATCGCCAATTTTGTAAAAAAGTGTAAGTTGTGTGCACTCAGCAAACCCGCTAGAAACAGCCAAATAAGTCAGTTAATCTCTGAGATTCCTGCTACCCCGTTCTCCAAAATTTATTTAGACTTTTCAGGACCCTATCCGCGTTCCAAATCAGGAAATACAATGTTACTAATTTGTGTAGACTCTTTTAGCAAATTCGTCTGGATGTACCCCATGCGGCGAGCCTTAGCTACAACCACAGTAAATATTTTACAGCATAGATTATTTAAAGAATTTGGTATTCCTGTCCATCTAGTGTCGGATAACGGACCACAGTTTAAGTCCAAGGAATTCAGGAACATGTGTTTCAAACTAGGTATAAACCATATTACCACTACAGAGTATCGTCCGCAAGGTAATATAGCTGAGAGGTATTTGCGAAACCTAAAATCTGCTTTAATTGCCTACCATGCTAACGACCATACTTCTTGGGACCAGAACTTATCCTGGATACAGTTCGCTTTTAATTCTGCATATCATGAAGGACATAAGTCGACCCCATTTGAATTATTGTTCAAATATAAACCCAACCACCCATTAAAACACTAAGTGGAAAATACATGAATTGTTACCCCTTGAAATTAGGGATAAAAATATTAAGAAAATATGGAATGAAGCGCGCGCTAATTTGCGAACAAACTTAGCGAAATCAAGGAAATATCACGAGCGAAATAAAAATAATGAAGTAAAGTACCAAATCGGTAACTTAGTTATGTGTAAAACACATCCTACGAGTAGTGCAATCGATAAGACCACTTCCAAGCTATCATACCGATGGTGCGGTCCTTATCAAATTCGCAAATATTTAACTCCAGTAACCGTAGCACTGTATGAACCCTCTACTCAAAAATATGTACGAAGGACACATATTTCTCAGATAAAACATTATCACAAAGAAGGTAATGGTAGAGTGCAAGTTAAATAAATGTAAAGAAAAAAGAAAGGTATATGTTTTGTACTCAACTGCAAAGGAGTACTAGAGTAACGTTTAGCTAGCTAATGGTATAGATAGGTACGAGGCCTGATCACCCTTGAATCCTATTCTTCGAAAGTAGAGCAAAGTAAGAAGTCAGCTGACAGCAAATATGAGAAATAATTAAGTAACAAATTACTTAATGAGTAATTCTATCACTAGAATAACTCCCAACTAAAGAAAAACCCGGTAGTAGTCATAAGTAGTAGTGTTAAGAAAATTAGAATGTTAACTATATGTTTTATAATGTGTGAATTTTATGTACGATTAGAATTAGTCTGTAAAGTATGATATGTAGATAGTAAGAATGAACAACTCGAGACTGACGTGTGTAACTCATAATTACATACAGAGAGAAACGGGTGAGAGAAATTACACACGGAAATCCCTAAACATACTCTCGGTATATTAAAAAAAAATTATACCGGCGTCTGTGGCTTAAGCGGCGGAGTATGTGACGATTTCATTAATAAAAATATGTTAATTAATTAAGTTGATAATATATAATCGGAGAAATTTTAAATTCTTAATAAAATCTCACATTGTAAACTAATTCTTATGGCAATCATTTAATAATAATAATATTTAATATAAGTCTAATAATAAAATTAAAAGGGAATGGAATTGTACAGAAAGGGTAAAGCTTATTAATTTATCCTGTATAAACAAGAACTGACCAGAAGTAACTTGTTTTCTGACCCCTAAATAAACTAAGTATTATTGTAAATTTGTTATTATTTAAATAATTAATTAAGACCATTGTTACGTACTTTGATAACTTCTGCAACTAAGAATATCACGATTTAATTATTTAATCAACCGTAGTCCTTTAATTAAAATTAGAAAAACGGAACTACTTTTATGTTGCCTAGTAATTGTCTTGAGATTACTACGCTCCCCTTATCTATTTTCTTCGACTTGTAATGGAGCGCTCACGCCGTAAGCAGCGTAAAGCGTTGTTTCGCTACGTATATATATAAAAATGTGAAAGGGTTGATACCATGACTATTTAAATAAGTAATTTGTGTGGTGATGACATCTCTCTATATTATAAAATAACGGACTATGTAATTTATACAGTATTACAACCTAGAAGGTGATAGTCAACTAATCTATCATCATGTGAAGTGTATAACAGTGAAACAAACTTTCTATCTATGTATTCTAACTACAAGAATTACTATGAATAACTACAGTCGCCGGAGATGAATGTACCACACCAGGAATGATTTCACATACTTCTAGAACTTCACCATCACAGTATGATAAGGTAACGACTGAACTTCAAGAAACATCAGGAGGACCGAAGAACTAATTCTGCAGCAACTTCAGGAAACACACAGGTGACATGGAGGCTTGTCTTCCATGGTTAAGAGTTACAAAATTATAAACCCAAAAAGACAATTTAAATTATCATATTAAAGACTTTAAAACTTATGTTTAAATGTAATAACATTAAAGACTTTAGAAACCTGACATTTTAGGTAACATGTAGTATAAAATCTAATAACGCTAGTTATAGCAAAAAGGTAAAGTTTAAACTAAAAGTTTTGTTGTTTTAGAAGATTTGTAAAAAACCATTCTTCAAATGGTTAGAGTTTCAATATTGTACATGGCAAGGTGACCATAATTCATTTATGATATTTAATCCCGGATCCGTGGAATTAATCAATAAGATGTACATCATATTTTGAAGCCCCTTTGTAAAGTAGTAATTTATATATTTAATCATATAGTAAACTATATTGTTTGAGAACTTTTAATAGAGAACTTAATCACCAAATGTAATAAAGAGATGTCATCTAAGTACCAAGTAAAATGAGTGCATATATCAACAGTCTCCCCTTCCAAATATCCTGCTATATAAATTGTTTATTTGTTGTGATTATTTTCAGTGCTTCACAACGAAGGCAGCCGGTATAATTGGCACATCCAATTATTACTGGTTCCCTACGTTATAACTCAAGAGAAGAGGTTATAAGATGGGAGTACTGTTAACAACATTTCTTACCAACCAGTTGTTTTCTCCCATTGTCAGAATGAGCAAATCCTGAATGTTACTTCTGCATGTTGTTTACAGTAGTTTGTGTCTGACAATTTGTTAAAATTATGCACTCAGTGATTCTGCTAAAATGGACAAAAAGGGAGTTAGTGCCATCATAAGATTCTATTTTTGAAAGGAATAGTGGCTACCCAAATAAAATGTAAGTTAGATTTGTAATTCTTGGTTAGTTAGTCTGCACTGTCATTTATCACTTTTGACAGAGTTGCCAAGTTTAAATATGATCAAATGAACAATGAAGATGAATACCACAATGGATAATCAAATGGGTGACAACTGAAAAAGTGCTAAAAAAGATCTTTAAAATTGCTTTATACTGACTGTAGATTGAAAAGTAGAGAAATAGTTCAGATGGTAAATTTCTCAACTGAACGTGTGAATAACATCTTAGATGAACACTTGAGTATAAAGAAGCTTTGTACATCATGTGGGCTGTATTTATTCACAGCATACCTAACATTGGATTTATTCATCCATTTAACCAAAAAATTGTTTGAATTGATGTTTAATCTCAGAGTCTAGAGCATTTCACGTGAAACCCAAATTAATGTTTTTGCCACTAACGAAACCTGGGTCTTCTTCACTACAAAATGGTCAAAATGGTATACACCAAGAGGCAAACTGAGACTAAAGAACATGACGACAATGTCACCAGATCCAAAGCCATGGCCAGTGTTTGTAGGGGGGTACAAAGAGCATTATTTTTATCTTATAAACTATTACAGTATAAACAAAAAAGAATTAATAGAGAGTATTATGCCATCTACTCCAACATCTGAGTGATGAACTCAAGAAAACCAGACTGCACTTGACTGAAAATGAAGTGCCAGCCTAAATTGGTTGAAATCAATTTAAAATTGGTACCACTTTATCCTTATTACCAGATTCCCCCCTTGTCATATCCATGTATTCCTGAGCTTAAAGAACTAACTGGCTCAGAGAAAAGATATTTTCTGTTGATTGTGAAGTGTTGATGTGAACGACTGTTTTGAATATTTGGGAAAATTCTGCCATAAAAAGTAAGAAATGGACTAGACGTGGTGACTCTCAAACATTCCTGGGGTAACTCAAGTCAAGCTAAAAGAAGGTTGTGTTGAGAAATAAATATAATTCAGTGAATAAGTGTTGTTTTTTTCCTCAAACTGACCTTGTAATACCTTGCTATAGATACTTTCATGTTGGTCTATTATTGGTACTTTTATTTGTAGGTATTCAAGGCTTCACATTATTTTAAAAGTTACCTTTACTGACTTTGACAGTGTGCTGTTCTTAAAAAATGAATCACATAAAATTGGGCTTAAGCATCCTGAAAAATTATTAGCGTCGCTTTACTGATTGGTGGTTGAATAAGATTACTATATTTGAATGGGGTTTTCTGTATCTACATAAAATTAAATATACCATGTACCATAGAATCTACATATTCTATTACCATGTAATGCAATTCACCATTGTTAAATTGGACTACGCGTATTGTAACTGTTTCACATTATTTTCCAGTATGAAATATGTACATGCAATATAAATATAAACATTTCTAGTATTAATTACTTCCATGTTCCATTAGTAAATGGAAGTATGGTGATGGCAAAAAAAATCGTGTTCGAGATAATTGCAGATTCTGATTGTACTACCCTCAAAACCTGAAAAAAAAATCGGTATGGAGAACCATACATGACTTCCATGTTCTAAGATTTATATTTAAAATCATTTTCAAAATGAAATATTACCATAGAAACTACTTCTTTCTACTTACTGCTTCAGCCTTAACCACAGTATTGTGGTCACTAACATACACCACCTCACGTTATCGCACTCGATTTTCACTGATGATGGAAGTCAATGGCATTGCCGAAACATCTGGTTTTGTAGAAAACATTGGACTACGGCCAAATATCCCGGGAAGGAATTTTAACAAAAACTACTTCTTTGTTGCCAATAACGTTGTACAGATATATATAAAAAATATGCATAAACTTAATGGCTTGTATAAGTTAATGTTTGATCTCCATTAAGTAGTGCTCAAGTTTCCAAAGTTTTAATATTATGATGTCCGTAATTAAAACGTCAGAGCAGGTTTAGTGTGTATGAGGGTACACCGTGGACAAAATTTTCAACATTTCCTATTGAGCGTTGCTTAGAGTAAAGCTGCGAATCTACAGTGTACGTTTCACAGAACAAACACACGGAAAAGAAGAAGCGCTCCGAAGTCACTCATGGACCTTCAGCATCTTGCAGAGGGTTCATTCCCTAAAGACAGAAAGTCTGTCTATGAATCGTTCCTCTGTAAACACGTGCAGTTACACTGCCCAGCGATCCACAGGAAGCAAATCGCTATCCACGCTGGACAATTTTTCGGCTTGCACGCGTTATGTTGGTATGGGTTTCGGCACTTTCCATTTAAAAAGCGTGCAAATGTAAGAAAATAAACATGAGTGAGGCCAGAAATAACGCGAATTTTGTGTGTGTGTGTGTGTCTTCCCTGCCTTTTTATTGCAGTAGTCATAATAATAAAATGGAAACGTAAACATTACATAACTGAGATATGCTTGCCTGCCACGAACGATATATTTTCTCCCATACATGATTTACATTAAAATGAAAAAATTATAATTTTATTGCCTGGCTACAAAATTATTTGTGAATTGAATTTTGTTTCGAATTTTTTTCTGACTAGAGGATTAGGATGCTTCCACTCCATGCTTTGCCACTTATGTTTGTTTCACACTTACCCGGCTGTCATGTAACCGACATCTAGCCGACATGTAGCTGACGCCAACACGAAAGTTGGATCTTTTCACACATGCTCGGCTGTCGGTAACCGACATCTAGCCGACGCCGACACGCGTTCAGACCTTCATTTTATTTAGTACACGTTGGCGTTCAATAGTTGACTTAATGGATCGCAATAAGTTAATAGCGTGGATGGTCCTGTAGAGACGTTTGAAGAAACGAAGAAAAAATAGGATGCAGTGGGTTCATCCGATCAATATGAGAAGAGACGAGGTTGCGGCGTTCTTTTTACTTTTCGAACATTTGAGAAATGATGGGGACAAGTTTTTTAACTATTTTAGGATGAGTATACAAACTTTTGACGATCTACATGTAAGAATCAAAGATTCCATACAACGCCGCAACACATACTTCAGAGAATGTATCCAGCCTATCCAGATGTTGGTAGTGACAGTCAGGTAAGTGAGACAAAATTAGTTTTTTTTTATTATTATTATTATTATTTCCAAAAGATTTACATTTTATTATGTGCGTATTACAAATTTAAGAAAACCCAACGCATGTCTTTTACAGTAAAATCTTAAATTTAAAACAAAGTATTAGAAAAATTAGATTAAAAATTTAATGAGTCCATAGACGAAGTTTCAGAGACGTCTGAGTCAATGGGAGAGTTGAAAGCTGTCCCCATAAAGTCTTGCCCCTCACGTTCATATAGTTGGGCGGCAGTAGAAGGTGGTTGTAGAATATGGTATCGTTGATCATGAGATGAATGCCATTCATGTGATGTGCTAGGGTGGATGGCCGGATTTATATCTGCTGACGCTTTTTTGCGTTTTTTAATTTCGGAAACTACTTGTAACACTTTCAACTGAAATTCTACTATTTTGTCGTCGTCAAATGTTTCGAGCGAGGGAATTATTCTATTGAAAAAAGAAGAATGTCGATCGGGCTTTTGTTTGATGACGCTAATCAGCTCTAGCTCAACAGGGTCTGGTTTCCTTTTTTTCTTGATGATTTGGTTGGGTTTTTTGAACGTCAGAACTTCCTCTGCCGTCTCCTTGTTCAATCTTTCATTTGGGTTTGTTTCGTCACCATCATTTTCAGAATGTTCGGGGGGCTGTGGGGCTCGGGCATCGTCCGAGAAGCTGTCATCTGTAGGTCGGCCTTCCGTAGTTTTTTTTCAAAAATTGCAGCTGTTTGCCGTAAATGTAAGTTTTGGGTGGCTGTCTCGCACTCCCTGAAGATTGTAAGGAAGTTTTGTACTTCCTCTCACTCCTTTGGAAAGAATCACGAACATTCGCCCACTTCTTCATGACAGCTTTACCTGAAAAAAAATTACGTCTATAGTGTTGATGGCTGTGGCAGACTCACAATACCGATTTATCTATGTTGATGTCGGCAGTTATGGCAAAGATAGTGATTCAACCATATTTCAAGAATGTTCTTTGTGGAAATGACTGCTGAATAATGAACTTGGACTTCCTGAAGAGAAATGTCTTCCTGGTACAAAAAGTCCCAAGGTACCATATTTTTTCGTTGCTGATGAAGCGTTCGGGTTGCACAAACACCTTCTCCGACCATTTGCTGGACATCAGTTGACAGTTGCAAAAAGAATTTTTAACTATCGTCTCTCTAGAGCTCGAAGGTATGTAGAGTGTTCATTTGGAATAATGAGCAATAAATGGAGGATTTTCCATAGAGCTATAAACTTGGATCCCGATTTTGCCATTGATATTGTTAAGTCTTGTGTCGTTTTGCACAACTTTGTTCTTGAAAGAGACTGTTACAACACAGAGGATACTCTGTCGATAACTGGACTACAAGTATAACAAGAAGAAGTGAATGCGTGCGTGGGGGACTTTCAGCAAATAACGTAAGAAAAATTATGATGGACTATTTTTTAACACCAATTGGCTCAATAAAATGGCAGTTTTCTAAGATTTAATGTGAAATAAAAAAACATGATGTGTTTATTAATTTGCAGTGTGTTTCTTTGTATTTTTAGTGCATTAATTTATGGTATGTTTTTACTGTACACACTTAATGAGAAAATTAATGTATTTTTAATTTATTGTATTTAACATAATAAATGTAGTATTTTACTTACCATATTCGTTTTTTTCCTGTTGACCCATCTCTTCAAAACCATCATTCAACTCTTTAAAAACCTCGACCCAAGCATTTCTTGTTTGGATTCTGTCCTTATAAGATTCTTGTGTTTTGTCCCATAAAATAGGACGATCATGAACTAATGTAATCATTACTTCAAGATCAACTTCTGCCATGATAAAAAACTTTGAACTGATTTAACACAAAAACACGTAAACAAAACGAGAAAACACTAGTAGAAACTGCAAACGACACGTGCCGGTTAGATGTGTACTCCACTATATTATCCCTACCCCCACTCCTTCGCCGGTTTGTTTCACCGAAATCGGCAGTCGGCCCTCGCAGTGGGGGTTGCCGGCTTCCCATACCAATAGCACGGCAGCCGAGTATCGTTTACCCGACCACGACATTTGCCGGGCAAGTATGAAATCTCTCGTACACTTTTTATCCCGATTATCGCGTACACGGCATCGTTTAAATGACAGCCGGGTAAGTGTGAAACAGGCCTTAGATTCTGACTCATAATGTGGATCCAGATGTCACCACAAATCACCAGTCTTTCTAAATATTTATTATTTTACACTTTCAAAAAACATAAATCTTACTATTGAATGTTATCACCAAAAGTACACTTTTCAAGAAAACTTAAGCTTTTTAATGTTGATGTTTGATTAAGTTGTGTTTACTGAAATGGTTGCCAATCAACTGTTTTAAATTGAAGACAGACATGCCACTGTATGACTTTAAAATTATAATTTTTTTATTCAGCTAATTTTTTAATTGGTATGTAATCATTTTTAATTACAGATGTTTGTCCTTTTATTTACTGAATGACCTTCTTATACAATACAGTGATTAAATGTTAACTTCTTTCATATGTAGAGTTGATGGATTTACATATTAAAAAAATTTAACTTTAAATATTTATTTAGCCTTATTATTAACACATATATAACAACATTAAAACAAATCAAATGTGAGTCTGAAATTAAATTTATTTCTAAAGACAGTGAAAATAATTCTTGACTGTATTACTTGTTATTTTGTAATATAATTAAGGAGAGACATTATGGTGCTAATCAGTGGTAGTTCAAGATCAGAAGTAATAACAAAAATTTGAATTTAAGTAATTTAATATTTTATAAACTTTTAGCATTAATCACTAAATGATTTAAAGCCTCAGGTGTTAAACTTTTCTAACCACTCAAACTACTTATTGCAACTCAAAAATATGGTGAGTTACTTGGAGCAGAGCTACTGTATATAAGATGTGTAACCATCCTAAAGTTTGTAAAACTTATCCTTATCCTTACCAAATTAAATGTAAATTCACCAAGTTAAGTTTTTATTATATTGCAGTAAGCTAAAATTCTACTCACCTCCCTGACTTCTTAAAAACAACTCCCCTTGCTTTTCCTTTTTTTTTTTATGGAATCTAAAGTAGTGAATAAGAGAATATTGTCTCCATCTTTAGGTACTGTTGGTAGCAAAATTAACCATATTTTTCCCCAAAAATTATCCAGGAGCTTAAATAAAATGTTTGTATGTAGGTACCTTCTGAATATTCTTTATTGCTTTATTTTAGTACACAATACAGTAAGTAATCTATACAGTATTTGTTCATTTATCTAATTTTTTTCACTCTTTGTCCATTTAGCACGAAATTCTGTTAATATAAAATTCAGTTAACACGAAAGAACAGCTGTTCCCCGTAATTTTGCGGTAAATGTTTTCCACTGTATATGGCTTTAAACATCATACTATTCATTGTGTCATCATCATAAGGTCATCAGGCCAAGGACTGGTTGGCTCCAGCTCTCCAGTTATTTTTATCTTGCACCAAATTCTTCACCTACCTTTAGCTCTTTCTGTGGATGCCTTCCTGTACTTTCAGCACGTACTCTAAATATTGCCTGCTGCTTAAATTTATACCTCAGTAGAGTCTTCAATAATACCGGTATTTTTTATTAGGCTGTCATTCCTTAACATATGTCCAATCATTTCATCTCTTCTAAGTTAGGTTTTTCTCCAAAGTTTCCTTCTTGTTATGGTCACTCGAACTTTCTCATTTGATTTTTTTTTTACCTATGGTATTTTCAGCATTCTTCAGTAACACTACACTTTTCAAAGGCTTCCAATTTTCTTTTGCCTCTAGCTGAGATAGTTCAGGTTTTATAATTGTACTGTGCCACACTCCACACAAACATTTGGATGACATTTTCAGTTCATATACGAGGGGGTACACAAAAATAACCGGAATTTTTTTTTAAAGCTATGTATTCAATTTTTTTTACAAAACAACCTTATCACCTTCAAAGTACTCTCCATTACACTTATTACATTTGTCCAATCTGCAATCCCATTCCTGGAAACATTTTTCAAACTCGTCTGTTGTGATAGCCGACAGCTCCTGCCTTGTTTTTTTCCTTTACCGCTTCCACGTCGTCAAAACGTTGTCCTTTCATGTCCCTCTTCATTCGTGGAAACAAGAAGAAATCGCACAGAGCGAGGTCAGGTGAGTAAGGGGCATGGGGCAAGGGAGTCATGTTGTTTTTTGCTAAAAACTGGCACACTGAAATGGCTGCGTGAGCAGGTGCATTGTCATGGTGGAAAAACCAATCCCTCGTCTGCCACAAATCGGGCCTTTTTTGTCGCACATTGGTATGCAATCTTTTTAAAACTTCCAAATAGAAAGCCTGATTAACAGTCTGACCTGGTGGGACGAATTCATAATGCACTACCCCTCTCACATCGAAAAAACAAATGAGCATCATCTTGATGTTCGAGCTTTTTTTGGGCGAGGCGACAATGAAGTTTTCCACTGGCTTGACTGTTGTTTAGTTTCGGGGTCATAACCATAGCACCATGACTCGTCACCAGTAATGACCTTGGAGAAAAAATCTGGGTTGGTTCGGAACTGGTCTTTCAATGCACGGCATGTTTCAACTCGATTCTCTTTTTGCTGTTCAGTCAGGACCCGAGGCACAAATTTTGCAGTGACCCTTCTCATCCCCAAATCTTCTGACAAAATTCGCTGAACCGAGCTCCAAGTTATTCCAGATAACTTACTAATCTCTTCAATGGTCCGTTATCGGTCTTCAAGCACGATTGCATGAATTTTTTAACATTTTCGTCAATTCTGGAAGTTGACGGACGTCCAGAACGAGGTTTGTCATCAATTGACATTTCACTTTCATTGAAACGAGAAAACCATTGGTACACTTGAGTTTTTCCCATAGCACTATCCTTGTAAGCTGTTTTCAACATCACAACAGTTTCTGCGGCGTTTTTCCCATGCAGGAAACAAAATTTCCTTATGGAACATGGAAGTAATATGAGTTGAAATGTTGAAAATATTTTTGCAAAATGTATGTGTACCACCAAATTATGATAAGAAATTTATTCAAAAAATGAACTGCAGGAACTAACTCAAAAATTAATGCTTGAATAGTCATATGAAAAATATGAATATTGCCTGGTAGGAAAATTTGTTGATGAAAGTGCCATTATTCAGATTGAGCCAGTTAATTTTTGCTAACACCTTTAATGTTTCTACCCTTGCTTCAAGACTGTTGATGGATAGAAAAAACAAGTGTATATATATTACAATCGTCTAAACTTTTTAACAATAAATTTTCTGTTTTAACAATGAATTTTCTATTTCTGTTAAATCAAAGATATTTAAAAATTAAAAAAGACTCTTGTCTAGTCTTGTAACCAGTGGTGGATTTCTAAAATTATAGGTGCCGAAACGCACCAACTCAAAAGTTGTAGAGTCACAAATATACTGTACTTATGCTTTATATTAGTGTATAAGTTTACATCAGGTTATTATACAGGAGGTCTACATTTTTAAAGCCTTATAAAATATGTAACATACGTATAAATTTGTATCTAAAACGGTAATAAAGTTTACTGATATTTCTAAAGAGCTTCATCATCAGGTTAGCCGCACGACAGTAGAAAACGTCACTCATGATGGCGTCATCCTGGACCCTCAATCGAACTCAAAGTAATGGTTTAAGCGGTTCGGGCATTTTAAAAATTTTCCGTAGTTTCATCATTGTGTCGCTATGTTGTTTTTTTCTTTACCTTCCCTTATTCTTTGTGTCTAGTGCTGTATGATGGCCAGAAATCAGCCCCCTCACATTCACTTGAAGATATTGCTATTGATTCAATAGCATATTTCAAGGTAGAAAGACTCTCTAGAAAAATTCTGGAACGCACATAATCTCGGAAGCTCCCAATCAGTTGCCTTTCATGTAGTTTTAATTTTGAAGCAAGTTTTTTGTTTTATTTTCTCCATAATCTCCCAATGAGTCAATCTCATTGGGAGATTTTTTGAATGATAGTAATCAAGATAAAGATTAGTGCTGGTGTTTGATTTTAACAGATGTTTAGTTTTGTAGTGGGGCTGATGAGTGGCACAATTTCAAAAGTAGTACCGTAGTAAATTTTTGTAATAATTAGGTTTTTCTTTTCATATTTTTTGGTAATTTATTTTTAGATCCAAGAGGTCCCAGAACGCCATTCCAGCACGTTCCCCCTGAAATCAAGTCGTGCTTATAACATACTTTTTTTTGGAAAGAGAAAAAGCATGCTGAATAAATTTTGAGGTGTTTGGATTTCTCTTAATTTTTGATAAATTTGTTTTCACATTAACACTTCTATTTCCAATAACTTTAAGTATGTAATAATCATATCAAGTAATATCAATACTACAATCTTTGCAATATGTGCATGCTGATTAGTAATGTCATGTATTAGTAAATATGAACTACCACTGATGTTTATGCACTCGGTAAGATTTAGAAATAATGTTATTGCTGTTTGACTGTAACATGCCGCATTACTTTACATGAATTTTTCTTTAGAAAAAGTAATTATGAAAAATAAAAAAACATGTGTAAAAGGCATCTAGGAACAAAACTAGTTTATGAAAATGAAAGATTTATTAATCTGGAATAATAATAATAATAATACAGAAATATCACAAGAGCAAAATATAGGAAGTTACAGGCAGCCAATAATTTGTTAGTTTTCATTTTACTGCCTGTTTCTGAAGTATACCTTAAAATATATAATGTGAAAAAATAATTAAAATCATTTTGTGTGCGTGTGTGTGTGTGTGTGTGTGTGTGAATTCACCTAACATAACCTAATATGCACGAGTTATGTCAAATTGAATTTTTTTTCTTTAATAGTGAACAAAATTAAGTTTTGATTTCTTTATTATTATTGGCCAAGACAGCGCTGTATTGGGCAATGGGATCAATCGTCCTCCACAGACTTAACCCAAACCCAATGATGATAATGATGATAGTGATGGTGACAGATCATCAAAGGGGTTAAGTTAATAAATGCTGGATATTTAAATAAATGTATATTTATTTTTCTTAGTAGTGAATCAGTTGTAAAGAACAATATAAAAATAATACTGCTGGACACTTTTAGGACACTGAAAATTCTTAAGGCTTAATGACTATACTTGTTTGGTTTTTGTTTGTGGGAGCGGGCTACTTAAAAGATCTAATTTTTAAAATTAATTCTGTTGCTAAAGAAAATAATGTATTATCTGGAGACAGAAATCTTTATTTTGTAGATCAATTTCCTATAGGCTGTTTGTTTTGACATTAATTTCAGCAACTACGTTGTTGGTATTTCGTTTCAATTAATTAACAATCCTACCTGATTTTTCCAAGACTTTTTTGAATTACAAAAACGTGTTTCACAAAACAAATGTAGAAAGCCTGTACACGTGTTCTTACAAATGTGTCATTTATTCCTGTTGACTCTTTAGTGTTCTCAACATTAATAAATTTAATGTTACACTTGTAACTGAATTTTTAATATTGTTGTTTATACACACATTTTAATTTACTTAAAGACGCTTAAAAGGTAGTGTGTTTCAGATAGTATAACAAAAAATAATTGTAACATGGTGGAAGATAGAATAAGTGCATTTCATGCAATATGGTTTACAGCTATGTTACAATGGGAATAGATCTCGGGAACCTAGCTGCTTTGAGAACGTTCAGAGTGCTACGAGCTCTTAAAACTGTTGCCATTGTGCCAGGTATGTAATATAATTTATATACAAAGATAATTTATATAATGATAAATTAATTTACTCTGGTCGTTTCTGTAAAGTGGTAGTCTATACATATGCATCTTGTAGCATTTACAGGTTTTTTGTTTTTGTTGAAACGTGTGTGTACGTGTGTGTGTGTGAGAGAGAGAGAGAGAGAGAGAGAGAGAGTTACATGGATTTGAGTTATGTCCAAAAACATGTAAAGATTAATTTTGTAAACAGGAGGGAGTATTTCCCTTCACATAAATGTGAATGTATTATTATCATAGTGTGTAATAATCACCGTATTAATAACTACCACTTATATAAACCCCTTGCTTATGTTTAATCAGGTAACACGCCTGTCTGAGATTGTTAGTTTTAAAACTGTACAGTGTGTTCAATAAGTTTTTTCTATTTTGTAGTTGTTATAATTTACATGTGTACTGTTGTACATTAAATTCATTAATTACATTAAAAACATTAAATACATTAAATTAAATAGATTCATGCAGTTTGTACCACTCCAATATATACATTACAGTTCTTTTCTTGATAAGTAAATTACTTAATTTAATATAAGCTACTTTGAAAATGTTTGAAGCATTAAGCAGTGTGTTCATTGTCGGCCATGTTTGTCTCAGATCTTATGAAACACAGATATTTCACAAAACTTAAACCAAATATGGCTGACAATGAGCATAATTCTTAATGCTTGGAACATGCTCCAAATAAAAAAAACATCTTGAAAGTGAATTAGTATAAAATTTGTGTGTGTGTGTGTGTGTGTGTGTGTGTGTGTGTGTGTGTGTGTTACCTTATAGACTAAGTTATAAGTAGGTTTGAAAGAGACAACAAATTTTCAATATCTAAACTATGTGAATGTCTCATTATAATATAAGATAAATTAATAAAGGTAAATAATACTTTTCTATATTATATTGTATGTATAATTTTTTTTAATAACACAAATCTGTCTATCAAAATACAACCTACAATCGTACAAGGCACAACAACAGTTAAAGATTATCAACATGTCAGTTTTCAGTTACATAAAAATTTTGTTAATTTGAAATTGAATAAGTTAACAAGAAATATTGAAAAGCAGATAATGCAAAAAGTAAACTATTTTATATCTATGTACAAATTAAGGTACTTACATGCAGAATTTATTTAAGAATACCATTCTGTTTTGGTTACTATGTAAATAAACAAGGTAATTACACTTTAGACACAAAAGTTAAAAGAAACATTTAAATTACTCTTGTTTAACTTGCAGTTATTTGCATGCACAGATATATTAACTATAGTTCACACTGGTTTCTTTGGTTTCTTTCAATTATTCTGTAAGTCTTTCAATTTTTAAGCAACAAAAAACTGTTTGCAAAACTTTATAACATTATCTTGTCCTTCAGAAAAGACTACTTTTCCTTATTTAGCCTACATGATATACCATATAAATCCTTCTGTGTGTGATTATGTATCTATTATTAGATACATATTTTCATGGTATTTTCTCTCCCCCTTCCTATCCACACACACACACACACACACAATGACTTGGCTTCCAGGCTTTTATACTTCTAGACTAGTGTTTATGTAGGCAAGTGGCGATATTTTACAAGCTCATAACAAGTGACATTACACAAGCATAATTTATTTTATACAGCACTTGTACAGCGCTTTTGACTTTCTGCTTGTACAGAGGAAGTTATAATAATTAGTTTACATTTTACACTTTTTTATCATAATCTAATGAAACATATGTAATGTGTGAAAGGTCTGAAGACAATCGTGGGTGCTGTAATCGAGTCAGTGAAGAATCTGAGGGATGTGATAATTCTGACAATGTTCTCATTGTCAGTGTTTGCATTGATGGGGTTACAGATTTATATGGGTGTTCTCACCCAGAAATGTATACGTAATTTTCCGGAGGATGGTTCAGCGGGTAATCGCACAGACGAAAACTGGTTTAGATTTGTCAACAATGATAGTAAGTAAAATTCAGTAACACTGTAGATATTTAAAAAGAAAACATTTATGCAGTATACGATGAGTTATATGTGACATGGTTTATTTATAACTGTACTTATGCAAGTCAAGAAATTAAATTATGAAAAAACAGAAAAGTATCAAAAATTTAGTTTGTAATACTCCAAACTTTTAAAAATTATTTTTTACAATGATTAAATAATTAATATATGTTTCAAGTAATATAAAACTAATTAAATGAATACAGTAGTTACCAGCTCTAGTCTATCTTCTTGGGACTGAAACAAACCATTTTTGGTTTAATGTTTGTGAAGATGATGAATACAGTAGTTTCAGTAAGTTCAAAAATTTCATTGATTTTTTTGTTTTTTGTTTAAAGCATGTTGTCATCATCATCATCATCATCATCTGCAAGGATTAAACCAAAGATGGTTTGTTCCAGTTTCAAACAGGCAAAGTCTAGAGCAGGTCACTCCAGCACTTCCTCAGAAGTCCCAGACCTCACTGTCCCTTTGTCTTATAGGTCCATAGTTGTTTGGGGATATAGCAGGTAAAGATATTCTCACCAATTCAGCTGATACTGGGCAATTCTTTTGAGTACACTCATAATATTCAGTTCCTACCATATATCTGTGTTTCAAGCAACAACATTGTTGTTTGTATTATAAGACATACTGTAGCCCAGGTATTCAAAATTGCTGACTTGTTCCAGGACAGTAACATCTATAACAATTTTTGGCCATATGGGATCAGTTCCACGAAAAGGCGTTACCTTGATCTTAAGTGTGGATATTTGTAGTTCAGAGGTCTTTGCAGATTTGATTTAACCCATCTGCAGCCTGTTTTCCGAGTTTAACAGAATAGCCTGATTGTCCACAAACAACAAAGTGTCAGTTGCAGAGTGGCCAATCATAAAATGCTCTGGAAGGCACATCTGCCAGTTTTGTATGACATCATCAATATGTAAATTAAAATGAGAAGGTGATAACGGACACCCGTGTCGTTATTGATCAGGCCAACTCTAGGAGCTGTCTCAGTTTCCTTGATTTATGAAGTTTTTATTCTCCACATAGAGACTCTGTATAGCTCTAACTAAATGTTGTGGATTCCTTTCCTTGCCATTATTTCCCATAAAAACATGTTATTAATTCAAAATTTGTAAAAATTAAAACAAACAACCAGATCTATTTTTTCTGTCAAGACATTGTTGACTACTACAGAGTTATGGAGGCAGAAGTACTTACCATGCTTTGTTGACATTTATAGCTTCTTCAGCATAAGTTGCTGTTAAATTTTCTTGTGGGGTTTCTGCCCCATCAAAAGTGATTTCAGCTGTTTGTAGTGAGAAGTAAAACTAAACTGAAAATAAATTACAGCAAAGGGTAGTAAAATATTATACATCATATCAAGGTGAGTTTATATATTGCTAGGGGGGGTAGTTATATTTGCTAGTTGACCATTACCAAAATCCATTAATAAAAATTATGTGTTTTAAGAGTAGAAATTTAAAATAAATAAATAAATATTATAAATAAATAAATCATTTATTAGTTCCAGTACATATATCAAAGCCATAATACAGAGTTTTTTTTTGTTTAGAATATAAACTAATAATCTTCTGCTAGTTTATTTAGTTTAGAACTATAAGTAAATAAGTCTCCCACTTTTGTCCGTTTACTGTGTTCAAAAAGAGACCGACCTTTCACAATACTATGGCAGTATTCGCAAAGAGCGTGCTCTAACAAGTGGCACTGACTCATGGCAACTTTCAGAATCATCATCCAATATTCTGGTTCTTTCTACCATTGTTGAGATTCTTGCTACAGCAGCTAAAATTAATATGTATTCTAACCTCTCGGCGATTTTTTCCCATAGTGAAAATGAAAGAGCTTGAAGAATTTACTCCAAACTTGCTAAAACTTTTACAGAAACTTTGAAATGCTTCAGCAAGTATATGAGGATGATTGTATGAACCAAACGCAGTGCTACAACTGGTTTACTTGTTTCAAAGCAGGAAGAACATCAACTAATGAAAATCCAAAAACTGGATTTTGTTAATAAGTGGCAATAAAATCAATGTAGTTCGCACTATGGTATGTGAAGATTATCATTTAACTGTTCATGAGATTGCCAAGGAATTGGGTACCAGCATGAGTTCATGCCATGAAATTTTAACAGGAAACAGAACATCACATCTCAGCAAAATTTATGCCGCGTTTATTATACAATGATCAGAAAGAGACTCGCGCTAACATCAGTCACGAACTGCTTGACCATGCCAGTGCCAATGAAAATTCATAAAAAAAATATATTGCAACGGTTCAAATTTGATTATACTAATAAGGATATGGTGAGTGTGTGAAATTTACAAACACGTCATTATGGAGGAGATGAAAAATCATTTATTATACACACAAATATAGTTTTTAAAGATGTATATTGTATCATAAATTGTCATGTATTGATAATTATAAATAGAAACTATTATTTCTATTATAATAGAAATAATAGTTTGTATAGTTCGATAATATAAATCAATTTTACTTGGTTGCTGCAACGTCCTCCTCTCCTCTCGTCGTTCCCGTCCTGGCGTCCTCTTCTTCAGCGTCACTCCTTCCTGGTGACCTCTTCGTCCTGGCATCCTCTTCGTCTTGTCGTCCTCTTCTACAGCATCACTCCTTCCTGGTATCCTCTTCGTCTTGTCGTCCTCTTCTACGGCAGGCAGCTCCAGCGGCAATATTTCACTGAGTCTTGTTGTTATTATGTTTGGCTGCTAACATTAATTAGTTTCTTCATAAATTGTTCACTCACAATGATTATAAATTTTACTCGTACATTTTATTATTAATTTATACTTTATATTTTCTTAATCTCAGGGTTAATATGGGTATTAAGTAATGCGGTGCATTAAACGTACACCTTCCACGATATCTTGAAGTGTCTTTAACTTCCCTAAGCGGATATCTTAAACTAACACGAAACAGCACTATATTATATTATAATTTTTATCTAACTATTTTACCCACTCAGTTCTTGACGCAAAACTTCGTTAAGAATTGCCAAGGTTTATTTTCTATGATATTTCTATGTTCGTAAAAGAACAACTCTCTTCACCGGGCACAACTTCCCCTTGCAGATGCTAAAGCCGAACTGTGACCATCCTAACTCTACAACGAATGAATCTTACTGAATTTAGTGTATTCTGATTGGCTAAGCCCAAGTCACATGATTGATGGAACAAACAGATATACGAATTTCCTGAACAACTTTGTATAATTTAGCAAAGGCCTGCATGGAAATTATCTATGAATTGTATTACCCTATCATTGATAAGAGTTACAATTGAGTTTTCTTCACTTAAAAAAAAGATATTTCTAAAATAGTTATGAACCTCAGAGTATACACAAATTGAAGCTATTTACATAAACAATTCATTGTCAAAGTTTCACGTCGATCGGTTAATTACCGCGGAAGATATTGTGATCACACGTTATCACACCCGCACACGTGCACTAATTCACTCAAAAAATACATGACAATATAGAACACCTTTTTATGAAGAGTTTGGTATACCCTACATGCTTATCCATTTCTAAATACAAAACTTACGGCTAAAAGACAAAATATTACATAAAACAACTTTAAACAAGAAAATGCTCGTCATCCATGTGCTCTGATACAAACAACATAGCTTATCATCCTGTGTTCCGTTGCAATATATAACAGGGGACAAGACGTGGGTGTATGGATACAATGTTGAAACAAAGGTACAGTCTTTACAGTGGGTGGGAATAGGATCACCTTGGCCAAAAAAAGTCCAGATGAGTCGGTCAAACATGAAGGTGATGTTGGTGGTGTTTTTTAACTGGAAAGGGTTGGATCATCATGAATTCGTTCCACGTGGTCAGGCAGTAAATAAAGAGTATTATATGGAAGCTTTAAGACATTTGAGGGAAGCAGTATGCAAGAATAGGCCAGAAATGTGGAAAGAACAGACTTGGGTGTTACAACATGATAACGCACCAGCTCATGCATCACTCCTTGCCATTGATTATCTGGCAAAAAACAATACGACTGTTCTGCCCCACCCGCCGTGCTCTCCAGACGTACCCCCAGCAGTCTTTTCTTGTTCCCAAAACTGAAGGTGACTTTGAAAGGGCGTCATTTTAAAACAATAGAGGAGATCAAGAAAAATATGGAAGAACGGCTACACACCATCCCAAAATGTGCATTCCAGAAATCATTCCAGAATTTGAAGAAATGTTGGGGGCAGTGCATTGCCAGTAGGGTGTAATACTTTGAAGGCATAATAATATAATAATAATATTTGAAGGTAGGGTGTAATAATAATGCATAAAGTTGTAAGTACATTAATAAAATTTTAGTTGTTAAAATTTAGTCTTTTTTTGAACACACCTTGTACGCCATTCCTTGATTCTTATAATCAGCTTAGCTCACCTATAATCCATCTGACTGATGGATCCATCTGTCCATAACTTTGGTGTTTATCATATTGGTATAGGACATATTCACATAACTTATTTTACATTTAGGTAACTGGGTTGGTGAGGATGGAGTTTATCCATTGTGTGGGAATTCATCAGGAGCAGGGTAAGTGGCTATTATACAGTACATTTTATAATAACATATAAAAACAATTTAATATCATTTGGGAGTATAGTAAATGTAGCAGATGCAGGGATACTCATTAAAAATAATCAATATAATATTGAATATTCTAATAATTCAAACAAATTTACATTCCTGGATTTTGTTGTCCATGATGTGTCCATTGATTAACTAATTACAAGTATAATACTACTGACTCGGAACACTGAGTTTTTATTGGTAAAATTACAAATAATTTACAAATTACAAATTTATACAAATATTATTACAAATTTATAATTTATTACTTATAATTACAAATTTACATTTACAGTCAACACTCTGAGATTTGTATGATGACTCTATGGTGTGTTGTGAATGACACATGATTCTCTCTAAAATAAACAGAGTGTCATATTTGCTTAACTTAACACACACATTAAGTGAGATAAATGACCATGGATAAACAATACACACTATAATTACAGAGTCTAGAAGTACTAGAAAAGCATTTTTGGGGTATAACACAATAAATAACTTTGGGACTGAGTGTATGTCAGGGTCAGTCAGTATTGTGTTGTTAAAGAATTAAAAGCTTCCTTGTAATAAAAACAATGCTTCGTTTTGAGCACTGAATTTACAGACTCAAAATACATATACGAGTCTCGCATTCTGTATGCAGGACTGTTAATAGCTGAATCTTTTTACAAGTGGCTCTGAAAGTTTCCACAGTTGTTAAAGAAAGTTTATATATTCCTACTTCAGATATTGTCAAAGTCACCTTCAATGTATTTTAAGGAACTCACCTGTGATGATGGTCATAAATGATAGTATTTACCCTATTCAAGGAATGTTTGAAAAAAACTGTCTCTGGCTGTCTACTAGTGATTATTTTTTTGCAATCTTTGAAGTATTATCAAGACATTTTTATTTATTTCATACTTTATCCATTTAAACAGAGCAATTTTGTCACACAATTAAGTGATCCAGTTATATTTAACCAACATTGGTGGAGTTCAAGACTATATTGGAAGGAACATTGTTATGAACTTTATAGCAGCCCATTCATAATCGAGTCTCCTTAATTAAAATACGTTTTCATGTATTTATTTGTCTGTTACCTAACTGGTATTCTCAAAAAGTAGTTGGCCCAACTGATAGCTTTCAAAAGTACTTGATGGAACTTAGCCTGTGTTTAAAAAGACAATTTTTAATGGGTACACGCTTCCTTCATAGATTATGACATGGATGATTAGATTTCTAAATATGTAATAGGACATGATGTTACAGGACACATAGGACAGTGTTAATATGATTAATTCTTTTCTTTAAGAATTAATTTCTTCTTTATTAATGCTAATGACCAACTGTTCCAATAAACATAGGTTTTTGTATCAGTTGGCTGAAAAACTTTACACACCACTCTGAACTTTACTTCTAAAGTCAAGTTGAAATACTAATATAATATGATTTGCAAACACTAGTTTGACATGAAATAATTGTATTTCAGAAAAACGTTTAAAGTATTTGACCGTGTCATGGACAACAAAACCCAAGAACTGTTAATACTTTATAAAACGATGCACTTGCAGTCAGTACTTACAATTTGAGATATCCTCTAGTCACATACATTTTATCAAAATTTGTAATTTTGTTTAATAGGAAAAATTTACTTGTTCCAATTAAAACATATTTTGGAATTATTCAATTTTGTGTTTTTTATGAAAGGGTTTTAAAACTATTAAAATTGTTTAACTATTGAAATATATAGTACAGATTTAAATATAGTGTATGTATGTATTCTTTTCCTGTTGTGTAGTTTTACATTGTGCATAACACACACACACACACACACACACACACACACACACACACACACACACACACACACACACACACACACACATAAAATGTGTGTAATACAAATACATTATCCAGTGACAATTAAATACCAGTAGTTAAATTCCCATTCTCTATATTAACAATATTCTTTATTTTCCTTATTCAGCCAGTGTCCACCTGACTACACTTGCCTTCAGGGATTTGGAGATAATCCAAATTATGGATATACGAGCTTTGATACTTTTGGTTGGGCACTGTTATCTGCCTTTCGACTTATGACTCAGGACTACTGGGAAAATCTTTATCAGTTGGTAAGTACCAAAATTGCATAAATTCAATAAATGTGTTGTTAAGCAAACAAGAGAAACCATATTCATTTTTAAAATACTAATATTGCTAATAGTAATTACCGATACTACATTAAATTATATATTACAAAATATATAATTTATAATAAATAATAATACTTTATATTAGAATTATATAGAAATATAATTTATAACATGAGAATTTATAATATAAATACAAAAATTACTGATGACAGTAAATTAAAAGAACTGCCGAAACACTGTAAAGAAGAAAAAAATAAAATATATTCTTGTTTTAAAATATAAAGTATTATTATTTATTATAATTTAGAAGAACATTAATAATGTGAGTAAAAATGAATACTAAAAATATATAGTTATATGTACTGTCATTATGAACAATAAAATATTATACATTTGATAAAAATATGCTCATTAGAATGTTTAAATTGATTTTCACTATACTGTTAGGTGACTAATCTCAGTTGCACAATTTTTCAGGTTTTGAGATCAGCGGGACCATGGCATATGTTATTTTTTATTGTTATCATCTTCTTAGGATCTTTTTACCTTGTCAACTTGATCTTAGCTATTGTCGCCATGTCATATGATGAATTACAGAAGAAAGCTGAAGAAGAAGAGGCAGCTGAGGAAGAAGCTCTAAGGGTAAACATATACTACTGTTATTGCTTGTTACATTTATCATAATCATTTTATTCAAACACCTTCTGATGAATAGAACATTAAATTCCCCTTATACAGTTCTTTTAGTAGATTTATTTTTGCAGAATTTTAAAAGATTGGAACTTGAAGCATTACTCTCACAGTAATAAACAATAATAATTAATGAAATAACACCTGCTTCTACAAATTTAGATATTTAAACTTTCTGATAATAGTAACTTTTGTAATTGTTTTATCAGTAGACTATTGACTATTCAATCCTATTATCAATATTCCTTCTTTTAGCTTAAGGCATTGATTATTAAAGGGCTTCTTAAAGGCTATGATTTTTTTGTAGGAAGTGAACTGAGATTGTGAAGTGTAAATGTATAAAATGTTTTTGTTGTGTAAGAAATCAGTATCTCCTCTTACATGTAAATCATTTGGTACAATATATTTTTATAACTCTTTCACATATTTGTGATATAAGTTGCTATATTTTATAAATTATAATAACTTTCCTGTCTGTCTGTCATTATGCCTTAATATTCAACATGTCTATCTGTCAGTAATAGAATTTATTCTTACTCTTCTGCTGGCAGTATGAATGTAACTGAATGCACTTTTTACTTATTTAATTACCTTTTTGAAAGCCAGTTGTAATATATTTTGAATATTAGTAGCAGTAATTTTTATAAGTACAAAATAACCATATTTAATAAATGTGTAAATAATGTAGTATGTAATTCTTAATATAACAGATATTTGTTAATTTTACTATTATTTTTTTTAATAGTATAGAACAAAAATTAATGTTTGTTATGTTAATACTTGTTGGTTATTGTTACTCTGATACTGAAATGTTTTCTGTAGAAAGTTTTATTACGTTACAATATTAATACGAAAAATATTTTAATACTACTGTTATACAGCATATTTTGAGTGTTGTTGGTACAATTTTGCTGATTAACCATTTGAGAGACAAATTGTGTATACAAAAAAGATTGTTATAACAGGAGGCAGAAGAGGCAGCTATAGCTAAGGAAAACAAGAGAGCAGCTCACGCAGCTGCTGCCGCCGCCGCCGCCGCTGCTGCAGCTGCTGGTGCTGGTGGTGGTGAAGGCAGTGTTGCCAAATCTCCTTCAGACTTCTCATGTCACAGCTATGAGCTCTTTGTGGGGCAAGAAAAAGGAAACGCAGATGATAACAATAAAGAAAAAATGAGCATAAGATCAGATTCGCTTAGCCAGGGACGACCATCAACAGGAAACAAAGTACGGAAAGTTAGTGCGGTAAGTTTTCATACTCCGTAGCTAGTCATTTTATTATCAGTTTGTTTGTAATTTTTTGTTAACGCACTACCAAAGTGTAGTATACACTTTCGTCTACTTTCATAGGCAATGCTTTGTAACATTTTTCTTTTTATGGTAATAATTTTTTCCTGTTTTTCCATTTTCTAATTCTGCAAGAATAACATTTAATTATATAAAACTTTAAAAACTTTGTCTGCTTGTTTAGTTGAACTCTGTGTATTAAATACAGTTTTGTTTTCATTTTATAGCAAATAAATATATATATAAGCAAATAAACAAATTAAACAGGATTCATCCAAACAGGTTGCTGTTGCTTGATGTTATATATTAGTAAAGGGTGTTGTTCTTCTTTAAAGACACTATGGGTTAAACAAAACTTTTATTGAACAGTTCAAACAGTTTTCTACCACCTGTGTGACTACACCTCAGTATATTGTTTTCTATGCTTAACACTGAGTGAGCACCATCTCTTCACCAAGGCAAATATTTGGCAGCTACCCAGTGCTTTAAACCAGTACGAACTTGTGGTTAGTATCAATTACAAGGTGGATACCATGGCAGTACTGTTCTTTAACTAGGGATTGCAAAAACTAGTGCCACAGTATGACATGCAAGTGATTGAATTTGGATGGCAATTATGTGAGAAAGTAACACATAACACACATATGTATATAATTTCTATGAGTAAAAAGTAAAAATTTTTTTGTGATTAATTTGTTTGGCCAACCCCAATCATCAGAAGTTATCTTTTTAGTATGCCATGTAAATATTAAGTATTAAGGCAAATTGGGCATTAATAAATTTTGGATTAAAACAAATTCAGTAATTTTATATAATAACTACCAGTTAGTAGTTAGATGATTGTTATTAGTTTGAATTAATTTCATTTACAAAAATTAAGAAAAATGAAACCCTTTCCAATAGCATAATAATTTTTTAGTGTGAGGTTATTTTTTATTGTAAAGCCTTTCTTGAAAAAATTATAGTACATGTTGACCATCTATGTCCCCTTCTTATATTCACTTTATTTTGCCTATCCATCAGTTTTCAGTTCCATTCCTTCCATTTCTTTTGAAACAATTTCCATTTTTTACCTTGTGGTCTAATGTTTCATTTTTGTCTCTGGTAAGAGAGATGGAGCTTTGATCTCCATGGGAGTTCAGTGCAGTGTTCAGCTTGTTGAGACTAAGGTTGAATGAAGCCAGCTGCATAGCTGTAGTATCCACATTGTGTGAATATCCACACAAGTATATGTCCACATTGGACTGTTTTTATGAATGAACTACAATGTGTAGGGAATACAAGACATATGGTGCTCGTTCACTATAGCACAGTGTAATGCCAAGACATGACCAGCCTGTTTAGAACTGGCATAGACAAAACAAAACAATTATAAACAGATAATTATTACTGAAAAATTGACATGAATTGTAAAACCTCAACTAACACCAGAAAATTGACAGACCAAGGTTTAGGCGGTCTCAAGCAACTGCAACATAATTATTATCATTTCTAAGACATGTGGCTTCAAAAATAATTTTGCCCATGGACTTTAAATGTTTAATTTCATTTTGTAGGCCGTACTAATTTGTCTATTTTACCCATATTTAACTAGCGATCAGCAATATTATACAAAAAATATATAAAATTCTTTGTCCTTCAAGATTTAATTTTGTACAGTTTAGCTACATATTGATCGCGGTGTTGTTACTGTAGCTTTAGTCTGTATCTTGTACATGTTTATGTATTTTTATTCATACCAAATAAACATGTGACAAACTTTAAAAAGTTTAAAAATGTGACAAGGATTTAAAAAATTATTTCTTAGCAGCTTAGCAAAATGTTCTCACATTATCTAATGTTTGCACGTTTTTCATCCATGTTCCTAAGTATCCCTGTTTTTTAAGATATACTAGTCATTTTTAATATTTGTGATGATCTCCAACAAATTTGGCATACAATTCGGGCCAATAATGTTTTTAAAAAGGAGACTTGTAAGTTAGGTTATTGAATTCATAAATTCCTTTATGATTACCTTGCAGACTACAACAGCTGATCAGTGTCAGTGAATTATTATTTGTTTGTTTGTTTACATTTTGATTGATACTTCAGATTATAAAAATGCACATAGTTCAACAGACACTGAGCCCTGACATATGTTACACTCAGTATAGCTTTAGCTTTATTTGGTTTATGAGTTACGGTACCAGAAAAAGTAGTTGATTTTTTTGGCTTTCAATTTTGTTCAGATTTTTCAGTGATTCATTTGTTGCTAGTTTCATTTTAATTTATTAGTTTTTTATTTTTGTATCATGTAATTTTAAAAGTTAATATCAGAGTATAACATATAAAAACATGACATAAATCTATAAACGTCTAGTTCTTAATTTGAAAGTCTCAATAAGTAGGCATTTTTATTAATTTTTAATTTCTTTAATTAAAAAAAATTGACATTATTTGTTAATTAAAGTTCTTTTAATTTTATTTGAAATAAGTAATTGTATAATTATTTTACCTCATGTATGATAATTCTTGTGGCTTAAACCTCTCACTAAGCCTAAGGGGTAGATGTTTATCAGAAAAAATTAAAGTATTCAAGAATGTGTGATATGAATGTAAGTGAAACAATTAATAAAATTTATTTATAAGTTTAAATACTTGTACATGTTATGTTGCGTAATAATGTCAAACAAAAAATACACTTTTTGATAAATTTTGTTCAGAAATTGTAGTGTGTTTATGTAAATAAGTTGTTTGTGTTATTAAATAAATGGACTTGAAAGTAAAAGGAATGAAACAGCTCAAAAATAAATATTATTAGAATCCATAAAGTCGTATTTTCTTATTCTTTTTGTATTTTTCGTTTTCATCCTGTTAGTAACATTGTTGCCCCGGCCCGCACCATAAAATCAAAGTGCATTTTTCAGCCCCCAGTTCGACTCAGCCTGTTGAAAATGAGTACCTGGGATAACATCCTGGGGATAATAATGGGCGGCTGAAGCGTAGTGCTGGCCACACTGCCTTCCTTGTATTTCGTAAGGCTCACATAAGGCAGCCTACCCTGCCTTACTCCTAAGCTACTTCGGTGGTATACATGGGAGCCATTATTATTATTAGTAACATTGTTGCATTTTTAGATATTCAGAACTAATAATTATTGTGTAAATATTTTTTATTAAACAAAGCTTTGTTTATATTAAATTATTATTTGAATATTCTTATGTGAAGCACTATTTGATTATAGTATGAACTACTGGAAAGAAAAAATAAAAGTGCATGAGTGAGGGCAACACATTTATTTATTTGGGGGTTTTATTTCTGTTTTGTTTGGGTAGGTGCACTTGAATGCAATGAGAAAAACAGCAACTAAAAGCCAGTTTCCTTTTGCTAACCAGGATAGTCAGGCAGAGGTAGGTTGTGTTGACTCTAAATATACCTTTCATTTAGAAATGAAGATGAGCCTGATATATTACTACCGGTACTATGAAAGTGTAATATGTTACATGTGCAAATATTTCTTTCCGTGTATACAATTTTGCAAATTATTTATGACCATAAATCAGTCAGAATTATGTTTGAACATGTAATATAAATTATTCTTATTTCTTTGCATACCTTCACACACACACATACAAATGCGTATGCAAGAATAGTTTTTTGGCTGTTGCTTGCATCTCAATCAGCTGCAGATATCATATGACCCTGTGTGATATAAAACACACACTGCCTTGTCGTTGCCTCAGTAATAAGTATCTAAACGTGAATAATCACCAAGATATATAAATTTTGTTTCTACACAAAAACTGTCTTATTTACCATGACACTTTTGTAACATGTGTTGGCTTGTAATGGGATAAATCACAAAACGAGCACAAAATCTGATGTGTCATTTCAGGCTGTCCTTTTATGGCATTTTGTTCTAACCTCTAAAGTAATAAAGAGGTTGTTACTAGCTCTGACATATTGGTTTGTGAGGTGATTAGACAGTTAATATAGCAACGGTCGCAGTTCCCAGAAGGGGCTTTGTACATTCCACGTTTTTCTAGGAGCATTTTGTTTTCCAGAGGTTAAATGCTCAACAAAAGAAATGCTTAAAAATGTGTCCGACATACAAGATGTCCAAAATTAAATCTACCCAGAGGAAACATGGAAGCACCATGTCTGTTTATAATGCGTGACTAGAAGCTTCATGACATAGCATTATGTACCAAGAGCCAGTTCAAAGGGGCCCATCCATTAACAAGTAAAACTGACAAGGAAATGTGTGAAGCCTTGACAAGGCTTGCCAAGCCTTGAACAGGCTGCTACAGCCTTGGCAAGGCTCGACACGTCTCGAAAAGGCTAGGCACATTTCCTTGCAAGTTTCCTTGAAACTGACCATCCATTTAAAAGTAACTTTGCAGTGATCCAGTCATTGTTTTCAATATGCCTCCTTTTCAAAACCGTCAAATAGCCTGTTTTGCTGTAATTTTAGCAAAGTGTTTGAAAGCAAAAAGAAGACATAAGTTTTGGTCACGAAGTTGGTTTTTGCACAGGAACGTATACAGTCACGTAAATTTATTAGATGAAATCCAATTAAATGATGCAGACAGTTACCGAAATTACCTTCGTATAGATGAAGCCAGTTACATAACGCTCCTGGAGAAAGTGCGGCCACTTTTAGAAAAACAAAACACTAAGTTTCGAAAAGCTATAAGTGTTTGCGAAAAACTAAGTGCTACACTACGATTTTTAGACTGGGTCGTGGGACTCCTTGATGTACCATTAGTAATAAAATATCGTAGTACCACAACGATGGTTTATTCTACAATGATACCAGATTTTTTGGACTCTGTTAATTTTTTATGTTCCTTCCTAAAGGTTGTGTGATATGAATATATATTTTTCTGCACAAACTCCTTATTTGAATTTGGTCCTATTTTACGACACACGTCCACGAGTTTCTGGAAAGCTTGGTTCTGCTTATCTCTGTCGCTATACTCGTCAGATTTAACTTTCCATAAACACGGCGTGGAAACATATATATTTAAAAACTCCCTCCAAACATCTCGACTCATGATGTACAATAAAACTCAGTATAATACACAAATAAAAATAAATAATTCACAGTAAATAAATACACAATAACACACAATAGACAAACCAATACCTACAAAACAAACTGTACGAGTTGTAAATAGTGCAAGCAGATGTGACCTTGATGGACCCGTCTGTAGTGTACAGCACATGCGCCAGAAAAAACTGACGTGACTTGCAGTGAAAACTTCCAAACGGTTTGAACGCCACAAGGATCCTTGTCGCAAGCATTTTTTTGGCCTTGCCATGCCATGTTGCGCCCATCCACTATAAAAACAGACAAGGATCTTTGTCGAGGCTTGCGAAGAAATTGGTTGAGACTTGTCAGTCAAGAAACTTGCAAAGAAAACTGTAAGTGGATGGGCCACTTAATGATCAGGTTCTTATCTCTCAGGATCATGAATACATGTATAATGTGCTTCTGTTTACTGTTTGTATCTAACTAATTAATCAGTTGTGCATAACTAAATGTTAAAGGGAATTACATCAGTTTCTCTTTTTTATAATAGATTAGAATGTCAAAAACGGATCATTTAGTGCAAACAATGCATAACATTCCTGTACTGTTTTGTAGAAAAAATGACAATTTCTGTTAAATATCTGTGAAATACTGTAACATGTTACACAATATATTTGTTAACAGAAAGTTTAGCATGTTTAAACATTTAAAAAACCAGATTTTATTTATAAAATTAAAAATTTCCACATTATTTCTACCTTTAATATTTTTTTTTTATTAATGTTGAACAAATTTATGAATAGAATTCAGTGGACCATTAATATTAATATATATTGGCTGTCACTTATTTCTAATTGAAAGCAATGTTTTATATACAAAATTTAACTCTTCCTAATTCTGTCTTGCTATCTTCTGTCTTGCCTAAACCTTTATGTGTTCCACTTTACCTCAGATATTTTATATATCAGTGTCTATTTTGATGTAGCATATTTGCAACAGCAGTAAAAATATTGTTGCAGCTGTATTTGGTGTTAAAAGTGGCTTTTAGTGTGGTCAGTATTATTACTTTTATGTTATTTTTTTTATTGAAACAAACAGTATTGTTTAAACATTTTGATTTATTCACGTATGGTTGTTTGTAGATGTGAATGTTAAAATATAGAATATTTCATTGTTATTATTGCTATTATTATTAGTATTTTTTCTACATTACACAGACATAGCCAAGATTAATTAATAGATCACTCTGTAATAAAGGATAAGTGTACATATGTTTATAGCACACATGTATAGTGGATGTGCTTAAATGTATTCACTACTAAAACTATTTATTATGTATGTTGTTGTTAACACAAAGTATCTATATCTTGCAAACAAGGGTTAGGTTTATACAACAAACAATTACATAAAGTTTGTCTGAATTTAGTATGAAATGTTTTATTTTTAAACTCTTCCTAATTCTGTCTTGATATTTGCTGTCTTTCCTAATCCTTTATGTATTCCACTGTATCTCAGGTATTTAATATATCAGTGTCTATTTTGACGTAGCTTATTTACAACAGCAGTAAAACTATTATTGCAGCCTTTCTTACAGCTACAGAATCTAACCTGTCCACATCACCTGTCTTACATGTAGCGAGTCTGAACTTTTAGGTGAGAGCACATCCAGGAAAATAGATATTTGTTACAAGTTACCAAATCCAAAGATGATAATGTGCTTATATCATCAAGAAGTGGTATATATCTTTTGTGTACTCTCAGACTGCTTCTTCCCAATCCCAATACGAAACTGACACAAACAGTATGTTACCTTATTGTAAGTGATGAAGGAGAATTTCTTAGCTTGAGCCTCTGCCTGGCACCAGACACAGGCATTATAGCTGAAGACTTTTTGTAAGTTCTGTATAATTATTTTTTCCTATCAGAAAAACTAAAGCTGTCAAAAGCTGCAGAAATGTTACTATTAAAAAAATTCATCCCATACTGAGAGTACTGACAAAGACAAAAACATCATAAGTAAGCTAAGTTTGTACTCCCTGACATGTCAGCAAACTAATATGTATTTTCAAGCATAAAATGATGAAGGTATTGAGTAGTATGATAAGTAATCATGAATACTTTGTTTTGGGAGAAACCAGCCACAGTTCAAACCAAACCAGAGATTGATAGAAGTGAATTAGCAATGGGATGGATGGAAATTAAATACATTTTGAAGTGTGGATTAGAGAATCTTGGTTGACAGATTCAAAACAGTGATAGACTTTTCCTCATTATTTTGTGTGTACTTTTATAATTAACTTGTTACATTTAAATTCAGGAATTAATGTTATGTATCTCTAACACATTGTTCATGTTTGTTTAAGGCAATTTGCAATTATTAAATTAGAAATTTTTTTGAACTGTTTATATAATTTTTCATTTTTTAATTTAATGTTGTATGATATTTTTACAACGATTTCATGTCTACGCACTTCTACTAAAAAATGTACAATGAATTTAAAGATTGACAAAAATCATTTGGCTTACAAAATAACAAGAAATTTGACAAATTTTATATAAACACCAAGGGGCGGTCAGGCATGTGCTTATTTTTGCTTGGTAGGTGGACAAGGTCTAAAGTTACTAAAAATGTGCTTATGTAATAGTTGAATAGCCCCTATAATAATCAGATAATTAATGAGAAGTGGACAGATTTTACTAAAGATATTGTGTGCAAATTAGATTACCAACAGTCCAATCTAGAATTTTAATTGATACTTGTATTTAGAAACACATTAGTCTACATTTTTCAGCTGTTAATTTTTTTGTAATGAGAAGAATATAGACAAGAAACTTGCTCATTTCCAAGTTGCATATGGTGCCAAAGTAAAATTTGAAGGAAGACTAATAATAATAAAATAATAATACAACAACAACAACAGTGACAGTAATAAAGTTCAAAGTTAACATGATATTTTAATTTTAAATAACGTTACATTAGGTTTAACTACCTTTCTGTAAATCATATACAAAGATAAAAAGCTACGAAGGAAATTAAGGCTATTGAATTAATTATAAATATGGTATGTTGAGAGTTTCAAGCATAAGGAAGAGATATGTATATGACATATAATCACATTACGTCTGACCACATGAGCACTGAACAGCAAAGTTTGGTCAGTGTATACAGCTTTTTTATTTGAATCTTAGTAAGATACATCACAATTATGACAACTTTTTTTTTTTAATTTTCAAAGCCTTTCTGGAATAGATTTTTTGGAATACTGGTAATGTTGACTTTGCTTAGCCGTTTTTGTTTTTATTTCCTCAATGGTCATGAAGTGTTCCTTTATGGTTTTTTAATTGTTGGGATAAGGAAAACAATACATTGGGAATATCTGGTGAATAAAGTGGTTGTGATATTGTTATGAAGGTTTGCCTAAAATTCTTGAACAAGTAATGATCTGTGTGCTTCTATAAATCTGTCAAATGTCTACAAGTGAGTTCACACAAGTGGTGTAAATTACCTGAATCTTACTCTTCATTGCCTGATAGCACGTACAGATAAATATTCGTGGAATGTAATACCACAATTTTCAACTTTATTATTATCATTACATTTGTAAACTACTTGTTCATGGATACCAGACATGTCAAAAGCTTCCTGTAACTTTCACTATGTTAGAGTAATTTATCCAGTTCTGTGTAGAAAATTTTATACAGGTTCTTGAATTTTGCATTGTAGAATGTTAAAAAAAATCAATGAGAACTGTATACCAAAACACAGGTTACTTATTTAGCTGTCAAGACTAAACTATGGTTACAAACTAACAACATTCTTACAGGCATCTGTAACTTCTTAGTAAAATCCTTGTACAAGTATTCTCTGTCTGTGATAAAGGTAAAATTGGCAGTTGCATGTATGGAATATGATAAGGCCAAAAATGGTAAAAAATTATTATTCCAACAGACAGATGAGACATAGAAAGGTCCTGGAAAAGATTGGATGACACCAAAACAGTGTCATCCAAGTTGATTGTCATCACTAGGTATTAAGTTGATGATGATAATAAAGCACAGCTTCTTAGGTCCCAGTTGGACAAATTAAATTCATATTATGCGCATGCTCACACATATATGTAGACACACGTGTGCACGCACAGACAACACACACACACACACACACACAGTGGCATTATTAATGATATTAGGAACTAGTAAACTCACCTAACCAGTGTGAATTTCATGAAATATGCAAACTTCATTTTTAAAATGCCTGTTTGAAATCTTCGGTGGAATAAGAATTCAGAATCTAGAATTATACTGTTATGTGAAATCAGAATGTATTTGAAATTCCTTGTCCTAATGAAGAAGTACTTAATAAAAGAATCGGAATTAAATAGAAACATGAATGTAGAAAATTTCATTATTAGAACTGTCTTATAATGTATGAATATAATTAAAAGAATACTCTTGAAGTACTGTTGTTATGATTTGTAACACACATGTTGTACGTACCTTTTGTATAGATCTAGTCACGTCTGTATGTCTGTAATGGTTACACTATTTGTTGTGGTATTGACTAAAATAATTGACTTGTTTGAATTATAAAAGTTACCACTAGCTGAATGGCTTGATAGTGGTTAAAAATTGTATTTGGGTGCCATATGGAATCTAGTTACGAATTCCATAAATTTAATTTTATAAATAAAACAAAAATTTAATTTATGTTGTTGGTTAAGCTATTAATTTTAGTTCAATTAAAATAAATTTTACTTTAATGTTACTTCGCCTGTTGTTGATCTGACAATTTGAATAAGGTTGGTACTTCACAAAAGTCAGCGCTGCCAACGTAACCGTTTGAGTGGCTTGAAAGATACAACTTTTGTAAACAAGAAAAATTATTCGAAATTATTAAAATAATGCTTGACACTGTTTTAATTTTATTTATAATTCTTTTATTTTCCACTTAAGGTTATTTTCTCTCTTTTAAAACAAATAAACAATAATTAAATAGTTAATGATTGACCTGGCTTATTATGTTATTAACCCAGCAGGTTGGCAATATTGACTTCAATAATAATTTTTATTTATATTTTAAATCTCAGAGGTGAATTCTTTTGATATAAAAGATAAAACTCAAATGCCACGAATTACGATTGTGAAGTTATATACACTTTTAACATATAGCAAATACATAAATACAGTTTATTTTCACCTGCCTGCAAAGTTTCTTATATCCGGGTCCAGAATTCGATCATATGTACGTCAGATGCAAACCCGTGTTAAGGTTATCGAAATAACTAACCCGACACAATTTTGAAGAGAAATTACGATTTTTAATTAATCAGAATCATTTTAAAATTTTGTTCAAAACTTTTTCTCATTGTTTTACAGATTAAGTTACAGTTTTCTTTGTTCGGTTAACATCTTCTACATACTAACTTATTCTAACATCTTACCTTACTGATCACAATTTAATACAGATATACAGACAGAGCCCAGCCTGCAATTTTGCACACTCTCACATACATAGAAAATTACCCCGCCCTTAACATGTTAATAAAAAGATACCCATTCCGGCCGGCACGTGGTAACCCTTCGAATTCGTTTTATCTGAGTTTGGTAATCACGTCGCTGTCTAATGTAACTGATTTTGTTCCCCTCCCATACTCACTGATAGCAGTGACACGGGTTGTTACTTTTAGTTCATTTTTGAAATAGAAAAACTGATAAAATTGTTGCAGAGTGCATTTGGCTTTGTGTCGGCCGACACAAACAGCGACGAACTCTCCAAGCGTCTTTTTCAAGCAGGCGGAAACCGATGTCCACTGCCAGTGGATTTCGTCGTCGCTCATAGTTGATTTGTTGCAGTTTATTGGCTAGGCACATGCTACATAGTGGTTGTTTCTGTAGTGTGTGCCGACGATATTTAGGCACTTCTGGTCTGATGTCACTAAAGAGGTGGTCCTTAAATTGCATATCCTTCAGCTCGGATGATAGATCTCACAAATTGTTCGTTTCTGCGCCATTTTTTGATAGCGTCGGGTGATCGGCTTCGCGTCCCCGCCCGCGCGTATACCTGTGTCGTGCGTACAGGCGCTGTCACATTCAAACAAAGTTCTGAGAAATTTGAGGTGGCCACATACTTCAACTGATTTCGCAACGGAATATTACGTTGCTGCTTTGTTACAAACTGTTATAGTCACCATGTGTTCTTTCACAATGGGATTAAAACTTGCACAATATTTTTTATGAAACCCCGAAAACTGAAATAAATAAAATTACCCCATTTTTGGCACGTTACAATACCCTCTCAATGAGAATTCTTCTGTCCAAAACAGAAGAAATCTCATTGATAACACCCCTAAGAGGACCGGTGAGGAACTGGTGCCAACAACCCCCTTTCGTTCTTACTCTGCATGGGTAAATGACCCCCCCTGGCTCGGCGACTATGGGCGCATCTGAACGAGATCACTGGACTTCCCTGTAAGAGATCCCAACACCGAAAAATCGAACAGACACGCACCACGGCGCACCTCGCCTTCTATCATGCTACCCCGAAAAATCCTCAATCCCTGGCTTAAATCATGCCAGAACCTCAGCCGATATGTTTTCCCTTATATGCAAGCTGGGCTGCCTGTAGCAGATACTGGGCTCACACACACTCACATTACATATTGAAAATTAAAAACTTCTTTAAAAATTTGTTAAAATACCACTCATTGGTTGTTTCCATTTAAAATCAAATCATAAATTTTGTATATATTTTAAATTATTCTCTTCATTGGTTTTTTGTTTTTTATTTCAAATAAAATCGATTTAACATTTCTTATAATTAAGAACATCCTTAACCTAACATGTGATTATCTAAAGTCTAACAGTACAATTCAATACGAAATAATTCAATAATAATAAACATGGTTAGAACACAAACAAGAAAATAATCAAAGTTTAAAAATATTCATTATCTGGCAGGCGAAAAATCAAGTTTTTTTTTTCAAAAAAATATTTTCCAAAAAATTTTAAAATTCAAAGAAAATTTTAAATTCAAAATTTCAAAAAAAAATCTTAAATTCCAAAAAATTTAACTTTCTTAAAATATTTTTCTTTTCATATTGAAATTATTTACAGTTTGTTTAAATTGATCAAAAACAAAAGTTGAATTAACTTCCCTAATAAACATGCCTAGTATATGACTTCACTATCAGCTGATCAAAACTAGGTCAAGTCCACAACCTTGACCTACATACGTTATGTACAA
This sequence comes from Magicicada septendecula, assembly GCA_034769895.1. Lineage (NCBI taxonomy): Eukaryota > Metazoa > Arthropoda > Insecta > Hemiptera > Cicadidae > Magicicada > Magicicada septendecula. Next base: position 308,163,693 of record CM068375.1, read on the forward strand.
GTTCTATCTGAAAATACATTTAACTTCGGTAACATTCTATCTTGAAACACAAAACATAATAAAACAAAAAATTTAAAACTAACAAAACATCGTTATAAATAATAATCAAATTGACATTTAAATTATTCAAATAAACACTTTCTAACTTTACATTTCCAAATTCTATCAAAAATTGGTCACTGGTTTCAATTAAACTTTTTACATTCTTGTTATAAATCTCTTTCTTTACTTGACAATCTTATTCTCCATTACTGTGGGTGATTTAAATATTTATCTCATTTAATTTACTACTTGAGCTGTATACATATATAATCTTTCTCCCTTTGACTCTAACCACTAACAAATGTAACTAACATGACACCCATCTCTATCAAAACATCTATCAAACAATCTCTAACCCCAACTTACCATTAAACTCAAATCGCCACCTTCTCTCTATATATAAAAAAAATACTCTCTAACCCTTTGTACTTAGGATACGTGTTTCCCCCCCCCCAAAAACTCATTTCCCATTATCTGGTCCCTGGATTCTACCTGAGGCGACCCCTTCCCCCTAAATCGGTCCCATCCCGTCCCAACCATTATGTTGCGGACTCCCACATTACACTACCCCTATTACAAAATTACCATCCCCAATAATCTCAATCTTATTACCTCACTTCGACTACAACAAAATAACATCATCAATTATAAACAACAATATATCACTCAAAACCCTACTACATATACTTCCCATGACTACTGTGTCAACATCAATACTTCTCAAATTCTACTACATTATCTCACAACAACATTACATTACTTCAAAACAATATTTTTCTCTCTACTACCCCTTTAACTTCAACTTGGACTGATCGACATGTCCCACAACTAATCACCCATCTTTTATTAGCTTTCACAAATTGTTACTTTATTTCTCCCTTTCTCAAATTACTTGTCTCATTATTTTAAATAGCATCTGTAACACATTGATACATTACATTAAACAATAATTACCTGAAACATTTATAACCAATATACCAGTGACCCTTTACTACCGATCAGCTGATATTCCTAACACAATGAAAACACATCTCAAAATTAAGCAAATTACATGAACTATATATATATATATTTATCAATCCTCACATCTATCATCAATGTTTCCCCTCTTTTTGATTCTGATAATTTTATGTTAACCGCCTGCCAGTCGGTTTAATTATTTGCTTAGTTTCAAAAATACACACATTATATAAACACATATTTTTTATCAATTCTTATATCTAACCTACTACAATAAAATATTACATTTAAAATTATAGAATGAACACCTTATAGTGAATGTATGAGCATCTAGTTATTTAAACAGAACACAAGCATTTTTATTAGATCAAAATCAGAGTTAGCAGTTTTTATGATATAAAATTTAAATTCGTGGCTCCTCTGAGTCACCTCCCATCCACACACGCTATTGCAAATTATGTAAGACTGTAGCGCCTTTTCACTTCCACAAAGACTGCATATTTTGGAGTAATTTGACATCTCCGTGTCTTTGCTTCGGCAGTTACATTTTAACGTTTTTGAATATCAACATATTCGTGGTTATATTTAAACGCCCTTAAACGGGTCTACCACCTGGCCTTGCTGTTCCTACTCGAACAGAGTGGCAGCCGCTGTTCCATAGTTCCTGGATTTCCCATAAATTTCACCCCCCATTTAATTTCTATTATATACCAATTTCAAGTCAGCTATGGTCAAGGGACTTGGTATGACCATAGCTGGCCGCTAGCCAAAGCCACGATTAGTGCTGGTAAGGCAGTAATTGCCCGAAAAGTCGGGGAAATCTACTTGCATTTCATTGCCTGTTCTACTTCGTTATTAGCATGTGCGACACAAGCGTCTATCAGTGTACCAATTGAATGTGTACCAAAAAAAAATGTGCCGCACATTGTCGCCATGTTGGCCTCCGATAGAGGTAACACTCTCTGTTACCCCCAACCCATTTCACTATCTACGAGGGCACAGGCCACCCCCGCAATAGCAACTTAATAACTAAATACTTAAAAAATTGTATATACATTCTATCGTAACATTTTCATTACCCATTTATCCATCAACATTCAAATCATTCATCACTTTCTACCATTGAACTTTCTTAAAATTTTCAAATGTATTATTAATAATTATTATATATCATCTTCCCGTTATTATTAAAACTTTGAATTATCATTTTTATTTACTACAATTATTTCAAATCATCTCATTATTGAATTAAAATCTTCTCATCTGAGTTACACCTGTAAACATTTTTATTATACATGATGTGTACTCTAAAAGTTCTATACTTACAGTCCATTTAAATTGATATACACAAAACATATTCACCATACCAATACTTTCACCTCACCTCTGAAACATTTAACACAAATGTTAGTTTAAATCAAACAATTTAATTACCAAATTCACCACGGAAAATAATTTAACTTCATTAGAAAATTTAATTATACAACATTTAGATCAATCAAAATATTTAAAACATATCAAATTGTTTTAATTAAATTAATTACTGAAAAATACAAGTTTCATTTCTACCAAAACAATTACAATTAACCAATTACTGTTTTCAAAATTTATTCGGTTATTTATTTAATTTGCAAATATTAATATTATTATTGCAACAATTACACACACTTGTTTACTTAACATTCTACAATGCACACAAATAAATTTACTACATTTTTATTTACAAACTCTTGTTATTAACTGTTCCATTTTTTCACACTTCAATGTCCAAATCTGCCAGGTCAAAACCATAAAACAAAATGTTTATAACTGTCTTTTATCGTTTTATAGCCTACCCACCATCGTCATAGATTAATCTTGGTTTTATATAACACTGTTCAGTTTTATTGACAAACAAATGGTTACTTTGTGTGTCATAACTATAAAAACCAAATTCATTCATTTTACCAAAATAATCATAAAACAAGTCAACGTTAAGTACATCTGTTAAGTCTCCATCAGTAATTATCTTCATTATTAGGTTATTTACTTTTGTCTCATCAATTAAATCATTATTATGTAGACACACTTCTAACCTTATTTTCCACTCGTCATACTTTCTATTCAATTCATACAATTCTGTTTCTTTCTCAGCATACAATTCTCTCTTTAAATCTCTCTCATTATAACACCATATCACGCTCTCAAAATTACTCCAGACAGAGGGTACAAAATTACACAACAAATATAAACAACTCCAATCTTCTACTAAATAGGGTCTCTTGCCCTCCAATAATAACATTTTTGAACACCTTGGTTCATCACAAATAAGGGGAAAATTTACCCTCTGCCCTACACATTCAGCTACTCTTTCTTTCCATTCTTTTTCTAATTCTTCAACACTAATTACTACTTCGTTACAACATATACCGCTCTTTCTCTCTCACTCACTATTTCACTATCTATTTTCAACGTTTCACTCTCTGATACCACCTTTTCAATCATATTACCGCTTTCAATATCATTGTTAACATTTGTTATCTTACTCTCTACTACCATATTTTTAATTATATTCTCATTTTCGACCTTATTGTCATCGTTTGTAAATTTTTTATTATCATTATTACTTTTACTTTTGATCCGTTCTTCTACTGACTCTACTATTCTCTCAATATCTTGTTTCAATTCGTTACAACTATTTTCGTATTTCATTTTTACTTCATCAATGTCAAATTTAAGTACATCAAATTTACAATTGAATTCGCTTTTAATTTCTGTCTTAATTTCATCAAAACGATTATTTAATACCTTTAATTCACTATTTTGTCTGTCAAATTTGTCGTTCAATTTATTATATTTAACACTGGAGTCACTTTGTTGTTCATCGAACTTATTCATGCTACACATCATGGTATATAAACGTGTTAGCATATTGTCCTCATCGGACTTCTTATTTTGGTTGACTGAAATAGGTGTCGATTGATGATCGACATCTGTCATTATATTTGATTCGGTTATTTCTACATTACTGTCAGCAAAGCTGACTTCTTCATTATTAGTTGTACACTCCCTACTCAAATTTGGGGTTATTTGAATCCCCGAATCTTCAGTTACATTGTTTTGGTCTGTTACATTTATTTCTATTTTATTTTGACTCGCACTTGGAGTCGAATGTACCTCAAAATCACTCATGTTTGACTCATTAAGATTTTCTACACTAGTTGTTTCAGTTACGTTATTTTCGTTATCTGACATTCTTACTTTTTATAATTGATACTTGTGCGTACATATAATATAATCAATATGTAATATACTGTATAGCTAATTTTGTGTGAATGACGCACTGTATTCCGCTAACCTAAAACACGCGTTTGCATCTTTGTAGGTATGGATTTTATATCAGCACATTTTTTAATTTATAAAATCGTCCCTGTAATCGGCTGCACCATTTGTGAAGTTATATACACTTTTAACATATAGCAAATACATAAATACAGTTTATTTTCACCTACCTGCAAAGTTTCTTATATCCGGGTCCAGAATTCGATCATATGTACGTCAGATGCAAACCCGTGTTAAGGTTATCGAAATAACTAACCCAACACAATTTTGAAGAGAAATTACGATTTTTAATTAAGCAGAATCATTTTAAAATTTTGTTCAAAACTTTTTCTCATTGTTTTACAGATTAAGTTACAGTTTTCTTTGTTCGGTTAACATCTTCTACATACTAACTTATTCTAACATCTTACCTTACTGATCACAATTTAATACAGATATACAGACAGAGCCCAGCCTGCAATTTTGCACACTCTCACGTACATAGAAAATTACCCCGCCCTTAACATGTTAATAAAAAGATACCCATTCCGGCCGGCACGTGGTAACCCTTCGAATTCGTTTTATCTGAGTTTGGTAATCACGTCGCTGTCTAATGTAACTGATTTTGTTCCCCTCCCATACTCACTGATGGCACTGACACGGGTTGTTACTTTTAGTTCATTTTTGAAATAGAAAAACTGATAAAATTGTGGCAGAGCGCATTTGGCACAGAGTCGGCCGACACAAACAGCGACGAACTCTCCAAGCGTCTTTTTCAAGCAGGCGGAAACCGATGTCCACTGCCAGCGGATTTTGTCGTCGCTCATAGTTGATTTGTTGCAGTTTATTGGCTAGGCACATGCTACATAGTGGTTGTTTCTGTAGTGTGTGCCGACGATATTTAGGCACTTCTGGTCTGATGTCACTAAAGAGGTGGTCCTTAAATTGCATATCCTTCAGCTCGGATGATAGATCTCACAAATTGTTCGTTTCTGCGCCATTTTTTGATAGCGTCGGGTGATCGGCTTCGCGTCCCCGCCCGCGCGTATACCTGTGTCGTGCGTACAGGCGCTGTCACATTCAAACAAAGTTCTGAGAAATTTGAGGTGGCCACATACTTCAACTGATTTCGCAACGGAATATTACGTTGCTGCTTTGTTACAAACTGTTATAGTCACCACGTGTTCTTTCACATTGGGATTAAAACTTGCACAATATTTTTTATGAAACCCCGAAAACTGAAATAAATAAAATTACCCCATTTTTGACACGTTACACGATGCTTTACAATTAATCTTCTATTAGGTTAGACACCATTAATAACTTATAACTAATAACAATTGGTCGTTCGTCTTTGCCGAACTTTGAGGTTAATTACGGTTAAGTATAATGATCATTTCCAGCATGGAATTCAATTAATTAATAATTAGAAAGGTCTTCACAATAATTATTTGTGGTGATATTATTGTATGGTGATGCAGTACATAGGTGTATACAAGTGAATGTAGTTCTAACAATAATACAATAATAAATATCGCTATGGAGAACCATACATGACTTCCATGTACTAAGATTTATATTGAAAATCATTTTTGAAATGAAATATTTCCATAGAAACTACTTCTTTCTACTTTCTGCTTCAGCCTTAACCACAGTACTGTGGTCATTAATGTATACCACCTCACGTTTTCGCACTCGATTTTCACTGATGATGGAAGACGATGGCACTGCCGAAACGTCTGGTTTTGCAGAAAACATTGGTCTATGGCCAAACAGGCCGGGTAGGAATTTTAACAACAAACTACTTCTTTGTTGACGATAACGTAGTACATATATAAAAAATTATCCCCTCCCCCTTCAACTATAATTTTCATTTATGGAAAATTACCCCCACCCCGTTCAACTAGCCTCTTCATTTATAGATATTTCATCTACGTTTCTACAGTGGATTATTAAGATCTTCTTATCAGGATACTTTATTTATCAAAATTAAGTACTTTACTCTTGTTACAGCAAAAAATGTTTCAGGTAAACTGCCCTTTCCCTGTAACCGATCTTCACCAAAAACAACAGGCCTTGAGTCTTGTACAACTCAGGCACATATGTAAAATATCGGTATGGAGAACCATACATGACTTCCATGTTCTAAGATTTAAATTTAAAATCATTTTCGAAATGAAATATTTTCATAGAAACTACTTCTTTCTACTAATTGCTTCAGCCTTAACCACAGTACTGTGGTCACTAACGTATAACACCACACATTATCGCATTCGATTTTCACTGATGATGGCAGTCGACGGCACTCCGGAAACATCTGGTTTTGCAGAAAACATTGGACTACGGCCAAACAGCCCTGGAAGGAATTTTAACAACAAACTACTGCTTTGTTGCCGATAATGTAGTACACATATAAACATTATTCCCTCCTACTTCAACTATAATTTTCAGTTATAGAAAATTACCCCCACCCCGTTCAACTAGCCTCTTCATTTATAGATATTTCATCTACGTTTCTACAGTGGATTATTAAGATATTCTTATCAGGATAATTTATTTATCAAAATTAAGTACTTTACTCTTCTTACAACAAAAAATGTTTCCGGTAAACTGCCCTTTCCCCATAACAGATCTTCACAAAAATCAGCAGGCCTTGAGTTCTCTACAATTTAGGGATGTATGCAAAAACTTATTTGATTATGTTTGAATTTACGGCTGTTATCGTTCGCCATAGAACAAATTAACCTTGTTATCACATAAAACGTTGCACTTAAACTACCCCTTCCTCTTAACTGATCTTCACCAAAATCAATAAGTCTTGAGTCCTCTACAATTCAGGGATGCATGCAAAACATTATTTGATTCTGTTTGAATGTGCGGCAGTTATTGTTCGTCATAGAAACAATTACTCTTGTTAAAACATAAAAGGTGGCTGGTAAACTACCCCTTTTCTTTAACCGATCTTCACCAAAAACAACAGCCCTTGAGTACTCTACAATTCAGGAACGTATCCAAAAAATTATTTGATTCTCTTTGAATTTACGGCAGTTATCGTTCGTCATAAAAAGAATTACCCTTGTTAAAAGATAAAACGTTGCTGGTAAATTACCCATTTCCCTTAACCGATCTTCAACAAAATCAACAAACCTTGAGTTCTCTATAATTCAAAAAGGAATGCAAAAAAGTAGTTGATTCTGTGTGAATTTACGGCAGTTATCGTTCATCATATAAAAAATTACCCTTGTTAAAACATAAAATGTTGCAGGTAAACTACCCCTTTCCCTTAATCGATCTTCACCAACACCAACAGGTCTTGAGAACTCTACAATTTGCAGCTGTTATCGTTTGCCATAGAAAAAAATGTTGCTGGTAAACTACCCCTTTCCCTTAACCGATCTTCACCAAAAACAACAGGTCTTGAGTACTCTACAATTAAGGGCTGTATGCAACAAATTATTTGATTCTGTTTGAATTTGCGGCTGTTATCGTTTGCCATAGAAAATACCCTTGTTAAAACATAAAATGTTGCAGGTAAACTACCTAAAAGCGCCTGATCGGCTAAAATATGGATTCCTTGCATTAAGAGTTGTAACCCTCGCCACTGTCTACTAGGTTTCACAAAGCATTTTCTATGGAACAAAATTGACAATAAATACTATTATAAACATAATTCCCTTATGCATCTTGAAAATGCAAATCTCGCTTTACCATGACATTTATGTAGTCCTCGTCAGCATTTTAATATCTTACATGGCATAAATTCGTCCATTAATATCAAAATTCACTTTTTGAGTCGATACAATATCAAAACTAAGAGTCGATACAATATTTTGATAAACTTATGTCTTATAACTAATATTATAAGACATAATTATATAATTACACTGATTGAATGATTGTTATTTACATTAACTAGGATAGGCTACGTATAAAGTTCTTTTATAACAATTCTTAGCATAATAAACATCTTAAATTGACAAAAATACAATGTTTAGTTCTAGGCTTCAGTTGGCCTATCACATCCTAAGTTAGTTTTAATTATTGTACTACAATGGTTGAATACCAATATTTTTTAACATTCAAAACTTATTAACAAATAATCATACCAACTTCTGGTAAACTTCTGATTCATTCAGATATGCCAAGTTCCCTGTATCACTGAATATTACATGAGTTCTTGTAGAGGTAGGCATTCTGTAAGTTTTGCTTATCTTTATATATTATTTACATTGTTACTGTTATACATCAAAATACTCCTCTCACTCCCCTCCATGTTTTATAGTACTTTCTGTTCAGTAGAACAGTCTATTATTCTTAATATATCAACAATTTAGCTGTCCATGCTGCTTATGCAGGTGCTGGTCTTATTATTTACCTTATGGTTACGCTGACCATATTTCCTCAGTTGCAATCCGGGACATTTGACCATGGGGGGGGGGATACAAAATTTCAAAAATTTTTATAAAAACTTACAATTTTTAATGTATTGTGTATTGAATAGTATTAATAATAATAACTAGTTAAAGACACTCAGATGTAATAATAAAGATTAGTTATTAATTAAAGTTCGTTCCAATGTAGCATAAACACGGTCTGGTCAGCATTTATAATAAGTTTTATCAGTTCATGAAGCTGGTTGATGGTTTACTCCAATCGTATTTCTCCGTTGAAGATAACTTGTTTGTAAGTGTTTTGTTCTTCTTTATTTTTTCATACACTTCAATGCATGTCTCTGAGTAGTTCATTTGAATGATCAAGAGAGATTTGACACATTTGATAGTCATCGATGCTTTCTCTGTCAGCCATAAATTATTAATTATAGAGAACTCTCTTTCTACTGAGGCATTGGTTCCTGGAAGAGCTAGTACAAACTCGCACATCTTTTTTAAGTTCGGAATGGTTATCTCTTTATTCCGTAGGTCCTTGAAAACAGCTAACCACCTCTCTTCTGTTATTAACTTCCGTTCAGCCCATTCTGCTAAACAATCATCTGTAAGATAAGAGTTCACTACACATAACTCATTGAACATGTCGTCAAGTGATGCAGATGATGGTATGACATTTCTAAACAATGACCAACTTTCCTCTAAGTCTTCCCACTTAGGCTGTTCTTTAAGACTAGCCCACGACAATTGTTGAAGACTATCTAGGTTAGCTTTCCACAGATCTAAGTAACCAATGCAGTTATCGTAAAAAATGCATGCTGTTTGTTTAAAGAGTTCCTAGCCATGTTCTGTCTGAGGAATCTCTTTCTGAAGCTCTTTAACTTTGAGCGGAAGAAAACATTTACTTTTCCTCTCTTGTAAGTTTTTGTACAGACGAAAATACTCACTTGCAGCTTCTGCTGCAGACACTTTGTCACCCTCAATTTTTTTCACAGTTTCATGAAAGGTAGCTCCAACATTGTGTAAGAACCACAACCATAGTTCTCCATTGGGGTCTTCAAAAAAGGTTTTAAGTACTGCAGGGGGATTTTCTAGTGAACCAAAGTAAGCTTTAAGCGGTTTGATCATTTGTAGTACCCGTTCTAGGGCAGGCAAAAGTCGAAGCCACCGAGTGTTCGAATAAGAAAGAATCTTTTTATATTCTACACCAACAAACTCGCAAAACGTCTTCAGTTCAGTAACACGGACTGTGTAAATGTAAAAAAACTTGAATAGCTTCACGATTATTACTTCAGCATCAATTGGTAGAGAATCTGCTGCATTGTTAATGCAGTTGTTGATAACATGTGCAATGCAACCTACTCCAATCAAGGTTTTGTTGCAACTTACAGACAATTTTTGAAATAAATTTTTAACGGCTTTCCTCTTTGCTCCTCCGAAATTGGTATTTGTATTGTCAGCAGACATACCAATTACCTTATCTACAAGTCCATTTCTGTTCAGAACAGAAAATACATAATCATTTAATCGATCACTGGTCTCTCCTGGTAACGTTTCCAATTCTAAAACTTTAACATTAATTCCAGAATCTATATGGAAATATCTTATTACTATTGGTACTAATTTTTCAGGCCCGTGATCAACCATCACTGTAAGACAAGATGTTTCACGTAACTCTTCAAACATTTGTCTTTGTGCCTCAGGAGCTAAAACATTTTTTACCATTGCTTAGCTTTTTGTTCTAGCCGAGGAGAATTTTGGCTCAAATAAAGAACAGATTAATTTTGAAGTACAATCTAAAGACCGAAAACTGTGGTTATGTCTTACAGTGTGATAAGCTATCACCGCTTCTTTTGCAACAAGTTCATTTTTAGCTGAATCATTTTTAATCAAAAACTTACTCATTGGTGAGTTAGAAGTAGAAGCAATTGCAGTAATAGCACTCATATGTTTCTTGGATTTAACATGATCTTTGATGTCAGCTTTGCCACCGTGGGAAATGTTTATTTCACTGTTACATTGTGTACACAATGCTAAATGCGGATTGTCACGTTTTTTAATGACAGGGTACTCTTTTTGCAAGTTATCATTAACTACACACTTTATAACAAATAGAAAAGAGTGTGAGTGTTGTTCGTGTTGTAAAATGTCGGGCGTTACCTCCACGCACTTTTTGTTACTTACAGATGACTGGATCCTCTGCGGTGATGTAGTCCTGTAACACAACTTAATCTACTATGTTTGTGGGCGCCACTTGGAATCTTTTGTTCCAAGAAAAAAACGTTATTATTAAAAAAAATTAAAATTTTGAATTCTTAATTCTATGAAAAAATGTAAACAAGTCAGTTTGGTTTGAAAAAATAAAGTAAGTTTAATGATTCTTTAAAAAATTGTCTGAAGGACTAACATTCATGAAAAAATTATAAGTTTGCAGAGTTACATAAAAAATTATAAGTTATTATTATTATTGACAAGTTTTTAATCCAATCAAGTATCGGCTAAAATATTTAATTTTTACTCAGTTGAAAAGCATGAGTTTAATACGTGAAAAATCTTTACTCTCAGGACGTGACTCCTTTGAACTACCAAGACATATCAATAAGATGCTTTACAAGAAAAATTAAGTGATTTGAAGGTGTGTGTGTGTGTGTGTGTGTGTGGCATGTGTAGTACAACTGTGTGACAAATGTAACCAGGTAAAAAAAAAAATTGACTTTAATTTTGACAACTCACGTTCCAATGGTTAATTATTCTCGCACTGGACACTTCTCTCGGGTAGTTTTTCAATCTCGCCTCTTCGTGTGTGCACTGAATTTATTTTAAGTCAAAAATGCGATTTTTACAACTTCCGCACTTTTTGTGAAACAGTTTGGCAGTAGATTTTCGCTCGAACCCCGCCGCTACAGGTCAGCTGTTTTGCGTTGGTTCCCAAATTGGCCGTCACAGCGCTGATACCCTTGCAGTCGAGAGAAAGGCTTGGTGTATGTTACGTTATGGGAGTTTTTTGTCAAGTCAGTTTGTCTTTGCGAACACGGCAGAATTGGTTCTCTATTTAAAATTTTGGTCCCTCCTGGGCCGTTGACGTTCTGGCTGCGTGATTTCTATTAAAATGTGCCGTGTTGCTGCTCTATTTCAGCAACACATTGGCGTAGATTCTTGTAGAGGTTAAGTCGGTCTATTTGTCAATGTACGGGAAAAGCCTTTCTTCGTGTCTTGTGTCGATTTCTCGCCTTCGGTTTCGCCTTGGTTGCATTGATCAGTGTCGTGGGTGATGCGTCTGTTCTGGATTTCAAGCTTGAAGTGTTTTTGGGTCGAATTTGGTCTCTCTTTTATACTGTGTCAGGCTGATTGTTTTCATGAACTTCCGGTATATTTGTGTAAAAATTCCTTCTAGAATGTTCGAGAATAATGAAATGGAACGTCATGGAACAAATTTAACTTCCGTCGAAGCTTTTAGAACAAAATTTCTTATTCCTCACACTAAGGATATTTCAAAAATTACTCTGGTATTTGTCAAACAGTTTTACATCAGTACTCACAATTTGCATGCCATTACTACATTTGGATTCTCTGTTTTCAACTGAATCTAATGATACTAATCATGATTGGTTTTTAAATGAATTAACTATAATAAATAACACAATATACAACTCTTACCTTGGGTTGTTTCCATTAAAATTCAATTTTTAGAACAAAAAATTGTTGTGAAACTATTAGGTTTCTTCCACAACATGAACACATATTATTACTATCTTCCTATAACAAAACAAATAAATTTTAACATATATAATACACAAATAATTTCAATTTTATATGGTCCATGCCTATGGCCTACGTTGTTGTCACTGTTATAACACAATAATTAGTCTTTTTCTTTAACATATATAGGATTTCACTAGTGTACACTAAGAGTTTATTACATTGTCTGTCTTTTGTGATACCTGGTTACTCTTTATACATATTATTTTTATTGCAGGATAACTTAGCATCATATTGGTTTGCCTGATATGTCCTTTTTCTTTGTGTGACAATTCTCACTTTTATAAGTTAAATTCTTTCATAATTGATCTTATTTTCATCTGAGTCAGTTTGTTTTTATGGTACACTAAAGTATTGTACCATTCTCTTTTATTTTTGTCAATATTTTGTAAGCATTTAGCCAGATATGACTATTTCTTGTAATGGTTGATTGGCCTCAGCCATACATGGTATAAGTAAATATTTTGCTAACTCGACTATTACAATGTTTAAGTTAGTCAAATATATTAGTATAGTCGCTTTATATTATATTCCAACTTTCTAATGCAATTTGGTTGCATTTTGGCAACATTAAATCCATAAATCACACAATATTATATGCCTACTACATGTTTTTAGTTAATACTGTTTTTGGCTATTTTGACTGACTTTTATTCATTTGACAGCTTTCTTTATTTAAGATAAATTGTTCATCTTTGTCTGCTTGACAATTGCATATAGTTTTTATCTCAATTTGATAATAATTAATTTTTACATGAAATCTGAGTGATTGGTATCAAATCCAACACTTTAATATTTTTTTGTCATAACAATTATATATTTTTTATTTTAACTTAGATTCTTTCTAATAATGTATTTAAGTCATTTAATACATTTATTTTATTTACATTACATAATATAATAATGGATCATGTCCATTCATTCACAATAAATAGTTCTTTATACTCTATTCAGAGTTACTAAACTTAATAATTAATGACTTCATTTTGGTTGATTCTGATATTATTTGTCTCTCTTATAGTATCTTATGGTTTTTTCACGGTTATTCACTTTAATAATATATATGGGGTTTGTGTCTTAGTCATAGTCTGGTCGTTTTTTCATGTTAGTAGTATTAATTATTAGACAATATTATAAAACTTTTAGGACTACTTGGGTTCGATACTGTTCACCTCACTTTCCTCTTATGATAAATTGTCATGTAAATGATTTCCTTTATGGAACGTTCTGTGACGTTACAACTTACGTTTCTGTCGTTTTTTATCGCTATCACACATTTTATACGCACAAAGCTAAACTGTTTCAAGAAGAAATCAAAATTGTCACAAGCACATAAATACACTGTATTTATATTACTATATAATACTCCGTAGAAATCACGTAAATACAATTCTTATTCATCACTTACTTATAATTTTGAGATTCTAAAATTGAATGTTTATAAAGCACATAAATACACAATGTTATTGCGTGACTGACAGAGAGCTACTGGCGCCAACCTGTTAGTACGTGTAGTGAGGGAAAGCACTAGCGTCTCCGTCTAGCAGACGCCAGTGTTGCCAGAGATCGGGATACCGATATCTTACCATATTTTTGCTTTAAAACGATAAAATATTTTAAAGTCTAAATCCGGGACTTTTTAATGATATTCCGGGACACCGGGACATAGGGCCGAAATCCGGGACTGTCCCGGAAAAACCGGGACGTATGGTCACCGTACTTATGGTTAAATTATTAGTGCAAATTATGGTTTGGTTTATTACCATTAGTTACTTCATTTATTACTTTTACTATTAGTAATACTGATATGCACTAATCATTGTTATTTTAGTAGCTTTATAAAATAACAGATAAGTGCTTTTTATTACATCTGATTTTATCATGTTATTTATATTACTGACAACGATTACAACTACTTGTTGTCATAAAATCTATTTCAGAACTTTCTTTAAGTGATCTAGTTTCATACAAAATCAACATACACTAGATTTGCATCAATTTTATTACTTCCATATTCCTTAAGGAAATGGAAGTATGGTGATGGCAAAACATCGGTATGGAGAACCATACATGACTTCCATGTTCTAAGATTTATATTTAAAATCATATTCGAAATGAAATATTTCCATAGAAACTACGTCTTTCTACTTATTGCTTGTGCATTAAACACAGTACTGTGGTCACTAACGTATACCACCTCACGTTTTCGCACTCGATTTTCACCGATGTGGCAGTCGATGGCACTGCCGAAAAGTCTGGTTTTGCAGAAAACATTGGACTACGGCTAAAGAGCCCGGGAAACAAATTTTAACAAAAAACTACTTCTTTGTTGCCGATAACGTAGTACACATATAAAAAATTCTCCCCTACACCTTCAACTATAATTTTTAATAATAGAAAATTACCCCCACCCCGTTCACCTAACTTCTTCATTTATAGATATTTCATCTACGTCTCTACAGTGGATTACTATGAGCTTCTTATCAGGATACTTTGTTTATACAAATTAAGTACTTTACTCTTGTTAAATCATAAAATGTTTCAGGTAAACTACCCCTTTCTCTTAACCGATCTTCTCCAAAATCAACAGACCTTCCGTCCTCTACAATTCACGGAAGCATGCAAAAAATATTTGATTCTGTTTGAATGTGCGGCAGTTATCATTCGTCATGGAAACATTTCTCTTGTTACAACATAAAATGTTGCAGGTAAACTACGCCTTTCCCTTAACCGATCTTCACCAAAATCAATAGACCTTGAGCTCTCTACAACTCAGGAAAGGGAGCAAAAAATTATTTGATTCTCAATTGAATTTTCGGCAGTTATCGTACGTCATGAAAAAAATTACCCTTTTTAAAACATAAAACGTTGCTGATAAACTACCCCTTCCCTTAACCGATCTTCAACAAAATCAACAGACCTTGAGTTCTCTCTAGTTCAAAAAGATATGCAAAAACCTAGTTGATTCTGTTTGAATTTACGGCAGTTATCGTTCGTCATATAAAAAATTACCCTTGTTAAAACATAAAATGTTGCTGGTAAACTACCCCTTTCCCTTAACTGATGTTCACCAACACCAATAGGTATTGAGAACTCTACAATACAGGGCTGTATGCAAAACATCATTTGTTTCTGTTTGAATTTGCGGCTGTTATCGTTTACTATAGAAAAAAATTACCCTTGATTAAAAACCGTTGCAGGTAAACTACCCCTTTCCCTTAACCGATCTTCACCAAAAACGACAGGTCTTGGGTACTCTACAATTTAGGCCTGTATGCAAACAATTATTTGATTCTGTTTGAATTTGTGGCTGTTATCGTTTGCCATAGAAAACACCCTTGATAAAACATAAAACGCTGCTGGTAAACTACCATATTCCATTAACCGATCTTCACCAAAAACAATAGGTCTTGAGAACTCTACAATTCAGGGCAGTATGCAAAATATTATTTGATTATGTTTGAATTTGCGGCTGTTATCGTTTGCCATAGAAAATACCCTTGTTAATACATAAAACGTTGCAGGTAAACTACCCCTTTCCCTTAACTGATCTTTACCAAAATCAACAGATCTTGAGAGCTCTACAATTCAGGGCTGTATGCGAAACATTATTTGATTCTGTTTGAATTTGCGGCTGTTATCGTTTGCCAAACAAACAAAATTGCCCTTGATTAAAAAAAACCTTTGCAGGTAAACTACCCCTTTCCCTCAACCAATCTTCACCAAAAACAATAGGCCGCGAGTACTCTACAAATCAGGCCTGCATGCAAAAAATTATTTGATTCCGTTTGAATTTGCGGCTGTTATCGTTTGCCATAGAAAAAAATCTATAGACAGACAGACAGACAGACACACACACAGACACTTTTCGAAAAACGACTTTTTTTCATGTTTTGAGTGTAGTACAATCAGAATCTGCAATAATCTCGAACACGATTTTTTTTGCCATCACCATACTTCCATTTCCTTAAGGAACATGGAAGTAAAAAAATCGTGTTCCAGATTATTGCAGATTCTGATTGTACTACACTCAAAACATGAAAAAAGTCGTTTTCCGAAAAGTGTCTGTGTGTCTATCTGTCTATCTTGTGTAGATTTTTTACTTCCATATTCCTTAAGGAATGGAAGTATGGTGATGGCAAAAAAAATCGTGTTCGAGATTATTGCAGATTCTGATTCTACTACACTCAAAACATGAAAATATCGGTATGGAGAACCATACATGACTTCCATATTCTAAGATTTATATTTAAAATCATTTTCAGCCAAACAGCCAGGCTGTGTCTTACCTGCCTTTTTATTGCTGTATTAAATGAAAAATATTATATTACATTAAAATGAAAAAATTATAATTTTATTGCCTGGCAACAAAATTATTTTATTTTTAACAATTACCATTGTTTCAAAAAGTTTAAATAAATTTTCAAGTACTTTACTCTTGTTAAAACGTAAAAGGTTGCAGGTAAACTACCCCTTCCCCTTAACCGATCTTCACCAAAATCGAAAGTCATTGAGACCTCTACAATTCAGGGACGTATGCAAAAACTTATTTGATTCTGTTTGAATTTGCGGCTGTTATCGTTTGACATAGAAAATACGCTTGATAAAAAACGTTGCAGGTAAACTACCCCTTCCCCTTAACCGATCTTCACCAAAATCGAAAGTCATTGAGACCTCTACAATTCAGGGATGTATGCAAAAAATTATTTGATTCTGTTTGAATTTGCGGCTGTTATCGTTTGCCATAGAAAATACCCTTGTTAAAAAAACGTTGCAGGTAAACTACCCCTTTCCCTCAACCGATCTTCACCAAAAACAATAGATCTTGAGAACTCTACAATTTAGGGCAGTATGCAAATAATCTTTTGATTCTGTTTGAATTTGCGGCTGTTATCGTTTGCCATAGGAAATACCCTTGTTAAAACATAAAACGTTACAGGTAAACTACCCCTTTCCCTTAACCGATCTTCACCAAAAACAATAGGTCTTGAGTACTCTACAAATCAGGGCTGTATGCAAAACATTATTTGATTCTGTTTGAATTTGCGGCTGTTATCGTTTGCCATAGAAAATACCCTTGTTAAAAAAACGTTGCAGGTAAACTACCCCTTTCCCTCAACCGATCTTCACCAAAAACAATAGGTCTTGAGAACTCTACAATTTAGGGCTGTATGCAAATAATCTTTTGATTCTGTTTGAATTTGCGGCTGTTATCGTTTGCCATAGGAAATACCCTTGTTAAAACATAAAATGTTACAGGTAAACTACCCCTTTCCCTTAACCGATCTTCATCAAAAACAATAGGTCTTGAGTACTCTGCAAATCAGGACTGTATGCAAAACATTATTTGATTGTGTTTGAATTTGCGGCTGTTATCGTTTGCCATAGAAATACCCTTGTTAAAAAAACGTTGCTGGTAAACTACCCGTTTCCCTCAACCGAACTGCACCAAAAACAATAGGTCTTGAGAACTCTACAATTTAGGGCTGTATGCAAATAATCTTTTGATTCTGTTTGAATTTGCGGCTGTTATCGTTTGCCATAGGAAATACCCTTGTTAAAACATAAAACGTTACTGGTAAACTACCCCTTTCCCTTAACCGATCTTCACCAAAATCAACAGATCTTGAGAACTCTACAATTCAGGGCTGCATGCGAAACATTATTTGATTCTGTTTGAATTTTCGGCTGTTATCGTTTGCCAAACAAACAAAATTACCCTTGCTAAAAAAAAACCGTTGCTGGTAAACTACCCCTTTCCCTCAACCGATCTTCACCAAAAACAATAGGTCGCGAGTACTCTGCAAATGAGAGCTGCATGCAAAAAAATTATTTGATTCTGTTTGAATTTGCGGCAGTTATCGTTTGCCATAGAAAAGAAATCTACAGACAGACAGACATACAGACAGACAGACAGACAGATAGACAGACACACACACACACACAGACACTTTTCGGAAAACGACTTTTTTTCATGTTTTGAGTGTAGTAGAATCAGAATCTGCAATAATCTCGAACACGATTTTTTTTGCCATCACCATACTTCCATTCCTTAAGGAATATGGAAGTAAAATATCGGTATGGAGAACCATACATGACTTCCATATTCTAAGATTTATATTTAAATCTTAATATCGCCTGCCAAGCGCGATATATTTTCTCTTATACATGATTTACATTAAAATGAAAAAATTTTAATTTTATTGCCTGGCAACAAAATTATTTTATTTTTAACAATTACCATTGTTTGAAAAAGTTTAAATAAATTTTCAAGTACTTTACTCTTGTTAAAACGTAAAAGGTTGCAGGTAAACTACCCCTTCCCCTTAACCGATCTTCACCAAAATCGAAAGTCCTTGAGACCTCTACAATTCAGGGAGGTATGCAAAAAATTATTTGATTCTGTTTGAATTTGCGGCAGTTATCGTTTGCCATAGAAAATACGCTTGATAAAAAAACGTTGCTGGTAAACTACCCCTTCCCTTTAACCGATCTTCACCAAAAACAACAGGTCTTGAGTACTCTACAAATCAGGGCTGTATGCAAAACATTATTTGATTCTGTTTGAATTTGCGGCTGTTATCGTTTGCCATAGAAAATACCCTTGTTAAAAAAACGTTGCAGGTAAACTACCCCTTTACCTCAACCGATCTTCACCAAAAACAATAGGTCTTGAGAACTCTACAAATCAGGGCTGTATGCAAATAATATTTTGATTCTGTTTGAATTTGCGGCTGTTATCGTTTGCCATAGGAAATACCCTTGTTAAAACATAAAACGTTACGGGTAAACTACCCCTTTCCCTTAACCGCTCTTCACCAAAAACAATAGGTCTTGAGAACTCTACAATTCAGGGCTGTATACGAAACATTATTTAATTCTGTTTGAATTTGCGGCTGTTATCGTTTGCCAAAAAAAAAAATTTCCCTTGATAAAAAAAAACCGTTGCTGGTAAACTACCCCTTTCCCTCAACCGATCTTCACCAAAAACAATACGTCGCGAGTACTCTACAAATCAGGGCTGTGTGCAAAAAATTATTTGATTCTGTTTTAATTTGCGGCAGTTATCGTTTGCCATAAAAAAAAATCTACAGACAGACACACACACAGACAGACAGACACACACACAGACACTTTTCGGAAAACGACTTTTTTCATGTTTTGAGTGTAGTACAATCATATTCTGCAATAATCTCGAACACGATTTTTTTTGCCATCACCATACTTCCATTCCTTAAGGAATATGGAAGTAAAATATCGGTATGGAGAACCATACATGACTTCCATATTCTAAGATTTATATTTAAAATCATTTTCAGCCAAACAAGCTGTGTCTTACCTGCCTTTTTATTGCTGTATTAAATGAAAAATATTATATTACATTAAAATGAAAAAATTATAATTTTATTGCCTGGCAACAAAATTATTTTATTTTTAACAATTACCATTGTTTCAAAAAGTTTAAATAAATTTTCAAGTACTTTACTCTTGTTAAAACGTAAAAGGTTGCAGGTAAACTACCCCTTCCCCTTAACCGATCTTCACCAAAATCGAAAGTCATTGAGACCTCTACAATTCAGGGACGTATGCAAAAAATTATTTCATTCTGTTTGAATTTGCGGCTGTTATCGTTTGCCATAGAAAATACGCTTGATAAAAAAACGTTGCAGGTAAACTACCCCTTCCCCTTAACCGATATTCACCAAAAACAATAGGTCTTGAGTACTCTACAAATCAGGGCTGTATGCAAAACATTATTTGATTCTGTTGAATTTGCGGCTGTTATCGTTTGCCATAGAAAATACCCTTGTTAAAAAAACGTTGCAGGTAAACTACCCCTTTCCCTCAACCGATCTTCACCAAAAACAATAGGTCTTGAGAAATCTACAATTCAGGGCTGTATGCGAAACATTATTTGATTCTGTTTGAATTTGCGGCTGTTATCGTTTGCCAAAAAAAAAAAAATTTCCCTTGATAAAAAAAACCGTTGCAGGTAAACTACCCCTTCCCCTCAACCGATCTTCACCAAAAACAATAGGTCGCGAGTACTCTACAAATCAGGGCTGTATGCAAAAAATTATTTGATTCTGTTTGAATTTGCGGCAGTTGTCGTTTGCCATAGAAAATACGCATGATAAAAAACGTTGTAGGTAAACTACCCCTTTCCCTTAACCGATCTTCACCAAAAACAAAAGGTCTTGAGAACTCTACAATTTAGGGCTGTATGCAAATAATCTTTTCATTCTGTTTGAATTTGCGGCTGTTATCGTTTGCCATAGGAAATACCCTTGTTAAAACATAAAACGTTACAGGTAAACTACCCCTTTCCCTTAACCGATCTTCACCAAAAACAATAGGTCTTGAGAACTCTACAATTCAGGGCTGTATGCGAAACATTATTTGATTCTGTTTGAATTTGCGGCTGTTATCGTTTGCCAAACAAACAAAATTACCCTTGCTAAAAAAAAACCGTTGCAGGTAAACTACCCCTTTCCCTCAACCGATCTTCACCAAAGACAATAGGTCGCGAGAACTCTGCAAAACCGGGCTGTATGCAAAAAATTATTTGATTCTGTTTGAATTTGCGGCAGTTATCGTTTGCCATAGAAAAAATCTACAGAAAGACACACAGACACAGAGACAGACAGATAGACACACAGACACTTTTCGGAAAACGACTTTTTTTCATGTTTTGAGTGTAGTAGAATCAGAATCTGCAATAATCTCGAACACGATTTTTTTTGCCATCACCATACTTCCATTCCTTAAGGAATATGGAAGTAAAAGTCGTTTTCCGAAAAGTGTCTGTGTGTGTGTCTGTGTGTGTCTGTAGATTTTTTTTCTATGGCAAACGATAACTGCCGCAAATTCAAACAGAATCAAATAATTTTTTGCATACAGCCCTGATTTGTAGAGTACTCGCGACCTATTGTTTTTGGTGAAGATCGGTTGAGGGAAAGGGGTAGTTTACCTGCAACGGTTTTTTTTATCAAGGGAAATTTTTTTTTTTTGGCAAATGATAACAGCCGCAAATTCAAACAGAATCAAATAATTTTTCGCATACAGCCCTGAATTGTAGAGTTCTCAAGACCTATTGTTTTTGGTGAAGATCGGTTAAGGGAAAGGGGTAGTTTACCTGTAACGTTTTATGTTTTACAAGGGTATTTCCTATGGCAAACGATAACAGCCGCAAATTCAAACAGAATCAAAAGATTATTTGCATACAGCCCTAAATTGTAGAGTTCTCAAGACCTGTTGTTTTTGGTGAAGATCGGTTAAGGGAAAGGGGTAGTTTACCTACAACGTTTTTTTAACAAGGGTATTTTATATGGCAAACGATAACAGCCGCAAGTTCAAACAGAATCAAATAATTTTCTGCATGCAGCCCTGATTTGTAGAGTACTCAAGACCTGTTGTTTTTGGTGAAGATCGGTTAAGGGGAAGGGGTAGTTTACCTGCAACGTTTTTTTTTCTATGGCAAACGATAACTGCCGCAAATTCAAACAGAATCAAATAATTTTTTGCATACATCCCTGAATTGTAGAGGTCTCAAGGACTTTCGATTTTGGTGAAGATCGGTTAAGGGGAAGGGGTAGTTTACCTGCAACCTTTTACGTTTTAACAAGAGTAAAGTACTTGAAAATTTATTTAAACTTTTTGAAACAATGGTAATTGTTGAAAATAAAATAATTTTGTTGCCAGGTAACAAAAATAAAGTCATTTTGATTATAAAATATAAATATTTACAAGAAAAGAATTTTCAGTTTTCAAAATTTAAATATATTTTTATAAAACAATGGGTTCTTCATTGAGGTGGGGACTTGACGACAGTGACAGGGCTTTCCACCAAATTCAGCAGAGTGACAGGTAGGCCCAACTCTGATTGGCTCCTCAGATTTCCCCAGCGTTAGTAGGTTCTATGAAAATATTTTATTTCAAAAATGATTTTAAATATAAATCTTAGATATGTTTTATAAATCTCATGTTTTATGTTTTAACATGGGTAATTTTTTATATGACGAACCATAACTGCCGTAAATTCAAACAGAATCAAATAACTTTTTACATATGTGCCTGAGCTATAGAGAACTCAATGTCTGTTGATTTTGGTGAAAATCGGTTACGGGGAAAGGGCAGTTTACCTGAAACATTTTTTGTTGTAACATGAGTAAAGTACTTAATTTTGATAAAGTATCCTGATAAGATCTTAATAATCCACTGTAGAAACGTAGATGAAATATCTATAAATGAAGAGGCTAGTTGAACGGGCTGGGGGTAATTTTCTATAAATCAAAATTATAGTTGAAGGGGGAGGGGATAATTTTTTTTTATATGTGTACTACGTTATTGGCAACAAAGAAGTATTTTTTTGTTAAAATTCCTTCCCTGGCTGTTTGGCTGAAAATGATTTTAAATATAAATCTTAGAATATGGAAGTCATGTATGGTTCTCCATACCAATATTTTTCTATGGCAAACGATAACTGCCGCAAATTCAAACAGAATCAAATAATTTTTTGCATACAGCCTTGATTTGTAGAGTACTCACGACCTATTGTTTTTGGTGAAGATCGGTTGAGGGAAAGGGGTAGTTTACCTGCAACGGTTTTTTTTTTATCAAGGGAAATTTTTTTTTTGGAAAACGATAACAGCCGCAAATTCAAACAGAATCAAATAATGTTTCGCATACAGCCCTGAATTGTAGAGTTCTCAAGACCTATTGTTTTTGGTGAAGATCGGTTAAGGGAAAGGGGTAGTTTACCTGTAACGTTTTATGTTTTAACAAGGGTATTTCCTATGGCAAACGATAACAGCCGCAAATTCAAACAGAATCAAAAGATTATTTGCATACAGCCCTAAATTGTAGAGTTCTCAAGACCTATTGTTTTTGGTGAAGATCGGTTAAGGGAAAGGGGTAGTTTACCTGCAGCGTTTTTTTATCAAGGGTATTTTATATGGCAAACGATAACAGCCGCAAATTCAAACAGAATCAAATAATTTTTTGCATACGTCACTGAATTGTAGAGGACTCAAGGCCTTTTGATTTTGGTGAAGATCGGTTAAGGGGAAGGGATAGTTTACCTGCAGCCTTTTACGTTTTAACAAGAGTAAAGTACTTGAAAATTCATTTAAACTTTTTCAAACAATGGTAATTGTTAAAAATAAAATAATTTTGTTGCCAGGCAATAAAATTATAATTTTTTCATTTTAATGTAAATCTGTACATAGTATAAAGTAAAGTCGGTCCGTTTTCTCGGTGTGTTTGAAATCGCTAATCTCAGGAAGTACTGAACGGATTTTATTCAAGTATTCGCCAATAGATAGAGTGTCTATCGAGGAACATTTATGTGTATAATTAATACGTATATGTTGTACATTAGCTTAGCTATCACGGTTTATGTTACATCTTATATATAAAAATGAATGTTTCTTTGTTTGTCCCGTATGCGTTCCTATACCATTCATCCGATTGCGATGAAACTTCGGTGAGTTGTTGTGCGCACGTCCGCGAAGGTTTCTTCCACATCTCCTCCTAAACCACTGTACCGATTTCAACCAAACTTGGCACAAATATTTTACGCAACGGGAGAACCAACATAGGATAGGTGTTTTTTCGATGGGGTCCTTTTGGGGGTTCTTTGGGGTCTTCCACATCGCCTCCTAAACCACTGGACCGATTTCAACCAAACTTGGCACAAATATTTTACGCAAAGGGAGAACCAACATAGGACAAGTGTTTTTTTCGATACGATCCTTTGGGGGGTCCTTTGGGGTCTTCCACGTCTCCACCTAAACCATTGGACCGATTTCAACCAAACTTGGCTAAAATATTTTACGCAACGGGAGAACCAACATAGGACAGGTGTTTTTTTCAATACGATCCACTGGGGGGTCCTTTGCGGTCTTAAAAAACTATTAGATCTGGTTACTATGGCAATCCAATAGAATAGATTCTGTTCTAAATATTATCGCATTAAATTGAAGACCACGCGAACGAAGTTGTGGGCAACAGCTATTTATTTTTAAGAAGCCTACTTTAATTAAACTTTATTAATAAATTAAACTAACATTTTCATTACGTACAACGTGAAACTCCGTAGCGAAGCACGGGTATTCTGCTAGTCATGTATAAGAGAAAATATATCGTGCGTGGCAGGCAAGCATATCTCAGTTATGTACTGTTTACGTTTCTATTTTATTATTATCACTACCGCAATAAAAAGGCAGGGAAGACACACACAATTCGTGTTATTTCTGGCCTCATTCATGTTTATTTTCTTACATTTGCACGGTTTTTAAATGGAAAGTGCCGAACCCATACCAACATAACGCATGCAAGCCGAAAAAGTGTCCAGCGTGGATAGCGATTTGCTTCCTGTGGATCGCTGGGCAGTGTAACTGCACGTGTTTACAGAGGAACGATTCATAGACAGACTTTTCGTCTTTAGGGAATGAACCCTCTGCAAGATGCTGAGGGTCCATGAGTGACTTCGGAGCGCTCCTTCTTTTCCGCGTGTTTGTTCTGTGAAACGTACACTGTAGATTCACAGATTTATTCTAAGCAACGCTCAATAGGAAATGTTGAAAATTTTTGTCCACGGTGAACCCTCATACACACTAAACCTGCTCTGATGTTTTAATTACGGACATCATAATATTAAAACTTTGGAAACTTGAGCACTACTTAATGGAGATCAATCATTAACTTATACAAGCCATTAATTTTATGCATATTTTTTATATATATGTGTACAACGTTATCGGCAACAAAGAAGTAGTTTTTGTTAAAATTCCTTCCCGGGATATTTGGCCGTAGTCCAATGTTTTCTACAAAACCAGATGTTTCGGCAATGCCATTGACTTCCATCATCAGTGAAAATCGAGTGCGATAATGTGAGGTGGTATATGTTAGTGACCACAGTACTGTGGTTAAGGCTGAAGCAGTAAGTAGAAAGAAGTAGTTTCTATGGTAATATTTCATTTCGAAAATGATTTTAAAAATAAATCTTAGAATATGGAAGTCATGTATGGTTCTCCATACCGATATTTATATTATCTTTTGTCATTATAATAGTGATTTTTTACTGCTGGTTAGGTTATGTTGCTTTGATTTTACTAGTTACTGTATTCACATTTGATTACTTAAGTATAGCATTATTTACTATTTATACTTTTGGTTATAATTATTCAATTTTTTCTTATCATTTTGATTATATTTTAGTTAACAATCAGTTCTTTCTGATATTCAATGATTTTCCATAACTGGTATTGTTATATAATAAAATACAAGGTTATTTTCTTATATTACATCTCATCCTACTAATTCAATGATTTTCCATAACTGGTATTGTTACATAACAAAATACAAGGGTATTTTCTTATATTATATCTCATCCTACTAATTACCATCATGTTGTTATTATCTTACTCTCCTAATCTAGTTGGGTATGTGTCAATTTAAGTCTAAGTCATTTTTACTGTCATTTTATTCAGTATGCCTAATTTGTTATTTACATTAACTAGGATATGTATAAAGTTCTTTAATAACAATTCTATAATAAAAATATAATAATTCTATTATAACAAAAATGCCTCTTGTTACAACATAAAATGTTGCAGGTAAACTACCCACTTTCCCTTAACCGATCTTCATCAAAATCAACAGGCCTTGAGTACTCTACAAGCTAGTGATGTATGCAAAAACTTATTTGATTATGTTTGAATTTACGGCAGTTATTGTTCGTCATAGAAAAAATTACCCTTGTTATCACATAAAACGTTGCAGGTAAACTACCCCTTTCACTTAACTGATCTCCACCAAAATTAATAGGTCTTGAGTCCTCTACAATTCATGCACATATGTAAAACATGGAAGTAAAAATTATTTTATTCTGTTTGAATTTACGGTAGTTATCGTTCTTCATGAAAAATGTTCTCTTGTTACAACATAAAATGTTGCAGGTAAACTACCCATTTCCCTTGACTAATCTTCAACAAAATCAACAGGCCTTCAGTCTTTTATAATTGAGGGACGTATGCAAAAATTAATTATGTAAAAATTATTTGATTCTGTTTCAATATGTGGCTGTTATCGTTTGCCATAGATAATACCCTTGTTAAAACAAAAAACTTTGCGGGTAAACTACCCCTTTCCCTTAACCGATCTTCAACAAAAACAATAGGTCTTGAGAACTCTAGAATTCAGAGTTTCATGCAAAAACTTATTTGATTCTGTTTGCATTTGCGGCTGTTATCGTTTGCCATAGAAAATACCCTTGTTAAAACATAAAACGTTGCAGGTAAACTACCCCTTTCCCTTAACCGATCTTCACCAAAAACAATAGGTCTTGTGAACTCTACAATTCAGAACTGTATGCAAAACATTATTTGATTCTGTTTGAATTTGCGGCTGTTATCGTTTGCCATAGAAAAAAAATTACCCTTGTTAAAACATAAAATGTTGCAGGTAAACTACCCCTTTCCCTTAACCGATCTTCACCAAAAACAAAAGGTCTTGAGTACTCTACAAATAAGGGCTGTATGCAAAAAGATATTTGATTCTGTTTGAATTTGCGGCTGTTATCGTTTGCCATAGAAAAAATATCGGTATGGAGAACCATACACGACTTCCATGTTCTAACATTTATATTTAAAATCTCATATTCGAAATGAAATATTTCCATAGAAACTACTTCTTTCTACTTACTGCTTCAGCCTTAACCACAGTACTGTGGTCACTAACGTATACCACCTCACGTTTTCGCACTCGATTTTCACTGATGATGGGCAGTCGATGGCACTGCCAAAAAGTCTGGTTTTGCAGAAAACGTTGGACTATGGCTAAACAGCCCGGGAAGGAATTTTAACAAAAAACTACTTCTTTGTTGCCGATAACGTTGTACACATAAAAAATTCTCCCCTCCCCTTTCAACTATAATTTTTATTAATAGAAAATTACCCCCACCCCGTTCACTTAAACTCTTCATTTATAGATATTTCATCTACGTTTCTACAGTGGATTATTATGAGCTTCGTATCAGGATACTTTATTTATCAAAATTAAGTACTTTACTCTTGTTAAATCATAAAACGTTGCAGGTAAACTACCCCTTTCTCTTAACCGATCTTCAACAAAATCAATAGACCTTCAGTCCTCTACATTTCAGAGATGAATGCAAAAAAAATATTTGATTCTGTTTGAATGTGCGGCAGTTATCGTTCATCATGAAAACATTTCTCTTGTTACAACATAAAATGTTGCTGTTAAACTACCCATTTCCCTTAACCGATCTTCACCAAAAACAATAGGTCTTGAGAACTCTACAATTCAGGGCTGTTTGCAAAAAAGTATTTGATTCTGTTTGTATTTGCGGCTGTTATCGTTTGCCATAGAAAAAGACATGCACACAGACACATTTCAAAAATATCGGTATGGAGAACCACGCGACTTCCATGTTCTAAGATTTATATTTAAAATCATATTCGAAATGAAATATTTCCACAGAAACTACATCTTTCTAGTTATTGCTTCAGCATTAACCACAGTACTGTGGTCACTAACGTATACCACCTCACGTTTTTGCACTTGATTTTCACCGATGATGGCAGTCGATGGCACTGCCGAAAAGTATGGTTTTGCAGAAAACATTTGACTACGGCTAAAGAGCCCGGGAAGCAATTTTAACAAAAAATTACTTCTTTGTTGCCGATAACGTAGTACACATATAACAAATTCTCCCCTCCACCTTCAACTATAATTGTTAATAATAGAAAATTACCCCCAACCCGTTCACCTAACTTCTTCATTTATAGATATTTCATCTACGTTTCTACAGTGGATTACTAGTTTCTTATCAGGATACTTTATTTATAAAAATTAAGTACTTTACTCTTGTTAAATCATAAAATGTTTCAGGTAAACTACCCCTTTCTCTTAACCGATCTTCTCCAAAATCAACAGACCTTCCGTCCTCTACAATTCAGGGAAGCATGCAAAAAAATATTTGATTCTGTTTGAATGTGCGGCAGTTATCGTTGTCATGGAAACATTTCTCTTGTTACAACATAAAATGTTGCAGGTAAACTACCCCTTTCCCTTAACCGATCTTCACCAAAATCAATAGACCTTGAGCTCTCTGCAACTCAGGAAAGGGTGCAAAAAATAATTTGATTCTCATTGAATTTTCGGCAGTTATCGTACGTCATAAAAAAAATTACCCTTTTTAAAACATAAAACGTTGCTGATAAACTACCCCTTCCCTTAACCGATCTTCAACAAAATCAAAAGTCCTTGAGTTCTCTTTAGTTCAAAAAGGTATGCAAAAACCTAGTTGATTCTGTTTGAATTTACGGCAGTTATCGTTCGTCATATAAAAAATTAGCCTTGTTAAAACATAAAATGTTGCTGGTAAACTACCCCTTTCCCTTAACTGATGTTCACCAACACCAATAGGTATTGAGAACTCTACAATACAGGGCTGTATGCAAAACATCATTTGATTCTGTTTGAATTTGCGGCTGTTACCGTTTACTATAGAAAAAAATTACCCTTGATAAAAAACTGTTGCTGGTAAACTACCCCTTTCCCTTAACCAATCTTCACCATAAATGACAGGTCTTGGGTACTCTACAATTCAGGCCTGTATGCAAACATTATTTGATTCTGTGTGAATTTGCGGCTGTTATCGTTTGCCATAGAAAACACCCTTGATAAAACATAAAACGTTGCTGGTAAACTACCCTATTCCATAAACCGATCTTCACCAAAAACAATAGGTCTTGAGAACTCTACAATTCAGTGCTGTATGCAAAACATTAGTTGATTCTCTTTGAATTTATGGCAGTTATCGATCGTCATAGAAAAAATACCCTTGTTAAAACATAAAACGTTGCTGGTAAACTACCCCTTTCCCTTAACCGATCTTCAACAAAATGAGCAGACATAGAGTTCTGTATAATTCAAAAAGGTATGCAGAAGAGTAGTTGATTCTGTTTTAATGTACGGCAGTTATCGTTCGTCAAAAAAAAAATTACCCTTGATAAAACAGAAAATGTTGCTGGTAAACAACCCTATTCCCTTAACCGATCTTCATCAAAACCAACAGGTCTTGAGAACTCTATATTTCAGGGCTGTATGCAAAATATTATATGATTCTGTTTGAATTTGCGGCTGTTATCGTTTTCCATATAAAATACCCTTGATAAAAAAAATCGTGTCTGGTAAACTACCCCTTTCCCTTAACTGATCTTCACCAAAAACAATAAGTCTTTAGTAGTCAACAAAACAGGGCTGTATGCAAAAACTTATTTGATTCTGTTTGAATTTGCGGCTCTTATCGTTTGCCATAGAAAATAACCTTTTAAAACATAAAACGTTGCAGGTAAACTACCCCTTTCCCTTAACCGATCTTCACCAAAAACAAAAGGTCTTGAGAACTCTACAATTCAGGGAGGTATGCAAAACATTATTTGATTATGTTAGATTTTCGGCTGTTATCGTTTGCCATAGAAAATACCCTTGTTCAAACATAAAACGTTGCAGGTAAACTACCCCTTTCCCTTAACCGATCTTCACCAAAAACAATAGGTCACGAGTACTCTACAAATCAGGGCTGTATGCAAAAAATGATTTGATTCAGTTTGAATTTGCGGCTGTTATCGTTTGCCATAGAAAAAAATCTACAGATAGACACACAGACACTTTTCAGAAAATGACTTTTTTTCATGTTTTGAGTGTAGTACAATCAGTATCTGCAATAATCTTGAACACGATTTTTTTTTGCAATCACCATACTTCCATTTCCTTAAGGAACATGGAAGTAAAACGACTTTTTTACTTCCATGTTCCTTAAGGAAATGGAAGTATGGTGATGGCAAAAAAAATTGTGTTCGAGATTATTGCAGATTCTGATTGTACTACACTCAAAACATGAAAAAAATATCGGTATGGAGAACCATACATGACTTCCATATTCTAAGATTTATATTTAAAATCATTTTCAGCCAAACAGCCAGGCTGTGCCTTACCTGCCTTTTTATTGCTGTATTAAATGAAAAATATTATATTACATTAAAATGAAAAAATTATAATTTTATTGCCTGGCAACAAAATTATTTTATTTTTAACAATTACCATTGTTTCAAAAAGTTTAAATAAATTTTCAAGTACTTTACTCTTGTTAAAACGTAAAAGGTTGCAGATAAACTACCCCTTCCCCTTAACCGATCTTCACCAAAATCGAAAGTCATTGAGACCTCTACAATTCAGGGACGTATGCAAAAAATTATTTGATTCTGTTTGAATTTGCGGCTGTTATCGTTTGCCATAGAAAATACGCTTGATAAAAAAACGTTGCAGGTAAACTACCCCTTCCCCTTAACCGATCTTCACCAAAAACAATAGGTCTTGAGTACTCTACAAATCAGGGCTGTATGCAAAACATTATTTGATTCTGTTTGAATTTGCGGCTGTTATCGTTTGCCATAGAAAATAAAACGTAAAAGGTTGCAGGTAAACTACCCCTTCCCCTTAACCGATCTTCACCAAAAACAATAGGTCTTGAGTACTCTACAAATCAGGACTGTATGCAAAACATTATTTGATTCTGTTTGAATTTGCGGCTGTTATCGTTTGCCATATAAAATACCCTTGTTAAAAAAACGTTGCAGGTAAACTACCCCTTTCCCTCAACCGATCTTCACCAAAAACAATAGGTCTTGAGAAATCTACAATTCAGGGCTGTATGCGAAACATTATTTGATTCTGTTTGAATTTGCGGCTGTTATCGTTTGCCAAAAAAAAAAAAAATTTCCCTTGATAAAAAAAACCGTTGCAGGTAAACTACCCCTTCCCCTCAACCGATCTTCACCAAAAACAATAGGTCGCGAGTACTCTACAAATCAGGGCTGTATGCAAAAAATTATTTGATTCTGTTTGAATTTGCGGCAGTTGTCGTTTGCCATAGAAAATACGCATGATAAAAAACGTTGCTGGTAAACTACCCCTTCCCCTCAACCGATCTTCACCAAAAACAATAGGTCTTGAGTACTCTACAAATCAGGGCTGTATGCAGAAAATTATTTGATTCTGTTTGAATTTGCGGCTGTTATCGTTTGCCATAGAAAATACCCTTGTTAAAAAAACGTTGTAGGTAAACTACCCCTTTCCCTTAACCGATCTTCACCAAAAACAAAAGGTATTGAGAACTCTACAATTTAGGGCTGTATGCAAATAATCTTTTCATTCTGTTTGAATTTGCGGCTGTTATCGTTTGCCATAGGAAATACCCTTGTTAAAACATAAAACGTTACAGGTAAACTACCCCTTTCCCTTAACCGATCTTCACCAAAAACAATAGGTCTTGAGAACTCTACAATTCAGGGCTGTATGCGAAACATTATTTGATTCTGTTTGAATTTGCGGCTGTTATCGTTTGCCAAACAAACAAAATTTCCCTTGCTAAAAAAAAACCGTTGCAGGTAAACTACCCCTTTCCCTCAACCGATCTTCACCAAAAACAATAGGTCGCGAGAACTCTGCAAAACCGGGCTGTATGCAAAAAATTATTTGATTCTGTTTGAATTTGCGGCAGTTATCGTTTGCCATAGAAAAAAAATCTACAGACAGACAGACAGACAGACACACAGACAGACACACAGACACTTTTCGGAAAACGACTTTTTTTCATGTTTTGAGTGTAGTAGAATCAGAATCTGCAATAATCTCGAACACGATTTTTTTTGCCATCACCATACTTCCATTCCTTAAGGAATATGGAAGTAAAATAGTTTTTCGAAAAGTGTGTGTGTGTGTGTGTGTGTGTGTGTAATTTTTTTTTCTATGGCAAACGATAACAGGCGCAAATTCAAACAGATTCAAATAATTTTTTGCATACAGCCCAGATTTGTGGAGTACTCACAACGACCTCTGGTTTTTGGTGAAGATCGGTTGAGAGAAAGGGGTAGTTTACCTGCAACGGGTTTTTTTTATCAAGGGTAATTTTGTTTGTTTGGCAAACAATAACAGCCGCAAATTCAAACAGAATCAAAGAATTTTTCACATACAGCCCTGAATTGTAGAGTCCTCAAGATCTGTTGATTTTGGTAAAGATCGGTTAAGGGAAAGGGGTAGTTTACTGGCAACGTTTTATGTTTAAAATGGGTATTTTTTATGGCAAACGATAAGAGCCGCAAATTTAAACAGAATCAAATACGTTTTTGCATACAGGCCCGATTTGTTGAGTACTAAAGACCTATTGTTTTTGGTGAAGATCGGTTAAGGGAAAGGAGTAGTTTACCTGCTACGTTTTATGTTTTAAAAGGGTATTTTTTATGGCAAACGATAAGAGCCGCAAATTCATACAGAATCAAATGGTTATTTGCATGCAGCCCTACATTGTAGAGATCTCAAGACCAGTTGATTTTGGTGAAGATCGGTTAAGGGAAAGGGGTAGTTTACCTGCTACGTTTTATGTTTTAAAAGGGTATTTTGTATGGCAAACGATAAGAGCCGCAATTCAAACAGAATCAAATGGTTATTTCCATACAGCCCTAAATTGTAGAGTTCTCAAGACCAATTGATTTTAGTGAAGATCGGTTAAGGGAAAGGGGTAGTTTACCTTCAACGTTTTATGTTTTAAAAGGGTATTTTCTATGGCAAACGATAAGAGTCGCAAATTCAAACAGAATCAAATACTTTTAGCATGTAGCCCTGATTTGTAGAGTACTCAAGACCTCTAGATTTTGGTGAAGATCGGTTAAGGGGATGGGGTAGTTTACCTGCAACGGTTTTTTTTTAAACAAGTTAATTTTTTTCTATGGCAAACGATAACAGCCGCAAATTCAAACAGAATCAACTACTCTTTTGCATATAGTCCTGAATTATAGACTTCTCAAGACCTATTGGTTTTGGTGAAGATCGGTAAAGGGGAAGGGGTAGTTTACCAGCAACTTTTTTTTTTTTATCGGGGGTAATTTTTTTCTATGGCAAACGATAACAGCCACAAATTGAAACAGAATCGACTACTCTTTTGCATATAGTCCTGAATTGTAGAGTTCTCAAGACCTATTGATTTTGGTGAAGATCGGTTAAGGGAAAGGGGTAGTTTACCTGCAACGGTTTTTTTTTAAACAACTGTAATTTTTTTCTATGGCAAACGATAACAGCCGCAAATTCAAACAGAATCGACTACTCTTTTGCATACAGCCCTGAATTATAGTGTTCTCAAGACCTATTGGTTTTGGTGAAGATCAGTGAAGGGGAAGGGGTAGTTTACCTGCAACGTTTTTTTTATCGGGGGTAATTTTTTTCTATGGCAAACGATAACAGCTGCAAATTCAAACAGAATACACTACTCTTTTGCATACAGCCCTGAATTGTAGAGCTCTCAAGTCCTATTGGTGTTGGTGAAGATCGGTTTAAGGAAAGGGGTAGTTTACCAGCAACGTTTTATGTTTTAACAAGGGTATTTTCTATGGCAAACTATAACAGCCGCAAATTCAAACAGAATCAAATAATTTTTTGCATGCAGCCCTGAATTGTAGAGTTCTCAAGACGTGTTGGTTTTGGTGAAGATCGGTTAAGGGAATAGCGTAGTTTACCAGGAACATTTTATGTTTTAACAAGGGTAATTTTCTTATGACGAACGATAACTGCCGTACGTTAAAACAGAATCAACTACTCTTCTGCATACCTTTTTGAATTATACAGAACTCAAGGTCTGTTGATTTTGTTGAAGATCGGTTAAGGGAAAACGGTAGTTTACCTGCAACATTTTATGTTTTAACAAGGGTATTTTCTATGGCAAACGATATCAGCCGCAAACTCAAACATAATCAAATAAATTTTTGCATGCAGCCCTGATTTGTAGAGTACTCAAGACCTATTGTTTTTGTTGAAGATCGGTTAAGAGAAAGGGGTAGTTTATCAGCAACTTTTTATGTTTTAAAAAGTTTAATTTTATTATGACGAACGGTAACTGCCGAAAATTCAAAGAAAATCAAATAATTTTTTGCACACTTTCCTAAGTTTTAGAGAACTCAAAGTCTGTTGATTTTGGTGAAGATCGGTTAAGGGAAAGGGGTAGTTTACCTGCAACATTTTAAGTTGTAACAAGAGAAATGTTTCCATTACGAACGATAACTGTCGCACATTCAAACAGAATCAAATATTTTCTTGCATGCATCCCTCAATTGTAGAGGACTGAAGGTCTATTGATTTTGGAGAAGATCGGTTAAGAGAAAGGGGTAGTTTACCCGAAACATTTTATGATTTAACGAGAGTAAAGTACTTATTTTTATAAGTAAAGCATCCTGATAAGAAGCTCATAATAATCCACTGTAGAAACGTAGATGAAATATCTATAAATGAAGAGGCTAGTTGAACGGGGTGGGGGTAATTTTCTATTATTAAAAATTATAGTTGAAGGTGGAGGGGAGAATTTTTTATGTGTACTACGTTATCGGCAACAAAGAAGTAGTTTTTTGTTAAAATTTCTTCCCGGGCTGTTTAGCCGTAGTCCAATGTTTTCTGTGAAACCAGACTTTTCTGCAGTGCCATCGACTGCCATCATCAGTGAAAATCGAGTGCGAAAACGTGAGGTGGTATACATTAGTGACCACAGTACTGTGGTTAAGGCTGAAGCAGTAAGTAGAAAGAAGTAGTTTCTATGGAAATATTTCATTTCGAATATGATTTTAAATATAAATCTTAGAACATAGAAGTCATGTATGGTTCTCCATACCGATATTTCATGTTTTGAGTGTAGTACAATCAGAATCTGCAATAATCTCGAACACGATTTTTCTTCCATCACCATACTTCTATTTCCTTAAGGAACATGGAAGTAAAATTACCCTTGTTAAAACATAAAACGTTGCTGGTAAACTACCCCTTTCCCTTAACCGATCTTCACCAAAAACAATAGATCTTAAGAACTCTACAATTCAGGGCTGTATGCAAAAAAATTATTTGTTTCTGTTTGAATTTGGGGCTGTTATCGTTTGCCATAGAAAATACCCCTTTTTAAAACTTAAAACGTTGATGGTAACTACCCCTTTACCTTAACCGAACTTCACCACAAACAATACGTATGGAGTACTCAACAAATCAGGTGTGTATGCAAAAAAGTATTTGATTCTGTTTGAATTTGCGGCTGTTATCGTTTGCCAAAAACAAAAAAATCTACAGACACACACACAGACAGACACACACACACAGACACTTTTCGAAGAACGACTTTTACTTCCATGTTTTGAGTGTAGTACAATCAGAATCTGCAATAATCTCGAACACGATTTTTTTTGCCATCACCATACTTCCATTTCCTTAAGGAACATGGAAGTAAAATTACCCTTGTTAAAACATAAAACATTGCTGGTAAACTACCCCTTTCCCTTAACCGATCTTCACCAAAAACAATAGATCTTGAGAACTCTACAATTCAGGGCTGTATGCAAAAAAATTATTTGTTTCTGTTTGAATTTGGGGCTGTTATCGTTTGCCATAGAAAATACCCTTTTTAAAACATAAAACGTTGCTGGTAAACTACCCCTTTCCCTTAACTGATGTTCACCAAAAACTATAGGTCTTGAGAACACTACAATTCAGGGCTGTATGCAAAACATTATTTGATTCTGTTTGAATTTGCAGCTGTTATCGTTTGCCATAGACAAAAATTACCCTTGATTAAAAAAAAACGTTGCAGGTAAACTATCCCTTTCCCTTAAGGGATCTTAACCAAAAACAATAGGTTTTGAGTACTCTACAAATCAGGTGTGTATGCAAAAAAGTATTTGATTCTGTGTGAATTTGCGGCTGTTATCGTTTTCCAAATACAAAAAATATACACACACACACACACACACACACACTTTTCGAAGAATGACTTTTACTTCCATGTTTTGAGTGTAGTACAGTCAGAATATGCATTAATCTCGAACACGATTTTTTTTTTGCCATCAGCATTCTTCCATTTCCTTAAGGAACATGGAAGTAATATAATTATATTCAATTATTTTTCACTCTACTCCCTGGTTAATAATCGTTACTGATTATTTTCACTTCACTTTCGATCTCACTTAATTGCCCATGAAATTTCCACTGTTCACTAATAACACATAACACGCATTCGATGTGCCGACTTTGTTTACTCGCACACCTAACCTCGTTACGTACTGGTCCGCACTGCTGATTTAAATGATACTATTATTTGATGACTTCACTCGCTTCTGTATTTAATTAAACTGTATACTTGTTTACTATTAGCTTTAAGTAAACCTCACTACTTCTTCTGCTGATAATTACTTTTAGGTTATAATTTTAATATTGAGCAGTGTTGATCTTGCTTCTGAATAGTCCGAAAGAAATTGAAAAACTGATGTTTGCACTCTGTGCGTCTTCTATATATAGTCCCAGCGATTGTCGCCGAATTCACTTCTGAACATAATTTTTGATTGGTCAAAAATGATGTAATGTCATGTGACATACGTCATATTGCTGTCGTCATTATGTCATTTTACTTAAACTGTTGATTTTGGCGTGGGGTGTCGTTTTTGTTAGTATTACTCCTTCGATTCTAAATTCACAGAATTATAATGCGAATTTATGCATTATTATTAATTAATATGATTAATTATTTAATTGACAAAATTTATTAATTAAACTGAGAAATTTTATTGTGTTAGAATGCAAGTTTATTATGCGGATATATGCATAATCATTTAATTAACAATGAGCAATTAATTGATTTTTTATTAATTCATAACGACAAATGTAAAATCAAATCACCCCTGCCAGGTGTTGGGCGACATATATAACTATAAATACTTTTGCAGATTTATGCACAATTTAGCCACTGCTAATTAAGTATTCCAATTGAGTATTAAATAGAATCATCAATCCTCAAATTGCAAGTGATCTTAATTATCAAAAGGTGTATCAAATAATACAAAGTTATGCGGATCTGGGTTCTCATACATGTTTATTATAATCATGCACTTATTATCCAACATTACACATACAAAATACATATATTCCTGCAAATGATACATAAAACAAACAATTCCCTCCTTAGTTGGAGATATATCCTGAAATAGAACACATACATAAAATACACATCATAAAATTCATATTATTGGTACTTCTACTTCTACACATTTTTTACGTTTAATGCATTCATACCCCAGATTTATGGTCCGCTTTGATTAATAGGTTTACTAAATTGAATTTTCTATTAAGACATCCTTATCTCAGGCTGGCTTCTTTATGAGTTACAGGTCAGTGTTTTTTTTCTACGTTAAAATAATATATTAAATTTTACTTGATATTTGAGTATCCACAGTGCGTCGGGTATCCTCTGAAGCTCCCATCCTCGTTCCAGCTCTGCCGTTGTCGCTTGGTATTTAAACTGTGGTTGATCAGAATACAGTTGTTTCCACGTCCGTCACATCCGTCCCGCACTCCTGTGTTATTACGTCACCAAATTCTCACGCAAAGATCAGATTGTTCATATTACGAGTCGCTTATAATTTACTTATTTATATTCAAAGCTCCCGCATTCAAGATAATTACATCTATCGACATTGATACTGTTTATATATAGTTCATACAAACATCGCATACATTGTCCTTGTTTATGTACGAATATCACCTCGACTCTGTTTACAAATCGTTTATAGCACTGAGTCTACAGTTCATCGGTTAATATTATACCGAATAATACACTTAGAAATTGTCTACGTTTAAAACAAAATGTCCGTACAATACATTATTTGTTAAGATTCTAAGTCTACTTGTAAAGTCACTGATAAAATGTCGATATAGAGAATTTTAGTTCACTCTATTCACATTGAATATTAACTCGTATACCACTTCACGTTACTAAATTACATAACGGTAATTAAAGTGTTCTTCACAAAAGAAAGTCTACTAGTATTCGAAGCACGAATTGTAACACTGAGTTTACAACTATGATACTGAGAAACTAAGACATAAGGTATAAGATATAATGCTTAAGAAGACTTAAGAAGAAGCTCCTCGTGGCGAACACTATCTTTTATAATCTTCGTTCCCACCAAGCTACTTCATACTTTTCTGTCCAACCCCTATAGTCGTATCTTATTGGCTTCTGGTCCTAAGTTCCAGATAATTCTCCTCCCAACATCTCGAATTCCGGAGAAAACTCCACCCAACGTCTTGAGTCATTTCCACCACCTTCAGATGATTCGTTCTCTGGTTTCATCACCATGGAGACGTAGTCTAGATGTCCAACCCTTGTCAATCCTCGGCTTCCTATAGGTCGACACTAGTTCACCTAGTCACCCCCAAACTCTGGCTAAACTCTCCTCCTACGCGATTCCATGAAAAAACAATATCCCCGCCTGTCAATCAATCCTTTCAGTCGTCTTATTGTACAGGCAATAATTTTTCATCTCCTTGACACCTCTCTACTTCCAGCATGTCGAATCATGGTATTGTACTCGTGTTTTCTCACTACATCCTTTCTGCTAGCAAGCTGTAGTTCTTTTTAAGTGTTACATGGATTCCAGCTGTGTGTGACCTCGTTAATTCTTTGTTTCGTACTCTTCTCAATTGTTCTATTCCTTGAGTCCCCGTATACCCTTTTAAGCTGTGTCGTCGTATTGTCCCGTATGTGTATCACCAACAATACGATCAACTGTGTACAGAGTATTTTCTAAGTAAGCCATGTGCTGGTCCATTTCTTTGTTACACTTTCGCCCGAAACAATGCAGTACGCTCTACCCTAATTCGCTTCGGGTATACTTATTGTTCTTCGTTCATGTCGAGCACGGCGTAGATCAGTTGTCTGTCAACCCACTTCTTTGAATGACCGTCGCTACTAGCGTACACATTCATCAATGCTGTGACAGCCAACGCCTGCCCTTGTGTGTCCACGTCAATCCCAAATTTTCAAAAAAATCTAATGTTACAGTGTCCCCAGTTTCGATTCAGCGTGATGATCTCAGAATCCGACGAACGGAACTCACCCTGTTTCTCCCTTAACTCCCCATGTTCATCCTTCACAACAAAAGATTTAGTACATTCACTGTTGTACACACTGACCAACTTTCACTTGTCACCCCCTTTACTTTCTCAATTCAACCTATTTCTGACCATTCTGGGTATATGAATTCATTTTACATTAATATTCGCACTTACATACTATGAATACAATGCAAAAATATATCTTCTCATTAACATATTAATAAACATCATAACATTCATATTATTCCAATCGATATTATGGGCTAAAATTACAAATATCCACTGCCTATTCTCTCTCCAAACAATCAAAACAAAATTTGCATGCTAGTTATGTTTATATTATTAACATAATTGTACATTAATTCAATACATCCTCATACTTTCATATTGTAA
The DNA here is from genome assembly GCA_034769895.1 of Magicicada septendecula. Classification (NCBI taxonomy): domain Eukaryota; kingdom Metazoa; phylum Arthropoda; class Insecta; order Hemiptera; family Cicadidae; genus Magicicada; species Magicicada septendecula. Next base: position 308,203,535 of record CM068375.1, read on the forward strand.
TCAATATTGGAAAATTTTACCACGTTACTTTCTATCTATTCAAACAAGTTTAATTCAATACAATTTTTCCTTTAACTCCTTATATCATCATACTATACATGAAATAATTCTACAAAAAAAAAACATCTTATTCCTTATAATTTATTAGTAATATTTACGTATCATTATTTAAGTATTCCTTGCTTTTACAACTTTACATCTTAGTTTGTTTGTCACATTTATTACATTATCATAAATTTACCAGCTTTCTTTCTAAAACTTTTTTTTTTTTTTTAGCTTGAATGATATGGCTGCATCAACACCCTATTCCGTGACGAGATTCCATCCGTTCGACATCCTTAACTAATTCATACGTCTCATGATATACTTCTTGTTTACATATAGCGTAGTCACCATCTCCGCTGTCTTCATTATATCAGTCCTTCCTTTTCTTCTTCAGTCCTTTTAGTAATATACTTCTTCAACTGGCGTATATTGAATTTTCCTCGAATCCTGCTTTCGTCTCTGCAGTCTACCACCACGTGTGTTGATTCGCCCAATATTTGGTTTATCTTAAACGGTCCACTAAATAATTCGCAAAACTTCTCTATACGTTTCTGATTGTGTATACGTCCTGATTAATACTAGGTCGCCAATCTCAAACTTTGTTGTTTTATTCGATTCGTTCATCCGCTTAGCATGTTTTTCCCTTTTGGTACGTATTTTTACAAATATTTCCGTCTTATTTTCTTGATTGTCCTTCGTGATGTCAGTGTCAAGATACTTCTCCCATATTCGTATCGGTTTCTTTCCCAGATGGGCTTCATATGGTGCAATCTCAATCGTTTCGTGGTACGTTTCGTTAAGACAATTTTCAATGGTTTTCACATACCGTGACCACTTTGTACGTTGTTGGTTATTGATGAAAATTCTGAATAAGTTACCTAGTTGCCGGTTAACGCGCTCTGCTAGGTTCGAACAAGGGTTACGTATTGCAGTGTATCTGGGCTGAATGTTTAAACTTTCCAACCCGCTGACCCATTGTCTAGCAGTGAATTGCGTACCGTTATCCGTCAACAAAGCTTTAGGTGAGCCAAATTCTTCACAATACTGTCGTACCCTTTTCAATGTTGCTGTGGTCATTGCCCTTCGCAATGTATACAGTTTTACATACTTAGTAAAATTATCAATGATGACGAAAATGTACTTGATTCCTCCTACCGAAGTCGGTAAAGGTCCGTAAAAATCTCCGCTGCATAAATCACCCTTTTCCTTTAGTATTATCGATCGCGTACCACCGAATAAATTTCTATTTTGCGTGTCCTTATACCATTGGCACATGTCGCACGTTCGTATATATGCATTTACCTTCTTAGCTAATTGGTCCATGGTGAAATGCTCCTGGATCATCTTGGTACATTTCTTTGTGCCAAGGTGCCCATACATTTGGTGGATTTCGGCTATTACCTTGTCAGACATCCCTTTCGGTAAATATAACCTCCATTGTCCTTTCCATTTTCTGTATAACTTATTCTTACTGTATTTATAAAATTTGTTTAAGTCGTTTTTGCCATCGTCGTTCTCTAACCTATCAATAATACATTTCAATTTCTCATCATTTATTTGGTATTTATTTATTTCCCTTAGCATTTTACTAACCTCTCTATTCATCTTGATTACAATGTGGTTCATTATATATTCGCAGCTGTCCTCGAATGTTTCTCCTTCCGTCACATCCTCTGGGTTTCTACTCAACGTATCAGCGACAATATTCTCTTTGCCCTTGCAGTGTACAATATCAAATTTGTACTCCTGAATGCTTAAAATCTATCGAGTAATCCTTGAATTATTTAAATGACATTTATTCATGAAGGTGAGTGCCTTATTATCTGTGATAATTGTCAACGGTTGCCCCAGTACATAGATGCGGAATTTTTCCAAACATCTCACTATACACAGCAATTCCTTCTCTGTGGTATAATAGTTTCGCTCAGCTCCCTTAAATGTTTTGCTGGTAAACGCGATGACGCCGATCTTCCACAATCGTCTAATTGATACAATTGTCCGCCGTATGCGAAATCGCTCGCGTCACACTGCATGTAATATCGTTGATTAATTCGTGGAAATTTCAATATTACAGACTCAATAAACAAATCCTTTACATTCTGGAAACATTCTCCTAATTCCGATGTCCATTTGAATTTCTTTTCCTTCTTCAATAACTAACAATGGTTGTGTTGTCTGGGCGTACCTGTCTGTGAAACGGTTATAAAAATTGGTTAATCCGAGGAATCCCTTCAATTGTTTCTGATTCCATGGCGTAGGGAAATTTCTGATCGCAGCAATTTTTTCGTCCGTCGCGAGTATCCCATTTGTTGTTAGGCGGTAACCTAAATAGGATATCTCTTGCCGGAAGAACTGAGATTTTTCTAAATTAATCGTAAGATTCACTCTATGTAGGCTTGATAATAATAATTCTAAATGCAATAAATGAGTTTTGATGTTGTCGGAGTAGCATAAACAATCATCCACATAAATTATGGTGTTCCTCTTTACATCGTCGTCCAGTACCCTGTCCAGACCTTGAGTCAACGCTGCTGAACTGGTGCTGAGTCCGAATGGTGTTACGGTGAAACGGTTGCACTTTCCATCGTAGATGAATGCAGTGTAATCTCGGCATGAATTTTTTAATGGAACTTGCCAGAAGCTACTGGTCCGATCGACCGTCGATAAGTATCGCATCTCCCCGAACCTTGGTAATATTTCTAGGATTGGTAGAGCCCCTTCGTAGTCAGGTACCGTCACACTATTTACCTTTCTAGCGTCTAGGCACAGCCTAACTCTCCCGTCTTTCTTGATAACAGTCACCAGTGGGTTGACATATGGGCTATTACATCTCTCGATGACCCCATACCTCACCATCTTTTCAATTTCCGTGTCTACCTTTTGGCACCTTTTGCTATTGGCACTGGCCATCCTCGCTGAAAGTACGGTGTTTGATCAGTTACTCTAAACTCGTGTTCGTAACACTTCATTCTCCCTGGGCGCTCTCTAAATAAACTCTTGTTTCTTATCAGGATGTCCTTGAGATCCTGTAATGCTTCTTTATCTGCGCACTCGATACTATCGATCTTGTCATTTATCTTTCGTTCGATGATTTCATCTTCCTCTTCTTCTACCATCTCCATGTGCATGATAGGCACCACCAGCTCCCACTCACCCGTTTTATCCTTGAACTCGACGATTCCCTTGTTAACATCAATAACATATCCTTCTTCCTGAAGGAAACTTATGCCTAAAATACATGGTCTCACTAGTTCTGGAATAATTAAAAATACGCACTCCATCTTAACCTCATTAATATAAATATCACATAATATATGTTCTCTAATTAATTTTGACTTTTTACCTACAGTGCTTATGGTTAATGTATTGGTCATCGGTAATTTCTCATAAGGTATCAGGTGCTGTTTGTTTTGTTGATACCACGTTTCAGATAGTCCATTTACCGCGCTACCAGTATCGACTAGTGCTGAGACCGTGATATTTCCGTTAAACTTAATAGTAATTTCGGGACATTTCAACATGCGTTGAATACTCTCTTCTTTGTCGTCACATAACAAGTCATGTCGTAAATCAGGTAGTAGTACGTTCATTCTGTCATGTTGCGTTTGCGTTGTCGCAGCGGCTATCTCCCTTCGTAGACATTTAATTTTTTTTTCTTTTCCAAACTCCATCCTTCCTGCAGACAAGGTCAATGCTTTGTTATTTGTAAACTCAATAGTATTTACTTGCTGTCGGTCGATGGGTTTGACAAATGGCTTTTTACCGTCTCTCTCTCTCTACCCACCCTGGTCTCGGCGAAAATCCTTTGTTTTTTATAATGGTGCTACTCGGTGTCGTCTCACCCCCTCTTGGAACCACTTTCTCCTGATTTGATGCGCAACCAAAATCTCTGTTCCGGCGGTTTTGAATGTTTGAGTATTCTAATATTAAAGATTCACAATTTTGTATCATATTGACGCCCAGCGTCACTACTGCTACTTCAAATTCTCGACCAAATTCCCGGGCGATTTTTTTGATTAGTTGCCGGTCAGTTATGGCCGGTGTTAACTATCTACTTTCAAGTGAAGCCTCTCCATATATTGTACTGGATTGAGTCCGCTGCACCAGTTGTATCGGCCGAACTCCAGGTTATCACGTATCGTGTCTTGTTTTTCCTGCCCCCAATACTTCTGGATAAATGCTTCCTTGAATTCTTCGAAGTTGCTGACCTGGTTGCAGATTACCCTCCACCAGACCTCTGCATCAGCTTCTAAATATCTTCCAATCCACTTAATGTTGTCACTTGGATAGTGCTGCTCTTGAAATTCTGATAATTCTTTTAGAAACTCTATGGGGTATCTGTCGCTTCCATTGTATTTTAATTCATTATGTGGCATTCCATTTATACTATTTCCTGGTATACCTTCGATGCCTGCTAATTGCCGTTGCAATCTCTCCTGATTTTCTTTCATTTTAGCTAAATGACCTTTCAATTTTTCCAGTCGCGTGATTCTCTCTCTGTTGGTTTCTTCTATAGACCGCTGTCTCCCGTCTACTTCCACAATTTTCTGTTTGAGCGTGTTGATCGTCTCTCCATGTTCCTTATGTTGTAGTTTCAAACTCTTTTGTATTTCTTTCTTCAATTCTTCGTTCTTCTTACCAGCGTCTTTGATATGTGAGTCGACTTTACTGTCCATCTTCTCCATTCTCGTCAAGGTGTTAGTGATCGGCCCCTGCCATTCTTGACGCTCTACTTCACGTAATCTTTTATTCTCCGCAGTCTGTCCTTTGAGTTCGTCACTCAGCTCCTTCATTGCACTCTCTGTTTTCTCTTGTAATTCGTTATATTTTTTCTCCCATTTTTCGTTGTGTTCCCGCAGTTCGTTCTTTAGCTGTCCGAACTGTTCTGCTTGTTTATCTAATCTCTCGTTAATTTCTTCCTTCTGTTTATCTGATTTCTCATCTTGTTTCTCGAATTGCTGCTTGATGAAATCCATCAGCATCTGAAAGTCATTCTCTCAGGGTTGTGACATTTGTCCTCGTGCCCTGCTGGTCTCATCGACCTCGGTACTACTGTCCTGGGTAATTGGTGTGTCTTCCTCTGATCCTACCATGCCTAATTGGTTGTTAATATCAAACTCGATACTGTCGGAACTGTCCGCCATTCTCGCTCTACTCCGTGTTATCATTCAAGCTAACTACTTTCACTAGTTTGCACTACTCTTCACGTACTTATATAATACACCACTGCCTGCACTCAGCCTTTGGTGAAATTAATTAGAATTAATTATATTGAATCAAATTACTCACGCATTGTGTTGGGCGCCATGTTATATAATGCGAATTTATGCATTAATTATAATATTAATTATAATATGAATTAATCATGTAAAGATTAATATGATTAATTATTTAATTGACAAAATTTATTAATTAAACTGAGAAATTTTATTGTGTTAGAATGCAAGTTTATTATGCGGATATATGCATAATCATTTAATTAACAATGAGCAATTAATTGATTTTTTATTAATTCGTAACGACAAAATATGTAAAATCAAATCACCCCTGCCAGGTGTTGGGCGACATATATAACTATAAATACTTTTGCAGATTTATGCACAATTTAGCCACTACTAATTAAGTATTCCAATTGAGTATTAAATAGAATCATCAATCCTCAAAATTACAAGTGATCTTAATTGTCAAAAGGTGTATCAAATAATACAAAGTTATGCGGATCTGGGGTCTCATACATGTTTATTATAATCATGCACTTATTATCCAACATTACACATACAAAATACATATATTCCTGCAAATGATACATAAAACAAACAATTCCCTCCTTAGTTGGAGATATATCCTGAAATAGAACACATACATAAAATTCATATTATTGGTACTTCTACTTCTACACATTTTTTACGTTTAATGCATTCATACCCCAGATTTATGGTCCGCTTTGATTAATAGGTTTACTAAATTGAATTTTCTATTAGACTTATGCTTATCTCAAGCTGGCTTCTTTATGAGTTACAGGTCAGTGGTTTTTTTCTACGTTAAAATAATATATTAAATTTTACTTGATATTTGAGTATCCACAGTGCATCGGCTATCCTCTGAAGCTCCCATCCTCGTTCCAGCGCTGCTGTTGTCGCTTGGTGTTTAAACTGTGGTTGATCAGAATACAGTCGTTTCCACATCCGTCCCGCACTCCTGTGTTATTACGTCACCAAATTCTCACGCAAAGATCAGATTGTTCATATTACGAGTCGCTTATAATTTACTTATTTATATTCAAAGCTCCCGCATTCAAGATAATTACATCTATCGACATTGATACTGTTTATATATAGTTCATACAAACATCGCATACATTGTCCTTGTTTATGTACGAATATCACCTCGACTCTGTTTACAAATCGTTTATAGCACTGAGTCTACAGTTCATCGGTTAATATTATACCGAATAATACACTTATAAATTGTCTACGTTTAAAACAAAACGTCCGTACAATACATTATTTGTTAAGATTCTAAGTCTACTTGTAAAGTCATTGATAAAATGTCGATATAGAGAATTTTAGTTCACTCTATTCACATTGAATAATAACTCGTATACCACTTCACGTTACTAAATTGCATAACGGTAATTAAAGTGTTCTTCACAAAAGAAAGTCTACTAGTATTTGAAGCACGCATTGTAACACTGAGTTTACAACTATGATACTGAGAAACTAAGACATAAGGTATAAGATATAATGCTTAAGAAGACTTAAGAAGAAGCTCCTCGTGGTGAACACTATCTTTTATAATCTTTGTTCCCACCAAGCTACTTTATACTTTTCTGTCCAACCCCTATAGTCGTATCTTATTGGCTTCTGGTCCTAAGTTCCAGATAATTCTCCTCCCAACATCTCGAATTCCGGAGAAAACTCCACCCAACGTCTTGAGTCGTTTCCACCACCTTCAGATGATTCGTTCTCTGGTTTCATCACCATGGAGACGTAGTCTAGATGTCCAACCCTTGTCAATCCTTGGCTTCCTATAGGTCGACACTAGTTCACCTAGTCACCCCCAAACTCTGGCTAAACTCTCCTCCTACGCGATTCCATGAAAAAACAATATCCCCGCCTTTCAATCAATCCTTTCAGTCGTCTTACTGTACAGGCAATAATTTTTCATCTCCTTGACACCTCTCTACTTCCAGCATGTCAAATCGTGGTATTGTACTCGTGTTTTCTCGTTACATCCTTTCTGCTAGCAAGCTGTAGTTCTTTTTAAGTGTTACATGGATTCCAGCTGTGTGTGACCTCGTTAATTCTTTGTTTCGTACTCTTCTCAATTGTTCTATTCCTTGAGTCCCCGTATACCCTTTTAAGCTGTGTCGTCGTATTGTCCCGTATGTGTATCACCAACAATATGATCGACTGTGTACAGAGTATTTTCTAAGTAAGCCATGTGCTGGTCCGTTTCTTTGTTACACTTTCACCCGAAACAATGCAGTATGCTCTACCCTAATTCGCTTCGGCTACACTTATTGTTCTTCGTTCATGTCGAGCAAGGTGTAGATCAGTTGTCTGTCAACCCATTTCTTTGAATGACCGTCGCTACTAGCGTACACATTCATCAATGCTGTGACACCCAACGTCTGCCCTTGTGTGTCCACGTCAATCCCAAATTTTCAAAAAAAAATCTAGTGTTACAGAATTCTATACAAAATTTTGATAATTAACTTAAGTTTCTCCTTTATTCTAATTACAAAGTTTATTATTTTATTAGCATTGTATTGCTTGCTTCCTGCTGGTTAATTTAAATCCAATAGTGGCCACTTTTAATACATTATTAATTAATAAAACAAATCTTAATGATGGCCTATGCTAATGCATAGTTTTACAATGAGTGTTTTTTGTTACAATCTGTAGTTTATTTTCTTGTGTGTAGTATAGTGTTTAATTAATAATTACTTTTAAGAACATTCAATAAAATTATAATCCTTAATTTAATAGAAAACTAAAATGCTGTACTCAGTTCAACATTGATGATTCTTATAACTAATTTGCCCTATTATAATTAAATGGCAGTTATATTCTACTTTTAAACAATTTATGCAAAAACTATTACTTGTTATCAACTTTTATTACAAGTTTGGTGATAGGACACCCTTTATATTTTACAATTAATTAAATTTACTATATCCAGTATAGTCATGACTCTCTAGTTCACATGTCTGTCTATTTGATAATACTTTCTTATGAGTTTACATTCATTTTAAGATTAACTCTAGCTTACTCTATGTACGTTAGTTCCTTCTTTATACGTGGTATATTGATTGTCATAAGTTTCTAGTATAGGCATTTTGCTGTATGGCATTGATTTCTGTCTAATCATATTATTTTCTACTCAAATACAATAATTTTAGTTGGTATTTGACTCTTAGTCATTATTCAGTTCTATTATCATTCTTTCATTTACAAGGTGAGCTACTTTACTTCCTCTTTTGTAACTTTATTATTATTTTAATAAACAAAATTAAACTCCCTTCACCTCATATTTGAATACATTGTTTTATAAAATTACCGTTAACATGTTTATGATATACTTATAATATAACCTTCTTCACATTACTTGTCTCCTTTATACATTATTTATTCATAAAAAATATAAATTCGATATATTCAGTGTTTTATCTTTAATCAGTAATTATAATGCCTTGGCATACCCTTCCTTCAAGGTTAGGTTATCAATTCTTATTCCTACTTGCTTAATCTTACTTTACATTTTCAATTATCATTGTTTATCAATTATTTCATATAATACATTTAATTAGGATCATTAATCTCTAAATTATTTATCATAATAACTATTCTCATTCCATTTCTCAACTAATATGCTTGTTATATGACTGTATGTTATTTTCAAGTATAAATCATTTGACATCTTATTTATTTATGATATTTTCATCGTTACATTTTATATATTTTCACTTAACTAACCTTTTAGGTAACTAGTAGTTGTCAAAGTCATAGTCTGTTTGTCAATTTATTAAATGTGTATCTTATAATGCTGCTTGTAGACTTCCTACTGTTCATGATTTGTTACTAATCTTCTTCATTTGTTCAAAGCTCATAGATTTATTTAATATCATTTTTCATATTTATATTTTAATTGCCTCCAGTAATGCACCATCCTTAACTAATTTTAACATTCCTTTTGAGTTTATTTGTATGGAACATTTTATGATGTTACAAAATGTATCCATTATTCTGTACATACTCAAATCTAAGACTGAATGCTGTGTTTAGAACTCCATTTACAGACTCCCCGTAGCCTTTACTAGTGAACTGATTTGTACCAACTTTAACAAAATGAGCCATCAACAACATATTTGCACAACCATAGTGCAATTTTGAAATGTTTGTTTCTGAGGGCCTGTAGTGCCCATTTTATAAAAACCATTCATTTCTGAGGCAAAACGAGTAGACTGATTTAATTCCATTTGGTGCAAATATTTACAGACACATACTTAGAAAGAAAAAGTTTTAAAATATTATTTGTACAACATTTAACACTGTCAGAGTCTGCAGAAGATGGGATAAGATCTGTGCCTGTTTTATTGTATGTTTATTTTATTCATATTGTAGTGTGTCATCTTCATTGTTTTATGGCTTTGTTAAATTTTAGACTTTAGAACTCTTTTAATCCACACTTCCTTTTTGGTTACAACAAAATCAATAGCAAGTAACAAATTCTTGTACTTTTGAAATCTCTTTCCAGAATGAAATCTTGGTGCACCCATGTGTATTCTGGTCTGTTGATGCATTTCATGATTCATTATTTTAGCAGCAGATTTATATGATTTTGTATATTTTCATTTGATATTAGCACATTTTTATGCTGGGCTGTAAATTATTGTTTATCATCAAGTTAAGATACACCTGTTACAAATAATCATACGTGTGTTTAGGAATCTTACGAAGTTTGAAGCCTATCCATCCAATAACTTTTCATTTGCCAAGTTAAGAGAATTACTAATCTTGTATTTTGTGCTGGGAGTTTGATGTCAATCTGAAATTTATGGCATGTTCTATAAAATATTCTTGTGCATTTTCTATGTTTTTTTTTTACTTATTTCTTCTCAAGATAACTGTGAATTTTGTAGAACCCTAAAGTTTTAAACTCTATATTAAAGTTTGGTAGTCTTAGTTTTCCAGTTATGTTTCTCAGTTGTTGGGCGTCAGCTTGTAACTTGCTTTTGTTCTATTTATTGTCTGTTTAGCTTTCTTTGTTAGCCTTTCACCATCAGTATGAAAACCTCAGATTTGAAAGTTGTTCAACAACAATCTGGGTTACAGCAGCTTAGGCTGTCAGTCTTGTCCAGTGTATACTCCAATCATTAAAAATTTAATTTAAAACTATAGTAACTTATAAGGACATAACAACAACATATAGCAGACATTTTCAATTATTTCATATTTATGTTTTCCATGATTCTGTAATACCTACTGTTGTCATCTGTTGGATGGATTGATTCCAGAAATATATGTTTGTAAGAACAACTGTAAAACCCATCAAATAGAAGACAAATCCTCGGATTTTCAAAAGTATATTTATTTACGTTGTGGTGTATTTGTTACAGAGAGAGAGAGAGAGAGAGAGAGAGAGAGAGAGAGAGAGAGAGAGAGAGAGAGAGAGAGAGAGAGAGAGAGAGAGAGAGAGAGAGAGAGAGAGTGTGTGTGTGTGTGTGTGTGTGTGTGTGTGTGTGTGTGTGTGTGTGTGTGTGTGTGTGTGTGTGTGTGTGTGTGTGTGTGTGTGTGTGTGTGTGTGTGTGTGTGTGTGTGTGTGTGTGTGTGTGTGTGTGTGTGTGTGTGTGTGTGTGTGTGTGTGTGTGTGTGTAAGACAAAGAGATATTATGTATCAAGACTCTGATTTTATTATCGATGTATTAAAATCATCATACATGCCTGAGATCCAACTGATGCAGTTTGTGTTTTGAATTTACTACCAAATTAGCATGTCTTCTTGGAGCTCTGTCTATTAAATGTTTCAATTTTATTCTTTAATTTGATGGCCAAATGTAGCGCAACTTCAGAAGGATTCTGAGGATTCTATAAAGAACGTTATGGCTACTACTAAATTATTGAAAAAATTAATATTTGACTTATCCTACTGACTGACAAATGTACTTAATCTTGAACATGATCATAACCAAGCCTTGAACAACAAGAAATAAAGAGTACAAATCATATGTGTATTTAAAATATGATTTTAATTTAATAGTTATTCTTAGTAGCAGTTATTTGTAATAATAAATCTTTTCCATCACTTTCACTTACAAGATATGTGTGCTTTGTATTAAAATGCTTCTCTGTTTGGAATGTTTAAGCTTTTCTTAAGAACATTGAATTTCGTGTGTGGATTTGTTCCTCTTGTCTCATAACCAGGCATGCACATTGCAAATGTATATAAATGTTTAATAAAATACAGAAAGTGAGCTCACACAGTGTGTTTGCGTGTGTTTGTGTGTGTGTGTTTTTGCACATTTCATGCCTGTATTCTTAGTTTAACTTTTGTATACACAGGCAAGTTTAAGCCTTCCTGGTTCGCCATTTAATTATCGGCGTGGTTCACGTGGATCCCACCAGTTCACCATACGCAACGGCAGAAGATTCATTGGTGCTCCACCAGGTGGTGATAGAAAACCACTTGTACTGTCTACGTATCTAGATGCACAGGTACTATATCAAACAATGCACTTTCTTTTATTGTTTAATATTGTAAAGGAAAAAAACATTATGAATGTGTTTATTGTTTATGAATCTAAATAAAACTACTTTTTCTTTTTTAAAACAAGTTTTTAAATTTGTACAACAATAATGATGAGTCATGTATTAAAGATAAGAATTTAGGAGAAAGGAAGGGACTGAAAGAAGGAGAAGAGAGAGAGAGAGAGAGAGAGAGAGAGAGAGAGAGAGAGAGAGAGAGAGAGAGAGAGAGAGATGGATAAGTATCAGTGGGTAAGTATTGTATATAAATTTTTGTTACTGTGCATCATATGATTGTTTTACAGATGATGTTTCAATTAAAATATAATAATAAAGTAAGTAACATAAAAATGTATAAACAACAATTTTTCTATTTGCCAATACTGAATATTATTAATCGTAAAGATTATTGTATTAAATATAACACTCATTTAATGTGCCACTTTCCAATATTGTTTTAAATTATATACTTATAATAAAATTAAATTTTCTATTAGTTTATTATTCCTGTTTAATATACTGTATAACAGTATCTATCTATCTATCTGTGTGTATGTGTGTGTGATCTAAACAACTCATAATCTATTAACAACTCTAAACATAATTCCATAATCCATAATCTAAACCACTCATGGTTGCAAAAAATTGCATGGTAGATTTAGCAACACACAAATCAAATTATTTTTGTATGTTAAGTTTTTGTTCAGATATTGTTTCAAACAAAAAAAATAATTTTTTCTGACTCAAAATTTTATATATCCAGATACCAAATTTACCAAACTTTTGTACTACTTTGTTTGTTTCTTTCTTTTCTTGCAAACTACAGTTTTCTATATAACTGCCCCATACATATATTAGCTATATTAGCTTTACTTTAATTTTTTTTATGCAAACTCATTTTAGCTCTTTTTTTCTAAACTGGTTAAAAGTGTACTGAGAAATTAGAATAACTAGCATCACTAACAAAATGTTCGGTCCTAGAAATTTAAAAACATGACTTCTGCATCTATCCTTACTGCCAGAGATGAGGTAGTTACAGTAATCTATTATATATCAGAGTCTTATATGATCTTTCCTGCATAATGAATAATGACACACGTTTTAGGAAGAAAATATTTCAAGTTGAAGGTTTTCCAGAGAATTTACAATTCACAGTGATTATCAGTCATATATAGTTGAACTGTCAACAGGAATTGTGCAAAATAACTGATAGAAATGGTTCATGTACATTATAATCATATGAAATCCAAGAATCATATGAAGTTTGTTGCTTTTGAATGTATATTGTTTATTAAATATTTTAAGTTTTAAAATAAGTTTTTTTTTCTTAGATTTTTGTATTATGTATTCTAGAAATATATTTTCATTTCACACAATCTGTTATTAAGTAATAATAACAATAATAATAATATAATAACATAAAGTAAAACTAATTATAATATTGATCATTGCTATGATTATATGTTGTGTTACAGATTATATTTGAACAACCTCTAGGGAATAGGGAATAAGTAAGATTACAAGGTTTGCAGGATTTTAAGGAGGGTAGATTTAATTGGTGTAGAAAGTTATTATGATATGTACGGGGAAAACTATATAGATTTTTATAAACAACATACAAAAGCACAAAGTAGACTTATTCCCTGTTACCTGCCTGTTTGCATGTCCATCACCTCCACAAATAATTTATATTGGACATAAAATACTTTCATTAGAGTGAAAAAATAAGTGATCTGTCTGGAAATAAGTATGTAGCATACTTCTCGTCAGTGTGACATGACTTTTTAACTTGTTGCAGACTTGTTAGCAACTGACAGTGCTCAAATGTTTTTGTTGTGTCAGTTACTATGTCAGTTTTATCTTTAACAGTTTGTTAAGTTCTATGAAACTTATTGTTTTGTTTATACCATATAAGTATTAGAACATAATATTCATCATAATTGCTTGTTGTTGTTGACACTAGAAAATGAATAACAACTTTACAAATTTTCTAGCCATAAGAACCTTCTTTCAATACATTTTCTTACTGCATAGTCTGATTTGTAGTTATTCCATAACTGGAATGATTTTTGTTTTTTGAAAAATGATTTTTAATTACAAATAAAACTTAATTATTTAAATTAATTGAACTGATAATGGAAAATATGTATTGCACTAGAGTATTAATTATTCAACATCAAATATCTGAACCATTAAATATTTCAACTTACTGAACGTGAAAAATTTTGCAAAAATCATTTAATTAGTACTGTTTGCTATCATGTGCATGACACATTTTGAACCTTTTCCTTATTAATTATATTTTGTGTTAATTTTTGTTGCATTATATTATCAGAAAGGAAAAACAGTATGTAATTAATCTGTTTTTGAAATACAGCAATTGATGAGCAACATTCTTGATGGAAAATGAATAAGATGAGACATATGAAGTATTAAAGGTTGTAATGAATTATCACTGTGATATATATTATTAGTTTTTTAATTGTGAATCTATAAACAGTAAACATAACTCAAATTGAGAGAAAGATGAAACACAAAGTAAGGTGTTTGAAACTCATCCAAAAATATAAGGGATTCTTTTCATCATACCTAAATTACTTGTAACCCTTTTATTCTAAACATTAAAACATATTAAGTAATTTTAAAAAGAATCATTATTGTACCAAACATTTTCCTATAATCTTTACCTTCTATATACAGTGTAATATTTGATGTGTATAACTGGGACCATAGCACTGTGAGCTTGGTCATATAATAGAAAGTTGCCAAACATATCTGTCATAGTAATCACTCCCACTATGATATTCAAATAAATTTATAATGACTAAATGTTCCCTAAAAACTTCTCTGTTGAAATCCGCTTCTTGAATTTTTCCTGAACAGCCAACACACTTCTCTCAGTCGTCATGGTCTACACTTTCATGGGTTAAAAATTATGAGATATTTAATTTTAAAAGTTTTATTGTTCTCTGCAATGTTTCTCTTTGCCCACATTCATGTGAATTTGATTGAATCATACTGTCATTAGTAGGCCTATGGAGGTAAACAAATAACTTCACGTCTTTGTTCATAAACATCGAAGTCATCCGATTTAGGATCTTCACTGTTGTGTCTCACTTTGTCTGGTCACTTTGACCTCACTTTCAGAAAAGTTGTATCATTGGACTGCACTCAATAAACAACTGGCGAACATAGTAGTGACCTTATTTATTTGCACCGAATGGTAACTCACAGTAACCATTGAAGGAAATTGAAGGTTCTTATAAATTTAATAACTGGTTTCCAAAACCTCTCATCAAGCAACATTCATTTGAGTTTCCAGTGTCACATAAACAGTTTGCTGACACACAAAATTCAGTTTTTTTGGACCCTTGTAAACTAGAATTATTTTACCACCTTTACCTGTAGGAATCTTGAAAATGACTTTTGTGATATTCTAATACACTTTTAAATACATAAAATACATCAATACAACTCCCACCTACCTTGAAAGTTTCGTTTCTCTGGGGCCAGGATTCTTTCGTACGAACGCTAGATACAAACATGTGTTTCATGGGTTCTCGAAATAACTAACTCTACACATCGTTATGAAGAGAATTGATAATTTAATTTAGTTTAGCATATTTAAAATTGTTACAAATTTTACTGCATATGACATGTTTCGTCAGAAATGATTCTTTGCTTGTTACATGATCACCACTATTATTCTAACTTATACTAATGCTTACCTTATTTTATTTACTCACACACACACATAAGAACTGCCCAGCCTGCAATTTTGCACGCACACAAAATTTATTCAACCCTTAACATTTTTATAATAATATTCCCCCCACGTCGGCCACGCGGTCGTCGCGCACACTCATTGTTCTGGTATACTTCTTTTTAGTGTCCGAAAAAAATCTCTGGGTATGTTCTGCACTTTTACCTGACCGCGGTCATACAAATCTCTATTGTTATAGCACTTTATTACCGGTAGAAATAAAAAATTTTGTAGAGAGCCTGACTTGGGTTGTGTCGGCCGACACGTATAGAGTAAGACTGGGCCGCGTACTTTGTTGAGCGGTAGGAAGTTACTGTCCATAGCCAAAGGATTTCGTCGCCGTTTAACGTTGAGTTGCTGTGTTCTATCGACTTTATGCATCAAACATAGTGGATATATCAGCACCGTGTGTCGACGATCTCTAGGCACTGCTAGTCTGTCGTCACCAACAGTAGGTGGTCCTTAACTACATTTCCTGTAGTTCGGCTGGTTGATGTCACAAATTGTTCGCTCCAGCGCCATTTTTTACAGCGTCGTTTGTTTCTCTTGGCATCCCTACAGCGCGCATACTTGAGTCGTTGCATGCGTGCGCCGTCACATTTATACAAAGTTCTGAGAAATTTAGGGTGGCACATACTTCGGTACTAATTTCACAACGGGAAACTGCGTCTTGTCTTTGTTCTAACTGTTATCTGGCCACGTGGTCTGTTACAATAGAATTAATGTTTGCACAATATTTTTTACAAAATCCCAAAAAATGAAATAAATAAAAATACAAATACCCCATAACCGCAATAAATGAAATGACCCAATTTTGACACGTTACAATACCCCCCCCAATGAGAATTCTTCTGTCCAGAACAGAAGAAATCTCATTGATAAAACCCCTAAGAGGACCGGTGAGGAACTGGTGCCAACAACCCCCTTGTTCTTACTCTACATGGGTATACGACCCCCCTGGCTTGGCGACTATGGACGCATCTGAACGAGATCACTGGACTTCTCCGTAAGAGATCCCAACACCGAAAAATCGAACAGACAAGTACCACAGCACACCTCACCTTCTAACATGCTACCCCCCAAAATCCTCAATCCCTGGCTTAGATTATGCCAGATCCTCAGCCGATATGTTTCCCCTTATATGCAAGCTGGGCTGCCTTTAGCAGATACTGGGCTCACACACACTCACATTACATACTGACATTACATATTATAAAATTGAAAAAATCCTTTAAAATTTGTTTAAATTACAACCCATCGATTGTTTTCATGTAAAATCAGTTCATAAATTTTGTATAAATTCTAAATTATTCTCTTCATTGGTTTCTGTTTTTATTTAAAATAAATTTGTTTAAACTTTTCTTATAATTAAGAACATCCTTAACCTAACATGTGAATACTTAGAGTCTAACAATACAAGTCAATACAATAAACCCATAAAAATAAACATGGTTAGTACACAAACAATAAAATAATTAAAGCTTAAAATTATTCATTAACTGGCAGGCGAAAAATCAAGATTTTTTTTTCCAAAAAATATTTTCCAAAAATTTTTAAATTCAAAAAAAAATTTAAATTTATTAAAATGTTTCCTTTACATATAAAATTTATTTAAAAATTTTCTTAAATTGATCAAAAAGAACACAAGTTGAATTGGCTCTCTTACTACTAACTTATATGACCTCACTCTCAGCTGATCAAAACTAGGTCAAGTCCAAAACCTTGACCCACATACGTTATGTACCAGTTCTGTCTGAAAATACATTTAACATGTGTAATATTCTCTCTTAAAACACAAAATATCCTAAAATAAAACATTTAAAATAAACAAAATATTATTATAAATAATAAGCAAATTGACATTTAAATTATTCAAAATAAACAATTCTTAATTTTACATTATTTCCACATTTTATCCAAATTTTGTCACTGGTTTCAAAAATAAAAATTTTATATCTTTATTATAAATCTCTCTCTTTGCTTAACAATCTTGTTTTCCGTTACTGTGGGTGATTTAAATACTTATAACAATTTAATTTACTACTTGCTCTGTATACATATATAATCTTTCTCCCTCTGACTCTAACCACTAACAACTGTATCTCACATGACACCCATCTCTATCAAAATATCTATCAAAACACTCTCTAACCCCAACTTACCATGAAACTCAATTCGCCACCTTCTCTCGATATATAAAAAAAATACTCTCTAACCCTTTGTACTTAGGATACGTGTTTCCCCCCCAAAAAAAACTCATTTCCCATTATCTGGTCCCTGGATTCTACCTGAGGCGACCCCTTCCCCACTAAATCGATCCCATCCCGTCCCAACCTATCATTATGTTGCGGACTCCTACCTTACACTACCCCCTACTACAAAATTGCCATCCCCAAAATCTCAATCTCATTACCTTGCTACAGCTACAACAAAATAACATCATTAATTATAAACATCAATATATCACTCCAAACTCTACATATATTCTCCACAACTACTGTGTCAACATCAATACTTCTCAAAATTCTATAACATATATTAACTCAAAACACCATTACATTATATTCATCTCTACCATTTCTTTAACTTCAACTTGGACTGATCTACATGTCCCATAAAATATTCATCACCCAAAAACTATCTTTTATTAGCTTTCACAAATTATTACTTTATTTCTCACTTTAAATAGCATCTGTAATACATTGAAACACTACATTAAACATTAATTACCTGGAACAATTACAACCAATATACCAGTGACATTTTATTGCTGATCGGCTGACCTTCTCAACAAAATGAAAACACATCTCAAAATTGAACAAATTACATGAAATATATATATATATATATATATATATATATATTTATTTATCCTTACTTCTCACCTCCTTGTTTCCCCTTTTTCTGATTCTGATAATTTATGTTGACCGCCTGCTAGACGGTTTAATTATTTACTTAGTTGCAAACATACACAAATTATATAAAACATATACTTTATATCAACTCTTATATCTAACCTGCTAAAATACAATATTACTTTTAAAATTACACAATGAACACCTTATAGTGAATGCATGAGCAGCTAGTTATTTAAACAGAACACAAGCATTTTTTATTGGACCAAAATTTGAGTTAGCAATTTTTATGTTATCGAATTTAAATTCGTGACTCACCTGAGTCACCTCCCATCCACACACTCTCTTGCAAGTTATGTAAGGCTGTGGCGCCTCCTCGCTTCCACAAAGACGGCATATTTTGGAGTAGTTTGACCTCTCCGTGTCTTTGCTTCGGCAGTTATATTTAAAAGTTATGAATATCAACATATTCTTGTCCATAATTAAACGCCCTTAAACAGGTCTACCACCTGGCTTTGCTGCCCCCATGCGGGCAGAGTGGTAGCCGCTGTTCCCTAGTTTGGTGATTCCCCTTAATTTCACCCCCCATCAATTTCAAAATACACCTTGACAACGATAACAGCTATGGTCAGTTAAGGCAGCGCGTAACGTAATGTGCCCCAACCATAGCTGTTAAAGCTAAACCAATTCCACGGTCAGGGTTCGGTGAGGCCGTGACCGCCCGAAAAGTTGGGGAATCACAAGTAAAATACCTTTTGTAGCACTAAAATTAGTAATTTATACTTAAATGACATTATTATTTTGGATGGTATTTTAACCTCCTTTATATGTAAGCTTAACCTTCATTAACATAAAATATTAAATACAAAATTTACAACCTCCTACCATTGCAGTTCCACACTACACTGTTATGTCACTTCTTTGGGCACCAATCTACCCCCCAAAACTATCCCCACATCTTGTATTGACAACAAGTCTTTACTTCATTTCACATCTTTTAAAACGTTCCCATGCTCACTGATACTAAAACTTGACAATTATATTTGGTCACTTAATTCTAAAATTTATTTACATTTTATATTTATAACTTATATTCTAGTGGTCAGTATCCCCGCCTGAAACGAGGGTGTTTTGCTATGAGGCAAATTTGGAGACAAATTCAGATCTGCTTTGTGAAATTACTCCCCCTTCAATCCCAACTCTTCTCCCTTACCGCTCTCATTTTTCCAGACCCGCCATCTGAACTGTCGCCAAATCTGCCTCTCAGCAAAACTCTTCATTTCGGCTTAAACAAAACTACTGTCAATGGCTCAACTTGAATTTCTTTGCCACCGACACTGGAAATTTGTTAAATTGTACGCACTGCCCTGTATTTAGGTGTAGCCTCCTTTATGTACAACACTCTAAGGCAGTGCAGGCACGTGACAGGTACATCAAGATTGTTGCACCTCGAGTGTATTAATGATAATAATGCGTCACGTACCTTTTGGGGTCCCCCTCCCCGTTCAAATATGTGTAATGAGTTTTCTAGTTTCTACCAATTTTGGTGGAGCCGGACCATCGTTGTTTTCACCGCCCTAAGGAAGATCCGCCAACCATGGCCCGCCTCCGAGTTCCGAATTCCACGGCCAGGACTGGTAAGATCGTGACCGCCCGAAAATGGGGGAGGATCCCTTCTGAAAACATACAACAAAAGTTTAAACAGTATTCATAAACATACTTAAAGTGACCGATATAATTTTAAATTCGTCGCATTTTGAGTACCTACTATTTCCTGTGTCGCTGGGTTCCTCAACACATATGCATTCTGCATCTTGATTTCTATGATTTCGTACGGTCCTTCATACAACAAGAAAAACTTCTTTATTTCTCTATCTTGAGCACTGGACAAATCATGCCTTTTTACTAACACTAACTGACCTACCTCGTACTTGGTCCATTTACCCTTAGCATCATGTTTATGTTTCCGTCGCTCTCCTCTCGTAAGTAAGTTCTCGTTTGCCAATTTAATTTTCATGTTTCTATCCAAAACTTGACCTTCTGGTGGGTATTCGAAAAGTTGTTCCAATATCCTGGGCGGCCTTGTTCCCCTGATCAACTCATGCGGCGTAAATCCAGTGGATTCATGGGTGGTACAATTCAGCCACTCCTCTACTTTTTTCACGTAGGATGGCCATTCTGTGTGTTTGGCGTGACAGTACGCCCGAAATATCCTACCAATCTCTCTCATCACCCGTTCTGCTTGGTTCGACTGAGGATGATATACTGCCGTATGCTTGGGTATGATGCCTTCCCATCCAAGCGTCTGTCGCCATCTGCCGCTTATAAACTGTGGTCCGTGGTCAGATAATATAACTTTCGGTTTTCCAACATTAATCGTGTAGTCTCGTACTATTTTTTCACTGAGTACTTTACTCGTCGCTCTCCTAATGCTATATAATTTCACAAATTTTTAAAAAGTGTCTTAGAACTACAAATACATACAATACACCCCCTCTACCTCTGGGTAATGGTCCATATAAATCTACTGCAACTAAATCAAACGGTTTCTCTACTTTTATGTAATTCATCTCTCCTTCCACTTTATAATTCACTACTTTCGATTTCTGACATAAATCACACACTCTTAATACTCTTCTAACTCTCTTCTCCATATTCTTAAATATACATGACTCTTTCAAAACATTAGCACACTTTCTCGCCCCAAAATGCCCATACCTTACATGGCAATCCCAAACAGTTTTATTTATTAACCCCTCAGGTATAACTAACCTCCAATCACGCTCCCCACTATCTACTTTTTTGAACAAAATACCTTGATATACTTGAAATCGCTCATTATATTCAG
Source organism: Magicicada septendecula (assembly GCA_034769895.1). Taxonomy (NCBI): domain Eukaryota; kingdom Metazoa; phylum Arthropoda; class Insecta; order Hemiptera; family Cicadidae; genus Magicicada; species Magicicada septendecula. The sequence goes on from CM068375.1 coordinate 308,224,793, forward strand.
ATCCCTCTACCTCGGTCTCTAAACTAACAATTACTTTACCCAGTTTACTATCAGATCTTTGCATATTATTAATGTCACTTAATTCTTCACCAAAAATTCTATCTTCTTTAGTTAATCGAAAAATTTCTATTTCTTTCAGATCTCTCCCTGTCTTATTATCTATAGTGTCTACCCTGGACAGAGTGTCGGGTACTTTATTATCTGACCCCTTAATATACTCACAAGAAAAGTTGTATTCCTGTAAAGCTAATACCCACCTGGTTAATCTGCTATGCGTCAGCTTACATGTATTTAGGAATGATAAGGCCTTATGATCGGTCCTGATGACGGTTTGGTTTCCAAGCAGGTAAGTGCGGAATTTCTTTACAGCAAAAACGATGCTCAGCAATTCCTTTTCGGTAGTTGTGTAGTTCTTTTCTGCTGCCAATAAGGTTCTGCTGGCGAAAGCGATGGTCCTGTGCTCCTGATCCTCACCCTCCTGGTAAAGCTCTGCGCCGAGGGCTATGTTGCTGGCATCCGTCTGTAAATAAAATTTTCTCTGAAAATCGGGGTGATTCATCATAATTGTGTCTATAAATTTCTCTTTAATTTCATTGAAAATAATTCTCTCCTCCTCTCCCCATTTCCATTGCTTATTCTTTTGTAAAACAGCACTTAATTTAGAGGTAATATGCGCATAATTTCTCTGGAATTTTCTATAAAAATTGCATAATCCTAAAAAACTCTGCAACTGTTTAATATTTTTCGGTTCTGGAAAACGTATGATAGCTTCTACTTTATCTGGGTTTGCTAAAATACCCTCTGGAGTGATAATGAATCCTAAAAAATGTATCTCTGTTTGTAGGAATTTTGATTTCTCCCAATTAACAGTTAATCCCCCTTGTTGCAATTTATTTAAAACGTACTCTATGTGTTCTACGTGTTCAGAGAATGTTCTTGATGCTATTAGTATATCGTCAACATATACAGTCAAAAAATCTAAGTCTTTCGGTTGTAATATCCTGTCTAAACACTTAATAAAACTTGCTACACTAGTGTTAAACCCAAATGGTAGGCGTTTGAATTGATAATTTTTTCCATTGAAAAGGAATGCAGTAAACTTACGGCTTTCTGGCGCTAATGGGACTTGCCAGTAGCCCGCCGTTAAATCTAAAGATGTCATATATCTGACTCCACTAAATTTTTGAAAAATCTCGTTCATGGCTTCCGGTGATTCCCGGTCAGGTATTATAATCTGATTAATTTTTCTAGCGTCTAAGCACAATCTTACCTTTCCATCCTTTTTGATGACCACTACCAATGGATTTGAGTAAGGTGATATGGATCTTTCGATGATGTCCCCTTCCATCATGTGGTCCAACTCTTCTTGAACGGCTCTCCTCTTCGAAAATGGCACTGGATAACTTCTCTGCATGTAAGGTGAGTGCTCTCTAATCTTCAGCTCGCATACATAGTCCCTGGCTTTACCAGGCAACTCAGCAAATACATCTCTAAAATGTTCAATAACTGCCCACAACTCCTGTCGTTGGGGACTACCTACAACTCCACCCTCATTAAAAAATTTCTCTGCCCTATTTTCCCATATTCTCTCATCATTCTCCATACTCTCACTCTCTTGACACACATTCACTCTTGTTTCCCTCGCCTACTCGGTTTTGTATCATCTTTACACCCGCAACTCTAGCTTTATCTACCACCCTCTTAAAATCTACTCTGATTAGTTCATGCCCCTTATTAAATTCCATGATTCTCTGATTAAAATCAATTACTGCTTTATTTCTCTCCAAAAAATCATTTCCCAGGATTATGTCTAAATTCAAACCCTTAACTACTAGAAAAGCATTCTCAAATTCTATTCCATTAATATATATGTTTAATTGAACTTGTTTAGTGACTCGTTTGCTCCGTACTCCCGTCACCCCCACTACTGTTACCCCCGCAACTGGTAATGATGGAATATTCTTATTCACCCTTTGTAATTCACCCAGTACATTCTCTGAAACTACTGATATCTCGCTACCCGTATCAATCAATGTTTTGTAATCCTTACCTTCTATGGTTATGTATACCTCCGTCAGTCCGGTTTTGGTTTCTGTCATTTGTACAGCGTCCTCCTCCAGTAACTCCTCCGCCATGTCTCTGATAATTATGTTGCTGCGGTAGTTATGCTCCTCTTGGACCCCCAGGTTCTCCTCCGACAATGGACGGGCCCGGTTCTCCATTGTCTCCTCTAGTTTCCCGTGGATGGACCTGCTACGGCCTGGCTGTATCCACCTCTGCCTCGGGTTCCGCTTCCATTTCCCCTCGGTACTCCTCTGGTGTTCTTGGCTCCTCTCTGCGGTTGACTCTGTTGCTGGTACATTCTCTCACGGCGTTGACATTCTCTCGGTTTATGGCATCTAAAACAGGTTGTTCTTATAGCATAGTTATCAACATTACAATCGACACACCGCCAACCCTCGCCTCAATTATCATTGTTCCCCCACGTGCCCCTCGGTGAAAATTGGGTATTCCCCTGGGTTGATTATGATTCCCATTTATATGTGATACTGGTGTGTTTATCCGCCTACTCATATCCCGTTCTCTTATATTCTGAAATATATCCAATATTTTCTCTAGTTCCGTGATTTCTATAATCTCTCGAGTCATTAACGTAATTTGTATTTCTCTCGGTAAATGCTTACTTATATGACGGACGAATGACCGAAACGGCAACGGTGGCTCTAAATATTTCGCCTCATTATATAGTCGCATTACGTACATAGTTACGTTACCCCCTTGGGTCCCAAAATTACCTGGTCCCATAATTTTACTCCGTAATATTTCTTGTTCCGCCTCTGACCAATATTTCTCTCTAAAAGCCATCTCAAAACACTGATAATTTACCCAGTCTACTTTATGCACCTCCGCCCATACCGCGGAATTCCCTCTGAAACACTTCATAATTTTTAACAATTGTACCTCCCAGCTACTTCTACAAAACTGATTAAATTCTCTGACTCTATTCAAAAACTGCATAGGGTGTACCCCCCTGTTTTCGCAATTAAATAACTCCAAATCAATATCGCTATTCATATCTTTAGCAATGACTATGTGTTCAGTAACCCTATTAAGTTTTTCATTTATAGCGATATTCAATTCATCTTTAACATTAACTATACTCTGCTCAATTGACACAAATTTATTATTATTTAAATACTCAAATTGTTTATTACTTGTATCTATAGTATTTACTGTATTTTGTATAGCTTGTATCTCTGTTTTGCAATTACTTTCTATTTCATTGATTTTGACCTTAGTACTAATTTCATATGTTTCAATCTTATCAACTACACAATACAACTTGTACTCATTACTAACATTACATTCATCTATTTTACGATCAAAATTTTCGGTTACTTTCTGTATTTGTTTATTGGTTTTTTCTACCACACTACTCTCTATTTCGTCAATTTTATTATTCATACTATTTAATGAATGACTCAACGTTTCATTTAATTCATATTTCAATTTGTTACAGTTACTCTCACAATTGATTTGTACTTTATTAATTTCAGTTTTAAGTTCATCAAATTTTATGCTAATACTCTGTCGAAACTGAATATTCTGTTCTTCGACTTTTTTATTAAAATTGCTCTGTATATCTAATTTCTCATTTATACTACTTTTAAATTCTTGCATCTGGTTTTTCTGTTCATCTAACTTTACATCAAATTTATTGAGCATTTCGTTTTTTTGTTCATCTAACTTTACATCAAATTTATTGAAACTGGTACAAAGAAATTGGATAATTTTCATCATATCTTGATCCTCAGATTTTTTAATCGGGACTGGTGTTGAATGCAGTACGTCATCCATAATTTTCGACTCAGTTCCGGTTAATTCTATATTTATTTGGCTCTCTGTTTCAATGTCAATGAAGCTGACTTCTTCATTATTAGTTGTACGCTCCCTACTCAAAATTGGGGTTATTTGAATCCCCGAATCTTCAGTTACATTGTTTTGGTCTGTTACATTCATTTCTATTTTATTTTGACTCGCACTTGGAGTCGAATGTGTTTCAGAATCACTCATGTTTGATTCATCAAGATTTGCGACACTAGTTGTGTCATTTACGTTATTTTCGCTATCTGACATTCTTATTTGTATACTTGATACTTGTGCTTACATATAATATATCCAATATATAAGATATTGTATAGCCAATTTCATGCGAATAACGCACTTTTTATTTTATTCCGCTAACCCCAAAAACATGTTTGTATCTTTTCTGTAGGTACGGTTTTTACTAATGTAGTTTTTTAATTAATAAAACTGTCCCTGTTCGGGCGCCACTTGTGATATTCTAATACACTTTTAAATACATAAAATACATCAATACAACTCCCACCTACCTTGAAAGTTTCGTTTCTCTGGGGCCAGGATTCTTTCGTACGAACGCTAGATACAAACATGTGTTTCATGGGTTCTCGAAATAACTAACTCTACACATCGTTATGAAGAGAATTGATAATTTAATTTAGTTTAGCATATTTAAAATTGTTACAAATTTTACTGCATATGACATGTTTCGTCAGAAATGATTCTTTGCTTGTTACATGATCACCAATATTATTCTAACTTATACTAATGCTTACCTTATTTTATTTACTCACACACACACATAAGAACTGCCCAGCCTGCAATTTTGCACGCACACAAAATTTATTCAACCCTTAACATTTTTATAATAATATTCCCCCCACGTCGGCCACGCGGTCGTCGCGCACACTCATTGTTCTGGTATACTTCTTTTTAGTGTCCGAAAAAAATCTCTGGGTATGTTCTGCACTTTTACCTGACCGCGGTCATACAAATCTCTATTGTTATAGCACTTTATTACCGGTAGAAATAAAAAATTTTGTAGAGAGCCTGACTTGGGTTGTGTCGGCCGACACGTATAGAGTTAGACTTGTAACTTTTTTATTTTTTTGGTAAAATTATTTTATTCAAATTAAATTAACCCTTCCACTTACCTTACGATTTTGATCTGGCCGGATCTCATAGCGTAGGTAAACCCATTTCGTTCGACGAACTCTGACGATACATATAACGAAATAAGGCATTGAAAGAATTTAACTCTCAATTGTATGGAAGAGAAATCAGACTTTTTTATTACTCAGAAATGTTGAAATGTTAAATCTTCTTGTTACATGTTGTGCAACTTTTGCACCTTACAGACTATAGCTTACCTTATGTTTGACCAGACACAAATGCAAATATAAACACAAATATACTCAAAAGCCGCCCAGCTTTGCCACACTCACATTTATACCAAAATATTATTTAAACCCTTAACATTTTGAATTATAAATTCCCCATGTCCACCACGCGGTCATCCCGCCCGTACACAGTCCTCGTTCACGTGCCCGGAAAAGAAACTATTAGTTCACTTGGATTTACTGATTACTGTTAGTATTCCATTTGCGCACTGTTGGTTAATATTTCAGATTTTAACTGTGAGGTCGGCCGATGTAATTATATTTTGTAATATAAAATTTTAACCAGACCGCAAGCGGTCGGTAGGTGAGACGCACTGGGCAGAAGTTGGTTCTCTGTTCCCTCTCCACAGTTTTCAACACTGGAACTCACTGCCTTGGGCGTCGTCGCCGAAGCTTCAGCCCATGCCATGCATGTAGCTTTTTTAAGTCAATGCCGCATATGATCTTCTGTAGGCATTGGCTGACGTCATTTAAGTGGGCTTGGTCTAAACGACACTTCCGTAGTGAACCCAACGGAACGATGAAAATTTCACTATATGGCCATCTTACTTTTTTGCCAACGCTTGGGTAGGCGCCCATGCTTGGTGTGCGCATGGGAGCGCAATGCCACACTCTCGCATAGTTCTTGGAAATTTGTGGAGGTGAATTCTTTGCTCGTTGCGTTGCACAATGGAAATTGCGTATCGCCTTTGTCTCAACCAATCTTGCTCAACACCGTTCTGTTAACACGTGGTCCATTATAAATGAAATGAATTCGGTTGCACAATGATTTTATGAAAAGTCCGCCCAAAATGAAATACATAAAAATACATATGCCCCTAACTGTTAAAAATAAAAACACCCAAAAATGACCCGCTACAATACCCCCTCGATGAGAATTCTGCTGTTCACGACAGAAGAAATCTCATCGATGACCCCGAAGAGGACCGGTGAGGAACTGGTGCCAACAACCCCCTGGTTCTTAATCTGCATGGGTACACGACCCCCCTGGCTCAGCGACCATGGACTCATCTGAACGAGATCACTGGACTTCTCCGTAAGAGATCCCAACACCGAGAAATCGATCAGACTCGCACCACAGCGCGCCTCGCCTTCTAACATGCTACCCCCAAAAATCCTCAATCCCTGGCTAAAATTATCCCAGCTCCTCCGCCGATATGTTTCCCCTTTTTTGCAAGCTGGGCTGCCTTTAGCAAATACTGGGCTCACACATACTAACATTACATGTTACCATAACGCATAAAAAAAAATAAAATTTCTTTTAAAATTTACTAAAAATTTAAAAAATTCTAAATTCAAAAAAAATAATCTTTTATCAAAAAATTCTCTTCCTCTTTTTTCTAATTTTTTGTTTCAAATGACAGCCTAGACATTTCTAATAATATAAACACATCCTTATTCTAACAGGGGAATCACTTATAGTCTACCAATATAATGCAATACAATAAAAGAAACATGGTTAATGCACATATAATAAAATCCTTATCTGAAATAGTCATTCGCTGGCAGGCGAAAAATCAAGTTTTCTTTTTTTTTTTTTCAATAAAAAATTAAAATTTTCAAAAATTTTAAAATTCAAAAAAAATTTAAATTTATTCATTAAAAAATTTTATTAAATTTATTTATTAAATATTTATTAAAACTATTCAAATATTGGTTTGAATTAATTAAACAAACAAATTACAATTGGCTTCCTACTATACACAAGCTCAGTAGGTGTATGAACTCATCAGCTGATCATAACTAGGTCAAGTCCAAAATCCTTGACCTACATATGTTATATATGATTTCTGAAAACACATTGAACATTTGTAATATCCTAACTTGAAATACAAACATAATAAAACAAAATATTTAAAACCAACAAAATATTAATATAAATAATAAACAGATTGACATTTGAATTATTTAAAACAAACAATTCTTAACTTTACATTATTTTCAAATTTTATCAAAATTCTGTCACTGGTTAAAAAAAATAAACAATTGTATTCTTTATTATAAATTCCTCTCTTTAGCTTAACAGTTTACGTTAATCTACTGTGGGTGATATAACTTATTCATTCTCATTACTGTATTAGATCTGTGTACATATATGAACTTTACCTCTCCCTATGGCTCTAATATTCATCAACTACAATTATCATGACACCCATCTCTATCAAAAATCTACTAATCAGAACACTCTAAACCCCAACTTACCATTTAACCCAATTTGCCGCCTTCTCTACATATAAAATACTCTCTAACCCTTTGTACATAGGATACGTGTTTCCATCCCCAAAGCTCATTTCCCTTATTTGGCCCCTGGATTTTACCTAAGGCGGCCCCTTCCCCACTAAAATCTATTCCTATCCCGTCCCAACCCTTGTTGCGGACTCCTACATTACACTACCCTCTAATACAAAATTGCCATCCCCAAAATTCTCAATCTCATAACCTTACTACCAATACAACAAAATAATCTCATTAATTATAAACATAAATATATCATTCAAAACTATACAATTTCTCCATTACAACTGTGTCAACATCAGTACTACTTAAAATTCTACAACATACCTTACTTCAAAACAACATTCCATCATATTCATTATTTCAACTTCACTTGGAATTCAATTGGGACAGATATATTTGTCCCATAAAATATTCATCACCCATGAATTATCTCTTAATACTTTGCATAAATTATTGTTATTTTATTTCTCATATTCTTTTTATCTTTACTTCAAAATATCTATAATACATTAAACATTAATTACTTGTAATATTTACAAACCAATATACCAGTGACGTTATTGCTGATCAGCTGATATCCTAACATAATAAAAACACCATGAATACCATTCAAAATTGAACAATTACATGTAATACATTATCAACACTTACTTCTATTATGTTGATTGCCTGCCAGGCGTCTACTTATTGGCTTAAAAAAAAAAAATACACACATAATAAAATTACATATACTTATCAATGCTTATCTAATAGACAACAATAATATAATACACTTAAAATTATAGCATGAACACCTTAATTTATGAGTCTGAGCATATAATTATGTGGACAGAGCACAAGCATTTTTGATTGGATTAAACTTTGAATAAACAAAACTTTTGTCATAAAATTTTAAATTCGTGACTCCTTTGCGTCACCTCCCAGCCACACACCCTATTTCAGATTATGGAGGACTGTCTCGCCCTTTCGCTTCCACAGAGACTGTATATTTTGGAGTAGGGTTTACCTCTCCGTGTCTCTGCTTCCGCTGTTAAGTTTTAAAGTTGTGAACATCAACATGTTCTTGTTATAAAATCATACACCCTTAACATTTTTTATTATACATGATTATAAAATTTTCATACTTACACTCCATTTAACACGATATACCCACAAAACATAATCACTACCATCTCTGAAACATTTCACAAAATTTATTAATTTAATTACATAATTTATCATTCATTACCAAATTTCCATCTCGTCAAACAAACTGAATTTACACAAAATTTAATTATACAACATTTACATAATCAATTAAAATATTTAAAATATATCAAATTATTTTAATTAAATTAATTATTAACAATATAGAATTCATTACCATCCAAACAAATATAATTCTCTGATTACTTGTTTTCAAAATTAATTTGGTTTATTTATTTAAATTGCAAGTATTTCAATATTATTATCACAACAATCATCTTACATACACACATATGAATTCACTACATTTTATTTACAAACTCTTATTTATTGTTCAGTTTTTCCGCACTTCATTTGTCCAGATTTGCCATGTCAGAACCAGTAAAACAAAATATTTATACTGTCTTTTATTGTTTTAATAGTTTAACCTCCATCGTTCCAAATCAACCTTGGTTCTACATAACATCGTTCAATTTTATCAGCACACAAATGACTGTTTTGTGTGTTGTAACCAGAAAAACTAACTTCAATCAACTTATTCAAATATTCGTTAAACCAGTCTACGTTAGATATTTTTATCAAGTCTCCATCAGTAAAATCATTAACTATTGGGTTAATTATTTTTATTACATCATTGTAATCATTATCATTCACATATACTTCTAAACTTTCCTTCCATTCATCATACTTTCTATTTAAGTTATATATTTCTGTTTCTTTACAAACATACAATTCTCTGTTTACATCTCTCTCTTCATAACCCCAAATCACACTCTCCAAAGTATTACAGACAGAGGGTATAAATTCAATTAAATCTTTCCTGACTGCTACAGGAAAAGCAAAAAACTTCAAAAAACAATTATTTGTAGCACATTTGTCTACACAATATATACGTGAAGGTCTTCCTTCACCCCCCATTCTACCTCGTAAACAATTTACCCCCTGTTTCATACCTGTAATATAACTCTCTTTCCACTCTCTCTCTAACTCATTAACACACATTAACATCTCATACTCACATTCTACAACTTCATTAGTACTCTCAGATACCAATTTTTCGACTACATTATTATTCTCGTTATTATTAACATCATTATTATTTATTAATTCATTACCTAACACAACACTGTCATTACAACTTTCGTTTGTATTATTCTTACTCTGTTCTACTTTATTCGAACTATTTCTTGTCATTTCATTGGCATTTTCAAGACATACATTCTTGTCTTGTATGTTATTTATCAACTCGTCAAATTTTATATTTATATTTTGCTGAAACTGAATATTCTGTTCTTTAATTTCATTAAAAATAATATCGTTTTTAATATTCTGCTGTTCGCATTTTATTCTCTGTTCATCTAATTTATTGTTAAAATCACTTTTCATTTTATTTAAAATTATTTCGTTACCATCAAAACGTTGATTTAACATGTCAAATTTATTGTCCATTGTTCGTAAGAAACTCATTATATCAGTTTCCTCTGATTGTTTGTTTATCTTAGTTGAAACTGGTGTCAACTGGATTCCCGAGTCAACATCTGTTTCATTTACTTGTGGTTGAGACGCAATCGGCGTGGAATGAGCTATTACATTACTGCCGGCAGCTGTTTCTGTAACAGTACCCGTCTCCCCCCTCAACATACCACTTTCATCCAGTGATTGCGACTCAAGGCCACTTTCACTCATAATTGAATTTATTATACTACTTTTTTCTGTATTCTCGGACATTTTTACTTTATCTATTTTTTCTTACGTAACAACTGTCAATTAGTGATTTTATTTCAAAACTGATATTTTACCAAATCAATTTGCTTTCACAACCCTACTTCGCTATGCATCGTCAGATGTAGGCCGGTGTTAAAATAACCCCTCTTCAGTTATATTAAATCCTGGTCACGCTGCACCAATTGTAACTTTTTTATTTTTTTGGTAAAATTATTTTATTCAAATTAAATTAACCCTTCCACTTACCTTACGATTTTGATCTGGCCGGATCTCATAGCGTAGGTAAACCCATTTCGTTCGACGAACTCTGACGATACATATAACGAAATAAGGCATTGAAAGAATTTAACTCTCAATTGTATGGAAGAGAAATCAGACTTTTTTATTACTCAGAAATGTTGAAATGTTAAATCTTCTTGTTACATGTTGTGCAACTTTTGCACCTTACAGACTATAGCTTACCTTATGTTTGACCAGACACAAATGCAAATATAAACACAAATATACTCAAAAGCCGCCCAGCTTTGCCACACTCACATTTATACCAAAATATTATTTAAACCCTTAACATTTTGAATTATAAATTCCCCATGTCCACCACGCGGTCATCCCGCCCGTACACAGTCCTCGTTCACGTGCCCGGAAAAGAAACTATTAGTTCACTTGGATTTACTGATTACTGTTAGTATTCCATTTGCGCACTGTTGGTTAATATTTCAGATTTTAACTGTGAGGTCGGCCGATGTAATTATATTTTGTAATATAAAATTTTAACCAGACCGCAAGCGGTCGGTAGGTGAGACGCACTGGGCAGAAGTTGGTTCTCTGTTCCCTCTCCACAGTTTTCAACACTGGAACTCACTGCCTTGGGCGTCGTCGCCGAAGCTTCAGCCCATGCCATGCATGTAGCTTTTTTAAGTCAATGCCGCATATGATCTTCTGTAGGCATTGGCTGACGTCATTTAAGTGGGCTTGGTCTAAACGACACTTCCGTAGTGAACCCAACGGAACGATGAAAATTTCACTATATGGCCATCTTACTTTTTTGCCAACGCTTGGGTAGGCGCCCATGCTTGGTGTGCGCATGGGAGCGCAATGCCACACTCTCGCATAGTTCTTGGAAATTTGTGGAGGTGAATTCTTTGCTCGTTGCGTTGCACAATGGAAATTGCGTATCGCCTTTGTCTCAACCAATCTTGCTCAACACCGTTCTGTTAACACGTGGTCCATTATAAATGAAATGAATTCGGTTGCACAATGATTTTATGAAAAGTCCGCCCAAAATGAAATACATAAAAATACATATGCCCCTAACTGTTAAAAATAAAAACACCCAAAAATGACCCGCTACAGACTGGGCCGCGTACTTTGTTGAGCGGTAGGAAGTTACTGTCCATAGCCAAAGGATTTCGTCGCCATTTAACGTTGAGTTGCTGTGTTCTATCGACTTTATGCATGAAACATAGTGGATATATCAGCACCGTGTGTCGACGATCTCTAGGCACTGCTAGTCTGTCGTCACTAACAGTAGGCGGTCCTTAACTATATTTCCTGTAGTTCGGCTGGTTGATGTCACAAATTGTTCGCTCCAGCGCCATTTTTTACAGCGTCGTTTGTTTCTCTTGGTGTCCCTACAGCGCGCATACTTGAGTCGTTGCATGCGTGCGCCGTCACATTTATACAAAGTTCTGAGAAATTTAGGGTGGCACATACTTCGGTACTAATTTCACAACGGGAAACTGCGTCTTGTCTTTGTTCTAACTGTTATCTGGCCACGTGGTCTGTTACAATAGAATTAATGTTTGCACAATATTTTTTACAAAATCCCAAAAAATGAAATAAATAAAAATACAAATACCCCATAACCGCAATAAATGAAATGACCCAATTTTGACACGTTACACTTTGAGTGTAGAATGATGTCAAATATAATACAGAGAATGATCCTGGGGTACCCAGATTACATGCGTGTAACTATATCTTAGTTATCATTTTTTGTTTTCAAATTATGCATTTTTGGTAAAATGCGAGTTAATATTAAGTCCTGTGCTTCAAGTAAAAATTTTCTGTGGTTCATGTTTTTAAAGTAAATTGAATATTATGTAACATTCATCAAATTGATCTAATACTCCCAGAGAAAATTATATGTTTCACCATTTTGTGTCTTTTTTAGCTACTGGGTATTCCCCAATGTAAAAACTTCCATTATAATGGAAGTTAATTCCACATTCCACATTAAGTCAGCATTAACATCATCCAACATGGTTATTTAAAATTTTTATTTCTTGGAGTAATCAAATTTCTGGCTTTAGCCCTTATACGTATTGTTATCCTTCCATGCCTAGATTCTTCGCTCATTATGTCCTGAAATTGTTAAGATGTGTTAATCTATTTTTAGTTAACAAAATTGTCAACGTTAACAGTTGTCTTGCTCTGTTTCTGTATGTTGAACTTTTTATTGTTACAGAACTAGAGTAAGTCCCAACTTCATTAATTTCAGCATCTTCTATCTAATCTAGAACAGTAAAACTCATTTTTGAAGCTAGTTTCTAAGTAGTAAGAATAGTATATATTTGAAACTTATTAATTAGTATAATACTGAAAACAACAATAATAAATTCCTCGATTTTGTTGTCCATGACATGTCCGTTGATTAACTAATTATAAAAATATCACTACTGACTTGGATCGCCAATTTTTTATTGGTGAAAAATGTTAAACTTTTATCTTATAGCCTGAACCAGTTTTCACTTATTACAAGCTTTATCAGAGGCTGCCGCTAGGTGCGCTGTCCGTCTTGTTTTTGGTGATGGCACTGTCGTTCAAAAGATCAATGTTGTACGTGTGTGGTGTAATATGTTCAAATAGTATGTGTGATTTAAATTGTGTCTGTTCGTTTAGGATGCTGTTTACACAAAACAACAGACAAAGACAGAAAACAACAAATTCATAACACTAACATATATCAATAACCTCACTGAAAAAAATAGCTTGCAAATTTAAAAAAGCATAATACAGAATCCCATACAGAACTACAAACAAAACAGAACACACACTGTCAAAAAACACACACAAAGAACAAAACAAATTGGTTTACCTAGTCTATATAAACTAAACTGCTCAGGATGTCACAAATTCTACATAGGCCAGACAGGCAGGACGTAGCTTCAGACAGGATACATTGAACACACAAAGGCATTACACCACTGAATCCACCTTTGCAAACCACCTCATTGAGGCAATCCACACATACACAAACATAAACAACATGGAAATTCTACACATACACACAAAAGGCTGAAAACTAGACACTCTTGAACAACTAGAAATATACAAACACATTCAAACAACTATAAAGCTACAGAATAGAAAATTTATTGCAGAAAATGTCATGCATGTACAGTCATTGTAAACATAATGTGTAACAATGTGAAGCAACTAATAATTATACTAAGCAACATGGCATGAACTGTGTTACCATTTGACTGCTGTGAACATCTTTGAGTTACTTGATACACCATGGGTGAATGACAAGGCAACATACTATTTTTAAAAAGCTCACACTGCTGTATCTCCAGTAATAGTAGATTAGTGAACTATGCAATAGAAAACTATGTATTAGAAAGTATTAAAGAATCTGTAAGGACAATATGTACATTATTTTGTGTATGAAGCCTATACCATATTGTCATATGATGCGTGACAATTAAATTTAAAGACTAGTTGCCATCAGAGTTTGTTTCCCCCACCATTAAATTTATTTGAATTAATTATTGAGGTTGAAATGTTCCTGATCAACTAAGAATAGTAGTGTCATCCTAACTGGCTTAGTCTTGTTTTAGCAATCTTTAGAAACGCACCCTGCACAGGGACTGTGCCAGATTTATGGCAAATGGAAAAATTGAGCAGCACATTAACTTGAATTTCTTTTGAAACTCAAGGAATCTCTAAATAAATGCCTTCAATGTTATAAAGACATTTATGGAGATAACTGTATGTCACGTACAATGGTTTTTATATGGCATAAGAGATTTTCTGAGGGGTGGGAAGTTATCAAAGATAGTGAATGTGAGGTTCGCCCAAGCACATCAAAACGCAACAAAAACATGATGAAAATCAGTGAAATCATCAGTACAGATTGATGTTTGATTATGAGGATGCTTGCAGAAGTGGAAAATATTAACAGAGAGAGAGTTTGATACGTTCTGTATAACGAGTTGAACATGACAAAGATTTTGTTTCTAAGAACCTAACCCAAGAGTAAAAAGATTAAATATCAAACACCCAGAAGTTAAATGATGAGTCAGATTCGTTGGAAAAAGTAATACTTGTGATGGAGCGTGGATTTTCCAGTATGTTCCAGAAACTAAGAGGCAATCCATACAATAGAAGTCACCTTTGTCGCTAAAAATTAAGACAGCATGGATGAACAAATCAAAAGTGAAGCTAAATATAAATATATCACTACCGACTCGGAACACAAAAGTTTTTTATTGGTAAAACTTTTATGTTTTTACCAATAAAAAACTTTTGTGTTCCGAGTTGGTAGTGATATACTTATATTTAGTTACTCAATGGACACGTCATGGACAACAAAATCTAAAAGTAAAGGCAATGGTCATTATTATTTTAATGTTAAAGGTGTTATCCTCATCAAATGGGTAGGTGTTGTCCTCGCTAAACAGTCAGTTAGGCATATATTGCTTGCGACACCTGCAGAAACTGAAAGAAATTACTGGATCTGTTGAAGAATGGGTAGATTCTTCATCAAGACAATGTGCTGGCCTACAGTGCTTTATGTGTGCAGCAATTTTTAGTGGATAAAAGTCTATCTGTACTTGAGCCTGGTCTATTTGCTGGACTTAGCTCCTTGCAATTTTTTTTACAGTTCCCAAAATCAAAGAATTGTTGAAAGAACCCATTTTGAGACCATAGAACAGGCAAAGGAAAAGACAGCTACACTGCTCAAGAGCATCACTTCTGAAGAATTTGAGAATTGTTTCCAACAATGGAAAAAAAACCATCTACCATGTAGGTGGGAAAAAAAATACATTGAAGCCTAACATAGTTAGGTTGCATTATTTATAAAATAAAATACATTTTTTGAATAAATCTTATACCGGTAATTTAATTGTCACACCTCATATATTGTTTAACTTTTTTTTGTGTACTTGAATATCAGAATGTTCATACACATTATTGGGTATCCCTTGATCTCAATTACTTTGGATAACTGAGCTCTATTGTATATATAGACAGACATTGTAAGTTTTTAATATACTTGTAATTGTATGTAAAAATGTACACTTTTGTAGTAATCATAGTGATAATAAAATATTTTATATTTTAAGCACCATCATGAAATAGTGTGTTTGAGTGAGTTGGCTTCTTCTCAGGAGCATTTGCCTTATGCGGATGATTCTAACGCCGTAACACCTATGAGTGAAGAAAATGGAGCCATAGTCGTGCCTATGTATTATGCAAATCTGGGTAGTAGACATTCGTCGTACACATCACACGCATCAAGAGTGAGCTACACGTCTCATGCTGATTTACTAGCAGGCCCAAGGCCACCTACAAAGGAGAGCCGCCTTAGATCGCGATCGAGTCGGAACAGCACAAGCACAGTCACACATCAACCGTTCCATGACAAACATTGCAGAGAGTTTGTAAGTACCTTTTCATCTAATAATGTTTCAGTAATATTTATGTCATGTTTAAGATTCCTTAAACATATTGATTTGTGAAGATTTAAAGTTTTTTTTTTGTGTTATACTGTGAGTAAACTCTTTTGGAATCCGAGCACTTGAATTTTCAAACAGATTTTTCAAAGCATCACCTATTAATTACTATGAACAAAATTTTATAAAATTGTACAATTCAAACTAGGTATTGATTTAGTTAGAATTTATATTAAAATTAGGATTTGGCTATGATTAGATGTTTAGAAGTAAAATGTTTGCTTTGATGATTTGAGCAACACAAATATATACTCATCAGCATGTAAACTTGTTACAGTACTAGTGTTTATTGTTATTGTGTTTATCCATGTGTGTATGAAGTGAAACAAAATTTGTATTGCAAATAATTGTCATAATTTAAGAAATCAGCTTGCATTTGGTTACCACATATACTATACTAATAAGAATAAAAAAAATAATACCACAATGATGAAGACTGTCCAGTTGGAAAAATCTGTAAAGCCCTTGTATGTATGTGTATCATTTATTTGTAAAAAATTATGTTTATAAATTCCAGTTAATGCTGCTATAATTTGTTTTTGCAACTTCCGTACCGTCAGGTGAAGTAGTGGGTGTACAGTTTTGCTAGATCAGATTACAAAATCATGTGTTTGCTGTAGGCAGCTTGCAAGTAGTGACAGGACTGTTTATTTAGACATATTTATTTACAGAAATATGTTTTTATAAGTTTACTCATATTTACCTAAAATTTAATGATTTGTTTATTTCTTTATATATGTACACACGTAACACAAGTATATAAATATTTAAATGATTTGAAGTTAAAGTACTGGCGTTCTAAGGTAAAGGCAAGTTTTGTAAATAATGTAAAACTAATAGTCAGATAAAAAAAAAACAATGTACAAGTAAATAGGTTTCCTTCTTTTTATTTGTGCTGAATCTTAGTTACTATAAACTCGACTGGCATTGAAATATCATATGACCAAGTCTGCTTAGCAACTATTATATAATTTAGATAGTGACTTTAATGGTTACAAATTTTATTTCTTAGGATTCATCAGTTGATATGGAAGATGGAACATCCAAAAGTAAAAACCAGGACAATCCCTTCATTGAACCCACTCAACAACAAACGGTAGTCGACATGAAAGGTAAGACAGATGTTATTAGAGAAAAGTTGTATTAAGTCGTACACATTTCTTTCCAGTTACCAAACTGCAAATGTTTTTTGTACAGATGTGATGGTTCTGAACGATATTATAGAACAAGCAGCAGGTCGACACAGCAGAGGAAGTGATCACGGAGGTAAAGAGAATATCTCTCAAAAATTATTTTGTTTTATTATAATTAATGGAACTGATTTACAAAGTAGTATGTAATATACAATGTTATGAGTACATGTTGCAAAAAAATCAATACTTTTTTGTAGATTTTTGTGCACAGTTGACAAGAGTTATCACACACACACAAACTATATATATGTATGTATATATTGTGCTACTTATTTTATACATAAGTACATAATAGCTGAGACTTCTTAAAATTTAAGACTCATTGTACTTAAGATTTTAGATTTTCTTACCTTGGATGTTCTTTTGTTTGATGTGTCTGTTGATGTTTGTCTATTGATCATTACTGTCATTTGTGCTTATGTATTTGAACTCCCCAACAATTATATTTTTTATTCCTAATTTTTTTGTAATCTATATTTTTTTAATAATGTCTTGTTACCTTTTATACAGTTTTTGTACTAAGCTGTAAAGTGCCACGTATTGTACTGATTTTTGTTTTTTATACTTACTCTTTGAATTTTTTTCTTTACCTATACCATTAACCACAGTTTTTTGAATTTTGTACTTTTGTATACTCATAGAGGTGGAAAGCGTTTACTATATTAAAAAATGTGTGAAAATTTCTTGTTATGTGTCTGGTTTACTTTGTACCTTTCTGGTAATGAATGGTATTTTCTTGTTTATGGCATGAAAATTTCATCATTATATAAAAAAATGACCTGTGTTTCACATCATAGTCTGCCACAAAACCTGTAAGATAGTGAGACACTTCTGAACAAAGAAACTGGCATGAATTGAAATTCAAGCCAACCAAATTCTTCTAGTACACTTAACTATACTCTAGTTAGCATGGTCAGCTTAATTCAAGAAATTTAATATTAACAGAAAAAAATAACAGGAATCTTCCATAATCAGGGTAGTTCCCACATAGTTCCTATGTGGCAGCAACTTTAGTTTTACACATTTGAAAGTCTTGAACTTCAAACACCTATCCCTTCTTACTCTCCTATCACCCCAGTTACCATCTAATAGAGAATTTGAGGAAAAGGAGTTAATAAATTATAAGTTGTACTAGAAAAGAGATACATTTATATACCATTGAACAGGGTCTCATTGTTCGAAGTGATATTACTCATGTAAGAGGATGATTCTTTTTCAAAATAACTTCCCTTGACATATTAAAGCATCTGTTAATATTATTTAGTATAAATTTAATTATAAATTCTAGCATACCTATTTTGTTACATTGAGAAAGAGAATTAGAAAAGAGTAATTATAAATATTTTAAAAAATCATTTTGCAGTTACTTAACACAATTTTAACCAATATTTTTTTACTGTGCGCATTTTTTTCTCATATTTATTATATTATATGTTCTGTGAGAGAATAATTCTCTTTCAAAATAATCTTACAGTTTTCTATAACACTCATGATGTTTCTATAACTTTCCGGAAACTTACACACACCTCCTCCAGTCCTCACCTTTCAATCTCTTCAGAAACTCTCCTTCTATTCTTCTGCAATTCATGTTTATTTAATTCCTATTCCCCACTTCTTGACTTTTCCCTCCAGTTCTCTATTGATGATTTGATGATAGAAAGATAAGAAAGGGTAGGTAGTTTAGGCTTATGATCCAAGTTTTGTAAAATTAAAGTGCACAGTTCAAACACTTAGGTACCCATGAGAACTACTCTAAATTTTCTTGCTTATGGAAGATTTCTGTTATTTTCCTGATAAAATTATTCGATTTCTGTAATTCAGCAGATCAAGTGTCTGGTTTTGAATTTCAGAAGCATGACAGCTTCTTCTTCAAAGTTTTCTCATTGTCTTACAAACCAAAAAGATAAGGCTCTGAAATCACAGATATTGAAAAACTTTTATATAGAAGTTTCATTTTGTGTTTTGAAAATGTTGCTTGCTTACCAATTTTATGTGCTTCTCAGGACTGTACTTAAACTCTTGTAGCACCCCTAACAAAAAATTAGGGAACAAAAAACAGCACATGTTTATATAATGAATTTAACATAGAAATTGTATTAATTGTGAGTTAAACTGTTGGAGTACACTTCCTTACCATCATGAGTTTTAGTGCATTTTAGAATTAATAATTTTTCACAGTGTGCTGCCTGAGCTAGGTCCACTCAGTCCTGTTGGTATGTTACTTCTCCAGTCAGAAAAATTAAACATGGTTGAAACATTGAACTAGCTAAGTTAATCAACCTGTTTTATATTGTAAACATTTAATCACTCAGTACCTGAGTGGGTAGTGAAAATAAATTTTTACGTAACATCTCCCATTGTTTGTTTGTTGGAATTCACAGTTAGTTTTCATAGCCTTACTAAATATCTCATAATTAACCATTTTGTCACAGGCAAAGTTTTGCTGCAGTACTCGACTTTGCTATAAGTGACTGTAGCATCAGAATATACATGTTAAAATGGCTGGCATTTGCCATTAACTGTACCAGAGGATGGGCACAGAAATAGATAAGGAAATACTTGGAGTGACTCGGTCTCTTGACTTTTTTAACTCAGTATGCTCAGTATGGAATAGTCTTGCACATTACTGTCACTTGAAAGAGTATAATAAATATATATTATTATAATATTAAAAAAAGAGTCTCAGTTTCTTTGTGTAACTTGGCTAATTGTGAAAACAAGATTTTTACCATATGCAAATCTATTTGTGGCCCCAGATGTCTATAAAACCCTTTATCTTAACTATATGCAGTTGTACAAGCCAATGCTAGTCCTAAGAGAAATTGTTATTTGTTTGAAAAAATTATACAAATTTTATGCAAATGGACATACATAACAAATATAATAACCATTACTTTGAATACAGAAGCGCTAGACAGTTTTTTTGTAATTTATGACTGCCAGTTTTTATGACTTTTTTCATACTCACTTGAAATGAGTGTTGTCAGATACAAACTGAAAATTAATTCTGCTGTGGATCAATTCATTTTCTGCAGTCTTAACTTTTTTTTTTAATCCATGTCTGTGATAACAATTTTATATATTAATGAGCAGTGGATGCTGAAACATAGGTTAACTTGAAATTCTTTAAAGAGATTGATTGCATGTTTACCTTACTTTCATCTTTGTTTAATCTTACATGGAGCTTCCTGTATATTGTTTCCAACCATTTACAAATAAGTTTATAAACAGCTAACCGTAAATAAAATGTTTAATTACAAAAGATGTTTTTTTGTACACACCTAGAAGTAGGTGTAATAATTTACAAGTAAGAAGTAGGTTAATAATTTGAAAATAATGTTTTTACTATTGTTTCAGAGTTTTTTTCTGTCCTTAAATATCCAAATATCTTTTTAAATATCCAAACATCCTTACAAGAAACTGAAAATCAAAATTATTTATTTATTTATTTATTATTATTTTTACAGATGTAGTCATTGTGACCTCTGTTTGCAGACATAATATTTTAAATGAAAGAAGTACTTTACCCTGTCGCCACCCAAAAAATTAAGAAACTTTATGAAATTTATATATATTTAGTTTCACTTAGATATCTCTTACTAAAAGAAACTCATGTGGTGTATATTGATTGTCTGTGCAAGAATCTATATAAAAAATAAAATACTATTATATTAATCACACCCAACACACACATCTGCTTGCTCTTAGCAGCCATGGGGCTTTGTGGAATCCTAGCTGCAGGGCCCTACAACCCCTATATCCCTCTAAATATATGCTTGCAAAAGAAAATATATGAAAGAAGCATATCATTGTGTTTTGTTCATATGTGTTTCCTACTTACAGTTCCAATCCTCTGTATTAGGATAGTAAAACTGTCATTGATGTTGTCTGTAATGTAATGAAGTCTCAACCATTTATCTTCCTCTTTCAATACATGGTAAAGACAAAGAAATCACTTGTTTCATGCCTAACAGTGCTGCTTGGACTAATTGTATAAATTTCTCTTACACTTGCCACCTGTTTTGTAATTTTTGAAGAGTCCACTTAGAAAAATAACAGTTTTCCTGTTAATAACATCATATTCTGCTTCAGATGCCTGAATTAATACATAACCAACATTAAGAAAGGAGTTTAACAAACAAAATTAGAATAATTTACAATATGCAAACTGCTCTCTTGCTCTGTCAGTAATTTTCCTTTGAATCCTATTTTCCCCCTAAAGTTAGGGGCCCTGTACTACCTGGTGCACACTCCTAAGGTCCTCTTCTACACACACACACACACACACACACACACACACAGTTGCTTCTCTTCATCATTTATACAACTTGTAAAAAACAACCTTATTAATCACCACATTATGACTAGTTGAAAAGTGTAACAGGTCTAGTTTTAGAAAAAGTCCATAAATCAGTGGAGCTTGAAGGCTCCAAACTGTCTTGATATCAGTGTGAGAATTTGTTGAGGTAATTTATATATATATATATATATATATATATATATATATATACACATACATATTAATGTATAAATATATATATACACAAACATTTTTTCCTTTGAGTTGTATGTATATACCTTTTAAAATTATATACTGTCCCCTCCTACATACTGTACAAAGCATGTCCTGATGTTGCCTCACAAGTATTGTGGTCTGTTGTAATTCTGTGCTTATCATCAACCACTTCATTTTTATTTAATTCTTTGTTTTTTGTTTTTGTAAAACGAATTTTAATATTTCTGAAGGTCCATGTGTGTAATAAATGTTTGCATTATGTTTAAATATTTGCATCAGTTTACACATTGTAAATTGTAAATAACAGAAATGTTTACACCAAATTTTCACACTTTGACTTTGGCCAGTTAAGTAATGATCAATTATTTATAGGCAAATGAGAATTTTTTTAAATAATTTATTTTGTTCTCAATCTTAAGTTTTTCTTGTATATTTCTGTAACAGTCAATAGGTGTTTTTAAACATATGAAAATCACTCATTTCTAAACTGATGCTACTTAAATGGTTGAAAAAAATAGTGATAGTTTCACTCGTCAAATATCATTCAGTCTTTAAAATAAATTTATACATTTACATTTACTTGATTATTGACAGGAAAAGTCCATTAATCTAACTACAAGTGAGTAATTTTGTCCTGAAATAGTTTTCATACTTTTTAAACTGTATATAACTGTGTCGTCTAATATTTCCACAAGGAATCAAATTAGAAATTGTTCCTAAACCAATTGAAAAACAGAAAAGTAGGGTTATAAATGGTTTGAATAATAAAAATAACGATTATTATTATTGTAACACTCATATTTAATTACATTAGTTGACCATTTGCAAATTAATAAAATTACAGACATTAATATAATCAGTACACAAAAATTATTTCAACAAACGTTTATATGTAAATCATTTATACAGATACATCCAAGATGGGTATATAACACCTACCTGCCTTGCCCGATACCTCTTCCTTAAATCTTTTTTTTTTATTAGCCTTTGTTTACTTCAGTTATTGTCCTTGACTAGTTGTGCTAACCTCTTCTTTCAGCATTCAGCATTCAGTTAATGCCTTCAACAACCTCCCTTATGTTATACTAACAGTAATCCTTCCAGTCTCTTCTTGTTATTCCTTCATAGTATTTTCCATACTTCCTTGTGTATTATGAAGTTTTTGGATCCAACTTTTATTTTCATATTTAATCCATGCTTTTAAATCATATATCGCTGTAGGAATCACAAATAATGTGTGTGTGCGTGTCTGGTGGTTTTGTGAATTGTGTATGGTGTTTGTGTGTTCTTACATTGTTATTTGCAACTGACATGGTGATGGTTGGCCCTAAGAAAGATTATATTTTTCTGTAGCAACATTTTAGAATAACATTCAGCCTGCCTGGTCGTCTGAATAAATTATGAAACATTGTCAGTACTTGCTCTGTGACATTTTGAAGATATTTGTGGCAGTTTTTGTAGTAAGCACAAGCTCTAGTGTTACCATCTGTGTATCAATTTTCATAGCACGGAAAACAATGGAAAACATACAAAAAAGGAAAATGAAAAATATAATTCTAAACACTAAATGTTAAAAAATTATTATTTCTTTCTCCATGTACTGACATCACGACTTTTATATACCAGTAGTTTTATCAAGTAATTGAAGACCACTTTAAAGGTAATCATAATGTAACTAATTTCTACAATTTTCATCTGAGTCTCATTCCACTTTGTTTCCAGTGTGTTATTTTAGTTTCATTTAGAGTTATAATTTCTTATTAAATTTAAAATTAGTCTGTAAACTTTATTATTTCCTGATCTTACACATAAGCTTTTGTGGTATTATAAACCTAGTCTACCCACTGATGATGCATCATCATATAATTGGCAAAACACTTAATGTTAATAGAAGCAGAATGTTTGCATAATCCGAAAATAGTGATTCAGCTTAATCTGAGGAAAAGAACAACTCAAGTGGTTATCATATACATTACCTTATAATATAAATTACAGACAATCTACTACAAATTGTGATATGCACTTATTAATTTTTTAATTAACACTATAATTTTTAATCACAGAAAATATAATTTTTTACTCTTAGAAGATTTTTACAGTGTTTTCACAATTATGGGAAACAAAGAAAAATCATGTAATTTAATCTCTACAAATACAATTATAGAATTATTTATTTCCAAATTGCCTCAGAATTTCAGAAATATTGTACTTAAGTAATGAAAATGGACTTCTTTAAAATTAACAGTAAGTGTTGATTAATTGCAAAATAATTATTGTTCACTTGGTGACTTGAGTGTTCACTGATTTTGAAAGAGTTGATATATTTTCTCCCATTTGTAGTCTATAATTAGGCTTGGTGTATATATAAGAATGTGAGTTTGAGTTTATTTGTACCAAATCCTATTGTAATATTTGCTTATTTATCAAAATTACTTGGTTTATATATTTATGTGCGAGTGATTCATTTAGCATTTTCTTATTATGTCACTATTGCTTTCATTTCTAATATCATGTTACTTGTAGAATTTGATACTCTGTAAACATTTCTACATATCCATCCTTCCATAACTTTAAATCCTTTACTTCATTCCCAAGCAATACCCAAACTAAATCTTGGGCTTTAATAACATAATAATAAAAAAAAAACTTCTGTTAGATGTTGTGAAAACTAGGCCACAGATTGTTGTACACCACATGGATTTGGAATAACTACAGGTTTTTGTAATTTAATAACGTAAGTCAGTGAATACACCTATCTAAATACAATATAAAAAATTGTGTCCATGGGGGTGGGTACCTTATTACCCAAATGTGGGTAAATTATTGTTTTTATGTATATATGTATATTGCACACTGACTGACATTATCAACCTGTAATGTCTTATCATCAATTATTTATATAACTATTGTTATTATTAATATTACTAGTACTATTTATGTAATTATTTTTGTTGTCGCTATTGTTGTGTTTTTGTTGTTGCTGTTGGTGTTGTTGTTGTTGAATTATTACAATATGTGAGTATGAATGTAGTTGTGTATTGGGTTTTAGAGTGAATGAACTACAAAGCAGCTTGCTCAGTGCATGTTTATTATATATATATATATCTACATATATTGTACTCTTAAGTAACTAGCATGCAACATAAATGTTGCTTAACATAATAACCAAATTTTGATGGATTTAATTATATTGTACGCTACTGTACTGAAAACATTACATTTCGAATGCCAGGCTTTACAGTCCAGATAAACAAAATAACATTTAAAAATTAAACACCTCCAAGGAATTAATACAACCCATAGTAATTAATGTTATCAATTGTTTTTAATTTTAAAGTTTTCCTAAACTGTTCATATTACAATATTTTTATTACACTATCAGTCCTGTTATAATAATTTGATTGTAATATTGTAGCATTAGGAATAATTATTAATGTATATTGAATTACAAATGTGGAATTTTAAAAATTCATTATTATAAAATTAATTGAAAAACGTGTTGAGATGAGCCTGGACAGGTTAGTCATCAATACCGCAGACTAAAAGCTAGTGTATTGTAGACTTACACAGGACATACTTGTTTGTAACCAGGAGTATGTATCTAATCCCATACCTGTGAAAGTTAAAGATGCTTAGGCATCCTACTACCCACTTACTCTACAGTACATACTTACCCTACAGTACTGTGTTGTGTACTGAGTGACTGAATTAAGAAAACCTGATGTATATACCCGAAATCCTCATCAGAAGGAAAACAGTATTACATTAAATTGATAGGATATTATCCTCAGTTATTATAATCAAATGTAAGTCTTTTGACAGTTAACTGTAGTATTTGTACAAACTGTAGTAGATCTGATTTGTTATTTTCCCTTTGAAAATATAAATGTCCATCCTAAGTCTGATACCCAGTATTCAATTCATCTAACTATAAAAAAACATTACTTTCACAAGTCTAACATTGCTGGATAAAACCAATTGCTTAAGTAAGTTAAATAAAATTCAATTTTTATTTTTATTTGTAAGCAGTATATTTTTTATGTTTTGTAAATTTGAGAAAATAATATTCAGATTATTAACCAGTGGGGGCTCGTCAGGTGACAAAGGTGAAGTGCTGCTTCACCTAAAATAACTGGTTCAATGTGTTTCTTTTTACACAAAATTATTTTCAATTTTTAGTCAATTTTATGTTTAAAAATATTTTTTTAAATTAAATTTTGTCTGTATAATAATTAAAATAACATTTACAAGCGATGGAAATAGGTTACAGAAGCTGAACTTCGCTGCGATCACATACAAGCCTACTGGTGGCGGAAAGCGCTGAGATCGTAGAAGCAGCTTTCTGTACCTCGAAGGCTGCATCAGTTAATACGTCACTAACAACGCTCGGTTTATGACGGTTGCCATGACAACGTATGGGTACTCAGCGTCCCCCCCCCACACAATGTGATGCAGTGTCGCTGGCTGTTTCTCAGTGGTGTACGTGTACAGTGCTTTACCTTACCAGTGCGTTTGTTTTGTTCGTTGTTCGTGGTGTGTGAAGTTTTTACAGAATGTTTCCTTCATTCATATGATCCGGTACGTGTTTTATTAGAAACACCATTTTCAAGATGGAATAATGATGATAAGAAAAACTTTTTAAGCTGTGAAAAACCTATGCCTATATTGAAAGTAAATAAAGTTGCAAAAATAAAGGACAAGGTGACAATCACAACTTTAAACAAAATTGGTATTCAACGTTCCAGTGGTTGTGTGGCAGTTATTATTTAAATAAACTTTTTTGTATGCCCTGCTTAATCATTAGTGTTAAATCAAGTGCGTGGAATAAGAACGGCTTTGATGATTTCGATAACGTTACTCGTGCTCTTTCCAAACATGAAGGTTCTTCTGAGCACATGCGTTGTGCATTGAGTTTTTCAAAATTAAAGAAAAATTTAAGTACTATCGAGGATTCTTTGAAGGAAAATTCTAGGTTGTATATTAAACACTTCAATGACAACGTTCGGCTTAACAGACACTTCATGCATCTTCCTATTCGTGCAGTTCTTTACTTGGGTAAACAAGAATTAGCATTTCGCGGTCACCACGAAGAGTTATCATCTATTAATCGTGTAAATTTTAAAGAACTGCTAGAAACCTTCATTTCGATAATCCCTGTAGATATTCAAGAACACTATAAAAAAATCTCACCTGTCTTTGCCGGCAATTCTAAGACTATTCAGAATGAAATAATTGACTGCATTTCACAATATATTGATGAGCACGTCGCAAAGGAAATAGAAGATAGTACATTTTTTTCAATTCAAGTGGATGATTCCACAGACATTGTCCACAGATCTCAATGTAGCATCATAATTAGATACGTTATTCCCGGAGGAAAGCTGGTGGAAAGATTTTTGGGATTTTATGATGTTAGTTCCAGTCAGACTGCCGACACACTGTTTCACGTTGTGTCAAGGTCCCTCGAAAAATTTAACTATAAATCAAAACTTATTGCCCAGTGTTTTGATGGTGCAAGCGTTATGTCAGGAGAATTAAATGGTCTTCAGGCAAAAATCAAAGAAGTAGTGCCACAAGCGGTTTTTGTTCACTGCATGGCGCATCGATTGAATTTAGCGCTACAACAAAGCTGCAACAGCATTTCTAAATGTCGGATATTTTTTGTGACTGTTAACGGTTTACCCTCTTTTTTCCACACTGCTAAACTTACGCAGTAGACACAGTCATTGGAAAACGAATCCCTACTTCCGTTATTACGCGATGGAGGTCTAATTCCAAAGGTGTGAGTACTATATACAATGAATGGGATTCATTAAAAGAAGTATTCACTAAAATTGTGAACGATTCAAATTATGATCAAACATCAATTAGGCAGAGTGATGGCTTTTTAAATAAATTTAATGATTTTGAATTTACGCTTTTGATAGTCGTTTTTAACGATATTTTTGGAGCCACAGATGTTCTCTTCGATGTGCTACAAAAGAAGTCATTTGACATTCATTTCTGTATCTCGCAAGTTAAAAATACTCAAACACTCATAAATAGCAAAAGAACTGATTGTGCATTTATGAAAATTTTCGATTTAGCTGCTTCAAAAACAACAATTCCAACTGAATACCATGAGTTGCAGAAAAGAATTACACTCACACGTGATCAACTTTTTGAAAAATACAAAATTCTGTATTATGAAATTTTAGATAACCTTTCAGTACAAATAGCCACACGTTTTAATGATATGGAAAAGCTTCAGTTTGTTACATTAATGGATACTTCAAAGTTCGTAACGTATTCTGAAAACTTTCCCACAAATGCATTAAGTAACTTAAAGGTGTGCTACCCTAATCTGTTTACCGATTTCCAAAGACTGAAAAACGAATTACAGCTTATTTATGAGGATAAGCAATACAGACAAATGGAACCACTAAATTTTATGGAACTTTCAGCTGACAACAGGAACATCTTTAAAGAAGCTTACAAACTGTTTTGTTTAATAGTAAATATTCCATCCACTAGCGTTTCCGTAAAACGAAGTTTTTCTTGTTTAAAAAGAATAAAATCGTACCTGCGCAATACAATGACAGAGGAGAGACTTACTGGGTTATCAAAAATTTCCATAGAAAAGGAACTGTTAAACGAATTAATTAATGTACAACCATTTTTTGACGACATTATCGACAAGTTTGCATATTTGAAAGAGAGGAGAATTGACCTTGTGTTCAAGAAATGAAATGCAAGCCTGTAAGTAGGGCTACTTA
Organism: Magicicada septendecula; assembly: GCA_034769895.1. Taxonomy (NCBI): domain Eukaryota; kingdom Metazoa; phylum Arthropoda; class Insecta; order Hemiptera; family Cicadidae; genus Magicicada; species Magicicada septendecula. The sequence goes on from CM068375.1 coordinate 308,253,407, forward strand.
CTATTTTTAACTACTTTATTTGTAAATTTTATTAACATACTTTTCTTTTGTCTCCATATGTTATTCATGATTCCAAAACAGGAAGAAACATATTCATATAATTGATGGGGGGGGGGGACCTGCCACCGATTCTGCTTCACCAATCCTCAAAGCCACGAGCCGCCACTGTTATTAACTTTTCATTTACTTCACAGATTTTTCAACTGGATTGTTCACAATATTTGTTAATGTTTGTTATGGTGTGAGTTACTATTTCTCTCTTAGGTATCACTATATACATTTGATTGTAAATTTACTTTCATCTTCAGATTATTGCTGAGTATACAAATGAGTGTTCAGCTTGAAATGGAACACAAGTAACTTACACTGACATGTTAGTAATCATTGTTCATTAGTTACTGGTAAGCTATTCTCAGACTAATTACTAGTTGCTGGAATTACCAGCAACAAAGTGTATGAAAGAACATTATGAGTAACAGTAGATTATCTTTTAGGAAAAACGGGTAAATTTTTAAGTCATATTTACAGGAATAAACTTCAGTATCAGCTTAGTTGGGTTCAGGTACTTAGATTGATAAAGTCTTATCATTTGGGTACAACCTTCCTACTGCCCTTTTTCTTTGTGGTGTGTTCAAGTGTAACTGATTTCTTAAATTACGATGGTCATGCTTTCCAAATAATCTGTTAACTAAACACCCTTGTTGAATAAATCTGTTAAACTAAATCTTTTAAATAATTATACTAAACACCCCCCACAAAGAGACTTATTGGGAGGTTGGAGATTTGTTCTACTATCTTTCTTTGTTTCATAGTATATGCTTTTATGCTCACTCTTTCACATATCTGAAGAAAATCAGCCATAGAACAGCAGCTCAATTAAAAAATTTTATAGCCAGAATAATCAAACTTTATTTTTTGCTATTTACAAAAAACGTTTTATGATAATTTTTTATCTCAAGCTTTTATTTGTTATTGTTACATAGTATTATTAAGTAATTAAATAATTTTGATATTATATCAATTTAATAATAGTTTAAAATCGTATTTCTGTTTTTTTTATTATACTAAACAAAAATGCAGGGACTTAAAAATATTTCCTCAGTGATTTTATTTTAATAGTTATCGCAGTGTAGCATAAATATTACTACTATTATTATTAATATTTCATCACAATTTTATCTTAATATTATTTACATTTAGAGAGGATATATACAGTGAAATACTGATAATCTATTTATGTATAATAAAGTGAACAGAAGTGGTCTGAGAAATGCGTTTAGTTTTTGTAGGATATGAAAACCCCTTCATACTCACACAGAAATAAGGATACTGAGTGCAGACTTTTTATACATCTTTTATAGAGAACAGTTCACTTTCTTTCAGACATCCTTGAAAAATGGGTTTCCGAGTCCTATAATTTTAATGAAATGTTTACCGTTTTTACTTTTATATAAAGTTAATAACTACTGTATTTTTACTAGACTATTGTATGTTTACTAGAGAAAACTGAAGACTCTTAAAACACTTTTACCATAATAACTTGAATGATCAGATGTAATCTGTATTCATAATTCCTGTTATTTTAAAATGCTGTCCATTGAAAAGTAGAAGTATAGTTTGTGTAGTCTTGTGCAGATAGTATATTTTTATTAAACTTTGTAATTGATAAACTGATGACAATTTAAATTTAAAAAAATTAAGCTTTGATAGATTATTAAAAAACTATAATTAATTTATATGGCATTCATTAAAGTAATGTGCTTTCCATTCTGTCTAATGAAAATCATAAGAGATTATGAACAGCTGTTACACTGACACATATTCAGTGGGAAAACATATCACTGAATGGAAGGAATCTTTATTAACCACAGACTTCAAGTGCAAGTCACTAATCTTGTACAAGTATACACAAACCTTTGAGATTGGAGGTTTATGTACCAGTGATGTTTAAATGTGTTCCTCTTTGTATGATTCCATATGTGCTGATGGAATTTCTTAAATGTTTAAGTGGATGACACTATAACAGAATATAATGTGATTTCCATCTGTTATAGCTAAACAAGTATAACAGACCTATCAACTTAATTCACAGATGCTTAAATGTTATGTATTCTTGCTAGTCACATAATAATAGAATGATCTGAAGATGAACTATAGTAAACTGATTGATGTACAGTCATTACATAAATAATATAAACATCTTCCTTTAAATTTGTTCTATTTGCTGAATTAAGGCTCAATATGTTCTCCCTTTTATGTTGTTATGATTCCTGTGGTTCTGTGCATGGGCACATAAATATAATTATAATGTTTCTGAACATCAATCTGAGAGAAAAATGTATATTTAGTGTTTTCAAATGTAAAACTAAACAAGAATATTCAACTGCAAGACATCCAGTAAAAATAAAAGTTGTAAACAATGAAATTTTTAAGGAAAAGCCTCCATTTTAATTATTTCCAGAGCCATCTAACATGCAACAGAATTCTGAATATGTAAAAGTAACTTTAGAAATTTAACTTTATTTGGAGCACCGAAAAACATTTTTGAGAACAGGGCTTTCAGAGAGACAAAACCCAATATCTGTAAAGTGTTGGTGGTTGCAGCTTCAGCTTCAGTAAGTGCGATAGATACTCTTAATGAACATTGAAAATATTAACAGCTGTGGATCCAGAGGGGGCTCTGGGTCCCCCCTCCTGCCTTAAAAAAAATTAATACATTACTTAAACGTCAAAGTTGTTTAAGTATACCAAAAACATTTTATGAATAATTCATTCATTAAATACATGACCAAGTATTTGTGTCTTCAAAGTCATACAAAATAACAACATAGTATGTATTTGAAAACTAAAATCTTAACCTGCATGTGAGGTTTTCTAAAGGTGCAGAGTGAACACAAAGTGTTCCAAACCACTATGGGAGGATGGTTTAACGCACTATCAACAGAATTAAACTATAAAAACAACCTTATTGTTAACAATCAAAAAAGTTAAATTTACTATGTACTTATCGAAACAAACTCATTCCCCCCCCCCAAACTACATACAGGAAATTACAGAAAAATATTACCATTCATTATAACTACAAATTGTTCCATAATATGGTTTCCAAAATTCAGCCTATTAACATAAATTTTGTGGTACATTTTTTAAATCAGATTTCAAAACTAAGTGTTTAGATGAAAAATTAGTATCCCTTGCAGTTTCAAAAATGGTAAAACATGTTATAAATGTACATTGGCAAGTTTATGGGTTTTCTGTTATTAGTTTTTGGCCATTGGCATGACTTGATGTTTGATGCCTCTGATAAGAAGTAAGTTGTGTTATAAGTTGTTTAAACGTTTTTCCTGTATATACCATAATAATCATATAAAAATGGAAAATAGTTGTGAAATGAATAGGTGTGAAATGAGTACCTATTCTATTAAAACGGATTTTGGTGTACCCAGGGGCAAACCTCGGAGGGAATATGGGGGATATATCCAAAAAATAATTTTAAAAATTTTGGAGTCAAAAATTTAAAACTGGTTAGGTTTTATGAAATGAAATTAATTACTTCCAAGTTTTGTCAATTAAAAAAATTTACTATTTGGGTCACTAACGAGTTTAATTAATCTACAATAATAGGCCTTATACTCAATAATAAATATAACAGATGTTGAAAAATGAAAAGAAGTTGGCTTGAAAGAGAATAGGATACGGTACATTTTTCCACTGGTTATGATAAATAGGAACATATCTTTTTATATTTTAACTAAATGTAACATGTTGATAACTTCAATCACAAAACACATAATGTGAATGAGTTTTAATTTCTTAACATTATTTTTCATGATGGGCTGTTATAACAGACTCTACCTAGCTCTAAGAAACAAGATATTGTAAAATTAAACATACGTTCATTTAAAATTTTATGTGTTCTTGTATGTGTTAACCCTACAATACAAACACACACATATTCCTAATTTTAACGTTCTCTTTAAAGTATTTATATTCCGCAGAAAGGTATTATTAGACTTCCAAGTCAAACTGTTTGTTATTCATTGATTTTTATGAAATTAATGAATTACAGCCATTATTTTTACCCATTAGTTGCAAATTGTTGGTACAATTTTCATTATAATATGAGAAAAAAATACTCTGAGAAAACGATATGTGGTTGAAAAAATCCCCCCCCCCCAAAATGAAACCCTAGGTTCGCCCCTGGGTGTACCTGATTATCTGATTCATCTGTTATAATGGAAATTTTATTTCAAGATACTTTCTTGGGAATTAAGTTACTCCTTAAGCCTAGTTTACTGATATTGATGAAGTTCGTATGATGATGTTGGGTCAAGGATGATAACAATGCGTGCCCTCCCAGAAAAAATCTTACATCTATGAGTGAACAAAAGAGACCAAAATACAAACCTTTGAGATTGGGATTTATGTACCAGTAATGTGTAAATGAGTTCCTCTTTGTATGACTCCATATGTGCTGAAGAAGCTTGAAAGTCACTTGGTTATTTCTGGAATGTAAAAAGACCTGGAATAGGATCTACTCTGAATGGGACACATTGCAAATCAAAGAAATTTGAACTAATACTGAAAAACCGATTAAAGCCTTAACAAATGATAACTGATCATTTTCCGTGAGAAATAGTTTAATCCCCAATGCAGCTAAAAGTAAAATATTTATTAACAAATCCATTTTGTTGAATTTATGTATAGTGGTTATCAAATCTTTGGAAGTTTTTAAAGGATTGAATACCCTTATATTGAATATGTGGAAGAGCTTTTTACAAATTATGATCATTACATTATTCATTTGTCATTATCAGTTATGGTGTTCAACTTTAGAAAGTATACACTATTTGATGTTTACATTACAGGAAATTGGTCCATCTCTTTCATTTTGATGTTCACATTACTATGAAAGCTTCCTTTGTATTATTGTCTGAAGTGCATGTATTGCCATTAATGTAACTTTGACTCTTCTGCCACCTTATTAAGCAACACATCTTGCTTCTCTGTTCTATGCCAAGATCTGTAGAGTGTATTTTATTATAATTTAAACATTCCCATAGCTGAAAACAATATCTAGTTTTAAATTCAGAGCTTTCAGGTTTTCTGCAGCTTCTCCAGAGCAATAAATGTCATCTGTTCTTTTTCCAATGCTGTAGACTGAGTTGTCAGTGCATGATGAATTTGATGAGTGTGTGGCACTGACCACTAAGTAACTTTATTTATTCATTCAGCAAATAGAAGTATTGAGCCCTTGTTTTTATATGCTTATTACTCTGTAAGGATGCAATGTTATTGCATGTTCACTTGGTGTGAATACAAATGTTGTTTTCAATTACTTCAAATTGTTGTGTGTAAAAGAACAATTTCTATGCACATTCATTGCACTTCTTGTAAAATCCACTAGTAAAAGGTTTATTAGTCACACATAAAAGTAAGTATTTTTCACACATACAACTTTTTGTGCCTTGAATATACAAAGTAATGAAAGATATTGACAGAAAACAATTCGTAATATGATTGTTTCGTACAGCTTGATTTATGCCTTTCTGAAAAATAAATAAAAATATTACAGTTTGGTTGTGCAATGTAGTATTTACTAATGCAGAAATGGAAAGCATCTTTATATAAGATGTAAAGGTTCTTATGTGTAGTGAATTTTGTGTATACAACAGTTTAAAAAGAACAAGAAACATGTCTTCAGAACATTTAGAAAACAGGGCAGTGGGAGATTCCTCAATGAAGACTGTCATGTCAGAAAATTCCTTACATCCACTAGAGCAATTAAACAGATAATTTATAATCTACAGTATTTAGTATCTGCTATACTACAAATGTTAAAGGGAATGACCAGTGATTCAATATTAAAGATGTATTTAAGATTCTATTGATAAGTGATAAGAAAAAGAGGCTAGTTTCTTGGTTGGACATGAATTAGTCTGCTAATATTGTAAAAACTAATAATCATCATATTTGATGCACTGTATAAGAAAATATATCAATCACCTTTATAACTAATGCAATACCATTAGTATATAATATGAATTAGATTAAAGCTAGACCCCAGTTGATTTGTTAGCTCCCTCATTTTGGACTAATTTGCATGTCTAAAAACTTAACATGATTTAACTTTGAAATCAACCTCTTAAAAAAAACGTAGGCTTATATTAAGTTTAGGAGTAACGAAGTGTATATACATTTGATGTTGTCATATTTCATTTCTTATGATAATAAGGGGCAACCATTGAATATTTAATTTAAATAACAGTAGCCTACATATACGTACACATATTAAAATATTAATCAGTTACCACTGTCTTCTTTTCAGTTAATTTAATAACACTAAATACTAATGTATATAACATTTACATTATATTAGTATTTTAAAACCTACTCAAGTAATGTCTGCAAATATATTCGCCGCATCCCTAGCTTAATAACATTGCATCAGACTTATTAGAAATAAGTAGGCCTACTATCACGTTAACTTTGAAACAAATTATATTAATTCTCATTTCACATATTTTCTTAATCTTTATTTATTTTCATGATTGTGGATGTGAATGATTTAGTATGTTTATAACAGCATTTTGTTTTTTTAAAGTTCATCAGTAGTAAATGTACTTAATGTATCTATTGAGTAGTTTTAGTAGAAAACCAGCATGTTTGTTTCACAGCAAATGTGAGCAAGAGATGATAGCGTTGTTTGTATCCATTGTGTATGTAGAAATGATTGTAGTAGTTTGCTTAGAGAACTGTAAGAATACTTAAGTAGATATGAAATAATCACTTGTAGAAAAATAGTTATATTTTCACAGTAGTTTTTTTCTGAACTCTGAAAATTTATAATTTGAAAGCTGTTGTATGATTTATCCTTAGTTTAATAAAACAAAACTCAGTTTACCATATACTAGAATTCATGCTTAGTTCAATAACATTTCAGTGGATTCATACCAATATCTTCAGCCATATTTGTAGGAAGTATTTATTGAATCTGTTTTGATCTCTATAGCCAGTAAGCAATGTATTTTAGTCAAAAATATGATGTGTCTCATAGAAACATTGTATGCATGCCTAAATGTGTTGAAGTAGTTTTGTTTTTTATAATTCATTGTTATTGTTGTTAAGTGTTTCAGTCTCTTATATAAAATACAGTTGATTAGAAAATTGTTTACAATATATAGCTGGGACTTGTATAGAATTGTATATTAGCTGGGACTTTTATGGTTTCAGCTGCAAATATATAACCAAACAAAACTGGCTCTTACAGCAATAATGGTTTTGAGTGTTTGTATAGGCCTACTGTAAACACAGCAGGATAGTGAACATTTGAATACCACATGATTACACACCCTGTTTTTGACTCCTGTGTAGTGCAATATGGCTAAAACAAACAGTAGCTAGATTTAGTGTCTATTAGTATGATCAAACTATGTGCATCTCACTTGGCCAAGACAATTCTTAACACAAAACGTGCACGTGCGCATAGACGTGCGTGAATTGTTTTTGATTTTGTAGTAAAAAAATCATAAATACATCAGCACATTTGCAAACATCGTATGAGGCATAAGACTGTTATGAACCACTGAATGTTATGGGAACCATGTGTTTTGTTTTATTTTAAACTTCAGTAAGTTGTAAGAAATTTATTTCAAATAACATTTTGAACTTTTTAGTTTTGTGAGCTTTAACATCATTTTTATTATTAATATTGTTATTCTTATTTTCAGAATATGTGTAAACAAAATATTTTGTGTCAGTTGTTTACTTTAAGTAAACAAAAGAATTTATTTTAGACAATTAACGAATACTTGAACAGTCAGTCTGTCATTATAATATAAATTTAACTTTTTCTAGTTATATTAGAATATTCTCCGCATTCTTCTATGCCAAGAATTAATGTGTGACTGAAGTACTAATGTCACATACAAGCAAAAAGTGTCTTTGATATATTATTAAACAAAAATTTGCAGTACGTTTGTGTTTAGAAATGGTTTAGGTAAAATGGAATAATAATTTAATGTAAACTGATATTGACATGTTAATGGTTGCAAATGTTAAAATATGCTTTTATTGTATTACTTCATAAGAATAGTTATATTTCATGTTAATCTTGATACTACGAAAGAATTGTGACTACCTATATATTGTGTTACATCTGTTTTAAGTGAAGAAAAGCTTGAGATAGTCAAATTCCTCTATAAGATGCAAAATTTTAATTTTTTAATTTTATGAGTGTATTTTTTACTAAATATAACTATACACATTTTTAAGAAAGTGACACTTATTTTGAATTATTATTATTATTAGAAAGGAAATGATTTATTGCAATAATATTAGTAATGGATAAACATGTGTCTTCAGTGTCATTACATTACAGTATAGAGAAAAATATCTGAAACTTATGATAATTTTCAATAAGTTTAATGAAACATCACTTTCTCTGAAAAATTGAACGCATTTATTTGTGCGGTAACTTAGTGATGTATTTTTTTAAAGTTTTACAGCACAGTTATTTACATATTCTGAAAGTTTAGTCCATGCTCTGGCAATAATTTTGTTGGTACAGGCTAAAAATTGTTCTGGTATTGTGTGTTACTGTGACACTGCAGTTACACGAACTGTATAGAATTGGAAACGTCTGTGTTCTATTTTATGTGTGTGTGTGCACAATACTATGTACAAAAATATATTCAAATATTACATATTTGAGCACTTTATAGGAAAATGGTTAGTTAGCAAACTTTATGGAGTCTAATAAAACCAAGTCTTTAATGTTTATTTATATGATTATATATATTGTTAAAAGACGAAATCGTCGTCCCGTAAAATCTTATTCTCATGGTCTGGTTGTTCGTTTTATTATTATTGTTGAAAACTTGTTTTTATTATTAAGTTTTGTATTTAGTGATTTATTCCTCCCAATTCAATCTATTATTGAATCCGGTAGTGAATAAATCGGTTCACTTACTCTGTTTATCGTCATTTAATTATTTCAGTTTATATGGTTTAAAATGTTTTTTAATTCACTTTCTTGAGTTCGATTCTCTGGAAGTTCCGTTGACTCTTCTATCATCAGCTGTGGTAAGTTAATCAGTACTGTCCTGCCTATACACTAACATAAACATAACATAGACATGATATTTACTATGAGTTATAATGTGTAGCAATGTATTGGATGGTGCGGTTGGTAAAAATCATTCCATTTTAATGTCCGCTTTTGAAGTCTGGTACCGACCGTCTCCGGTTTCTCACTAAGCTGTATTTCTATTGTTTACAATAAAAGTCAACACTTTTAAAGGTTCATAAAAGAATGGTTGTTTATTCAACTCAAGAACAATTAATATTTGATGCAATGAAATGGTTTATCTTCCTTTTGTAAAACAATTAAAATAGAACATGGACTCTAAAACATTTAAAATCTCAGGATGGCATGACTGCATTTGGCTAGTCGAATATTTTTCATTAGTAAACAAATAGGTTATAATGTTTTGTAAAAATTGTAGTAGTAGGTTCTTTGAGTCTCCAAAATACACATATATAATAAAATGTACTACTGTAATAATAAGTAGACAAAACATAAAATCATTGCTGGTTAATTTAATATAATAAAAAATATGAACAACGGTTCATTGTTAATCATTGAGGTTAATACAGGTTCATGTAACCTGGTTTATCTAAAATTGGTTAATTATGTTTCTTTGCTGCTTTAGTGATTTAATATGTGATAATAATTATTTAAATCCAGTATCATGGTTCTGAATACTCTCCTAGATTGGATGTAACTAACACAGGTAAATTAAATTCATTTGATACATTTAGGTTACACTCTTGTGTAACTCTAAGTTCGATTATTAAAATAAAATATAAAACATTCTTAAATTCTTAATGGTCAGGGTTCAGTTTCCCTTCATTGATCATTCAATGTGTTTTCTTATGCTAATACATTTGAATCATACAAATAATTAAAATTGTCGTTATTGAAATCGTTCAATTTTATCATTGTTTATCTGACTTTTCTAAGTTCCCTTCCTTTTGGAATTCGGGCAATTTATCGATTAATTCAAATTAATTCGATTTGCTACTAGCGTTCTTTAACTTATTAATTACTTGAGAAGTATAGTATAATTGTTATTTGCTTCGATAATTGCGTAACTGGTCGTTCAAAGAATTAACACTTTTTCATAACTTTTGCAATTAATTAATATTCTTTAATTAATTAATTCATTTTAATAAATGCACTGCACTCACTCCTATACGCATATACTCCGTATTAGTTCACTTGAAAATATACTGCACTGTCTTCTTCTGTTGTTCTAACCTCCACTAAAAGCTTGAGGTTAGTGAGTGTGTTTACAGCTGTTCGCTGTCAAAAGCACGTTTTTCTGGACGATCGACTTACGTGGAGTCGCTCTCGTGGTTCGTAATAGACTGTCTCTGATTCCTCTGTCGAATTCTTCACTTCGTATTTTTTATAGGTTTTGATTGGTTAATAGTTTTTAATTCGTTTACACTTGGTGGGCTTCGTTAAAACAGACGCTTAGAGTTGTGTCAGGAGGCTGGTTCCAAGATTACGAATTTCTGGTTCACCGACCCACGCGCAAGTGCTCAGCACTTCTCAATTATTTTTATAAGTCAAATATCTTATTTATAACTGCACTGACGTTATTTTTATTATCTCTATCGTTTCTATTTTTTAATGACGAGTATTTTGCATACACTCATCATATAGTTCAGATTTGGGGTTGCTGAAATCGCACTTGGTATAAACACACAATGTCCATTAAGCTATTAAATACTTTAAATACATTGTTTTTATCCCATATTTTGATGGTGATAATGTATCCTTATCGTATTATTCACTTTTCCCTTAAGATTATTTACAAATAATTACACAATATCTATTTTCATAGGTTCAAGTCCTATGCCTATTGTTGTACATTTTGTTTATTAACTATATTATACTAATATTAACATTTAATTACTTTCTATTATGGCCTATGCATACTGCATTGGTCGTTGTCACTACTGATAGTGTCCTTTTTCCTTATATCATAGGTTTATTATCTTAATTATGGTTTGTTAAGTATGTTTACCATACTTCATGGAGTTACATTATTACATGATTTGTACTCTTTTCATATTATTTTCAGTGTTGTTTAAATGACTCTTATTATAGTTTTGATAGCATTGTTCTGATTGTGCAGCAGTTCATTCTGCATTTATACTGGTTATTACCTTGCTTTAGATGTTATTAAGATTAGTTGCAGCTAGTTGTTGACATAGTTTTGTTATTATTATTGTTATTATTGATATTTAGGTAGTTATACTTCTTGAATTTACTCAATTGAATAGTATTCTGCCTCACTCAATGTTGTTAGTTGAGTTTATACTCTTTTATAATAAGTTTAAAACATAATTTTGTTGCATCAGGCATCTTTGCTATAACAAGCATATAGTTATATTGAATTACATTAATACAGCTTTTATATTTACTTATTACATTATATATTGTATACAAAACGTTCCTTATATCATCTAGTTACTTCACATTATAATACATTTTGGTTTAACATTGTTTTGGCTTTGTTTTTCTTCAGTTTTAGTGAAAACTGGTTGCCCAGATTAGGTTATGTTACATACCAGGTATACAACACTGGACTGCTGTTAGTTTGTATTTCTGCATTATATTTGATTGATTTGCTTTCATTTAATGCTGGTACATTTGTTGTTAATTATTAGAGTACCTTTTGTTTATCTTTTATTGTCTTAATTACTGATAATTAGTGGGTTTTTCTAACATCAATTCCACTGTACATCTGGTTATTTTTATTTTGGACATAGTCTTCTTTAGTTGTCTTGTTTGTTCATCATCTTCTTTCACTGCACTACACTTTATATAATATTGAAAACTTTCTCAAGTGAAACTTACTTGTCTGTTTTGTATGTAGAACGCGTTTCGGCATCGTGTTCACCTTCTTCAGCTTTGCGACAGACTGCCAGTACCTAGTAACGTTTGTTGGTTGGAAGGTATAGTGGGGGTGGTGTATAGAGGAAGGGGATTGGCGCGGGGATCCGAATTATTGTTTGTTTTGTGTATAACTGTGTCGAAAAGTGTATGTGATTTATATTGCAATTGGTCATTTAGTATGTTGTTTGGTTGTGTTGTGTGGTGTTTGTATATTTCATACTGTTCAGCTGTGTTGAGTTTTCGCCCTTTGGGTAAGAGGTGTAATATTTCAAGATTAGTATCTATGTTGGTGTAGCTATGGTTATGTGTGTGTATGTGTGTGGCAAACGCAGAATGTATATTGTTGTTGGAAAGGGCCTTTAAGTGTTCAGAGTAACGGGATGAAAAAGATCTTCCCGTCTGGCCTATGTAGAAACTATTGCAGTTATTACAATTTAATTTGTAGACACCTGTTCTATTGTATTTGTCTATGCCCTTGTTTGTATCGTTGATGTGTTTTTTTATGGTATTGTTGGTTCTGAATGCTATTTTGTAATTGTGTTTTCTGAATGTGTTGGCAAGTTTGTGTGTGCTGGAGTTATGGTATGTGAGTGTGATGTATTTCTTGTGTTGTGTGTTATTGGTATTTTGTGTTTTGTTATTTTTGTTTTTGATGTGGAAGGTATAGTGGGGGTGGTGTTTAGAGGAAGGGGAACCATATGCTCCATAGACTAACCAAAATACCCTTAAGTAAACAAGATTATACTGACGAACTCAACACAATCAAATACATAGCAATGAAAAACGGTTACAACCCCAATTTAATAAACAAACTACACAAACGCATTAAAAACAAAAATAACAAAACACAAAATACCAATAACACACAACACAAGAAATACATCACACTCACATACCATAACTCCAGCACACACAAACTTGCCAACACATTCAGAAATCTTGCCAACATCTTGAAATATTACACCTCTTACCCAAAGGGCGAAAACTCAACACAGCTGAACAGTATGAAATATACAAACACCACACAACTCAACCAAACAACATACTAAACGACCAATTGCAATATAAATCACATACATTTTTTGACACAGTTATACACAAAACAAACAATAATTCGGATCCCCGCGCCAATCCCCTTCCTCTATACACCACCCCCACTATACCTTCCAACCAACAAACGTTACTAGGTACTGGCAGTCTGTCGCAAAGCTGAAGAAGGTGAACACGACGCCGAAACGTGTTCTACATACAAAACAGACAAGTAAGTTTCACTTGAGAAAGTTTTCAATATTATATAAAGTATAGTCTTCTTTTTATGTCTACACATCATTTAGCTAAGAACTTATCCTATTACTTATCCTATTATTCTCTTTGTTATTCTTTATGTATAATAATTAATCCTTATTGATTACAGTTTATTTTACATGGACAAGGAATATATTCATTAAATGAGTTTGGGTCAGTGTTGATTTTACCTTACAGCCTAGGGATTTATATCATGTTATTTATTCCGTTTCTTCTTTCTTCTTTTATAATCATTCTTTCATAGGTTTATGTTAGTTCATTATATTTCATTTTATTTCCCTTTTTGTGTCTGATCTGGATATCTTTCTTCTTCTCTTCACTGATCTCTCTTTCACTCTTAGTTAGTTTATACATGGTGTTGTCTTCCCTTGTTTCCTTCTCATTGTTTTGATAAGTTTCTTTATTGAAGTTGTTTTCATGGGTTTCCTTCCCACTGGTTCTTTCTTCTTTCTTGAAGTATTTATTCTTGTTTCCTTCTCACTGATTCTTCTTGTTGTTTCCATTGTGTCCTTCTCACTGATTCTTCTTACTTCTTGTATTGTTATTGTCTGATCCTTCTCACTGATTCTTCTTGTTGTTTCCATTGTGTCCTTCTCACCGATCTACTTTCTTCTTTTTTTCATTGTGTCCTTTTCACTGATCTATTGGGTAAGGTATGTAAGTTGTCTCGTCATTAGTCTTCTTTATTCTATTTATTCGTATATTTACTAGTAATTCCTTCTATATTATAATTCACTTGGTTTAACTTATGATACTTTCTCTTTTTTATCCATGGTGGTATGCTTGACCTTGTAGGTATTCTTAATAGTAGTGGCTTTCAAATTATTTCTGGTACGTTCGTGTAGGTAGTGTCATATGTACCATTACAATATGCATGAATTTGTATTTCTACATGATTACTTGTCCACATCACTACATACAGTTTAACATAATAAAAGATACAAAATGTTTATAATGAATTTTGATTATCTGACAGTGAGATAAAGATTGCCGTATCAGACAGCAGACACAATTATAGGAGATGTATAATTTTTTAGCAGGTCTTCGTTAACTAAAATAAATACTTTTAGTATGATAATAACACACAGAACAATGGTAAAATTAGTAACAATAAATACAATTCATTGGGTTCTTTAATAGCATCTATTTTTAAAATTTGAAATAAATCTTTTCATTTACTTATAATTGAAATATTTATTAGAATATTTCTATCTAGCCTGTTTGTGTTTTAATGTTTCTTTATATCCATACTAACAGTATAAATATTAGTATTGTTGGTACTTTCACTGTGAACTTACTTGTTGTATTTACTCAAACGTCGTTTCAGAGTGGTGTGTCATCTACATATCTATGCCCATATGTCATATACATATATATTATTATTCAGAGGTAATAAAAGACAAGTAGAAAAATTCCACAAATACATCAACACGATACACCCCAAACTCAAATTTACCACAGAAATAGAAAAAGACAACTGCATAAACTTTCTAGACCTAACTATCACCAAAGGAAACAATACATAGACATATAAAGTTGTTTTGATAGTTCATCTTCTTTTTTCACAGTACTAAATTAATATAGATTATTAAACTTTCACTTGTGAACTTACTTTGTTTCCTCCCGTATGCGTTTCGGCGTGATGTGCGCCTTCGTCAGCGGTGTGAGACAGACTGTCAGTAACTTGTAACAGTTTTTTAGTTAGTAGGTTGAGTGGGGATGGTGTGTAGTGGAAGGGAATTGGCACGGCGATCTGAATTATTGTTTTTTTTAATGTATAATTGTGTCAAAGAGTGTGTGCGATTTATAGTGTAATTGGTCGTTAAGTATGTTGTTTGGTTGTGTTGTGTAGTGTTTGTATATTTCATATTGTTCTGCTGTGTTAAGTTTTCGACTTTTAGGTAAGTAGTGTAATATCTCAAGATTAGTACCTATGTTGGTGTAGCTGTGGTTTTTTGTGTGTATGTGTGTGGCAAACACGGAATGTATGTTGTTGCTGGATAGAGCTTTTAGGTGTTCAGAGTAACGAGGAGAAAAAGATCTTCCCGTCTGGCCTATATAGAAACAAAGTATATATAGATGTAAAAAACAAAGTATTTTTACTGTCTCACACCGCTGATGAAGGCGCACATCACGCCAAAACGCGTACGGGAGGAAAAAAGTAAGTTCACAAGTGAAAGTTTAATAATCTATATTAAGACATATAAAATGTACAGAAAACCAACCACAACTGACATGGTCATCCACAATACATCAAATCATCCAACACAACATAAACAGGCAGCCTTCAACCATATGCTACAAAGACTCACTAAAATACCAATGAATAAATAAGAATTATCTTGTTGTTGCATCCTCTTCGTTACTTTATTAATTTAATAATATATATAAACTTTCACTAATGAACTTACTGTTGTCACTTCCCAAACGTTTCGAGATGTTGTTTCTCTTCTTCTTCAGTGGGTGTATACTGATTGTCGATTACAGAATAACCGTTACGGAAAAATGGTGTGTGTGGTGGGAAGGGATTGGCGCTGAGGTTCGAATTGTGTGTGTGGATCAGTGTATCGAATAGTGTATGTGATTTATAATGTATTTGTTCATTTAATATGTTGTTTGGTTGTAGTGTGTGATATCTGTATATTTCAAATTGTTCAGATGTGTTTAGTTTTCTACTTTTAGGTAAGTAGTGTAATATTTCCATGTTGTGTTCTATGTTTGTGTACCTGTGGTTTTCGTTAGGTAAATGTGTGGCAAATGTGGAATGTATGTAGTCTGTGGTGAGGGCTTTTAAATGTTCAGAAAATCTGGAAGAAAAAGATCTTCCCGTCTGGCCGATGTAGAATTGTTGGCAATCATTACAGTTTAATTTATAAACCCCTGTTTTGCTGTATGTGTCAGTGTCTTTGTTAGTATTATTTATGTGTTTTCTAATGGTGTTGTTGGTTCTGTAGGCTACTTTATAATTGTGTTTCCTATTTTATGTGTATTGGAATTGTAGTATGTAAGTGTTATGTATTTGCTGGGTTGTGTGCTGTTGGTCAGATGTGTTTTACTTTTTGTGTTGAGGATTCGTTTGTGTAGTTTATTTATTAATTCGGGGTTGTATCCATTTTTGACTGCTATGTATCTAATTGTGTTTAATTCATCTTGGTAGTCATGTGTGTTTAGGGGTATTGAAGTGAGCCTATGGAGCATGTAGTTGAAAGCTGCATGTTTATGTTGAGTTGGGTGGTTGGATGTGTTGTGTATGACCATGTCTGATGTGGTGGGTTTTCTGTATATTTTGTATGTGTGTGTGTTGTTTGTTTTGGTGATTGTAAGGTCTAAGAAGTTTATGCTGTTATTTAATTCTATTTCAAGTGTGAATTTTAATTTATGGTGTATAGTGTTAATGTATTTGTGGAAATTTTCTTCTATTTGTCTTTTGTTGCCATTGTAAAGGAGTAAAATGTCGTCAACATACCTGTGCCAATATATTATTTTATCGGTGTATTTGTTGTTGTTCAGTATGTGTTTCTGTTCTATGGTGTGTATAAATATTTCGGCTAGTATACCTGATATAGGGGAGCCCATGGGTAGTCCATCTGTTTGTGTGTAATACATGCTATTGTGTGCGATTGTATGTATGTATTACACACAAACAGATGGACTACCCATGGGCTCCCCTATATCAGGTATACTAGCCGAAATATTTATACACACCATAGAACAGAAACACATACTGAACAACAACAAATACACCGATAAAATAATATATTGGCACAGGTATGTTGACGACATTTTACTCCTTTACAATGGCAACAAAAGACAAATAGAAGAAAATTTCCACAAATACATTAACACTATACACCATAAATTAAAATTCACACTTGAAATAGAATTAAATAACAGCATAAACTTCTTAGACCTTACAATCACCAAAACAAACAACACACACACATACAAAATATACAGAAAACCCACCACATCAGACATGGTCATACACAACACATCCAACCACCCAACTCAACATAAACATGCAGCTTTCAACTACATGCTCCATAGGCTCACTTCAATACCCCTAAACACACATGACTACCAAGATGAATTAAACACAATTAGATACATAGCAGTCAAAAATGGATACAACCCCGAATTAATAAATAAACTACACAAACGAATCCTCAACACAAAAAGTAAAACACATCTGACCAACAGCACACAACCCAGCAAATACATAACACTTACATACTACAATTCCAATACACATAAAATAGCAAACACATTAGGAAACACAATTATAAAGTAGCCTACAGAACCAACAACACCATTAGAAAACACATAAATAATACTAACAAAGACATTGACACATACAGCAAAACAGGGGTTTATATATTAAACTGTAATGATTGCCAACAATTCTACATCGGCCAGACGGGAAGATCTTTTTCTTCCAGATTTTCTGAACATTTAAAAGCCCTCACCACAAACTACATACATTCCACATTTGCCACACATTTACATAACGAAAACCACAGTTACACAAACATAGAACACAACATGGAAATATTACACTACTTACCTAAAAGTAGAAAACTAAACACAGCTGAACAATTTGAAATATACAGATATCACACACTACAACCAAACAACATATTTAATGAACAAATACATTATAAATCACATACACTATTCGATACACTGATCCACACACACACAATTCGAACCTCAGCGCCAATCCCTTCCCACCATCAACCCCCACCACACACACCATTTTTCCGTAACGGTTATTCTGTAATCGACAATCAGTATACACCCACTGAAGAAGAGAAACAACATCTCGAAACGTTTGGGAAGTGACAACAGTAAGTTCATTAGTGAAAGTTTATATATATTATTAAAATATATAAGACTATAAAGATGAACTTAACACCATAAAATACATAGCCCTACAAAATGGCTACAACCAGGATTTAATAAACAAATTACATAGGCAGATCCAAAACAAAAACAACAAACCACAAAACAGATACATCACACTCACATACTACAACTCTAACACACACAGAATTGCCAACACTTTCAGAAAATACAACTACAAAATAGCATACAGAACCAACAACACCATCAAAAGGTACCTCAACGGCACAAACAAAAACACTGACATATACAACAAAACAGGAGTTTATAAATTAAAATGCAATGATTGCGATAAATTCTACATAGGCCAGACAGGAAGATCTTTTTCATCCAGATTTTATGAACACACCAAAGCAATCACCAATAATAACATACAATCCACATTTGCCACACATATCCAGAATGAAAACCACAGTTACACCAATATAAAAAACAACCTTACAATTTTACACTTCCTACCCAAAAGTCATAAATTTAACACCACAGAATAATTTGAAATATACAAACACAACAAAACACAACCCAAAAACATACTCAATGACCAATTACAGTTCAAATCAAACACACTATTTGACACAGTAATAAACATAGGCATACAACTATTCAATAATAAACACCTACAACAATTCAAACTCCAGCGCCAATCCCCTCCACCTCCACTCACACACAACCTGTTAACTAAAACCGTTATACATAAAATTACCGATAGTTCGCACATTCCGTATCCAAACTCACTGATGAAGGAGCACACCACTCCGAAACGACGTATAAGTAAATACAACAAGTAAGTTCACAGTGAAAGTACCAACAATACTAATAATTATTAAGTAGTGAACAAAGAAGTGATGAACATTCAAAATAGTATAACAGTATAAAGCGCTCTCTCATTAATTAAGTGGACTTGAAAGTGTACAAGTGTCCATTTGCACATAGAAAATGTTTTAAGTGATGTTCTGCACTTTGTTTTAAAATACACTAAGTGCTTATATGCTGCAGCCAGTTGTGTGTGATTACTATAGAAGCTTACACACATTATCATTTTGTGCAATTGCTTATGAGTGGCATATCAACACGTATTGCGTTTGCATCCAATATAGACATTCTTATTTTTGTTAACTAGACAACTAATGTCCCAATGTATTCTCTTAACAGTAATTGTGAAATATTGAAAGTAAATATTTTTGAAAGTCATCAACAAGATGTTTAATACAAAATTTTTAAATGAATTAATGTATAAAACTAAATTGTAACTCAAGAAACTGTAATTCTCTCAGTACCAGTTTATCAGAAGTTCAAGTTGACATCATGAAAATAAAGTTAAAATTTGTAATGTTAAGTCAATTTGTATATGGATCCATGCTTAGAATGTATGTTATAAACAATTCAGTTTCAGATCTGCTGTTAAAAAATAATGTGAGTTGAAACTGGTATAATAAAAACAGAGTAGTGTGCAGAATAAATTGTAGCTTTAAAATCCAAAGTAAGATTTCAATTGACCCTCCTTCACAAAAGGTGTAAAGAGGTATTAAGTACCTAGACTAGTTCTGTCCAACCTTCTTATGTGGTTGGGCATATCTGACTGATGCCTATGAAGGTGTGGGTGCCAAGTAATGATGCCACCACCCATACAGTACCATAACAATAAACACACAGAAACAGAGGTTTCTTCTATATTCAATAAATCAATGCCGATCCTCCCATTTACTGTTAAAATCAGAAGTCCTTTGTCTTTTAGACACGTTGAATGAACTAATACAAGACATGTAATAATTGAACTAGCTTGCATCCTCAATGGACTTTACATGCTGATAAGTAATACTGAATGTAATAATGAAAAAAACTTCAAAATGAACCGAATTCTCAACTCTGTCATATAGTAATTTATTGTTTGCAATATCATTTTGTTCGTACTAAAGTAACTTTGACTTGAATTACCAATGAATTAAGGAAAACCCTAAAATATCTTAGGCCTGCTTGAGGCTGTGCTCTGTAAGAAACTCTTTTTTTGTGTGTTGGCATGTCTGTTTGTCCTAGCTATGGCAAGAAGTTTTATGGCATCTTGATTATAAGTGTAAATCCCATGAAATTCACGACACAAGGGACTAGCGCTGTTTGAAGAGATAAAAGTTCCACTAGACCAAATCTTGAAAGACCTTGAGAGGACAGTGTTTTCTTTAGTGAAAGAAGATGAGTACTGACTGGTGCAGTTAATAACCACAGTGGAGCATGTAAATTATTAAAGGAATGTATAAAACCAATGTCATTGGAATTTTGGAAAAACATTATTATTCAGATGCTCAATATAATATTTTTTATTGAGATCTAAATTATTATTAAAAATTGGCACAAGTAAATTTGATTACTGAGGATACAAGAAAAATGTACTATTTTAAACCTTGAACATGGCCATGTTAGACTCTAATTCCAGTGCTATTTCATATTGTTCTGATATTTCATATTGTAGTAACATCTTCATATTGTTTTTAGTCTTCTTATAACACTGGTGACTTAGTGTTCTCCTAACACTGGAATTCTTGCTTAATATCATGATATTCCACTATTTCCAATATAATTACTCTGTAACTGAAACACAAAATACACAGTAGTGTTATGAAATTCCTAATTATTTCATATTATAATTGTCTTGTATAGGAGTGGCCTTCTATTTCAGTTTCACATCTCACTCACCATCTTAGTCAGTGCCAGATCTAAAAGTTTTGCATCTCAGTGCATAGATACATAATTTTCATGTCTCAAAAAATATAGATAATTATTGTTGTACTCTAAGTATTATTTACTGACATCTGTTGTGTCTCACTAGTATTTGAGTAGTACCACTGGAAATTGGAATATACTTCTTTTAATTTAAAATATTTTATTTCGTCATCATCATTTTCTTTTCCTTCTTCTTGTAACTTCTAGTGCATATATGACGTGTGCTCTTCTTCCATACTATGCCTCAGTATCATCTTTCCCTTTTCAATTTTGTCGACTGTACTCCTTTTAGCAACTGTAATGATAAAATACAATTATGTAGGCCTACTGATAAAATGAATATTGAGTAATATCATTCTTGTGATTAAAACAATAATTATTTTTACTTTTTCTGACATTACTTGTATTATTAATATCAGTGTTACCTTGTCAGCACTCTGAAGATGCCAGCCAAAAACTCTTGATGAAACGTGCACTGAGTAAATCTGTTAAACATTATTCTACTTGCGCTACTTGCTTATTACCTAGTATAGACATAGATTCCAATTAATAGACAAATTACTATATATAAACATTTATAAAATTTGCCCCTGCAAGTAAGTAAGTATTCTTTAATATTTGTTGTAACTACAACAAATTACAACTTGTACGGACAGTAATGCTTTTTTAGAGATTTATTAAAATAAAAACTGCCTTAGAACTGACAGAGCTTGAAGTGTTATTTTTTAACATTTTTCTTTACATTTTATGTTATGAAATTTTCAAATTCATGAAATACTGATTTATACTGTTGCCTATAGCATATTTAGATTGGCACAAATTTAATACTGAACAAGTTTAAGATTTATTTCTACTTTTTGTAATTGCTTTACATAATGTCAAATTGCACTGGCTTCTGTAAGAGATACTTTATGTAGCAACTCATGTATAGCAAACACATGTTTCATAGTACAAGTTAAGTTTATTTTTTAAACTAAAGGAATCTAGTAAAATATTTTGGTGCATATGTGTGTAATGAAACAAAATGAATCAACTAGTTTTTATCTGATTCCCAAATCTCCATAATTTAAATGTTTACAAAATGAATAGACCTATTCTACTTCAGGATGTAAGTAAAGTTTTGCACTTCTGTCATTCCAACAAATTGATCTCAGAACATAAAACATTTTTGTGCACTCTATTAGAATATTTTTGTATAGCTATCTGAAATTATTCCACTTATGAAACATATTGATTTGTATATCGTATACAATTATTGTAAACAATTCATGATCAGATATTCTCTTAGTGGTATACCATTTTATAAATATGATCAATCCATGTGCAAACTTAATTTATCCTTATATGAATTAACATTTCCTGCTCTATATAAGCCAGATTTACCTTACCAGTGATAAACACCTTACTTCCATACAGAACAGGTTAAGCAAAGATTTGAAAATTGTAGTGTGGCTTGCCATTTCTCCTTGAACTTTCAAGGATTATATTTCAATTTTTAGGGGAGACAGTGTTCATTTACCGTTTCAACATTCCCAACCTTCAATTTCTGTGATGACCCAAAAATTACCTTTTATTACATATTTCTTTAACTTCTATTATTTTCTGTCTCGTGTTATATTTAAATTTGCACACCTTTTGTAGTAGTATTGTTTCAGAAATCTTTTAGCAGTGTTGTCATTGTTTTTGTCATAATAGAATTTCATGTTTTACACATTTTGCTTTTAACATTTGGGTATATGAATTCCACTTTGAAAAGTTTTGTGTGGATACCATGTACTTTACTCGAAGAAAATATTATATGAATAATATCATTGCCCAATAGGTATTGTGAAAGTTCTTATTTTGTGAACCTGGACTTGTTTTCTGGGCATGTTTTGTGACGATTTCAATATTAACCATTTTGTGATTTGTGTACTCCTAGTTTCATATTTCCTTCTTCCACGTCATCAAAAAGATGTTCAGACAGCATTCCACATAATAGGAACATTTTTTAACATGTAATGTTACAAACTAAGGGTAAAATATGTGGAATGTGGTAATAAATTGAAGGCGTGGCATAAGTATTTTTATAATATAAATATGAGCTCATAATTACTGTCTGAACTTGTGAATTTTTCGTTATTAATCCTCTTCTTCCACAATGTTTGGAAGAATCACAATTTTCACATGTTTTTACAATAAACTTTTTACAAGACCAATAAATATTTTAAGGGTGTTTTGCTCCAATTTAAAGCAGTCTGAAATAAATACAGTTTCCTTGTGGCAAAATAAAATGTTACCACACAGCCATCAAACTGAGGTAAAAGGCACACAAACACAACATCACATTTGTAAAAGCAGACAAAGGCAACAAGACAACCTACACAACAAAGTACAAAACTTCATGGAACAGAACAACATCACAGAACTAAAACATGACCCCACTGACAGATACCAAAACACAGTAAAACAACTAGTCAACAAAACCAAACACATAATGACACACAAACAAAAGCCCTACATGAAACAAATCCGACCATCAGCCCCTACCCTCCAAGCGCTTCCCAAAATCCATAAAGAAGAAATTCCGATCCGCCCCATTATCAATTATCGTAATGCCCCTGCATACAAACTCGCAAAACATCTAGACAAAATTATCAGACAACACACACAACTAGACAACAATATTGCAGTAAAAAAGAACACAGACTTAGTAACAAAAATAAAAGACATACACATCCCCCATAATGTTAGCCTCCTTTGTCATTAAAAACCTGTACACAGACATCCCCATCTCTGAAACAATCACCATCCTACAAAACAAATTCAAACAGAACAACACACCAGACGAACTTATCAACGAAATAACAGAAACTCTGAATATTGTCACAAAACAAAACTACTTTACATATAACAATAAATATTACACACAGAATGATGGTCTACCCATGGGCTCCCCCATATCCAGTATTCTAGCAGAAGTCTTCCTCCAACACTTAGAAAAAACAAAAATCCTCACAAACAATGACAGACACTCACATAAAATACTATATTGGCACATATACGTTGATGACATTCTAATACTATACTGGGGAAACAAAAGACAATGTGAACAGTTGCTAACGCACATAAACAAAATACATAAAAACTTAACCTTTACTGCCGAATACGAACACAACAATACCATAAACTTCTTAGACCTCTCCATCACAAAACTTGAACACAGGCACAAATTCAGATATACAGAAAACCGACTACAACTGACACACTAATACACAACTCCTCCAATCACCCAATACAACACAAACTAGCTGCCTTTAGAACCATGATACATAGACTTAATAACATCCCCCTAGATGAAAAAGACTACAAAGACGAACTAAACACGATAAAATATCTAGCAGAATCTAACGGATACAACAGAACAATAGTCAATAAACTCCTACACAAAACAAACAACAGACAAAGACAGAAAACAACAAATTCATAACACTAACATACATCAACAAACAAACTGAAAAAATAGCCCACAAATTCAAAAAAGCAGGATACAGAATCGCTTACAAAACTACTAACAAAACAGAACACACACTATCAAAACACACACACAAAGCACAAAATAAATTCTATCTACCTGGTCTTTACAAAACTATAATTGCTCAAAATGCAACAAATTCTACATAGGCCAGACAGGATGTAGCTTCAAACAAAGATACATTGAACACACAAAGGCACTCCACTCGACTACAGAATCCACCTTTGCAAACCACCTCATTGAAGCAAACCACACATACAAAAACATCGACAATAACATGAACATTCTACACGTACACATGAAAGGCCGAAAACTAGACACTCTAGAACAATTGGAAATATACAAACACACGAAAACAAATAAAAACGACATCCTAAACGAACAGACACAATTCAAATCACACGCATTATTCGAACATATCTCACCCCACACACACAACATTGATCTTTCGAAATTCGATTCCGTCGCCCACAACAGGACAGACAGCGCTACCAGCGGCAACCTCTGAAGAAGCTTTTTAAAAGTGAAAACCGGTTCAGGTTTTAAGGTAAAACTTTATGTTTTTACTTATAAAAAACTTTGTGTTCCGAGTCGTTAATGAAATAGTTGTATTTAGTTAAAATAAAGTAACAACTGAATTCGTAGATTAAGTACTGCAATGTTCAATATGTATTTTAGTTACAGTAACATTCAGTTCTATCAGAGTAATTACTCCAGGTTCATCAGAATCAGTTAATTATTAAAAGTGACAATAAAAAGTTAATTATTAAAATATATGTATATATTATAACACAACAGATTTTAAAACAAATGTAAATTAATTTGTGCTGTGCCAACATGTATCTAACATTACTGTTAATATGTACCAATTACTGGGGTTTGGATGTAATAGTAATAAGAGTAGTAATTGATTGAATTGTAACAAGTTTTCATCAATTTATTAAAAAAAAACAAGCGTTTTTAAAAATCTCATTTGCTTCGCTATAAACTCTCATTATTGTTTGCTTAACGTTCAATTGTTGCGGTACATTTATCATAAATAAATCTTATAACCTACAGTAACAAAATTATATTCTACGTCTTTATTTGTTAATCTTAAAATTTTGACTGCTCAGTCTGATTTGTGTGCTTTACTACAGTTTTGTTTTATTTTCTTTATATAACTTTTACTACATTACTTTGTGCATTGCATACATATTACTCATTGATTATACATTGCATACATGTTAATCATTGATAAAATTTAAATTGACTCAATTAATTGTTAATCATCAAAGAAAATATTTATTAAATTTAAATTTTATTCTCTGAATCTCTATATCTACATTTTACATCTCTTATTTATTTTTCTAAATTTCAAAGCGTCTTTTAACTGTCTTTAGTCTTTCACATAAAATTTATAAATTGATTGTTTGTCACCTTGATTCTGTAGCTCATACCCATGTCCTCCGTTGGTCCGTAGGTCCTCTTCTGATGGAGTTCCCTGCCCGTTCCTCGGTTCCACTCATCATCCTCCAGTTACTTGTTCCTTATGGTCCCCTCTGGTTGCTGTAGTGTAGAGTGATATGATGCTCTGCACCTGCTGCTGTTGTGCTAGTAGACGCCTCTATTGTTCTGCATAGCGTTCCTCTGCCTGATGTAACCTTGTTGCTTGTCTTGAGTGACGGACGTTTGTGGGTGTAGATATCATAGAGTATGTTCTATAACCGTATTAGTAACCAAACCAAGAGTTACTGTTTGATACTTAGATGAACATTTCGTCCATCCAACTTTACAGTTCAATTAACAAAATTTAAAAATCGTGTCGATACTGGGCATAGCGTCCCGCCACTTCTGAAGACTGATTGAGAATAATTTGGCTTCTTCCGTGCCCTTATTTATATTCGAGCATCTTACCACACCTGTTGGGACAGAATTCAGCATGTCAGGAATTGCTTGGAGGCGTCAGTTCCCCCACTATCGTCCAATTTCATACTTTCGTACATGTCTGCCAATTGCAATGTCTAATGTGGATTACAAAGTGCTCTAACGGTGTCTGATTTAATTACACATGTTCAATGTAATTACCATCATAATCGCATAATTTTGTGTAATTACTATGCTCTTAAAATCACACTGTACATCCTTTTCACGCCGAATTCGCACTGCACATGTGTCTTAATTTTATACATATTTAGAAGTCTTTGCAATTTTTCTACCATTTATGGTTTTCTTATAATTAAATAAAAACTATAATTTAACATCTATTTGGGGTGAGATTGCAAACTTTCAGGCTTGAACCGATTTTTAACATCAACTCAGCTTTCAATCTCAGACCTGCTTATTTATTACATATTTATTAATTTAATTAAATATTTATATAATCTATTACATGCACAGTACAGCATATGATTGTACTGTCGCATATATATACAAATCCTTGTAACAGACTCCTGTCTTGTACTCTAGCTTTTATAATTTCTCCACCTATACAAAATAAAAGAAGCCAGTGTAATTTTATTTAAAACTTGTGACATGCTCTGCAAATATATTTCTTTATCTTAAATGAAATATTAAGCACATTATTGTTTTTTCAACATGTTTCCACTATCTAATAACAATCACATGGATTTGTGTCCTAACTTACTTTGCAAATTCTGTCAAAGGAATTTACAGAAACATGAAAAATTTGATTGGTACTTGTTAATGTATTTTCTATGAATAATTTCAAATTAGGATGTATTTGTTGCTGCAAATTTCTAATTCACAGATTTATACATAATGATTCGAAATATTATTAGTGAAGTCAGCTGTGCTGTGGCAGAGTTTAAAACAATTAAAAAATATATTAGTTAAATAAAAGTGAGCAATAAATATTCTCACTGTTTTATGTGGAAGAATATTTTTAATACAATATTATTTCTAATAGTTGATTTTAAATATTTAAGCTGTGCTTACGTGTAATAATTATTGCTTAAGTAGGATAAAGTAGAATTTTATTTTAATAGATTCACAGTTCTTGATCTAAGTAACAAATTGATAACAAATTAATTTGGATTCTATTACAGTAGACTCCCTCTCGTCCGGTCACCTCGGGACCAGACTCTAGGCCGGATTTCAAAATGGCCGGACAAACCGAAAATACGCTATAATGATTAAATAATGCTCTTTAATGAATGATCCATACAATACATGACCCAATACAGTATATATAAATTACTAATAATTATAATTACTCACCCTTACTCCATGGTAGCAAGTAAAAAACAAACAAGGAAAATTACTACAACTGACACAGATATTACTGTACGCATTTGCCAAAAATAACACAACTCTTTATAGAATATGAAAAACACATGAACATTAAAAGTGTCACTACAGAACGTAAAACTCGGAAATAAAAATTAAAAGAAATGAGTTATCTTCTTCTGCTTTTTTGTTCAACTGTTTTGTTGAATGCGAAATCACGCCATTTCTTTTGAACATAACATCAACTGCAGTTGCCTCTGTTTGTTGCTCAATGTACGTCATTGCTAATTCCAGGGCTGCTCTTCCCTCAGCGTGGCTCATTTTCTCCTCGACATTTGCCTTTCGTCATTGACTTCTCCTTCTTCTTCTTCGTCTTCTTGGCAAATGACAGCTTGCACAATTTCATCATCGTTTAAGATCTCATTTTGAAGCTCATCATCTTGACCAGCAATCCATTCTTCAACGTCTTGTTGTACAAGATCATCAGAGTGAGGCAATCGTTGTAGATCTTTTAACAGAGATTCATTGTCATCTGGTTCAAAACCCTGAAGATTTGATTCATCTGCTTTAGGGTTGTCTTCTTTATTCTTTTCAATGAGAAGAAAACAGTTTGGCCCTGCTTTTCTCCAAGACTTTGTAAATGTAGATGATGGCATTTCATCGTATGCCTTAGCTACCATATAGATCACGTCTTTCATGTTGATTGTCTTTAAGGCCGGAATGAGACCTGTGCTGCCTTCATTGTCCAGTTTACCTAGAATTTCTGAAAGAAGCTTTCTGCGGTACCTTCTCTTAAAAGACTCTATGACCCCTTGGTCCATTGGTTGTGTAAGACTTGTGACATTAGGTGGCAGGAATAATACTTTTATATCACTGTAACCTTCACATTCATGTTCTTGCGGATGGGTAGGTGCATTGGCTACACTAAAAGTGCTTTAACTGGTAACTTCAAACTCGTCAAATGATGTTTCACTTCAGGAACAAATTCACTTTGGAACCACTCCTTAAACAGATACGAATCCATCCAGGCTGATTTTTGTACTCTGTAGTACACTGGAAGGGATGACATGTTTAAATTCTTAAAAGCTCTAGGTTTTGCTGATTTTCCGATTACAAACAAAAGCAGCTTGTGGGATCCTGAGGCATTTGAACACAAAGTCACCGTGATTCTCTCTTTACTGGCTTTAAATCCTGGGGCTGAAGTTTCCTTAGCCGTAGCAAACGTTTTCTTGGACAAGAGTTTAAAATTCAACCCCGTCTCGTGAATATTATAGACTTGTTCTGGACTAAGATTTTCACTAGCGATGATGTCAGACATTTTTTTTGAAAAATCGCTAGCTGCTGATGGGTTCACCGACAATTTTTCACCACAAATGCCAATAAAATGAACTCCATGACGCTTTTTCTAGCGTGTTAGCCATCCTTCGCTTGGCGAGAATGTACTGGCATCTTGAAGTTTTGAGTGTAGGATAACTGCGTTTTCTTTTAAAATTGGTCCACTTATCAGAGTGCCTCTTCGGCGTTCCTGCATAAACCATAACCACAAAGCATCATCTACTAATTCGTTATTTGTTTTTTTTAAAGTGCATCACGTCGAAAGCACTTTTTCAGTTTCAATTTGAGTGCAGAAAGTCTCAATCGATTTTCTGTTTTGGCGCCAGTCATTAACAGTACTCTTGCCTACATTAAACTCCTGGCAAATATGCTGGACCAATTCACCCTTATCGAGATGAAATTTTTGGTCCATAGTCACGAACATGTGTTTTCGCTTCACACATTTTTATTTATACAGATACATACAGTATTACTATATACACAGATATATTTACACAGACTATATACACAGAACTCACAACATAAAACATACATCCGCACATGAACAAAACCGTGAGTCAGCTGAGCTACTGAACATATATTTTCCGTTTAACAAGTTGGGGCCTGTTACTGGAGGCTCGTCTAGACTGTGACTCACCATATGGCTGGCCGAACCATCCGACGGCCGATCCAACCGAGGCCGGACGAGAGGGAGTCTATTGTACTAATCAATTACAGTAAAAAAATTGGGAGCCGTTAAGACTATGATTAATACTATGATAAATACTTTGAATTAATAATTCCTCATATATATATACTCAGGCGGCATGATCCAGTATAAAATAGAATACAAAATTATACCAAAAATGAAAAAAAAATAATTTAAAAGCCAGAAAGCTGAATTACTTTGCATATCTTGTGTGACATTCAGCAAAAGAAATTAAGAGATGTGGTTACAAAATAAGGGAAAGGCAAACAACCTAAATGTTTCTTGTTTTAAAGAAACTAGAAATTTGCAATTTCCTGAGTATATAAGCAACTTTATATATTATAAAGACACAAGACTTTTATGCTTTTGAGAAGTGTAAATAGTGCTGTTTTGTAAAATTTGTTACAAAGTCACATAGATCAACAAAGGTACATTTAAAATAGTTTAGACTTAACTAAAGTGATCTTCGCTTCACCTGGAGTCACAGATGGAATCTTTCATTGCAACATTAATTGTGTTAATAAGATTAGTACACTGTGTCTAAATAGGGGATTTGAAAGTTAGTTTATTCACCTGAAATCTGAATTTTGTTTCTGGATGTTTTCTAACTCTTCATACATATATAGATGCATCTGTACATATTTACTGTAAAATAATGATTTGGAAACATTTAAAAGTTTTCAACTTTAAAAATTTTAACAATTTTATAGTAGATTGGTACTTATGTTATTGTTAGGCATACTTAACAAATCATTATGGTTGCATTGTCATAGGTTTTATAGCTGAGCATTCTGACATATTTACACATGTAGTGAACATTGTTACAAAGAAATACAGATAAAGAATTTATTACTTAAATTACTATGTTAGTGTACATTGTGTAATTGAGTTATAGTCTCATAGTTTCAGCTCTCATAAAAATTTGATGATGCTGCTTGAGTAATAAATTTTTGGGTAAATTTTATTGTCTGATTTGAAACTTATGCCTGCATTCAAAATTAAGATGTTATATTAGTGAATTTCTGTAATGTTTTAGTTACATTTTTTTAAACATACATTACTCATATGATGTTCATCATTTATATAACACAAGTTATAATATGATGCATTGTGTATTCGTAGTGTATTATAATTTTTACTATTCTTTTAGTTTGAATCATATTTTAAACTAATTTTTCATTTTGTATTTTATTTCCTTACATTACTATTTATATATGGCCTGGTAAATACTTGTGACATGAACTGTCAGATGAAAATTTAAATGTAATTAAATAAGGATATATTCTTATTACACAAATACTTTACTCGTATTTGTGAACATACTGAGTAAGCTGGATTGTATATGTTTGTCCGTTGCGTGAATGGTAATATTTTATTAATGCTACCCGCATACAGTTGCCATCTACTATTTCTCGACAGAAGAGGATGAAGATGGGCCAACGTTCAAGGAAAAGTTGATCTCCAACTGTTTACGAGGAATCGATATTTTCTGTGTGTGGGATTGCTGCTGGCTGTGGCTCAAATTCCAAGAATACGTTGCTTTATTAGTTTTTGATCCATTTGTTGAATTATTCATTACGTTATGTATTGTTGTCAATACATTATTCATGGCATTGGATCATCACGATATGGACCGGGACATGGAGAGAGCACTCAAAAGTGGAAATTATGTAAGTAATGTATTAACTAAATTTTGTTTTATAGTAGATTACTTTCTTTGTACAGGTACACAGTATGGTATATAACTATCAGGAGACATATTATAAAATGAAGTTTAGGTTAATTGGTTACACCATGTAATTGTCCCTGTAAATGCAGTGATATTAACTACTCATTGTTACTTAGGTATGTGTAAATGTAACTATTATATGTGTAACTAACCAGTTAAGCTGTTAAGTATAGAGAGATGATATCTTTGATTCTGACATGGACCATATTGACTTTTATTTTCAAGATGTTCATGTCTTTGTATTTTGATATTGAGTTCTGTGAACAGAACATTTGCATTCTTCTCTTGTAACATTACTGAATTTTCCATATTTATTCAACATAATACTTCATACAGACTTAGGTCAACAAAGAACTTGCTGAAATTTAAAAAAAAAGTGAACAGTGTATGGTCCATGGGGGAAACAGAAGAATGCAACAATCTGATTAGCAGGGCTTGATTTCAGAGAGAACATGCTGGAATGGTGTTCCGGAACCTCTTGAATCCAAAAATAAATTATCGAAAAAATATATGAAAAGAAAAACCTAACTATTACAAAATTTACTATTACTTATTAAATTGTGGCCCTCTATCATCAGCCCCATTACAAAACTAAACATTTGTCAAATCAAACACCAGCGCTAATCTTTATCCTAACTACTATCGTTCGAAAAATGTCCCAATAACTTATGGAGAAAATTAAACAAAAAAACTTCCTTCAAAATTAAAACTACATGAAAGGTAACTGATTGTGAGCTTCCAAGAATATGTGCATTCCAGAATTTTTCCAGAGAGTCTTTCTACCTTGAAATATGCTATTGAATCAATAGCAGTAACTTCAAGTGAATGAGGGAGGGCTGATTTCTGGCCATCATACAGCACTGGACTCAAATAGTAAGGAAAGGTAAAGAAACAGACAATATCACAACACCGTGATAAAAACTATGGAAACTTTTTTTAAATGTCTGAACCACCGAAACTATCACTTAAGAGTTGATTTAGGTTCCGGGATGATGCCATCATGAGTGACATATTTTCAATTGTCGTGCAGCTAACATGACAATGAAACTCTTTAGAAATATCAGTAAAGTTTATTACCTTTTTAAATATAAGTTTATACATATATTATATATTTTATAAGGATTTAAAATATCGGTATGGAGAACCATACATGACTTCCATATTCGAAGATTGATATTTAAAATCATTTTCGAAATGAAATATTACCATAGAAACTACTTCTTTCTACTTACTGCTTCAGCCTTAACCACAGTACTGTGGTCACTAACGTATACCACCTCATGTTATCGCACTCGATTTTCACTGATGATGGAAGTCGATGGCATTGCCGAAACATCTGGTTTTGTAGAAAACATTGGACTACGGCCAAATATCCTGGGAAGGAATTTTAACAAAAACTACTTCTTTGTTGCCGATAACGTTGTACACATATACATAAAAAATATGCATAAAATTAATGGCTTGTATAAGTTAATGATTGATCTCCATTAAGTAGTGCTCAAGTTTCCAAAGTTTTAATATTATGATGTCTGTAATTAAAACATCAGAGCAGGTTTAGTGTGTATGAGGGTACACCATGGACAAAAATTTTCAACATTTCCTATTGAGCGTTGCTTAGAGTAAAGCTGCGAATCTACAGTGTACGTTTCACAGAACAAACACGCGGAAAAGAAGGAGCGCTCCGAAGTCACTCATGGACGCTCCGCATCTTGCAGAGGGTTCATTCCCTAAAGACGAAAAGTCTGTCTATGAATCGTTCCTCTGTAAGCACGTGCAGTAACACTGCCCAGCGTTCCACATGAAGCAAATCGCAATCCACACTGGACACTTTTTCGGCTTGCACGCGTTATGTTGGTATGGGTTTTATAAAGTCTCTTCGTTATAACATCGGGAACCTGGTTAATTGGCTCAGGTCAATTAAACAGGCTGCCATATTCTTAACAAAATCAAGAATAACTGAAAATAAACAAATATACATAGGATCTCGAGAATTAAGGAAAATTGGCAGGGGTGTGTAGACTTATTCACTCATCTTTGTTTGACCATGACATGTCTGTATTACTTACTGATATTAGCATATTTACTTATGGTTATCAACATTTGTGTTTCAATAGTTTACAAAATGATTTTATGTTTTGTTCAATTACAAGGGCCCTCAAAATATAGATGTACATCTGTTTAACTTTTCCACGGATCCGGGGCTTGAAAAGGTATATTAATAATGGTCACATACCATATATTATCTTGAAGTGGTGCCATTAGAAGAATGGACTTATTTCCCTTTTTAAACAATAAGGTTTTACAGTTTAGAGCTGTAACTCTTTTACTAAGAATAAAAATACAATTACTGTCAGTAATTAAAATGTCTTAAGGGTGTTAATTTAATTGTCTTTTGTTGGATATAGTATTTAGTATTTCATAACCACGGAAGGCATGCCTCCATGTCACCTGTGATATCCTCCAGCTCCTTGTTATTCCAGTCCTTGGTCCTCGGTTGCAGCATGTTTCAAGTAGGTCAGGTATCTCTCGTTATCTTCGTATCCGGTGATGGTGTACTCCTGAAGTCTTTTAGATCATTGTGGGTCCTGGTTCTCTGCTCTTTGCTAACTGGTAGTAATAGCTTGTTGATTTGAATGATTAACACAAAAGTTTTATTCACCTGTATCCACTTCACATGATTGTTTATTTGTTGCACTTCACTTTATGGTCTTACCACAGTTTTAATTACATAAGTTTTATATTTTAAGATTTTTGTAGAGATGTCATAGGCGCTCAATTTTCATTATTCCTTCTTACTCGTTTACTACATATTTATATGAATCGCGGTTCAACTATATTAACACAACACATTGTTTAATAGTATAAAGAATGCCTCTATGTCTTAACTGACGGATTAATCACTTTAGGAAACAAACTATTTTTAACGTTCCACATTACTGCTGTGCGCAGCTTACGGGTTGACCGCTCCATTTCAAGTGGGCATCGTTTAGGGGCAGATTTGTAACCTGGCGTAGTTTACTCTTCATCATAAAAGTAGTTCCACATTTATTTGATATTTACGGTACTACTGTTTTACATTATAATTATCCCAAGCTACGCTTTACTTTAGAATTAATTATAGTATACTACTATGTTGTTTTATTATTTATTTAATTTCAAATTTACAAATATTTTTAGTTTAGTTTATGGGCCGGTATGCAAGTTGATTCCGGTATTCGCATGTCGATGCTTGGTAAATTATTAAAGGGTTTCTTTACTTTACACTCGCATTCCTTTTTGCCTATATAATCTCTTTATTAAATATTATTTTAAGTTATTTAAGGGATTTATAATTAGTTTAAATGTGCGATTAAAAATTAAATTTCTCTCCTTTTACATTTCCTATTTTAAAATCGTCACATACTCCCCCGCTTAAAGAAGACACCGGGTGGGGAAACAGATATGTTTTCTATGGGTTATTAGGTCAGTAAAGTACTGGGAGTATGCTTAGCATTACTGTGTGAAATTTCTTCATTACTCTTTTTCTTTCATGAAGTTCCCTTTCTCTCGTTTCTTAACTGCTAACTTAATTTTATTTATTACTCCTAATTTTCTTGTAACTTCACAATATCGTGGCCCGACTGATTTCGTTAGCGTACTCTAACTCAAGTAGTTAGTTTTCTGCTCTATCATTATCCTTTTCCAGTGCGGCGCCATTGTGACTTTGTTACGTACTTATATCTATTTCGCTTATTTATACTTAAGATAATCTAAAGTTGATCCCATACTCAACCTTAGATTATTTCTAATTCTAATATCTTACGCTACTGAGACAAGCGGAATTTCACGAAGAGGTACATTTATTTTCTTTTAAACAATCAGCTGTTACAATGCAAGAGGGGTCAAACACTTTACACAAGGTGCATTGTATTACATATGGGGGTGGTTGCTATTTGTTTACCTAGGCAGGAGTTCTTAACAATAGGGGTGGCTTACTACAATACTAAACATGATTATTTCCAGCACGAATTTGTCGTTTCTTGACAAACTTGGGAATTACTCTTCAAACAGGCCACAACCTGGTGGTTTACGCTATTTAAATATGCTTTTATTATTATTTTGCGTTTTCACTTATATTACTACTACACTTTAGTTTAATTTAAGATACTATTCAGCTTTTTAATTTAAATGACTTATTATTTATTTTTTTTTATTTTGGTCGGATTTAAGAAAAGAACTTTGTTTCTTATTTGTTTAGAACTCGTTTATTTACTTAGTGAAGCATCATTCCATAAAATTAATTAGTACACTTGTTTTATTTAATTCGATTTAATTTTCAACATATGGCTATAATCTTTTATTCATGCCCAAGGGATCACACACTTTGTATAACAATAGAGGAGGTAGGGTATTGTCTAACTCAACGTGCCAGAGGGTCACAAGGACAGTTCCGTACAGGCGAGAACAGGAAATTTACCGGTCTGAGATTGTTGTCAAACCGACACGTTGGTGACTGAAATTTTTGACAGGCACAGACATGGGCTTATTACATTTAAATACTTTTTTATATTATATTTAAATATCCTTAACCTATATATCATTGTTATTATATTATATTATTACGCCGCATAATGATTATAAAGCACTCTATACTAATTTTGATTTTACTTACTTCAATTCTTTCTTTTGCGTATTTTAAATTAACATGGTAGTTAACCTGTCAGAGTGAATAATTCTACAAAATATTAACTGACAAACGCAGAGTAACGTATTTTATTTTTGCTATGGTCATTTGCACATTACAACAAAACAAAGCAAAGCAAAGCAGAGCAGAGCAGAGTGGCGCATTTTATAACGTCTCTTCGTTATAACATCGGGAACCTGGTTAATTGGCTCAGGTCAATTAAACAGGCTGCCATATTCTTAACAAAATCAAGAATAACTGAAAATAAACAAATATACATAGGATCTCGAGAATTAAGGAAAATTGGCAGGGGTGTGTAGACTTATTCACTCATCTTTGTTTGACCATGTCATGTCTTTATTACTTACTGATATTAGCATCTTTACTTATGGTTATAAACATTTGTGTTTCAATAGTTTACAAAATGATTTTATGTTTTGTTCAATTACAAGGGCCCTCAAAATATAGATGTACATCTGTTTAACTTTTCCACGGATCCGGGACTTGAAAAGGTATATTAATAATGGTCACATACCATATATTATCTTGAAGTGGTGCCATTAGAAGAGTGGACTTATTTCCCTTTTTAAACAATAAGGCTTTACAGTTTAGAGCTGTAACTCTTTTACTAAGAATAAAAATACAATTACTGTCAGTAATTAAAATGTCTTAAGGGTGTTAATTTAATTGTCTTTTGTTGGATATAGTATTTAGTATTTCATAACCACGGAAGGCATGCCTCCGTGTCACCTGTGATATCCTCCAGCTCCTTGTTATTCCAGTCCTTGGGCCTCGGTTGCAGCATGTTTCAAGTAGGTCAGGTATCTCTCGTTATCTTCGTATCCGGTGATGGTGTACTCCTGAAGTCTTTTAGATCATTGTGGGTCCTGGTTCTCTGCTCTTTGCTAACTGGTAGTAATAGCTTGTTGATTTGAATGATTAACACAAAAGTTTTATTCACCTGTATCCACTTCACATGATTGTTTATTTGTTGCACTTCACTTTATGGTCTTACCACAGTTTTAATTACATAAGTTTTATATTTTAAGATTTTTGTAGAGATGTCATAGGCGCTCAATTTTCATTATTCTGTCTTACTCGTTTACTACATATTTATATGAATCGCGGTTCAACTATATTAACGCAACACATTGTTTAATAGTATAAAGAATGCCTCTATGTCTTAACTGACGGATTAATCACTTTAGGAAACAAACTATTTTTAACGTTCCACATTACTGCTGTGTGCAGCTTACGGGTTGACCGCTCCATTTCAAGTGGGCATCGTTTAGGGGCAGATTTGTAACCTGGCATAGTTTACTCTTCATCATAAAAGTAGTTCTACATTTATTTGATATTTATGGTACTACTGTTTTACATTATAATTATCCAAAGCTACGCTTTACTTTAGAATTAATTATAGTATACTACTATGTTGTTGTTTTATTATTTATTTAATTTCAAATTTACAAATATTTTTAGTTTAGTTTATGGGCCGGTATGCAAGTTGATTCCGGTATTCGCATGTCGATGCATGGTAAATTATTAAAGGGTTTCTTTACTTTACACTCGCATTCCTTTTTGTCTATATAATCTCTTTATTAAATATTATTTTAAGTTATTTAAGGGATTTATAATTAGTTTAATGTGCGATTAAAAATTTAATTTCTCTCCTTTTACATTTCCTATTTTAAAATCTTCACAGTTTCGGCACTTTCCATTTAAAAAGCGTGCAAATGTAAGTCAATAAACATGAATGAGGCCAGAAATAATGCGAATTTTGTGTGTGTGTGCGTGTGTGTGTGTCTTCCCTGCCTTTTTATTGCGGTAGTCATAATAATAAAATGGAAACATAAACATTACATAACTGAGATATGCTTGCCTGCCACGAACGATATATTTTCTCCCATACATAATTTACATTAAAATGAAAAATTATAATTTTATGCCCTGGCAACAAAATTATTTTATTTTTAACAATTACCATTGTTTGAAAAAGTTTAAATGAATTTTCAAGTACTTTACTCTTGTTAAAACATAAAAGGTTGCAGGTAAACTACCCCTTCCCCTTAACCGATCTTCACCAAAATCAAAAGGCCTTGAGTTCTCTACAATTCAGTGATGTATGCAAAAAATTATTTGATTCTGTTTGAATATGCGGCAGTTATCGTTCGTCATAGAAAAAATTACCCTTGTTGAAACATAAAAATGTTGCTGGTAAACTACCCCTTTCCCTTAACCGATCTTCACCAAAAACAATAGGTCTTTAAAACTCTCCAATTCAGAGTTGCATGCAAAAAATTATTTGATTCTTTTACTTCCATATTCCTTAAGGAATGGAAGTATGGTGATGGCAAAAAAAATCGTGTTCGAGATTATTGCAGATTCTGATTCTACTACACTCAAAACATGAAAAAAAGTCGTTTTCCGAAAAGTGTCTGTGTGTCTGTCTGTCTGTCTATCTGTGTGTCTGTAGATTTTTTTTCTATGGCAAACGATAACTGCCGCAATTCAAACAGAATCAAATAATTTTTTGCATACAGCCCTGATTTGCAGAGTACTCGCGACCTATTGTTTTTGGTGAAGATCGGTTGAGGGAAAGGGGTAGTTTACCTGCAACGGTTTTTTTTTAGCAAGGGTAATTTTGTTTGTTTGGCAAACGATAACAGCCGCAAATTCAAACAGAATCAAATAATGTTTCGCATACAGCCCTGAATTGTAGAGTTCCCAAGATCTGTTGATTTTGGTGAAGATCGGTTAAGGGAAAGTGGTAGTTTACCTGTAACGTTTTATGTTTTACCAAGGGTATTTCCTATGGCAAACGATAACAGCCGCAAATTCAAACAGAATCAAAAGATTATTTGCATACAGCCCTAAATTGTAGAGATCTCAAGACCTGTTGTTGTTGGTGAAGATCGGTTGAGGGAAAAAGGTAGTTTACCTGCAACGTTTTTTTAACAAGGGTATTTTCTATGGCAAACGATAACAGCCGCAAATTCAAACAGAATCAAATAATGTTTTGCATACAGCCCTGATTTGTAGAGTACTCAAGACCTATTGTTTTTGGTGAAGATCGGTTAAGGGGAAGGGGTAGTTTACCTGCAACGTTTTTTTATCAAGCGTATTTTCTATGGCAAACGATAACAGCCGCAAATTCAAACAGAATCAAATAATTTTTTGCATACGTCCCTGAATTGTAGAGGTCTCAATGACTTTCGATTTTGGTGAAGATCGGTTAAGGGGAAGGGGTAGTTTACCTGCAACCTTTTACGTTTTAACAAGAGTAAAGTACTTGAAAATTTATTTAAACTTTTTGAAACAATTGTAATTGTTAAAAATAAAATAATTTTGTTGCCAGGCAATAAAATTATAATTTTTTCATTTTAATGTAATATAATATTTTTCATTTAATACAGCAATAAAAAGGCAGGTAAGACACAGCCTGGTTTGAATTTGCGGCTGTTATCGTTTGCCATAGAAAATACCCTTGTTAAAACATAAAATGTTGCAGGTAAACTACCCCTTTCCCTCAACCGATCTTCACCAAAAACAATAGGTCGTGAGTACTCTACAAATCAGGGCTGTATGCCAAAAATAATTTGATTCTGTTTGAATTTGCGGTTGTTATCGTTTGCCATAGAAAAAAAATCTACAGACAGACACACAGACACTTTTCGAAAAACGACTTTTTTCATGTTTTGAGTGTAGTACAATCAGAATCTGCAATAATCTCGAACACGATTTTTTTTTGCCATCATCATACTTCCATTTCCTTAATAAGGAATATGGAAGTAAAATGTAGACCTCCTTTGTAATAACCTGATATAAACTTATACTCTAATATAAAATATAAGTACATTTGTGTCTGTACAACTTTTGAATTGATGTGTTCCGGCACCTATAATTTTAGAAATCAACCACTGCTGATTAGTATGGAAATTTGAAAGAAGGAAATGTGTGTGTGTGTGTGTGTGTGTGTGTGTGTGTGTACACACTAGTTTTTCATTTAAATACTTTCTGGTAGTAACAATTGGTCATTTTCACACAGTACATAAGTGCATGGTTTTGTTAAAACTTGTTACAAAGATGTCAAAAAATAAATAACTTGCACTTGTATTAGTTAAGTATTACATTTCTGTTTGAACTTAACTCATATCAAAGTTAATTTATGAACAATTCTGATACA
The DNA here is from genome assembly GCA_034769895.1 of Magicicada septendecula. Classification (NCBI taxonomy): domain Eukaryota; kingdom Metazoa; phylum Arthropoda; class Insecta; order Hemiptera; family Cicadidae; genus Magicicada; species Magicicada septendecula. Next base: position 308,293,643 of record CM068375.1, read on the forward strand.
ATTAGTTATCATTAAATAGATAAATAAAATATGTACAACTTTATCATGTTAAACCTCTGTTTCCACACACACACACACACACACACACACACGCTTATTTGATTTGAATTAGATTATTTATTTGTATTCATGAATATTAATTATAATACAACTAACCTACATAAATTGACCTAATCTGTTGCTTAAGAAAATTTATTTAATTTTTTACTTCCATGTTCCTTAAGGAAATGGAAGTATGGTGATGACAAAAAAAATCGTGTTCGAGATTATTGCAGATTCTGATTCTACTACACTCAAAACATGAAAAAAAGTCGTTTTTCGAAAAGTGTCTGTGAGTGTGTCTGTCTGTCTGTCTAGATTTTTTTTCTATGGCAAATGATAACAGCCGAAAATTCAAACAGAATCAAATAATTTTTTGCATACTGCCCTGAATTGTAGTTCTAAACCTATTGTTTTTCGTGAAGATCGGTAAACGGGAAGGGGTAGTTTACCTGCAACGTTTTATGTTTTAACATGGGTAATCTTTATTATGACGAATGATAACTGCCGTAAATTAAATCAGAATCAAATAATAAATTATTCCTTAGGCTTTCACGGCCAGTGTCACTTGAATTGTGAAAGATATCCGGGCTGTTTGGCCGTGGTCCATGGTTAAAAAAACAAAACCAAACGTTTCGGCAGCTCCACTGGCTGCTATCATCAGTGGAATAAAATTTCTGCACTTTGGGTGTCTACATGCAGGCCCACAGTACTGTGGTATAGACTGATGGCATAGTACTGTGGGCCTGCACGTAGACACCCAAAGTGCAGAAATTTTATTCCACTGATGATGACAGCCAGTGGAGCTGCCGAAACGTTTGGTTTTGTTTTTAACCATGGACCACGGCCAAACATCCCGGATATCTTTCACAATTCAAGAATCAAATAATGTTTTGTACAGCTTCCTGAGCTATAGTGACCTCAATGTCTATTGATTTTGGTGAAGATCGGTTAAGGGAAAGGGGTAGTTTACTGGCCACATTTTATGTTTTAACAAGAGTAATTGTTTCTATGATGAACGATAACTGCCGCACATTTAAACAGAATAAAATAATTTTGTGCATACCTTCCTCAATTGTAGATAACTCAAGGTCTGTTGATTTTGTTGAAGATCGGTTAAGGGAAAGGGATAGTTTACCTGCAACATTTTATGTTGTAACAAGAGAACGTTTTCCATGAAGAACGATAACTGCCGTAAATTCAAGCAGAATCAAATAATGTTTTGCATGCATCCCTGAATTGTAGAGGACTCAAGACCTATTGATTTTGGTGAAGATCAGTTAAGAGAAGGGGTAGTTTACCTGCAACGTTTTATGTGATACCAAGGTTAATTTTTTCTATGACGAACGATACCTGCCGCACATTCAAACAGAATCAAATAACTTTTGCGTACATCCCTATATTGTAGAGAACTCAAGGCCTGTTGATTTTGGTGAAGATCGGTTAAGGGAAAGGGGTAAAGTTTACCTGCAACATTTTATGTTGTAACAAGAGAAATTTTTCCATGGCGAACGATAGCTGACGTAAATTCAAACAGAATCAAATAATTTTTTACATATGTGCCTGAGTTGTAGAAGACTGAAGGCCTATTGATTTTGGTGAAGATCGGTTACGGGGAAAGGGCAGTTTACCTGAAACATTTTTTGTTGTAACAAGAGTAAAGTACTTAATTTTGATAAATAAAGTATCCTGATAAGAAGATGTTAATAATCCAGTGTAGAAACGTTGATGAAATATCTATAAATGAAGAGGCTAGTTGAACGGGGTGGGGGTAATTTTCTATAAATGAAAATTATAGTTGAAGAGGGAGGGTATAATTTTTATATGTACTACGTTATCGGCAACAAAGTAGTAGTTTGTTGTTAAAATTCCTTCCCGGGCTGTTTGGCCATAGTCTAATGTTTTCTGCAAAACCAGACATTTCGGCAGTATCGTCGACTGCCATCCTCAGTGAAAATCGAGTGCGATAAGGTGTGGTGGTATACGTTAGTGACCACAGTACTGTGGTTAAGGCTGAAGCAATAAGTGGAAAGAAGTAGTTTCTATGAAACATTGCATTTTGTAAATGATTTTAAATATAAATCTTAGAACATGGAAGTCATGTATGGTTCTCCATACCGATATTAAATTTTGTAATAATCTTGCAATAAAATTATGTTCTTTTGAAATAATTAGTAGTAATCACTTCAAACCATTGGTAGTACACAAAGTAAATGTGTTAGTTTTTTATTTATTTCATAGATTAAATTTAAAATATGGCTGGTTTTCAAATGTATGTTGATTGTTGTCTGTTTATATATGGTACCATACGCAATTTTAAATATTTGTCATGTAACACTGTAATATAGATTTTTTACACACTATAAACATTAGTCAAGTGGACTCTTAACGCCTGACGTATGTGATGGATCACATCTTTTTCTGTCTTCTTTTTAAACTGTTCAACAATCAGTAACTAAAACCAGTACCAGTAACTGACTATAGTTATGGTGCATTTCTCGGAGCACTTGAATTTCTTTATCACAAGACACATATAGAAGAAAGCGATCAAAAGTTTCATGATAGCAAAGTCGAGAAAGACACTTGATTAAATATTTTGGTTTGTTACATAACTTTTATCTGGTATATACATCAATTTTGAACACACAGGAGCAGAAGTATAATTTGAATCTTAGAATATAACTGATAAAATTGGTTCCAAAAAGGGGTAATAAAATAATCAAGTGTAAAATTAAAATATGGAGTTTAATAAAATAATTTTAATGATAAAAAGTATTTCGTATTTGGGCTGTTTGGCCATGGTCAGTTGCTTTGTTCAGTCATTTTTTTAAACGATGTGGCCACCCACCAGAGGCCTTCTTCAGTAGAAAAACTTTAAAAGGGTTCGAAAAGGGTGGGAACCGAGGTAAAAGTTGTTCCACAAACGTACCTGTAACTGAGGTAAAAGCAATCTACCCATAATAATCAGCTGAACAAAGTAGTCAACCACGGCCAAACAGCCTGAATATGAATTCTTTTATCATTAACTATGGCCCTGATAGCCTACATAATAAATAATTTTAATGTTTGTCCAATTCAAGGCACTTCAGCTAAAAAATTCAATTTCAGAAATCCAATCCAATCCATGTAAAGTAAAGAAATTATCACTGGGTAATTAATAACAGGCATATTTTTAACTTTATTATTCACTAAAATTAAAGTTCAGTTGATGATTATTATTATCCTTAAAACCAATATTATTTTTAACTTCTTGGATTTTGTTCTCTGTGACGTGTCCGTTGATTAACTAATTATAAGTATAACACTACCGACTTGGAGCTAAAAGTTTTTTATTTGAAAAAATGTAAAATAACTTCACATTAAGGCTATAAGGTAAAAAGTTTACATTTTTTACCAATAAAAAACTTTGTGTTTCGAGTTGGTAGTGTTATAATTATTTTTAACATTCATTAAATTTGTAACAGAAGTGTGAATGTGAGATTCTTTGGGTTTGGATGGTGTCACTTACTTTTTATTTCCTGATAATTTACACATCTTACAGAAGGTATATTCAGGTCTATGTGCAGTTTAGTTGCATATTTGCTATGCACTGATGTCAAGATACCCTTTTAAGATTAGTGAAACATTATCAAACAAAGGAAGAGGATACAAGTAAAACTATAAGAAGATGAATACTTTTGTTATACCTACTGCAGAAGAGCCTATGTAAAAGAAGTGTAAATCCAATTATTACATTATGGGTAAATCCTCTACTCAGAATGCTTCCATTGTAATATTTTATCACGTGACATTTTGATCCCTAGAATCTGGGATCATCCTCAGAAGATGTGAGTGAGTTCTTCTAACTTATTGGGGACAAGTCGGAGTGATGTGTCACTGCATCATCACATATTGTGTATACACGGTTGTTAGGTCTTTCAACAGAGTCTTTCAATCACCACTCACAGCTTCTGAGAATGATCCCAGATTCTAGGGATTGAAATGTCAAGTGAGAAAAATATTACGATGGAAGCAGTCTGAGTAGGAGGATTTACCCGTAAGAAATCACCCATCGGTTATGAGTTAGTTGCATTCTTACAAACCCATTGATTACCAATCAAGTGGGAGTTAAGTTTATTCAATTAACATATCTTTTTATAAATAATTATTAACTGCAAACAGTCTTTTATTGTATTCTTGATACTTTCATACCTAAATTACAGACCAAAGTGTATTGTTATTAAAGCCAATTATTTAACAAAAAAATTTTGAAATAACTTGAGATATGAAAATGAGATGACTAAAGAAATAATGGTAAAAGTTAATGATGATTTAATTTAGAAGTTTTTTTGATATTTTTGTAATTATTACAAAAGTTGTTATTCTTATAAAAACTGTTATTCTTATAAAAACTGTTATTTAAACAAAAATAACAGTCACTGATTCAAATAATATGTTATCTAAACTAATATTAACTCATGTGAATATATATGAGTAAAATTAACTAAAATGAATATGCTTAAAGTGGAAATATGCTTACTATGGGTACATGCTTATCATGGAAGATGCTTCTGCTTTTGTTTACTGATTGAATTAATCATGGTCACTGTCTGATTATTGCATAAGCTTAAAAAAATGTCATTAAAACTTGAAACATTATTTTCTCAGTTACATATATGTTATTGTGTTAGCACATTAATTGTTCTTCAGTAAACACATACACACACACACTCACATTATTTATAATTGTAAATGAAGTTTATAATTATAAAACTTTTTAAACTTTATAATTATATAAAGTTTTAAGCATATGACCAGTTTTCTTCATATGAACTGTCCACTCTTAACTTAGTCTATGTTTTACCAGATACTTTAGCTTTTTCTATTCCCCATAGGGTGTCCAATATATCAGTGCATGTGTGTTTATTATGTACAATTATCATGGCGGCTTTACACACCTTACAAATTTATAGCATTGTTTCGAGTTCTTCTGACTTAATGAAGACAAGTGGGAGTGATAAGTCACTTCTCCATCACATATTGTGTATCCAAGTACATTTTATATAAGGTGCCTAATACATTATGACACACACACACACAAGAAGCTAATTTGTGAATACTATATTATTATTATTAATTTAACATTTTTTAATTTTTTTATATTTTGTGTATAATTTTATTAAGATTTTAACCTAAATTAAGTTACGTAGGTTGTTAAGACTTTTTAGATTAGGAGATGGTTTCATATAAGATGGACTGAACACTCAGACACACAATTTTGAATATATTATATATGTTATATAACACATTAGTATACAGTATGGGTATATTTTACACAATATATTGTGTGTGTGTGTGTGTGTGTGTGTGTGTGTGTGTGTGTATGTGTGTGTGTGTGTGTGTGTGTGTGTGTGTGTGTGTGTGTGTGTGTGTGTGTGTGTGTGTGTGTGTGTGTGTGTGTGTGTGTGTGTGTGTGTGCGTGTGAGTTTTATGCAGTATGTTATATGTACTGGTACATTCAGTGTGACTGACACTGGACATACAAACTAATACATGAAACATGTCATAAGAATAGATATAACTTGTCATGTGTAATAACATCGTAAATAAAATCTGAAGAAAACGATCTGTGCCAAGTATATGTTTGTATGCCTGAATGCGATAAGAAATTTAAATGTGGCGAAGTGCTTATAGAATAAGCAAAACATATGCAGGTGACTCAAAAACTACAAGTTATTAATTTGTAGACTTCCAATATACCGGTATATATATAAGGTGTGTGTGTGTGTGTGTGTGTGTGTGTGTGTGTGTGTGTGTGTGTGTGTGTGTGTGTGTGTGTGTGTGTGTGTGTGTGTGTGTGTGTGTGTGTGTGTGTGTGTGTGTGTGTGTGTGTGTGTGTGTGTGTGTGTGTGTGTGTGTGTGTGTGTGTGTGTGTGTGTGTGTGTTTATAATCTTTATGTTCATATTGATTACTATGCCTTTTGTATTTATGTTGATAGTTTCTAGTAGTCAGTCTATTTAATTTTTATTATACATATTGCTAAATGTATATTAGGTACCTGTGCTTTTGAAAAAAGCTTTACTGAAAATATTAACCAAAACTAGCTACCAAAAGCATACAAAATATAATTTTTTATGTTATTGTTTTACTGTAAACTGCTACTGTTTTAAAAAACATAATTATTCCATTATAAGACTATATTGTAAAGTATTACTACATATTGGTCGAAAGCGTGTAATTATTGAAGAAGAAATTGAATGAACTAATGCAGTGAGAACGGAGTTACTATATTTATGCAGATTCCAGATTAATATATTAAAAGTAACTTATATCAAATAAATCTGTGTGTGTGTGTGTGTGTGTATGTGAGAGAGAGAGAGAGAGAGAGAGAGAGAGAGAGAGAGAGAGAGAGAGAGAGAGAGAGAGAGAGAGAGAGAGAGAGAGAGAGAGAGAGAGAGAGAGCTGTGTGAATTCAAAAAATGTACTATTTAAAAAATTTATTTATTTCTTTTCTTTTAATGCTGTGGGTTTGTTTTTTGGCTATAAAATGTACAAAAATGTCCATAAAGTAGTTATTCCTTTGAGATATTTACTTGGCAGTGCTGTGAATATTGATAACAATATGATACCTGCATGGAGCCAATAAGGGATTATTATGTGTAACTTATACACAATCACCCTTTGTTTAATCAGTCTTTTTTCAACCTAAGGGAATCCTTTGATTTCTGTCTTAAATTAAATTTGCCAACTCTGAAGTGACATGAGAGAAATAAGTTTGTGACTGAGTTTGTTCAGTACCTTTCATCATAGAATCCATGTGTGTAACTTCATATAGAGTTCTATTGGCAAAGCTCAGAACCTGAAATGCGTTGGGGGGGGGGGGGGGCTGGTGACTTGGTGGCCCGTGCAAACATTGTCGTCCTTAATTTATTTAAGAATGGGTATATACTATTGCACTTAGGTAAAACCAAATTTCCATGCATGTATTTAACATCAAAAACAAATATATTAATTTTTTAGTGTTATTTTACCAGTACCTTTGATGCTTGAGAGTATACATTATTTGGTTAAACGGTAAAATAATATTAATTCCAGTTTATAAGGCACCTAGGCCACTGGCAAGGCCTGCATTGTTATTCATTATGAGCTACAAAAGGGAATTAATAAATGAACCAAAATACTGGATTGCATTGTAAATGTTACTCTGACATTGGCAGCTTCACATTTAGCCTTTAGAGGCCATAAAGAGAAGATAGACCAGCCCAGTAGTGAAAATGTTTTGGGAATTATTGATCTTTTTAAGTAAATATGATCAATTATTGCAAGAGATAATCAGTGGTCCAAAGAACAGGGAGAAGTATATGAGTCCTAAAATTCAAAATGAACTAATTCAGCTTTTATCCAAAAAGTTAAAAAGGTTATTTTGAAATAAATTGAATCTGCTCAGTTTTTATCTGCAGTAATGGATACTACATAAGATATAAATATAAACGATCGACTGAATCAAATATCAGATATAGCTCAATTTCTGAAGATGAAGCACAAAGGCCTATCAACTTAAAAATTAATGAAAGCTTTTAAGGATATGTAGAAATAACTAATGAAATTTGCCTAGGCTTAGAAGAAGAGATTTTAAACCGTCTTGAGGAGAATGTATTAAGCTTACATTATATAATTTTAGTAGTTGGCACAGCTCTAAGGAGGGGTTGTTAAGAGTTAACAATGGCATGAATTAAGTATGTCTAGTAGGGGGGGGGGGCAGAAAAAAGAGTTATGCCACTGAAGTAGATTGTTTTAAGATGATTTGAATGTGGTCTGTTTGGACACCTTTTCTCTTGCAGAGAGGTTTGTGTTAACTTGTCAGATATTTGATTAAATCAGTTCCAAACCTTCAGATGATAACAGACCAGTGAGTCAAATCTCCTACTTCTACAAAGAACTTCCAGCTACTAAGGAAAAGTACAAAATTTATTTTGTATAGTATTTATTAAATGAAATTATTATAATTTAACTAATTTTAATTGATAAAAAATTATACTGTGATACTTAATGTAGACAGTATGAAGTTTTGAGCCAGTACTGCTGCCCAAAGCTAGTAATATGTCATTGCTTGTGTCCAACCGATTTCTTTGCGTATTTTTTTTTTTTACTTTTTTACTCACTGTTTATACTGCTTTTTATAAGGTTGGATAGAAGAATATATATATATTACATTTAATATTTATAAATAAATTTACCTCAAGATATACCTTTTTTTTCCTTATTAGGAACATGTTTCGGGTACCATCTTGTACCCATTCTCGTATATATATGTACATCTTGGTAGACCTGGTAGACCCATAAATCATTTTTGAGCTTCTCCTGGAACAGAGATGGTCCACTAGACTGCCAGTTGGAAACCACTAGATCAGATATTAAAGAGATTAGCTTTTGGCATTGATGAAGATTAATTAATTATTCTCTTTCAGATTTTTTAATGGTAGCAGGTAATTTTGGTATTTAAATAAAGGGTTTGCTGTTATCTATTGTATTATTCATTGCATTCTTGGTGATACTTGTAAGCCTTTACAACTCTGTGCCCACTAGTTATTACTTTATTTATTTAGCATTAGAACCATTGCACTCAATGTATATCATACCCTAAATTTTAATGTTTCAGGTATATATTATATTTGAGATAGTGACACGAAGATTGACTTTGTAAACAATGTTTTATGTACTGTGTGTGTGTGTGTGTGTGTGTGTGTGTGTGTGTGTGTGTGTGTGTGTGTGTGTGTGTGTGTGTGTGTGTGTGTGTGTGTGTGTGTGTGTGTGTGTGTGTGTGTGTGTGTGTGTGTGTGTGTGTGTGTGTGTGCATTACAAGGACTGCCCAGTTAAAAAACTGCCATCTGATGGTAAAAAAAACCTGGTAACCTGACTGTGTTTGTTCTGTTGCCAGCCTGATAGATAAGCTGGTTTTCCAACTAGAGGGAGCACATTTATTTTTTTAAATAATCGCTGCTAACATTTAACAGTCCAGCTTCAAACAATATTATATAAAACCTACAGGGAATTTTTGGAAGGAGTGAAACACCCTCCCTTCTACAGCTGCAATCATTTTTTCATTTAATGTGCCTTATTTCTATTTACAGACTTTTTGATAGCTAGAAACAGATAACAGTCTGAGGGAGCCAAATCTGTTGAATAGGCTAGATGTTCCATCTGTTTTCACCACAGACTCTCGATTTTCCCCTTAGTGAAGCAAATTTGTCAACCAGTCCATTGTCTTGTTAGAACAAATTTTTGTTTTTTCTAAAGAGAATTTTTATCAAAAATCTTTTCATTCATCTGCAAAAATATGTGGATGATATACTCTTATTTTTATTTAGCCTTTCATAGTAGTCAACCAATAAAATTTTGTTAGAATCCAGATGCTATTATCTTGCTTGACAGTGAAACTGTCTATTCTTTCTTTCAGTCATATATGATAAGACTGTATGGTATTCATATCAAATCAATACCATATCTCAAAGTTTTTTAGTTTATTTTTTGTCACATCATAATATAGTCAGTACCTTGCAATCATAAGCCATTATTTGTTATAACACTTTCATATGCTTATACATTACTCTGGCATTGCTGTGCTTATATGTATCTTATACATGACATAAAATAATCTGAACATAAAATAATCTAACATTTTGTTTTGTACTTGTCCACCTTACTGGACAAGCATTATTTTTCATTGTTTGTAAGTACATTTTTCCATAGTTACACTAGAATTAATCTCTACAATAATATTTTTTGATCTATTTATCCTAGCATGAATATATGGAAAACTAGGCACATGCTCAAATGTATAGTTGCCCACTATTCAATTACTTGGTTGACTCTATTTCAGTCTTGAGGATTCCACACAATTTGTTCTCAACTTGTTATCCATCATCCCATTATGTTTCTTTATAATCAGTGGACAAACGTAATGTTTCAAGCACTTCAAATTTAAACAATAGGCTACAGGAAAAGTGTCTCGTTGACTAACTCTGCAGTTAAGATAAGTTAAAATCCCTCTCCTTGTGTGGTTGCAACAGCGCTAGTCCCAACGTTCTGTGTGCATGTTTCATTCAAAATGTTACTGATGGCATTGTATATTGTATCATGTTTGGCTACACAAAGATCTGTTTCTTCGTAAAATCTTCTACTGCCCTTTTTAGTATTGTTGTCAAGGAAGTGATCTATTATTTTTGTGACGTATTCTACTTGATCCTTTGTTTTTCTTCAAATTCAACTCTGTTTAATCTTGTGATTTATTGTGGAATATATTCCTTGTTGTGTTTTAATTTCAACTACCTACAACTATTTCCATCAATCACAAATTCTGCTATATATGAATGTCACTTGGTCACAGCAATCGTTGTGTCTCTCAGCATTGTCTATTCTTCCTCTATATTGCTTTTTTCTCTGCTTTGTAGGATCTCCTGAACTTTCTGTTGTTATTCTTCTCTCTTTGTTTATATGAGTTAAGTACTTGTGTATGCCATCTTATGGTATTCTCTGATTTTCTCATGTAGATATTCTGTGTATAAATTTAGTGTTCATCAGAAAGTGTTTAGATTTAAATTATTGATGATGATGTAAATTCTTGGATTTCATTGTCCATGATGTGTCCGTTACTTAACTAAATATCACTATAGTATTGACGACTCGGAACACTAAGTTTTTAATAAGTAAAAACGTACAGTTTTACCTTACAGCCTAAACCAGCTTTCACCTATAGAAGGCTATAATTGTTCAAATTGCAATAAATTCTACATAGGCCAGACAGGACGTAGCTTCAAACAGAGATACATTGAACACACAAAAGCACTCCACACCACTACAGAATCTACCTTTGCAAACCACCTCATTGAAGCAAACCACACATATAAAAACATCGACAATAACATGAACATTCTACACGTACACACAAAAGGCCGAAAACTAGACACTCTAGAACAATTAGAAATATACAAACACACAAAAACAAATAAAAACGACATCCTAAATGAACAGACACAATTCAAATCGCACGCATTATTCGAACACATCTCACCACACACACACAGCTTCGATCTTTCGAAAAACTATCCCGTCGCCAACAACAAGACGAACAGCGCTACCTACGACAGCCTCTGATGAAGCCTTCTATAGGTGAAAGCCGGTTTAGGCTGTAAGGTAAAACTTTACATTTTTACTTATTAAAAACTTAGTGTTCCGAGTCGTCAATACTATAGTGGTATTTAGATGATGATGTGTTCAGCTACACAGGAAACCCACCTTTTATGTCATGAGGCATGTATGTAATAAGTTTGGTTTCACTGCTTATGCTTGATATGATCTTAGTATCTGTATGGATCTTTCTATGAAGAAAACAAGTGCTAATTATTATGAGACAGTTGAAATAGCCTCTTACTGTTGTTGGAAGTCTCATTATCAAGATTATGGTTGTCACTTATATCTTGAGTTATTTTCTTTGCCGAGTCTATCATTTCCATCTCCTGTAACAATTATTTCTGGGATTGTTATCATCATTAAATTGACTTGTTAGCTATCTCAGTTGGTTCATGTGTTTTAATGGATGTTAAGCTATAGAACTTCCCTTCATTAAAAGCGAAGAAATCTTGAACTGAGTCTACAAATTCTTTATTCACCATATTCATCTTGTCTTTTTATGTATGTAAATGGTAGAAATAACAATATGTTACACATTCAGAATATTTAGTCCTTATTTTTCTTGAAAGTATCCATTTTTTTGTATTTAGAAAAAATATTGTAATATTACTATTGACTGTGTATTGTTTTTATGACATAAGTAAATAAACATTGAAAAGTTGAAATATCTGGCAACCTTCATATTCTCATAATGATATGAAACCTGTAATAGACCTATAATAGAATTGATAGAAAAATAAGGTAAAAATAACCAAAAGTTACTGCTTTTCATATAACGCCACAGATTATCTTATTAGTTTTGATTTCAGGTTAATATATGAATGACAGTGAAGACATTTTAAAATAGTTTAGGAAATCTAATAAATTTTTGTTGTTTTCACTGATAGCATTGTAAATATTATCTGTTTGTTTTTCGTTACCAAGAAATTTCACTCTGCCTGTAAAGTATGACTGCTGATTCTGATTTAAGCTGAATGACACTGTTAAAGATTGAAAAAAATGTTATTAAGTCAAAGCAGAAAATAGAAAATATTGGTAATAACAGATTTGTTCAGGTAAACATAATAATTTAATCTTTAAAAAGTTTATCTTATAGTACAATGCTGTAATGTGCGGTGAGCGTGTGTGTGTGTGTGTGTGTGTGTGTGTGTGTGTGTGTGTGTGTGTGTGTGTGTGTGTGTGTGTGTGTGTGTGTGTGTGTGTGTGAGAGAGAGAGGGGGGGGTATATGTAATTGTTATTCATTGTAATTCTGAGACTGGCTTGTAGTCAAATGCAAGACACTAGATTAATACCTCTTATAAATATTTTTTCGTGTACATTACCAAGTTAATCAGTAACAAAATAGAATATATGAGAGTAAGTAGAAATTGTTTAAAGCATATTCCTCTGTTGTAATATTGTAATAGTTCTCAAAATGGTTATTCTTGTGACATTATGTTTCTATGACAGAGTCAGTATAAGTCGCCTTATAATTTGTCCATGTGTCAGTTCGAGTCATGATTGTTAACGTACTTAGTACCATATGGTTTGAGTAACTCAAAGTAGAGGTGTTGTATGTTCTAGGTCTTAGAATGCACATATAGAGTACATAGAGGTATTATATGTTTAGCTTTAGTTAACTATATAAAGCCATATGAGGAAGAGTGCAAGAGTGATATGAACAAGTCAATACCAACTACATACTCTAGGCACTGATCATAATATGATAAGTTATAGTATTTAGTACCCTTCTTCTTCTTTGGTGATTGATCCAAAGATTGATTGGCAGCATTTGAAGTGGTAGCAATTTACCACTCCATGTTTTTCTGGCTTCCTTTTCAATTCTTCATAAGTTGTGCATCTCACGTCTTTCATAATCTGTTCCGTTTATTGTAGCCGTGGTCTACCCCTAAATCCTTTTCCTGTTCACATGTATCTCTGTTGTTGTTTTTAGGAGTCCCTCATGTCTTAATAAAGCCTCATGTCTTACCCAGTAAGCCTACATTCTTCCATTCACAGTGGATTTCCACATTCTTCCCTTCTCACTCGTTGTTCTAAAAACTTCCTCATTTGTAATCTTATCGGTCCATATAATTTTCAGCATGCCCATGTAGCACCATATCTCAAATGACTTCAGCTTCGTCTCTTCCTCAGTCTCCAGAGTCCACATTTCACAACCATATCTACACTCCTATGTAAGCTTTAAATCTTTTTCTAATTCCAAGATTGTTATATTTATAATTGAAGATCGTCTTCTTTTTGTTGAAGGCATTTTTGCTTGGGCAATGCTATTTCCTATTTCTACTTTACTCTTCCCATAGGGTTAATAGCACACTATGAAGAAGCAATTACAATTAATACGGTTCTATTATCCAAAAATTTGTAATTATATAGAGTAGACATAAAACTAATCCTTTACTTGGATTTTGTTGTCTATGATGTGTCTGTTGATTAACTAATTATAAGTATAATACTACTGACCTGAAACACAAACTTTTTTACTGGTAAAAATGTAAAATTTTTACCTTACAGCCTGAAACAGTTTACGCTTATTGCAAGCTTCGTCAGAAGCTGCAACTAGGAGCACTGTCCATCTTGTTCTTGGTGACGGTGCCGTCATTTGAAAGATCAATGTTGTGTGTGTGTGTGTGTGTGTGTGTGTGTGTGTGTGTGTGTGTGTGTGTGTGTGTGTGTGTGTGTGTGTGTGTGTGATATGTTTGAATAGTATGTGTGACTTGAATTGTATTCGTCGATAAAAGACGGACCAAACACGATAAAATATCTAGCAGAAACCAATGGATACAACAGAACAATAATCAATAAATTCCTACACAAAACAAATAACAGACAAAGACAGAAAACAACAAGTTTATAACAATAACATACGTCAATAACCACACTGAAAAAATAGCCCACAAATTAAAAAAAGCAGGATACAGAATCGCATACAAAACTACAAACAAAACAGGACACACACTATCAAAAAACACACACACAAAGAACAAAACAAATTTGATTTACCTGGTGTTTACAAACTAAACTGCTCAGACTGTAACAAATTCTACATAGGCTAGACAGGACATTGCTTCAAACAGAGATACATTAAAGCAAACCACATATACACAAACATAAACAGCAACATGGATATTCTACTCGTAAACACAAAAGACCGAAAACTAGACAGTCTTGAACAGCTAGAAATATACAAATACACAAAAACACATAAAAACGACATCCTAAACGAACAGACACAATTCAGATCACAGGTACTATTCGACGAAGCTTGCAATAAGCAAAAACTGGTTCAGACTGTAAGGTAAAAATTTTACATTTTTACCAATAAAAAACTTAGTGTTTCAAGTCAGTAGTATTATACTTATAATTAGTTAATCCTTTACCTTTTTATGTCTTTTATGGACAACAACTTAGTAATGAAAACTTGGTGACCAGTGAACAAAAACACTAAGCACATTTAAACACTAAAAGTATTCACTTAATAGGTGGATAAACACGAATGTCTTTACTTCCTCGATGACTCTAGTATGAATTGTTATCTTTTGTTTCAACCTGTCATTGTCATAAAAAAGTAATAAGCTAAATTTATCAAAAATGAATGCAGATATATGAATCAATTAGTTGTGCATAAGTAATCAATTGGTAATGCACAAGTATATATAATTCCAGTAAAGTCTAAAAAAATAATGTTATCATATAATTTTATAAAATTATATTTATAATTTTATTTATAAGTAAACAAAAATAAATATTTGTGATAATTATATACATCAGAAAATATTGTGACTCATATAAAGAGACAAAGTGATTCTAAGAGTCACAATGGAGGCATTAGATAAGAGGAAGAATATAAGGAATACAAAGAAGCTGACAATTTGGAATGACAAAGGTGGATAGATTAAAAGAAAAAAGCATATCTGCAAACACCCACCAAGGCAACAGAATTGCACATATAAGGAAAAGAGAATCAGGGCAAAAGTATAATTAAAAGAGCAAGTGAAGAATCCAGTGGTATATCATGACTTACACAGGAACTAGAGTATGATGTACTCAGCTATGAAGCATTTAAATACAATAGTGACCATTCATACTTGAGAGACACAATGGATAGACACATAAGAGATGAGCAGCATTAGATGGAAACACTGCTGAAAACTGGACAGAACAGACAGTTATTGACTTCAAAGGAGAACACAACAACTGATGAAAATGTAGTCTTAAAAAAGTATGTGTCCTATGGAGGAAACATATAATCAGGAACTAATTAATATTCTAGGGAGAACTTGAAATCATAAAGCAACAGAGGCAGATGGAATTAATTCCAAAACTTATCAGATGTGGTGGATTATTGCTTAGGTTTAAGTATTCTGCATGTGTACGACATGTGCTGGACATTACATTGAGTCTTACAGTTATGAGCTGTTTCACATGTGTTGTCTATATTTAAGAAAGTGCACGGAATATTTTTGACAACCACAGAGACATAAACATCAAAACACTACATATATGCTGTATGCTACAATTAAAAACCAGTGTCTCAAAATGATTGCTGAACATTTAATTTGGGAAAAGCAAAATAGATTCAGAAAATCCAGACCATGTTCAGACAATGTATTTATTGTCAGACAATTTGCAGAGAGTGTAAAAACTCATATAGCCTTTATCAACTTGTAAAAATATGTCATTGTAACAATTGGTCTGACAGCATAAAATTAATTTTGTTATATATATTCACAATTTTCACAAAAATTATTTCATATAAATATAGGAGTGCATGTACACACTTGTACAAACATAAACCTTTAGCTTTAGCTTTCTTTTCAGTGATTTTTTGGTGATGCTATAAATCCGGCATCTCAGATTTATATGCCTGAGAATGAACTAACTCACATGAGTATAATACACTCATCTTGAGCTAGTATATCAACACCTTTTTTTATGAAAAAGCTCTTTATCCATTTATTTATATATAAATATATGTTATATAGGCTTGTATATTATATAATCATATTTCTCATATTTACACATAAATATTATGTTTTCACAAGTGAGGGGTAGACAATGACAAAAAAGATATGATAAATAAAAGTGTTATGTTCACAGGCACTTAGCACTTCTTTCCTAACACTTTTGTACTGTGTAAGTGCAACTTACACCAATTTACAACACCAACTCCTGTATGTTCTTTGGCTTTTTAACCGACTGAAGGAAAAGAAATGATCCTTGAAAATCTACGTTACCATATAATTTTTAATCAATTAAAACATTTAGACCTATATTTTTAAAAATATAAAAAATCCCAGCCTTCAGACAACTGCAAACAAAAATAGTACAACACTGGTTTCAGTTTTTGGTGTAATTTGTTAATGATTATTTTCATTATTTACAGTTCTTCAGCGCCACATTTGGTATTGAAGCTGCCTTAAAATTAATAGCAATGAGTCCAAAATACTATTTCCAAGAGGGATGGAACATATTTGACTTTATCATTGTTGCTTTATCACTCTTGGAACTCAGTTTAGAAGGTGTTCAAGGTCTTTCTGTACTTCGCTCATTTAGACTGGTATGTCATTATGCTAGTTAGTTCTTATTATATTGTGAATTACAGTTGTTATGTTATTCTTATTTATTTGTAGCTTTAAAGTTTACAGTCTCTAGACAATTATAAATTTACAAGTGAGTATGAGTAGTTCTAAGTTTAAATTACTAGACATAACAATTTAACTCTAGACAGTATATAATTTAAAATTTAACTGAGTGTACTGTGGTTTTTTAGATAAAAAAGTAGCATATATTTTTGTTTTTATGTAATCCCTTGCCAACTCTGGATTCTCTAACTGCATAGTCTCTAACTGGACTTGCTTCTGTGCAATCTGATAAGTGATTAGTAGTTTCCATTTGTAAGACAGTCTTGTTTATATACAGTATATACATGATTTGTGAAACCATTAGTATTCCAGATTAACATTAAGTATGTAGTAAATATTACAAGATGTCTGGGAGATGAATGATTGCTAGACATGAAAGACAACAATGTCAAAGAAGTGATACGGCACAAAAGGAAGAGTTGAGTGAAGATAAATTAGAAGAGATAATATGATCAAGTCAGTATGGGATAGTGATGAGGAACAGAACAGACCAAAATGACTTCTAGCCTAAGCAAAGGTTGACTTTTGACTAATAATCTTACTGAATTTTTTCATAACATTCATCCCTTCATGGAGCACCATATAGAAGAGCCATACTCTAGTATTTATTACTCCATGCAAGCAGCTTTAGCAAGACTCCCACAAGTGCTGAATCCCACATTTTTATTAAAATTTGTCTCTAAATTATCTATCGTTTAGAAATTTTTCTTTTCATATAAAATTTCAAGTTGAAAATCGTAGTATGCTACAAAATTGGACTTAGCATAAAGGTAAAAAAGCAAAATTTCCATACATTAGCAACTTTTTTGGAATTTAAACATTTTAAAAATTGTTATGATTTAAACG
Organism: Magicicada septendecula; assembly: GCA_034769895.1. Classification (NCBI taxonomy): domain Eukaryota; kingdom Metazoa; phylum Arthropoda; class Insecta; order Hemiptera; family Cicadidae; genus Magicicada; species Magicicada septendecula. The sequence goes on from CM068375.1 coordinate 308,311,341, forward strand.
TCTAAGTAATATTTAAGGTTTCTATGTAACTTATGAGTACTGTAATTTTTACATAAATGGGATACCAACCCATCATATAACCCCCAACCTGGAGGACCAGGGTTTTCATTTCAGGGTCTCCTTTCCTTAGACAGGTTGCCTTCAGCATGGCTTATGAGGCCTGTCTACTCACGCAGTAATCCTTCTCAACTCAGCTTAGTATGTGCCACTGTACTCCACTGCCACATTAGGAATACTTAAAACCACAGGAGTGGTTGTCGTCATGTGCAAAAAGTGTGATGTAAACAATAAGTTGTATTTTATATTTTTGGTTTTCTTTAGGTTCTTCTAATCTTACTTTTCAACCTCAAAACCATTCTGATATTCATAAAACTTGATGTTGTGAAGGAATGCAACTCCTTGTGTGAAATGTCTCTTACGGTTAGGAAGGCAATGACACTTATTTTTAGGCAAAGCACCATGATTATGTAGCATGAAGTGTCTTTAACTATAACCATTTCCTCGCCTTGGCCTGTCCATACTGAGCATCAGATATATTCACCAAGTTTGCATGGCTGACACTATAAATACTTACATAAGAAAAAATGCAACTATATTATATATAGTTAATAATATTCTTATTATTCTATAATAATAATAAGAAGAAGAATATAACAATATTCTTATATTATATTATAAGAATATAAATACATACTATATATTGGCTAAATATATGTTCAGTATTGTCTAGTATGTGGAATTTATAAAAGTAACTCAACAGTTGTCAACAAACAGATTTGACTAGAAACAACAATTTTATCAATAATGAAACAAGTTGTAGAGTATGGAAGTGAATAGAAACATGCTGAAGACAACTGAAAATGTTATAACAGTAGCTATGCAGAAATGGAATCCAAGGTAAAATGGAAGAAACAAAGATAGCTTGAAATAACATGGAGGAAAAATGTAGACAGATTTGAGAAACAGGAAAGTCATGATGGCAGGGGGGGGTCTGTAGACCATAATAAAACATTGTCAGATGGACCTTAGATACACTGGCTAAGGAAAAGACAGCAAGCAATTAATATAACATTATTGGTTAGTTCTCTTACTTCAGCTCTGATTATAGATGTACTTCTGGTATATGATTTCAAATGTGGAATAATTTTTATTAGATTATGTACTTGTATATTTACTAAAGAAATATTTAGTGGAACAATTGGTGCAAATTTCTTGACTATATTGTGTACATGTCATCTATGTACACGTACCACTACCGTAATTAATAACTAAATATAATTTAATGTGAATACAATTTTAATTGTCAAATTTGAGTCTTTGTTATTGATAATACTTTATTTAAAAAAAAACTTTACTAATTTAGTGTGCTTATTTCAAGGTAAAGGAGTATTGTTAATACTTAATTACCTTAATTTATATATTTATGTTATATTTGTTTATGCTCTGGTTATTACTATTGTGTGTTTTTTGTTGACAGCTGAGAGTGTTCAAATTAGCAAAATCATGGCCAACTTTAAATTTACTGATCTCCATTATGGGTAGAACAGTTGGAGCTCTCGGTAACCTGACTTTTGTATTGTGTATTATCATCTTCATTTTTGCCGTTATGGGAATGCAACTGTTTGGTAAAAACTATACAGGTGAATTAAAATTTGAGTCTTATGGCTTAAAAATTGATATGAATTAAAAATTAAGTATAACAAGTACAGTGACTTGTGTAATAAATTTAGTCATACAAATTAAGCTATTACAAACATTCTTTGTGGGTTTGCTATTGTTGTTGATATTATTATTATTATTATTATTATTATTATTATTATTATTATTGTTGTTGTGTTAATAATTTGTAAATTTTCTTTAAAAGATAATGTTGACCGGTTTCCTGGAGGAGAACTGCCAAGATGGAACTTCACAGACTTCATGCATTCCTTCATGATTGTGTTTCGTGTGTTATGTGGTGAATGGATTGAATCTATGTGGGACTGCATGCATGTTGGTGATGTATCGTGCATACCTTTCTTCTTAGCAACTGTTGTTATTGGAAATTTAGTGGTTAGTAGATAAAAATAACAGCTTACCTTTAGTCTAAGTAATATTGATAATAAGGCTAAAAATGAGTAATAGTATATTTTGACAGAGTAATAATATATTTTGGATATCCTTCTACTTTTCCCTGAATACGTTAGGCACAGGGCCAGTGCAATAGTAATACCAAGGATTTCTCAAGCTTGAACATCCTATACCATGATCCTATATGTTCCTACTGCAGTTGTGTTCCTTGTCCACTTGAAGCATTTGACAGTTCAATCTTATTATAATGGAATGTGGGTGGGTACAAACACACGCACACACACATTGATAAATGTTTATATATTTTTGTGAAGATTTGTAAGCGGGAAACTACAAAAGTAGAAATTTGGTAGTGTTTTGCCCCTTAATGGTTTAGAGAGGAAACTGAAAAAAAACATAGAAGGGGCAGAATAGTATTCACAAGTAGACATGAGTTAGCATAGTGTGGTAATAGTAAAACTCCAAGTATTCATAAGTGGACATAAGTTAGCATAGTGTGGTAATAGTAAAACTCCACCAGCTAGTATAATAACAGTAATAAAGTATAAAGTTAATTTAATCGGCGAATGTATACTGTTTCCGTTCTTAGCTTAATCCTGATTTAAACAAACAGGCATGGCACATCTGAAACGGTATTTGCTACTTGAATTAGAGGCGTGTCACTCTGACAGAAGGAGTACAGGCAGGGTATATATAATATTGATACTGTATAAACACGCGTAAATTGTAATAATTTATCCTGACCAAAGTAAAATTTGTGTGACAGTGTCAGACCAAGGGTGAAACATTTTATAACACCAGTTAATGGTTTTTTTTATTAACCCTTTAAATATTGCAACAAACAAAATAGTAAAGTTTATTTAAAATGAAAATAGAAGGTGTCATAATTACCAGTGTACTGAATACTGTCAGTTGCTGTCAGAAAGTAATTCAATGCCTTCCATATCTGTATCTGAACTTCCATCATCACTTGAGTCAGCGTTATTATTGATAAGATTGTTCGTTGTCTACAATGATGTCGGTAATGTGGGCCAGTTACCATAGCTTATCATCCTCCTTGAATATATGCTGCATACAATGACTCCACTTGACTGCTGTTGTTTCATTTACGGGCTTCTCAATAAATAGTTTTGTGTCAGGCAGCCTATATATGGATGTGTAGTGACAGGCAACATATCCTTTTAACTGGCTCCATATTAATTCAATACGATTCATAATACAGTGATAAGGAGGAAGTCTTAAAACTGTGTGCCCTGATTTAAGTGGCAAGATAACTCTCACATGACTATACAGACATTGAGCACATGCACGTTAAGGATTACTGTGTGAACAGTGTCAATGCCCCTGACCAATAGCGTTTCAGATTTGCCAAGTGGATTTGTTTACATCATTATTGAACTAAGAATGGAAAGGGTACATAATTTCTTGGTTGTTGGAAATATGACAATAGACTCTAAACAAATGTTACTATTTATTTCTTAGCATAACATTGCATGGTGATTATTTTTACATGTTGCTGTTTTACATGTAAATATGTGCACACACACACACACACACACACAAGTATTTTCATAATGAATTAACTATTACATACATGAATTATATTTTCGAAGTATTTATATTTATAATGTAAAATTGAATTTAGTCTATTTAAATTTAAACTGCTTAACTTGTTTAGAAATTTCAAAAATGAATGCTAAATTTATACATGTATATCAAAATATTATTTAAATATATCCTTGAAAGGAGACAACAGAAATGTTGATATTATTATGAGAAATATTTTATGGATCTTGATACTGAAATTGTAATATTTTAAAAATATTTTACCATAGTGGTTTTAGTGAGACAATTTATGTACCTCATAGGAAACAATTATAATAGCGTAGCTGTAAAGTTTTTCATGAAATCATAATAATTTACACTGAACAAAAGAAATTAACATGGCATTAATCAAGCAATTTCTATACCACAAAATAATGGTTTACTTATAAAAAGTATTGCAAAAAATTAATAAGTTATATAATAAAATAATATTGACTTTATAGAAAAATAATAGTAGATTAACCTTTTTAGATATAACTGTTATTAAAAACAGAACAATTTTACTGTAAAAGTTTTAAAAATTGTAATGATAAATGTTAATAATTTAAACCACCTATCCAGGTTCATAAAATGTGTAAGTTATTTATTAGTTATAAAATATTTATTCAACTAATGAGCAATAGATTTCAAGACATCTATTTAATAATAATTAATGAGTCATCTAAAGATAACTGGACAGTTTAGTTTCAGAAGACTTCTTTTGTAACTTAGACATGTTATTGGTAAAATGATATATCTTCAAACATACCTACACAAAGTAATATATTTAATAAATAATGCGAAGTAATTTCCAGTATAACTGGATATTTATTCATGATATTTTTTTAGGTTTTAAATCTCTTCTTGGCGTTGTTGCTCAGCAATTTTGGTTCATCATCACTATCAGCGCCAACAGCAGACAGTGATACAAACAAGATAACCGAAGCGTTTGATAGGATTGGTCGGTTTATCAACTGGGTGAAACGCAGTAGTCTCTATGTGGCCAAAATGATACGAGCCAAACTGACCAATCAGATCGCTGATCAGACCCCAGGTGAGCCGCCGGCAACCAGTTGGAGACAAGGTTCATATCCTCTACCTAACTCATTACTGTATCTCTGTTTACGATAGGTAGAAAAAATTAAAAACTAAAAGATGAATCTTGTGGTTGGTTGGTTAAGGTTCTCTGACACAATATTAAATTTTAATGTTGAGGCTGTAAAACATTTTCTGGAAAATTGTAAATAATTTAATTATAATACTCAATTAACCACAAGTATGGGGATTATGTATCCATTAAAGACATATTGAATAACTGTTCTTATTTGGTGTGTCTGTATTGACTGTTATTAATTTTACTGATAATACCGGTACTACAGTAAAATAAAGGCGGTGTATTTGTATGACACTTATATGAGCAATGTCTCCTTGCATTTTTACTTATCACATATTTTATACGCAAGCCACAGATCATTATGTTGCTTACTCTTCACCCTGTGCAATTCACAATTATTGAATACAGTTTTCTCACTTGATATCTTTTTGGTTTATAATTTAAGCCATACAATCATGGCATGCTGAAGTTTACATTGTAAATAATTCAGTAATTCAATTTTTATAGGCAAAGCACAAATTTATATCAGTATTGTGATTTTTTAAACAAATTTTTATTATTCATGTGGCTGTAAAAAGCCCTAATCTGATACTTGTAAATAGTCACCTAAGTTGTATAGTAGAACTGAAGGAGGCACTTGGTCAGCTATCCACTTCTCAGCAAGTCCTCAAAATTTTTGTCAACAATTTACTCCAAAAACTTTACCTAAAGCTTAGAGGTACACATAACTTTGAGGGAAAACATTCATTGGAATTCATGGGAAGCTATACACTAGGTTAATTTTTTAATTGCTTTGAGTTTATTTGTGAGCCTTTAATAACAAGAGTTCTTTGAGGGACTTTGCCAAGAAGTGGTTAATTGACTAACTTCCTTTTCAATGTCCATTTCTATTCACCCCAAACAGATAAAATCTAAAGCAGACAAAAAATTGTTAGATTGGTATGTTGTAGTATACCTGAAACATGAGACGTTATTATTTAGTGCAAGTATATGAAACATTACTGCACTATAACAGAATAAGTAATATAAATATTTTATATGTGTGATTTATATGCTGACATTATTGGGTAACCATATTGGGCTACCCATCTGAGAGAATTTTTATTAATGCTAATGTTGGCTGTTCAATCATCCACTTCTAGTGCGACTGAAAATCACAGACACTGAATTTTTTATTTCTTTATTAGTTTTAAGAAAGTTTTGGATAGAGAGATTAATATTAGTTATCTGAAATTTCTTTGGAACAAGTACCATATGTTTATCAACAACATATTCAAGTGCTTGTCTTGTATTTAATAAACATGTTTTAGTCAATATTCAGAACAACACATATTTATCTCTAAGAATGAGCTTACGGACTAGCAATCTCTTATATTAGCTTGGGGTACCTAGAACGATTTAAATTAGAAGCAAACTTTATTCCTTCTGATAACATTAACTTAAAACTTAAAGTCACTTTGCCAGATATAACCAAGAGCTGCAGCTGAAGACAAAGAAACCAACAGAGCACTCGTAACTAATAATATTACATTTTCTCTGATAAAGGAGCATAGTTTTTGTAGTGCTTCCTTAAATATGTGCCATACTGTACTTACAGTATCCAAAGAAGTTATATATTTAATACTAATATAATTTTATATATAAATATTGTGTATCAACTTTAAATATATTTTGCTGAGACACCTCTCACATGGGTGCCCAACCTCCCTATGTCCAAAGGGTATTCATTCTCTAATAAGAGTTAATTCTCTTATTAATTCTCTAACAATAAGAGCCAATCTTACCCATCCTATCCAAATGTCTGCACGAACTGAATTTGCAACTATTGATTTTTCATATAAACAGAAAATATTTAAAACCTTGTTGATAACCTCATTTTGTACTCGACTGCCAAAGCGCAGCCACTGTGGCCACCCACAGCTCATTAAAAAATCTCATCTCCATCAATGGAGTCTTCCTCTGCTGTTTATTCAACAACACCTAAGTTTCACTGCTGTAAGTTAAGATAGGTATTACAATTATTTGGAAAATTTTAATTGTATGTCTTTTCTAATCTTGTTTTTAAGTGTTTTATGAATCATTCTATATATAGGCCCATGTTCAAAATAATTTTTTAAATGCAAAATAAGTATTGCTTAAAATTACTGATTTTAATTGGAACTAATACCAGAGATGAAACATTAATTTTTTGCACAGTAAGAAACCATACCCGAATGTTACTGTGCTGAAAAGCAAACTATTACTGAATTTCAATCCATATGTTACTGAATTGAAAAGCAAGACCAGCATTTGTTAAAATTAAAAACCATTTAGAAAGTGAAGTAATAATTATAACAATTAAAATGGAAAACCACTTATTATTAAAGTACTTGATCATACAAAAAAAGAATTTTTATTTACTGTCTTTTCTTTATTATTACTATGTGTGGTGTAGAGTTAATCAAACTATAAACAATTTGAATACTTCTGCAGTATGATAGTCTTAACCAGTACTCACAATTCCATTGGTGAAGCCACACTTTAACAAACAGAAAGCTTATGCTTTCTGAGAGGTCACTGAGATATTTTCAAAGAAAGTAAGATATAACATCTTGAACATAAGTTGAAAAATAATGAATGAAGAAAAATATCATATCCTGCATATGTACTTCAAGGATTTGTTCAAAGATGACGTTCTTGAATAAAAGCCTCAGTATTGTTTCAATGGTATACTGAATGCTCAAAATTGCAGTTCACTAAGTTATATTAGCTACACTAATTTGTTTTACAAAAAAGTTCAGAAACAGATAAAAAGATTGAAAAGAAATTAAAATATTGAAACTTGGTGTTAAGCCTAATAAATTATTAATCACTTATTTTTTTGCGTACCGTATCACTTATTATATGATATATAATTACCTTAATATCCACTTTAGTGATACACAGTTTCGTCACTGATGACGCGTTTCGGGACTAAGTCCTATCCTCAGATACATAATTAATAAACTAAAATATTAAAATCATGACCATGATACTGGTCAAGTCAAAAATAAATAAAATAAATTATAAATCGCATGTAATACGAGAGTCGCGTGACAATCGCGGTTGCGGGTGAACGCATGCGGGAGCTCCAGCCGTGGTTAGCAAAACTTATTACATGCGATTTATAATTTATTTTATTTATTTTTGACTTGACCAGTATCATGGTCGTGATTTTAATATTTTAGTTTATTAATTATGTATCTGAGGATGGGACTTAGTCCCGAAACGCGTCATCAGTGACGAAACTGTGTATCACTAAAGTGGATATTAAGGTAATTATATATCTAATAAATTATGCTACAGGTGTGTTGAATAGACAGATCATAGTTTCTAATTAAAAGACAAAAATTATGGTAAAGGATGAAGATTTGTATGAATAATCATTGGAAAGTAAACAACAGTTATGTCAGCTTTAAAAATAGTCCTCTATGTTCTAAAAGTTGCATTTCTCTAAAATCACCATCTTCTTCCAGGATTAAACCAAGGATGGTTTGTTCTGGTCTCAAACAGGCAAAGATTAAAGCTGGTCACTCCAGCGCTTTCTCGGACGTCCCACACTTCTCCGTCCCCTTGGCTTATAGTTCCATAGTTGTTTGGGGATGCGGCAGTCATCCATTCAACAAAGATGTTCCCACCAATTCAGCCAATACTGGGTGATCCTGTCGAGTATACTCATAATACTCTCTCAAATGATAAATCATTTTTTTTCTAAATCCTGAGAATTGTCACTCGTTCACTGCTAGAAAAGTTTCATCACTTGATGGTGTTCTGAACTCACTACAGTACTACTGCCATCATCTCCATCCATATCTCTTGAGCCTTCATCCTTGGATATGACACTTCTCAGTGTGTGTCATCCACAAACTTCCATCTTTTCCTCTATCTCCTCTTCCTTCTTTCTATTATTTATCCAGAAGCAATTGTTAATACTCAGGATATATTTAATCGAGTTTCCAATTATCTTCTTTGTAATGTTCAGAAGTGTTCTATTACTGTTTCATCTACTAAAGTCATCACATCATCAGTAGATCTTAAACAGTTTATTTTTCATCCTCCAAAGAGTTTATTATGTTTTATAATATACATCTTCAAATGCTAATGAGAAAATTATGCTATACAAATGTGCCAATAATAAATTTGTGAACATTTATTTAATTAATGAAGATATTGATGGAATGTTATAAATAATTATTTTTACATGTAATAATGTGTTATGATTCAAACAGAAATTTTGTCTTAAAAAATAAATGAACTAAGTAATGAAAGGAAACAATCCTCACTTAAAACCTCACATTGTGCAACTTTTGGAAAAATAGAACATGTGATGAAATATTTTAAATGTAGCATATTGATTTTCTTTACATTGTATGGAATAATAAACATACAGAAAATGTTGGTACTAAATTAATTAAAATTATACAAAATTGAATGGTCTGGTGTACAAGATGGTTTTCAATACGAAGGTCACTGAAGGTGTGTTTTAAATTCCAATTGTGCAAGGTCAGTTCTAAATCAGAAACTTATAGAGCTGATATTTATTTTGCTTTGCAGACTTATTTCCTTTTGTATAAAAAGTCCTTCAAAGTGTTATAATGAAAGTTTCATAAATTGTATAAATTATATACCAGTATACTAACATATACGTTACTACTGAACACATGATCAGGTGGTATATAATGAACAGTGTGATCTGAAATTGTGAATATAATTTTGTAGTCTTTGAAGAAAACAGATTTCCATTTATTGTTTGTTAGTAACTTATGCCACCAAAACACATCCCTCTAATCCCTTTTCAAGATAAATAAAAAGGTACATTTCTCACTGTCTAAAACAAAATTATGGTTTTTAATACATTGATGACTGTTGATTACTCCCATAAAAAATAAAACTTTACAATAAATTAAATTTTCTTTTAAAAATCTATATACCTCACACAAAGGGGAAATTTGTACAAAATTTTTGTTAGATAATAATGAAAAGTAATGAATTAGGTATGATGAAAATATTTTATTTGAACATATTGTAGTAATTTAAAAACTATTTTATACAGCTGTTTTAATGCTTATATGTATTACTATATTAATTGTAAATATTGTTATGTGGACACCACTCTAATTTTAACATTATTAGGAGCTAGTATAAAATTATTTATAATTCTCACTTTGGAAAGAATTATATTAATGAAATATACAAGTCTAGCTACTTGTGTTGTTTACTCACTCACCCAAGTTTACTTTTTACATTTTATAACTTATTTATTTTCTGATTTAATTATTTTTATAAATATTCTTTCCTTTCAACATTGATATTTTGACTGATTTGAAGGCTATATGCCAGCCTCAACAAATCTCTGCTAGTCTTCACACTTTCCCATCCTTTCAGAATCCTATCATGATTACTGTCTAGCACTCTGCTTCAGCTATTCCAATCTTTGAGTGTGCCTTATTATAGGCGCGTTGAAGATGTGTCCTACAGATCTCTCTCAGTAATGTTTCTTTATAATCTTGAGTTTCTCTTAATCTTTCCAAAACTTCCTCATTTTTCACTTTAAAAATCTTCATATATCCACAATTTTTTTGCTATATTACAATTCAAATATTTCCAGTAATTTTTTTTTTTGTAGACTCAAGTGGTCAGTTCTTGATCCTATAAAGATGGATATAGAAGAAAGTACTTCCTGTAACTTTAATAACTTCTTCCTTAAATGCACCTTTTTGGTTTCAGTACACTAATTTTTAGATAAAATGTTTAACTAAATTTTACCTATTTTACCTGCCCCTACAATAGTATCTGTAAGTTAAGATTTTACTTTAAATTTATATAATTAAATTTTATATAGTAAGTGTATTATTTTATATAACACAAGGCTATTTTACATGGACACATCATAGACAACAAAACCTAAGAATTCTTTCTTAATGACAAGACAATTTCAACGTTTCTACTGCTAAAAGTAAGTTTTCTAATACGGCAGTACATTAGAATTATTCTGATCTTAATATTCTCCTTGCTATGTACATCACTCTCCCCCTTGATATATATATATAATGTCTCACAAGCAAATGAGGTTACTTCTGCAACTTGCTCTTCTGTCCTCACTAATTGTTACATTTCTAAAAATTTTGTATTTTGGTCCTACATTTATGACCTTTAGCCTGAATTTCTATCTTAGAAGTATGCCAATTGTATTAAGTATATCCCCTGATTCAGTTAAGAGAACAATATCATCCATAAACATAATAATTTGATCTTATTAAATGTAAATGTTTCTTCAATCCCTGAATTTTATACCTATTTTTTTTTAAACACCAGACATTTTTTTTATCATACCAAAGTCACAAATGCACTTCACATCCACTAACATAATGTAAGTATTCTCACTTGTTTTTCTTATTCTTCCATCCGTTACGAATTTAATTTTATGTTAAAAGAAAATGTTACAGGAAAAAGCCAATGAACTTACCACATTTATTATTTCTAAACTACACAGACATATAAGGAAATTAACATTTTTTGAAACATTTCACTGCCACAAACAGCTATAGAGAAACATTTTAAAAACAGTATTGTTTTCCCCGACAGGTGTGGTGTGTATTTTCAAAATAGTGAATTTGTTAAGTTATTTGGCTTTCCCTTAATAATGTGGAAATACATTATAATAAGGTCTGGTGTCCTCAAACCTATCAACATAATTTTAATGTTACAATTGATATACTTTTTTAGCGTACCGTGTCACTTATTTAAATAATTATATAATTACCTTTTTATCCACTCACGTGACACAAAGTTTCGTCTAATTGTGACGCGTTTCGGGACTAAGTCCCATCCTCAGATAACACTGATTTTAATATAAACAACTAATACAATATAAAATCGTAACCTTATAACCGTAATACACACAAAAAGTATACAACTTTATAAATGGCAACAATATTACTAAGTTGACGTCCGACCCCACTAAGAAGTACACTTTAGAACTGAATAAAACAATAAATAAATGCACGCAATTATTTGATAAATGCACACAATCCTCACTAAAACCAATAAATGCTAGTGCGCCTTGTTTAAGAGGTCTTCCAAAAGTACATAAACAGAACACCCCAATTAGACCTTTGGTTAATTTTACAACTGCCCCCGGTTATAAAATAGCAAAAACTTTAGTAAAAATCATCAGAGAGCATACCAACTTAGAAAATAATCGGAGTGTAAAAAGCTATAAAGATTTTATCAAAAAAGTAAACCACGTTACAATTCAACCAAACCACAAGCTAGTATCATTTGACATAGTAGATTTATATACTAATGTGCCTATTGATGAAACATTAACTTTACTCAGACATAATTTAATGAATAAAGGTTCTTTGGAAATACAGATAGTTGACCAACTGATGATGATACTAAAAATCATTCTTAATCAAAACTATTTTTCATTTGAAGATACATATTATAAACAGAATGAAGGCCTTGCCATGGGATCTCCACTTTCTGGCATCCTGGCAGACCTATATTTAAACCATTTAGAAAATACAAAAATTTTAAAAGATAATTATTTCGCCAATAAAATTATCCATTATTCCAGATATGTAGATGATACCTTTATTATTTTTAACGGGAATGCCAGACAAATAGAATTATTTAAAAATTACTTAAACAAAATTCATAATAAATTAAAATTTACTATGGAGATCGAAAACAACAAAAGTATCAATTTTCTAGACTTAACTGTATCGCATAACGGGAATAATTTAAAATACAAAATCTTTAGAAAACACACTAATACTGACACAATAATACACTACGATTCATATCATCCCGTTACACAAAAAATGGCAGTATTTAACAGTCTTGTCAACAGACTTTTAAATGTTCCCCTCGAAAAGGAGGACTACTTGAATGAGGTTAGCACTATCAAACAAATAGCTATAAACAACGGGTATAAGTCTACAATAGTAGACAAAATAATAAATAAACATAGAAAACATTTAGAAAATAAAAATTCAAACTGTATAAAAACAAGTAATAAAAATTGTAAATATCTTTCCGCTAATTTCACAGGTATTATGCCAAATATTTTAAGACCCATCCTCAAAGATAATAACTATATCTTATCATTTAAAACAAATAATAACTTGGGAAATTATTTCAAAAACAAAAACAAAGTACCTTTAAAAAAGAAATCTGGTGTATATAAAATAAAATGTGATGATTGTGAAGCGTTCTACATCGGTCAATCAGGCAGATGTTTTTATACAAGATTTTTAGAACATATTCCCAAGCCAAGTAATACTAAATCCAATTTTGCACAACATTTAATGTCAAGCGGACATAAATATACGAGGTTTGAAGAAAATTTAACAGCTTTACATTTTTGTAAAAAAGGTAAATGGATGGATAGTCTGGAGGAATATGAAATTTATAGAGCTATAAAAAATAGTACCACCAAAAACAGTTTATTAAATGATCAGATAAATTTTGCATCGAACTACTTGTTCGACACTGCCATCGGTTTGGATTTAATCTTTGACCAGTCGCGTGACGATCGCGGTTGAGGGTGAACGCATGCGGGAGCTCCAGCCGTGCTTCGTATAACAATTCACATGCAATTTGAAGTTTTATTTTATTTTATTTAATTGACATAACCAAAATCATGGTTACGATTTTATATTGTATTAGTTGTTTATATTAAAATCAGTGTTATCTGAGGATGGGACTTAGTCCCGAAACGCGTCATAATTAGACGAAACTTTGTGTCACGTGAGTGGATAAAAAGGTAATTATATAATTATTTACAATTGATTCTTGTGTACTCCTGTTTTTCTTGAGGTCAAATTGGTCTTCGTATAATTTACTTTGTATTTTGCTTTTAAATCTTTTCAGTACTGTTTTAGCTAGTAATTTCCATGCATAGATGTTTAACAAAATGTTCATAATACTTACACTTAGCTATGCTTTTTTTTAAATAAAGCTGTGTTGTACACACAACAGCATAGTTTACTCAACTAATTTATACAATGTTTTTTTTTATGTACTAGTCTTTTGAAATAATATCTACATTATACTATTTTTGAGTTAATTTATTTATGTTGCCTGTGAATTTAAATGATCAATTGACATAATTGTCTCAAGTTAAAGGATAAATATTGTAGTGTTTATTTCCATCTACTATGGTAATTGCCCCTTTATTTGGACGATAAGTACGCGTTGTCTAATTATTTTAGTATTTGTATAATATTTAAAGTGTTGTTGGTGTTAAACATGTGATCATGAAAACTCTATCTCAGGGTAGACAACTAATATTTCTATTTAGGTTATTTAATATTGGAAGTAATTAATTATTTTCTTTAGTCACTGCCAAATAACTATAGTTAACAAAATTTTAAGAAATAATATTAAGATAATATACTGTGTGAATGTTAATCGTTTGAATCCCTGCTCTTCCAAACTGCTACGGTTTCAATTATAGTACTCTTGTAGTTCACTTACAATTTGTCACCAGCATAGATGTCACTCTGAACAGTATTATCTTGTTCATATAATTCGTTCCACTGTTTGCTAGTAAAATATATTATTTTTATCCTCTTCTTTGTGTATTTAAGTGTTAATTAATTCTTGTTATTATTATTTGTGTTTTCGTAGAATTTTGTGTGTTACGTATCTTAATTATGTTAATAATTTTACTTCGTGGGTGTGAAATGGATGACTAGGCTTCAAGCGAGTTTATTTTTATTCCAATTTGGGATTACAACATTGATCAGTAGTAGAGTCCTTTTTGATGATGGTACTGTGAATAATTTATATTAAACCTTTAATAGCATTCCTTATTAAACTTCTTTTAATTATAATATTTTACAAACTTCGTTAGAAATTCAGAATAGGTTAGATTTCTTTGGCCTATTGTACCAAGATTCTTTACAAGATTAATTCTTTTCCTTCTAATTTACTTTTACAGTTCTTAATTCTTCTTAATAAATTTTCAATATGTTATTTTAACTCTCACTGAGATGTGTATTGTAACAGTACAACTGTATACAGCACTGTGCATTGCAAAAATAATCAAAATAATTAATAAAAATAAATAAATCTATGGTTAATAGACATGTTTCAGATTGCAAGCTGGATTGTTTAAAATATAGGGAACACACCGTTCAGGCATGTATACGCATATCTGGCCACCTGTCGCTAGCAGTGTGTACATGTGTATTTTGTTTGTGTGTGTGAAGCCTGTCCGTTCCTGGACAGCAACCACCCCTATTCAGATGATGTTAGATTTTAAGTATAATTTTAATTATAATAAAATATGTATGATAATGTAAAACAAAAGACACCAAAGTGTGTATTTTATACAGATGCACAAAGGGTTAAAAAACCGTTTAACAGTGACATACAGTGAAATTACAATGAATAAAAAGTGAATAACTCCCTGAATAATTATAATAAAGAAGTGTAAGTTACATATAGATTGAGTATCGTGTAGTGTAAAACAGACTTCGCAATTTGCGAAGATCGGTGAAATTTGTGAATCGAACGAGAGTGGGAGAAAGGACGCGTCGACAAACTCTGACAAGACAGATATTGTTCAGACAAGAGCTTTTGCACGATGTGGCTATAAATACCAGGTCGCGCTAATAAAGTTCCTTCTTCTATATTCAACCGTTGCCGTAGGAAGCTATGTCAATCAACTACGTGATCGTAAATCTACAGTAAGCATCACCTGATGAACTGGGAGGCAGAACAGAGGTTCGATGGACACACCTACAACCCATGATGTGAGCAGAGACAACAACAACTAAGAAAGACAAGCAGTGGAATCCTGGAAGAGGACCCAAGGACACGAAGGACTGGAAGAGGACCCGAGGACACACTGATAATTTGCCACATCAAACGAGGTGATAAAAAACCATAATAATTACAGATAATTGATAGACAATATTTAAACTAGAATGAAAGACATTCAAAACTGTTGCTAACTGAATTTAATTTGTACATAGTAATGTAAAGTAAAAAATGGTTCATTTAGAATAATGCAATTAATATTAGAATAACGTAAATGCTATGAGAGAGCAATGTTTGATTTTTAAATTGAAGTAAATTAAAATAATTAGTAAAGTCTTTAATTGATAATTGAGAAATGCATATGCAGTAGAAAAGAATTAAAGCCAAGTAAGATTAAAGAAATTGAAATAAAAGTAAATTAACTGTTGAAATAAATCGATAAGCAATTGCAAAGATGGCCTCACTAAATGAGTAAGCCAAGAGCAGAAATAGTTATAAATAAGATTAGATAATAAGATTTATGTACAACCTGTTTAGATATAAATTATTCACCAGAAGACACATACATAAGATCAGATAAGTGATGAATAATGAATTTTTGTATTGCCGAAGTAAGTAAAGAGGTTGCTAAATAAATAATGTAAAGATTTAGAAAATATATTACGCATTCTTGTTATTACGATTACACCTAACATCATTACTTTGTAGTGTTACAGTATTCTATTAATTCTGAAATTAGACTTATTTTAAATATTACAGGATCTCTCTCTCTCTGATCTGTATGATCTTAAATATGAAATTAGACTCTCTTCTTTTTATTATTTATACAAATTTAGTTACTTTAACTCTCACTGAGATGTGTATTCTATTAATATACAAACCAGACTTATTTTTAATATTACAAGATCTCTCTCTCTCTCTCTCTCCCTCTGATGTGTATGCAATTAAATATAAAATTAGACTAAAACAAAATTTTCTTACATTTAAAAACAACCCAATTATAACAATTTACATTGGCCTTAGTGATACATCATTAAATTTGTCACATACTTTCATAATATTCCTCTTAATCACATATATAATGTTACTAATTATTATTTTTACATTTCTCTGAGTTTTTACATTACTCATTCTAATTTGTCTCTGTTATATTATACTCTTATTACCATTTGGTTTTATTTTATTGCTTATTTAATTTTATTATAATAATTGTCATTAATAGTACAACATATATTTTTTTCACTCTGTGCTGTATCATACAATTCCAATACCTTAGATTACCTCTATGTTTATCATTAATAATTAATTAGTTTTTGTTTATAATTTTACTATCTATCCAAATGTTACTGAATTTATCCTATGATTTTTCTGAAATAACTATTTTATTTTTATGTACTGTTGTTCATTTTTACAGCAGTACATTATACCTTCCCTTATTTCATAATCTCTGACACTTGATAAGAGATTTTGAAATAACTAACTTCTTATCACAACACCATGGTCTAACATTAACACTGATAATACCTTATGAACTCAATAATTATATATAATAAAGTTATTTAAACTAACTGGTTTTACATTAACATAACAAATATGGTTTAGCATTACCACTAATAATAGTAGCTTATACACTCATTAATTAAAATAAAATTATTTAAACCAACTGGTTTTACATAAACATAACAAATATGGTTTCACAAGTGTGCCTAACGTCATGGCTAAAAAACTTAATAACATGAATACAATATTTTTTTTTCTTTTAATTCTCACCTTCCCAATCCTGGTTATATCCCATTTTATACGGTATTCTTGGAACCGAAGCATCCATCTTGTGAGCCTTCCATGAGACCTCTTACAGTTTTCAAAAAACGTTATTGCTCGATCGGTTTGTACTACTACATCACTGTTTAACCAGTATGTCCGGAATTTTGTCATAGCAAAAACCACACTCAAAGTTTCTTTTCCCGTAATGGTGTAATTAAATTCTGCTTTATTTAGTGTCCTGCTTGCAAAAGCTATCACTTTTGGTTCTCCCTTTTCATTTTCTTGATATAATACAGACCCTACTGTAAACTTATTCCGCTGGCATCACAATTCAAATAAAAAATCTTACTAAAATCTGGGTAACTTAGCATGACCCACTGTAAAAACCTATGTTTCACCTCATTGAAGACTTCCTCATCTTTTTCAGTCCCCTTCCGTTTATTCTTCTTACAAATTAAATACTGATAATGGTGTGTTAAGTCTGAATAATTGCTTTGGAAGTTTCTATAATAGTTGCAGAGACCTAAGAAACTTTGCAATTGTTTTACATTTTTTGGATATGGGGAATTCTGTATTGACTGTATTTTATCAGGATCCGCAGATACGCCTGTACTCTATACTATAAACCTTAAAAATTTAATTTTGCTGGCTATGAATGTTGATTTATCTAATCTGAGTGTAATTCCATGTTCCCCCAATCTGGTAAGTACCCTATTAATCAATCCTCTTACAATGTTCTTCCCAACTGCTTGATGCAATTACTAAATCACCGATGTACACCGTAGTAAATTCTAAAATCTCCTTGCCCAATACTGCATCAAAACATTTTATAAATTTGGCCACACTATTGACCAGCCCAAAAGGTATTCGCTTGAAATGATAATTTCTACCATTCACAATGAAACTCACATATTTTCTGCTTTCTGGATGCAATTCTATTTGCCAATATCCAGATACAGCATCCCAACTACTAAAAAACTTTACGTTATTAAAACGTTTTAAAATTACTCCCATATTCTCTGGTGACATCTTATCAGCAATTATCTTCTGATTAATTTGACGCCCATCCAAACACAATATTAAGGACTTATCCTTCTTGGGAATGACTACTAAAGAGCTCTTGTGTTTTAACTGACTTATTTCAGTTATATCTTCACTAAGCATTTTATCGATTTCTTCTTGTATTTGCTCTCTTAATTTGTAGGGTATTGGGTATTACCTCTTGTTGAAAGTCACATTCTTTCTTATGGGTAACTTGCACTGCACTCCTATTATCTTGCCAAGTTTATCTTCCCCTGCTTCATCCAGCTACTGATGTTCTATTTCCTCATAATTTTGCAATATTAATTCGACTTCAGCCTTCTGCTGGTCTAATTTATCATTCACACCATTTATTTGTTGTTTAATGGTCTCTTTTAACTCGGTGTTTTGTTGATCCATTTTATCTGTAACTTCAGTTCTGAATTGGTCTAATTTATCATTTTGTTGGTCAAATTTAGCATTTTGCTGGCCAAATTTATCAGTAACCTCAGTCTTAATTTGGTCAAATTTACTGCTTATTTCAGCATTTAACTGGTTAGAACTATCAGTAACCTCAGTCCTGAGTTGGTCAAATTTATCATTTTGCTGGTTAGAATTATCAGTAATCTCAGTCCTGAGAGCATTTTGTTGCTCAGAAATGGCCTTTAATGCATCCATAATTTCCCTTATATTTAGTTGTTCAATTTCCTTAGGGGGCTGTTCCATTTCAGCTTCTTCCTCTTCAGCACTATTAGTTCTTAATTCATACCTTTTCTCTGGTTTGTTAGCCATGTCACAATATTTAAATTAACTTAATCACAAATAAATCTTTAATCTAATTAAATTTAACAAAGTTACTTTACTGCAATATACTTAATTCAGATTGGGACTATTGCCTATTACTCAATCTGTTATTTGGTGCTGGCTTAAAGAAAAAATTTTTTGCTTTCACGTATGGGCGTCAAATTTGTGCTGTAATTATCTGTCCGTTTGGTAATTGTCCCTTTATTTGGGCAATAAGTACGCGTTGTCTAATTATTTTAGTATTTGTATAATATTTAAAGTGTTGTTGGTATTAAACATGTGATCATGAAAACTCTATCTCAGGGTAGACAACTAGTATTTCTATTTAGGTTATTTAATATTGGAAGTAATTAATTATTTTCTTTAGTCAGTGCCAAATAACTACAGTTAACAAAATTTTAAGAATAATATTGAGATAATATGCTGTGTGAATGTTAATCGTTTGAATCCCCGCTCTTCCAAACTGCTACGGTTTCAATTCTAGTACTCTTGTAGTTCACTTACAATTTGTCACCAGCATAGATGTCGCTCTTTTTATATAATTCGTTCCACTGTTTGCTAGTAAAATATATTATTTTTAACCTCTTCTTTGTGTATTTAAGTGTTAATTAATTCTTGTTATTATTATTTGTGTTTTCGTAGAATTTTGTGTGTTACATATCTTAATTATGTTAATAATTTTACTTCGTGGGTGTGAAATGGATGACTAGGCTTCAAGCGAGTTTATTTTTATTCCAATTTGGGATTACAACATTGATCAGTAGTAGAGTCCTTTTTGATGATGGTACTGTGAATAATTTATATTAAACCTTTAATAGCATTCCTTATTAAACTTCTTTTAATTATAATATTTTACAAACTTCGTTAGAAATTCAGAATAGGTTAGATTTCTTTGGCCTATTGTACCAAGATTCTTTACAAGATTAATTCTTTTCCTTTTAATTTACTTTTACAGTTCTTAATTCTTCTTAATAAATTTTCAATATGTTACTTTAACTCTCACTGAGATGTGTATTCTATTAATTCTGAAATTAGACTTATTTTAAATATTACAGGATCTCTCTCTCTCTCTCTCTCTCTCTCTCTCTCTGATCTATATGATATTAAATATGAAATTAGACTCTCTTCTTTTTATTATTTATACAAATTTAGTTACTTTAACTCTCACTGAGATGTGTATTCTATTAATATAAAAACCAGACTTATTTTTAATATTACAAGATCTCTCTCTCTCTCTCTCTCTCTCTCTGATGTGTATGCAATCTATCTATACATAGTATAAAGTAAAGTCGGTCCGTTTTATCTCTGTGTTTGAAATCGCTAATCTCAGGAAGTACTGAACGGATTTTATTCAAGTTTTCGCCAATAGATAGAGTGTCTATCGAGGAACATTTATGTGTATAATTAATACATATATGTTGTACATTAGCTTAGCTATCACGGTTTATGTCAAGTATCATATATATCAAAGAGAAATACCACTGACTCACTGATTCATCACGAAATCTCCGAAACTATAACACCTAGAAAATTGAAATTTGGCATGTAGGTTCCTTATGTGATGTAGGTATCCGCTAAGAAGGGATTTTTGGAAATTCGACCTTTAAAGGGGGGAAAGTTTGCCTGACTGACTGACATAGAATCAACGTAGAGCGAAAACTACTGAATGGATATCAATTAAACTTTGAACATAGCTTCATCATAGGTCTTAGGTGCTCACTAAGAAACGGTTTTAAAAAATTTCACTCCTAAGGGGCAACCCCCCCCAACCATTGTATGTATCACTCCTAAGGGGCAACCCCCCCCAACCATTGTATGTATGTATCTATGTATGTATGTTCTACATCTCCTCCTAAACCACCGGACCGATTTCAACCAAACTTAGCACAAATATTTTACGCAACGTGAGAACCAACATAGGATAGGTGTTTTTTTTCGATGGGGTCCTTTGGGAGTTCTTTGGGGTCTTCAACATCTCCTCCTAAACCACCAGACCGATTTCAACCAAACTTGGCACAAATATTTTACGCGATGGGAGAACCAACATAGGGTAGGTGTTTTTTTCGATGGGGTCCTTTGGGGGGTTCTTTGGTGTCTTCCACATCTCCTCCTAAACTCCTGGATAAATTTCAACCAAACTTGGCACAAATGTTTTACGCAACGGGAGAACCAACATAGGATAGGTGTTTTCTTCGATGGGGTCCTTTGGGGTCTTCCACATCTCCTCCTAAACCACTGGATCGATTTCAACCAAACTTGCACAAATATTTTACGCAACGGGAGAACCAACATAGGATAGGTGTTTTTTCGATACGATCCTTCGGGGGGTCCTTTGGGGTCTTCCACATCTCCTCCTAAACCACTGGACCGATTTCAACCAAACTTGGCACAAATATTTTATGCAATGGGAGAGCCAACATAGGACAAGTGTTTTTTATAAAGTAAAGTTGGTCCGTTTTCTCTTTGTGTTTGAAATCTCTAATCTCAGGAAGTACTGAACGGATTTTATTCAAGTTTTTGCCAATAGATAGAGTGTCTATCGAGGAACATTTATGTGTATAATTAATACATATATGTTGTACATTAGCTTAGCTATCACGGTTTATGTCAAGTATCTATATATATAAAAGAGAAATACCACTGACTCACTGATTCATCACGAAATCTCCGAAACTATAACACCTAGAAACTTGAAATTTGACATGTAGGTTCCTTATGTGATGTAGGTATCTGCTAAGAAGGGATTTTTGGAAATTCGACCTTTAAAGGGGGAAAAGGGGGGGAAGTTTGCCTGACTGACTGACATAGAATCAACGTAGAGCAAAAACTACTGAATGGATATCAATGAAACTTTGAACATAGCTTCATCATAGGTCTTAGGTGCTCACTAAGAAACGGTTTTAAAAACTTTAACTCCTAAGGGGCAACCCCCCTCCCATTATATGTATGTATCTATGTATGTATGTTCCACATCTCCTCCTAAACCACTGGACCGATTTCAACCATACGTGGCACAAATATTTTACGCGACGGGAGAACCAACATAGGATAGGTGTTTTTTTCTATGGGGTCCTTTGGGGGATTCTTTGGGGTCTTCCACATCTCCTCCTAAACCACCGGACCGATTTCAACCAAACTTGGCACAAATATTTTACGCAATGGGAGAACCAACATAGGATAGGAGTTTTTTCGATGGGGTCCTTTGGGGGGTTCTTTGGGGTCTTCCACATCTCCTCCTAAACCACTTGACCGATTTCAACCAAACTTGGCACAAATATTTTACGCAATGGGAGAACCAACATAGGGAAGGTGTTTTTTTCGATGGGGTCCTTTGGGAGGTTCTTTGGGGTCTGCCACATCTCCTCCTAAACCACTGGACCGATTTCAACCAAACTTGGCACAAATATTTTACGCGACGGGAGAACCAACATAGGATAGGTGTTTTCTTCGATGGGGTCCTTTGGGGTCTTCCACATCTCCTCCTAAACCACTGGACCGATTTCAACCAAACTTGGCACAAATATTTTACGCGACAGGACAACCAACATAGGATAGGTGTTTTTTCGATGGGCTCCTTTGGGGGGTTCTCTGGGGTCTTCCACATCTCCTCCTAAACCACTGGACCGATTTCAACCAAACTTGGCACAAATGTTTTATGCAACGGGAGAACCAACATAGGCTAGGTGTTTTCTTCGAACGGGTCCTTTGGGGTCTTCCACATCTCCTCCTAAACCACTGGACCGATTTCAACCAAACTTGCACAAATATTTTACACAATGGGAGAACCAACATAGGACAAGTGTTTTTTCGATACTATCCTTTGGGGGTCCTTTGGGTCTTAAAAAACTATTAGATCTGGTTACCATGGCAACCCAATAGAATAGATTCTGGTTACCATAGCATCGGTGGAAGTCTCCCGCATAGGAAAAAGCGTGGGAGTCATTCGACGGGCCTTCCCCGTAGTTCATCCACGGAACCCGGGGAGTCTTAGGTCGGATCCCGCGAATGACGGCGGGGCCAGAGTCCACGGTTCTTATAAATAAAGATATAGGTTACGATATCAAAGGTGGTGTATGCATGCTAAGAAAGTTCTTAATAGTGTGTGAATTCAGAGTTGTTTCAGTTTGAATTTAAAAGTGGATTAGTTAAGATCGAAGTAAGTTATAAGCGAGTATAAAAAACAAAGTTTTGGTAGCGAATGTATTCAGATCATAGTGTTCAGACAATATAAATGCACTTGCTTTAGTTTGAATTTAAAAATTGATAAGCTGAAATCTATAGAGGTATTGTATTGTTAGAATAAGTTTAGGAGACACTTATTTAACAAATGCTTTATTTCAACATTAACACAATGAATTATAAAACGACAGTTAAATATGCAGTGCGTGCAAGTACTGTAGACATTTTATTGAAAACTAATTTAGCTGTTCGCCCTCTCCCAGAGTTAGAAATCGAGCAGGAGCATCACGCACAACAGAATTCTTCTCCAGATATAAGAATACAGTTTATGACATGTTCTTAAACAGGTGCGCTACAGAGTATTCCTCCAGTGAGAATGCGAACGTAACAATATAAGGAAGATTATACAATATACAAGTAATTTAACGTTAGAACAAGAATAGGTGCCTATGAGCCTATGAATAAATTATGAACCCGAGCAACGCTGGGTAAATCGACTAGATATAGATATCTATATAAGCCAAATACCACTGACTCACTCACTGATCACGATATCTCTGAAACCACTGAAGATCCATTAACTGAGTATCAATGAAACTTTGAACATAGCTTCATCATAGGTCTTAGGTGCTCACTAAGAAACGGTTTTAAAAACTTTCACTCCTAAGGGGCAAAAAACCAAATACTGAAATTTATCGCGGGAATTGCATACTTTGTAAATGAAGTGGTTGACATCTCAGTTTACTGGAAACCCCGAATACATTTAGTCCTGAGTTTTTAATCATTGTTTTAAATTGAAAAAAACTTCGTTGTTTGCAGGTTCTTATAGTCGAGAAAATTTCGAAGTTCAATTAATTAATAAATGTATGTCCTTTTTTTCTCAGAAACGGCTCTAAAGATTTTCTCAAAATAAATAATAAATAGCTGTTGCTATGAATGTAAATAAACAAACTAAGTGTTGAAACTCCGAAGCGAAGCACGGGTATTTTGCTAGTTAAATATAAAATTAGACTAAAACAAAATTTTCTTATATTTAAAAACAACCCAATTATAACAATTTACATTGGCCTTAGTGATACATCAATAAATTTATCACATACTTTCATAATATTCCTCTTAATCACATATATAATGTTACTAATTATTATCTTTACATTTCTCTGAGTTTTTACATTACTCATTCTAATTTGTCTCTATTATATTATAATATTATTACCATTTGGTTTTATTTTATTGCTTATTTAATTTTATTATAATAATTGTCATTAAATGTACAACATATATTTTTTTCACTCTGTGCTGTATCATACAATTCCAATACCTTCGATTACCTCTACGTTTGTCATTAATAATTAATTAGTTTTTGTTCATAATTTTACTATCTATCCAAAATATTACTAAATTTATCCCTATGATTTTTCTGAAATAACTATTTTATTTTTATGTACTGTTGTTCATTTTTACAGCAGTACAATAAAAACATGTGTATAAATGTAAGAATATTTTTCCGTAGACCTGAAAAAAAACGTCTTTGAGTAATTACAATCTACCCATGCACTAGGGAGTGGAAAACAGTATAACAGTAAAGTGTTTTATAAGACTTTCAAAAGGCTTTCAGCAGAATTGTTGTTTGGACGTCTCAACACCAGAGTTGTAAACGAACGTGTAAGCAATGGTGTTAATGACCAACTATTAATGATAAAGGGAGAGATCTTAGATGTAAAATTTATCTCCAGTTGACAAACGTATTGTTTTCAAAAACATGATGTCAATTGAAGGAGGTACTCAAGGACAATTCATAATAATTAATTATATTGTAGTTACCAGAAAACTTCCAAAGTAGTTCTACATATCTATTCTACAATGGTAGTGATATAGGTTTGGATCATTATTTACTGGGTCTAAAGTAGTAATCCCACGTCCTTGGGTAAGGAGCAGTACAAAAACAAAAACCGAATATTAAAAAAATATGCATATTACAACAGGGCAGCATCCTGTCAAATCATATAAGATGGTCAACAGTATAGCTCTAGGGGAATTAGAACTTGCTTTAAATAGCTTAAAAGTTGGAAAACTGGAGACCAGATGAATCATAAGATCACTCTGGTATGCGTAGTTTGTTTTTAATTTGAAGCTACGAAAAAGAATGAACATATGTCATCAATACACAGACATTAGGATACTAAATGAGATTAAAAAATATACATACAAAATAACCTAGAACTCAAACAGCAGAGTAAACATGATTCTAGAAGAAGAGCAAAAGAAAAGAATACAGAAAAGAATTTTTGAGAGTATAGTGGTTTCACAGTAAGAGAAATCATGAAAGAAAAATTTGCCAACTTTTCTTGCCCTTCATAAATTTCACAGCGGCATTTGGCAGGGTAAGCGAATTGAAATTATGGCAAATTCTTCAAGAGAGATGATTCATTTACCTCTTTACCTCCCTATTGAAGGAATTAAGTTCCTGTATAGTCATACTGCAGTAATTGACAGTAATGGACAACAAATAATCCAATAATCATAAATCAAGGTGTCTGACAAGGTTACAGCTTATTAGCATTAACATATACATTGGTGATGTAATTAAAAAGTGTGAGTTTTATTACCAGTTACCTCTTTCATTCAAGAAAGCCTCTTAAAACCTTAGTATTTGCAGTTCTATTTCCTCAAATCGTAAAGTGTGCTATAATTGTTAAGTTCCATTGGTATACATAAAGAAAGAAGCTGGTCAGGGCAAAAATTTGTATATAAAGAAAATTCTTAGAACAACTAATTTGTATATAAATAAAATTCTTAGAACAAATAAATATTGTTATATAGATATTGGGACTGTTACTTTCAGTAGAATGTGTGTATATTAAAGATCAGTAAGCCAACATTACAGAAGAGTGACACATCTACAATTTTATAAGAGCCATGAAAGTTTTATTATGTTAATGTGACAGTGAATCAGATAATCAACAAAGAAAATGGCACAGATGATATTTTTAAGAACCATGAAAGCACTTGATGTGACCATAATTGAAATGAAAATATGTCAGATGAACTGGGGTCTACACTGTTCCTCTGGAACAGATCAAAGAGAGAATACCAAAGAATACCTATGAGCATGACTGGAACATAGCTGAACATTGCTCTTTAATATAACTGCAAATGAAAAAGGCATATTTTTTTCTCATACATTCAAGAATACGGTAGCCTGTGGAGATACGCAGAGATATAATGTGTGATGATTACTTGAACTCTGCTAAGTATAAACAACATTCTTTACCACTTTGTTGTAAGTCATGGTATGTAATTCAACCTGGCATAGCCTAGATTGTAAAATGACCCCAATTTCACATAACAGATTTTAATGGTGTTACTAAAGCTGATAAAGGGCATTCGATTCCTGGCAGCAGGATTATGGGTTTATACTATACATAGTATAAAGTAAAGTCGGTCCGTTTTCTCTCTGTGTTTGAAATCGCTAATCTCAGGAAGTACTGAACGGATTTTATTCAAGTTTTCGCCAATAGATAGAGTGTCTATCGAGGAACATTTATGTGTATAATTAATACATATATGTTGTACATTAGCTTAGCTATCACAGTTTATGTCAAGTATCTATATTGCTACGACAGCACAGAACAATCTACGCGTTTATCGAATGCGCCAGAAAGATCTCGACGTAAGCGTGTGGTGTACGTGCTACTAAACGCATTTTGCGAGAATTTTATCGACTGTGCCAGGCTCCGCTCGGGCGCTCGGACTGTGTCAAGGCCGTAGCAATTTACATAGTTCGCGAGAGATAAGACGCAGTTTGGAAGCTTCTGGTGTGTGAGCGTAACTATAAATACATCGCGTCGCGGCCTTAGTTTTCAGTTCAATGCGAGATTTTTGACTGTGCGGTTCGAGAGTATTAGTGCGATATATTTACAGAGCGGTTCGAGTTATTACGGTGTACGTTCAAGTAGTTATTAGTGAAGTATTGCGTTTTATATTCGGACGGTATAATTGTAATACAGTTGAGTTTTAATATTAGTGGACATTTTATTGCGTATGAACAATTTCATTTGATTTGTTGTAGACACTGTGTTGTTAATTACGAACTGTTTTACTATAACAATTAAAGGTGTGATTAGTGACTTAATTGGTGTCTTGTACTTATTGTGTTTCCACTGTACCTACGACGATCGAGTAGACCGTCGTAACAATATATATAAAAGAGAAATACCACTGACTCACTGATTCATCACGAAATCTCCGAAACTATAACACCTAGAAAATTGAAATTTGGCATGTAGGTTCCTTATGTGATGTAGGTATCCGCTAAGAAGGGATTTTTGGAAATTCGACCTTTAAAGGGGGAAAAGGGGGGGAAATTTGCCTGAGTGACTGACATAGAATCAACGTAGAGCAAAAACTACTGAATGGATATCAATGAAACTTTGAACATAGCTTCATCATAGGTCTTAGGTGCTCACTAAGAAACGGTTTTAAAAACTTTCACTCCTAAGGGGCAACCCCCTCCCTTGTATGTATGTATCTATGTATGTATGTTCCACATCTCCTCCTAAACCACTGGACCGATTTCAACCAAACTTGGCACAAATATTTTACGCGACGGGAGAACCAACATAGGATAGGTGTTTTTTTCTATGGGGTCGTTTGGGGGGTTCTTAGGGGTCTTCCACATCTCCTCCTAAACCACCGGACCGATTTCAACCAAACTTGGCACAAATATTTTACGCAATGTGAGAACCAACATAGGATAGGTGTTTTTTTCGATGGGGTCCTTTGGGGGTTCTTTGGGGTCTTCCACATCTCCTCCTAAACCACTGGACCGATTTCAACCAAACTTGGCACAAATATTTTACGCGACGGGTGAAACCAACATAGGATAGGTGTTTTTTTCGATGGGGTCCTTTGGGGTCTTCCACATCTCCTCCTAAACCACTGGACCGATTTCAACCAAACTTGCACAGATATTTTATGCAACGGGAGAACCAACATAGGATAGGTGTTTTTTCGATACGATCCTTCGGGGGGTCCTTTGGGGTCTTCCACATCTCCTCCTAAACCACTGGACCGATTTCAACCAAACTTGGCACAAATATTTTATACAACGGGAGAACCAACATAGCAAAAGTGTTTTTTATAAAGTAAAGTTGGTCCGTTTTCTCTCAGTGTTTGAAATTGCTAATCTCAGGAAGTACTGAACGGATTTTATTCAAGTTTTCGCCAATAGATAGAGTGTCTATCGAGGAACATTTATGTGTATAATTAATACATATATGTTGTACATTCGCTTAGCTATCACGGTTTATGTCAAGTATCTATATATATAAAAGAGAAATACCACTGACTCACTGACTGACTCACTGATTCATCACGAAATCTCCGAAACTATAACACCTAGAAACTTGAAATTTGGCATGTAGGTTCCTTATGTGATGTAGGTATCTGCTAAGAAGGGATTTTTGGACCGATTTCAACCAAACTTGGCACAAATATTTTACGCGACGGGAGAACCAACATAGGATGGGTGTTTTTTTTCTATGGGGTCCTTTGGGGTGTTTTTGGGGTCTTCCACATCTCCTCCTAAACCACCGGACCGATTTCAACCAAACTTGGCACAAATATTTTATGCAATGGGAGAACCAACATAGGATAGATGTTGTTTCGATGGGATCCTTTGGGGGGTTCTTTGGGGTCTTCCACATCTCCTCCTAAACCACTGGACCGATTTCAACCAAACTTGGCACAAATATTTTACGCGACGGGAGGACCAACATAGGATAGGTGTTTTTTCGATACGATCCTTCGGGGGGTCATTTGGGGTCTTCCACATCTCCTCCTAAACCACTGGACCGATTTCAACCAAACTTGGCACAAATATTTTACGCAACGGGAGAACCAACATAGGACAAGTGTTTTTTTCGATACTATCCTTTGGGGGGTCCTTTGGGTCTTAAAAAACTAATAGATCTGGTTACCATGGCAACCCAATAGAATAGATTCTGGTTACCATAGCATCGGTGGAAGTCTCCCGTGTAGGAAATAGCACGGGAGTCGTCCGACGGGCCTTCCCCGGAGTTCATCCATGGAACCCAGGGAGTCTTAGGTCGGATCCCGCGAAAGACGGCGGGGCCAGAGTCCACGGTTCTTATAAATAAAGATATAGGTTACGATATCAAAGGTGGTGTATGCATCCTAAGAAAGTTCTTAATAGTGTGTGAATTCAGAGTTGTTTCAGTTTGAATTTAAAAGTGGATTAGTTAAGATTGAAGTAAGTTATAAGCGAGTATAAAAAACAAAGTTTTGGTAGCGAATGTATTCAGATCATAGTGTTCAGACAATATAAATGCACTTGCTTCAGTTTGAATTTAAAAATTGATAAGCTGAAATCTATAGAGGTATTGTATTGTTAGAATAAGTTTAGGAGACACTAATTTAACAAATGCTTTATTTCAACATTAACACAATGAATTATAAAACGACAGTTAAATACGCAGCGCGTGCAAGTACTGTAGACATTTTATTGAAAACTAATTTAGCTGTTCGCCCTCTCCCAGTGTTAGAAATCGAGCAGGAGCATCACGCGCAACAGAATTCTTCTCCAGATATAAGAATACAGTTTATGACATGTTCTTAAACAGGTGCGCTACAGAGTATTCCTCCAGTGAGAATGGGAACGTAACAATATAAGGAAGATTATACAATATACAAGTAATATAACGTTAGAACAAGAATAGGTGCCTATGAGCCTATGAATAAATTATGAACCCGAGCAATGCTGGGTAAATCGGCTAGACATAGATATCTATATAAGCCAAATACCACTGACTCACTCACTGATAACGATATCTCTGAAACCACTGAAGATCCATTAACTGAGTATCAATGAAACTTTGAACATAGCTTCATCATAGGTCTTAGGTGCTCACTAAGAAACGGTTTTAAAAACTTTCACTCCTAAGGGGCAAAAACCCAAATACTGAAATTTATCGCGGGAATTGCATACTTTGTAAATGAAGTGGTTGACATCTCAGTTTACTGGAAACCCCGAATACATTTAGTCCTGAGTTTTTAATCATTGTTTTAAATTGAAAAAAACTTCGTTGTTTGCAGGTTCTTATAGTCGAGAAAATTTCGAAGTTCAATTAATTAATAAATGTATGTCCTTTTTTTCTCAGAAACGGCTCTAAAGATTTTCTCGAAATAAATAATAAATAGCTGTTGCTATGAATGTAAATAAACAAACTAAGAGTTGAAACTCCGTAGCGAAGCACGGGTATTTTGCTAGGAATAAATTATGAGGAGCAGGAGCAAATATATTTATGTGCAGTTTCACTGATATACAATCATTCATTGTGGAAAGTATAAATAAACTAAGTAAATACAAATAATTGGAAGAATGAATTATTTCTAGGTGTTATTCAGTGCACATTAATAAGAAACATTTAATTGTTAGTTAAATGTATATGTGAAAATTATTTGTATTCATTTGAACTGTGAACCTTTCATAAATTAAGATTTTATTGGTACGGACTGAAAACTAAATCTGAGAGTGTTAAAGCATTAACACTGCTTGTTCAGGATGGTTGCTTGAACAGGGTGGTTAAAGAAAATTTAAAATTTGGTTGGTTTTGTAAATTTAGACTTCCTAAATAGAAAGTGTTTATAAAAAAGTCATATCAAACCAACATTATATTGCTAAATACACATATGCTAAAAACAAAATTTTTCTGTACTGGGTAATATTTTTGTTATGTAGTTAATGAGATAGGTCTTATTATCAAATCTAAAAATAATAGGATTTCACATATAATATTATTTGAAAATGAAATTTAGAGAAAACAAAATTTATAGAATTTTATGTAATATGAGATTTGTGTGAGATATAACCTTGCATAATAACAGCAAAATAATCCACAAGTCTTTAATAGTATAGTATCCAATTTTAATAATCTTCACCCGTAGTCTGCATACACATATATAGTAGTAGGCCAACACTCATTCACATGTACCTCTCTCTCTCTCTCTCTCTCTCTCTCTCTCTCTCACGCACGCGCACACACACACACACACTAATAGCAACAATAAAATGGACACATTGAACTGTGGTATCCAAATTGATTGCCAATTTTTTACTTTTTTGCATAGCAGTGTATAGGACTAAAACTGTTCTTATATTTTAGTATATATGTACATACATTATTTTTTAAATTAAAAAATTAAGTCTTGTATATTTTAGTTTATTGTTAATTAAAAAAAGTATATGTAACCAGGGACGAAAAAGGTCCAAATTATGAGACCTTAAGGTCTTCATTAGTGGTATCTCCGCCTTTTGTTAGTGCATAGCTAGGGTTTGTCCTCAGTGATGATCTGTCCTATATCAATTATTTGTGGGTCAGTTAATAACTTGAAGGTCCTAAATGAAATTCCAAGTATTTTATCTCTCTTCTCTTGCCTTCTGCTTTCCTATAATTACACTGGTCTACAAAAATGAACTTTTTTTTCACAAGAACAAATAACTGAATCTAGAAGTAGTTGTCATACTGAATTCAAATATACTTTTAGGTTTTTTATATCAGGCAGGATTTTTTTGTGATACTCGTTTGAAATTTTATAAAATTAGTAGCTATATAACTCAAAATGATAAATATACTCCTCATTCTGGCTTACCTGAAAAGTGGCAGCTGATGATTTTCAGGCATATTTTGCCTCTAGTATATCTGTCTTCTTGGCTCAGCAATATCCATTTGTCTCACTACCTCTTTCCACTGTAGAAATCTGCTGATGGAAATGTCAACATGCTCGTCACCGTCAGCCCCAAAGAAGTATAGGTGAGAGTTCAAGAAACACATTTTTAAGACATGTTCCATCCCACAGCTTTGTATGAATTCACGAGATCAGCCACTATATCATAATAGTTCTATGCTTTATGATTTCCAAGGAAATTGCAACAGATCTTGAATGACTGTCAGGTGGATTAGTATTTTTCCAGTGGATTTAACAATCCTTCAAAATATTTATCATCCATTAGTGATCTTATTTGTGGCACTATAAAACTCTCTTCTTTCAGTTTAGTGTTACTAACTTCAGTAAGTTTCAATTCGCGTACAGAAATGCACCAGATTTTTTATCCGTTGTTTCACATCATTTTTCATGTCTCCAAATAATTTAATATGCGGGGGGGATAATTATACTTTTCCAGGATTCAGTAAAGGGGCGTTTAACACATTTTCCTTCCCAGGTACTAGAGATTCATGTTTACGCCACAATTTTCTGTTGTAGTGAGACTTCTTACCTCTGCTGTCCCATTCACGCAAGAAACAGCAAAATTTTGTGTACTAAATGTGCAAACCAAGCAATAAAGCAAGCAATGACCTTCAAATCTCCACAAACATTCCAGTTATATTTTTTATATTGGATTTTCTCTAACACTAATTTCATATTTTCATGTCACTTCATATCAACAGCATGTGCTACAGGTATTGATGGAAATTTATTGACAATATGTAGAAGCATAGCCTTCAAACTGTCTTTTGACGAGGCTATGAACAATTGGCACTCATGTACTCATCTGGCCTGTGTTGATCCCCAAGAATCTCCACAACAGAACAAATATTATTACAAAACACTACACATTTGACTTAAAAGAAGTAGTCTTTGAAATTACTATGGTGGCTATGATAACTGCATATTCTTACATCTTTCTGGAGTAGATTCCATCCTTTGGACCTGGAAATTAAAAGTTCAAATTGTTGTTTTGCCGTATATAAATCCTGGATGAGATCATTAAAATATTGTTGATTTGGAAAGTAAGGTTCTGACAAACAACTTGCTTTGTATGTAGCATCACGTCAAAAATTGTCTGGTATTTTTTCAGTATGAGATAGATCAGAGTCAGAGTTATTGGTTAACATATCTGGATATATTGGTACAGGAAGCTCTTTGTTGTGTAAGATAGGCCTCACTGCAAATAGCAAATTTTAATACTTAATTGTATATTTTGTTTTGCATGTGATTCCTTTACTGACTACCATACTTCTTTACACTACAAGGCCACGTTCTTAACAGGTCTGAACATGCCAAAACATGAATAAAGCTGCACAGTATTGTCTTTTGGTAATTCAGCATAACACAACACATCATTTCCTTAAATAAATTAAAAATAAAACCACTAAAATATAAGCTAAAGAATGCTATGGCAGGTCAAAAAGAATGCTAAAATCCAATTTTAAAAAGTAACTGTCACACGGAAAATATCCCTGATCAAAAATTCTACTTACATCTCTGAATTCAGGGTGAACAAATGTACTAGACTCACCATTTGGTTTTCTTGTGAAGAAAATCATATTGGCCAGCGTTATCTATATGTACAGTTGATTTCAGACAGTGTTCTAGTCAGAAGATTCTATAACTACATTTCAATACTTTCAAAATAATTTTCTTTCTTCATGGGACTTACAAATTACATTATCCCAAGATACAATACTAAAAAATACATTTTTTGAACTCTGTTATCAGATTTAGGCATATATATTATTTCTTTGTAGCTTATTTTTTACAGGCTGAATAAACTGAAAACAGGAAATTGCAATACTGAACATTAAGTATGATTTCAGATTTTTAGTCATACATGTGCTTTTATAAACCAACCATTCTGTACGTTAACAGAATGGAATATAAATGACATTTTTAAGCAAGGTAGCCTAACCAATGTTGTACATCCATATATTTGAACTTCATTTACAAGATGAATTATGTAAATTTTGTAATGTTATTCTACAACTTTAAAGTAGTATAATAGGGGTGAGGGTAAGTACAGTGGAAAAAACAGAAAGAATGTTTGGTCATAATGTTCCTAAACCACACCCATGTCTTTATAGCCTGATTAACGAAAGAAAGTGACTGGCGGAGCGGCCGCGCGGCGACCGAGTTTGTAGTAAAAACATTCCACTTAATAACCTCGTGGAAACGTAAAATACAGGGCTAGAAATGTCTAATGAACTGTATTTTAATCATCAATTAAAGACGTTTTTAACAAACTTTTCTAATTTTTAAAATCTTTTTTCAATTAATTTACATTGAGAGTTAAATAAAAAAATACATGAATTTGAATTAAAAATTTAGGGTTTATCGTTTTTATTACGTAAGAACTCAGAGGTTAAGCATCGGAAAAACATTTCTTGTAGACAAATGGTAGTCCACCTTCTTTAGTACAATATATCAAAAATTGAGATTCCTACGATTAAAATTAACGACGTTATTAATTTTTTTCTAATGTCCTGTTAACTCAGTTGTTAAAAGTTGTACATGAATGAGATTTGCGTGACGCTCTCTTTAGATTACTAAGTGTAGAAGACATATACAACTTATACCTTGTACGTGATAGGAATTAATGGATTAATATATAAAGTGAATTTCACAGAGAGCAGTGCGTGGCGCTCTGCGGCGGAAGTACAGTCAGAACCTAGTGGACCCATTTTATTCGCGCGCTACCGTCTTTGTTTGAAGACTACTAACTCACAGCTACAAGTGTTTTAATAAGTGTTTCTTATAGAGTGTTTTAATAGTGTATTTTAATGATTATACACATATTTTATGAGCGGATTCCATAAAAGCTGAAGAACACTACAATACTTGTAAGTACCTTACTGTCTTTATTATTTATTTGTCAATGCTAATAACAAGTAATTTACTAATTTTTTTACTTTTCAATACATTATAACAGTAAAATACTGTTATAATTATGCAATATCTGGTAGACCGAGCTTTGCTCGGTAGTTTTAAACTGTAAACTGTATTTCATAGTTAAATAATTAGTTGTTGAGAAATTTGAATGGCATTAACAATTTCCCAGTAATTACATTGCACTTCAATTAGTAGTATTAAAGCTGATCACAAAACAAAAATAGTTTATTAACAAAAAAACAATAAATACCGTACCGCAAAAGAGTGATAAACAATCATTCAAGACCATCTGTTATAAAAAGCATGTAGTTCAACTAAACCACAAAAGTCTGGTCAGATGTAAGTTTTTGACAGATCTCCAGGTAGATAGATTAGATTAAATAAGTAGACAGATAACTAAAATCTCTGTATATTTATATGAGAGGTTGGTGACTGGTAGCAAGTTGGCTGTGCCAATGCGTGAGCCGTGAGCGTATGCACCACTTTCTTTGGGCTGTTACTGTACCTTGACTCGATGGCACGCCGTTGAGCGATGTTAGCTCTAATTTTCCTATATTAACTGATTGCGGCTATATTTCGTAATATTTGAAGGTTACATACCACTTTTCATTGATGAATACAATTTTGTTATGCTTACTGTGAAAAAACTCAATGAAAAAAATTATTAATAATGGAGTTAACAGTACATTTGGAAAAAATTAATAACGTCGTTAATATTATTCGTAGGAATCTCAATTTTTGATATATTGTACTAAAGAAGGTGGACTACCATTTGTCTACAAGAAATGTTTTTCCGATGCTTAACCTCTGAGTTCTTACGTAATAAAAACAATAAACCCTAAATTTTTAATTCAAATTCGTGTATTTTTTTATTTAACTCTCAATGTAAATTAATTGAAAAAAGATTTTAAAAATTAGAAAAGTTTATTAAAAACGTCTTTAATTGATGATTAAAATACAGTTCATTAGACATTTCTAGCCCTGTATTTTACGTTTCCACGAGGTTATTAAGTGTGATGTTTTTACTACAAACTCGGTCGCCGCGCGGCCGCTCCGCCAGTCACTTTCTTTCGTTAATCAGGGTATAATTAAAGTATATTTTAAAAAACTATAAAACAAGTAGGGCCTATGTAACTTAAGACTCTCCAGTTTAATGGATCTTTAAAAGAAAACATAAATTTTTGAATCTAGTTGTCAAGAATGTATCCATTTTTGAAAATGAGTAAATAAATTTTCCAAATATTATGGGAATTGTCTGAATTTGATTTATTAAATTGAAACATCACCATTCAGAATATCAGCAGCCTTTTTTCAACTCTTTATGATATGGTCACAACATAACCTTAACTTGCATGTGAACAAACATAAATGGATTCTAGATTAGCCCAGTCAAGTCCGGTAGCGATTTCGTGCCGAATATACTCTTGTGTTCTTTTACAGAAAAATATGAAACAATTAAGCTGCAGTAATAGAATGAAAAAATCATAATACACAACATTTGCGTATTTAATTAATTGCGTTGTGATTTAATTATATTTAGTTAATTAACGGACACGTCATGGACAACGAAATCCAAGAATTTTTGTTTTCATTATAAATTGTTACCAAATAATTTACACTTATGCAACCGACATCTAATATTTATTACTTATAAGAGTAAAGCTGAGTTGTATTTAATGCTGTGATCGACCTATAGTATTTGTTGTAGGATATATCCTATAGTTTGTAAACCATATCAACCTTCTTTATCAAGAATCTAATTAATGAAAAAATTAGTTTTTAAGACGTTATATAAACTGACAAGGAAGTAGGAATGGATGTTGACAACTTGTCAATTACACAGTTGTTTTCAGAAGGTAAGGCGGAAAACAGTATTTGAAACACAGCAAGTGTAGCATTTCACTTCGCTCACTGATTAAGCATCTATGTGGAAATCTTACAAAAAAAAAAAACTAATGTAAAGTGTTACAAAACCATTATTTAAACCCAGTACATACCCCTCCCCACACCCATATCAGATCCATATAACTTGAAGACAAATTGTGTAATGATGAATTGTTTCTGACAGGTGAAGATAATAAATTTAAAAAAAAATAGTTTTCATTATTTATTATTTTATTTTACTAGTCAATACCTTATCTCATAATTTGGATTTTAAATTTTGATAGGCTTTTGTACAATATTTTTTGTGCATTAAATATAACAAAAATTGCTTGTGTGTAATTTTCCTGGCTGTGTAGTATGTTTAAAAAATGTTTTTGCTCTTGCTTAATGTGTGCTAAATGGCTGAAATGAGATTTTTTTCTTTTTGATAGGCAACATTAGTAAAAGAATCTTTTTATTGTGAACTATAGTTTGTGTTTATTATTGTTCACAGTTGGTCGTGACCGTGACACTGAACTAGATCTAACAACAGATGAAATCTTAGCTGATGGGATGCTTTACCCCCGCGACAAAAAGGATCAGTTGGAAGTAGCTATTGGTGATGGAATGGAATTTACAATTCATGGTAAGTGTGTAATAGAATGTAAAAATTCTTCCAGCTTATTAAATGGAAAGAATGCTTTTAATAATATTTCTATGCCCCAGAGATACTGTTCATTTCAGCATATCATTTTTGGCCCTTTGTCCATTTGTTATTTATCCCAAGAACAAAAGAATTTATGAACCATTTGTATTTAATGATTATTACAGATTTTTTCTGTATTTATTTAATAATATTCTGAAACTAAACATGACATTCAAATGCAAATACTCTTCATATAACTTCTTGATTATTAACAAAATTTACGTTTTCATCAACATCCTTGATGTAGAATATGATATGAGCTCTTGTCTGCAGTAGAATACCCAATATTTTATGTCAGCAGTGGTTCTACAAATTATCTTGTTTTGGAATATAGGTAGCATGGATCTGTGAATTAAATCTGTAATAAGAAACATCTTTTTTGGAACACTGATTTATTGTAGTGAAAACCAGGTTTTTGTAAAGGAAAAGTTAATAATTTTATTACTTACCATTCTGTATTTTATATTATATCAAATAAAGAATGTATTTAATAAGAATCATAATTATTTTCATTCCATTTAATTCTGGCACTACAACTCAGAGGATGGGTTTTGTTTTCCATTAGAAATTTTCTTCCATTTCTTACATTTTATTCTAGCTTCTCTTTTAAATTTTTTTCTGATTCAGGACCTACTTCATTATGCACCCCTATGCCTGGTGTGTTCATTTTTTCAATTTGATCCAGTTAGGTTAGTGTTTGTCCTCTAATGAGTCTATAATGACTTCAACATCTGTGATATGGCTCCAACTCATGGCTGGTGATCATTCTCCAAGAAACATCTGCCTCGTAGACTGGCACGTATTTTTCTTAGAATTTTTACTTTCGAATATACTCAACAGCATTAGCCAAGGTCCAGACTCCTTACCATAAGCTACCACAGCCTGCATTAGCTTATTTTTTTATTTTAAGTTAAATGCTTATCAACCTTATTTACTGGATTTTTATTTTATTCAAAAGTAAAACTTATTAAAAAAAAAATTATTTCACCCAAGATACTGACTATGGAAAAGACAATCAATTATTAACGATCTGTACATAGAATGCTTTAGCAATTTTTAATTAAAGTGTTAATTGCATTGCAAATATAAAGAGTGTTTTTTTAAGTATGGTCTGTTTTGATAATATTACCATCTGTGTGATAGGGCATGCGCCTTGTTGTAATGTAATATAATACTCAGCTGCCAACCACTTTGTTGGCATCAGATACATGATGGTGGTGATGCGTGAGTGACTTGCAGTAAGTGCTATGATAGATAATCCTGCCAATGGTGAGTTATGCCCTGTAATACAGTTTTTGTTAGGAAAAAACAATTGTGCTGTTGAAACTCAGATTCAGCTTTGGCACAGACCAAATGTTATGAGTGATAATGTAGTCAGGCAGTGATGTTTGTTTAGGGAAGGGCACACAAATTAATGATGTTGCCATAGTGATAATTAATGATAGTGGTTGCCAACAGTGATAAGACATGTTTCGTGGAAGAAATAAATGCAAAAATTTACAAAAACCGGTGATTTCCTTTTGCAATTGTCTATTAAATTTCCCAATGTGTCATGCTTGATAATGTATGACACGGTGTCGGAGAAAACTTAGTTACAAAAAATTGTGTACTGAAAATGTTAATGGATACACAGTAATGTCTGGCTTCATCTCAAAATTTTTGTAGCATTTTGAAAATGAAGGGAATCACCTTGAACACATTGTCACTGGAGATAAAACCTTGTTTGCAAAGAAACAGCTAAGGTTGGAGGGGTTCAAAAATGGCTATGAACTGAAAAACAGCTTTACTAACTGGTTTAAGATTTTTACAACAGTGTAGTAAAGAAGCTGTTGTAATGGTATAAAATATGTGTGAAAGTGCATTGTGTTTAGGTGAATAAACAGAGTAAGTCTGTAGATTTTTATTAATTTTATTATTTGAATTAGCAGTCTCTGTAACTCTAACTTCGTCGTGCATATTTGCTAACCTGCTAAATCTCATGTTCTGGATGAGGCCTTTCAGTGTTTCCACCATTTTCATGTCCTAAATCACGACTTGAAATAGTCACGACTGAACCAAGTCGTGATGTAGGACTTGAAAATGGTGGAAACACTGAAAGGTCTCGTCCAGAACATGACATTTGGCAGGTTAGCAAATAAGCATGACGGAGTTGGAGTTGTAGATTTTTAGTTTGCTATAATAAATATTTTTTTCCATTTAATGTCACTTTATTTCAAAATGGGCCCTACTTAAAAAACATACCTCATATGTCTGGCACAGAGATATATTTCACATTCACATTGTAAACTGTTTTGTTTCCTTGGATTTCATTGTCGATGACGTGTCCGTTACTTAACTAAATATAATTATTTCACTACGACTCGGAACACAAAATTTTTTGACACATTTGTGTTCCGAGTCGTAATGAAATAATTATGTTTTGTTTTTTAGCTAGATATTGTGTTTTCTACTTACACTTATGCTATTATTTTTATAACAACTTGTTTCATAGTTGACACCATCTCTTGCATCCTAGCTTACACCATTGTTAATCCAAAAAAATTCCTTTGTGAGTTCTCTATTTCAGTTTGCTTCTTTCATGTTATTCTTCCATCCTATCTTCACTTTACCTCTTTTACTTGCACTTGGAAATGACCAGTCGTTTACCATCTTCTGTCTTTCATTTGACATTCTCTGAACATGTTCATACGTTCTTAACCTCTTTATGTTGATAGTACAGTCAAGTGCTGTCTACTGTCTTTATTATGTACTGTCTAGTACAGTCAAGTTAATTCCCATTCTACTTCACTTCTCTGTATCCCTAACCCTTTGTTGTCTTGTAAGTCTAAAGTAAAGCATCTTTGCCAGTATTCCATCTCTACAGATTGGATTTTTTGATAGTTCCTCATGTCTCTGCACCATATGTGCCATGTGTGTGTGTGTGTGTGTGTGTGTGTGTGTGTGCGCACATGCGTATGTGCATGTGTGTGTGTGTGAGAGAGAAGGAGAGAGAAATATAGATATACAGTGAAACCTCTACTTCCGGACACCTCCAATATGCGGACAACTCTCTTATACGGACACTTTTTAAGGAACCAAGGAATTTTCTATATTTTACTATGTATTTCCCCCCTCCTATAGATGGACACTCTCTTGGCCAGACACGGACACTAAGAGTTATGGTATTATGTGCCATTAACCTCCCTTTTGCGGACAAAATGCTAACACGTTGGACTGGATTTTATTTTAATACTTTAAGTTACAATTCAATAATGTAAGAAATACGCCTATACAGCATAATTTTATTTATTTTCTTGGAATAATGGATGGGTATTGATCAAAAATAACTTGTGTTTATTGTTTGCAACGAACGTGACTTACACAGTGCATTCAAAAAGTTCCGGGACTGATGCTGCTATGGACATACACATGGAGCTATCTCTGTGTCACAGCTGGAACACTATGTGACAACCTTCACCCACTTCCTGTGACAATTGCATTGTTGAGGACTCATTCCATAGTAAACAGCGACACTGTTAAGTTTATCTGGTTTTTCCTTGTTGTCATAATTTTCGAGATGGAGCAAAGAGCTGCAATTAAATTTTGTTTTAAATGTGGAAAAAGTGCGACAGAAACGTTTTTGATGATGCAACTGCGTATGGAAAAGATTGTTTAAGTCGTAGCAAAGTGCTCGAGTGGTATGCATGTTTTAAAAATGGTCGTGAGTCTCTAGAAGATGATCCAAGAGATGGGCGTCCCTCCACAAGCGTGACTGACGAGAATGTCAAGCGTGTCTGTGCTGCACTGTCCGTCAACCGTCGGCTGAGCGTCCAGATTTTATCAGAAGAGATCGGCATCAGTGTGGGTAGTATTTACACTATCGTGTATGACGTACTCGGCAAACGGAAACTGTGTGCCAGGTTCGTTCCACACTCGTTAATAGCAGAGCAAAAAGAACAACGTGTGGAAGCGTCGCGAAGTCTCGTTGAATGGGCCGATGACAACCCGAATTTCTTACAGAACATTGTCACAGGCGACGAATCGTGGTGTTTCCAGTATGACCCATCTACAAAACGTCAAACAGCTGAATGGCGCGACCCAGGAGATGGCAGACCCATGAAAGTGAGGGCCACAAAATCAAAAGTGAAAACAATGCTGATCACAATTTTTGATTCAAGGGGACTGATCAACAAAGAATTCTTGCCACCCGGCCAGACTGTAACTGGACCATTTTACAAAGAGGTACTTGATCGCCTTTTGAAAAGAATTCGCAGGGTTAGGCCAGAAATGTACCGATCAGGGGAGTGGTTTCTTCTGCATGACAATGCTCCAGTCCACTCATCATTGATTGTCTCACAATTTCTCGCTGGAAAATCAGTCACAGTGATTAACCATCCACCCTACTCACCAGATTTGGCTCCGGCTGACTTCTTTCTGTTCCCTAAGCTGAAGGTGGCACTGAAGGGGCAGCGTTTTGATAATGTAGAGACAATTCAGAAGAATGTGACAGCTGTTTTAAACACGATTTCGAAGGAGAACTATGCGCATGCCTTTCAACGATTGTATGAGCGATCTAAAATCTGTATAGAGAGAGAAAGGATGTATGTTGAATAATAAATAATAAAATTTCATTTATCTGAAAAGTTGTGTCCTTAATAGCGTTAGTCCCGGAACTTTTTGAATGCAGTATGTATGTTTAGACTGCAGTAGGCTGTAAATAATACACAGTAACTGTTGTACGTGTAATTTTGCAAATTCCAGGAATGAACCATTCTTTGTTATGAAAGTTGCTAAACAGCATGGGGGGGGAGGTATTTCCAGAACTAGGCCTGTTTTGATTGAATGTGCATAACCGTAAATAGAGGGTACTGTATTCTATTTTTGTAGTTTAGTTGACTTTGGTCGGTCGTTGTCTTTGGTCACTCACTCGAACAAGTGCTTCTGTGTGCGTATTGCGATAGTACGCATTACGAGCATACTTTTAAATAACAGTGCAGTTATTTTAACTAGTGATTTTGTATTTGTCAGTACAGTACAGTACTTCAGTGTTTACAGTTTAAAGTGAAGATTTGAAATTACGTAATTACGTAACTTTTTCACAATTTTTTAACACCAATTTTTTTTAAAAATGGCCCCTCGAAAAGTTTTAAGCCCAAGTGAAAAAATAATAATTATCGAGTACGCGACGCAAGAAAATTGTGGTGTTCGTAAAATTGCAAAACATTTTAAAATTGGTAAAACTTGTGCGGCTGAAATTATTAAAAACAAAGATAATATTTTAAATAATTTTCAGAACGGAAATTATAATGTTCAGCAAAAATTGTTGGACCTGGTCTGGGTACAACAATTGATAAAGTAGTTTTTGAATGGTTTCAGCGGGTAAGAGCCCAAAAAATCCCCGTTTCTGGACCAATGCTTCAAGAAAAGGCTCTTGAAGTCTCCAAGGAATTAGGGGAAATTGATTTCAAAGCTTCTAATGGCTGGTTAGAAAAATTTCGAAACAGGCATTCAATTTCTTTTAAGGCAATCTTGGGTGAAGCAGGTGCAGTGAATGTTAATGTTGTAAACGAGTGGATACAACATTTGCCAAATCTACTGTCAGCCTATTTGCCGGAAAATTTTTTTAATGCAGATGAAACAGGTCTGCTTTTTTGAGCCTTACCGGATAAAACATTATGTCTAAAAAATGAAACGTGTAGTGGGGGAAAAGTCGCTAAAGAACGCTTAACGATTTTATTGTGTGCCAGTATGACCGGAGAAAAATTGATGCCTTTAGTTATTGGTAAGGCAGCTAGACCTCGGTGTTTTAAAGGACTTGATATTGATAAGTTTCCTGTAGAGTGGGCGAGCAATAGTAATTGTGGATGACACGTGACATCATGAATTCATGGCTAGAAAAACTTGATAGATTAATGCAACGTAAAAATCGCAAAATAGTGCTCTTCATCGATAATGCTGCTTGTCACCAACGATTAATGCTGCAAAACATTGAACTCGTCTTTTTCCCACCTAATGTTACTGCAACATCACAACCACTAGATCAAGGGATCATACAAAATTTTAAGCACAAATACCGTAAGCTAGTTGTAATGCATTTGATATCCAACATAAGTGAAACCACAACACAGCAAGATTTGGTGAAAAAATAGATGCTCTTCAGGCCGTAGGATGGATTGATAAAGCATGGAAGGCCGTCACAGAAAGTACCGTTGTTAACTGCTTCAGAAAAGCGTCTTTTTGCAAAGATCCTATCCACTGTGAACCAACGGAAGCAGTACAGGTTCACGAAGACTTCACACAATTTGAAAGCCAATTTAATTCATGCAATTTGCAAGAATATCCTGAAATCGACTCCAGCTTAGCTATCGAGGACACAAGCACTCAGGTGAGATGCTGTTATGTTATCCTGTTACTGTATTCGTGTTCAATGTAGGCAGTACCGTACTGTAAATTTTGCTTGTTTGCGGTGTAATGATTATCCTTACAGTAGGTTTACTTTTTTCTTTCATATGCCCTTAGATTTCCAACCTGATCAATACTGCAACAAATGTTGATGATGATAGCGAACAAGAGGAAGAAATTGAAACTAACAAAGATACACATAATCCTTTTAACACCTACCAAAACACGCTACAAGGACTAAACAATCTTAAAATGTTTTACAAATTTAAGAATGATTCTAACGGTTTAAATATGATCTGCGATTTAATTATGCACACTGAAGAACAAATTGTAATGTTAAAATTCTCTAAACAAACTAGTTTGACAGACTTTTTCAAACGGCAATAATTTTTTGTAAAAGACTGCAGTTGTATGATTTTTTATAAACTTAATAATACTGTATTTTAGTATTTTTTTATTATACAGTAGTACAGTACATTATAAACCACGTACTGTTATTTTTTCATAT
The DNA here is from genome assembly GCA_034769895.1 of Magicicada septendecula. Lineage (NCBI taxonomy): Eukaryota > Metazoa > Arthropoda > Insecta > Hemiptera > Cicadidae > Magicicada > Magicicada septendecula. Next base: position 308,355,816 of record CM068375.1, read on the forward strand.
TTTGCTTTAAGGATCTGTTAAATAAAAATGTTAAATTGAGAAATAAATTAATTATTAGTACAGTAAAAGTAAAAGTGCATTTTCATACTTCATTTAACTTCCTTAATTATGTTAAACAATTTTGAAAACTTTGTCACTCCCCATAGCCGGACACTCCCCTTATGCGGACAAAATTTATTTCACGGTAAGTGTCCGGACAAGGGAGGTTTCACTGTATAGACAGACAGAGAGGGAGAGAATAAAATTGTACCCTTGTATGACAACACTGGCACATTGCGCCATCATGGAAATACTGTAATGTGAACATATTAAATTCTATTCACAATATCACTATTGGTAGCAGAGTTATTTAATTGAGCCTTATATTTCCTGCCTTTGCTTTGTTTAAGGAGATGTGAAGAGCAAACTCAACAAGGGAAAAAACCATATTGGTAACTCTATAGGAAACCATCAGGACAATCGCTTAGACACAGAGTACATAAGGAATCACCTGGATGAAGACAACATCAGGTAGGGTAACCAGTTAATTTTGTATACTTGTTTGTGTACTTATTGTTACCATTGATGTGTATTATTATTATTATTATTATTTTAATGTTGTTGTTGTTGCTGTTAGAAAAGCAAAATCAATGAGTTACAGTTTACATTTCTCATAAAAATAATATGAGTATTAATTTGTAACTTTTGTTCTGAGCCACTAGACAAAGAATGTTATGCTTTTGAAGTAGTACGAAGATTTTTAAGTTACTAACCCATTGCTCTTTACACCAACATGAAGGACTGGAATTTTCTGTTGGAGTTTATTCATTTCTCTTCCAGTCTTTCCCTCACTATTGATATTACTATAGTAGCTACACTGCATTCCACTGTATATTGTGTGTATGCCATGTTCATGTTTTATCTACACTACAATACTGCATTCACAATTGGTATACTGAGTCCACCTGTGAACTTCATACAGTAAATTGAGTGAACATAAAGCAAGGGTCCATGACACCTGTAGGTTTCAGAGGTTATCACATCAAAGCATTAAAGATGTTTACTTTTAAAATTGTGTAATACTGTGATTAAGTATACAGTTCACAACTTCTATACTTTGCTCTGTATACAAAAAATAATAATTCATTCTTCAATTCTAGATCTTTACCACTATGTATTTTACTGAAATTTGTAAATTGTACATTATATTTTAATAAACAGTAATGTTAAAGGCATTTCTACATGGGGTACTTCATTGATACTTAAAGATAGCTATTGGAATACTATTTACAATTTTTGTTGACTTTACTATTTTTCCTAATACCAAACAAAAAATAGAGATGCTTTAGTTTGTTTTTATTATTAAAAAAATATTAACAAAAAATTTGACACTTAGTATCATTGTCTGTAGTTAAAAATATTTAAATTCAAAAAGTGAATTTAGAAAATACATTTTATTTTATTTCAGCAATAAGTCATATGGAAGCCATAAACACCGACCATTTAAAGATGAAAGCCATAAAGGTAGTATGGAAAGCTTAGACCAAGAAGAAAAGAAAGATTCAAGTAAAGAGGACCTCGAACATAAACCAGGTAAGTTTATGACTGTATTATTTTATACAATTTTGTTCACAAAATTGATATAAAATTGCTCATTTATCTCCCTCTGCTCCATTTTATGATTATCTCTTTTCTCTTAGCCTGCAGCAATTATAGGTGCTTAAGCCTTCATACTGCAGGCGTATACGTTACTTGTAAGACCTTTTCTAAAAAAAATTACTTTTTTTAGATATTTGTGAGTGTGTATTGTGTATTAAACACAGTTATAGTTTCATAATACCACAGTGGTCTATGCTCTTCTAATATATATTTTTTTAACTAAATATCACTATTGCATTAACGACTCGGAACACTAGGTTATTTATAAGTAGAAGCATGTAAAGGTATTGATTTTTATCATTTATTAAATACTAGCAAAATACCCGTGCTTCGCTACGGAGTTTCACGTTGTACGTAATTGTACAATTATTGCTCGCTTAATAGTATAGGATTAGATAGATTGTACAAATTCTCAACTCTTAGTTTGTTTATTTACATTCATAACAACAGCTATTTATTATTTATTTCGAGAAAATCGTTAGAGCCATTTCCGAGAAAAAAAAGGACATACATTTATTAATTAATTGAACTTCGAAATTTTCTCGACTATAAGAACCTGCAAACAATGAAGGTTTTCAAATTAAAACAATGATTAAAAACTCAGAACTAAATGTATTCGGGGTTTCCAATAAACTGAGATGTCAACCACTTCATTTACAAAGTATGCAATTTCCGCGATAAATTTCATTATTTGGTTTTTTGCCCCTTAGGAGTGAAAGTTTTTAAAACCGTTTCTTAGTGAGCACCTAAGACCTATGATGAAGCTACGTTCAAAGTTTCATTGATATCCATTCAGTGGTTTCAGAGATATCGTTATCAGTGAGTGAGTCAGTGGTATTTGGCTTATATAGATATCTATGTCTAGCCGATTTACCCAGCGTTGCTCGGGTTCATAATTTATTCATAGGCTCATAGGCACCTATTCTTGTTCTAACGTTATATTACTTGTATATTGTATAATCTTCCTTATATTGTTACGTTCGCATTCTCACTGGAGGAATACTCTGTAGCGCACCTGTTTAAGAACATGTCATAAACTGTATTCTTATATCTGGAGAAGAATTCTGTTGTGCGTGATGCTCCTGCTCGATTTCTAACTCTGGGAGAGGGTGAACAGCTAAATTAGTTTTCAATAAAATGTCTACAGTACTTGCACGCGCTGCGTATTTACTGTCTTTTATAATTCATTGTGTTAATGTTGAAATAAGGCATTTGTTAAATTAGTGTCTCCTAAACTTATTCTAACAATACAATACCTCTATAGATTTCAGCTTATCAATTTTTAAATTCAGACTGAAGCAAGTGCATTTATATTGTCTGAATACTATGATCTGAATACATTTGCTATCAAAACTTTGTTTTTTATACTCGCTTATAACTTACTTCGATCTTAACTTATCCACTTTTAAATTCAAACTGAAACAACTCTGAATTCACACACTATTAAGAAGTTTCTTAAGATGCATACACCACCTTTGATATCATAACCTATATCATTATTTATAAGAACCGTGCACTCTGGCCCCGCCGTCTTTCGCGGGATCCGACCTAAGACTCCCCCGGGTTCCGTGGATGAACTCCGGGGAAGGCTCGTTGGACGACTCCTGCGCTATTTCCTACGCGGGAGACTTCCACCGATGCTATGGTAACCAGAATCTATTCTATTGGGTTGCCATAGTAACCAGATATAAAGTTTTTAAGATCCAAAGGACCCCCCAAAGGATCATATCGAAAAAACACTTGTCCTGTGTTGGTTCTCTCGTTGCGTAAAATATTTGTGCCAAGTTTGGTTGAAATCGGTCCAGTGGTTTAGGAGGAGATGTGGAAGACCCCAAAGGACCCCCCGAAGGATCGTATCGAAAAAACACTTGTCCTATGTTGGTTCTCCTGTTGAGTAAAATATTTGTGCCAAGTTTGGTTGAAATCGGTCCATTGGTTTAGGAGGAGATGTGGAAGACCCCAAAGGACCCCATCAAAGAAAACATCTATCCTATGTTGGTTCTCCCGTTGTGTAAAATATTTGTGCCAAGTTTGGTTGAAATCGGTCCAGTTTTTTAGGTGGAGATGTGGAAGACCCCAAAGGACCCCATCGAAAAAAAACACCTTTCCTATGTTGGTTCTCCCGTCGCGTAAAATATTTGTGCAAAGTTTGGTTGAAATCGGTCCAGTGGTTTAGGAGGAGATGTGGAAGACCCCAAAGAACCCCATCGAAAAAACACCTATCCTATGTTGGTTCTCCCGTTGCGTAAAATATTTGTGCCAAGTTTGGTTGAAATCGGTCCAGTGGTTTAGGAGGAGATGTGGAACATACATACATAGATACATACATACAATAGGGGGGGGTTTGCCCCTTAGGAGTGAAAGTTTTTAAAACCGTTTCTTAGTGAGCACCTAAGACCTATGATGAAGCTATGTTCAAAGTTTCCGTGATATCCATTCAGTAGTTTTTGCTCTACGTTGATTCTATGTCAGTTAGTCAGGCAAACATTCCCCCCCTTTAAAGGTCGAATTTCCAAAAATCCCTTCTTAGCGGATACCTACATCACATAAGGAACCTACATGCCAAATTTCAAGTTTCTAGGTGTTATAGTTTAGGAGATTTCGTGATGAATCAGTGAGTCAGTGGTATTTCTCTTTTATATATATAGATTACAAACAGAAGATTCCAATACTATTATAATTATACTTACTGCTCACCGCTGCCAGAATTTTACTTACCGTCAAATTCCCCTTTACAAAACTTCCCTTATTATTGCCCAGGTCGCCAACATATTTTTTAGAAGAATATGTAAACTTAAACACTCTTGCCCTTATAAAAATTGTAACATAATCCCGCTATCTGACCACCCTTAAATCTCAGAAAAATCCCAAAAAACGTTAGGCGAGGTTTTCAGCACAGAATAGGAAATGGTTATGGCGTAATAACTTAATTTAACACATTTTACTTCCATATTCCTCAAGGAAATGGAAGTATGGTGATGGCAAAAAAAATCGTGTTCGAGATTATTGCAGATTCTGATTGTACTACACTCAAAACATGAAAAAAGTCGTTTTCCGAAAAGTGTCTGTGTGTGTGTGTTTGTCTGTCTGTCTATGTGTAGATTTTTTTCTATGGCAAACGATAACTGCCGCAAATTCAAACAGAATCAAATAATTTTTTGCATACAGCCCTGATTTGTAGAGTACTCACGACCTATTGTTTTTGGTGAAGATCGGTTGAGGGAAAGGGGTAGTTTACCCGCAACGGTTTTTTTTTATCAAGGGAAATTTTTTTTTGGCAAACGATAACAGCCGCAAATTCAAACAGAATCAAATAATGTTTCGCATACAGCCCTGAATTGTAGAGTTCTCAAGATCTATTGTTTTTGGTGAAGATCGGTTAAGGGAAAGGGGTAGTTTACCTGTAGCGTTTTGTTTTAACAAGGGTATTTCCTATGGCAAACGATAACAGCCGCAAATTCAAACAGAATCAAAAGATTATTTGCATACAGCCCTAAATTGCAGAGTTCTCAAGACCTATTGTTTTTGGTGAAGGATCGGTTAAGGGAAAGGGGTAGTTTACCTGCAGCGTTTTTTTATCAAGGGTATTTTCTATGGCAAACGATAACAGCCGCAAATTCAAACAGAATCAAATAATTTTTTGCATACAGCCGTGATTTGTACAGTACTCAAGACCTGTTGTTTTTGGTGAAGATCGGTTGAGGGGAAGGGGTAGTTTACCTGCAACGTTTTTTATCAAGCGTATTTTCTATGGCAAACGATAACTGCCGCAAATTCAAACAGAATCAAATAATTTTTTGCATACATCACTGAATTGTAAAGGACTCAAGGCCTTTTGATTTTGGTGAAGATCGGGTAAGGGGAAGGGGTAGTTTACCTGCAACCTTTTACGTTTTAACAAGAGTGAAGTACTTGAAAATTCATTTAAACTTTTTCAAACAATGGTAATTGTTAAAAATAAAATAATTTTGTTGCCAGGCAATAAAATTATAATTTTTTAAATCTGTACATAGTATAAAGTAAAGTCGGTCCGTTTTCTCTCTGTGTTTGAAATCGCTAATCTCAGGAAGTACTGAACGGATTTTATTCAAGTTTTCGCCAATAGATAGAGTGTCTATCGAGGAACATTTATGTGTATAATTAATACATATATGTTGTACATTAGCTTGGCTATCACGGTTTATGTCAAGTAAGTGGTATAGTTTACATCTTATATATAAAATATCGGTATGGAGAACCATACATGACTTCCATGTTCTAAGATTTATATTTAAAATCATATTCGAAATGAAATATTACCATAGAAACTACTTCTTTCTACTTATTGCTTCAGCCTTAACCAGGGTACTGTGGTCACTAACGTATACCACCTGACGTTTTCGCACTCGATTTTCACTGATGATGGCAGTCGATGGACTGCCGAAAAGTCTGGTTTTGCAGAAAACATTGGACTACGGCTAAACAGCCCGGGAAGGAATTTTAACAAAAAACTACTTCTTTGTTGCCGATAACGTAGTACACATATAAAAAATTCTCCCCCCCCAATCAACTATAATTTTCATTAATAGAAAATTTCCCCCACCCCGTTCACATAACCTCTTCATTTATAGATATTTCATCTACGTTTCTACAGTGGACTATTATGAGCTTCTTATTAGGATACATTATTTATCAAAATTAAGTACTTTACTCTTGTTAAAACATAAAACGTTGCTGGTAAACTACCCCTTTCTCTTAACCGATCTTCACCAAAATCAATAGACCTTCAGTCCTCTACAATTCAGGGATGCATGCAAAAAAATATTTGATTCTGTTTGAATGTGCGACAGTTATCGTTCGTCATATAAACAATTACCATTGTTAAAACATAAAATGTTGCAGGTAAACTACCCCTCTCCCTTAACCAATCTTCACCAAAACAACAGATCTTGCGAACTATACAATTCAGGGGTGTGCAGAACATTATTTGATTCTGTTTGAATTTGCGGCAGTTATCTTTCGCAAAAAAAAATTACCCTTCTTAAAACATAAAATGTTGCTGGTAAACTCCCCCTTTCCCTTAACCGATCTTCAACAAAATCAACAGACCTTGAGTTCTCTTTAACTCAAAAAGGTATGCAAAAACGTAGTCGATTCTGTTTGAATTTGTGGCAGTTATCTTTCGTCATATAAAAAATTACCCTTGTTAAAACATAAAATGTTGTTGGTAAACTACCCCTTTCCCTCAACCGATCTTCACCAAAAACCATAGGTCGTGAGTACTCTACAAATCAGGGCTGTATGCAAAAAATGATTTGATTCAGTTTGAATTTGCGGCTGTTATCGTTTGCCATAGAAAAAAAATCTATAGACAGACAGACACACACACAGACACTTTTCGAAAAATGACCTTTTTTCATATTTTGAGTGTAGTACAATCAGAATCTGCAATAATCTCGAACACGATTTTTTTTGCCATCACCATACTTCCATTTCCTTAAGGAACATGGAAGTAAAATGAATGTTTCTTTGTTTGTCCCGTATGCGTTCCTATACCATTCATCCGATTGCGATGAAACTTCGGTGAGTTGTTGTGCGCACGTCCGCGAAGGTTTCTTCCACATCTCCTCCTAAACCACTGTACCGATTTCAACCAAACTTGGCACAAATATTTTACGCAACGGGAGAACCAACATAGGATAGGTGTTTTTTCGATGGGGTCCTTTTGGGGGTTCTTTGGGGTCTTCCACATCGCCTCCTAAACCACTGGACCGATTTCAACCAAACTTGGCACAAATATTTTACGCAAAGGGAGAACCAACATAGGACAAGTGTTTTTTTTTCGATACGATCCTTTGGGGGGTCTTCCACGTCTCCACCTAAACCATTGGACCGATTTCAACCAAACTTGGCACAAATATTTTACGCAACGGGAGAACCAACATAGGACAGGTGTTTTTTCGATACGATCCTCTGGGGGGTCATTTGCGGTCTTAAAAAACTATTAGATCTGGTTACTATGGCAACCCAATAGAATAGATTCTGTTCTAAATATTCGCATTAAATTGAAGACCACGCGAACGAAGTTGTGGGCAACAGCTATTTATTTTTAAGAAGCCTACTTTAATTAAACTTTATTAATTAAACTAACATTTTCATTACGTACAACGTGAAACTCCGTAGCGAAGCACGGGTATTCTGCTAGTCATGTATAAGAGAAAATATATCGTGCATGACAGGCAAGCATATCTCAGTTATGTACTGTTTACGTTTCCATTTTATTATTATCACTACCGCAATAAAAAGGCAGGGAAGACACACACACACACACACACACACACACACACACACACACACACACACACACACACACACACACACACACACACACACATACACAATTCGCGTTATTTCTGGCCTCATTCATGTTTATTTTCTTACATTTGCACGGTTTTTAAATGGAAAGTGCCGAACCCATACCAACATAATGCATGCAAGCCGAAAAAGTGTCCAGCTTGGATAGCGATTTGCTTCCTGTGGATCGCTGGGCAGTGTAACTGCACGTGTTTACAGAGGAACAATTCATAGACAGACTTTTCGTCTTTAGGGAATGAACCCTCTGCAAGATGCTGAGGGTCCATGAGTGACTTTGGAGCGCTCCTTCTTTTCCGCGTGTTTGTTCTGTGAAACGTACACTGTAGATTCGCTGATTTATTCTAAGCAACGCTCAATAGGAAATGTTGAAAATTTTTGTCCACGGTGAACCCTCATACACACTAAACCTGCTCTGATGTTTTAATTACGGACATCATAATATTAAAACTTTGGAAACTTGAGCACTACTTTCCTTCCCAGGATATTTGGCCGTAGTCCAATGTTTTCTACAAAACCAGACGTTTCGGCAATGCCATTGACTTCCATCATCAGTGAAAATCGAGTGCGATAACGTGAGGTGGTATATGTTAGTGACCACAGTACTGTGGTTAAGGCTGAAGCAGTAAGTAGAAAGAAGTAGTTTCTATGGTAATATTTCATTTCGAAAATGATTTTAAAAATAAATCTTAGAATATGGAAGTCATGTATACCGATATTTTATATCCTTAAACAAACTTGATTTTATTTTATCGAATACAACTAAAAAAACATGAATTTGTTTAAACACAAGTTTTATCAATTAATTATTTACCAGTAACCAGTACTTCTCCCCTTAAATCTTTTACCCTCTTTATATCGAGCGCTTTTCGTACTGTTATGTCATTTTAATTCGAATTGCTTGCTTTTACATTTTACCTGCACGTGCATTCCTTTGTCCACTATCACTTGTAATTCCCGTACACTCCCGTCGTCACTGACACTGTTTACTTAATTTAACTTTAAAACTTCATTTAAAGTTTAAAAGACATTAAATTTATCAGTTTCGGTAGACCTCAGCTACTCAATTCACCTTGGCGTACCGAAATTTCCGAGGCCACTGTATAAAGTTTCATTTATTGAACTGTATGCTGCTTCCACTGCTGTCTGATGCAAACTATGGTGACAATCTGCTTACTGTGATTCACATACAAAGACTGCTGCTGGGGCTATTACGTAATACGTCTGGCTTGGCTGTCTCCAGACATCAACAATAACACTATGTTACTGGTTACAAGGGGCACCTCACAGGTGAATGCTGGCAATTAAAAAATTTACTGAATTGAAATTGGGTAGCACACTAACACATTTATTTACAAATTTTTGTCATAGTTTTTTATTATTTACCACACATCAATACCTAAATCAGCCAGGTCATTCTACCTATTATACTCAAATAATTAAATATTCATTCAATATTTCTCAACCCCCATCATCAAAAATTAATCTTCTTATCACATAACATTTTTCAATTTTATTTACAGTCATCATATGGCTATTTTTTGTTTTGTAACCATAAAATTTTGTTTTTTCCAATGTACCATCATAATAATAAATTTTAGGGTAACCCTCCATTATTACCTTATCATAAATCAAGTCTACATTAGTGTTTTTTGTCAAGTCTTCGTCAGTATTTATTGTTATTACTATCACATCCTTTAATTTTTCATCACTATAGTTGTCAGCTGTTACCAGTACGCTGACCCTCACTACAGGTAAGTGTATATTATTATCACCAATATAATCATTGTTTATTAAACAAGGTAAGTCTCCATTATTTTTAATATAATAATTTCTTTCCATATTTATTCCCACAACTAAACCTTCATAATCTCTACTTAATCTGAACAACTCAATCACTCTCTTTCTTTCTTTATTATCACTTTCAATACCACACCATTTCATACTCTCACTCCACACAGAGGGCAACACCACTTTATTATTTAAACACCATCTGACCCTACCAGATAAACACAAACAACTTATTTGACATTTTGAAGACCTTTTGTCTTCTACAAAAACTATCGAGGAACTCTTGTCCTCCAACAACACTCGTGAAGCTTTTTCTTCACCTATACCAAAAAAAAATTTGCCCTCTGTTCAGACTCTACATTTAAACTATCTCTCCATTCTTTCTCCAACTCATCAGTACTTATTACTACTTCATTACTAACTTCAACTAACTTTCTACTCTCATTATCACTACAACTATTACTCAACATATCACCATTTATTTTATTCAACAATATTTCACTCTTGTTTACATCATCATCACTAACATTATTACTCACATTGTTTTCAATATTTCTCCCAAGCTTATCTAACTGTTGTGTTACTGTAATATTTATTTTATTCAGTTTATCATCAAAACTATTCTTTTGTTCGTTAAATTTTCTATCAAAGTCATTGCTTAATTTGTCAAATTTTACACTCTGTTTTTCTATCATTGCTTGTATCATTTGAAACATTTCATAGCTATCGTCAGATTTTTTACCTTGGACCGGTATCGACTGACTTTCTGTTTTATTGTCAGTGAAGCTGACTTCATCATTACTTTTATTTTCCCTACTCAATTTTGGGGTTAACTGAATCCCAGAGTCATTTACAATAGCTGGCTCATTTAATTCTCTATTTTGTACTAAGATTGGAGTCGAATGGACCTCCAACCCACTCATGACCGTTGATTCGGTCAAACTATTATTTTCCATTTTTGTTTTATATTATTTTTTACATGTACACATATGCCTAGTTTTGCTTTACCCCTTTTTCATCACAGTCTACAATTTACAACATCGCCCCCACTCCCAAATAACCATTTCATAAAAATTACACTAAATATTCACATATACGCCATTACCACAACCTATTTTCTGTGCCTCAAAACAGGTCTAGTTCATATAATATTTATACGAACATCCTGGCAGCGAGTCGCCAATGTAAAGGTATTGATTTTTATCATTTATTAAATATTACAATCAGAAGATTCAAATACTATTATAATTATACTTACTGCTCACCGCTGCCAGAATTTTACATACCGTCAAATTCCCCTTCACAAAACTTACCTTATTATTGCCCAGGTCGCCAACATATTTTTTAGAAGAATATGTAAACTTAAACACTCTTGCCCTTATAAAAATTGTAACATAATCCCGCTATCTGACCACCCTTAAATCTCAGAAAAATCCCAAAGAACGTTAGGCGAGGTTTTCAGCACAGAATAGGAAATGGTTATGGCGTAATAACTTATTTAACACATTTTTATATCCTTAAACAAACTTGATTTTATTTTATCGAATACAACTAAAAAAACATGAATTTGTTTAAACACAAGTTTTATCAATTAATTATTTACCAGTAACCAGTACTTCTCCCCTTAAATCTTTTACCCCCTTTATATCGAGCGCTTTTTTTACTGTTATGTCATTTTAATTCGAATTGCTTGCTTTTACATTTTACCTGCACGTGCATTCCTTTGTCCACTATCACTTGTAATTCCCGTACACTCCCGTCGTCACTGACACTGTTTACTTAATTTAACTTTAAAACTTTGTTTAAAGTTTAAAAGACATTAAATTTATCAGTTTCGGTAGACCTCAGCTACTCAATTCACCTTGGCGTACCGAAATTTCTGAGGCCACTGTATAAAGTTTCACTTATTGAACTGTTTGCTGCTTCCACTGCTGTCTGATGCAAACTCTATGGTGACAATCTGCTTACTGTGATTCACATACAAAGACTGCTGCTGGGGCTATTACGTAATACGTCTGGCTTGGCTGTCTCCAGACATCAACAATAACACTATGTTGCTGGTTAGAAGGGGCACCTCGCAGGTGAATGCTGGCAATTAAAAAATTTACTGAATTGAAATTGGGTAGCACACAATTCTGTACCGTTACAAGCATAAAGTTTTACCTTACAGCCTAAACCGGTTTTCTCCTTTATAAGGCTTCTTCAGAGCCTCAGAAGACGCCTTATAAAGGAGAAAACCGGTTTAGGCTGTAAGGTAAAACTTTATGCTTTTACTTACAAAAAACCTAGTGTTCCGAGTCGTTAATGCAATAGTGATATTTAGTTAAATAACGGACACGTCATGGACAACGAAATCCAAGAATTTTTTTTTAATTTGTGCTTCCTAAGTGTGAAATACCTTAGGAATAAATTCAGCCTATTTGAATATACTTCATAATAGGTTGAAGAGAAGTGTCAAAGATTTTGTTCAGATTTGACACCTCACTTCATCTCATCTACAGTTGATAAGATCTTACCTTATTCTGCCAGAAGACAGAAACGTCTTTATTTAATAGCATGTATTTCATTAGTATGTTGGTTACTGAGTGGGAAATGCGTGTATTTACAAGCTTGTTGCTATTTTTACATTATTTTTGTTGATATGGTGAATCATTTTCAGCTGCATGAATAGTGTAGAGCAGTGGTTCCCAAATGTTTCAGTCTGTGGACTCCCTAAATAATTTAAAAATTCACGGACCCTGTCTGTGTTCTAAAATAAAACAAACAATGAATATGATAGAAACTCTTACATTTAAATTAAAATGTATTAAAATCAAAATTCTCTGTATTTGCAAAATTATAATATTAATGATATCAACCTAGTTTAATGTGAACAATGAAGCTGCTTTTGAACAATTTGCTCTACAATATTGGGTTTCTTCTTCTGATAGTTCCTATCCGTTTCAGATGTTGGATATCAAACAGACTATTTTAACTTTCTGCACTGCTGTACGGAATAAGTCAGTTGTATTCATGCCAAACCAGGTCCTTAAATTTCTCAGCTATGATATTCTCGGTCGCCCAACTCCTATCTTTCCAAGTACTTTTCCCTGTAGTATGGACTGCAATAAGTAAAATCTCTGCTCATTTCTCATGAAATGTCCCAGATACTGAAGCTTTCTTATCTTCACTGTGTTAATAACTTCCATATCTTTCTAAGAACTTCAACATTAGTTATATGCACTGCCAATGAAATGCTCAGTATTCTACGGAAGAGCCACATTTTGAAAGATTAATATTGGGTTTAATGTGTGATAATTTCAATATTAAGTCACTCTCGACATCAAGTTTATTTCTTAACTTTGACTTCAAGTACGTGAGTAGAGAGAATGCGGTTTCACACAAATAAGTAGAGGGAAACACAATTAAATGCTTCAGAGCTTTTTTGCGAGTTCAGGATAGTCAGTCATTACATATAACTAGAAGTCAGCTAGCTGTAATTCCGAAAACTGTAATTTTAATGAACTGTCAGTTGAAAGTTCTGCTGCCAATGAATTTTCTTTTTGTAGTGTAAGAGAGAGGTCTAGTCAGTTCGGCTGACAAGCATGATTTAGAGACACTATTAAAGCCATTAGTTTAAAATTACTTTACAATTAGTTTGAACTCAAAACAAAATTACTGGAATCTTCTATTAATTGTTTTCAGATTCTAAAATTTAGATTTTAGAGCACAAAAAATTGGTGAAAATTACGGTATATTCCAATTTTTCTTAAAAGTGTGCAGACCCCCTGAAACATAGTTGCGGACCCCCAGGGGTCCGCAGACCTTACTTTGGGAACCACTGGTGTAGAGGATTTTCAAATCCCATGAAAAGCTTTTTGGATTTAAAGTCAAATTTAGTATTCTCTTGTGGTTTGTGTGACAGGTTTTTTGACTATAGAATAAGTATTTTCTTCATTGGAACAACAACTGACCTTGGTATTGTGATGGTACAAAAGTCCGTCAAAGGATTTATTGATACATGAGGAATAAATTTATTGTATTTGATATATTTAAATATGGTTTGGTTGACTTTCCCTAATGTATAACACACAATGCAGTTCGTCTGTACAATTCGAATCAAGGTCATGGCGCACGTGCTTCTTGGCAGATACTTAAACAAAGCAAATTGCGAACTAATATTGAAACGTCATCAAATATGCAAAAAACGTAACGATTGTGACGCAGAACAATGGCGTCATCTGCTTAAGACAATAGAACGATGACGAGATAATCCCTTCCACCTGTGGAAATTATGCAAGTATGGCATCCCAGTCTGCAGAACACCTTCATGGCATTAACACGCTACAATTTTGCTGGCGTATTTTACCAGCTAAAGTGTTTTTGAATCATCAATAAAATTTAACTACAAGTAGACAGTGTTATTAAAGTAGTAATCAGCATAATGTAAATTCGGTGCACAGAGGACAGACAAAACTGGAGAGTATACCGACCATCTAAGTACGCCGAACACCGGACCTGCCATGGAGAACGTCTGAACCGCAACACTCCCACAAATTCAGGAAAGTCAAAATATACAGTAACATCCTTTTATAAAAATCGAGCTCGAAATTATGATAAACAAATTAAAATGTACCATTGATAAAGTATGTAATGAGAGAGCATGAGAGAGAGAGAGAGAGAGAGAGAGAGAGAGAGAGAGCGAATGCCAGCATTTACCAAACTGAGGCATTGGTTTATGTTTTAAACAATATAAAACAGAGTAAATAATTCAATCACAACTGCAGTTTATTAAATGTTTTTTGTGTCTAATTACATATTAGAGAGAAATAATGAAAGTAATTAATAACTAGTGGAGCGGAACTGCAAAGCCGCCATCTTGTTGGGAGTATATGACTCCATTTTGATTTATTTTGTCACGTTGATCATGATACTTGAGAAATATTAAAACTAGAGTTCTATTGTATATACATGTGTGCGAATCTTTATTTCGACAATCCCAACTGTTTCTGTCTCTCGCTTAACAATACCTTGGACCCAGATAAGATAACTAATGTTGGCGATCGAGCCACGTGGCAAACCGGAAGCTGTATGTGAACCGCACTGTGAGTACAGGTTAAATATGATGTAACGGGACATTTTGGCCTACCTGGGGTAATATAAAAAAATCAGTGTATTTTGATAAAATAATATTTTGTGATGTAACATTAAATTTGGGAAACATAAAAGTAATGTGAAATAATAATTTTGGGAGACATAGACGTAAATTGATAATATGGTAAATTTGATTGGGACCAAATTAGAAAAGTGATTTTAAATATTATTCATGAATTATAACGACGCAGTGGACAAATGGACGAAAATGTGTCAAGGTCAGCTCCAGTGACTTACAAGTTGTGTAACAGATTATGTAACAACATCAGACGATCTTACGTCAGAGACAATCCCAGCTTTGGAATTCGGGTGCGCCAGACCAACATTATACTGGCGTAGGGATACGAGAACTCAAGACAATGAAAAGTTGGTAAACAGCCGCGGCAACTACACAAAATAGTGCCGTTTGTCTAGTCAGTCGGCCATGAACAACTAACAACTACGGATGCGAACAGTCCGCGCGTCTGCCGACCGGGCGTAATTTTCGTCGCGCCCGCACATAAATTGCGGACCCGCAAAACAGCAAAAGGTGAATAACAGTTTTAAAATGTGAAGCACAAAAAATTATAACCGTAGTCAGAATTAACTAACAGTAAAATTGTTCTTCAAAAACATGTAAATTCAGTGAAATTTAAATAATGGTCTACGTGGTGTGCGTGGGACAATGCGGTGTCTTCAGAACTAATTATCAAGATAAGTAACAAAAAGGGGCATAACAATATTTGAATAAGGGCTGAAATCACAATTTTAACATGATTACTATATTTAAAAAGAAATGAGATCTCTAAGGGAATATGAACTCTGTGTGTGCGCGAATGAGAGTATGTAGATAAAGAAGGCTGGTTTGTGTTTTAAAGATTAGTTATATTTAATTTCTTGATTTTTATTATTTGGAATTTTTTATACCATATTTCAGTTTTTTTTTATGTGAATTTTAGAATGTGAATTTTATAATAGATAAGGGAGGGGAAGAGAGTTTGTCAATGATAAAAAGAAAAAATGATGATGAAAGAAAATTAATTAAATGTCAATAAAACTCTATTAGTGGGAACAAGTAGAGTTTTCTTTATTATAAACAGCCGTAGTTCTGTTCTCCTGTGTTCGCCGAAAGAAACTGGCCCGAAATTGGTAAGTACATAAATTTTGCTTGCAGTTGGTACTAAGGCAAGATGGCGCCCGAAGAAATTAGACAGTAAATAATGAATAACAGTACAATTAATTAAATTCCTAATTATCAGTAAAAAGATTATATCACAATGATAATTAAAAATATAAAATGTGCAAAGAGAGGGTTAATCGACAGTATACTCTGTCATTGTAATAAATCTATTGTAATATTGAACGTGGACAGTACTTATTTATGTTCAACAGTATAAGCCCACTCAGTAAGCTGTTTCCTCATTGAATATTAGACGTATCTCTAGGTTATTTACCTGACATAGAGGAATATCAGACAGATGTGTTTCTAAACTGTCCTGCTGATTTTATTATCAGGACATATTCACTATACCCTAACAGAAGCACTAAGGCTAATGTGAACATAACATGCATACAATTCTTCTGCTTTTTTACTCAATTCAATTTTAACATATTAGACTCAAAATCTTCTGAGAACTTTACTTTTGAATCTATACAACTCGCCTGTTGTTTGAGTTCTAAGATCATTTTGCTGCTATATTTCATGGAATGTGTGCTGCAGTTATGTGTCTTATTAATCGGCACAAAATAACTTTGCACACACATTAGTTAGTGTAAAGCAACTCTGGTACTCAGATAGACAAAAATTCTGGTGACAGAAGAATTAATGATCTTTTGAATAAAACTTGCTGTGCCTATATGGTGTTGGACAGTGGTAATGTCCGAGACTCACAATTTCGTGGCTGTGCAGAAGCTATCGGATGAAGTTGAGGTCACAACTTGGTCTTCCTGTCACTAAGAACAAATAATACAATGCTGTTGTACAGCATGTGCGGGCTATATAAGTAGCAAACACACACACACACACTTCCCTCTCCACCATGCAGCTTACTACTGCACGTGGTTACTATAATCTTAGGCGAGGGAACAGCCAATAATAAACTTGAATGTGACCATATGACTCCCACTGTCACTGCAGTATTGCCAACTCAGTAAGTTCTATGTCTTACCAATCACTTGCCAGTCAGTGAGTTTGCACTCTGCCTGTACAGTACACGATATACTTTGCTTTTATGTATAACAGTGTAATCCTTGAAGGTGGCTTGTCATGTTTACAAAAGTAATTATAAACTTGATGCTTAAGTAAAAGAAGATTTAAATAATAGAAGTATATTAAATGGACATCAAGAGATAAGAGCAAAAAGAATTGAATATCTGAGGAAAATAAGACAATTTAGGGCAGAAAAGGAATACAAATTCTGAGAAATGGGTTAGTTATGGGTTATTATAATAGTGAGTTATTTATTATTTACTTTACAACAAATAACATTGTTTTGTTATTACAAACACATATTTGATAAAATTTACAGTAACACTGAGTGAAATTACAAAGAGTAGTTGAATGAAATCCAGAAATTTAAAAAATGTGTAAAAGATGAGTTCTAATAATTAAATAATTAATGGCATTCTGAAAGATTCGTGTAGCAACAGCAACACAGATCTTTTTGTAGTGAAATATCATGAGACTGTTTGTGACTGTGCATATGAAGAATATAAATCCCACTATCTCCATTTTTCATGTGGCTATGAACCGTAAAGTAATACAACCATATTAGCAGCAATGTTAGATCCCCTACCACATGTTCAGCTCTAAATAGTCAGGACACTTCTTCAGAAATTAGAATAATTAAATTATTTTACCTTAATCCGTCACTGTGACCGCTTGGTTTCTGTCTTCTTACGCGTTTCGGATTAAACTTACTCCATCATCAGAGTAAAAACTCCATCAGTTATGACTTTGTTAAAACATTAAAAGGAGACACTAAAGTACATCTATGTATATAATATACAAACACAGCGATGTACGCGGATGTGAGTGCGCACTCGACACCGGTTGAAGACGTACTGCCCGGTGTCGAGTGCGCACTCACATCCGCGTACATCGCTGTGTTTGTATAATATATACATAGATGTACTTTAGTGTCTCCTTTTAATGTTTTAACGAAGTCATAACTGACGGATTTTTTACTCTGATGATGGATTAAGTTTAATCCGAAACGCGTAAGAAGACATAAACCAAGCGGTCACAGTGACGGATTAAGGTAAAATAATTTAATTATAATAATTGTGACGCGGATACCAGTACAATGACTTTAGAAATTAGAATTTTAGACGGCTGAATTCTCTCTGGCAGTGGTGGAACATGAGTCATATCAGGGGTTGCAGAAATAATGCTGAAAAGAAGAAGGAGAGGATAAAACTTTATAATTTGTTTTTAATTTTGTACTGAAAAATATTAATAACTTTAAAGAATTTTTGTTCTATATACAGATGTTCTCGAAGAAGAAGAATTGGTTCTCGATGCTGGTACTGAGGATGTGCTTCTTTCTGATTACCCTGCTGACTGCTGTCCCGACGATTGTTATCGCAGATTCCCCTTTTTGGCTGGTGATGATGATGCGCCCTTCTGGCAAGGGTGGGCTAATCTTCGCCTTAAAACATTTCAACTTATTGAGAACAAGTACTTTGAAACAGCTGTTATAACCATGATTTTGCTCAGTAGTATGGCGCTGGTAAGTATGACACAGTGCTAGTATTTGGAATCTATATTTATGTAAATAAGTTATGAATAGTGTTTAATTGTGTATTCATTTAATGGCATTACTATAGTTAAATGTACTGTTAGTAGTATACAATTTTTTACAATAATTTAAATCAAATTGGTTTCCTATATTGTAACGTAACAGAGTTGAGGTCCCCCAACGTTACATAAAAAATTGAATGAAACATGGTCAAGGACCATACCCTGAATTAAGGTTGCTCAGTAGTTAAGGCATCTGAGAAGTACCTCAAGTCAAAAGAGGCAATAATTAATGTTGAATATAAACCATACCAATTAATAGTTAAATATAATAAATTATGCTTGTTTTTATACTGTAACATGTTAATGTTCACAGAATATGTATGTTATGTTTTGAGTATGGTAAGAATGAACTGATGTTGTTTAATAGATAAGGAATACTTCATCAATGATTATGTTTGTATTTATGTTAAATTTGTCTTTAGACAATCAAGTATAGTTACCTGTGTTAGGCATTATACTAAGTTTTAAGTATTGTCTAAAATTGAATAATGCTGTTGTTTTAATTAATGTTTGTAAACTTGGCCAGGAGGGCAATCAGTGTTCAATGTTTGACAAGTAGTTCTAATAATTATATTGTAAACTAAGGAAGGGTTCCAGGACCAGTTAATTAATGTAACAAAGTAACCACCAGGAAATTAAAATTAATGTAATTAACCATTAACCAATAATTAATTGTACAGTAGGTCAGGTAAAAGAAAATTAAGTTAAAAAACCAAATAATGTTATAACGTTTGTAAGAAAACCTATAGGCCTAAATTCCATATTTTTGAAAGGAAATTAATACCTTTTTTAAGAAGTCCAGTCGAATGAAACTATGGTAAAACATTTACTGTTTAAGAAGGAAGGTTAGGCGAGAATTTTAGGTAATTTAATATTAATCCAAGCATGGAGTATTTTATTGAAAAAGAGTAGTAATATTCTATAATTCTGGCTCTAGGATATCTGATTTCACCCAATGACAGGAAAAAGTGGTTGTTAAGGCAACTGAAATGTACATGAGTTGTTTATATTGAATCATTCGTTCTGATTGTTACAAGCTATTAAGTCGAGATGGGCAGATGCATTTAAAAAAAAATGAATAAGAAATTCTGAAGAAAATATAAATCAAAATTAAAAAACCATCTTTGAAACCTATTTACATCATAATACTGATGAGTAATAAAACTAAATAGACTTCCAAATTTAACTGAATACATTTAAAAGAGTTGAAAACCCCTCACCTCATTCACCAGAATAATTCCGCTGGATTCGGTATTAAAACGATTTCCACTATAACCAGAAGATCAGTTAAGAGAATTAGAGTACGAAACTAGCGGAATTATTGAAAGGACAAGAAGACTCGTTTGGCATAGTTAACCTTCACTTGCAGAAGAAGCTGGGATCCTATTTTCATTTTTCCGAAACCGACAACTAGCAAGATCATAGTAGAAGAACAGCGGTCTGAAGAATTCCTGAGAGCTTCCCAGTACACTCCACAATCAATTTTATTAAGGGCCAGAACACTTTTACTGGATGAAGATGAGTTAAGCTGAGTCTTGTCAACTGTTTACAGACGTCCACGGCCAGTCGGAGTTTTCGTCGACTTGGTAAAAAAAAAAAAACAACCTATTTTAAATTCAATATATTTAGAGTTAATAATTTTGTTTTGTAATACTTGAGTAACCTTAATTGTGCATTTTACCTGGCCTTACTAATGGTTCCAAGAACCTTACGAACCCTGGGATAAGAACTATTTATTGTTATTTTTCATTTGTATAAGTCAATGGAATTTGACTAATTTACCATCGATATATTTTTTGTGTGATTGATTTGATTACATTATTATTTTGGAGATAACGGGGACTGTGAATTAATAGATAAATTTAATAAAGGATCTTTATTGTATGAGATAATGTGTGAAGTTTTTTCAAAATAGATACTATATGTAGTGGGTGGAATAATTTAAAATAAAAGGTTGATTTAAACCCGATGAACAGCTAACCTAGAAACACGATTATTGCAAATAACAGCGCCAAGTGCTTACAGCTGGTGGAACGGGAGATCGCTGAACTAGCGTGTGTTCAGTGCAAAGTTTGAATAGAATTTCCTAACGTCGAGTGACTAGGGTTGACAAGAATATTCATTACATTCAGTTAATACACTATATATCGTTAATATTACCCAACTACTGAATACTAAGCTAAACCTATGTCGTAGTATGATTATAAGTTAAAAGAACATTATTATAATTATATTTGTCTAATAATATATTTTCAGGAGGTTTCATCGGTCACAACCGAATAGATATACTAATTAATAACACATTAATTAAACCAGGTAACATCATTTTAATTGTTACAAATTGCCACCTTCAACGTGTTGCTTAACGTTGATTCACGGGAGTCTCACATAAGTAAATAAAACACCATTTAAAAGTTTTCTTTCAAATTGGCGCTCAACGAGTGGGCTTTAGTTAAGTAAAAATCATATTAATTATTACTTAACTTGAGCAGGCAACCATTAGAGGCACAGGAATGCATAATACCAGAGGCAGAACGAAGAAGAGGGCAGAAGAGAAGGAGAAGGAAGAAGGTGGACAGGAACGAGAGATAGAAACATTTACGGACAGTGAAATGGAACAAACAATGGGTGATAAAGAAGAAACTGAAGCAATTATCACAGAGAAGGAAATAGTTGAAGAGGATGCCCAAGGGGACCAACCAGATAAATCTGCCCGAAAGGAAGACATGAGTATGCAGGAGCTGTTGAGGATTATAATGGAAAGCAATAAACAAATAAATGAGGAAAATAAGGAGAACTTTAGGAAACAGGAGGAAACCTTAAAGCAAACCAAGGAGGAAACTAATGAGAGTTTAAGACAAATCAAAGAAGAATTAGATAAAAAATTTGACGAGAATTCATAAAAGCTAGAAAATAAAATAGACAGTATCAAAGAAGATAATAGACAAACTAATGAAAAAATAGACAGTATAAATGAAAATTCAGAAAAGCTGGAAAATAAAATAGACAGTATTAATGAAAACTCAAAAAAACAAAACGAAATTTTGAGCGAGAATTTAATCAAACAAATGAATGAAAGGTTTGACAGGAATGATGAGAGATTAAAGCAGATTCTGGAGAATACCAAACAAATGGATGAGAAAATTGAAAACCATAATAAGGAGTTGCGGCAAATCATCAATGAACAAGGCCTAATGTTGAGGGAAGTCATCAATGGAAGTATTATAATTGTCAATGAAACACGGAGCAAAGGAGTTGATAACTATGAAGTGGAAGTAAGACAGCAAATAAATGAAATTAAGGTGGGTCTGGAAAGGACAGATGAAACCGTAATGCAACTCAGAGTGGAAGTAGAGACCGAAATTACTCAAATAGGAAACCTACAAGCGAAAACCCAAGAAAAATTTGACGGGATACCAATTAATATAACCGGAAGAATAGAACGGGTTCATAATGAAATAAAGACACTGAAAATAAGACAAACGCATAAAAAGAAATTAATAAATACACGGGAAGGATTGGAGATGATTAAAAGGGGATTGGTTCAGCTACATAATATACCAATTACGGAACCAGGAGAAGTAATGCAAGGTAAAAATTTTAAACGAACCACACTTGAATTCCCAGATGGACTAGAAGGACCAAAAAGGCCAAAACTAACCGAGGAGCATAGAGGACTTATGGAATTTATGTATGAACCATTAGAACAATTAAGAAACAGTACAGAAGAATCAGTTCAAAAGACGATGATGAACTTGAACATAAATGACAATTTTATAGCGACAAAATGCAAGAACCAGATGATAGGGAGATACGTCACAAGAACAGAAATAATTCTATACGCTAGAGAAATCCAAACAATCAGTACAGAGGAAATAATGGACCACGGTTAAACAGATTCCAAACAGAATATAAAGAAACGGGACGGATTTTATGGATACAGGATCAAGCAAATCCAAGGAAAATAATGAAGAGACAAATACCCCAAAATTCAAAAAATGAAGTAAGTTCACCTTACAAACAAGTATTTAAGAAAACAATTTATGAGATATATAAAAAAGAGAATTTTGAAGATAAAAACCCCAAAATTCAAAAAATGAAGTAAGTTCACCTTACAAACAAGTATTTAAGAAAACAATTTATGAGCTATAGAAAAGAGAGAATTTTGAAGATAAAAACCCCAAAATTAAAAAAAAATGAAGTAAGTTCACCTTACAAACAAGTATTTAAGAAAACAATTTATGAGATATATAAAAAGGAGAATTTTGAAGATAAATACCCCAAAATTCAAAAAAAATGAAGTAAGTTCACCTTACAAACAAGTATTTAAGAAAACAATTTATGAGATATATAAAAAAGAGAATTTTGAAGATAAAAAACAACAAAATTCAAAAAATAAGTAAGAACACCTTACTATATAATTTAGAAGAAATTAGTTTAAACTAATAAAAAAAAAATAAAATAACACTGATTAAACCTAATAAAAATCATCAAAACCAAAAAACAAAATGAGTTTATCTGATGTAATATAATAGTGAGAAATGTAATTTAGAATGTAAAAGGAATAATAATGATTGTGCCAGAAGAATATAATTACCTGATGTAATGTATAATACTAACCAAAATCTCATAACCAGCTGTATTGGTAATAAAGGAATATGAGCCAAGGAAGATAAGAGAATGAAGAAGCCAAAATGGAACCATCAAAAGGATCACAAGAAAAGAAAAAAACAAATATTTAAGAATTATCTGTAAGAAAGCCAATTAATAAATGTCAATAAAATAGCCAAGTATTGGAGAGGAGAAGTGTATAATAGAAGGAAGAATTAATATGAAGAAATAATATGATCTGAGTTACAGTACAGTGAATAATCCCTAGAGTATTATTATTATTAATGATTTTGTTGAAGGTCACATGATGACTACCTTGCGAGGTTTATTAATGAAGATTGACTGTAGAATATTCCAGCAATCATTTAATTGGGCAGAGATGATGTTCCTCTGATCCCAGAAAGTATGTAACGGACGACGGTAATTGGTTAGCCGATAGAGCACCACCGATTCGATTCCAGTTATAATGTTAGGGAGGTTTAGGAAAATTAAATATTAGAGGGAAAACTCACAAATAAATATAGATAGATAAATAAAACCAGATCCAAAATGTATAATTAATAAAGAATGTCACAAGAATGCTTATAGAAGTAAGATTTAAACTTGGGAAATAATTGATTTTAAGAAGGAACGAAGAAATACTAGTAATACAATGGATAATTCTGAAATAAAAAAATATTATGAATAGGGGAACCAATTGGTCAGATACAAGTTGTGCGTTTATTTTTTACTGAACTTTTTTAAGACAAAATAAACTTCTTTCGAAGGGGGGGTGTTATGTAACGTAACAGAGTTGAGGTCCCCCAACGTTACATAAAAAATTGAATGAAACATGGTCAAGGACCATACCCTGAATTAAGGTTGCTCAGTAGTTAAGGCATCTGAGAAGTACCTCAAGTCAAAAGAGGCAATAATTAATGTTGAATATAAACCATACCAATTAATAGTTAAATATAATAAATTATGCTTGTTTTTATACTGTAACATGTTAAAATTCACAGAATATGTATGTTATGTTTTGAGTATGGTAAGAATGAACTGATGTTGTTTAATAGATAAGGAATACTTCATCAATGATTATGTTTGTATTTATGTTAAATTTGTCTTTAGACAATCAAGTATAGTTACCTGTGTTAGGCATTATACTAAGTTTTAAGTATTGTCTAAAATTGAATAATGCTGTTGTTTTAATTAATGTTTGTAAACTTGGCCAGGAGAGCAATCAGTGTTCAATGTTTGACAAGTAGTTCTAATAATTATATTGTAAACTAAGGAAGGGTTCCAGGACCAGTTAATTAATGTAACAAAGTAACCACCAGGAAATTAAAATTAATGTAATTAACCATTAACCAATAATTAATTGTACAGTAGGTCAGGTAAAAGAAAATTAAGTTAAAAAACCAAATAATGTTATAACGTTTGTAAGAAAACCTATAGGCCTAAATTCCATATTTTTGAAAGGAAATTAATACCTTTTTTAAGAAGTCCAGTCGAATGAAACTATGGTAAAACATTTACTGTTTAAGAAGGAAGGTTAGGCGAGAATTTTAGGTAATTTAATATTAATCCAAGCATGGAGTATTTTATTGAAAAAGAGTAGTAATATTCTATAATTCTGGCTCTAGGATATCTGATTTCACCCAATGACAGGAAAAAGTGGTTGTTAAGGCAACTGAAATGTACATGAGTTGTTTATATTGAATCATTCGTTCTGATTGTTACAAGCTATTAAGTTGAGATGGGCAGATGCATTTAAAAAAAAATGAATAAGAAATTCTGAAGAAAATATAAATCAAAATTTAAAAACCATCTTTGAAACCTATTTACATCATAATACTGATGAGTAATAAAACTAAATAGACTTCCCAATTTAACTGAATACATTTAAAAGAGTTGAAAACCCCTCACCTCATTCACCAGAATAATTCCGCTGGATTCGGTATTAAAACGATTTCCACTATAACCAGAAGATCAGTTAAGAGAATTAGAGTACGAAACTAACGGAATTATTGAAAGGACAAGAAGACCTCGTTTGGCATAGTTAACCTTCACTTGCAGAAGAAGCTGGAATCCAATTTTCATTTTGCCGAAACCGACAACTAGCAAGATCATAGTAGAAGAACAGCGGTCTGAAGATTTCCTGAGAGCTTCCCAGTACACTCCACAATCAATTTTATTAAGGGCCAGAACACTTTTACTGGATGAAGATGAGTTAAGCTGAGTCTTGTCAACTGTTTATAGACGTCCACGGCCAGTCGGAGTTTTCGTCGACTTGGTAAAAAAAAAAACAACCTATTTTAAATTCAATATATTTAGAGTTAATAATTTTGTTTTGTAATACTTGAGTAACCTTAACTGTGCATTTTACCTGGCCTTACTAATGGTTCCAAGAACCTTACGAACCCTGGGATAAGAACTATTTATTGTTATTTTTCATTTGTATAAGTCAATGGAATTTGACTAATTTACCATCGATATATTTTTTGTGTGATCGATTTGATTACATTATTATTTTGGAGATAACGGGGACTGTGAATTAATAGATAAATTTAATAAAGGATCTTTATTGTATGAGATAATGTGTGAAGTTTTTTCAGAATAGATACTATATGTAGTGGGTGGAATAATTTAAAATAAAAGGTTGATTTGAACCTGATGAACAGCTAACCTAGAAACACGATTATTGCAAATAACAGCGCCACGTGCTTACAGCTGGTGGAACGGGAGATCGCTGAACTAGCGTGTTTTCAGTGCAAAGTTTGAATAGAATTTCCTAACGTCGAGTGACTAGGGTTGACAAGAATATTCATTACATTCAGTTAATACACTATATATATCGTTAATATTACCCAACTACTGAATACTAAGCTAAACCTATGTCGTAGTACGATTATAAGTTAAAAGAACATTATTATAATTATATTTGTCTAATAATATATTTTCAGGAGGTTTCATCGGTCACAACCGAATAGATATACTAATTAATAACACATTAATTAAACCAGGTAACAACATTTTAATTGTTACAAATTGCCACCTTCAACGTGTTGCATAACGTTGATTCACGGGAGTCTCACATAAGTAAATAAAACACCATTTAAAAGTTTTCTTTCAATATGGATCAAAATATTGAACTCAAATAAATTGTATAGTAAAAATTGTATGTAAAGTATAATTTGTATAGTAAAGATACATTACACTAATAGTAGAGTGTTAAAAATGCATTTGTGCAGTGTTTTACAAATGCTAGTACATTATGTTGCTTATTCAACTAATCATGTTAAGACTTATTTTTACATTCTTTCCATAAAATTACATATTAATTTTATGAGTACCACTCTGTATTATTATTAGTTAACATTACATTTGAGTGGATTATTTCAAAGGAAAGTTGCATATTTAAACTGGTTCCACACTTATTTTCTGTATTTTGTTAATAATTAACAAATAATATAATTATTATGTTTCATTCTTTAAAATGAGCAGTATTTGGTTAAGTGGTACACATTGAAAGAATTGAAAATGTTATCTACTAACAATAAATAGAAAATTTTTATAGTGTTTTGTCTTGTAATACTCCCTCTCCCACCTACCTCCCCCACACACAGAGTAGTTTTGGTTACACTTATTATTTTCCTCACATTTTGTTAATTTTATATTTACACATTTTTTGCACCAGCACACACCACACATACAAAATATACTAACTATATAGAATAATACTGATGCAGAAGATAAATAATTATTGATAAAAATGATTAAATTTTTACCTTACTGCCTAAACTAGCTTTCACTTATTAGGCCTTCATCAAAGAATGCTGCTAGGAAGGATTGATGTCCATCCTGCTTTTGTTGACGGCACTGTTGTTCGAAAGATAATGTGTGTGTGTGTGTGTGTGTGTGTGTGTGTGTGTGTGTGTGTGTGTGTGTGTGTGTGTGTGTGTGTGTGTGTGTGTGTGTGTGTGTGTGTGTGTGTGTGTGTGTGTGTGTGTGTGTGTGTGTGTGTGTGTGTGTGTGTGTGTGTGTGTGTGTGTGTGTGTGTGTGATAAGTTCAAATAGTATGTGTGATCTAAATGTCTTCTGTTCATTTAGACTGTTATTTCTATGAGTTTTTGTGTGTTTTTATATTTCTTGTTGTTCAAGAGTGTCTAATTTCTGGCCTTTTGTATGTACATGTAGGATTTCCATCTTGTTGGTTATATTCGTGCATGGTGTGGTCTGCCTCAATGTAGATTGCCAGACAGGACTTCCTGGCTAGATGGGACGCAGCTTCAAACAGAGATACATTGAACATATAAAAGCATTACCATCCACCACTGAATCCACCTTCGCAAACCACCTCTTTGAGGCAGACCATATTTGAACATATTTTACAACACACACACACAACAACCTTTTGAACAATGGCACCGTCACCAAAAGCAGAATGGACAGCACTCCTAGTGGCAGCCTCTGATGAAGCTCTAACAAGCAAAAGAATCATTTTTATCAATGATAATTTGTGTTCCATGTCAGTATTATTCTATATAGTTAGTTGATAAGATCAGACACATCATGGACAACAAAATCCAGGAACAAAATATATTCTCCGTCTTTGTCTTTCTCCCTTTCCTCTCTCTCTCCTCCTCCTCCTCCTCTCTCGTTCTCTCTCTCTTTCACTCACACAGTTTTACATATAAATAAATAAATTTATTCATTTAATAACATGTAAAACCATATTATTATATTATTAAGATCAGAGTAAGTGAGTGGGATGACTATCTTGTATTCCTCTTCCTTTCCTTGTATTACTGGACATCCTCATCAATGATTCAGTTCACTCCACCATTCACAATACATAACCATTATGCATATGTAGATAAATACAATGCATATAACTTAATAACTATTAATTTAATAATTTAAAATTATAACTATATAATTAAAAACTACACAGAATTAATTATAATTAATAATAAAGAAATAATTGTCAGTTATTTTACAGTTATCTTTCAATATGTTGTTTCAGGCGCTGGAAGATGTTCACTTAGCTTCCCGTCCGATTCTCCAAGATATCTTGTATTATATGGATAGGATATTTACAGTTATTTTCTTTTTAGAGATGTTAATTAAATGGTTGGCTCTTGGATTCCAAAAGTATTTTACTAATGCTTGGTGCTGGCTTGATTTTATTATTGTTATGGTAAGTAAAACAGTTATTTAACAAGTCCCATGCTGTATTTCGTTTAATGAAGATTATGATTTTGTACTGCACAATTGTTATATTCAGTTGAACTAAATATTTATATGTAGTTATTACACTTTCAATTTGTTTTGTTTTTGTAAGTGTATGTCTTGCTAATTAGAAAAATGTATTTTTATGAAAAAATTACTGGTAATACTCATAATGTCTGTGTCATTGGTTCTCAACGAAAAAATTAAGAAAATAAATCAGTAGTATCTGTTAATTTGTTAATTACTTCATAACATGAAATTAGATATATTTATTGTTACTGTTTCTCTTTTTCCCTTATCACCATTCACTTATAGTTAAATACAGTGATTTTCTCTTTTGTGTTTGATCATCACAAAAGTTGTTTTTACATCCTGAATCTTATGTGTGCGCTAATAACGTTATTAGTTGCTCGGTTTCTTGTGACTTTCTTTATGAGACGAGTAATGTGGCCAAAATTGAACAATATATTGGATATATATGAAAGACTGTTCTTGATTTTTTTTAAGTTTTTAACACTTTAGACAGCTGTTTGCTTTCTATTATTGAAAAGATTTTGTAAATAGGATGCATACAAGTTTTACTTTTATGTCATTAATTATGAATTGTTTCTACATACTTTATAATTATTGGTTCATTATATTTTGTTCTAGACTTATTATTTATTAATTACTATTGAATGGTTTTTCTTTCTTTAAAGCAGTTAATCGGGGACTAATCTTTCAGCAGCGTCCAATTATTGCAAGCTGTGCAACTAACTTCTGAATCCACTCAATCCTATCTTTATACACAACTCATCGTGTGCGAAATTCATAGTCATACTTCTTTATATTCTTCCTATGTTCTCTAACAATAATAGGGAATTATCCAAACCTGGTAAACACTAAGTAAGCAAGAAGGGAAAACTTTATGTTGGAATTTTGTAACATATTGTGAGTAGTACATATTTGGTTTCAAAATGTAGGTTTCTGTTCTGGTACTTTCATATAAAGTCACCTCATTTTCAAGAGAAATGATTCTAGTGATTCCATGTGTTATAATTATTTATTATTATCTTTGAGAAAGAACCTAAATATTTTAAGCATTCAACACTTCCTTACTTGTGATATTCTAGTTTGAGGGTAGATTTTTGTTTCCTCTTCATTAGAATTTCGAATCTTGTTACTCAAGAGTAAATGAGTAAATCAATTAGACTTATTATTTAATTATTATGATCAATTTACAATTACATTAGAAAATATTCATCCTATAGGTATCTGTACCATTATCTTTTATCTTGGCTAGCCATAGAATTGTAATATGATTAATTTGAGAAGGGGGTGGTAAGTCCAGTTGAGAACCATTAGTTAAAAGACAACATTGTAGTTTTGTGAATGTAGTTTTTCAAACTATATAGATAGTTCAGTAACAGCAGTATCATTACCAGGCAGTTTTAATTAATCAGGCAGTAAGTTGATTAATTTTGATTTTCTTCTTATATGTGAAGTAATTTTTAAAGTTTATACTATAAAAATGTATCACTACTAACATTCCTCATTTAGCTGACAGTATAAGACAAGCGTTGGCCCAAGTAATTGATATAGAGGTTTCAGTACTGTTAACAATGTATCTGTTAAGTTCAGAAATAATTATATTTTCGAACTGAAATAAAGAACAAAATGTAATAACCATTTCAAGGGGAAATAAAGATGGAAAGCATCATCTCTGAACTCATAAAATTTGACTGACAAAATAAAATTCACTATATTTATCTGTTATACTGTGTAATGTGACACAATTTATTAAAATATAAATAGAACAATGATTTATAGGTGTGATAAAGTCAAAAACTTTGATAAAAGTCAACAGTTCATTAAATATATAAATAGACATTCTAAAATAATGTTTCACTATCTTCTTTCAGTTCACTGAATAGAGTGTAGAACATATCTTTATGTAGCCCATTACCAACAATTATGTCTACTTTTTTCTTTAGTTTAATGAACTTAATAACTAAGTAGGAGATCATAACACAATCGGTGCAATCGAGTATTACTGAAATAACAACATTGCAGCATCTTTTACATCATAGAACTTCAGAAATATTAACTAGTAAAAAACGTTCATGTGGACTCTGCTCTGCAGAAATTTTGCTCACATGAAACACCCAGTCTCCTTTGGACAAGTGTTGGCATGCTCCGTGTATTTGTAGCATCTGTTGTTCCTTCTGTTCCACAATTCACTCAGCTGTGCAACAGAAGGTGGGAAAGATTCTAGATGTTTTTCCTTCCATTGCATCCCATTAACTTATTTCATTTTTTGAATCACTATAACAGTATGACTTAACAAAGAAAATCTGAAGAGTTCAGTTGTGTATACAATAATACAAAACTTTTTACCATTTTTTTTTTTCATAAACTCTTTTTTATAAATCTGAAAATATGATTTTGTGTGTGTGTGTGTGTGTGTGTGTGTGTGTGTGTGTGCACGTGCATTTGTTTTGTGATTTTAGAACTGTTTATAAACTGTTGCAGTAATGTAAAAACATTATGTTTTTGAAATATTTGGATATACACTACTAGAGATCCAATCGTATTTATAAATTATTTATTTTATCATTACTTTGAATGTTATAAATTATGATTAAAATTTTGCTATTCAAGAACATATTTAAAACTGCCTGTATATAAACAAAATATTAATTTCTGTCTAAAATAAATAAATTTTATGTAAAAGTTTACATATTTTAGCATATGGTGTATGTTATTTTGAAAGACAATGTTATTATTTTTTTGTATATTTTATGTTCCTACAAAAGTTAGATTTTGAAGTGAAGGTGTAAAATAACTAATTTTTAATATTATTGTATTCATTGTTATTTAGAAGATAACAAGTTCACAGGGTTGGTCTTAGAATTGTGCAAGCTGTCTACATATCAGAAGTTCATTCAACTAGTTTGCATGTTTAAGAGAAACTTAATATGCATATTTAACATTAAAATTTAACATATAAATTCATTAAGCACTTCTGTAAAAAGAAAATAAATTTATTTACTGCACTGAAAGTTTTATTCCTGCAGTTGTCTTGTAGTGATCATTGACTGCTACATAAACTGTATTCATTTGGTCCTACTCAAATTGTTATCCTAGTACAGTTTATCTCCCTTGAATGGAAATGCCATCAAGGAAATAATATCATTCTTATACAAATATCACCATTCTGGATTTCTATAGGATACTGGTGTATTACCAGTATTTAAAACTATTTGATAATGCAACTATTTAATGTTGTGACTTACCTCAGTACACAGGTGTAATTCAAGCCATCGTTAATAGTCTTCGTGTTATTTTTCACATGCAGTTACATGGATTATCAGTTTTCTGCAGTTTAATTTTTAAATATCAGAAAGCAGCAAAACAGACTAATACATGAAAGAAAAAGAACTTTCTTTACCATTATGCATTAAACAGCATTAATTTTAAATTAATAAATTTAAATCAGCACATTCATAAGTTAACAATGGCACTATTCAGACATGAAGGTGTGGAATTAAAAATATCATTAACAAAGTAAATACTGAAAATTATACCTTTTTTATAAATTTGAAATTTAGTAAAGAATATAATACATGATAGAATAAATATATTCTTGTCTAACAGATGAGACACAGAATTAAAGAAACAACTCTAAAAGTGTGTGAAAACTACAAGAAAGCTGATCCTGACTTGTAGGCCAGAAAAAAGGTCTGTTTATTCAAAAATAGATTAAAGAGTTTTAAAATAATTTTAATGAAGTAATAAGAAACAATATTTTAATTAATAAATCCCCAAAATTACGTACACATTATTGTGTGTGTGTGTGTGTGTGTGTGTGTGTGTGTGTGTGTGTGTGTGTGTGTGTGTGTGTGTGTGTGTGTGTGTGTGTGTGTGTGTGTGTGTGTGTGTGTGTGTGTGTGTGTGTGTGTGTGTGTGTGTGTGTGTGTGTGTGTGTGTGTGTGTGTGTGTGTGTGTGTGATAATTTTATAATGATTTCTAAATCAGTTTTATAATATAATTTGTATACAGGTTAGTTTAGTAGAAGATAAATGTAACAAAATGTTTGATAGCTCAGTAAAGTACAAAGGCTTATGCAGATGAGGTAGAGGTATTGGGCTGTTTGGTTGTCGTCTGTTGTTGATGGAATAGACCAAATTGATGGATAGACTTTTTTTACATATTTTTGTGGCTCCTTCGATAGCCATCCTCGTAACCTGGACTAGATGTTAATAGCCAAACGACTAGATCAGCAACTAGTTATCATTAACCTAGATTGTTGACTTGTTTGCTGATCTGATCAGTCAACAACAACAAGTAGTTGGTAGATTATTGTTTATCTAATTGATCTAGACATCTGAACATTAACATCCAATCCAGGCTACCAAAGATGGCTGCTACAGAAACTGTCATCAACAGTAGACCATGACTGAGTAGCCTGATATTTTTTACCACATCTGTTCAGCAGTTGTTTTTGTAGTTGTCACTATCAACAATGATAATAATATTGATAAAATCATAATTTCAACTACTGTGAATAATTATTATTTACAGTACTCTTTTTTGTAAGAGGAAGGATGGCTAAGGATGGCTTGTGAATGCCAGGAATTCTAATACCAGCCCTGTATACTAAGAAAAGAAATAATAATAATATGTTTGTCTCTGTGTAAAAGTGAGAGCTGGAATAATTGAATAGTTGTATTTTTTTTAGTAAATATGTATCAGCAGTAATGGATTATTGTGAGTTTTTCCGAATTCATAACAGTAACTGAATAGTAACTTCATAATAGAATTATTTAGATTTATAGAAGTACTTAGATTATTTAATACCAATTTTCCAGAGCTCTCATTTATACACGTATGATAAAAGTTTGCATGAAGAAGACACTATTGATTTGGAATAGATGTAACAAGTTTTAGCGTATACATTTCTAGCTGTCTCTGATAAACCTGGTAGCGAGTTTAGCTGGTGCAACCACCATTCCAGCTTTCCGTACGATGCGTACTCTACGTGCATTACGACCATTGCGCGCAGTCTCTCGATGGGAGGGCATGCGCGTAAGTAGCGCAACTAAACAAAATGGGACACAATTTGGTGTGCGCTTTGCGTGTATAATTTTATTGCAGGGTTCAGAAATGTCTGCTCTTCACTTCTTGTGTCACAGTGCTAACATTAACTAGACTTTGTGTGTGTATATATATTCATGTGTGCTTTTACATGAATATATATGCATGTGTGTGTAATTATGTGTGTATTTATATATTTATACATACAAGTGTGTGTTTTATATCAGTTGTTGATGTTGTTTTAGTATTCTGTAATCTGTTGTACAAATACTGTCTTCTCTTCAGTTTCTCTTTCCAGCATTTTTTTTTTTATTACCTTTCCTTCTAAAGTTACTGTGAACATTTCACATTACAAATGTACTAAAATCATTTTTGTATTTCATCCTTTAAGATTTAAAAATTGTGCTTAATGGAGTCTTTACATATAAGTTTGTGTACTTTTTTCAGAAATGTGTTTATTTGTTTAATTAACTTGTTTTATGAGAAACTTAAGAAACTTCTTTTGGTTCAGAAATGTAAAACTTATGTCATAGTTCATTGAAACGTAATTTATGACACAAATACAATTGAAATAGCAGTGTCATCATCTAATTTAATCTGAACTAATTTGATTATTATGATGAGAGGTTAATTTAAGATAAAATTGTTTAATTTAATTCAGAAACACTACTTACACAGTTATTAATAAAATGGTCTTATTGCAGGCACTTTTAAATTCACCATGCAGAATTTAAATTTTTATAAGAAGTCCTTTAGTATAGATACATACATGCATCTACTGGCACTACAATGAAATTTGTAATATGGAATGTTCAACCCAAAATACATACACGCGTGTGTGTGGTTTGTGTATACTTTTGGCAAATGTGAATAACGAAATTAGTTTGCTTCCAGCTAACAGTACAAACTCTTTTGTTTAAACTATTGGGATGCTAATATATGACATTTTCTTAAGATATCAGTCCTCTTAACTGATATTAGAGATTTTATATTATTCACATTTCTTGTATTAATAGCTTATGCTATATTTATATATCATACAAATATAAATATATATATATATACATGTAAGTGTTGTGTGAATGTTATTTTGCTCTTCCTTGTGCGATCTGTGTCTGTTTTTCTCACCACCAGGTCTCTCTCATTAACTTTGTGGCCTCCTTGTGTGGGGCTGGCGGAATTCAAGCGTTCAAAACAATGCGAACATTGCGAGCGCTGAGACCTCTTAGGGCAATGTCTAGGATGCAGGGGATGAGGGTAGGTCAATCCCCCGGCATCTTTACAGACGTTTCCGTAACAAAAATGTAGTTCTTTTTTTTCATTATTTGTTTTAAATTTAAAGTCTGTGGTATCAAGAACCACTTATTTTCGTTTGTATGCAGCACGATATTTATATATATACTTTTCTTACATTAGATCATATATATATATATTCTAGATTCCTAATAGACATCCCTACTAGAATAAAGTAGAAAATGCTTATAGAATAATTCAATTAGGAACGGGTCAGTGCCACAATGATCATGATAATGTAGTGCACGCATTATATCATCACAGAGCATAGTATATTGAAGTTTAACACTTTTCAAAAGTAGCATTAGTTAAAGAGAAGAATGCTTTAAGTTTTCTTAAAATTCATATAGTTTCTTACCATTGGTCTCACGATTCAGGAAGTAATATTTAGTGTTGTACTGGTTGTTTTTGCTTAACCTCTCATTTTACATTAATCATTAATATCTTCACTTTTGGCGATAGCAAGACATATTTACACTTCATGCAATATTAGATTTAATGTTCACAAACTGTCTACATTGAACATTGAAATTATTACATATAAATTGGTCTATTTACTTAAATTATTTGTTTTTTTTTTTAATTGGTATGATTTTCTTATTAAAGCTTTTAGATTTATAAAAAAAAACACATTTTAAAAATACATATTGCAGTGTAATATTCTGTCTTATTATTATTTTCAAATTTGTTCATCAAGCTACTGTTTCTGTCCTTAATAACAAGTTCTTAATTCAATGTACTTTTTTATCTCATATCATGGATGTATGCATAATTCATTTAGTTCAGTGGAAAATTTTAGGGGGTTTTAAACTTCTAAAACCACCATTTCCATGTATCTATGTCTAATTAAAATGTACATATTACCTCAGTGTTATTATTATTGCTTTAATCTTTATATTTTTGTCTCAAGAATTTCTACAAGGTATATACATGAGGTAGAATGATTAAGCTTTCCTGTCTCACACACAGTCTCAACTTTTTAAATACGTCTACATTTTTACTGTGCCAAATTTTTTGTGGTGTCTAGTTTGTAGTCTCTGTTACCAAACATAGAACTCACATATGAAAAATCTATTTGATAACCTTTCCTACTACTTCGTTCTGATCTCATTTTTTTTTTTTTACTTGCTGCTCAATTTATTGTCACAGTTAGTGTAAATTAATAACTGTCTCAGTGGCATGTAATAATGATGTGTTCTAGCATTACAGCCAACATGAGGTTCATTCAGTTCTACAACAGTACATTGCAGATTTATGACTTACTCATTTCATAAATTGAACTGTGCTTATTTCAAAATTTAGTTTAGGTCCATGGAAATTGTGCTGTTTATCAAAACCGACTAGCTTTATTTAGAAGAATATTATGGCAGAACAGAAGAATATTTTGATCACCCAAGCTTAAAAATTTTTAATGTTTCAATGTTTTTAAACATACACACATACATATCTTACTGTCTTACATATCATACACAATCCATGACTGTCTTACGGATCATCGTATTGTACAGTGGAAACAAAATACCGACACCAATGAAGTCGCTAATTATCAGCTTTTATCAGTCACAAATGACAATTTGTATTCAACAAGGTACTCTCATACAGTAATTCAAGTTAAATTTGACTCACACAATAATAATATCAACTATTAGAATTCCACACTAATTATATCACAATAACCACTTTCCACTAATCCGCAACAACACCTTGATCAGTACGGTACTCTACAATAATACCAGGTGTAACTAACTTCTAAGCTGGCCGCTGTTGCTTATATAGGCCCTGCAGATGTTCCAGAATAATTTTCTATGTTCCTGGCTGCATGCCAATATAATTTGCTTAGTAAAGAGTACTCGACCAGTCTGGAAGGTACTTATGTGCACGGCCTTGACAGAGACACTGCACCTTCTCGTCTAACTGAGCAACCTATAGAACTTGTATATAGTTACACCTGCCGACTTTTCGAGAGGATTCTTAATTGTCGTAGCAATATATTTATATATTGTACATGTACAAGCAAACATACCCATCGACAGCAATCAAAGACAAAATCTGTCTCTCAGAGTAGTCAATAAGAAGTATTTCAATTAAATTCAGTTAACATTAATTAATCCTTCACTCAAACATTTACACTGAAGGTCACTGGAAAGATTAAAACGATTTAAACATCTTCCTCTATAGATACTGAAAATACCATTTAGCACTTGTTGTTCACAATTTTGTTTCTTCACAGCAATATATTGATGAGAAGACTTGTTTGAGCCATATTTTGTTAAAATCGATGAGTTCGTATTAGAGTTATTAGAGGTCGTATTTAAACTGTGCTTATTTCAAAATTTAGTTTAGGTCCATGAAAATTGTGCTGTTTATCATAACCAAGTAGCTTTAGTTAGAAGAATATTATGATAGAAGAATATTTTGATCACCCAAGCTTAAACATTTTTAAGCTTTGTAAATAAAAATGTATGTTGCTTAACAAAAGTCACCGTCTTTCACGTGTCTTTCATGTTTAACACCAGTACAGTACTAACGCAATACAAAAATAAATAAACTAATATACAAAATTAATTGAGAACAATTATCTTTCATCCTGGTATAAATTACTTCTGTCTTCACTACTTCTGCTTTCTGTCACTCATAGCTTGCATTGCTTCTGTACTTAGCTGGAATAAAATATATAATTGCCATACTGTAACTGATCTTATGTTCACTAATATCAGGCAGAAGTGAATAAATTTTCATGTATTCCTGATTTTATTCAAAATCAACAGTAAGAATTTTTACTCAGCAATTTAATGTAGTTACAAGTAACTTGAGTTGTTGAGCAAGAAAGTAGTTACTGCCTGTTGTTACCAAATTCAATCTGAGTTTGAAATTGAAAAAAAATATAGTTCGTAATAAAATTATGTTTATATAATATATTTTTATCTCAGTTAACCAAAAATCATGTACAACTAAATATAGAAAACGTACTAAATATAGAAAACTTAGGTTCCAATAAAACTAAAAACTTATTGCACATAAATATATCCAAATCAAGATTTAAATGCATATTAGTGGGCGCCTCTCTGTAAGTAATCATGTTTACAGTACGGCAGTTGTATGTTGGATTGTTGATGGACTTGTGTTTATCACGTGCATGTTATACGTCTCTTCTTGCTGGTACTAAATTGTGAATGAAGTAGACTGATTTCACTGAGGGTGTTTTGTCTTCATGTGCATGAAACGTAATTTATAGTGTTAATTTTCAAAAATGAAAAAGAGTGTGCAAAATATAAATTTTTCATATCATATTTTTATCATATATAAGGGTTTTTTACTGATAGTGTTTATTACTAGGAACTCACAGTATACAATTTGTGCAACAAAATTATTACACATCATGCATTATAATGAAATTATCATATAACTGTCTTGGGGAATGAAACTTGGATAGATGAAGAAAGTGTGGAAAGAAGTGTGTGATCTTACTCTTTGTGGAAAGAAGAAAAAGAAAATTATTCTAAGACTTACATGCTTGTATATAGGAACAGATCTAAAAATTTATTTTTTTGTTTAATATGACTTAAAAAGATGATGTAATTTAATATTTATAACAAGAAAGAAAAACTAATTAAAATACGTAACAAAAATGTTTTAATTGATTTGGAGACATGAAACTATTTTAATTTTTTTGCACAAAAAAAGATTCTGTTTTTACTCCATAAACATTTTTAGAATTATCTTTCAGATAAACAAAACCTTTACTGACCAGATGTAATTTCTGTGCTCAAGTAAGTAACAGTAACAAGTTGTGTGCTGTTATTTGAGCATTTCTGTGATGACAGAAATTAATGTGCAATCAGTTTGCCGTAGTCTGGTTAACGTTTCTTGAGGTTGGGTGCTGGTTATGTTTCAAGTTTGTTACGTGGATCACTCAAGTCTTGTCATGGAACACAAAAGATTAAGTCTCTAATCTCATCAACATTAGGGAGTTAATGTAACAGTACGCATGTAAAGCTGTTTTGTATTGAAATTGTATATTAAAGTGTTGTTCTCTTCAATAAGTTCACTATAATATAAATATCGATACACTTTTACTATTAATTCATAAATAACATTAATGATAATAATGAATTATACTTATTACATGTATAGAATAATTAATGTATACATTAAACAAAGTAGAAAATAAAACCAGAACAGCAAATTTGATTACTAAACTGAAAACAAACACAGACATTAATAATATAAAAAATATTAATGTAAAGAAATTGGCCACATTTACATTCATAAACAGTGCTATGAAGAAAATTACCAAACTATTCAAAAATGCAGACATAAAAGCAGGATACACTCAAACAACAACACCAAACAGAAAAAAACAACAACTGAGTTGCCAGTTATGTTACTTAATCTTTTCTGTGGCAACAGGCAGGCCCGGATTTAGGTGTCCTGCTGCCCCTAGGCACTATTGTTAGCGCCCCCCCCCCCAACAAGTAACTTCTATATATTCAATTCTCCTTGACTGCTGAAAAAAAGTTGCTGAAAATAGTCATTTCAACTATCTCTATTGCAAATATCTCATTTGATCTTAAATCTAAAAGGGAATTCAATGTATGAAGTTCTTCCCTTCATTTAAATAACATTCTCTATTATGCTTTGAATATATGATCATGCGCAGTAGGGATTGACTTCTAGATCGAGGCGCCCCAAGCGATATCGAAACAAACTATTTTAGTCGACAAAAAAGTGGACAAGAATTTCAACAGAGTGTCCAGACCTGTATATACGACCGCGCTCCACTCCGACCACTGCTATTGATAGGACCAGTGTCAATACCATGTTATTCAATGATATAATTAAAGATAATTTCGAAACCATTTTCTTCAATTTGGCCATAATGCAAGTGCCCAATACAAATCCTGTAATTAAAAAACCGAAAACATGAAATTTTAACAAATAATTTTTCACTCCCCCCCCCCACCTGAGCCTGCCACCCCTAGACCCGTCCCTAGTGGGAAATGTGGGCCTGGCAACAGGGAAACAAATTCTTTGTATGTTTAAGCTTAGGGGCACTTAAACAACAGACTATGTCAATTTGTAATAACCACAGTGAATATACCTATCAAGTGTTTAGTCTGACATCATAGTTATATGGGCAGAAGTATAAAATACAAGGAAATGTGTGTTTTATATATGAATGATGTGCACTTGACTGAATAAACTAAAACATAATGACTTATTTTCTCTGCAAAAGTAGAGCACGTAGAAGTTACACCATTATTATGCAACACTGTGTATGGCACATGGAGGTTATTCCTGAAAAACGTTTATTGAAATGTTAAAAATACGTGTTAATAACCTATTTATGTACATATGAAAAATATGTATTTACCTAAAAATCCGTTCCCTAGTAATAGTACATGCTTCAGAGTCACTCTGCTTATTATGCAATGTGTTTGCTGAGTTAATTCACAGTTTTTTTAAACATGTTTTCGCAAACTCACCATATTTTATTTTTACTAATGTAATATTTTTGCAATTTCCATTTCAATTTAGTTAACAGTTGTTTTCTAACTTTTCCCTTTGCAGTGAAAGTGTTACATTCTGATACTTTTAGTTAACTTTTATATTGCTTGTAATAAAATTTACTTTATAATATGACAATAAAGTAATTACATTTTTACATTAATATTACATTAGTGAAACTAAACTTTCACTTAATAATAATTATACGCTAGTTACTTCTGACTAAACACTATTATTTTTAAATATTTTGTCACACTCTTTTTTTATCATAACAGAATGAAATAGCAGGTATGTATCTATTTGACATGATACATGTATTGACTGTGATAATATAAATTTTCAAAAAATGCTACAAACTGTTTCAGAAGTTACAGTGTTAATTCATTTGTATAAATACATCCTGGTAGTACAATATTTAGGATATTCATTTAGTAATGAAAATTAGAACATGTACATGTTTTCATTTCATACTTGAGGTTACACTGCCTGTCTCTTCATGAAAACAAGGGTAGCAGACATGTTTTTAGCCTACAAACAAATTACAAACTAAAAGTAAACTTAATTTCAGACTAAAAATACACTTACTCTAGGTGACATATGTAAATTAAAATATTGAAACTTATAGTAAAATAGAAAGGTTTTGTAAAATATATAAAAACACTTGGTAAGTGTCACAAATTTTTTAATTAACTCTGACAGATGTTTTGACTAACTAAGCCATTGTCAATGAGGCGAATGAATGAAAATTACTAAACAACAGGATGTGAGTGGAGTGTAGGTGGTGAACATCTGTTTAGGGCATATCTAGAACATCTGTGTTGAGATGGCTAGGGGGGGGGTGCAAGAGACAAGGGAAGGTCAGGTGTCTTTAAAAACTAAATACAAACATGAATGCAAAATATAAAATTAACTAAACTAAATATAATCTGAATGTAAAATATAAAATTAACTGAACTAAATATAATAACGAGTCATCAGTTAATATAGTAAAATAGATTGGACAAACAAAAATGATAGATACAAACATTCTGCAATTAGCAAGGTTCATGGAAAATATAAAATTTTATATGATTATTATTGAACATAGAACAGAATAAAAAAAATCAAAGACATAAATGATACAATAGAATTAACAAGAAAGAAAATAAGAATAAGTATTTACAACAGCAGTCATCAACACTGATGTCATAATTAAGTGATATCACTTGGTCTGGTCTGTTATATCAACCTAATTTTTGTGTGATCATCTTGACAGACTGGATGCACTTGAGAATTTTTACAAAAATCTAGAGACATTGCCAGTTACTGCAACTGGCAAATTTGAAATACATTGGGGTGATATGTGTCATGAGTGTTATTCCTCATATATGTTACATGTATCTTTTACTACTATTTCCATTGAAAGCAATAACATGCAAGTCACACACACATGTACATGCACGCACACGCACGCGCGCGCACACACACACACACACACACACACACACACACACACACACACACACAATGTACACAATATTAAACAAGAACTTTGTTAAAGGGTTATAAAACGTGATGATGTTACTGTTGTTGTTGATTATGATGGTGATGAGGAGGAGGATTAAATTCGGATTATAAAGTGAATAATCTAAAACATGTAGGGATTTATTAATAAGTACAACTTATTAATATCAATCATGCTTGTCATGGTTATTGACATCAATGTGCTGTCTACTAGTAGGACCAATGAAGGCACTTACCAATACACAGTTTTATAGAAACAAACTATCATTACTGGACAGACATCTTGTATTGGATGCAGTGGAAATATGAATTTGGAGAACAAACAAGGACAAAGAAACTGAAAATGTTCATGATTTCAATGCTTCAGTGAAGGTTGACAGAACATTCTAGCCCTGACGAGTCTTAAAAGTAATTGACGAAAGAAAAATAAAATTTGATATGTGACATAGTTATTCATGCAGTATAGTGGAACTTAAAAGTATTGGAAGAGTATAAAGAAGGAATGTGTATATTTTCTAAAAAGACACAAGGAGCAAATATGAATGCAGTAGAATTTGAGAGGTATGTGGGACTGAAGAGAACAACAGATATAATGGTG
Organism: Magicicada septendecula; assembly: GCA_034769895.1. Taxonomy (NCBI): domain Eukaryota; kingdom Metazoa; phylum Arthropoda; class Insecta; order Hemiptera; family Cicadidae; genus Magicicada; species Magicicada septendecula. Next base: position 308,398,313 of record CM068375.1, read on the forward strand.
ATACATTTGCATTTACAAGGCTTTGCTTGTAGCTTGTACAACATGAAGCTTAATTAGCATATTAATTTAATTGCTTCATGAGTCAAGATAAATGAGTGGGATACAGTAGGATTCTGAACATAGTAACATTTGGAACTGTTACTGAGAGCTGAGGGCAAAGTTATCAAACATAATTTTGTTTTTGTGATTCAGTGTTTGAAGTCAGGACACATAAGAATATCTCTTTTTAAATCTTGCATTTATATATTTGCAGAAAGTTGTGACAGGCACACACACACATAGCACACAGGTACATAAATAGTTGACACATTTAATATTTTGTTCTTAATAGTATATGATATATTTTATATGACATACTATTTGTTTTATATTATACTATTTATTTTAACTATTTGTATGAAATGTAAATATGAATAATTTTATATGAATATCATTAGAAGTAATTGATAATCATTAAAATTTACTTACGAAATTATTTAAAAAAATATTCTTTATAGACGGAAATTGTTAAGTAATAATAGTTGTAAACTGAAAACAAATAAAAGGATAGTTTACTGTGAGTTGGTGTTAAACTGTAAATTGGTGTTATTTTTTTTTCAACTTACAACACTTCTATAAGACACTGCTTCTGGGAACTGTTGTATTAAATTTTTTCTAAAGTATTACTATTGTGCCTCATAATATGAGCTTTCATAGCTGTCTGATTATTATCACATTCATTTAAAAAATTAATTTATTTTTCAGATGTTATATATTTCAAGCAGCTGAAAGTTCATGCCTAACAATGTCATTTGCATTATGAAATCGCTAACCTCTTGAGAGGAGGCAAAAACGTTTGGATTGAGACTGAAGGACAAAATTAAAATGGCTCAATCAAAACAATTACAAGAGAGGCATAGTTTTATAAAACTATAATATTGTGAACATTTTCAAAGAAGCTCTCTAATATTATAATAATAACATTCCAGTGCCGTCAGTATGATTCCAGATATCCCTATTTTGACATCAGTAGTCTGTTTCTTCTAATTTGTTTATAAGACAAATGTTTTTGTGTTTTCTATAAACAGACTTGAACAAACTTGAGTAATTTTTTTTAAAGCAACTAAATTACAGTTTGGTATAAATTATAAGTTGGCTACTGCACCTGATAGTGGATGCCTGACTCCAGAAGTAAGAAATAAGAGAAGTAAATAATGAAATAAGCATTGTAATGTTTAATTTTTAATAGCATCTTTGTTTTTCAGTTTCACAGAATGGGGTACTTGGGCATAACTATCCTTAAAAAGTACCGTATATGAGTAAAATTACAGTTGTGCCAGGAAGACTGAAACCTACCAGAAAGACTAAGAGAATATGTCTTCCTTTAAATATATATTCAGATACTAGATCACATGTATAGAGAGCATAGTCTAGTATGAATAAGTTTAGTCTTATAATTCTCATGAGTTTTTGCCTTCTCTTAAATAATAGTTTGATTTTATCTTAATTAAAAGTAAACGTAAAGTACCTCAGATTTTGTATTCAGTTTAAAAATATTTAAAATTGTATGAAGCACGTTTTAAATACATTAGTACTAAAACATGTATTTTTAATTTATTTAAAAGTACTGCATTAAAATACCTACAGTAACTTATATCTGTCTGTATACAGGTTGTAGTAAATGCTTTAGTTCAAGCCATCCCTTCCATCTTCAATGTATTGCTCGTGTGTCTCATCTTTTGGCTTATATTTGCAATCATGGGTGTACAGTTGTTTGCTGGTAAATATTACAAGGTAAGTATGTCAAAACAAAATTAATTGGTCTATGGATTAATAAAAATCTGTTTAAATGTTTCATTAAAGACCAATTGTAATTAAATAATTGTATTATGTAAAAAATATAATGTAGATTTAGAGATATTGGTTATCCCCAATTTCAAAGGAGATACTGTAACATCTCTACACATAGTTAGCTTTATAAAAGTTAGCTGTTATGAAAAAACCTTTGAACTAAAAGTAGGCTATTTAGATATAGTTAACAATTATTTAATGTTGTGATGTTATACAATTTATTTCTTCTGCAAGTAGTGCAATTTCGTATATATTCTTTTTAACACCTGACGCACGTTTCACTGAAAAATATCAGTATCATCAGAGGTTTGTAAGTAAATTAATAACAATCTAAATAAATTTAATAAATAAGTTATTTCGATTGTTATTAATTTACTTACAAATCTGATGATACTGATATTTTTCAGTATAACGTGTGTCAGGCGTTAAAAAAAGAAAATATACGAAATTACACTACTTGCAGAAGAAATAAATTGTATAACATCACAACATTATATAATTGCTGCAAGAAACTTCGAGTTACCTATATAGTAAATGATGATTAACAATATTATTATATAACTTTTTTGAAACAGTCTTCAAAGACGAGTAAATTAATTATACAAGTGTCAATCCAGCATAATGAGATACTTTAATGCTCATTACTGTTGACAACAATGAGCAGTAGGTAGTAGTGCCTAGAAGTATGCAGCAGGACACATATGTTTCTAATGTCATTTGTTCAACTGTTGTCATGACGAGTGAACAGCAGGTGCATGTGTCCATTGCACAATATGTAATTATAGTTTTTAGTATGCAGAGGTGTTAAACCATATGACATTTTGTGTAGAGACTGTACTCAATTCAGTAAATATACACTTTCAAAGGCTCAAGTGTACAAATGGTACACGTTTATACGTTTTCCTATGAAGAAAGAAGCTTCTAACCTTACTCACTCACATTGTCCAAGAACCAGAACATTTTACAAGTTCAAGACCTTATTCACAACCTGGGCCGTATTTAGGCATGTGTACAGGGCGGCAAAATTTTGAGGGCAGCAAAATATAGCTGGTTAAAAAAAAACATCGCTTCATATCATTATAAAGCCCGAAGTAGATTAGCGTTCTGGCTCTGGCATTAAAGTAGTATGGTACTATTAGTGCACCACTTCTCTTCGAGATGGCAGCACCTATATTGAAATTACTCTGGCTAGACGCTCGTGGCTCGTACACCTACGTGGATGCAGTAGTGTGCATATTCTTTGGTGTGTATGTTGTTATTAGTTCAGAGTTAAGTTGGCGTTTTATCGTTCCACGTGGTTCCAACTTGTTATTAACTTTCAAAATCAAGGCATTTTATACGATACGCCGAGTATTTTAACTGTTGACAGTGAATTATTCAGTTTTAAATGTTCTACAAAACAGTATTTCTATAGGTTTTTCCATTAAGATATAATAGCTTAGGGACGGTATGGATGGGCGATCTAGGTTAAGTGGTGCTGCATATCGCAAGAAAGCTGAGGAAAAAAGACAGAGGGAGAGTAAAATTTTGCAGAAAATACCTCAACTGGACTCATATTTCAGTGGTGAAAACAAAAGTGAACAGTGTAGGCCTGAAAATTGGGTGAAATTATCGTGGAAAACAGTAAAGACAATGTGGAAGTCGAAAATCTCGAAGTACAGGAACAAGCTACAGAAGTGGATTTTGCAGTGTCTATTCCTAGTAATGATCCATTCTATTGGGGAAACACTGACCACACTCGGGATTATTTGATAAAAAATGGTATTAATTAAAACAAAGACGCTGACTTTTCACAGTCCTCGCAGCGATATGCTGATGGAACACAACGGTTTTGTAGCAAGAAACTATTCCATAGGATTTTAGTAAATGGGGAAATTATGAACCGTGAATATCTTGTTTATTCTCCCAGCCAAGGATCACTGTTCTGTGCCCCATGCAAATTATTCGGTGGTACATCTCAGTTTGCAACATCTGGTTTCAATGATTCTCCCATGCTGGCATAAGAATAGCGAACATGAAAATTCTGCTTCTCACAGAGACTGCTTGTTAAAATTGAAAAGTAGAGGAAATGAGATGAACAGAATTGACAAAAGATTACTCAGCCAGCATGAACATGAAGTTACATATTGGAGAAAAGTACTAAAAAGAGTTGTTTCTGTAGTTAAAAAACTAGCTTCTAGGGGTTTAGCATTTCGTGGAGATGAAGAGACGTTTGGCTCTGTGAAAAAAGGAAATTTCATGATGTGTTTGGAATTAATTGCAGAGTACGATTCTTTTCTGGCTGACCATATTGCACGGTTCGGTAATCCTGGAAAAGGATCTACATCATACTTGTCACCAGCAACTTATGAAGAATTAATACATCTTATGGGAAAGTCAGTGAGTGAAAAAATAGGCAATGAAGTTATTTCTTCTAAATATTTTCAGTCATAGTAGATTCTACGCCAGATTTATCTCATAATGACCAGTTAAGTGTAGTTGTTAGATATGTAACTGATTGTGGGCTCTCAGTTGAAAGATTTCTGTGTTTTATGAAAAATACAGGCCATACTGGAGAAAAGCTTTTTGAAGCACTAATGAATTCTTTAGAACAACATGGTCTGAAAGTTGATAACTGTAGAGGTCAGTCATATGACAATGCGGCCAACATGTCTGGAATATATTCTGGCTTGCAAGCAAGACTCAAGGAAAGAAATCCTCTTGTTTTCTTCATTCCATGTGCAGCTCACTCACTGAATCTAGTTGGTTCACAAGCAGTGAAATGCTGTATTGCTGCAGTACGGTTTTTTGAGTTATTGCAAAGTTTATATAATTACTTCGCAGATTCTACAGGGAGATGGAATATCTTGGAAACATTTTTTGATTCTGTAACCATGACATTGAAATCACTGTCAACAACTCGATGGTGCGCACATGAGGATGCTTGCAAGAGCTTGGATGCAGGATTGGAAAGCAGTGGTTTCTGCATTAAGAACTATTTCAGAAAATGAAACGGGTAAAGGTAGATGTCAAGCTGAGGGTCTTCTTAGGAAATTAAATAGCATTGAGGTAGCATTCATGACATCAGTGTGGGGTTCTATTCTTCAACAATTGGCAAAGTCATGAAAAAATTGCAAGCTCAGGAAATGGACATTTCCACTGTTATTGAAATGTACGACTCTCTTACAGTGTATTTAACTGAGCTTCAGACCTATTTCCCCAATCACAGAGATTCAGCTGAAAAGAAACTTAATCAGATCAGGAGTCTGGAATCAGTTCCTTCTTCTTCAGCTGTTGAGATTTTAAGACCAAAACATCAAATTAAATGTAGGCGATTTTTTGATGAATCATCTGAATCAGAAACGGAACCAGAAAGTCCTGAAGAAGAACTAGGATCAGATGACTTGGAACATGACAAGATCTGGAGACGAATGGAAATTTCATATTCCAAGATCATACAAACTCTCCAGACTGAGTTACAGAAGAGAGTTAATGTCTACAAAGAATATAATTTAATATTTTAATTTCTCTCAAATATCACCAAACTAGAAGCTCCTCAAATTTATGATGCTGCAGAGAAACTTCGAGCCATTTATGATTCCGACATAGAAAGCAGCTTTGGTGAAGAATGCATCCATTTGAAAAGCTATCTGTTATCTACGAAGACAGAAGATGGTAACAAATTATCGTCTCTTCCATTTCTCTGCAGAATGTTGGCTTCGAAGAAAATTAGTGATGTCTACCCAAATGTGTACACTGCACTCAAGATCTACAACTGTACTCCAGCAACAAACTGTTCTGGTGAAAGGTCATTTTCAGTTTTAAAACGAATCAAGAACTATCTATGGACAGCACAGAATCAAGAATGACTGGTCAGTCTTGGAGTGCTCGCCATAGAATCAGACATCACTGTCAGTCTGGATTTTGAGGAAGTGATAAATACATTTGCAAATGCAAAAGTCAGAAGAAAGTCATTTCTCTAAGTTCGGTAAGTTTCACAAAATGGTTAGTAGCAAATTGCAGTGTTTCTACCATATACGTTTGACTGACCAAATTGGATGTTTCAGTGATATTTTTAACTGAGGTTATTAAACTGTAGTGATTATTTTCTATGTGTTTACCATATATCGTCTTCAGAATAATGTATAAATGTTTAACTTGCACCTTTGTTTCATATACTGTGTATTCAGTTAAGTTTAAATACTGTCTATAATACAGTTTAAAATTGAAGTAATTCATAAACAATTTATTGTCCATAGTCTGTAAACGAATAGCGACACTGAAGTTTAGCTCAGGGAATAGGGGTCGTAAAATTAATGACTGCACAGGGGCGTTATACATCCAAAATACGGGCCTGTTCACAACCATCGGTAAATAATGCTTTGTGAAATAAGTGCAGTAACTTCAGTAAGTTATGGAAGTCTGCAGACAATCATTAAAAAAGAGCTTTAAAGTTACACAAAATCTCTGCAAGATGGATGCCAAAATCTGAATAGAAATCACAAGCTTGTAAGAGGAGAAATTTCTCAAAGACTTGGATTGCTTTGAATACAGCTATCATAATTATTTTAATTCATCTAGGATATATAAATATTCTAGACCTCAGTATTGTTAAGATCAGGTTCACTCCAACAAGGAATAACCTCTGTTCACTCATCTTCTCCCTGAAGGGGTCATTGGCACTTCAGTGCTTTTCACACTCCAATATGAAGTATAAAATTAATTTATGTTACTTATGATGGTCAACTAACAAAAATATTAACTTAATGACATCCAGACGATAAAATGTGAGTTGTATTCTGATGCCCTTTAAGTAAGTGATGACCTTTGTTGTTGTAGTGTGTAGACGCCAATGGTACAACACTAAGCCATGAGATTATACCTGATCGCAATGTCTGCATAGCTGAAAACTATACCTGGGAAAACTCGCGGATGAATTTTGATCATGTTGGAAAGGCGTATTTGTGCTTATTTCAAGTTGCAACCTTCAAAGGATGGATCCAGATAATGAACGACGCCATAGACTCGAGAGAGGTAAAAACAAACAGCATTTTAAAATAGTTTGCTTTCTGCAAATTCCAGTGTTCAGACTTTCACAAACATTTTGTTTTGTAAATTTGTTTTACATGGAACAAAACAGTTGTTTTACATTTGTTTTGTAATGGAACTTTTAAGCTAAAATTTTATAATAAATTTTTTATATTTAAGGTACCTATTGAATGTTCACTACATTATTATATTGCTACAAATAATGTTTACTACATTATTTCCAATAAAATAATTTTCTACTTGTTTATTTTAAGTAGTGATATCACACAAACGTTATTCTAAATAAAAGTGAAGGGGATTAAATTAACTTTAATATCTATTTATTTATTTCAATGTAATTGTCATCATCATCATCATCATCATCATCTCCATTACAGGTTAGACAGTGCAACCTGTGCTGGTTTCATGGAATCATCTTTTCTTTGTGCACTCTATATGTCCTGTCTTTTCTTCAGTGATATTCAGTGGCAAATCTGGGCAACCCAGTTTCTTCCATATGGCTGACATGCTCTTTTAATTAAAGATTATATTGATTAGTTTGCTGCAGGCTTTTAATTTATCATGTATTTGTGCTTTCATCATGTCAAACTTTGTGCACTCCACACACTTTTTTAAAACTTTATTCTTGGATTTCGTTGTCCATGACGTGTCCATTGATTAACTAAATATATGTATATCACTACCGACTCGGAACACAAAGTTTTTTATTGGTAAAAACGTAAAAGTTTTGCCTTATAGCCTGAACCAGTTTTTGCTTATTATAAGCTACCTTCAGAGCTATGATACACAGACTAAACAACATACCACTAGATGAAAAAGCCTAGAAAGACGAAATAAACACGATAAAATATCTAGCAGAATTCAATGGATACAGCAGCACAATAGTAAATAAACTCTTACACAAAACACAAAACAAACAACAGACAAAGACAGAAAACAACAAGTTCATAACACTAACATATATCAATAACCACACTGAAAAAAATAGCCCACAAATTCAAAAAAGCAGATACAGAATCGCATACAAAACTACAAACAAAACAGAACACACACTATCAAAACACACACACAAAGCACAAATCAAGTTTGATCTACCTAGTGTTTACAAACTAAATTGCTCAGATTGCAACAAATTGTACATAGGCCAGATATGACGTTGCTTCAAACAAAGATACATTGAACACACAAAGGAACTACACTCCACTACCGAATCCACCTTTGCAAACCACCTCAATGAAGCAAATACACATACACAAACATCAAAAACAACATGGATATTCTACACGTACACACAAAAGGGTGAAAACTAGACACTCTTGAACAATTGGAAATATACAAACACACAAAAACATAAAAAAGACATCATAAACGAACAGACGCAATTCAAATCACACGTATTATTCGAACACAACATCGATCCTTCAAAAGTTGACACCGTCGCTAAGAACAAGATGGACAGCACTCCCGGTGGCAGCCTCTAACGAAGCTTATAAGCAAAAATTGGTTCAGGCTATAAGGTAAAACTTTTGTTTTTACCAATAAAAAACTTTGTGTTCCAAGTCAGTAGTGATATACTTATATTTAGTAAAACTTTATGTCAGCACTTCATATTTTATTTATATCTCTCTTACTGATCACCCTTACTTCACTAGCATATACAAGAACTGGTACTGCATGTATTGCAATGTCATTAAAGTTTCCCTACTACAGTGTTTGCCAAGAGTTCTTTTTACTGTACCACACTACTTAATAAAGTTTTTTAGCTTGTTAGCAATGTCCTGATCATGTCCAAAGTTAGCTCATATTCAAGGTGTGTAACTTGAATATTTGTTAGGGTACTGCCTTCTAACAAAAAAACTTATCTTTGCCTGTATTATGCTTTTACCTACAAAAAACCCATTACTTTTGTAATCATTCTGTAGAAAAAAACTAATCACTTATGTCTTGGTATTTCATATTAGTATACACTATTTTAAGATATTTTAGTAGGACACAGTACACTGAGATTAGTGGCACAGCATTTGAAATAAATTCCTTAATACTTTTTGGTACAAAAGAAAATCAAATGTGTAACAACCTTGTCATGAAATAGGTCTTACCAGGGCTTTGTAGGTAACAAGTTTTCTCTTCTAAATTAAAATCAAGATAGAAGTCCATAGAGGCCACTGCCAATTGAAAATCTGCCTTTGATGTGTTGTTGGTTGTCATTTTTGAATACTGGATACTTGTACTAAGTAACACAAATTGATTATCAAAAAAGTTAACTATAAACTGAAGTCTTTTGGGGAGGACATCTTTTTGCTTAAGATGTGATTGAAGGCATTTGAATGATCATCACATATAGCCATTGCACAATGACTGTCAAATGGAAGTGCTCACAGGTGCATTAAGCACTAGAGATTGCATGCACTGATTACCAGATTTCATGCCCTGAGGACCAGTCAGCTTACGGTGTTCACATGTGATCTAGTGTATGTTGATTGCTGCAATGGATTGTCATAGTAGTTGTAATAATCACAAAACAATAATACAAGTTAACATGGTAATATTCATTAACATTCAGTTAACATGGTTAATAATGCTTTATTCATATAAATGTAAACCAAACCTGGTTGCCAGATGACCAATTAATAAAAAATATATGTTCTTTATTACATTGTTACAAGTGAGTAAAACATTAATACACCAATCATTATTAATTTGGTAACTATTTCGTGAAAGAACGGGTTTTTGCACAGACTGTGGATCTTGGTGTTTTCTTGTTTAATATATTTTGTAATTAATTTGTTATGCTGTCCTTCTCATGTCTACTGCATGTTTCAGTCATAATTCTGGTAATGCTCCTCAATTTCCTGATGTTTAAAAATATATAAACTAAATTTTTTTCCAACAAGCCATTCCACATTCCATAAAATTAAGCAACAAGATGCCTTTCATGTTCCAGAAAACTGGCCATGATTTTGGGGATAGAAAGTGCTTGCTCAAACTTCTTTGCTTTACAGTGGGTATCAACATTGCATGAGCTATTGTTTACAAATAGGTTTCATCTCCAATGATGAAGAAGGGGAAACAGATCATCCACTTCATTTTTGAATGTTGCAAAAAAAAAAAAAATATCTGCTTTTTGTGTCTCAGTTAAAATTTGGTACCCATCTGACACACAGTTTTTTCATAACCAAGTTTTTCCATTGTTTTAAAATGCACAAACAAGTTTTTTTCACACGATCCCTATAGATTGTTGCTTCAGCTTACCATTACAATATGAGCATCCCCTCTCCCATGCGTCAGTCACATGTATTCACTGCATGTGGTCATCTCATATACTGAAGACTCAAACAAAACCATGCCTTTACAATAAAAGATCCAAATACTGTTTATTATATAATCTTGTATTGTATTATAGCCAAAGCCAGATAAATTAAATTTATAATTATCTTGTTGGTACATCCTCTTCGTTCACTTTTTTAAATATTATATATAACTAAATATCACTATAATATTGACGACTCGGAACACAAAGTTTTTTATAAGTAAAAACGTAAAGTTTTACCTTACAGCCTCATGTACGGCTACATGCCTTACCTTACAGCCTCATTACCTAGGCTGTAAGGTAAAACTTTATGTTTTTACTTATAAAAAACTTTGTGTTCCGAGTCGTCAATATTATAGTGATATTTAGTTAAGTAACGGACACGTCATGGACAACGAAATCCAAGAATTATATATAATATAAACTTTTACTATGAACTTACTTTGGTTATTATTTCCCAAACGTTTCAACATGGTGTACGTCTTCTTCAGTGGGAGTAAATACTGAATGTCTTCACAGAGTAACGGTTATGGACTATAGGTGTGTGTGGTGGGGGTTGATGGTGGGAGGGAATTGGCGCTGGGGTTCAAATTGTGTGTTTGGATCAGTGTATCGAAAAGTATGTGTGACCTATTATGTATTTGTTCATTTAATATGTTGTTTGGTACAGATATATAGATATCACGCACTACAACCAAACAACATATTAAATGAACAATTACATTATAGGTCACACATACTTTTTGATACACTGATCCAAACACACAATTTGAACCCCAGCGCCAATTCCCTCCCACCATCAACCCCCACCACGCACACCTATAGTCCATAACTGTTACTCTGTGAAGACATTCAGTATTTACTCCCACTGAAGAAGATGTACACCACGTTGAAACGTTTGGGAAATAATAACCAAAGTAAGTTCATAGTGAAAGTTTATATTATATATAAAATTAAATTTGTTTTAAACTTATGAAGCATGTTGCTTTGAGTAAGGTCTGTAAATAATTTATATTATGTATATGTGTATATGTCATAGCCATTTCAATTACTTTTCTTAAAAATTACAGTTATCTAATTATAGTGGCATAGCAAGGTGGAGGTTATGGGGATTACACTCTCCATTGGGTAGGTGCAGTAGGGCTACTAAGTAAAATCTAATAAACCTTTTACTTTGACATCTTTCCTACAGATGCCCCTATATGGGTGTGAGGACTGTGGACAGGTGTATGTCAGAGTGAAGGTTAAGGTTATATTATAGGGAGTATGATAGAGTGCATTGACATTTTACATTATAATTACCACCCTGTGCATTATTAACCATGAATCCCTATCATTAATAACCCTCCCTTGGAAAAATCCTGGCTATGTTACTGATCATATACATAAGTAACTTTACTGGGCATTTTCAGTTGTCATGCTATTTTTTGGCCAGGAACTGTCACTATCTTTCTGATTGACTCATCAGAACCAGAGAATTGGTATTTGATAGTAAAAAAGTAATTTGCAAGAAACTGGACTAGAATTATTTCCTTTAGAAAAAACTGTCAATGAATGATATACAAAAAGTAATGAGGTATTAAATCTATATAAATAAAAGGCAATGTTCGTATGTGTGTGCCCTATAGACTCAAAAACTACTCGACCGATTTCGCTGGAAATTTCACAGTTTGTTCTTATTAGTGCCAGGAGTGTTTAGAGAGTGGTTTGAATGAAATCCGATAGGTAGCCCTGTTGTTTTCACAGTGTTAATTTAGTGCCAGGAGTGTTTAGTTGTTGGATAACAATGGCACCAAAACGACAAAATGTTGGTCGTCGCACAAATAGAGCCAAGAGAATGAGAGAAGAAAGAAGAAATGAAACAGCACAACGAAATGAACGAAATAGATTACATATGTCACAGTCACGTGCTACTGAATCATCACAACAACACGAAGCACGAAATGAAGCAAGTCGAGTAAGAATTAGAGAATTAAGACAAAATTTGTCATATGCTGATCGAAATGAACAACGTGAAATGAACATTTACGCATGCAAATGAATCGATTGCATCAATTGGTAACACTTGATCGTATTGCATTTCAGTATAATTCTGAAATTGAATATAGCTTGCATCCAGTTGTTGTTGTTGAAAGTATGAATAAATTTGCACACATTGCTAAGCATTAAAATTCAAAAATGAAGCACCTGGAATATGTTGTTTGAATGGTAAAGTTAAATTGCCAGTATTGAATGCACCACCTGAGCCATTGTTCTCATTGGCTGCAGGTACTACAACACAATCGAAGCATTTTTTGAATAACATACGGAATTATAACACATGCTTTCAAATGACTTCGTTTGGTGCAACGAATGTAATAACTGACAATAATATGCCAACATTCAAGATTCAAGGTCAAATCTACCATAAAGCAGGCTCTTTGTTACCATTTCCGGATGCTGAACACAAATATTTGCAAATTTATTTCATTGGAAATTCAAATGATCAAGTAAATCAATTTTTTAATCAACGGTAATTTGTTTCTATGGCAAACAATAACAGCTGCAAATTCAAACACAATCAAATAATATTTTGCATACAGCCCTGAATTGTAGAGTTCTCAAGGCCTATTGATTTTGGGCAAGATCGGTCATGGGGAAAGGGTAGTTTACCGGAACATTATTTCTTGTAACAAGAGTAAAGTACTTAATATTGATAAATAAAGTATCCTGATAAGAAGATCTTAATAATCCACTGTAGAAACGTAAATGAAATATCTATAAATGAAGAGGCTAGTTGAACGGGGTTGGGGTAATTTTCTATAATTGAAAATTATAGTTGAAGCGGGAGGGGATAATGTTTATATGTGTACAACGTTATCGACAACAAAGTAGTAGTTTGTTGTTAAAATTCATTCCCGGGCTGTTTGGCCGTAGTCCAATGTTTTCTGGAAAACCAGATGTTTCAGCAGTGCCATCGACTGCCATCATCAGTGAAAATCAAGTGCGATAACGGTTGGCGGTATACGTTAGTGACCACAGTACAGTTAAGGCTGAAGCAATAAGTGGAAAGAAGTGGTTTCTATGGAAACATTTCATTTCGTAAATGATTTTAAATATAAATCTTAGAACATGGAAGTCGTGTATGTTTCTCCATACCGATATTTTACTTCCATGTTCCATAAGGAAATGGAAGTATGGTGATGGCAAAAAAAATTGTGGTCGAGATTATTGCAGATTCTGATTGTACTACCCTCAAAACATGAAAAAATTTCATTTTTCGAAAACTGTCTGTGTGTCTATCTGTAGATTTTTTTTCTATGGGAAACGATAACAGCTGCAAATTCAAACAGAATCAAATAATTTTTTGCATACAGCCATGATTTGTAGAGTACTCACGACCTATTGTTTTTGGTGAAGATCGGTTGAGGGAAAGGGGTAGTTTACCTGCAACATTTTTTTTATCAAGGGTAATTTTTTACTTCCATGTTCCTTAAGGAAATGGAAGTATGGTGATGGCAAAAAAAATCGTGTTCGAGATTATTGCAGATTCTGATTGTACTACACTCAAAACATGAAAAAAAGTCCTTTTTCGAAAAGTGTCTGTGTGTGTGTGTCTGTCTGTAGATTTTTTTCTATGGCAAACGATAACAGCCGCAAATTCAAACAGAATCAAATAATTTTTTGCATACTACAACACAATCGGTTGCAGGTACTACAACACAATTGAAGCATTTTTTGAATAACATATGGAATTATAACACATGCTTTCAAATGACTATGTGTTATCTCACACCCTTCTCACACACATAATTTATATATATATATATATATATACTGATATAAAGTAAACACGGGTACTTACCATAACACTTTATGTATGAGCACGTGGTTCATCTCCAATATAAATTTCTCTTAAGGGGCCAGGGTTCACTCTCGGCGAGATTCAGACACATAGAGGTAATCGAAATAACAACTGGTTACCATTTGAATATAATCACTTGTTTTTAATTTTCAGAATTAAAATATATATTGAATCATAACCCAAAGATGGCGTCACATACAAATACCAAAACAAAATGGCGTCTACATTTTCTTACGCCCTATTTATTAATTATTACTTTACTTTATGGTGAAGCTTGGTTATCTTTTAAATTTGCTTCTAGCTGCAGCTCTAATAACATGTGATTAATTTAATGTTTGTATATTCCACAAACCAATGCCCTATTTATTCTATTATCATGGCCATTCGTTCACTCCCTCATGCACTCACTCACACTCTCACAGATACATTTTATTAGATTTGTTTTACTATTGAGCTCATTTAAATATAAAAAATATGATAATTCTTTCGACTTCTCTGTATGTAGACTCTGGTAGCTCCGCCGCTGGTGTTAGATCTTACGTATTGGCATGGCAGGTGGTCGCCTCATGTCTCTCGTCTATTTGTTTGAGTAGCACTGATTTTACATTTGATATTTAAATATTGACTGGTTGTCTCGAGTCTTTAAAACTCCACTGTTACATCTTGATGATGAATAGTAATTTGGCTAAAACTTCTGATTAAAACTAAGTCAACAGCGATACATAGCTGCCGACCCTTTGGTGTTCTGTGTGGAACTGAGAACGGGTAATATGCAAATTTTGCGTACGTATTAGTGCATTTGACGTCACCGTCTTTTGTTCTCTCGGCCACCGCCTTGTTTCATACGCTGTTGTTCCTGCGTCATTGTCGTTTATTAATGATGACACAGCCTTGTGAACCAATTACAATTGTTATTAAGAGTTCGTCATCACATACACTGCCATCATCTCTGCTCGTTTTCACCCATCCACCGGTGACCTTGGAACTATGCTCCTCTTACTGAATATGCGTTGTTTGTTCTTACACAGGGACAATGGACCTAACCATACTTTATTCAACTTTGATACAATAAAACATCCTCAAACCCTATAATTAAGGTAACGTGCCTTTATGTACTGTTACACTCGTTTGGTGCAACGAATGTAATAACTGACAATTATATGCCAACATTCAAGATTCAAGGTCAAATCTACCATAAAGCAGGCTCTTTGTTACCATTTCCGGATGCTGAACACAAATTTTTGCAAATTTATTTCATTGGAAATTCAAATGATCAAGTAAATCAATGTTGTGGAATTAATAAAGCCACAAAAAGAGAAATAGTTGAATCGTTGCAAAATTTATTTCATGAACACAACGAATTGATTAAATTGTTCAAAACAGCCATTGAACAAATGCCATCCGATAACCATAAAATTGTGATTTGAGCTGACAAAAAACCTGTTGGGCAACACGCAAGAAGATTTAATGCTCCAACAATCAATGAAGTGGCAATAGTCATTGGTGGAGAACAATTTGAATCACACGACATCGTACTCATCGTCAAAATGATCGTCTTCAACGTGTTGCAGAAATTCACTGCTCCTATGATGCATTACAATATCCAATATTGTTCTGGAAAGGAGAAAATGGATATCATTTTAACATCAAAATGATAAATCCAGCAAATGGTAATAAATGAATTTAATTAATTAATAATAAATTAATTAATAAAAATAATTCATTAATCACTTTTTTAATTCTAGGTGAAGAAACAAACAAAAAAGTCAGTGCTATGAATTACTATTCATACAGATTGATGATTCGTGAACATGAATAAAATCACATTTTAAAATGTCGTCAATTGTTTCATCAATACATTGTTGACATGTATGCAAAGATTGAAACTGAACGTTTGTTATATATTCGCATGAATCAGAAAAAACTACGTTCTGAAGAATACATACATTTGTGTAATGCAATAAACAATGATGGCAATGTCAGTGATATTGGGAGAATTACAATATTACCAGCAACATATACAGGCAGTCCACGACACATGCATCAATACCCACAAGATGCAATGTCATATGTTTGTCAATACGGTCGTCCAGATTTGATCATTACATTCACATGTAATCTGACATGGACTGAGATCAAAGAACATCTATTGCCCGGTCAATCGTCAGCAGATCGTCATGACATTACTGCACGTGTATTCAAGCAAAAATTGAAATCATTAATGGATTTCATTGTTAAACATCATGTGTTCGGAGAGACACGTTGCTGGATGTATTCCATTAAATGGCAAAAACGAGGATTACCGCATGTCCATATTTTGATTTGGTTGATCAACAAAATTACACCCGACGAGATTGATAACGTGATTTCAGCTGAAATTCCGATTCAACTGTCGATCCTGAATTGTTTGAAATTGTCACAAAAAATATGATTCATGGTCCATGTGGTGTTCATAACATGAATTCACCATGTATGGCTGATGGAAAATGCACAAAACGTTATCCAAGAGCATTGCTTCCAGAAACTATTACTGGCAATGATGGTTATCCACAATATCGTCATCGATAAACCGATCAAAATGGTAAATTGATAATTTTAAAAGTCAGAAACGAAGACATTGAAACTGATAATCATTGGGTTGTGCCATATTCACCACTACCATCAAAAACGTTCAAAGCACACATCAATGTTGAATATTGCAATTCTGTAAAATCCATCAAATACATTTGCAAATATGTCAACAAAGGAAGTGATATGGCTGTTTTTGGAGTATCAAGTGAGAATGAATCTGTTGATGAAATCAATCAGTATCAAATGGGACAGTATATTAGTAGCAATGAAGCAGTGTGGCGTATTTTGTCATTTTCAATACATGAATGACATCCAACAGTTGTTCATTTGGCAGTTCATCTCGAAAATGGGCAATGTGTTTATTTTACAACAGAAAATATACGAGAAAGAGCAGCAAGACCACCGCCAACAACATTAACTGCATTTTTACTTCCATGTTCCTTAAGGAAATGGAAGTATGGTGATGGCAAAAAAAGTCATGTACGAGATTATTGCAGATTCTGATTGTACTACACTCAAAACATGAAAAAAGTCATTTTTCGAAAAGTGTCTGTGTGCTGTAGATTTTTTTCTATGGCAAATGATAACAGCCG
Organism: Magicicada septendecula; assembly: GCA_034769895.1. Taxonomy (NCBI): domain Eukaryota; kingdom Metazoa; phylum Arthropoda; class Insecta; order Hemiptera; family Cicadidae; genus Magicicada; species Magicicada septendecula. The sequence goes on from CM068375.1 coordinate 308,415,489, forward strand.
CAAATTCAAACAGAATCAAATAATTTTTTGCATACAGCCCTGAATTGTAGAGTTCTCAAGACCTGCTGGTGTTGGTGAAGATCGGTTAACGGAAATGGGTAGTTTACCTGCAACATTTTGTGTTTTAATAAGGGTAATTTTTTATATGACGAACGATAACTGCCGTAAATTAAAAGAAAATCAAATAATGTTTTGCATACATTCCTGAATTGTAGAGGACTCAAGATCTGTTGATTTTGGTGAATATCAGTTAGAGAAAGGGGTAGATTAAGTGCAATGTTTTATGTGATAACAAGGTTGATTTTTTCTATGACGAATGATAACTGCCGTAAATTCAAATATAATCAAATAAGTTGTTGCATCCATTCCAAAATTGTAGAGAACTCAAGGCCTGTTTATTTTGGTGAAGATCGATTAAGGGAAAGGTGTAATTTACCTGCAACATTTTATGTTGTAACAAGAGAAATGTTTTCATGACGAACGATAACTGCCGTAAATTCAAACAGAATCAAATAATTTTTACTTCCATGTTCCTTAAGGAAATGGAAGTATAGTGATGGCAAAAAAAATCGTGTTCGAGATTATTGCAGATTCTGATTGTACTACACTCAAAACATGAAAAAAAGTCAATTTTCGAAAAGTGTCTGTGTGTGTGTCTGTCTGTCTGTCTTCTATCTGTAGTTTTTTTTCTATGGCAAACGATAACAGCCAGAAATTCAAACAGAATCAAATGATTATTTGCATACAGCCCTAAATTGTAGAGATCTCAAGACCTAATGTTTTTGGTGAAGATCGGTTAAGGTAAAGGGGTAGTTTACCAGCAACGTTTTGTTTTAACAAGGGTATTTTCTATGGCAAACGATAACAGCCGCAAATTCAAACAGAATCAAATGATGTTTTGCATACAGCCCTGTATTGTAGAGTTCTCAATACCTATTGGTGTTGGTGAAGATCAGCTAAGAGAAAGGGGTAGTTTACCTGCAACATTTTATGTTTTAACAAGGGTAATTTTTACTTCCATGATCCTTAAGGAAATGGAAGTATGGTGATGGCAAAAAAAAATCGTGGTCGAGATTATTGCAGATTCTGATTGTACTACACTCAACACATGAAAAAAGTCATTTTTCGAAAAGTGTGTCTGTGTGTCTATAGATTTTTTTTCTATGGCAAACGATAACAGCCGCAAATTCAAACAGAATCAACTACTCTTTTGCATACAGCCCTGAAGTATAGAGTTCTCAAGCCGTATTTGTTTTGGTGAAGATCGGTTAAGGGAAAGGGGTAGTTTACTGGCAACATTTTATATTTTAACAAGGGTATTTTCTATGGCAAACGATAAAAGCCGCAAATGTAAACAGAATCAAATAATGTTTTGCATACATCCCTGAATTGTAGAGTGATCAGGACCTATTGTTTTTGGTGTAGATCGGTTAAGGGAAAGGGATAGTTTACCGGCAACGTTTTATGTTTTAAAAGGGTATTTTATATGGCAAACGATAAGAGCCGCAAATTCAAACAGAATCAAACAATTTTTTTCATACAGTCCTGATTTGTAGAGTACTCAAGATCTATTTTGTTTGGTGAAGATCGGTTAATGGAAAGGGGTAGTTTACCTGCAACGTTTTATGTTTTAAAAGGGTATTTACTGTGGCAAATGATAAGAGTCGCAAATTCAAACAAAATCAAATACTTTTTTGCATACAGCTCTGATTTGTAGAGTACTCAAGATCTGTTGTTTTTGGTGAAGATCGGTTAACGGGAAGGGGTAGTTTACTGGCAGCGTTTTTCTTATCAATGGTAATTTTTTTCTATGGCAAACGATAGCCGCAAATTCAAACAGAATCAACTAGTCTTTTTCATACCTTTTTTAATTATACGGCACTCAAGGTCTGTTGATTTTGTTGAAGATCGGTTAAAGGAAAGGGGTAGTTTACCTGCAACGTTTTATATTTTAACAAGGGTATTTAGAATGGCAAACGATAAGAGCTGCAAATTCAAACAGAATCAAATAATTTTTAGCATTCGGCCCTGAATTGTTGAGTACTCAAGACCTATTGTTTTTGGTGAAGATCGGTTAAGGGAAAGGGGTAGTTTACCAGCAACGTTTTTTTATCAAGGGTAATATTTTTCCTATGGCAAACGATAACAGCCACAAATTCAAACAGAATCAAATAATGTTTTGCATACAGCCCTGAATTGTAGAGTACTCAAGACCTATTGTTTTTGGTGAAGATCGGTTAAGGGAAAGGGGTAGTTTACCAGCAACATTTTTTTATCAAGGGTAGTATTTTTTCTATGGCAAACGATAACAGCCGCAAATTCAAACAGAATCAAATAATGTTTTGCATGCAGCCCTGAATTTTAGAGAACTGAAGGTCTGCTGATTTTGGTGAAGATCGGTTTAGAGAAAGGGGTAGTTTACCAGCAACGTTTTATGTTTTAACAAGGGTAATTTTTTCTATGACAAAAGATAACTGCTGTAAATTTAAAGAAAATCAAATATTTGTTTGCATACCTTCCTATATTGTAGAGAGCTCAAGGCCTGTTGATTTTGGTGAAGATCGGTAAGGGAAAGGGGTAGTTTACCTGCAACTTTTTATGTTTTAACAAGGGTATTTTCTATGGCAAACGAAAAGAGCCACATATTCAAACAGAATCATGTTATGTTGTAACAAGAGAAATGTTTCCATGACAACGATAACTGCCGCAAATTGAAACAGATTCAAATATTTTTTTGCATGCATCCCTGCATTGCAGAGGACTGAAGGTCTATTGATTTTGGTGAAGATCGGTTTAGAGAAACGGGTAGTTTACCAGCAACGTTTTATGTTTTAACAAGAGTAAAGTACTTAATTTTTATAAATAAAGTGTCTTGATAAGAAGCTCATAATAATCCACTGTAGAAACGTAGATGAAATATCTATAAATGAAGAGGTTAGGTGAACGGGGTGGGGGTAATTTTCTATAAATGAAAATTATATTCTTGGATTTCGTTGTCCTAACATCCTAAATGAACAGACACAATTCAAATCGCGTGCATTATTCGAACACGTCTCACCACACACACACACACAGCTTCAATCTTTCGAATAACTATCCCGTCGCCAACAACAAGACGGACAACGCTACCTATGGCAGCCTCTGATGAAGCCTTCTAAAGGTGAAAGCCGGTTTAGGCTGTAAGGTAAAACTTTACGTTTTTACTTATAAAAAACTTAGTGTTCCGAGTCGTCAATACTATAGTGATATTTGAAAATTATAGTTGAAGGGGGAGGGGAGAATTTTGTATGTGTACTACGTTATCGGCAACAAAGAAGTAGTTCTTTGTTAAAATTCCTTTCCTGGGCTGTTTAGCCGTAGTCCAATGTTTTCTGCGAAACCAGATTTTTCGGCAGTGCCATCGACTTCCATCTCAGTGAAAATCGACAGCGAAAACGTGAGGTGGTATACGTTAATGACCACAGTACTGTGGTTTAAGGCTGAAGCAATAAGTAGAAAGAAGTAGTTTCTATGGAAATATTTCATTTCGAATATGATTTTAAATATAAATCTTAGAACATGTGTAGTGTTTCCTACGATTTTATTAATTACAAAATGATCTTAAACTCCCACTTACCTTCTATTTGTCACTCTCTGGCCAGATCGTCTAGTGGTGTAACGCTATTTCGTACAGCGAATTTACCAGCACAGAAAATGAAATTAGGTACTTGAAATGATTAGTCTAACACACATATATCAAGTGAAATAAATTATTAATTTATTGTTTTAAGTTGTGACATTCTCTGCTCTCCTTTCTTTCTAATCAACTACAATTATGATTTCTCACTCGATTCTCCAACCTTTAAATTACCTGTATTCAATATTGAGGTGAAGCCCTTTTTTACCAACAACAAATTTTAACATATTTTATTTCTTATATCTAGATTATAATATTAATGAATTAATTAAAGACAACCCAGCGTTTTGCTCACACACACACACTCAATCCGTTACACCCCATTTATGTTAATGAGCTCAACAACAACAAAAAATGTTATGATCAATTAAAATGGATTTACGTGTGGCTATTTCCTTAATGTGTATCTGGACGCCAAAGGTTGTAGTTCTTGATGGCTTATGGTTTCGTCATAAAAAAATTTCGTAATTAAACTTTAGTCTCGTCTCACTTTCACTATATTCGGTCCAAAATAAATCAGCGTTTCAAATTATTACTCCATTGCACTGCTTCTACTTTTATTTGTATCACTCTTCAGTCCATATTTTTGGAAGTTTTAATAAGTCCCGGCCAGCAGGCCTTTTACTGCGAACCGCTCGCAGCCGCCGCTACGTAATAACAGATATTGTTTTTATTTACATTTTTATATACTGGTTTAGACTAAATCTGTGCCCAGCCGGCGAACGCACACACTGCTCGCGTCCGTTGCGTTCAGATGTTAATTGCCGACTGAACGAGTTTTTTGCGCGCACACAGTGAAAGAATGTACCAGTTCGTGCCGTTTCTTGTGTGAACGTTGGCCGAGGTGTGCGCCCTTACACATTCCCAGACGCTTTAATAGCTTTTGTACCTCGTACGGCTGGTTACGCATGAACTACAAAGTGTTCCAAAAGTCGAAATTTCGTGATCAAAACGTTCAGCTTGGGTTGGTTACAAATTATTTACAATTATTTGGGAATTAAACTAAACCTCTTGGTTTGTACCATTACACATGGAAGTCATGTATGGTTCTCCATACCGATATTTACATATGTCCCTGAGTTGTAGAAGACTCAAGGCCTATTGATTTTGGGCAAGATCGGTTACGGCGAAAGGGTAGTTTACCGGAAACATTATTTCTTGTAACAAGAGTAAAGTACTTAATATTGATAAATAAAGTATCCTGATAAGAAGATCTTAATAATCCACTGTAGAAACGTAAATGAAATATCTATAAATGAAGAGGCTAGTTGAAGGGTTGGGGTAATTTTCTATAATTGAAAATTATAGTTGAAGCGGGAGGGGGGATAATGTTTGTATGTGCACAACGTTATCGACAACAAAGTAGTAGTTTGTTGTTAAAATTCATTCCCGGGCTGTTTGGCCGTAGTCCAATGTTTTCTGCAAAACCAGATGTTTCGGCAGTGCCGTCGACTGCCATCATCAGTGGAAATCGAGTGTTATAACGGTTGGTGGTATACGTTAGTGACCACAGTACAGTTAAGGCTGAAGCAATAAGTGGAAAGAAGTGGTTTCTATGGAAACATTTCATTTCGTAAATGATTTTAAATATAAATCTTAGAACATGGAAGTCATGTATGGTTCTCCAGTATTCTCCAGTAGTGGAAGTGGAAGTATGGCGATTGCAAAAAAAAAATGTGGTCGAGATTATTGCAGATTCTGATTGTACTACCCTCAAAACATGAAAAAATTTCATTTTTCGAAAAGTGTCTGTGTATCTGTCTGTAGCTTTTTTTCTATGGGAAACGATAACAGCCACAAATTCAAACAGAATCAAATAATTTTTTGCATACAGCCCTGATTTGTAGAGTACTCACGACCTGTTGTTTTTGGTGAAAGATCGGTTGAGGGAAAGGGGTAGTTTACCTGCAAAGTTTTTTTTTTATCAAGGCTAATTTTTTACTTCCATGTTCCTTAAGGAAATGGAAGTATGGTGATGGCAAAAAAAAATTGTGTTCAAAATTATTGCAGATTCTGATTACTACACTCAAAACATGAAAAAAAGTCGTTTTTCAAAAAGTGTCTGTGTGTCTGGCTGTAGATTTTTTTCTATGGCAAATGATAACAGCCGCAAATTCAAACAGAATCGAATAATGTTTTGCATACAGACCTGATTTCTAGAGTACTCATGACCTATTGTTTTTGGTGAAGATCAGTAGAGGGAAAGGGGTAGTTTACCTTCAACAGTTTTTTTTATCAAGGGTAATTTTTTTTTTCGCAAACGATAACAGCCACAAATTCAAACAGAATCAAATAATGTTTCGCATACAGCCCTGAATTGTAGAGTTCTCAAGACCTATTGTTTTTGGTGAAGATCGGTTAAGGGAAAGGGATAGTTTACCAGCTACATTTTATGTTTTAACAAGGGTATTTTCTATGGCAAACGATAACAGCCGTAAATTCAAACAGAATCAAATAATGTTTTGCATACAGCCCTGATTTGTAGAGTACTCAAGACCTGGTGTTTTCGGAGAAGATCTGTTAAGGGAAAGGGGTAGTTTACCTGCAGCATTTTTTATCAAGGGTAATTTTTTTGTTGGCAAACGATAACAGCCGCAAATTCAAACAGAATCAAATAATGTTTTGCATACAGCCCTGAATTATAGAGTTCTCAAGACCTTTTGGTTTTGGTGAAGATCGGTTAAGGGAATAGGGTAGTTTATCTTTCACATTTTATGTTTTAACAAGGGTAATTTTTTTATGACGAACGGTAACTGCCGCATATTCAAACAGAATCAAATAATTTTTTGCATACATCCCTGAATTGTAGTGATCTCAAGGCCTTTTGATTTTGGTGGAGATCGGTTAAGGGGAAGGGGTAGTTTACCTGCAACCTTTTACGTTTTAACTACAGTAAAGTACTTGAAAATTCATTTAAACTTTTTCAAACAATGGTAATTGTTAAAAATAATATAATTTTGTTGCCAGGCAACAATACATTTTACATTTTAATGTAAATCATGTATGAAAGAAAATTATATCGTTCGTGGCAGGCAAGCATATCTCAATTATGTAATGTTTACGTTTCCATTTTATTATTATGATTACTGCAATAAAAAGGCAGGGAACACACACACACACAATTCACGTTATTTCTGGCCTCACTCATGTTTATTTTCTTACATTTGCACGCTTTTTAAATGGAAAGTGCCGAAACCCACACCAACATAAAGCGTGGAAGCCGAAAAATTGTCCAGCGTGGATAGCGATTTGCTTCCTGTGGATCGTTGGGCAGTGTAACTGCACGTGTTTACAAAGGAACGATTCATAGACAGAATTTTCGTTTTTAGGATATGAAACCTCTGCAAGATGCTGAGGGTCCATGAGTGACTTCGGAGCGCTCCTTCTTTTCCGCATGTTTGTTCTGTGAAACGTACACTGTAGATTCGCAGCTTTACTCTAAGCAACGCTCAATAGGAAATGTTGGAAATTGTTGTCCACGGTGTACCCTCATACACACTAAACCTGCTCTGATGTTTTAATTGCGGACATCATAATATTAAAACTTTGGAAACTTGTGCACTACATAATGGAGATCAAACATTAACTTATACAAGCCATTAATTTGATGCATATTTTTTATATATATGTGTACAACGTTATCGGCAACAAAGAAGTAGTTTTTGTTAAAATTCCTTCCCGGGATGTTTGGCTGTAGTCCAATTTTTTCTACAAAATCAGACGTTTTGGCAATGCCATCGACTTCCATCATCAGTGAAAATCGAGTGCGATAACGTGAGGTGGTATACGTTAGTGACCACAGTACTGTGGTTAAGGCTGAAGCAGTAAGTAGAAAGAAGTAGTTTCTATGGTAATAGTTCATTTCGAAAATGATTTTAAATATAAATCTTAGAACATGTAAGTTATGTATGGTTCCCCATACCGATTTTTACTTCCATGTTCCTTAAGGAAATGGAAGTATGGTGATGGCAAAAAAAATCGTGTTCGAGATTATTGCAGATTCTGATTGTACTACACTCAAAACATGAAAAAAAGTCAATTTTCGAAAAGTGTCTGTGTGTCTGTCTATCTCTCTGTAGATTTTTTTCTATGGCAATCGATAACAGCCGCAAACTCAAACAGAATCAAATGCATTTTTGCATACAGCCCTTATTTGTAGAGTACTCAAAACCTATTGTTTTTTGTGAAGATCGGTTAAGGGAAAGGGGTAGTTTACCTGCAACATTTTTTTTTAAATTAAGGGTAATTTTTGCCTATGGAAAACGATAACAGCCGCAAATTCAAACAGAATCAAATAATGTTTTGCATACAGCCTTGAATTATAGAGTTCTCAAAACCTATTGGTGTTGGTGAAGATCGGTTCAGGGAAAGGGGTAGTTTATCTGCAACATTTTATGTTTTAACTAGGGTACTTTCTATGGCACACGATAACAGCCGCATAATCAAATAATTTTTTGCATGCAGCCTGAATTGAAGAGTTCTGAAGACCTATTGTTTTTGGTGAAGATCTGTTAAGGGGAAGGGGTAGTTTACCGGCAACGTTTTTTTATCAAGGGTAATTTTTTTCTATGGCAAACGATAACAGACGCTAATTCAAACCTAATCAACTACTTTTTTGCATACCTTCTTCAATTATACAGAACTCAAGATCTGTTGATTTTGTTGAAGATCGTTTAAGGGAAAGGGGTAGTTTACCGGCAACGTTTTATGTTTTAAAAGGGTATTTTATATGGCAAACGATAAGAGCCGCAAATTAAACAGAATCAAACAATTTTTTTCATACAGTCCTGATTTGTAGAGTACTCAAGATCTGTTTTGTTTGGTGAAGATCGGTTAATGGAAAGGGGTAGTTTACCTGCAACGTTTTATGTTTTAAAAGGGTATTTACTGTGGCAAATGATAAGAGTCGCAAATTCAAAAAAATCAAATACTTTTTTGCATACAGCTCTGATTTGTAGAGTACTCAAGATCTGTTGTTTTTGGTGAAGATCGGTTAACGGGAAGGGGTAGTTTACTGGCAGCGTTTTTCTTATCAATGGTAATTTTTTTCTATGGCAAACGATAGCCGCAAATTCAAACAGAATCAACTAGTCTTTTTCATACCTTTTTTAATTATACGGCACTCAAGGTCTGTTGATTTTGTTGAAGATCGGTTAAAGGAAAGGGGTAGTTTACCTGCAACGTTTTATATTTTAACAAGGGTATTTAGAATGGCAAACGATAAGAGCTGCAAATTCAAACAGAATCAAATAATTTTTAGCATTCGGCCCTGAATTGTTGAGTACTCAAGACCTATTGTTTTTGGTGAAGATCGGTTAAGGGAAAGGGGTAGTTTACCAGCAACGTTTTTTTATCAAGGGTAATATTTTTCCTATGGCAAACGATAACAGCCACAAATTCAAACAGAATCAAATAATGTTTTGCATACAGCCCTGAATTGTAGAGTACTCAAGACCTATTGTTTTTGGTGAAGATCAGTTAAGGGAAAGGGGTAGTTTACCAGCAACATTTTTTTATCAAGGGTAGTATTTTTTCTATGGCAAACGATAACAGCCGCAAATTCAAACAGAATCAAATAATGTTTTGCATGTAGCCCTGAATTTTAGAGAACTGAAGGTCTGCTGATTTTGGTGAAGATCGGTTTAGAGAAAGGGGTAGTTTACCAGCAACGTTTTATGTTTTAACAAGGGTAATTTTTTCTATGACAAAAGATAACTGCTGTAAATTTAAAGAAAATCAAATATTTGTTTGCATACCTTCCTATATTGTAGAGAGCTCAAGGCCTGTTGATTTTGGTGAAGATCGGTAAAGGGAAAGGGGTAGTTTACCTGCAACTTTTTATGTTTTAACAAGGGTATTTTCTATGGCAAACGAAAAGAGCCACATATTCAAACAGAATCATGTTATGTTGTAACAAGAGAAATGTTTCCATGACAACGATAACTGCCGCAAATTGAAACAGATTCAAATATTTTTTTGCATGCATCCCTGCATTGCAGAGGACTGAAGGTCTATTGATTTTGGTGAAGATCGGTTTAGAGAAACGGGTAGTTTACCAGCAACGTTTTATGTTTTAACAAGAGTAAAGTACTTAATTTTTATAAATAAAGTGTCTTGATAAGAAACTCATAATAATCCACTGTAGAAACGTAGATGAAATATCTATAAATGAAGAGGTTAGGTGAACGGGGTGGGGGTAATTTTCTATAAATGAAAATTATATTCTTGGATTTCGTTGTCCTAACATCCTAAATGAACAGACACAATTCAAATCGCACGCATTATTCGAACACGTCTCACCACACACACACACAGCTTCAATCTTTCGAATAACTATCCCGTCGCCAACAACAAGACGGACAACGCTACCTATGGCAGCCTCTGATGAAGCCTTCTAAAGGTGAAAGCCGGTTTAGGCTGTAAGGTAAAACTTTACGTTTTTACTTATAAAAAACTTAGTGTTCCGAGTCGTCAATACTATAGTGATATTTGAAAATTATAGTTGAAGGGGGAGGGGAGAATTTTGTATGTGTACTACGTTATCGGCAACAAAGAAGTAGTTCTTTGTTAAAATTCCTTTCCTGGGCTGTTTAGCCGTAGTCCAATGTTTTCTGCGAAACCAGATTTTTCGGCAGTGCCATCGACTTCCATCTCAGTGAAAATCGACAGCGAAAACGTGAGGTGGTATACGTTAATGACCACAGTACTGTGGTTTAAGGCTGAAGCAATAAGTAGAAAGAAGTAGTTTCTATGGAAATATTTCATTTCGAATATGATTTTAAATATAAATCTTAGAACATGTGTAGTGTTTCCTACGATTTTATTAATTACAAAATGATCTTAAACTCCCACTTACCTTCTATTTGTCACTCTCTGGCCAGATCGTCTAGTGGTGTAACGCTATTTCGTACAGCGAATTTACCAGCACAGAAAATGAAATTAGGTACTTGAAATGATTAGTCTAACACACATATATCAAGTGAAATAAATTATTAATTTATTGTTTTAAGTTGTGACATTCTCTGCTCTCCTTTCTTTCTAATCAACTACAATTATGATTTCTCACTCGATTCTCCAACCTTTAAATTACCTGTATTCAATATTGAGGTGAAGCCCTTTTTTACCAACAACAAATTTTAACATATTTTATTTCTTATATCTAGATTATAATATTAATGAATTAATTAAAGACAACCCAGCGTTTTGCTCACACACACACACTCAATCCGTTACACCCCATTTATGTTAATGAGCTCAACAACAACAAAAAATGTTATGATCAATTAAAATGGATTTACGTGTGGCTATTTCCTTAATGTGTATCTGGACGCCAAAGGTTGTAGTTCTTGATGGCTTATGGTTTCGTCATAAAAAAATTTCGTAATTAAACTTTAGTCTCGTCTCACTTTCACTATATTCGGTCCAAAATAAATCAGCGTTTCAAATTATTACTCCATTGCACTGCTTCTACTTTTATTTGTATCACTCTTTAGTCCATATTTTTGGAAGTTTTAATAAGTCCCGGCCCGCAGGCCTTTTACTGCGAACCGCTCGCAGCCGCCGCTACGTAATAACAGATATTGTTTTTATTTACATTTTTATATACTGGTTTAGACTAAATCTGTGCCCAGCCGGCGAACGCACACGCTGCTCACGTCCGTTGCGTTCAGATGTTAATTGCCGACTGAACGAGTTTTTTGCGCGCACACAGTGAAAGAATGTACCAGTTCGTGCCGTTTCTTGTGTGAACGTTGGCCGAGGTGTGCGCCCTTACACATTCCCAGACGCTTTAATAGCTTTTGTACCTCGTACGGCTGGTTACGCATGAACTACAAAGTGTTCCAAAAGTCGAAATTTCGTGATCAAAACGTTCAGCTTGGGTTGGTTACAAATTATTTACAATTATTTGGGAATTAAACTAAACCTCTTGGTTTGTACCATTACACATGGAAGTCATGTATGGTTCTCCATACCGATATTTACATATGTCCCTGAGTTGTAGAAGACTCAAGGCCTATTGATTTTGGGCAAGATCGGTTACGGCGAAAGGGTAGTTTACCGGAAACATTATTTCTTGTAACAAGAGTAAAGTACTTGATATTGATAAATAAAGTATCCTGATAAGAAGATCTTAATAATCCACTGTAGAAACGTAAATGAAATATCTATAAATGAAGAGGCTAGTTGAAGGGTTGGGGTAATTTTCTATAATTGAAAATTATAGTTGAAGCGGGAGGGGGGATAATGTTTGTATGTGCACAACGTTATCGACAACAAAGTAGTAGTTTGTTGTTAAAATTCATTCCCGGGCTGTTTGGCCGTAGTCCAATGTTTTCTGCAAAACCAGATGTTTCGGCAGTGCCGTCGACTGCCATCATCAGTGGAAATCGAGTGTTATAACGGTTGGTGGTATACGTTAGTGACCACAGTACAGTTAAGGCTGAAGCAATAAGTGGAAAGAAGTGGTTTCTATGGAAACATTTCATTTCGTAAATGATTTTAAATATAAATCTTAGAACATGGAAGTCATGTATGGTTCTCCAGTATTCTCCAGTAGTGGAAGTGGAAGTATGGCGATTGCAAAAAAAAAATGTGGTCGAGATTATTGCAGATTCTGATTGTACTACCCTCAAAACATGAAAAAATTTCATTTTTCGAAAAGTGTCTGTGTATCTGTCTGTAGATTTTTTTCTATGGGAAACGATAACAGCCACAAATTCAAACAGAATCAAATAATTTTTTGCATACAGCCCTGATTTGTAGAGTACTCACAACCTGTTGTTTTTGGTGAAAGATCGGTTGAGGGAAAGGGGTAGTTTACCTGCAAAGTTTTTTTTTTATCAAGGCTAATTTTTTACTTCCATGTTCCTTAAGGAAATGGAAGTATGGTGATGGCAAAAAAAAATTGTGTTCAAAATTATTGCAGATTCTGATTACTACACTCAAAACATGAAAAAAAGTCGTTTTTCAAAAAGTGTCTGTGTGTCTGGCTGTAGATTTTTTTCTATGGCAAATGATAACAGCCGCAAATTCAAACAGAATCGAATAATGTTTTGCATACAGACCTGATTTCTAGAGTACTCATGACCTATTGTTTTTGGTGAAGATCAGTAGAGGGAAAGGGGTAGTTTACCTTCAACAGTTTTTTTTATCAAGGGTAATTTTTTTTCGCAAACGATAACAGCCACAAATTCAAACAGAATCAAATAATGTTTCGCATACAGCCCTGAATTGTAGAGTTCTCAAGACCTATTGTTTTTGGTGAAGATCGGTTAAGGGAAAGGGATAGTTTACCAGCTACATTTTATGTTTTAACAAGGGTATTTTCTATGGCAAACGATAACAGCCGTAAATTCAAACAGAATCAAATAATGTTTTGCATACAGCCCTGATTTGTAGAGTACTCAAGACCTGGTGTTTTCGGAGAAGATCTGTTAAGGGAAAGGGGTAGTTTACCTGCAGCATTTTTTATCAAGGGTAATTTTTTTGTTGGCAAACGATAACAGCCGCAAATTCAAACAGAATCAAATAATGTTTTGCATACAGCCCTGAATTATAGAGTTCTCAAGACCTTTTGGTTTTGGTGAAGATCGGTTAAGGGAATAGGGTAGTTTATCTTTCACATTTTATGTTTTAACAAGGGTAATTTTTTTATGACGAACGGTAACTGCCGCATATTCAAACAGAATCAAATAATTTTTTGCATACATCCCTGAATTGTAGTGATCTCAAGGCCTTTTGATTTTGGTGGAGATCGGTTAAGGGGAAGGGGTAGTTTACCTGCAACCTTTTACGTTTTAACTACAGTAAAGTACTTGAAAATTCATTTAAACTTTTTGAAACAATGGTAATTGTTAAAAATAATATAATTTTGTTGCCAGGCAACAATACATTTTACATTTTAATGTAAATCATGTATGAAAGAAAATTATATCGTTCGTGGCAGGCAAGCATATCTCAATTATGTAATGTTTACGTTTCCATTTTATTATTATGATTACTGCAATAAAAAGGCAGGGAACACACACACACACACACAATTCACGTTATTTCTGGCCTCACTCATGTTTATTTTCTTACATTTGCACGCTTTTTAAATGGAAAGTGCCGAAACCCACAACAACATAGAGCGTGGAAGCCGAAAAATTGTCCAGCGTGGATAGCGATTTGCTTCCTGTGGATCGTTGGGCAGTGTAACTGCACGTGTTTACAAAGGAACGATTCATAGACAGAATTTTCGTTTTTAGGATATGAAACCTCTGCAAGATGCTGAGGGTCCATGAGTGACTTCGGAGCGCTCCTTCTTTTCCGCATGTTTGTTCTGTGAAACGTACACTGTAGATTCGCAGCTTTACTCTAAGCAACGCTCAATAGGAAATGTTGGAAATTGTTGTCCACGGTGTACCCTCATACACACTAAACCTGCTCTGATGTTTTAATTACGGACATCATAATATTAAAACTTTGGAAACTTGTGCACTACATAATGGAGATCAAACATTAACTTATACAAGCCATTAATTTGATGCATATTTTTTATATATATGTGTACAACGTTATCGGCAACAAAGAAGTAGTTTTTGTTAAAATTCCTTCCCGGGATGTTTGGCCGTAGTCCAATTTTTTCTACAAAACCAGACGTTTTGGCAATGCCATCGACTTCCATCATCAGTGAAAATCGAGTGCGATAATGTGAGGTGGTATACGTTAGTGACCACAGTACTGTGGTTAAGGCTGAAGCAGTAAGTAGAACGAAGTAGTTTCTATGGTAATAGTTCATTTCGAAAATGATTTTAAATATAAATCTTAGAACATGTAAGTTATGTATGGTTCCCCATACCGATTTTTACTTCCATGTTCCTTAAGGAAATGGAAGTATGGTGATGGCAAAAAAAATCGTGTTCGAGATTATTGCAGATTCTGATTGTACTACACTCAAAACATGAAAAAAAGTCAATTTTCGAAAAGTGTCTGTGTGTCTGTCTATCTCTCTGTAGATTTTTTCTATGGCAATCGATAACAGCCACAAACTCAAACAGAATCAAATGCATTTTTGCATACAGCCCTTATTTGTAGAGTACTCAAAACCTATTGTTTTTTGTGAAGATCGGTTAAGGGAAAGGGGTAGTTTACCTGCAACGTTTTTTTTTAAATTAAGGGTAATTTTTTCCTATGGAAAACGATAACAGCCGCAAATTCAAACAGAATCAAATAATGTTTTGCATACAGCCTTGAATTATAGAGTTCTCAAAACCTATTGGTGTTGGTGAAGATCGGTTCAGGGAAAGGGGTAGTTTATCTGCAACATTTTATGTTTTAACTAGGGTACTTTCTATGGCACACGATAACAGCCGCATAATCAAATAATTTTTTGCATGCAGCCTGAATTGAAGAGTTCTGAAGACCTATTGTTTTTGGTGAAGATCTGTTAAGGGGAAGGGGTAGTTTACCGGCAACGTTTTTTTATCAAGGGTAATTTTTTTCTATGGCAAACGATAACAGACGCTAATTCAAACCTAATCAACTACTTTTTTGCATACCTTCTTCAATTATACAGAACTCAAGATCTGTTGATTTTGTTGAAGATCGTTTAAGGGAAAGGGGTAGTTTACCTGCAACGTTGTATGTTTTAACAAGGGTAATTTTTTCTATGACGAACGATAATAGCCGTAAATTCAAAGAGTATCAAATAATGTTTTGCATACAGCCCTGAATTGTAGAGTTCTCAAGATCTCTTGTTTTTGGTGAAGATCGGTTTAGGGAAAGGGGTAGTCTACCAGCAACATTTTATGTTTTAACAAGGGTATTTTTTATGCCAAACGATAACTGCTGCAAATTCAAACAAAATCAAATACTTTTTTGCATACAGCCCTGAATTGTAGAGTACGCAAGACCTGTTGTGTTTTGTGAAGATCGGTTAAGGGAAAGGGGTAGTTTTCCTGCAACCTTTTTCTTTTATCAATGGTAATATTTTTTTATGGCAAACGATAACAGCAGCAACTTCAAACAGAATCAAATAATGTTTCGTATACAGCCCTGAATTGTAGAGTTCTCAAGATCTCTTGGTTTTGGTGAAGATCGGTTAAGGGAAGGGGTAGTTTACCTGCAACATTTTATGTTTTAACAAGGGTAATTTTTTCTATGACGAACGGTAACTGCCTTAAATTCAAACAGAATCAACTACTTTTTTGCATTCCCTTTTGAATTATAGAGAACTCAAGAGGTCTGTTGGTTTTGTTGAAGATCGGTTAAGGGAAAGCGGTAGTTTACCTGCAACGTTTTATGTTTCAACAAGGGTAATTTTTTCTATGACGAACGATAACTGCCCCACATTCAAACAGAATCAAATAATTTGTTACATATGTGCCTGAGTTGTAGATGACTCAAGGCTGTTGTGTTTTGTGAAGATCGGTTAAGGGAAAGGGGTAGTTTACCTGCAACGTTTTTCTTTTATCAATGGTAATTTTTTTCTATGGCAAACGATAACAGCCGCAACTTCAAACAGAATCAAATAATGTTTCGTATACAGCCCTGAATTGTAGAGTTCTCAAGATCTCTTGTTTTTGGTGAAGATCGGTTAAGGGAAAGCGGTAGTTTACCTGCAACGTTTTATGTTTCAACAAGGGTAATTTTTTCTATTACGAACGATAACTGCCGCACATTCAAACAGAATCAAATAATTTGTTACATATGTGCCTGAGTTGTAGATGACTTATTGATTTTAGTGAAGATCGGTTACGGGGAAAGGGCAGTTTACCTGAAACATTTTTTGTTGTAATAAGAGTAAAGTACTTAATTATGATAAATAAAGTATCCTGATAAGAAGATCTTAATAATCCACTGTAGAAACGTAGATGAAATATCTATAAATGAAGAGGCTAGTTGAACGGGGTGGGGGTAAATTTCAATAAATGAAAATTATAGTTGAAGTGTGATGGGATAATTTTTATGTGTACTACGTTATCGGCAACATAGTAGTAGTTTGTTGTTAAAATTCCTTCCCGGGCTGTTTGGCCGTAGTCCAATGTTATCTGCAAAACCAGACGTTTCTGCAGTGCCGTCGACTGCCATCATCAGTGAAAATCGAATGCGATAACGTGTGTTGGTATACGTTAGTGACCACGGTACTGTGGTTAAGACTGAAGCAATAAGTGGAAAGAAGTAGGTTTCTATGGAAACATTTCATTTCGTAAATGATTTTAAATATAAATCTTAGAACATGGAAGTCATGTATGGTTCTCCATTCCGATATTTTCATTATGCCAAACTGATACATTTGGCTAAACATTGTTATATTCTGAAATACCAACATATTTTACTTTGAATGCATCAAAAAAAGAATTTTAATGAGACAAACGAGGAAAAGCAGTTGAAGGTCAACAAGATTTATTTTCAACAGATGCTTTGGGAAGATTATATACGGTTCATCCAAATCATGCAGAATGTTATTATTTGCATTTGTTATTGGTTAACGTTCGTAGACCAACATCATTTCAAAATTTAAGAACAGTTGATGATCGTTTGTGTGCAACATATCGAGAAGCATGTCAAAAATTGAATTTACTTGAAAACGATGCACATTGGGATAGTTCACTTGCTGACGCATCAATTTCTGCTCATCCAAATCAAATACGTACGTTATTTGCAATCATATTATCTACATGTTTACCATCAAATCCAAAGGAATTATGGGAAAAATATAAAGATTTTATGACTGATGATATTCTGCATCGACTACGTATAAGATGTTTAAACTGCGACATGCAATTCACACCGGAAATGTATAATGAAGCATTGATTTTGATTGAAGACAAATGTTTGGCAATTGTTAATCAAGCATTAGCACAACTGGGAATGACATCACCTAATCGGTTGGTAAATGACATATTTGATAGTGAATTACAACGCGAACAATGCTTCGACATCAATGAATTGAATGTATTTATATAATCAAATATTCAAAAATTACTTCAACAACAAAAACAAGTTTATGATACGATAATGCGAACAATAAATGATCAAAGTGGTGGAATGTATTTCTTGGATGCACCAGGTGGCACAGGAAAAACATTTCTCATTTCATTGATATTGGCAACCATAATATTGCATTGGCAATCACATCATCTGGAATTGCAGCAACTCTATTGGATGGTGGTCGAACAGCACATTCAGCACTTAAATTGCCATTGAATATGCAATACATTGAAACACCAACATGCAACATTTCAAAACATCAGGAATGGGTAAAGTACTGCAACTATGCAAGTTAATTGATGAATGCACAATGGCGCGTAAAAAATCGTTGGAAGCAGTGGATCGAACATTGCAAGATTTACGTGGAAACGAACAGCCATTCAGTGGTGTGCTAATATTATTCGCAGGTGATTTTCGTCAGACATTACCTGTTATACCACGTTCAACACCAGCTGATGAACTGAATGCGTGTTTAAAAGCATCAAATTTGTGGAGACACAACAAACATGCGTGTTCAATTGCAAAACGATGCTTCTGCAGAACGTTTTGCAAAACAATTATTGGATATTGGAAATGGCAAAATTACAATTGATGAATCAACAGGCTGCATTAAATTACCAACCAATTTTTATAGTATCACACACTCAATAGAAGAATTGATTCAATGCGTATTTCAAGATATCACACAACATTACAAAAGTCATCAATGGTTAAGTGAACGTGCAATATTAGCTGCAAAAAATGTGGATGTAAATGTTATTAACATCATCATTCAACATGTGTTACCAGGCGAAACACATACTTATAAATCAGTAGATACTGTTATGAATCAAGATGAAGCAGTAAATTATCGAACTGAATTCTTGAATTCACTTGATTTAGCTGGATTGCCACCACACATCATAAATTTGAAGATTGGTGTTCCTATCATTCTTCTTAGAAACATTGATCCATCCCGTCTTTGCAATGGTACCAGATTGGCAGTCAAGAAATTGTTAAAAAATGTCATCGAAGCAACAATTTTAACTGGCAAATTCAAAGGAGAAGATGTGCTGCTACCACGCATACCAATGATTCCAACAGATATGCCATTCCAATTCAAACAATTGCAATTTCCAATTAAACTGGCTTTTGCAATAACGATAAACAAATCACAAGGTCAATCGTCGCAAGTATGTGGATTGAATTTGGAGAATCCATGTTTTTCTCATGGTCAATTATACGTTGCATGTTCCCGTATAGGAAAACCAACTGATTTGTTTGTATATGTGCCAAATGGAATCACCAAAAACATCGTATATCCAAGAGCAATGCAATGATCTTGAAGGTATGAGCTGCCTCATTTCCCCTTCTCAAAGTTTTGAGATTTTTTTTTTTGAAAAAATTAAGTTTTTTTTTGAAAAGGGAAAGGTGTCCCGTAAAATTTAAAAACTGGGCCAAAGACCTAGACGAAGCTTAAAATATACCAGGCCCATTGTGACATGACTTGGAAATGAAACAGCCTGATTAACAAGACAAATTTTATTAACGTTTGATTTAAAAACATCACAATACTGAGAAAATCACACACAACATCTGGTACAGCAAGTACCTAGTTTTCAAACTTTTTTCTAAATTTTATATTAACATGATTATATCGTACAGTGTTGCCAAATTAATTACATGAACAAGAAAACTGCCTAAAAATATGCATAGCTCATCAGAACTATAGGATTCCATGATTGTAATAATCACATACACAGAGTTTTAAACAATAAAAGTTACAATGTGTGATCCACTATAATCAATAATGATATGTTAGAAACAGATAAATTCTTTTTGTGTGCCCTTTCATAACAGCCTAACATCTATTATATAAAATAAATTCATAATTATTAATGACCCTTGGTTCTGTATTAATAGAATTTGAAATACTTCCATTAAATACTGCAGTGACACATGTGACCAGCAAGTCAGCTAGCATAACCAGCCCACTATCAACCGAAATCTTAAATTCGAACAGTTAAATAAAACAACTAAATAGAAATATAGACTAGACTAAAAATGGCAATTTACAATATGTAAGGTCACACAGAATTTTTAATAAAAAAAACGAGTTGCACCCGTTTACGCCCAGCGGTGGACGCCAATTTAACATTTATTTGTTTTAACTCTTTATCTCAGGGTAAAAAAAATAATAAATGCTCATTTCTACTGATAGCTCTTAAATTTATTCACATTAGTTTGTTATTACTTGTAAATATTAAAAATAGCACAAAATTCGACGTACTCATTAGTACCTGTAAATATAAAATTAACACATTACCATAATTTAATACTCATTGCTAAATTGTAAATATCGAACAATAATACATTAATAAAATTGAATACTCATTATTAAATTGTAAATATAAAAAAATAATACATTAATAAAATTGAATACTCATTATTAAATTGTAAATATCAAAAAATAATACATTAATAAAATTAGTTATTCAAACTCTCAATCTAATGGTTGCATATTAATAATCATTCATCAATTGCGTTTAGTACTTAAGTAAGTTTAGCTTCATCTTATAAATTCTTAATATGAATAGTCCCTTAAGTTATTACTATACTTTGTAATTACGGATTCATTTAGAACTTGGAAATAAACATTACTCCAAAACTGATAACGAATGATAATTTTACTTCTAAATAAACTTTAAAATCGATTTCTTTAATTCCTTTACGATTACTTTAATGAATTCTAGTGTGTGTGGATTCTTTGAGATGACAGACAGTGGATCTTAATTAATTAAGACATGTTTTATTATACTTGATATTCGAATATCCAATCACTTGGTGGTTGCGGTGATGATTCCCTCATGTCGATCGTCCTGGAATCATGCAGATAACTCCTCCAGATGATAGATGGTACCGGATGAATCCCACGCTGTCACTCACAGACACTTCACTCACCCACTCCACGCATTCGGATTATAATTTATGATTAAAAGTTAGCATTCTCTGTTGTACACCGACATCGTGAATTATTTCAAATCTGAATTAATATTACGCACCTTTGTTGCGGTATGTCTGGTTATCAAGTGTTCATGAATGTAGTTTGTGTTGTTAATCTTTCTTAGAAGTTATTTGTTGTAAAGTGTTACATTATTGTCTGGTTACTATCTGTTTCAGTTAATGTTCACTGGTATGCTAATAGTGTGACTCTACTTCATAGTTCGTTTGTTTGTAATCACAGTATTAACTTTTGTTATAAGTTTGAAAACTACCTTCTCACACTGTGTATCGAAATATTCTAAGTTCAATAAAATGCTAATTACTCCCGTCATGGACTTCACTCCGATCGCGTCCAAAATTTAGTTAGAACTCCTCGAGCGCGCTTCTGTCTCCTTCCTATATTCTCCTTACCAAATTTCCCACCAGACTTCTGATTCCAACAACGCCGTGTCCTTATTGGTTTCATATTTTTCCCTCCAAGTCCAAATACCACATATCTTTTCAAAGGCGTTCTCTGATAGGGCTCCTGGTTCCCCACCAGATTCTTCCCTTGCTTCGTATTTTGAGGTCGTTGTCATTTCCAGACAACAGAGCAATAAATTGTATCTGTCGTTTCTTCTAAAGTCTACAGCGACAACTCTGAGTTTCTCTTCCGTTTGCATTGTTTCTGAACTTCGTCGCTCTGGCGTTATTATCTACTGTTGTTCAAGGGCGTCGCCTACCCTTCTTTGAAAGTTGGTTTTTTCTTTTAGTTGCCAGCCAACACCCCATCCTTGAGTTTGGGACGTACTCTCTGCTCTTTCATTTCCAAGTAAGGTCAAAACCCTGTCGTCAACCGCTGGAGTCTTTCAAATCAATACACCCTTCGTCGCTTTCTCCTGACATCCAAGACGAAGATGGTACGGCAAGGCTCTCGCGTCTCTACTGGTCAGCGCGCCGCCTAATGGCCCAACAGCCAAGGGTGGGCGTTGGCTAGTAAGTAAGTAAGTAAGTAAGCTTTCTCCTGACAGCTGGCGTACACATGTATGCTTGACCATTGTTAAGCCTTTCTCCTTTAATGGCTCTGTACACATTGTATGTAGTTTCCTATGGAATCAATGTGTTTTCACAAAAAACTGGTGTTCTACGTACCGGGAGCAGTGAACTCTGCTTGTTCACAGGGTATGCGTTGCAGCTGCCTACGAAATTTATGACCTGTCCGTCACTAGAGCGTGTTTGCTTGTTTCTCCTTTTGTCCCTTACAAAATATGTTTTCCACACATACACCCTTCGTTATTGCTTCCAACGACACTTCTTACTGCTAATTATGAAACAAAACTTTTCGAAATTTTTGGTGTTATAAATTCAAAATGACGACATGCAAGAAGGCGATCAGCTGCCTGCGTGTAGTTTAAGGTCACAGAAGTCCCCGTTACAGTTCATTGCAGAATGAGGGTGAAAGATTCGGGTTCCCAGGTTACATTCTCTCGACGGCGAAATTCAGGTTAAAGCTTAGCTGCTCAGCAGATGACCACGGATGGAATTGTAGTCATCCTCATCTCTCAAGCACTTCGACGAGTCAGAAACCCAGAGGTACTTTATGGATTAGCGATCCATACGGATATAAAGATGAGCACACGTCAAAAATTTTTGCCGCCGAGAGATGGTGAATCAGCAGTAGCGGAAATGGAACTGACCTGTGCTTGGCACAGTCGTCAGTGAACCCACATGCTCTTTTCAGTCACCAGAATGCACGAGCATGACTTCAATGGACACCGGGCGTCCGAGGTAATATAAATACGAAATTTACTAAACCGTAATGGCGCCGTGATTATATGCTTTGTGCCAATCACGGCACAGGTAAATAATTCATTAATTTCAATTTATTTAATTCAAATAAAATTAATATTGAATTGATATTGTACATTTTATTGTTTTCGTAAAATATCCAGATGGCGCTAAAGCTGAAGAAGAAAAAAAAAACAATATCAAAAACAAAACAGCATTGAAACAGAAAAAAAATGAATTATCACAAACAACTGTATTTATTTAATTCTTATATATACTCAAATTTAGCAATAGCGAAGCATTGCCGGGTCCGCTAGTACATAATATTACATGCAGAGAAAATGTTAGATACTATCCACTCAGGTTGTTCCAATAACAAAACTAATCTAATCTGGTTATATAATAGGAATCTTTGTAAATAAATATAATAATTAGTAAAGTATTTATGAATTAATAAATACCTATAATTATTTAATACAATAAAATGTACCTATAATTATTTAATTATAAAACACATATGAATTTAAAGATCTATAAATTAATAGGTCTTGTTACCTATGGTTATGAGAGTTCAAAGACCAAAATTATATGTTCAATAGTTACAAGTTTACCCCCCCTTCCCACAGTAATTATTATTAATAGTAGCATAACAAATTTAAAAATTATTTTGTGATCCACATAGATAAAATGTATAAAATTGTTAGTAATTATACTGTTCTGGACACTTACCATCATTAAAAATTTAATGTCAGTTATTTTCTCTATGTTAGCAGTCTTCATCACAACTTTGTCAAATTTTGTTACTTCCCTGCTATATACACTTTTTCCTCGAACGAGGCCTTTCGGTTTCGCAACCATTATCAATTTCTTCCTACAACAACCCTATTGATTCCTAAAATTTAATGATCACTATTTTGACCAGTGGTCATCTTCAGGTGTGCTAACAAAATTAGTCTATAAGAATGTAATTAATAAAAGTTTAAAAATTAAAATATCTCACATACTTGTAAATATTTTATTTTGTGCCTATACTGAAGCGGTTTCCTTTACAATTCATATCATAACATTTCATAATTTACATCTTCTTTTCCAGTTAAACAAACAGCCAGTGAGGGAGACAAACATTTACATGTATCTTTATTTTGTGTTCTTCATTATATTTGGTTCATTCTTCACTCTAAACCTATTCATTGGTGTGATCATCGACAACTTCAACGAACAGAAAAAGAAGATAAGTATTTCCAATATGTAGAATTTTTTAGTATTTCTGGTATAGTTTGTAATAAAAAAATGAAATATCAACAGTTTATTAATTTGTTCCAACTACAATTTAAAATGTGTTTATTTGTACCTACATATAATGAAATCACATCTGCAAAAAAGTATTGATAACGTTAAGAAAATATGTGTAAAGTGATTTGCTGCTTGGAATATAGGTTTGTTGTAGTTATTAATTGATCATTTTATTAAGTTAAGAGATTTAAATATTAAGAACTTGAAGAGGTAAACTTTTTTGGCACCTTGAATCAAAAAACAGGAGAGATTAAGTATATTCACAAGGTGTATAGTATAATTTAAAACATTAAACCCCTTAAATATAATTGTAATGTTAAACTAGGCATCTCACTTAAAGCTATGGTGCATTCCTAAAACGGAAAGTAGTTCAAAATAAGAATAAAAATGCCCCTTGACATATAAACACTTTTTAAACATACTTTGTGCCCTCTAATTATAATTATAATTATACTGTATTGTCACCAGTAAAAGTCATAATATCTGTTTTGTTCCATTACGCAGGAGGCTCTCTTGAAATGTTTATGACTGAAGACCAGAAAAAATACTACAATGCAATGAAGAAAATGGGTTCGAAAAAGCCTCTAAAAGCTATTCCAAGACCAAGAGTAAGTAGAAAGGGATTTTCTATGCATTATATTAAAATATATAATATTCGGAGAAGCGTTATGTATGTTTGTTGATAAAGGAAACATATTGTTACGACCGTCGTATGGTAAAGTGGAAAACAAAATACAAGACATCAATTACATCACTAATCACCAGCTTTACTTATCACAATTAAACAGTTTGTAATTAACAAGTCAAACTCTTACAAAAAATCAAATAAAAATTGTTCACACACAATAAAAATGTTAACTGATATAAAACAAAATTTTATTACAATTGTCTCACACAATTATAAAACATGTAGTAATACTTCACCACAATACTTCAAACCACACTGTAAATCACTACTTAAACACTTAAGTAGAGTTTACGCACACTTAAACACAGTGATTACGCACTATGTAATCACTGTGTAACTGCCCGACAATAACTAACTCAACCATCGCTGAATGGCTGTATTTATACCCCGCTGATTGCCAGAATAATCTGTAACTTTGTTAAACAAACAGGTGCTCTTGAGAATCCACTAGAAACTGTGTCCTTGAACACTCTGTGCTGACTAGTATGGTCCGGTATAGACTCGATAGTTGATGTGTAATTGTCTTTCACCATAAAGTAGCAGCATTACGTACGCACACACACTACATCTGGAATAGTCGAGATACTTGTAGTACATTCTGTATTATGTAATACTTTTTCCACATTATGTAACAATATTATTTTCCTTCAAAATTTTATAATCAATTTGGTAGGTTTATTTCACATATTACTCAACTGTGGGTAGGATTTCATGAAGTGTGTGTGTGTGTGTGTGTGTGTGTGTGTGTTGAAGCAGTTAAAATTTCTTAAAAATTTGAACTTAGGTATGTTACAAACACACGACATGTTTATGGATATTATATTTACATTGTACTTGTCACCAGTTGCATGCAAAGCGTGCATTTTTCTTAGAGATGGTATATTGTCAGTTGTAAATGATCATCTTTTCCAAGCAATGCCAGAAGAAGAGTAACTCCCTGAAAACTAGAATCCATTACTTTAAAAGCTGAACACATACTCAGTGGATTAAAAGTTGTACCACAGTAACAGATAAAACAAGCTGTGTTACTAAACAACTCACTTAAATTCAAGCAGTGAAATTCTGGAGAGGGAGTGAAAAGAAAAGAAAATTATGAATGGCTACACTTCACAGATTTGATTACACAACAAATAAAAAACCAACTATTACAAAGGCAATTCAAAAAAAAATTATTG
Source organism: Magicicada septendecula (assembly GCA_034769895.1). Taxonomy (NCBI): domain Eukaryota; kingdom Metazoa; phylum Arthropoda; class Insecta; order Hemiptera; family Cicadidae; genus Magicicada; species Magicicada septendecula. Next base: position 308,441,044 of record CM068375.1, read on the forward strand.
AAGCACTTATATTTCTGAATTCAGACAAACAAACATACAAACATATTCATCATATAAATGGTCTCTAGATCGCTTATAAGATTCAATTAAATTTATTATTTAAAATTTTACCTTATTTGATCCATCTAGCGATCTTGTAGTTTAGTATTCCACTACATGTTTCGGGAATTATATTCCCATCTTCAGGTAAAACTACTTCTTCCTAGTATATAGGAGTCGTCGGTGAAATTATTAAAAACACATACACACACAAACGAATAAAACAAACACAACTGTTATAAATAACATAATTAAACACCATACACACACAGCTAACGAAGACACTGCGCACTTCCTGACAGTCACATATCATCTCCAGTGACAGTGAATGATATGTGGTAAAATAAGGTAAAATTTTAAATAATAAATTTAATTGAATACAAACATATGTTCATCTTCATACATACAAATGTAGTATGTCATTTTTAAGATCAGAGTAAAAAAGCTAAATAAAGTATATCTTTTCTATAAGCGCTTTTTAGTTGAACATTGATATGGGCAACTGCTTCCTTTCAGCAAACCAAATAATCTAAAGATCTCTGCACCAACTCATTCACCCTCTCTCTCTCTCTCTCTCTCTCTCTCTCTCTCTCTCTCTCTCTCTCTCTCTCTCTCTCTCTCTCCTATGGCACTACAACCCTTGTTGGGCCCTGGTCTCCTTCAAATTTTCCCCCCATTCTCTTCTGTCGGTAGCCATCCTCCTCCAGGAACACACTTTCAATATTTCTTTTGCATCCTCATCCGCCGCGTCCTCCCATCTTCTCCTTGGTCTTCCCACAGGTCTTTTTCTGTGAATTCTGGTACTCAATAGTTTTCATGGTATTCTGTCTTCTCCCATCCTGGCTACATGACTAAATAAATCACCTTAGACGCTGTAGTTTTTTGTACCGTGTTAGCTGTGGTTCTTTATACGTTCGATACAATTTAAAGTTATATCTTATTCTCCAGCCATGTCCGTCATTAACTTGTCCCAGGATTCTTTGTAATATTTTTCTTTCAAAGATATCGAGAGTGTTTGCTGCTTTAGAGTTCAGGATACACATTTCGCAACCATAGGTTAGGATGGGTCTTATAAGTCTGTCACCACTTGTTGCCAAACTGCTAGTCGCTTTGCTCTCAACAAGGTCTTTTGGTGTTTCCACCATCTTCAGGTCTTAAATGAACACCTGAAGATGGTCTTCAGGTAGGTCATTTAAGACCTGAAAATAGTGGAAACACTGAAAGGCCTCGTCGAGAGCAAAGCGACTAGCAGTTTGGCAATAAGTGGTGAAAAAGTTGGTGTTAAGATGGCTGCTAATAAAACTAACTTGACTGGAAGGAAATATCTCTGGATACAAAGTACGGCACACAAGGGAATTCTGGTTGCAACAACGGACAAACAGCTCCACAGATCAACTCAAAAAAACTTGTGAATATGCCAATGGCATAAAAGCAATGATAAGTGACAAACATGCATGTAGATCACTTCCATAATCATAAATAGTCAAAATACTAGATACCAAATCAAGTTAAGAAAGATATTCGACATACAATCCATATTGACTTTTTTGTTCCATACTTCACGAATGTGCCTTAATGGGCAAATTAATGGTATTCATAAAGCCAGATAAACGAAATTTGTTTTAAACTTATGAAGCATGTTGTTTAAGTAAGGTCTGTTTGGAAATAAGAAAAATATATTAACAGATGATAATAATTTATTATGCCTATAAGAAATTTATTTTTCCATATAATCTCTATTGATTTGTAACATTTTTTTATTTTGTTTCAATGGTTTCCTTTTTCCATGGTCATAAAAAACTGTCACTTGTGTCTTGAGTCATTTAGTAATACCATTCTTCAGGACATCATCATTTCCAAAATACTGCTATTCAAGCCATATCTTTAAATTCACGAATAAGTGTATATCACTTGTGTGTGTGTGTGATTAAGTGTATAGGGCAGATGATCAAATTTTTCCAATAATTGAACAGTTTTAGCAGAACAATTTGAGATTGATCGCTATCATGCAAAAACATAATCACACTTGGTAATAAATCATGCCGTTTATTTTGAATAGCACATCTAATTTTTATTAAGGATTTACAGCATGTGTCAGCATTAATAGACAATCCACATTCCATAAAATTAAGCAACAAGATGGCTTTCATTTTCCAGAAAACAGTGGCCATGATTGTGGTGCTTGCTCAAACTTCTTTGTTGTGCAGTGGGTATCATCATTGCATGGGCTGTTGTTTACACATATGTGTAGGAAATCAGGTTTCATCTCCAATGATGAAGGGGAAACAGATCATCCACTTCATTTTTGAATGTTGCAAAAAACGTTTGGGTGAAGTGAAGCATTTCTGCTTTTGCGTATCAGATACATTTTTGGTGCACATCTGACACACAGCTTTTTTGTAACGCAGTTTCTCCATTACAATTTGATTAATTACTGAGATAAAACATTATGATATTGAATAGACAGTTCTGAAACAGTAAGTCACAAATTTTTACAGTCACTTCTTCCACAAAAACAAACTTGTCTTCACTGTTGGGGATACACTATACTCTTCACCATAATCATTAGTTTGCCCTTCCCTAAACAAGTAACACCGTTGGCTAACTTTGCTGTCTTCATAACTTTTGGCCTATATCCCACACATAGTTACAAAAAAAAAATGGTGCACTAGAAAATGGTGTTTTCATGATATTAAAAAAATACAGTATTTATAAAAAGAGTATCGCAATGAAAACCTCTCAGTTGGTGGATTTTACTATAACACTTATAAATTGCTTACACATCATAACTGTTTATTTGATTTCAGTAAAATAGCTGTCATATAATATTGGAACACAGCACACACACACACACACACACACACACACACACACACACACACACACACACACACACACACACACACTCCTTCTTTGTTGCCACAGTAGAGACAGTAATTTCAGAACAGATCTTATTAAGATAATTGTAATGACAAAACAGTGCCTTATAATGCAAGCAACGATGTGGTGAGTAAGTTTCATAAGTTCAACCTTATGTGCGGGACCATCAGGCGAACCCTTAAGTCAGCAAGTAAAGGAACACTCCTAAAATTCTACAAGGTGATGGCTCTTCCCACACTTCTTTATGCGTCTGAGAATTGGACTTTAATGAAAGGCCAGGCCAGCCTCATCCAAGTGGCTGAAATGTTTCTCAGGCACGTGGCAGGGTATACTCTCCATGATATACAGCAGGAACTAAATATTATGAGTATACTTGACAGGATCGCCCAGTATTGGCTGAATTTGTGGGAACATCTTTGCCAAATGGATGACTGCCGCATCCCCAAATACTATGGAACTATAAGCCGAGGGGATGGAGAGGTGTGGGACATCCTAGGAAGTGGAGTGACCAGCTGTAATATTTGCCTATTTGAGACCGGAACAAACCATTCTTGGTTTAAAGGTTGACGATGATGATGATGATCTTATTGAATCAGATCTTACGTTCATACATTATGAATTTAATAGTGTAAGTTATGGTGAAATATAGTAGGCAAGAATTGTGTGACATAATTGACAATGTGCTGTATGTCTGAATCCACTTCAGATCAGAATAAAAATTACAACCTATACCTTGCTCTAAGACTACCAGAGGGTACCTGAGACTCCAAAAGGGTACTTGATCCCTTTTGCAAATGAAGAATCAGAATAGGTCTAAATGCTGTAGTAGTAGTCTTGTTATTGTGATTGCATGTTGTACAAATAAGGCAGAATTAGTAATTCTAAATTACGCCAAGTGTACAAATTGCTACTTCAAAAGTGCAATTAATTGTAATTATTTGTAACTGTGTTTACTTTATCTGTTACAGTGGAGACCTCAAGCAATTGTGTTCGAGATAGTTACTGACAAGAAATTTGACATGATTATCATGTTGTTTATTGGTCTCAACATGCTCACAATGACCATGGACCACTATCAGCAGACTAAGTTCTTCACAGACGTTTTAGACTACCTCAACATGGTCTTCATTGTCATCTTCAGTAGTGAGTGCCTTCTCAAAATATTTGCGCTACGTTACCACTATTTCAAAGAGCCCTGGAACCTCTTTGACTTCGTGGTTGTAATACTTTCCATTTTAGGTAAGATGTGTAAATATTCATTTACAATACTACTGGAATATTTAATTAAATAATAAAATATTTATTATTTTTGTAAGAACAGTGTGTTGTGACTATTTAACAAATATATTTCCCTCCCTTCATTTTCTAAAAAAACAGATGTACAGGAGCTACGAGTTGAGTCAAATACATTGACTTGAGGGGGGGAGGGAGAGACCATGCGCTATTTGGCTGCTTACATATCACAAAAGTGCAAGCTTCGCCATTGCACTTACTACTGATATACAATAATTTCATGTCATTTATCAATATGTAGATAAATAAATATGTATATGCGTACAAGTATAGAATGTGTGTGGGGGGGGAGGGTCAGAAAAAATGTATAAAGTGTTGCAAAAGGTTGTTGATAAATTTGGGAATACTGATCAGATAAGTATAGATGGAGATTTTAATGCAAGAGTAGGGAATAGACCTATTTCTCAATGCATAGGCACAGTGGCGACTCGTGTGTAATGAAATGGGAGGGGCACACAGTGGGCAGGATCTAAGGTGAGGCCACCATTCGCGGTAATTAGTACTTAGGTAAAAAAATATAGAATGTCTTACCTGGTATTTCACTTTTTGTATAACAGTACCATTCTCCTGTCTTTAGATGTAGCGAATTCCTCTATCACTTGTTTGTTGAAATCTTGAATTCCATTAATCATTTTTTTTCTGTGGATAGCATAGCCAATGCATTCAGTCTATCAGTGCCCATGGAATTTCTTAAAAATGTTTTTATTCTTTTCAATGTAGAAAAGCACCTTCACTTTCAACAGTTGTCATCGGTATGGTATGAATTATCTTTAAAATAGTCACACATTCTGAGAAGGTACGAAACATGTTATTATCAAGGAAAAACTGTAATAAGGGTGTTGCACCAGAAGCAATATGTAAATCTTCACGACTGTATAACACTTCTAGTTCGGTTCTCAGTTTCGGACCATTTATTGTGGGATAAAATTTAATTGTAGTCTGAAAATCATTTTCCGGAAACTCAACACAGTACTGTGGGAACTTTTCAACTAAAAACAATTTGTAAACACATAAATGATCTGAAAATTGAAATCTTTCATTAATATTGTTCACAATCATATCACATACTTCCAAACCGGCCACACGGTTGCTCCTATTACTTAATTGTTCAACACACTGTCTCTTAGTCACAGGCTCACTTACAGACACTTCACTGTCTTCATAGGTCTTACGAATATTAACCACTGCACTCACAAAATGTTTAACAAATGCTCTCATTTTTATTGCATCAATGTTTCTTTGTTGAATGCAATCAAAGAAAATCGCCACATGAGGCATAATTTTGTGGAAAAAAGTCAACCAGAAAATGAACTGAGGATCCCTCAAAGTTCGTACAAATCCTGCAGCCTGGCTAGAACCACTTTTGTCAGAAATGTCTATGTCCCTAATGTGTTCAAAACATTTTATTAGATTATCTTTATGTTCAAACACAGTATTAACAGCCCTGTGTTGAAAGTACCATCTTGTAGGAGGCACAGACCCAATTTTTTTTTACAATTTCTACTAAATAATCCATCCTCTTTGGAGATCTTGAAAAAATGGTCCTATTCCTTGCAGGTCTTGAAAAAATATTCGACTCTGGGAGGAAGACGATGTTGAGTTTTGAAGAATCAGATTCCCTTGATGGGCATAACAATGAATAAAATTTGCATTTGGATACTTCTCTTTAACCAAACACTGGACCCCTCCTTTCTGACCACTCATAACAGATGCACCATCGTAAGTCTGACAAATTAGTTTTTCTGGGGACTTGTCTATTCCTATTTCTTCCAACTGTTCTAAAATTGTCGAGGCTAAACTTCGAGCACTTTTGTCAAAAGGGACTTTAAAAAACCCCAAAACGTTTCAATTATTCTCCCTTCAATGAGATATCTCAAAATCAGTGCCATCTGTGTTTTGCACGAACTGTCAGTTGTTTTATCAGCCTGAAGTGATATGAAGTCTATCGTAGAAATTTCAGTCACAATATTTTTTTGACACACTGACAAAATGGCATCTAAAAGTTCGTTCTGGATTGTTTTCAAGGTTCCTTTAAACACTGTTGAATTTTCTAAATGATCTTTCAAAACACTGTCAAGTGCTGCAGTATAATTGATTAGTCCTTTAAAAATCCCTGGGTTGTTGTCTGCTTCTTCCGTTTTATCGTGGCCATGTAAAAAATAATAAATAAAATAAACCTCCGCTCAACAGTCCGTTAAGGACCAAGGCGTACCGCGCGGCTTTTGTGTTAGTGTGACGGTGTATGGCTAGTACTACGCGCCACCAGCCGCTAGTTGCGGTATTCACAGCCAGGAGGCGGCGCTGTTATCTCAGCGCCTACTCAGTTTGCCTCACGACGCTGAGTGCACGCCGTACGGAACCTCCGCCGGAGAATTGAACCCGGGACCACGAGCGTATCAATCGCCCGCGTTAGCCACTAGACCACCTGGAGGCTCTAGTAAAGCTAATTCAAATTCCCCACAAAATTTAATCGCATCAATTATTCGAGACAAGATGTATCTGTTCTTGTCTACAAGTTCATTATGTTTACGAACAGAAATTCTGTAACCATTATCGAGTTGCAACCTAATATTTACAATACCTAGCACGGCTAAACTCATTTCATTGTCTAAATGACATTTAGACAGCGAATGCTTCTTACTCTTTTCTGGTAAATGTTTCAGATCTTTAATGCCCGACTTAGTCCACGTGTCTTCACCGCCAAACAGAAGACAGGCAAAGCAAAATAAAGCATTGATTGTGGGGCATCCACACATCCATTCCCATTTTTCGTACACTGCGATATTGAAAGTTCTATTATACATTCTGTTTTTGTACTTAAACACTTGGTTGATAGACAACTGCGGTCTCGGTGGACCCAATTGTTTTGCAATTAACGTATCTTCATAGTACAAAGTTTTACTCTGTAAATACTTGAAATCATTCATTTTGTCTCAGAGATTTACACAAGCACACAAAATACCGACACTTGAATATTTTAAACACCGTTATTTACACGCGTGTGTAACACTGATTACTGAAAACCACTTGTAACACTACAATTTATGCAATTACTATAATCACTGCCACCACAATTATCGTGTAGCACATAACATAACCGCTCTAGGTACACATTCTATTTTAATATTTCCTTCAATGAGAATATAATTTAAAATTATATAAAATCACAAAAATTATTATAATCATATTCATGATAGAAACATTATAACATTATTTTGTAACACAATATACTAAGAAAGTAACAGTAATTATCAGTATTATAGCACAGCTCAGATGGTGGTAAAATGTAATATTCTACTAAATAGCTCCGATTCATATCCGTTAGTTGCAGTAATGTGGCGCACCTACAGGATTCAGAGTTGTACTACTTGAAGACTGTTAATTTCTGGTGTGACCAAACGCTATGGGAATTAAGGATTATGCTCTCCCACCACAAGAAAGTTAAGAAAGTGGAAGGGAGTAGTGCTACCTGGGTTACAACGGTTGCTGTGACCATCGCTTTGTTACCACGTTTGTTTTCGCGTTGCCACATTTCTTCAGACTTCTCACTGTTACAACCTATTGCTATCATTTGAAATGAGGACATTTCTACAATATTTATTTATTTCGTGATTTTCTGGTGGGGCACGTGACCATGTGCCCTTATGAGTGAGCCGCCTCTGCATAGGCATGTTTGGATAGGACACTATAACAGTAATGCACAGATGTTAAAAGATTTTGTAAGCTTTAATAAATTAAGATACAGAATATCTTTTTTAAGAAACGAGATATTCATAAGTAGGCCTATATGTAGGCTGCAAGAGGATTTAGATCAGTAATTGATTACATAATCACAAATAGGAGAATAGCTGGCCAGGTTATTGATGTCAGGATTTGTAGAGGTTATGATATAGGCTCAGACCACTACCTGATTTGTTGCAAGCTTGGGATGTTTGCCAGATGGAAACAATCAAGGAAAAATCAAGGTATGAAGGGAGAAGGTGTCTATAAAGCCTACATGTTACATGAGGAGAGTATACAGCTTCTATTTCAACAACTCTAATTAATCCAGCAGATATCAGACCAGGGTAGTGCCGGATCAGTGGAAATGCCGGATTAATGGATTATTATTAGAAAAAAAAACATTAAAGTGACAGAAACTAGCATACATTGTATATAATGGTAAACCATGAAAAAACGTACACCTGATTGGGTTAAAAATATAGTAAATTATTTTCTATTTTTTAAAATTATTAACATTTTTTTATGTTTATAATTTAGTCAAAAGTAGGAAAAAAAGAACTTATGCATTTCAGCATCTATGTTGTCGTTAACATCCACACTGAAAGATTCCTCTGTTTCTATGCTTTGCCCATTGTTCATTTTGTTCTTCTTCTTTTTTTTTATATTGTTCTAACAGTGTCATGTTGGGCCACAAATTACCCCATGAACAAACAGTTGTTTTTTTCAGATAGATTTTCTCAAGCATTTGCAAGAGAAAAAACCATATCTTTTAGGTTTGTTTCTTTTAAAGACTGAATCACACTCACATTGTCGTCTTTAGATAAAACCTTGTACAGTAGACTTTTTTGTACTGCATTTTGACCATTTGAATAACATTTGGCTCCATGGGTTGTAAAAGAGGAGTAACATTTGGGGATAAAAACATTACACGCTCAAAACCATCTTTTGATTTCACATCTTCATCAGGGTGACTTGGACAGTTATCCAAAATAAACAGGGCTTTTTGTGGCAATTTCTGGTTCTTGAAAAATCGCTTCACCAATGGTATAAACTGTTCATGAAACCACTCTGTAAAGACTGAATTAGTCATCCGTGCTGTGCTTTGGCTTTTGTAGTCAACAGGAAGATTAACGTTTTTGAAGGCCCTAGCGTGTTTTGCCTTACCAAACACTAACAAGTCCAGTTTATGCATACGACTCACGGTGGAACAAGGCATAAAAGTGATTCTGTCCTTGGCCACTTTTTGTCACAGAGCACTAGCTTCAGCATGGTGAACAAAAGTGTTTTTAGGCAGAAGCTCCAAAATAGACCACTCTTCTCAGCATTGTAGACTTGCTCGGAAGTTAGACTCAGTTCCCCATTAATATTTAAAAATTTTTCTTATGTGGTGTCAACACCACATAAATTCCGAAACGCTTTTTGAATTTTTTCAACCAACCTTCACTAGCCTGAAAATCATCTTGTTCCATAATTTTTCCTTAAGAATTTCGCCCAAAAGAGGCATATACATATATATTATGCTCTTGAAGGAACTAAGTGTATAGGGTATATTCAATTTGAGGGAACTTGCACATTTTAAATGTTTTTCTTGCACATTTCTTATTTTTATTGTTTTTGAAAAAATATTGAATTTTTTCTCTCTTCTTTCTTATGTTGTGTATCATTGTATGGCCCCCAACATATTCATTAGCGAGGTTTACTAACTTATCACCTTATTCAAGTCTTTTTAAAATCTCGTTTTTCTGAAGTAGTATTAATGTTTTATATTTTATTTGCACTATGATGACCTTTTGCACTCATGATCTTAAATTATGTAAGTACGGCAAATAATTATACCAAGAAAAAAGCAACTGTAAATAAACAGCAGTATACACAACGAAGGACTAATGATGCAACTGACATCTATGGTCAACGACTTGTTTACCCCTCGACACTCGCCAGCACCTGCCTGAAAACGCCAGACTATTGGAGGGGCCAGACTATCGCAGTGCCAGCTTACAGAGGATGTACTGTGTCTTGGAAGTGAAATATCTCCAAGTGTTGACTGTAATGTAAAAATAAACGTAATAATTTACACATATATGTGAGACAACCCATAGAACCTTAAAATACAAAACTAGGAAAGACACTAAGCTTAAGTTCTATAAGACTATGGCTGTATGCAGTGGCGGCTCGTGGCTTCGAGGATTGGTGAAGCAGAATTGGTGGCAGGCCCCCATCAATTATGTGAATATGTTTCTTCCTGTTTTGGAATCATGAATAACATATGGAGACAAAAGAAAAGTATGTTAATAAAATTTACAAATAAAGTAGTTAAAAATAGTAAGTACTTACAGGCTTGCATTTTATTTCTTGAACACAAGGTCAATTCTCCTCTCTTTCAAATATGCAAACTTGTCGATAATGTCGTCATAAAATGGTTGTACATTAATTAATTTGTTTAACAGTTCCTTTTCTATGGAAAGTTTTGATAAGCTAGTAAGTCTGTCCTCTGTCATTGTATTGCGCAGGTATGATTTTATTCTTTTTAAACAAGAAAACTTTGTTCTACGGAAACGCTAGTGGATGGAATAGTTACTATTAAACAAAACAGTTTGTAAGCTTCTTTAAAGATGTTCCTGTTGTCAGCTGAAAGTTCCATAAAATTTAGTGGTTCCATTTGTCTGTATTGCTTATCCTCATAAATAAGCTGTAATTCGTTTTTCAGTCTTTGGAAATCGGTAAACAGATTAGGGTAGCACACCTTTAAGTTACTTAATGCATACATGGGAAAGTTTTCAGAATACGTTACGAACTTTGAAGTATCCATTAATGTAACAAACTGAAGCTTTTCCATATCATTAAAACGTATGGCTATTTGTACTGAAAGGTTATCTAAAATTTCATAATACAGAATTTTGTATTTTTCAAAAAGTTGATCACGTGTGAGTGTAATTCTTTTCTGCAACTCATGGTATTCAGTTGGAACTGTTGATTTTTGTTGTTATATTTACCAGGAAGCAATTAATGATAAAACACAATGATCTAATTAAATGAATTGACATTTATTTAATTAGATCATTTTGAAGCAGCTAAATCGAAAATTTTTATAAATGCATCATCAGTTCTTTTGCTATTTATGAGTGTTTTGAGTATTTTTAACTTGCGAGATACAGAAATTAATGTCAAATGACTTCTTTTGTAGCACATCGAAGAGAACATCCGTGGCTCCAAAAATATCGTTAAAAATGACAACCAAAAGCATAAATTCAAAATCATTAAATTTATATAAGAAGCCATCGCTCTGCCTAATTGATGTTTGGTCATAATTTGAATCGTTTACAATTTTAGTGAATACTTCTTTTAATGAACCCCATTCGTTGTATATAGTATTCACAATTTTGGAATTAGACTTCCATCGTGTAATAACGGAAGTAGGGATTCGTCTTCCAACAACTGTGTCTACTGTGTAAGTTTTGCTTAGCAGAACTGTGAAAAAAGAGGGTAAACCGTTAACAGTCGTAAAAAGTATCCGACATTTTGAAATGCTGTTGCAGCTTTGTTGTAGTACTAAATTCAAACGATGCACCATGCAGTGAACAAAAACCGCTTGTGGCACTACTTCTTTGATTTTTGCCTGAAGACCATTTATTCCCCTAACATAACGCTTGCACCATCAAAACTCTGGGCAATAAGTTTTGATTTATAGTCCAATTTTTCGAGAGACCTTGACACAACGTGAAACAGTGTGTCGACAGTCCGACTGGAACTAACATCATAAAATCCCAAAAATCTTTCCACCAGCTTTCCTCCGGGAATAACGTATCTAATTATGATGCTACATCGAGATTTGTGGACAATGTCTGTGGAATCATCCACTTGAATTGAAAAAATGTACTATCTTCTATTTCCTTTGCGACGTGCTCATCAATATATTGTGAAATGCAGTCAATTATTTCATTCTGAATAGTCTTAGAATTGCCGGCAAAGATGGGTGAGATTTTTTTATAGTGTTCTTGAATATCTACAGGGCTTATCGATACGAAGGTTTCTAGCAGTTCTTTAAAATTTCCGCAGTTAATTGATGATAACTCTTCGTGGTGACCGCGAAATGCTAATTCTTGTTTACCCAAGTAAAGAACTGCACAAATAGGAAGATGCATGAAACGTCTGTTAAGCCGAACGTTGTCATTGAAGTGTTTAATATACAACCTAGAATTTTCCTTCAAAGAATCCTCGATAGTACTTAAATTTTTCTTTAATTTTGAAAAACTCAATGCACAACGCATGTGCTCAGAAGAACCTTCATGTTTGGAAAGAGCATGAGTAACTTTACCGAAATCATCAAAGCCGTTCTTATTCCACGCACTTGATTTAACACTAATAATTAAGCAGGGCATACAAAAAAGTTTATTTAAATAATAACTGCCACACAACCACTCGAACGTTGAATACCAATTTTGTTTAAAGTTGCGATTGTACACCTTGTCCTTTATTTTTGCAACTTTATTTACTTCCAATATAGGCATAGGGTTTTCACAGCTTAAAAAGTTTTTCTTATCATCATTATTTCATCTTGAAAATGGTGTTTCTAATAAAACACGTACCGGATCATATGAATGAAGGAAACATTCTGTAAAAACTTCGCAAACGACGAACAATGAACAAAACAAACGCGCTGGATAGGTAAAGCACTGTACACGTACACCTCTGAGAAACAGCCAGCGACACTGCTTCACGTGTGTGTGTGTGTGTGTGTGTGTGTGTGTGTGTGTGTGTGTGTGTGTGTGTGTGTGTGTGTGTGTGTGTGTGTGTGTGTGTGTGTGTGTGTGTGTGTGTGTGTGTGGGGTGGGGAACGCTGAGTATGCATACGTTGTCATGGCAACCGTCATAAACCGAGCGTTGTTAGTGATGTATTAACTGTTGCAGCCTTCGAGGTACAGAAAGCTGCTTCTACGATCTCAGCGCTTTCCACCACCAGTAGGCTTGTATGTGATCGCAGCGAAGTCCAGCTTCTGTAACCTATTTCCATCGCTTGTAAATGTTATTTTGATTATTATACAGACAAAATTTAATTTAAAAAATATTTTTAAACATAAAATTACTAAAAATAGAAAATAATTTGGTTTAAAAAGAAACACATTGAACCAGTTATTTTAGGTAAAGCAGCGCTTTACCTGCGTCTCCTGACGAGCGGCCACTGGCTGTATGGGAATGACACATAGAGTTCCACTGTACTTTCACAGAGACAGAGGGAAGGTTACATACACAGAAATGAAATTTCTCAAGTTGGTCAAAGGGTGCATGTTACAAGACAGAATAAGTAATGCACAGATAAGGCGAGAATTACAAATTTTTAAATTACAAGATAGAATTACAGAAAATAAGGCCAACTGGAGTAAGAACTTGGGAAGAATGCACCAAGATCACCTTCCCAAACTTTCCTTGAAATACCCACAGAGTATCATAGTATGGGGCGTCCGAGGATGAGATGGTTTTTGTAGCCTAATCTGTGAAGTGGAGATGATGATAATGATGACAATTAGAGTGGTTAAGGGGGAGCAATCACCACCCACTTTTACTGAATCTTAGCAAATTTTTAATTAAATAATTCCCTGTACTGACTTACAGTCAGGTGTCAAGTATTCCACTATCTGCTCTTGTCAAGCTGGTAGATTTGTTCGATTTTGCTCATACACTGTTGGCACCAATCAACAATATAAACCAATTTAAAATGCATATTGGTTCTTGGTATCCAAGTCACATAGGAATATAGATTAATAAATAAATCACCTTGTATCCGTCGTGTGACTTCGTTACGTCGATTAAAATGACACGCTTCGGAACATCTGCTCCATCATCAGATTAAATCACTCTATTGAGGTCGTTAATAGTTAAAATCACATGTTACACATAATTGTCAACCATTGTAACTCACTCGCTTTCTAACTGGTGCGCACCACCGCAAAGCCAATAGGACACTGAATTATTATCTGAGTGATTACGCCTAAGCAGGTTAAAAGCTGTATCGTATAGCGGGTTGGATTTAAAATTTAAGTGGTCATTCAATATGAAGTCTCGGCTGTTTATGTTATTATATGCTTTGTATATTTCGAACTCTTCTATTGCGCCCATGTAACGGCCTTTGTTGCACACATGTAGGAGTATCAAATTAGATTTGAAATCGGTATAATTATGATTGTGTAAGATTAAGTGGCGGGCAAAGTTGGACTTGATATTATTTAACAAAGTGAGATTATTTAGGTGACGTTTTGGTGTGTGCTCTTTAAATCGTTTGAGGAAACCTCTCCCCGTTTGACCAATGTAAAAACTGTTGCAGTCGTTACATGATAATTTATATATGCCGGATTTCTTTTCTAAAGGTATGGGTTTTCTATGACGTAGTCTTTTTAATAGACTATTGTTTGTTTTGAAGGTAGCGGTAATATTCAATTTATTAAATGTGGAGGTTAGAATCTTTGGCATTATATTTGTGTATGTGGTAGAAATAAATGTTATTTTTGTATCCTTATCTACTGGGGGCTTGGATTTTCGAATTTTATGTTTCTTGATGAGATTATCAATTAACGTGTTTTTGTAACCATTAGCTAAGGCTATATGTTTAATGGTATTCAACTCCTCACGGTAATCATCATCACTGAGAGGCACTGCCAACAATCTGCGGACAAAGTAATTATAAGCTGCCAACTTTTGCGAAAAGGGATGACAAGAGTCAGCATGTATTGTCACATCAGTGGTGGTCAGTTTTCTATAAATATTAAATTTCAATTTATCTATGTGTTTAATGACAGAAAAATCTAAAAAATTTAGTTTATTATCCACTTTGGTTTCCAGCGTGAATTGAATGTTTTTATTAATACTATTCATATAATGTTTTAGGTTTTCAATCTGTCGTACAGTACCATTGAAAATTAGAAAGGTATTGTCTACATAACGTGCATAAAATATTATATCATTTTTGTATTTGTTATGTGAGAGCAAATGAGAGTTTTCATAAAAATTTAAGTAAACGTGCCAATAGACCAGAGGGAGGTGAACCCATGGCCAATCCATCATCCTGAATGAAAAATTGGTTATTGAAATCAAAGTAATTTTGTTCTAAAATAGTTTCAAGTAAACCAATTAACTCGTTTATCGTCTGTGTATTTTATTTATTATTCTCTAATAAATTTTCTTTTAAGATATTTAGTGTTTCCTTTACTGGTATGTTGGTATACAGATTTACTATATCAAACGATGCTAACTTATAATTTGGTAGTAGATCGACATCTTTACATTTATTAATAAAATCCGTGTTTTTATGACACTATGATTGTTCTTTAAATTTATTTTTTCTTTGATTATTTTGACGAGTTTCTTAGCTGTTTTGTATGCGTGCGCTGTGGTAAAATTAACGAGTGGTCTGACCGGTATGTCGTGTTTATGAATTTTGGGTAGGCCAGTGAGTTCGGGAGCTTTGCATTAATAGGCTTTAGGAAGTGATGTGTGCATTCGCTAAACAAATTTACGCATTTATTGATTTTGTTATTCAATGTCTTGACATAACATATCAGTAGGACAAATCTGATCCTACTGATATGTTATGTCAAGACATTGAATAACAAAATCAATAAATGCGTAAATTTGTTTAGCGAATGCACACATCACTTCCTAAAGCCTATTAATGCAAAGCTCCCGAACTCACTGGCCTACCCAAAATTCATAAACACGACATACCGGTCAGACCACTCGTTAATTTTACCACAGCGCACGCATACAAAACAGCTAAGAAACTCGTCAAAATAATCAAAGAAAAAATAAATTTAAAGAACAATCATAGTGTCATAAAAACACGGATTTTATTAATAAATGTAAAGATGTCGATCTACTACCAAATTATAAGTTAGCATCGTTTGATATAGTAAATTTGTATACCAACATACCAGTAAAGGAAACACTAAATATCTTAAAAGAAAATTTATTAGAGAATAATAAATAAAATACACAGACGATAAACGTGTTAATTGGTTTACTTGAAACTATTTTAGAACAAAATTACTTTGATTTCAATAACCAATTTTTCATTCAGGATGATGGATTGGCCATGGGTTCACCTCCCTCTGGTCTATTGGCACGTTTACTTAAATTTTTATGAAAACTCTCATTTGCTCTCACATAACAAATACAAAAATGATATAATATTTTATGCACGTTATGTAGACAATACCTTTCTAATTTTCAATGGTACTGTACGACAGATTGAAAACCTAAAACATTATATGAATAGTATTAATAAAAACATTCAATTCACGCTGGAAACCAAAGTGGATAATAAACTAAATTTTTTAGATTTTTCTGTCATTAAACACATAGATAAATTGAAATTTAATATTTATAGAAAACTGACCACCACTGATGTGACAATACATGCTGACTCTTGTCATCCCTTTTCGCAAAAGTTGGCAGCTTATAATTACTTTGTCCGCAGATTGTTGGCAGTGCCTCTCAGTGATGATGATTACCGTGAGGAGTTGAATACCATTAAACATATAGCCTTAGCTAATGGTTACAAAAACACGTTAATTGATAATCTCATCAAGAAACATAAAATTCGAAAATCCAAGCCCCCAGTAGATAAGGATACAAAAATAACATTTATTTCTACCACATACACAAATATAATGCCAAAGATTCTAACCTCCACATTTAATAAATTGAATATTACCGCTACCTTCAAAACAAACAATAGTCTATTAAAAAGACTACGTCATAGAAAACCCATACCTTTAGAAAAGAAATCCGGCATATATAAATTATCATGTAACGACTGCAACAGTTTTTACATTGGTCAAACGGGGAGAGGTTTCCTCAAACGATTTAAAGAGCACACACCAAAACATCACCTAAATAATCTCACTTTGTTAAATAATATCAAGTCCAACTTTGCCCGCCACTTAATCTTACACAATCATAATTATACCGATTTCAAATCTAATTTGATACCCCTACATGTGTGCAACAAAGGCCGTTACATGGACGCAATATAAGAGTTCGAAATATACAAAGCATATAATAACATAAACAGCCAAGACTTCATATTGAATGACCACTTAAATTTTAAATCCAACCCGCTATACGATACAGCATTGAACCTGCTTAGGCGTAATCACTCAGATAATAATTCAGTGTCCGATCGGCTTCGTGGTGGTGTGTACCAGTTAGAAAGCGAGTGAGTTACATTGGTTGACAATTATGTATAACATGTTATTTTAACTGTTAACGACCTCAATAGAGTGATTTAATCTGATGATGGAGCAGATGTTCCGAAACGTGTCATTTTAATTGACGTAACGAAGTCACACGACGGATACAAGGTGATTTATTTATTAATCAATATAAACCAATCAATATATCATTATGTTAAAAAAATAACCATAAATGAATTCTGGGACCAGTAAATGATAACAATAGTAGGTGGATATGATACAATCATAAAACATACTGGATTTTTTACTGTTTACAAATTATAGATTTGGAAAATTTAAATACTATAAATAGTGAAAAGAGGGGCCAAAAAGGCCCTAAGAATATATATTGGAAAAGCCTGAAACACTAAAAAATTCAAACAGCCTCAAATAACAATAAAGGTGTTTAGTTGTTGAGATCTTTGTTGCAAATAAGATCATGAGTGATGCAATAGATTCAGCAGAGAATAGAGAATTTAAGAACACAACAAGATACTGTTGTGAACACTGCAGTATGTAGTAATTTTTTTATTTGCTTCTCATAGAAAAACAAAGCAAAACTTATTTTATTTAATAAATAAATAACAGAGTAATTTAAGTAAAGTGCGTAGTTTCAGTATTTTAAGGTAGATTTTTCCATTTTAGGGTAAGATACATAGGTCTTATTATATTTCAATAAAATAATGAAATGTTGCATTGAATTATTAGATGACCCAAATGACTCAGTTTTATTTTATCTGAATTGCAGGTCTTGTGCTGAGTGACATTATAGAAAAATATTTTGTGTCACCAACATTGCTGAGAGTTGTCCGTGTAGCTAAGGTTGGCCGAGTACTGCGTCTTGTCAAAGGTGCAAAGGGTATTCGAACGTTACTCTTCGCCTTAGCTATGTCATTACCTGCTCTCTTCAATATTTGCCTTCTTCTCTTCTTAGTTATGTTTATATTTGCAATATTTGGAATGTCATTCTTCATGCATGTTAAAGAAAAAAGTGGTCTTGATGATGTGTACAACTTCAAGACATTTGGACAATCGATGATTCTTCTATTTCAGGTAAAGCAAAAATTGTAAATTTGTAAATTACCTGTTATGAAAAATGTTTGATTCAAGTTTAAAGCATTTTCAACAAATAGTACTTTTTGGTGTCATTTGTTCAGTGTAGAAGAAGACATTATATCGTTACTCTATTTTCTGTACAAAAATAAATATTATTATACTATAGACCACAAATGAGAGCAGGCAAGTTAAGTACATAGCACACAGAGAGTTAGAAACATTCACTGCAATGTTGCCACACATACACACCAAAAACTATATGCCTCAAAAGGTTTTAGTGAAATCATGAAGTTAGCTTATTTTTTGAAGTGAGAACTTCATGTAGACACTATGATGTCTGACTCACTCCCATGCACCTTGCATATCTAGGGCAGTGTGGAAACCATAAAGCAGTGTTACAAGGTCAATCAAACCTCTTTTCCCCATATAGTTACCCAAAATTTCCCTACTGACACAAATCTGTGAGCTGTAAGCCAAGCATAATATTCTGAAGAATGTGAGCACATTCTAAATGTTTAAATGCTATTACAAGAATAACATAAATATAAAAAATAATTTTATTTATGATGAAATGAAATGTACTCACTTGCTGATATGTTGAGGTGAATACTATAAACCCTTTTCTTGTACTTAGTTCCTTATTAGCCTAATATATTTACTGAACTATACAATTATTTAATTCATAAAAACAATTTAAAGTAAGTGACACTTATTTTTTATTATAATATTTATAGTACCATCAATTAGAATGTTTGGGTACGTTTTGAATACATCATGGTATGAACAAAGAAACAAACAAACATAACAATACCTAACAGAAGTTTAGAATATTTCCACCCATTTCAGTTTTACTTGAGGATCAAAAGAAAAAAAACTAAAAGTTCTTACGAAATGGACACAAGCAATAATTAATTAATTAATGCTTTGCAGAAATAATGACAGGATTGCAAAGAAAATAATACATACCAGTATATTATAATAAAAACATACAAAAATAAAAAACTGACAAATCTGTTGGTAAGAATAGAAATTCTTGCCCACTGATATAGTATATGCTTTAACTATAAAACATTGATTTATTTATTAAGTTGATTTATAATGTAACTAATTTTATATTATATGTATATCATATGTATATTTTAGATAAAATTTAAAGCATGCAGACAAGTTTTCAAATTTCATAAAATTTATTTTACCAAATTCTGTGGTAGCATTTGGTAAACTGCAATTGTTAAGTTGTAATGTATTATGAGAAATAGTTCAAACTGTATATTTGTTTATTTAAAAATGCTTCTTCTTAATCACACTTTATCCTCATTATACAAAACATCTTTCATAATATTTTAGGTTTTATTAGCATTATTGTTGTATGAAACCTCAACAATTTGTCCAAGGCCTTTGGAAAGTCTATGTGATTTAGTTAACAAGAAGTACCAGTGAGAATTCATTATTAAGAAATTAATCTTCCATTAGTAATAAAAAATTGATCTCAGATTCATAGATTGATTCACATATACCGTAATAGAATAAACATTGTCACACCAAATTAAATTACATGAGGTTTTGATTTATTTATTATGTGAACAAGAGGGTTACTTTTGGCCCTTACTTTATGAAAACATTGTGTTTTCTGTATATTACTTTGACTCCCTGTCATCTGTGTGCTATAATTCCTTTTATACATTTTATCATCACTATCACTACCACCATCATCAACACATAATCATGGCTTTACACACTCTTTCACATTATGTTTGTTCTTTCAAGCACATACGTTGTATAAAGACAAATGTGAGTGATGAATTACTTCACCCCAGATATTTCATATATAACTACTACAACAAGGATATTTGTACTTTCAGGGGCGTATATAAGGGGGGGGCCCGGGCCCTCCCCGAAATAATGAATATAAAGAAAAAATAAGTAACATAATCTGAATTATTTTAATGAATCATGCGCGAAGGCATCGCTGCGGCAGACAGTGATAATTCCCCGTATTGGTGAGGGGAGTGGGGTGGTAGTGGTGTGAAGTTCGTGCCAGTTCGGGTTGATTCAGTCCGACTCAGGCTCCCGCCCGGCCATCTGCGCGTGCGGACAACTGAACAGTTTAGTGGCAGCCATTGTTTGTTGTTTACGTTTGTTCGACATCTGTTGTACTGAAGTATGGTGGTGTTTTAAGTGTTAATGTTTACGTACTTTATCAGTATATTGAAGTTGGCCGTAAGTGAACCACAATTGTAATGAAGAGGGAAGCTTCTATTCAAAACTTTTTCGCCAAAAAACCAAGTGTCAATAAGCCTGTTGGTGACAGTCCTGAAGTCGGTAGTGTTACGAAAGGACAAAGTGCAAATAGGCCTGACGGTGACAATGGTGAAGTCGGCTGCATTGGTAGAATTGCTCTTGTGATGTCGCTACTTCGAGCTCAATTAATGTAGTTCCGGTTATGGAGGATAGTAGGCCTAATCAAGTAAGGAAAAATATCTATGATATTGGAAACTATTGTCAAAACAATTCCGTTCAGTCTTTCACAAACGAAAAAAAAATTTTTTTATTAGAAAATGTTTGGAACCTCAGCCTGGATACAAATTTCCCTCCATTACTAGTTCAAACCATACTAGATCTTTTCAAATGAAGTGGCTAGAAGAATTTACGTGGTTAGCTTATTCAGAGGAAAAATCTGGATCTTTTTGCAAGTACTGCGTGTTATTTTCCCATACCGAAAATGTAGGGAAAGGAGATCACCAAGTAGCAGGGGCGTTGGTTACTCAGGCTTTTACCAATTTAAAAAAAGCCAGGGAAATGTTTAGCAAACATGAAAACTTATCCTATCATAAGAAATATGTTTTGATCGCTGAAAACACAAAAGCTATAGTTAAGAAAAAGGCTGAAAGTGTTATCAATCAAGTAAATGCCCAAAGAAGACTGGATATTGAGAATAATAGAAAACGGCTAATCCCTATAATACAAACAATACGATTTTGCGGGAGGCAGCAAATAGCTCTAAGGGGTCATCGTGACTCTGGACGAATAAGCCCTGAAGAACCGGACCAAAATGATGGGAATTTTCGATCGTTGTTGAGATACCGAGCCAACAGTGGAGATAATATTCTTAAAGACCAATTAACGACCAGTGGTGGGAAGACGATGTACACAAGTTCTTTCATTCAAAACGAACTTATTAACATATTCGGTCACTTAATACAATCAAAAATTGTAGAAAATGTCAGAAAGTCTGTTTTTTATTCCGTTTTAGCAGATGAAACCACTGACATCAGCCAAATCGAACAGTTTTCTCTCTGTGTACGTTACGTAGAGTACCAAACTTTCAAAATCAGAGAAGATTTTCTGACATTCGTCCCCGTTTATGACGTCACTGGAGCAGGTTTGGCTAACACAATATTGGAGACCTTGTCAACATTAGGGCTTGATCTAAACAAAATGAGAGGCCAAGGGTACGATGGCGCTGCCACGATGAGTGGGCAATTCAGAGGAGTACAAGCTTCCATCAGAGAAAAGCTACCGTTGGCCCTGTATACACATTGTTCTTCACACACTCTAAATTTGTGTTTGTCAGATGCGAGCAGAATACCTTCTATAAGAAACTGTATGGGTGTCATAAAAGAAGTCTGTGGATTCTTTCATATGTCAGCCAAAAGAACAGAAATATTGAAATCAATGATTTCTGAATGTTGTCCAGAACAAAAGAAAAAGAAACTTATTTCACTGTGCAAAACCCGATGGGTAGAAAGGCACGACTCTGTAATTTTATTTAAAGACATTTTGGAACCTATCTTTCTCTCCCTTTGCAAAATAGAAGAAGAGGAATTAAGTGACTCAGCTTCTAAGGCTCACACTCTAAGTAGTGCTATTAGTCAATTTGCATTTCTTATTAATCTTTTTGTTTTGAGCCGGATGCTATCAACCACGCATAACTTATCTGAGCAGCTTCAAAACAAAAATATAGATCTTCCACAGGCTTTGACTAACGTTACGAGTGTCTTACACCTTCTGTCGAAGGAGAGAGCAAAAGCTGATGACTCATTTAAAGCCTTGTATAATCAAGTAAAGTCATTCGCTGCCAAACTTGACATTAAGGAAGAGATTCCAAGAATTTTCCGCCTTCAAACAGCACGTAGCAACGTCCCTTACACCACAGAAGAAGAATACTATCGACGAGCTGTTTATGTGCCATACCTGGACGATTTTTGTAACTCACTGAAAGAACGCTTTGAATCTCACAAGGAAACAGTTGCATCCTTACAAAAGATCCTTCCACAATTGTGTATCGTAACAGATTTCGGTTCATTGGAGGCTGCTTTTGGTTTCTACGAAGAAGATTTGTCACATAAAGAGATTGTGCAAAGTGAGTTTATGTTGTGGAAAGAAAAGTGGAGTCAGGAAAATCCTTCAAATCTTCCAAAAACGGCTATAAGTTCTCTAGAAAAATGTGACAAGACTTTCTTCCCCAACATTTGTAACGAGCAAAAAATTTAAAATTTTTTAAATTTTCACCTCGACGGAATGCGTTCACACGAGGCGGTGTCAACGACTTATAGTTGACGCAATAAATAAAGCGTAATGAGAAGATGTCAGAGCAGCGTCGCTAACTTGACAATAGAAAGACGTTAAGCCCGAACCAACTATAGAAATTGGTTGCACAAGATGACAGGGAAAGTTTAGTTCAGAATTATTGCTCTCTACCGCTGTAACAATGTAGGCGAGGACGTTCACACTCGTACTGAGAAACGTGGCAGATGTTCGACTAGGTTACGTCAGTATACGATAGACGACAAAAAGAGCGAAACTATATGTTACAATGAAACGGATGCTCTGCTCCTTAAGAAACAATACGAAGGCTGAGATCGGACAAAAACTCAAGTCATGTTACGCAGCTGGAGTTATCGTCTAAGTGACAGACCGAATTTACGAGTGGAAAGTTGGGGTGACTTCACCAGCCAGCAGATGTCCAAAATTATTAATAGCTACAAAAAAGGGGTATAACATAGAACAATACGCCGGTAGAACCGAAAGTACAGATAATGGCAATCTAGAGAAACACTGAGTTTACTTCAGACAATAGGTTGATGGACAAGCGTCTAATAGCCGTAGTTTCTACGAAAAGGGTCAACGTTCGTCAGAGCAAAATCGGGGGATGTCTAAGAACCTATCAGATGCCAAAAGCCAGGGAGAAAACTGGTAGAGAGGAGTGTTTCCATAGCAACAGGAACGAAGAACCTATCAGAAGAACTATGACGTAGGATCTTGACATAGTGGGACAAAATATTCCAAGAAAACTCAAAACTGACCAATCACGAAATGAAGAAGGCGTGAACTGCGCCAGGGACAAAATTTTGAGTAGGGACGAGTTAATAAAACTATCTGTCCAAGACGGAGGAGGGGGTCTTATCTCAAATTTTCAAGTAATACACTTTAAGTACGAGAAGTTTTTACTCAAATTTTTAAACAGTTCATTTCAATTATTCGGAGCCAGTATATTTCAATTTTCAAACAGTTTACTCTAATTATTCGGAATCAGTTTTACTCTAAGTTCACAAGAGTATATTAATCGTTCGGAGAGATAACTCGAGTTCGGGAGTTAGTACGTCAACTCGTAACTTAAAAGACTTAGTAATATCTTCATGACACAATAGTCGGACTTAGTAAACTTTTCATAGTGAATTTTGAAGTGCGATGTAACGGACTTAGATAAGTGAACAATCAGATAGTTACACGAACAGATATCACTACATAAGTAATATACTAAACAGTTGAACTTAATCTAGTGTTACTACACTTTATTAACACCATAAGAACATGAAACATTAAACTAATTCAATCAATCACACGAATATTTGATAAAGCAGCAAAATAAGTGGAACTAGACATGTACATTAAAGTTAAAAGGAACACACAACATACATCGTAAGATGAAGTATTTAATTGAACACTAAACATCAATTATTCACATAAACCAACGCCAATGCGAGTGACCGGAAGAGTGTGTGTAAGCGATTGTGATAACAACAGCATTCAACAAAATGTGTCTCCATGCCATCTTCATCACTGGAACTAGACTTCACCAACGACTAATGGATATTTCATAAATCAAGTAACCATTATTTTAATCATTACTACTTAGTTACTTCTACTGACCTGATTCTTTCAAAGAATTCATCCCTGAGAAATTATTAATAAATGCAATGAATAAATCAGAAATTAAAACGTAATTAATAAATATATTAACAAAAGCTTATCTGGGATTAATGAACGCATTAATAAGTAGAATATGAATTGTTATATTATTTGATTTATATATGTATGTATGTTTTTCTTTGTTTCAGCATATATTAAAACATGAATTTGTTCTTATAAAATATGTATGTATTTCAGGTACAGCGACGTATCATATGTACGATTATAATTTATTGTGAATGATAAATAAACTAGTAATTTAAGTTAATCCTATATATGCGTTTATTATTACCAAATACAACCCAGATATTAACTTAAAATTTGAAGGAATAGAAAGTAGAATTTTAAGAGTTTCTTTTGCTCAAATAAAGTAAATGAATTGACTACATTAATTTATTAAATGATATCAAGTATGTGTTTATGAATAATCAGAATAGTTATACATTGTATTAAATGGCTGCATAATGCGCGGCATGAAAGTAATCAATTAATGCAAGTAACTACATATTATCTATTGCAAATAAAAATAATAAAATGTCATTATTTTAATGACGCCCAAAGTACGTATGACGTTATAAATCAATTATATCGATTTGATATCATTATTAATATATAATTATCATTGCAAATTAATGGCGCCCATCCGCACGGCATGATACGTAGTAACAAAGATAGTTAAAACGTATAGCTTTGGCAAAGAACAGGCAGTAGAAGAAGTAGATAAAGTAGCATTATAGAATTAGAAGTAAGATAAGTATTAGTGTTATAAGTCAGTTTGAATGATTACGCGTAGGAAGGCAAAAATGGCGAGCAATTCCGATAGCGTAGAATTCGACGTTAATAACCAGTTAGGTACGGTAAATACGGAAGATAATACTACACCTAGCGAACCAAGTAGCGTTGTAGAGAGTCCAGAAGATAGGGCGCGAGGACAGATATCAAAACCAGAAGATATAAGTCTACAAATGTTGATGGAGTTCATCCGTCAACAGAGCGAAAAACAAGAAGAACGAAGCAAAAAACAAGAAGAGAATATTAACAAATTAATTAGCGAGAAACAAGAAGAAAGTAACAAATTAATTAGTGAAAAACTAGAGAAACAAGAAGAAAACAGTAGATTAATTAGTGAAAAACTAGAGAAACAAGAAGAAAACAGTAGATTAATTAGTGAAAAACTAGAGAAACAAGAAGAAAACAGTAGGTTAATTAGTGAAAAATTAGAAAAACAAAATGAAAAACTCGACCAGCATAAGGAAGAGATTACACAGATACGGTCCGAGATACGTGAATACCAGCAGGCCTGGGAAGGAAAGGTCAACGAACTACAGAAGAAACAAGATGATATCGTGAGAAACTTGAGAGAAGAAGCAAACAAGAAGTACGAAGAAATACAAGAAACGCGAGAAAACGATCGTCAAGAATGGATGGCAGCGATACACACTACCCAAACGACCGTTAAAAAGATTAATAATAAATTCGATGCTCACGTCAAGGATTCCAATAAGAAGCACGAAGAATTCAAGGCCGAGATACATGACACCATACGGCAGAAACAACAGGAGCAAGACGGAACAAACAATAACATTATACAGAAGTTGGAAGAAGTTGACGGTAGACAACGTTCAACGGAACAGAAGTTGGACGAGACTACAAAAGAAAGGACGACACGGATCGAAGAGTTAAAAGGACATCTGACTAAAGTAAGAGAAAACCAGGAGAGACTGCAGAGACAGTTAATGGAAGGTGAGTGTGGTGTATTAAACCGAATTAATGGACCTAACCACAATGACCTTAAATATAATGGTACGGACAGATTCCCTATGGAATTCCTTAAGGAGTTGTCTGAATTACAAGAGTTATACTACCCCACTGACAATATCAAGTGGATAGGTAGACATTTAGAATTAGACGCAGGAATTTGGTGGCGGGTTATACATAACCAAATATCAAATTTTGAAGAATTCAAAGAAGCATTCTCACAGAAATATTGGGGACAAGAACGACAAGACAGCATACGGGACCATTTGGAATATGGTAGGTTTGATTGGCGTGGACCGATTACTGCAATCCAGTATATAGAACGTATCTTGTTGGAGAGCAGGCAGTTAACACCTACTCTGACTGATAATCAACTTATACGTAAGATATCTCGTCACTTTGGGCGCGAGATTCAGCTCGCTGTGGTCATGAGAGGAATTGTGACAATCCCAAATTTCGAATCTTTAATCATAGAACATACACAGATACAACCGAGAAATAATAGGGAGTCAAACTATGTGACGGCGAACGAGGAGAGGAATTCCTAAAAGGAAAGTGAAAGCGGTTCGAACAAAGCAAGTGGAGCGCAGAAGAAAGCCTGGGGTGACAGACCGGCTGTAAATACACAACAACATCGTACTGCGGACCGATGCGCAGTCAACACAATGGAATTCACAAACACAGCTGCCGGTACATCGGGCACTGAACCCAAAAGGGTCCGTCAACAAGAAGAAGAAAAAAAAATCCCTTTACTCATTAACGGAGATAGCCGATAAAACGAATGACTACCAGACTAACATAATTCTACCAGATTTACGAAGCGATTTATTATGTAATGATGACGAGGAGATTACCCAACGAATAATCAAGTGCCCAGAAATAAATATAAAGTTTAACAATAATGTTACTGTACAAGCGCTGCTTGACACTGGATCCGTTATTGCCGGATTGTCCGAATCGTGGTTTAATCAAAACAAACATAACATAACACCTTATGAAATATTACCGATGACTAACACTTTAATACTTAGCGCGGTTGGTAACAAATCAAAGTTAATAAGGAAGCAAATATTATGCGATATTTATGTCGAAGGAATTAAATATGAATGTGTTTTTCTCATCATACCGGATTTAATAAAACCTTGTATATTAGGAACCAATTTTCTCCAGGAAACAGGATGTCTCATTGACATGGGAAAAAGGATCGTCGAGTTAAGAAGAGAGGCTGACGAAGCGGCGTGCACGGTGCAAATGATGCATATAGAAGTGGTGGACAAAGAAGAAGAAGAAGAGATCATAAGGAACATTGATAAGAAAGTAGAGAGTATTGACTGCGGAGATAAAGGGACGTTGGAGAGATTAAGGGAGATTCTTGTAAGGAATAGAAGTTTATTCAGAGAGTGCCCCGGAAGTATCGAAGGGTACGTTCACGAGTTCCAAGTCACCGACCGGACACCGTACTTCCAGAGAGGATGGCCTGTCCCATTAGCATATAAAGGGAAGGTGGATGATGAGATTAGAAGAATGTTACGGTATGGGGTCATTGAGCGATGTAACAGCGCATATGTCAACCCACTGGTTACTGTAATTAAGAAGGACGGTAGAGTACGATTGTGTTTGGATGCGAGGAAAGTGAACAGCGTGACTATCCCGGACTACGAGGGTGCTCCACAGATAAACGACATTTTGGCGAGATGTCGTGAGATGAAATATTTATCTACCGTAGACTTAACTAGCAGTTTCTGGCAAGTACCACTGAAGCCGGAGTGCCGGAACTTCACCGCTTTTATGTACGAAGGCAAATGTTACCGCTTTACAGTTACGCCGTTTGGGCTGAGTACCAGTTCTGCTGCACTAACCAGGGGATTGGACACAGTACTGGAAGATGAAGTTAAAGAAAATACCATTATTTATGTCGACGATTGCCTATGTTATTCAGGAGATTTAGAGACGCATTTATTACATTTAGATTTATTATTATCCAACTTAAGAAGAGCGAATTTAACCATCAATTTGGAGAAGTCGCAATTCTTTAGGCAAGAAATTGCGAACCTTGGATATCGATTAACTACGCAAGGAATACGAGCAACAGACGAGAAAATTGATGCCATTATGAAGTTTCCAACACCTCGGAACCAAAAGCAATTAAAAGGTTTCTTGGGTTTGACAAATTTCTACAACCGTTTTACAGATAAATACGCTGAAACCACCAAACCATTACTTGAACTATTACGGAAAGGACAGAAATTTACCTGGACACAGGAATTAAATGAATGCTTCCAACAAGTTAAAAGGTTATTCGTAGAAACAGTTATCTTGAAGTTTCCGCGAATAAACCAAAGATACTATATGCAGTGCGATGCCAGCAACTTTGCATATGGCGGGCAACTATATCAACTGGATGAGGAAGGAAAAATTGGAGTTATAGCTTTTACCAGCAAGACATTCAAGGGTGCAGAAAGAAATTATTACACCACGGAAAAGGAGCTCTTGAGTATCGTACGATGTCTTGAAAAATTCCGTATATACATATTAGGGCAACCTTTAACCATTATTACAGATAATAAGGCACTGACTTTTATGAATAAATCTCATTTAAACAACTCGCGAATTACACGCTGGATCTTAAGTATCCAAGAGTACAAATTCGACATTGTCCATTGTAAGGGCAAGGACAATATTATTGCTGATCTTCTAAGCAGA
Organism: Magicicada septendecula; assembly: GCA_034769895.1. Classification (NCBI taxonomy): domain Eukaryota; kingdom Metazoa; phylum Arthropoda; class Insecta; order Hemiptera; family Cicadidae; genus Magicicada; species Magicicada septendecula. The sequence goes on from CM068375.1 coordinate 308,469,912, forward strand.
AACCCGGAAGATGCCACGTTAGAAGAAATTAGCGACAATATGTCCGAATACTTAATTAATCACCTGACGATCAAGATGGATAAAAGGGTAAGCAAGATCATCATGGATATTGGAAAGTATCAATTTAAAGATACTAAGCTTAAGACTATTATAGATAAGATTAAGGAAAAGTGTTTAGATAAGGAATTAAATAAATTTTATAGATACGTCGATGAGAAATTATATAGATTACGTAGGAGGGAATGGAAACTGTACATACCGAACAGTGTATCCGGCGAAGTAATTGCTGAAATACACCGTATGTATGGACATCCTGGAGCTAAGAAATGTATAAAATTATTACAGGAGCATTTTACCATAGACGGTATGTTGAAAAGGGTGAAAAATTACGTACGGACTTGCGACACTTGTCAAAAGAGGAAGGACTCGGGCAACAAAAACCTGTTCGGGGGAACGAAAGCCATTATACCGTTAAGCAAGGGTGACCTAGTGAGCGCTGATTATTATGGGCCACTACCTGTTTCGTCCGCTGGAGTAAGGTATTTGTTTGTCATGATAGACAACTTCACAAAATACGTGCGACTATTTACACTCCGGAGGGCAACGACCGCAGCCACATTAAGAAGAATACACCAATATCGTAAAGAGCTAGGATCTCCTAGAATAATTATCACAGACAACGGAACGCAATTTACCTCTAGGAAATGGTTAGACGGTTTAAACGAATTAAATATTCAACCAAGATTTACCGCAATAAGAAACCCATGTGCGAATCTGGCTGAAAGAATCAACAGACAACTTGGAAATTTATTTAGGATCTTTGTCGGTGACCAACACACAAAGTGGTCGCGTTATGTACCAATCATTGAAAGTTGCATTAACGAGACGTACCACGAGACTATAGAAGTAACACCCTATGAGGCACAGCTCGGGAAAAAACCGACAAGAGTTTGGGAAAAATACCTAAACAAGGACATAATTCAAGTTAAAGGAGCTGACCATAACCAAATATTCGTCAAAATGAAAGAGAAGAGGGAAAAACAAGCGAAGTTGTGTAATGAAACCAGGACCATTACAAAATTCAAAATTGGTGAGAAGGTGTTAATCAGAACCTATTATCAATCGGACGCGATCCAGAAAAGGATTGAAAAATTTTGCGAACTGTACTGCGGACCATACAAAGTACATCGAATTCTCGGAGAAGCTACATACCTACTCGTCGATTGCGATGACGAAAGCAAAATCCGCGGGAAATTTAATGCTAGACAGATGAAAAAATATCATGAGCCAGAAAATTGAAGATGAAGGAAGAGGAGGAAATTGGAGAATATATTATAATGAGTTAGCTGATGTGATGAGTCATCTGCGTTAGGGTAAATGACGCGCTTATCTCATTCAAGCTGACTTAACCAAGAAAATTATGTACCCTAAATGTCAAATGTAACATAAGAGTTTACTTAGTTAATTAATCACTAATTAAATGTTAGATAATCAGGGTGAATTAACGTTTTGAGTGACATTTTATGAAATATTGTAGTGAATACAAGGGACATTTTAGTTGCTATTACTTGATTCACATAGTAATAAATTATTGGGACAAAATGAAAAAAATAGGACACTTAAAATCAAATGAGTGATATTATTCAAAGAACTATATCGTAAATGAACTCTGTTAAAGTGAATGTATATAATTAATAGACTAGGATTGTAAATGATGCTAGAATGAAGTAGATAACTCATTAACAAAATGTATTACGTGTATGTATAAATTATCAAAATAATTACAACTAATGTAGCGAATATGTTAATTACCAATCTAATTTTAAATAACATTTTAAGAATAAAATTATTGGTAGGACTATTAGTACTGCACAAAATGTATACGTATAGGAGATTTCTCTGATGTCATGTAAAATGTTACGTTAAACCGATTGATTGTTTGATAATAGATTGCGAGAATAATATTTTAGAAAGTAAAAGGATTATTCAATTAATTAAATTAATTAATTGCTCATTGAATTTATGATTTGTCTTGTAATTAGAGAGATAAGGTATTTATATGTAAATACGATAATATGAAATGCGTTCAGCCATCCCAAATAGCTAGCAATAAATTCAGAGATCCAATTAAAACTAAAAGGGGGTGCACCAATTGTAATATAAGTCTTTAAAAGTAGGTTATCATGTAATATCCTTTCCTGAGGAAGATGAACATGGCGAGGCGACGTACAGGGCGCAGAATTTGGATTTGAGTTGTTCCCTGAGGTCACATCGTCAAATCAAAATTGAGGACACTGTAACGAGCAAAAAATTTAAAATTTTTTAAATTTTCACCTCGACGGAGTGCGTTCACACGAGGCGGTGTCAACGACTTATAGTTGACGCAATAAATAAAGCGTAATGAGAAGATGTCAGAGCAGTGTCGCTAACTTGACAATAGAAAGACGTTAAGCCCGAACCAACTATAGAAATTGGTTGCACAAGATGACAGGGAAAGTTTAGTTCAGAATTATTGCTCTCTACCGCTGTAACAATGTAGGCGAGGACGTTCACACTCGTACTGAGAAACGTGGCAGATGTTCGACTAGGTTACGTCAGTATACGATAGACGACAAAAAGAGCGAAACTATATGTCACAATGAAACGGATGCACTGCTCCTTAAGAAACAATACGAAGGCTGAGATCGGACAAAAACTCAAGTCATGTTACGCAGCTGGAGTTATCGTCTAAGTGACAGACCGAATTTACGAGTGGAAAGTTGGGGTGACTTCACCAGCCAGCAGATGTCCAAAATTATTAATAGCTACAAAAAAGGGGTATAACATAGAACAATACGCCGGTAGAACCGAAAGTACTGATAATGGCAATCTAGAGAAACACTGAGTTTACTTCAGACAATAGGTTGATGGACAAGCGTCTAATAGCCGTAGTTTCTACGAAAAGGGTCAACGTTCGTCAGAGCAAAATCGGGGGATGTCTAAGAACCTATCAGATGCCAAAAGCCAGGGAGAAAACTGGTAGAGAGGAGTGTTTCCATAGCAACAGGAACGAAGAACCTATCGGAAGAACTATGACGTAGGATCTTGACATAGTGGGACAAAATATTCCAAGAAAACTCAAAACTGACCAATCACGAAATGAAGAAGGCATGAACTGCGCCAGGGACAAAATTTTGAGTAGGGACGAGTTAATAAAACTATCTGTCCAAGACGGAGGAGGGGGTCTTATCTCAAATTTTCAAGTAATACACTTTAAGTACGAGAAGTTTTTACTCAAATTTTTAAACAGTTCATTTCAATTATTCGGAGCCAGTATATTTCAATTTTCAAACAGTTTACTCTAATTATTCGGAATCAGTTTTACTCTAAGTTCACAAGAGTATATTAATCGTTCGGAGAGATAACTCGAGTTCGGGAGTTAGTACGTCAACTCGTAACTTAAAAGACTTAGTAATATCTTCATGACACAATAGTCGGACTTAGTAAACTTTTCATAGTGAATTTTGAAGTGCGATGTAACGGACTTAGATAAGTGAACAATCAGATAGTTACACGAACAGATATCACTACATAAGTAATATACTAAACAGTTGAACTTAATCTAGTGTTACTACACTTTATTAACACCATAAGAACATGAAACATTAAACTAATTCAATCAATCACACGAATATTTGATAAAGCAGCAAAATAAGTGGAACTAGACATGTACATTAAAGTTAAAAGGAACACACAACATACATCGTAAGATGAAGTATTTAATTGAACACTAAACATCAATTATTCACATAAACCAATGCCAACGCGAGTGACCGGAAGAGTGCGTGTAAGCGATTGTGATAACAACAGCATTCAACAAAATGTGTCTCCATGCCATCTTCATCACTGGAACTAGACTTCACCAACGACTAATGGATATTTCATAAATCAAGTAACCATTATTTTAATCATTACTACTTAGTTACTTCTACTGACCTGATTCTTTCAAAGAATTCATCCCTGAGAAATTATTAATAAATGCAATGAATAAATCAGAAATTAAAACGTAATTAATAAATATATTAACAAAAGCTTATCTGGGATTAATGAACGCATTAATAAGTAGAATATGAATTGTTATATTATTTGATTTATATATGTATGTATGTTTTTCTTTGTTTCAGCATATATTAAAACATGAATTTGTTCTTATAAAATATGTATGTATTTCAGGTACAGCGACGTACGGTATCATATGTACGATTATAATTTATTGTGAATGATAAATAAACTAGTAATTTAAGTTAATCCTATATATGCGTTTATTATTACCAAATACAACCCAGATATTAACTTAAAATTTGAAGGAAATAGAAAGTAGAATTTTAAGAGTTTCTTTTGCTCAAATAAAGTAAATGAATTGACTACATTAATTTATTAAATGATATCAAGTATGTGTTTATGAATAATCAGAATAGTTATACATTGTATTAAATGGCTGCATAATGCGCGGCATGAAAGTAATCAATTAATGCAAGTAACTACATATTATCTATTGCAAATAAAAATAATAAAATGTCATTATTTTAATGACGCCCAAAGTACGTATGACATTATAAATCAATTATATCGATTTGATATCATTATTAATATATAATTATCATTGCAAATTAATGGCGCCCATCCGCACGGCATGATACATAGTAACAAAGATAGTTAAAACGTATAGCTTTGGCAAAGAACAGGCAGTAGAAGAAGTAGATAAAGTAGCGTTATAGAATTAGAAGTAAGATAAGTATTAGTGTTATAAGTCAGTTTGAATGATTACGCGTAGGAAGGCAAAAATGGCGAGCAATTCCGATAGCGTAGAATTCGACGTTAATAACCAGTTAGGTACGGTAAATACGGAAGATAATACTACACCTAGCGAACCAAGTAGCGTTGTAGAGAGTCCAGAAGATAGGGCGCGAGGACAGATATCAAAACCAGAAGATATAAGTCTACAAATGTTGATGGAGTTCATCCGTCAACAAAGCGAAAAACAAGAAGAACGAAGCAAAAAACAAGAAGAGAATATTAACAAATTAATTAGCGAGAAACAAGAAGAAAGTAACAAATTAATTAGTGAAAAACTAGAGAAACAAGAAGAAAACAGTAGATTAATTAGTGAAAAACTAGAGAAACAAGAAGAAAACAGTAGATTAATTAGTGAAAAACTAGAGAAACAAGAAGAAAACAGTAGGTTAATTAGTGAAAAATTAGAAAAACAAAATGAAAAACTCGACCAGCATAAGGACTGATAATCAACTTATACGTAAGATATCTCGTCACTTTGGGCGCGAGATTCAGCTCGCTGTGGTCATGAGAGGAATTGTGACAATCCCAAATTTCGAATCTTTAATCATAGAACATACACAGATACAACCGAGAAATAATAGAGAGTCAAACTATGTGACGGCGAACGAGGAGAGGAATTCCTAAAAGGAAAGTGAAAGCGGTTCGAACAAAGCAAGTGGAGCGCAGAAGAAAGCCTGGGGTGACAGACCGGCTGTAAATACACAACAACATCGTACTGCGGACCGATGCGCAGTCAACACAATGGAATTCACAAACACAGCTGCTGGTACATCGGGCACTGAACCCAAAAGGGTCCGTCAACAAGAAGAAGAAAAAAAAAATCCCTTTACTCATTAACGGAGATAGCCGATAAAACGAATGACTACCAGACTAACATAATTCTACCAGATTTACGAAGCGATTTATTATGTAATGATGACGAGGAGATTACCCAACGAATAATCAAGTGCCCAGAAATAAATATAAAGTTTAACAATAATGTTACTGTACAAGCGCTGCTTGACACTGGATCCGTTATTGCCGGATTGTCCGAATCGTGGTTTAATCAAAACAAACATAACATAACACCTTATGAAATATTACCGATGACTAACACTTTAATAGTTAGCGCGGTTGGTAACAAATCAAAGTTAATAAGGAAGCAAATATTATGCGATATTTATATCGAAGGAATTAAATATGAATGTGTTTTTCTCATCATACCGGATTTAATAAAACCTTGTATATTAGGAACCAATTTTCTCCAGGAAACAGGATGTCTCATTGACATGGGAAAAAGGATCGTCGAGTTAAGAAGAGAGGCTGACGAGCGGCGTGCACGGTGCAGATGATGCATATAGAAGTGGTGGACAAAGAAGAAGAAGAAGAGATCATAAGAAACATTGATAAGAAAGTAGAGAGTATTGACTGCGGAGATAAAGGGACTTTGGAGAGATTAAGGGAGATTCTTGTAAGGAATAGAAGTTTATTCAGAGAGTGCCCCGGAAGGATCGAAGGGTACGTTCACGAGTTCCAAGTCACCGACCGGACACCGTACTTCCAGAGAGGATGGCCTGTCCCATTAGCATATAAAGGGAAGGTGGATGATGAGATTAGAAGAATGTTACGGTATGGGGTCATTGAGCGATGTAACAGCGCATATGTCAACCCACTGGTTACTGTAATTAAGAAGGACGGTAGAGTACGATTGTGTTTGGATGCGAGGAAAGTGAACAGCGTGACTATCCCGGACTACGAGGGTGCTCCACCGATAAACGACATTTTGGCGAGATGTTGTGAGATGAAATATTTATCTACCGTAGACTTAACTAGCAGTTTCTGGCAAGTACCACTGAAGCCGGAGTGCCGGAACTTCACCGCTTTTATGTACGAAGGCAAATGTTATCGCTTTACAGTTACGCCGTTTGGGCTGAGTACCAGTTCTGCTGCACTAACCAGGGGATTGGACACAGTACTGGAAGATGAAGTTAAAGAAAATACCATTATTTATGTCGACGATTGCCTATGTTATTCAGGAGATTTAGAGACGCATTTATTACATTTAGATTTATTATTATCCAACTTAAGAAGAGCGAATTTAACCATCAATTTGGAGAAGTCGCAATTCTTTAGGCAAGAAATTGCGAACCTTGGATATCGATTAACTACACAAGGAATACGAGCAACGGACGAGAAAATTGATGCCATTATGAAGTTTCCAACACCTCGGAACCAAAAGCAATTAAAAGGTTTCTTGGGTTTGACAAATTTCTACAACCGTTTTACAGATAAATACGCTGAAACCACCAAACCATTACTTGAACTATTACGGAAAGGACAGAAATTTACCTGGACACAGGAATTAAATGAATGCTTCCAACAAGTTAAAAGGTTATTCGTAGAAACAGTTATCTTGAAGTTTCCGCGAATAAACCAAAGATACTATATGCAGTGCAATGCCAGCAACTTTGCATATGGCGGGCAACTATATCAACTGGATGAGGAAGGAAAAATTGGAGTTATAGCTTTTACCAGCAAGACATTCAAGGGTGCAGAAAGAAATTATTACACCACGGAAAAGGAGCTCTTGAGTATCGTACGATGTCTTGAAAAATTCCGTATATACATATTAGGGCAACCTTTAACCATTATTACAGATAATAAGGCACTGACTTTTATGAATAAATCTCATTTAAACAACTCACGAATTACACGCTGGATCTTAAGTATCCAAGAGTACAAATTCGACATTGTCCATTGTAAGGGCAAGGACAGTATTATTGCTGATCTTCTAAGCAGAAACCCGGAAGATGCCACGTTAGAAGAAATTAGCGACAATATGTCCGAATACTTAATTAATCACCTGACGATCAAGATGGATAAAAGGGTAAGCAAGATCATCATGGATATTGGAAAGTATCAATTTAAAGATACTAAGCTTAAGACTATTATAGATAAGATTAAGGAAAAGTGTTTAGATAAGGAATTAAATAAATTTTATAGATACGTCGATGAGAAATTATATAGATTACATAGGAGGGAATGGAAACTACATACCGAACAGTGTATCCGGCGAAGTAATTGCTGAAATACACCGTATGTATGGACATCCTGGAGCTAAGAAATGTATAAAATTATTACAGGAGCATTTTACCATAGACGGTATGTTGAAAAGGGTGAAAAATTACGTACGGACTTGCGACACTTGTCAAAAGAGGAAGGACTCGGGCAACAAAAACCTGTTCGGGGGAACGAAAGCCATTATACCGTTAAGCAAGGGTGACCTAGTGAGCGCTGATTATTATGGGCCACTACCTGTTTCGTCCGCTGGAGTAAGGTATTTGTTTGTCATGATAGACAACTTCACAAAATACGTGCGACTATTTACACTCCGGAGGGCAACGACCGCAGCCACATTAAGAAGAATACACCAATATCGTAAAGAGCTAGGATCTCCTAGAATAATTATCACAGACAACGGAACGCAATTTACCTCTAGGAAATGGTTAGACGGTTTAAACGAATTAAATATTCAACCAAGATTTACCGCAATAAGAAACCCATGTGCGAATCTGGCTGAAAGAATCAACAGACAACTTGGAAATTTATTTAGGATCTTTGTCGGTGACCAACACACAAAGTGGTCGCGTTATGTACCAATCATTGAAAGTTGCATTAACGAGACGTACCACGAGACTATAGAAGTAACACCCTATGAGGCACAGCTCGGGAAAAAACCGACAAGAGTTTGGGAAAAATGCCTAAACAAGGACATACTTCAAGTTAAAGGAGCTGACCATAACCAAATATTCGTCAAAATGAAAGAGAAGAGGGGAAAACAAGCGAAGTTGTGTAATGAAACCAGGACCATTACAAAATTCAAAATTGGTGAGAAGGTGTTAATCAGAACCTATTATCAATCGGACGCGATCCAGAAAAGGATTGAAAAATTTTGCGAACTGTACTGCGGACCATACAAAGTACATCGAATTCTCGGAGAAGCTACATACCTACTCGTCGATTGCGATGACGAAAGCAAAATCCGCGGGAAATTTAATGCTAGACAGATGAAAAAATATCATGAGCCAGAAAATTGAAGATGAAGGAAGAGGAGGAAATTGGAGAATATATTATAATGAGTTAGCTGATGTGATGAGTCATCTGCGTTAGGGTAAATGACGCGCTTATCTCATTCAAGCTGGCTTAACCAAGAAAATTATGTACTCTAAATGTCAAATGTAACATAAGAGTTTACTTAGTTAATTAATCACTAATTAAATGTTAGATAATCAGGGTGAATTAACGTTTTGAGTGACATTTTACGAAATATTGTAGTGAATACAAGGGACATTTTATTTGCTATTACTTGATTCACATAGTAATAAATTATTGGGACAAAGTGAAAAAAATAGGACACTTAAAATCAAATGAGTGATATTATTCAAAGAACTATATCGTAAATGAACTCTGTTAAAGTGAATGTATATAATTAATAGACTAGGATTGTAAATGATGCTAGAATGAAGTAGATAACTCATTAACAAAATGTATTACGTGTATGTATAAATTATCAAAATAATTACAACTAACGTAGCGAATGTGTTAATTACCAATCTAATTTTAAATAACATTTTAAGAATAAAATTATTGGTAGGACTATTAGTACTGCACAAAATGTATACGTATAGGAGATTTCTCTGATGTCATGTAAAATGTTATGTTAAACCGATTGATTGTTTGATAATAGATTGCGAGAATAATATTTTAGAAAGTAAAAGGATTATTCAATTAATTAAATTAATTAATTGCTCATTGAATTTATGATTTGTCTTGTAATTAGAGAGATAAGGTATTTATATGTAAATACGATAATATGAAATGCGTTCAGCCATCCCAAATAGCTAGCAATAAATTCAGAGATCCAATTAAAACTAAAAGGGGGTGCACCAATTGTAATATAAGTCTTTAAAAGTAGGTTATCATGTAATATCCTTTCCTGAGGAAGATGAACATGGCGAGGCGACGTACAGGGCGCAGAATTTGGATTTGAGTTGTTCCCTGAGGTCACATCGTCAAATCAAAATTGAGGACACTGTAACGAGCAAAAAATTTAAAATTTTTTAAATTTTCACCTCGACGGAGTGCGTTCACACGAGGCGGTGTCAACGACTTATAGTTGACGCAATAAATAAAGCGTAATGAGAAGATGTCAGAGCAGCGTCGCTAACTTGACAATAGAAAGACGTTAAGCCCGAACCAACTATAGAAATTGGTTGCACAAGATGACAGGGAAAGTTTAGTTCAGAATTATTGCTCTCTACCGCTGTAACAATGTAGGCGAGGACGTTCACACTCGTACTGAGAAACGTGGCAGATGTTCGACTAGGTTACGTCAGTATACGATAGACGACAAAAAGAGCGAAACTATATGTTACAATGAAACGGATGCTCTGCTCCTTAAGAAACAATACGAAGGCTGAGATCGGACAAAAACTCAAGTCATGTTACGCAGCTGGAGTTATCGTCTAAGTGACAGACCGAATTTACGAGTGGAAAGTTGGGGTGACTTCACCAGCCAGCAGATGTCCAAAATTATTAATAGCTACAAAAAAGGGGTATAACATAGAACAATACGCCGGTAGAACCGAAAGTACAGATAATGGCAATCTAGAGAAACACTGAGTTTACTTCAGACAATAGGTTGATGGACAAGCGTCTAATAGCCATAGTTTCTACGAAAAGGGTCAACGTTCGTCAGAGCAAATCGGGGGATGTCTAAGAACCTATCAGATGCCAAAAGCCAGGGAGAAAACTGGTAGAGAGGAGTGTTTCCATAGCAACAGGAACGAAGAACCTATCGGAAGAACTATGACGTAGGATCTTGACATAGTGGGACAAAATATTCCAAGAAAACTCAAAACTGACCAATCACGAAATGAAGAAGGCATGAACTGCGCCAGGGACAAAATTTTGAGTAGGGACGAGTTAATAAAACTATCTGTCCAAGACGGAGGAGGGGGTCTTATCTCAAATTTTCAAGTAATACACTTTAAGTACGAGAAGTTTTTACTCAAATTTTTAAACAGTTCATTTCAATTATTCGGAGCCAGTATATTTCAATTTTCAAACAGTTTACTCTAATTATTCGGAATCAGTTTTACTCTAAGTTCACAAGAGTATATTAATCGTTCGGAGAGATAACTCGAGTTCGGGAGTTAGTACGTCAACTCGTAACTTAAAAGACTTAGTAATATCTTCATGACACAATAGTCGGACTTAGTAAACTTTTCATAGTGAATTTTGAAGTGCGATGTAACGGACTTAGATAAGTGAACAATCAGATAGTTACACGAACAGATATCACTACATAAGTAATATACTAAACAGTTGAACTTAATCTAGTGTTACTACACTTTATTAACACCATAAGAACATGAAACATTAAACTAATTCAATCAATCACACGAATATTTGATAAAGCAGCAAAATAAGTGGAACTAGACATGTACATTAAAGTTAAAAGGAACACACAACATACATCGTAAGATGAAGTATTTAATTGAACACTAAACATCAATTATTCACATAAACCAACGCCAACGCGAGTGACCGGAAGAGTGCGTGTAAGCGATTGTGATAACAACAGCATTCAACAAAATGTGTCTCCATGCCATCTTCATCACTGGAACTAGACTTCACCAACGACCAATGGATATTTCATAAATCAAGTAACCATTATTTGAATCATTACTACTTAGTTACTTCTACTGACCTGATTCTTTCAAAGAATTCATCCCTGAGAAATTATTAATAAATGCAATGAATAAATCAGAAATTAAAACGTAATTAATAAATATATTAACAAAAGCTTATCTGGGATTAATGAACGCATTAATAAGTAGAATATGAATTGTTATATTATTTGATTTATATATGTATGTATGTTTTTCTTTGTTTCAGCATATATTAAAACATGAATTTGTTCTTATAAAATATGTATGTATTTCAGGTACAGCGACGTATCATATGTACGATTATAATTTATTGTGAATGATAAATAAACTAGTAATTTAAGTTAATCCTATATATGCGTTTATTATTACCAAATACAACCCAGATATTAACTTAAAATTTGAAGGAAATAGAAAGTAGAATTTTAAGAGTTTCTTTTGCTCAAATAAAGTAAATGAATTGACTACATTAATTTATTAAATGATATCAAGTATGTGTTTATGAATAATCAGAATAGTTATACATTGTATTAAATGGCTGCATAATGCGCGGCATGAAAGTAATCAATTAATGCAAGTAACTACATATTATCTATTGCAAATAAAAATAATAAAATGTCATTATTTTAATGACGCCCAAAGTACGTATGACGTTATAAATCAATTATATCGATTTGATATCATTATTAATATATAATTATCATTGCAAATTAATGGCGCCCATCCGCACGGCATGATACGTAGTAACAAAGATAGTTAAAACGTATAGCTTTGGCAAAGAACAGGCAGTAGAAGAAGTAGATAAAGTAGCGTTATAGAATTAGAAGTAAGATAAGTATTAGTGTTATAAGTCAGTTTGAATGATTACGCGTAGGAAGGCAAAAATGGCGAGCAATTCCGATAGCGTAGAATTCGACGTTAATAACCAGTTAGGTACGGTAAATACGGAAGATAATACTACACCTAGCGAACCAAGTAGCGTTGTAGAGAGTCCAGAAGATAGGGCGCGAGGACAGATATCAAAACCAGAAGATATAAGTCTACAAATGTTGATGGAGTTCATCCGTCAACAAAGCGAAAAACAAGAAGAACGAAGCAAAAAACAAGAAGAGAATATTAACAAATTAATTAGCGAGAAACAAGAAGAAAGTAACAAATTAATTAGTGAAAAACTAGAGAAACAAGAAGAAAACAGTAGATTAATTAGTGAAAAACTAGAGAAACAAGAAGAAAACAGTAGATTAATTAGTGAAAAACTAGAGAAGCAAGAAGAAAACAGTAGGTTAATTAGTGAAAAATTAGAAAAACAAAATGAAAAACTCGACCAGCATAAGGACTGATAATCAACTTATACGTAAGATATCTCGTCACTTTGGGCGCGAGATTCAGCTCGCTGTGGTCATGAGAGGAATTGTGACAATCCCAAATTTCGAATCTTTAATCATAGAACATACACAGATACAACCGAGAAATAATAGAGAGTCAAACTATGTGACGGCGAACGAGGAGAGGAATTCCTAAAAGGAAAGTGAAAGCAGTTCGAACAAAGCAAGTGGAGCGCAGAAGAAAGCCTGGGGTGACAGACCGGCTGTAAATACACAACAACATCGTACTGCGGACCGATGCGCAGTCAACACAATGGAATTCACAAACACAGCTGCTGGTACATCGGGCACTGAACCCAAAAGGGTCCGTCAACAAGAAGAAGAAAAAAAAAATCCCTTTACTCATTAACGGAGATAGCCGATAAAACGAATGACTACCAGACTAACATAATTCTACCAGATTTACGAAGCGATTTATTATGTAATGATGACGAGGAGATTACCCAACGAATAATCAAGTGCCCAGAAATAAATATAAAGTTTAACAATAATGTTACTGTACAAGCGCTGCTTGACACTGGATCCGTTATTGCCGGATTGTCCGAATCGTGGTTTAATCAAAACAAACATAACATAACACCTTATGAAATATTACCGATGACTAACACTTTAATAGTTAGCGCGGTTGGTAACAAATCAAAGTTAATAAGGAAGCAAATATTATGCGATATTTATATCGAAGGAATTAAATATGAATGTGTTTTTCTCATCATACCGGATTTAATAAAACCTTGTATATTAGGAACCAATTTTCTCCAGGAAACAGGATGTCTCATTGACATGGGAAAAAGGATCGTCAAGTTAAGAAGAGAGGCTGACGAGCGGCGTGCACGGTGCAAATGATGCATATAGAAGTGGTGGACAAAGAAGAAGAAGAAGAAGAGATCATAAGGAACATTGATAAGAAAGTAGAGAGTATTGACTGCGGAGATAAAGGGACATTGGAGAGATTAAGGGAGATTCTTGTAAGGAATAGAAGTTTATTCAGAGAGTGCCCCGGAAGGATCGAAGGGTACGTTCACGAGTTCCAAGTCACCGACCGGACACCGTACTTCCAGAGAGGATGGCCTGTCCCATTAGCATATAAAGGGAAGGTGGATGATGAGATTAGAAGAATGTTACGGTATGGGGTCATTGAGCGATGTAACAGCGCATATGTCAACCCACTGGTTACTGTAATTAAGAAGGACGGTAGAGTACGATTGTGTTTGGATGCGAGGAAAGTGAACAGCGTGACTATCCCGGACTACGAGGGTGCTCCACCGATAAACGACATTTTGGCGAGATGTTGTGAGATGAAATATTTATCTACCGTAGACTTAACTAGCAGTTTCTGGCAAGTACCACTGAAGCCGGAGTGCCGGAACTTCACCGCTTTTATGTACGAAGGCAAATGTTATCGCTTTACAGTTACGCCGTTTGGGCTGAGTACCAGTTCTGCTGCACTAACCAGGGGATTGGACACAGTACTGGAAGATGAAGTTAAAGAAAATACCATTATTTATGTCGACGATTGCCTATGTTATTCAGGAGATTTAGAGACGCATTTATTACATTTAGATTTATTATTATCCAACTTAAGAAGAGCGAATTTAACCATCAATTTGGAGAAGTCGCAATTCTTTAGGCAAGAAATTGCGAACCTTGGATATCGATTAACTACACAAGGAATACGAGCAACGGACGAGAAAATTGATGCCATTATGAAGTTTCCAACACCTCGGAACCAAAAGCAATTAAAAGGTTTCTTGGGTTTGACAAATTTCTACAACCGTTTTACAGATAAATACGCTGAAACCACCAAACCATTACTTGAACTATTACGGAAAGGACAGAAATTTACCTGGACACAGGAATTAAATGAATGCTTCCAACAAGTTAAAAGGTTATTCGTAGAAACAGTTATCTTGATGTTTCCGCGAATAAACCAAAGATACTATATGCAGTGCGATGCCAGCAACTTTGCATATGGCGGGCAACTATATCAACTGGATGAGGAAGGAAAAATTGGAGTTATAGCTTTTACCAGCAAGACATTCAAGGGTGCAGAAAGAAATTATTACACCACGGAAAAGGAGCTCTTGAGTATCGTACGATGTCTTGAAAAATTCCGTATATACATATTAGGGCAACCTTTAACCATTATTACAGATAATAAGGCACTGACTTTTATGAATAAATCTCATTTAAACAACTCACGAATTACACGCTGGATCTTAAGTATCCAAGAGTACAAATTCGACATTGTCCATTGTAAGGGCAAGGACAATATTATTGCTGATCTTCTAAGCAGAAACCCGGAAGATGCCACGTTAGAAGAAATTAGCGACAATATGTCCGAATACTTAATTAATCACCTGACGATCAAGATGGATAAAAGGGTAAGCAAGATCATCATGGATATTGGAAAGTATCAATTTAAAGATACTAAGCTTAAGACTATTATAGATAAGATTAAGGAAAAGTGTTTAGATAAGGAATTAAATAAATTTTATAGATACGTCGATGAGAAATTATATAGATTACATAGGAGGGAATGGAAACTGTACATACCGAACAGTGTATCCGGCGAAGTAATTGCTGAAATACACCGTATGTATGGACATCCTGGAGCTAAGAAATGTATAAAATTATTACAGGAGCATTTTACCATAGACGGTATGTTGAAAAGGGTGAAAAATTACGTACGGACTTGCGACACTTGTCAAAAGAGGAAGGACTCGGGCAACAAAAACCTGTTCGGGGGAACGAAAGCCATTATACCGTTAAGCAAGGGTGACCTAGTGAGCGCTGATTATTATGGGCCACTACCTGTTTCGTCCGCTGGAGTAAGGTATTTGTTTGTCATGATAGACAACTTCACAAAATACGTGCGACTATTTACACTCCGGAGGGCAACGACCGCAGCCACATTAAGAAGAATACACCAATATCGTAAAGAGCTAGGATCTCCTAGAATAATTATCACAGACAACGGAACGCAATTTACCTCTAGGAAATGGTTAGACGGTTTAAACGAATTAAATATTCAACCAAGATTTACCGCAATAAGAAACCCATGTGCGAATCTGGCTGAAAGAATCAACAGACAACTTGGAAATTTATTTAGGATCTTTGTCGGTGACCAACACACAAAGTGGTCGCGTTATGTACCAATCATTGAAAGTTGCATTAACGAGACGTACCACGAGACTATAGAAGTAACACCCTATGAGGCACAGCTCGGGAAAAAACCGACAAGAGTTTGGGAAAAATGCCTAAACAAGGACATACTTCAAGTTAAAGGAGCTGACCATAACCAAATATTCGTCAAAATGAAAGAGAAGAGGGAAAAACAAGCGAAGTTGTGTAATGAAACCAGGACCATTACAAAATTCAAAATTGGTGAGAAGGTGTTAATCAGAACCTATTATCAATCGGACGCGATCCAGAAAAGGATTGAAAAATTTTGCGAACTGTACTGCGGACCATACAAAGTACATCGAATTCTCGGAGAAGCTACATACCTACTCGTCGATTGCGATGACGAAAGCAAAATCCGCGGGAAATTTAATGCTAGACAGATGAAAAAATATCATGAGCCAGAAAATTGAAGATGAAGGAAGAGGAGGAAATTGGAGAATATATTATAATGAGTTAGCTGATGTGATGAGTCATCTGCGTTAGGGTAAATGACGCGCTTATCTCATTCAAGCTGGCTTAACCAAGAAAATTATGTACTCTAAATGTCAAATGTAACATAAGAGTTTACTTAGTTAATTAATCACTAATTAAATGTTAGATAATCAGGGTGAATTAACGTTTTGAGTGACATTTTACGAAATATTGTAGTGAATACAAGGGACATTTTAGTTGCTATTACTTGATTCACATAGTAATAAATTATTGGGACAAAGTGAAAAAAATAGGACACTTAAAATCAAATGAGTGATATTATTCAAAGAACTATATCGTAAATGAACTCTGTTAAAGTGAATGTATATAATTAATAGACTAGGATTGTAAATGATGCTAGAATGAAGTAGATAACTCATTAACAAAATGTATTACGTGTATGTATAAATTATCAAAATAATTACAACTAACGTAGCGAATGTGTTAATTACCAATCTAATTTTAAATAACATTTTAAGAATAAAATTATTGGTAGGACTATTAGTACTGCACAAAATGTATACGCATAGGAGATTTCTCTGATGTCATGTAAAATGTTATGTTAAACCGATTGATTGTTTGATAATAGATTGCGAGAATAATATTTTAGAAAGTAAAAGGATTATTCAATTAATTAAATTAATTAATTGCTCATTGAATTTATGATTTGTCTTGTAATTAGAGAGATAAGGTATTTATATGTAAATACGATAATATGAAATGCGTTCAGCCATCCCAAATAGCTAGCAATAAATTCAGAGATCCAATTAAAACTAAAAGGGGGTGCACCAATTGTAATATAAGTCTTTAAAAGTAGGTTATCATGTAATATCCTTTCCTGAGGAAGATGAACATGGCGAGGCGATGTACAGGGCGCAGAATTTGGATTTGAGTTGTTCCCTGAGGTCACATCGTCAAATCAAAATTGAGGACACTGTAACGAGCAAAAAATTTAAAATTTTTTAAATTTTCACCTCGACGGAGTGCGTTCACACGAGGCGGTGTCAACGACTTATAGTTGACGCAATAAATAAAGCGTAATGAGAAGATGTCAGAGCAGCGTCGCTAACTTGACAATAGAAAGACGTTAAGCCCGAACCAACTATAGAAATTGGTTGCACAAGATGACAGGGAAAGTTTAGTTCAGAATTATTGCTCTCTACCGCTGTAACAATGTAGGCGAGGACGTTCACACTCGTACTGAGAAACGTGGCAGATGTTCGACTAGGTTACGTCAGTATACGATAGACGACAAAAAGAGCGAAACTATATGTTACAATGAAACGGATGCTCTGCTCCTTAAGAAACAATACGAAGGCTGAGATCGGACAAAAACTCAAGTCATGTTACGCAGCTGGAGTTATCGTCTAAGTGACAGACCGAATTTACGAGTGGAAAGTTGGGGTGACTTCACCAGCCAGCAGATGTCCAAAATTATTAATAGCTACAAAAAAGGGGTATAACATAGAACAATACGCCGGTAGAACCGAAAGTACAGATAATGGCAATCTAGAGAAACACTGAGTTTACTTCAGACAATAGGTTGATGGACAAGCGTCTAATAGCCATAGTTTCTACGAAAAGGGTCAACGTTCGTCAGAGCAAAATCGGGGGATGTCTAAGAACCTATCAGATGCCAAAAGCCAGGGAGAAAACTGGTAGAGAGGAGTGTTTCCATAGCAACAGGAACGAAGAACCTATCGGAAGAACTATGACGTAGGATCTTGACATAGTGGGACAAAATATTCCAAGAAAACTCAAAACTGACCAATCACGAAATGAAGAAGGCGTGAACTGCGCCAGGGACAAAATTTTGAGTAGGGACGAGTTAATAAAACTATCTGTCCAAGACGGAGGAGGGGGTCTTATCTCAAATTTTCAAGTAATACACTTTAAGTACGAGAAGTTTTTACTCAAATTTTTAAACAGTTCATTTCAATTATTCGGAGCCAGTATATTTCAATTTTCAAACAGTTTACTCTAATTATTCGGAATCAGTTTTACTCTAAGTTCACAAGAGTATATTAATCGTTCGGAGAGATAACTCGAGTTCGGGAGTTAGTACGTCAACTCGTAACTTAAAAGACTTAGTAATATCTTCATGACACAATAGTCGGACTTAGTAAACTTTTCATAGTGAATTTTGAAGTGCGATGTAACGGACTTAGATAAGTGAACAATCAGATAGTTACACGAACAGATATCACTACATAATTAATATACTAAACAGTTGAACTTAATCTAGTGTTACTACACTTTATTAACACCATAAGAACATGAAACATTAAACTAATTCAATCAATCACACGAATATTTGATAAATCAGCAAAATAAGTGGAACTAGACATGTACATTAAAGTTAAAAGGAACACACAACATACATCGTAAGATGAAGTATTTAATTGAACACTAAACATCAATTATTCACATAAACCAACGCCAACGCGAGTGACCGGAAGAGTGCGTGTAAGCGATTGTGATAACAACAGCATTCAACAAAATGTGTCTCCATGCCATCTTCATCACTGGAACTAGACTTCACCAACGACCAATGGATATTTCATAAATCAAGTAACCATTATTTTAATCATTACTACTTAGTTACTTCTACTGACCTGATTCTTTCAAAGAATTCATCCCTGAGAAATTATTAATAAATGCAATGAATAAATCAGAAATTAAAACGTAATTAATAAATATATTAACAAAAGCTTATCTGGGATTAATGAACGCATTAATAAGTAGAATATGAATTGTTATATTATTTGATTTATATATGTATGTATGTTTTTCTTTGTTTCAGCATATATTAAAACATGAATTTGTTCTTATAAAATATGTATGTATTTCAGGTACAGCGACGTATCATATGTACGATTATAATTTATTGTGAATGATAAATAAACTAGTAATTTAAGTTAATCCTATATATGCGTTTATTATTACCAAATACAACCCAGATATTAACTTAAAATTTGAAGGAAATAGAAAGTAGAATTTTAAGAGTTTCTTTTGCTCAAATAAAGTAAATGAATTGACTACATTAATTTATTAAATGATATCAAGTATGTGTTTATGAATAATCAGAATAGTTATACATTGTATTAAATGGCTGCATAATGCGCGGCATGAAAGTAATCAATTAATGCAAGTAACTACATATTATCTATTGCAAATAAAAATAATAAAATGTCATTATTTTAATGACGCCCAAAGTACGTATGACGTTATAAATCAATTATATAGATTTGATATCATTATTAATATATAATTATCATTGCACATTTATACCCTTCTGAAATTACACGCAGTTCTTCCTGTTTCTGTCGCAACCGTAGAGAGAACTTTCTCCAGCCTGAGAAGACTGAAGACTTACCTAAGGAACAGCACATCTGAAAGTAGGCTTAATGGGCTTGCTTTACTTTCTATCCACAGAGACATTATAGTTAATGACGATGAAGTTCTTGATAAGTTTGCAAGTGTACCAAGAAACCTGGACTTTGTTTCGTAACCATTGGTCTATACAAAAAGTGGAGTTCCTTTTTATGTATTCTTTTTATTGTCAGTTGGATAAACGATTAATAAAACAAATTTTGTTGCATTGTCAAACAGTCACTTTATTAAACCTTCTTTTAAGGTCTCTCCAAAACAATACTCAAAACAGTCTTTTGAATGATAGTTGATAAAACACACATATGCGTGTATACACAAAATGAAAAAAATAGGGGTCTTGGCAATTTGTATATACATGACAGAACAAAACAATATTTATAGCTAGAACCCCTCCAAACACGATAATCACAATCGCGTATTTCACTCTTTTAGTTCGGATAAGTGTTTACAGATGAGACATTGTTAAAATCTTGACCAATGTTTGAAATATAGTAACAGATCTTTTCATCATTTGGCTTGTTTAAAAATAGGTATATTTTTTATGATTTAATGTCAACAATAAAGAAGCGTGATCTCGGTAAAGTAAAAGGGGCATTCAGCGCAAATTACCCTCTGAATATGAGCAGCAAAACTGATATAAATATCATGGGGTGTCTACTTAAAATTACTTAACCTAACCTTACATTAATCTTGGCCCCCTCCAAAAATATATTCTATATTCGCCACTGTGTACTTTGGTAACATAAAATATATAATATATATTTCAACTGTAATAACTGTTGTTGTTGTTGTTTTCCAATGGCTCCCCCTTGGTACATTTAACCCATTTGGTACCGAGCTTCCCAATAAAGACCACTGTAATTTCTGAGTTCTTGCATTTCCCGGTTCAGCTTCACACACTCCAATAGATGATTTTTGTTCATTTTTGAGTATGCTCTCCTGCACAATACACATTCTTCTGTGGTGGAAATTTTTAATTTGTAGAGATGCGCTGAGAGACAGTCATGGCCAGTTTCCAGTCTAAAGTTGGTGACTGCTTCCTTCCTGGGTTTTCTACAGTTGTTATTCATAACTGTTCAATCCCTGACCATGTTTTTCTTTCTGGTATGTTTCTTGCTTCTTCCAGGAAGCGAGAGTTTGTTTTCCTTGTCATCAGTCTTCTTAGGGTGTTGAAGTCATGGGTACTTTCCCGGTGGTAGAGCATTGTCCCTCGCTTTGCCAAGGTGTCCGCTGTCTCATTTCCCGAGATGCCTATGTGATATGGGATCCACTGAATAACTATCTCCTTGTTAAGTGCTGTACGCTGCCTGGTGAGTCGTCTTGCTTCCAGTGTGCTCCTGGATGTTGCTCCTGTATTACAGAATGTTGCCTGGATGGCAGACTTAGAGTCCACTAAAAGGACAGCTTTTGAAAAGGAATTTGGCCTCCAAATAAGGTTTTGCAATGCCACTTTGATAGCCTCTACTTCAGCGTCATAACTTGATTTATTTTGTCCCACTGCAATGTAGTGAGAAAACAATGAGGAGAACACTCCTGCTCCAGCACAACCCACTTTATCCAGCAAGGATCCATCAGTGTATGCATGTAGCCAGTTTTACTCCGGAAATCTCTCATTGATGATTGTTAGCGTTATCTGTTTTAGTTCTTCTGGAGATCTTGTCTTCTTCTTAACATCTTCTATCAGACTCAGATGTACTTCATACCTATGAAAGTCGAGTGGATTTTCCAAGGGGATCACTTTATTAACTGCTGTTGGTATGCTGTGGTATTGAAGGTAGTTGCTACTTTGGTTTAGCCAGATCTTTTGCGTTTTGAGTCTCTGTGGTTCCATCCTCTCATGAACCCATGACTTCTCAGTAGTGATTTAATTCTGAGGTTTAGCAGTGCTGCCTGTTGCTTAATTTCCTCTGTTATTGGTTTGTTGCCTGTATATAGTTGTAATGCTGTAACTGGAGTTGATTTGACGCCACCTGTGATGAGTCTTAGGATGTTGGTCTGCAAACGTTCTAGTCTGCCTTCATTTGCAGTAGTGCTTGTGATGGTTCCTTCACTGCCATAAGTTATTACTGGCTTGTATGTTCTGTACGTCATGTTTAGAACTTCTTGTGAACATCCCCATGATACTCTGGTGAGACGTTTTATAAGGTTTGTTCGTTTGTTTACCTTCTTAGTTATGCTGTCAATGTGGTGTGCCCAGTTAAGCTTATTATCCAGGTTAACACCCAGGTAATGAGTATTTTCAGATTTCTGTAGGAAGTTCTCGCCTACTTTTAGTGAAAAGTCAGGGTTTCTATGTTTCAATGAGAAGTACTGGTAAACGGACTTTTGTGCATTAATCTGCATGTTGTTTTCTTCTGCCCACCTTTGCAGGCCGAGGAGGGCTTTGTTCATGTTCTTTTGTAGAGTGATGTCCTGTCCTTTCTTGTTTGATCCCCTGGCCCAGATGAGCACGTCATTGGCAAACATGCACGTCTGTATTCCTTCAACCACTTTCACTAGTTTGACCAAGTCATTTATATAGATATTAAAGAGGATTGTACTAGTCACAGCTCCTTGTGGTAGGCCGATTTTTACTTGTTTGTACTTGGAATGGGTGTCGTTGTATCTTGTTGAAATCTAGCGCTGTTTCAAAAATGTCTTCAACCAATTAAACATGTTTTCTGTGATGTTAAGGTGCCTTACTGTAATAACTATCATTATCCTGCATCTAGCAAGATTCGCGCAAGTTGCTTGTTACCAGCGCGGTCGATAACAAATATGACAGCTGTAGATAAGATAACATTGTTCGCTGATTGCAGTTTAAATGAGCAGTAATTGCTACTGCTGGCAGGACTGTGTTTTAACTCCTTATTTATATGAAGTAGTGTATGGTGCCGTCTGGAACAGACCTTACACATATATCTAATATGATTATTATTACAATTGAAGTATTTAGTATATATTAATAAATCATAAAAATCTTTGTGAGAGTGCACATATATTTTGTTTATGGAAATCATATTACAAAGGAAAGTTAGTGTGCTAAAATAAGCACATGGTGAATAAGTGTCTCACTTCTTCTACTCAACTCAGAGGCTGGTCACAATTTCGTCCAAAGACATCACTTAATTACTACATGCTTTTTCTCCTCTTGATGAATGAGTACTTCAAAATGATAGTTCATACAAAATGTTAGTTGTACACAATTTCTACAAAATTTCTTGCTCCTACATTATCATAATCT
This sequence comes from Magicicada septendecula, assembly GCA_034769895.1. NCBI lineage: Eukaryota > Metazoa > Arthropoda > Insecta > Hemiptera > Cicadidae > Magicicada > Magicicada septendecula. Next base: position 308,493,113 of record CM068375.1, read on the forward strand.
AGGAAAGGTAGAAAGGTGGCAACTTGGTTGTTTCAGTGCACTGAAAATCAAACACCAATTTTTAAAAAAAGTAGTAAGTAGCAACTTTTCATCATCTCTTAAAAAAGGTTTTTTGCTGAAGTATATGGCAATTCAGATTATTCTGTGTCATTGAAAAAAAAAGTGTTGCGGCAACTACAAAGATTTTACATCTCTCCAAAGTGTTATTCACACACAGCATATCCTAGATATATTTTATGGCAGTTTCATTAGATTATAAAAGCTTGCCTATGTATTGAACCTTTCATCATCATTTGGACAAATTATAACATCAGTGTTTCCAATTCATTCTGTTCCTTGTTAGTTCATTTGTTTCTTAGTACATTCAGCAGCTTCTTCTTTCTTCATGTTCTGTAAATTTTATCTTTCACTGACCATCTCATAACTGTACAAGACTAACCAGTTTCTCTGTCCTAGACAAATTGCTTAATTAATTAATTTTTTATTCAATGAAATTAGTATACAGCAACATTGTTCTTTGTTTCAGATGTCCACCTCAGCTGGCTGGGATGGTGTTCTAGATGGGATAATCAACGAAGACGACTGTGATACGCCAAATCCTGAAATGGGGTCACCTGGAGATTGTGGTTCATCTACAGTAGGAATTGCCTTTCTGTTGTCATATTTAGTAATCAGCTTCTTAATTGTGATCAACATGTACATTGCTGTTATCTTGGAAAACTATTCACAGGCTACGGAGGACGTTCAAGAAGGTTTAACTGATGATGATTATGATATGTATTATGAAATATGGCAACAATTTGATCCAGATGGTACTCAGTACATTCGTTATGATCAACTGTCAGATTTCCTGGATGTTCTAGAACCACCGTTGCAGATACACAAACCAAATAAATATAAAATTGTTTCAATGGATATTCCAATATGTAAAGGTGACATGATGTTCTGTGTTGATATACTGGATGCTTTAACAAAGGATTTCTTTGCAAGAAAAGGCAACGCAATCGATGAAACAGGAGAACTGGCTGAAGTACAACCAGGTCGTCCAGATGAAGCTGGATACGAACCAGTGTCATCAACGTTGTGGCGGCAGAGAGAAGAATACTGTGCAAGACTAATACAAAATGCATGGCGGAAACATAAACAACAACGCTTAGGCGGTGTAGATAGTCCTGGCTCAAATGATGCACGACAGACAGCTGTTCTTGTTGAAAGTGATGGATTTGTTACCAAGAATGGGCACAGGGTAGTGATTCACTCGCGGTCCCCATCAACTACGTCACGTCTTGCCGATGTTTGAGCCTGGCCACGTCCCCCATCCTTGGTAATGAATGTTTTTTGTAAATTTCACTTTAAGTAATAAATTAATACTTTACCTAAGGCTGCCATTATAAATAAATAAATAAGAATGTAAATACAAATATAAAGTAAACATTTGTATAACAATAAAATTAGCTTTAAAATTTAGCTAAATATATTGTACAAAAATTATAATAAATTGTATTGAAGCAAAAATCTACAGTATTTGCAGAAAAATAGCTTTTTAAATTTAATACTGAATATATGCAATACAAATATCATTGTCAATTTACACACATACATTTACACTCACTGACACATGCTCACAAAGACAAAAATCATTTTATATTTTTCATAATACATTCATGAAATTTTTGCACATGCACATGTTTTAAATTTTGCAAGCGTGATCACAGGAAGGCGATCATATTTGCTAGTTAAAAATGTTGTTGAAAGAAGTATTTGCTTTTGTGTATATAGTATAAAAAGAACTGTATATTTAAAATGAAGTCTGTTGTGCAAAATTAAAATTTATAATTTTTATGTTATAAAAAATATTTGTACTTGCTAAATTTATTCATTATATGCCGAATCTTGTTTGTAAATAATGGTCAATGCTTCCACTGGCTTAAAAAAATTTATCATTGTTATCATTATTCATATTATTCATTACATTTTTATATATTTTTGTAAATAACACATCTGTTTAATAATGGGAATCAACAATCGTATCAATTAATTACTAATGTGTTATCATTTAGGAATAGTATGGTATATAAATCAGTTTTGACATTTTATAAATTTCATACATGAATTTCATTCTGGATATAAAGCTATGAAAAGTGATATTTAGTAATAGAATCTTTACCCGTACATGCAGTGTTCATGGCACAGTGTTTTTGAAATTTTTTGACACGTATTAAAATTGCTCCTTATTTTATTTAAATAATTATTTAACTTTTATTTGATATATGAAATGTTACTGTTATCCTCATATCTATTAAAACTATCATACTTAAAATTTATAGTTGATTCAGATCTTATAAATCATGTTTTTTAGCTTATTTTTTCTATATTTTGATCACAAAAAATATATTTTTATCATAAATGATAAAACTTTCTATCATTTTTTAACAATATGGTATACAAATCAGTTGTATCTTATAAATTGTGTATTTTCATTCTAGATGTAAAAGCTATGAAAAGTGATATTTAATAATGGAATCTTTAATAATCCATCATTTGTGACATAGTATATTAGAATTTGTAGATATGTATTTAGCCTAAAACGTGATTTATTAAAAAAATCATATAAAATGCAAAATACTAATAGTATCTGGGTACTTGGAATACATACAAATTAAAAACTAACTTAGCTTATGTCAAACATAGGCCTATTTTGTGTAAATTTTTTCTATTTATTTATTCAGAAACATATATTCCTTAAGGTAAACAACTGGCTGTATTAAACTAAAGGCTGTATTAAGTAATCTGACATACGCATTTTGTTTTGTTTTGTTTCACACACACACACACACACACACACACACACACACACACACACACACACACACACACACACAAGTAATGTAAGTACTGTAGCTGTAATTTGTTACATAAATAGTAAAATTGAAAGTTAAAGGCGTAGAAATGTGCAAAATGCTTACATTTCCATGTGGGAATGGCAATATGGAGGGAGTTGCTCTGAGATGTGAAAAGTGAATTGTTGTCATGAGCATCGGTGCAGCCAACATATAATTATTATTTCTAATAGGAACCAAAACTCGCCTACTGTTAAGGTTTGTAAAATGTGTCACCATAGATCTCTCTCTCTCTCTCTCTCTCTCTTCCTTACATATCAGAATATTATATAACTAAATCTTGGTGATTTTAGTCCTGTAATTATCTGTTGCTGAGATGTACTACCAGCTCTTATCACAGTGGAGTGTGCAAACTGTGTACTTCTTATTTAAAAGGAATAAGTCCGAAATTAGTACCAATCCACGTGTTGTTCAATCAAATATATTGCAACTTACCGTCTGTGACTTTCTGTAACGATGTCTTCAATCTAAAGTTGACATGTTTCGGGACACTTGTCCCATCCTCAGAACTTAAAAGTATGTTCGTATATCATCAAACGATGATATAGTTGTCAAATAATTAAAATAATTAGAACACTAAAATCCAAACAATCAAAAACTACAATACTCAATGTATAAAGTCGAGTGCGACGGTTAAACGGTGCACACCGTATGGTAGCTGACCACGCACTGCATCAAGACTGACTCTTATCACAACAATAACGCAAAGCGGTGTCGTACAATAACTAATGATCATAGTTTAATTAATAGTATTGACTTTGTAGATAAGGTTAAAGACTTAATAATTGAACCATCTTACAAACTTGCCTCCTTTGATATTATAAACTTATACACAAACATACCAGTAGCTGAGACCCTACGAATACTTAAGATTAACCTTATTAATACTAACAAACTGGACATTGAAAGTATAAACGAATTGATGGACGTTTTGGAACTGATTCTCGATCAAAACTATTTCACCCACAACAATCAATTTTTCAGCCAACAAGAGGGGTTAGCAATGGGTTCCCCACTTTCTGGCCTCCTTGCAGATATATACCTGAATAATTTCGAGAATTCCTTTATTCTTGCTAATAACGGACAGTGATAACATAATGTTTTATGGTAGATATGTTGATGACACCTTTTTAATATATAAGGGCACACAAAGGCAAATTGATAGGTTAACATAATTATTTAAATAATATCAATGATAATATACAGTTCACACTTGAAAATGAAGACAATGGAAAACTGAATTTTCTGGATTTAACAGTTGCTAAAAACAATAGTAAAAAACTACATTTTAACATTTATAGAAAACCTACAAAAACTGATATTATGATACACGCTAAGTCCTTTCACCCAATATCCCAGAAAATGGCTGCCTTTCACAGTATGATTGACTTTTATCTCTGCCCCTTGGTGATAAAGAATACCATGAGGAATTGAACACCATTAAATACATCGCAGTCACTAATGGTTACGATGTTGGGGTGGTGAATAATATCCTTAGAAAACATAAGAAAAGGCGTAAAAACATTAACAGACATGAAACCCGTGACAGTATAACACACAAATACATTACAACACCATATACATACTTTATGCCTAAGGTTTTCGGGTCAATTTTCAATAAAAATAGCAATATAAATGTCACATACAAGACCACTAACCACATTTTGAATAACCTCCGCGTACATGGACCTACCAACCTCGAACACAAAACAGGTGTTTACAGATTGTTATGTGATGATTGTGACGCCTTTTATATAGGCCAGACAGGCCGTGGCTTTTTAAAAAGGTTCACAGAACATAGACCGCCTACACACTTTCACAGTTTGGACCACATTAGATCAAAATTTGCAAAACACCTCATCATAGAGAATCACAATTACACTAATTTTAAAACAAACTTGATACCTCTTCACATATGCAAGAAAGGAGCAACATATGAACGCCCTTGAGGAGTTCGAAATTTACAGAGCTTATAACAATGCTGATACCAAGCCGCGTGTCCTAAACGATCAACTGCTTTTTAAATCGAATATATTGTATGACACCACTTTGCATTATTGTCGTGATAAGAGTCAGTCTTGATTCAGTGCGCAGTCAGCTACCGTACGGTGTGCACCGTTTAACCGTCGCGCTCGACTTTATACATTGAGTATTGTAGTTTTTGTTTGTTTGGATTTTAATGTTCTAATTATTTTAATTATTTGCCAACTATATCATTGTTTGATGATATACGAACATACTTTTAAGTTCTGAGGATGGGACAAGTGTCCCGAAACATGTCAACTTTAGATTGAAGACATCGTTACAGAAAGTCACAGATGGTAAGTTGCAATATATTTGATTGTGTACTTCTTCTCAATAATTACACTCTACTATGTCTCCAGTTTATCACTAAATAAAGGGATGCCTTCTTCATATCAGCTTACTTGGAAAAAATGTTAATCCTAGACAACAAAAATATATTTCAAGAAGGAAAAACATGTTACTTTAGTACAGTATTTTTAATAAAAACTGGTGAATTTTACCATTGGATGCCTCTTTGCCCCCAACCAATACCAAAGTTGCTCCCAATGTGAGTCATAGTTGTCCATACTTGTCTTTTGATTAACCCAGGGTTTGATCTTTTTTAAGCTCTTAATTTGTCCTCCTTATAATTTTTTCCCTCCTTTGCAGTACACAGAAATGTGTGAGTTAATATCCCAGTTGCAGCAGTATCTCATTCCAAAACCCTTTTAACTGGTATTTTTATTCCTTCAGCTGCTTCTTTTCTCATAACCTGTAAAACACTAAAATTATTTCCTATTCTTGACACTGAAAAACTTTCCTGTTTTTTCTAGTTGAGATTGAAGGAAAATCCGCTTTAATAAATTGTGTTATTGAGTGGTAACACAAATAATTATGAAAATATGTAATTATAGAATTAAACCACCAATAGAAAGTAAACTATTAACATCAAATAACAATACAAATGAATAACTGTAAAACAATGATATAATTAATAATAAATTGAGATAGTAATAACAAAAACAAGACTGAGATAACACATAACACAGTAATTAACAAAGTAACTAAAACGTAATATGCACGTTGGTAAACCTTCTCTTCCATAACAGCTGATTCTCCATTACTCTTCCACCAATCACATTTTCAAAGTGGACTCATCCATGAGTAAACTAGATTCTGTGTATATGCTTATAACATTCAGGTTGCTGTACATTATTTAACTTGCCTGCATATTTTTATTGGAAGAGATCAGAGTTAATTACAAAATATTTTAATCCTTTAAAAATGTCCTTTATTGAAATATACTAGACAGGTAATTAGGTCTACCACTGAACAGTTATTAGGTCTTTAAATGATCTCTGAACAGTTATGATGTTATATTACACTGATGTAATATTGTTGAAATGTTCTACCAAATTACCCTGATCAACAAGTAATTGCTCATAGTATTGGTATTTGTGTATCAATACTGTTCTTACATTAAACAGCATATAAAACTGACTGTGTCTCATTCAATAAAAATGAAAAATGATGTGTTGCCTTGAGTTGGCAGGAACATATACATACACACAATTATTACAAATAAGACATTTTCTTTTGTGGATTGTTTTTACAAAAAAAGCATAGAACACTGGCATAAATAAAATGACTTCATACTGTCACACTGGTCCACACTGTGGAGGCCCTGGTGTATAGGAACCTCATTTACGATATCAGTCTTGAAGTTTAATAACTTGGTTTTATCTTTCAGTCTTCTTATAATTTCAAAGATTTTTCCACATTGTAGCTGCTTATATTTTCAAGTTCATGATCAATATTTCTGTTAAAGTCTTAAATCTCTGCTTTATTGAAAATAGTGTATACAGTTGCTACTTTATTACCAAATTAACTTTAATTAAGGATATGGAATGCTGAATTTTTATTTTTATGTAAATTGTTCAAAATTATTTTTAGTTTTTTTTTAAATGAAAATTAGAATGTTGAGATATAACATCCAGAAAAAGAAATTTTAAAAACTATTTATTGTGCCCATTTTTTCTATAAATTTTAAAAATCTTCATTGATAGAGTGCATGCATATATGGGGGGGGGGGGGGTTCTTAGTTACATTACTACTGTGGATAAAGTTACTGATTGTTGTAGACTAAGTTATACCTTTAGTTGCCTTCACTGCGTTATTTGCAAAGAAAGAAATACAACTAGAATTGTATGTGTGAGATAAAACAGAAATACTGTACTCAGTTATGTCAAGGGATTTAGTTGTTGAATTTTGTGTTATATAAACAAGAATAATTTTTGTCAGCTGAAATTACATTTTCTTTGTTTTCTTATCTCATTCAGGGATAGCCAAAAAGTAGTGGCCAATCGTTTAGATCAGGAATTGCAATAATTTTATAACACACAGCCTCATCTAGAACTGATATGTCCATTTCTCTTGAATGCAAAAATTATAAAGTAAATGTTGAAAAAGTAGCCTTAGGCAGGCTTGGTTCAGTTTTTTAAGGAAACATTAATTTAAACAAATTACTGATTTGTTCTGTTTGTGAAACCAAGGTATCAGTGACAGAAAATATGGAGGTTCTTCTAATTTCGAAATGTCTATATATCAAAAATGGTGTGTCTGGTTTTATGAACATTTGTTTTTTTTTTACTTTTTCCAAAACCTAGTCAATCTGTATTTTGCTAGTAATCAAAAACTTACAACATGTGTACTAAATTTATTATATTATTGTTGCAATCATTAATGGCATTCTAATTAAGATTATTAATCTTTATATGAATCTTAAAACTAGAATTTGATGGCAGACTGTTATTATTATTATTATTACTATTACATATTGTAATATTTTGGATATTAGTCATCATTTTAGAAACAATTCTAACCCCCTATTATAACAATTCTAAACGTTTCAACTTCTAAAAATCTGAAATCGTTCTCAGTTGTAAATAAATTTTTACATCATGTCTATCAATACTAAATAGATATCATCACAACAAAAAGATTATTAAGTATTAGAAACAAAGTATAGTTTACTTACCAAGGCTGTTTTAGGAGGATTTCAAAAGTTGTTTACTTTTCTTTTGTGACCAGAGGTGAAATCCTCCTAACACAGCCTTCTTGGCAAGTGAAAAAATACACAACTGAGGACAACCTCAGATTTTTAAGAGGTTGAAACATGTTTAGAATTGTGTCTCAATTGATGGCTAATGTCTGAAATATCATAATACATAATATTAATAGTAATTACCGGTATTCATTTTGTTGACTGCAATTGTTCTTACGAAGAAATTATAATTTAATTCTGTTTATAAAATTGAGATTTCTCTCTCTCAAAGTTGAAGTTTTTGTCTTTTAAACAAATTATTTATAATTTTCTTATGATTACATTCCTTGTGCTTTATTATTTAATGTTTTTTCCTATTTATATCATTACTACTTTAATTTGTATGCAAGAAAATATTTGCTCTAACCAGACACAGAAAAATATTTAAAAGAGCTTAGAATTTCCTGTAATTATTAATATAGTAATAATACATATTTACTATAACTGTTATCTGTATGTCAGAGAATTTAATATATTATGTAAGTTAAATTTTTAAACTCAAAAATGCACTTTTGTTTAAACTTCAATACGCACATTTTCACTGATACGTTTTTGTCATTGGCGTTCAGTAACTTTGTTATGAGAAGATTTTACTGAATGATTTGGAAGTACAGATAACAATTCAAAATTTTCTCATTCATATTATGATGAAGCATTATCAGATTTTTAATATGAGCAAAGGAGGTTGGACCTACATACTTTTGCTTTCATTGGGAATATACTTATCATAGTGGTGGTTAAACATATTTGTTAGCTACACAAAAAATATGGGTATTAAGTGTTATTAAGCCATTGTGTTAAAACTCATTGTTATTAAGCCAAAAAATCAGACTAAGAGAAATTATTCTTTATCGAATAGACCTTGGTAATTTTATAAGAAACTAAAACTAAATAACCTCTGATTTATATACTCTAACTTTTTAATTTAATTGTCTTTTTAATTATTGAGCTCAATTAAGTGTGTGCAAAAACTAGATGGAATTAATAAAAGGTAACTAATGGAAATATAATATTAACAATATAACTTTAACAATAACTTTATCTGTCAACCAGTCTGGCATCAATCATATTAGCTTAAAAAAGACAATCAAAATTCAAAAACTAGGACGTTGGTAAGAAAAAGACAGGTATCAAAATCTCTGTCTTGGAAAACTGTCAGTGAATATTTACTAAGTAGCAGATTGTTACACTACAGTTTTTTCTCAGTTGTCTCTTTTTTCCTTATCACACATAATCATGTAATATACTGTGTGTAGGAATTGAACAGTTATATATTTATTTATATTATATCATATATTTTATACAGAAAAAAATATACATTTTGACCTGAATGCTGTGTGTGTGTGTGTGTGTGTGTGTGTGTGTGTGTGTGTGTGTGTGTGTGTGTGTGTGTGTGTGTGTGTGTGTGTGTGTGTGTGTGTGTGTGTGTGTGTGTGTGTGTGTGTGTGTGTGTAGGAGTGGGGAGTAAACACATGCTTACAAGTAAATGGTGTCATGTTATTCTTGTTCATCCAACTCCGCTGCATGGTAAGAGATTGTTTAGGGTGTCATCAATTTTTCTGGATTCTATTCTAAACTCATCTGCATGTGCTTTTGTTCTATTAAATCCTCATGATGGTTTTAAAAATTATTACTGGCAATACTACTGACACATCCACTCCCTGTTAGGATAAGCTCTCTTTGGGTCAGATGTTTTCATAAACACTATGCTCTCAAATAATCACCAGAAAGTTTTTATCATATTGGCATATGAGATTTGTTGAACAAATCTGTCACACTTAAGGACATGATTGTTTTTGTACTGCATTCGTATTTCTGACAGAATATAAATGCAGTTAAGCAAACCCAACCGTTATTATAACCAGTTTTCAAATGTTCTATTATAACAGTTTATAAACAGTTAACAGTTTTCTAAAAGCAACCTGTTTTTTATTTATATCAACTCTGGTTATAAAAAGTTTTACTATTCAGAGCACCATGTGTTTCACACATTCTATATAGAGGCAATCTTCGTAGCACAGCTGAGACCAAGCCCCCTCAAGCCTGTTCTTAATCTACCCTCATGCCGTCATTACTTGCAAAATGTATTCAATGTATATTTGAATATAAACACATTTCTATTTCCCTTAATGTATTTGCTTCTTTGTATCCATTCCAAAAGTTGCTAGTGCATGACATTGCTAGTGATTTATGGTCAGGAAAGTAGAATTGCTCAACAGCCGGCATAATCAATTCATAATTTAAATTTTAAGGTAAATAATTACAGTTAGACTTTGTGTAGGTAATTATACTTGAGGTTCACAGCTGAGATTATGGAAATTTTGATTAGAGGGAGTCTAAATTTGTAGTAGTTGAGTAGTTTTGACAATTGGCTTTTCAGAAGAAATTGTTTCACTAATTTTTTAATTCAGTTAATTACATATTTAAGTACTAGAATAATCGTTGCTGTGCATCATGAATTATTTATTCATAGTATATTTTTGTTTAATCCAAAAACATCACTTATTGCAATTATTTTGTGTATATAAGAAGTACTGTACATTTTAGTTATTGTTGTTGCTAATAGTACGTACATTCTTTTAAATTAATTAAATTTTAATCAAACGTTTTATGTATAAAATATTATATGAATTCATTGTTTGTTGTATATTTTATAAAAACTGTAAGCGTTACTTTTTTTGGGGGATCTTGGTGAAATTACCGTATATTTCATTAAAATCCAATAAAAGGTACACCTAGTTTATGAGAAACTTAAGAAAGTTATACTTATTACAGACTTTAGCCTGTCACTTATATTGTTACTAGAACATAATAAATTTGCACACAAATTTCCATCCAAGTGATTTATAACACTTATAAAACAATTAATATTAAAATATTTATTTATACTTCATAATGCTAGCAAGATAATCACTATTGTATAATAATATTACTAATATGAAGATACTATTATAAAATATCTGGAACACAAGAATATGTCTTAAATGTCAGATGAATAACAAAATAATCAGTATTAAATGTCTTGGATATTTGTGTGTGTGTCTTGTGTATGTTACCAGCAAAGTATGTAATCCAGGCATTTTATAAAATACCTAGGCATTTCATACAATGCCTGGAGTTTTTTGGCAAAGTATAGAATAGAATACTTTTCAAATGTTTTTTATACTTTTCCCAGGTATTCTGTACATTGCCTAGGAAAATAAGCTTAAAACTTTCAAAATGAAAACATTATATTACAAAATCACACACAATTGTTTGATTTTACACAAAGGAGGAATTTATATGACATTTTGAGATTATCTATTCTCTACATAATTATGCTAAGAAACCATTTTAATAAAATTATACTGTATACGAACTTTTTTTAACCAATCTGGTTAAAAAAATACACTAGCTTTCAACTTACACTTGGTTACTAGCGATAAATATTAATTAAAATTTTGTGATTATTAGGCAATTAACATATTCATTCAAATACTACTTACTACCAGTAATTTCTGTTGGGCGCCAGGGACAATAATCTCAGGGTTATTGTTAAATAACAACTCTTCGTTCAGATTCTAAATAACATAGCATTGTATTTATCAAATTTACGAACATTTAGTTAATTTCAATACATAAACCTCATTATTAATATCACTTGTTTAACTTTAATTACTTATCAAACCTATACATATATTTATCATCCCTTAATCTTCCAATACAGATTATTTAAACAAGTAGCTTAATCATGTATAACGTTACAATATTTCTTCTTGACAATATGAGTTTCAATTGCTCTATTCATAAATTACCTTGACTAAACAAGCATGACTTATTACCTAATAACACATTACACATATTAAATTATCATCCAATTCTATGTCATATAATATAAATGCACAATTTAGTATCTGAACGCAATCATGGGTCCTTTGAGAATGAAACGGAATTAACTTGTTGTAGACAACTACAGCTACATAAAGATTATTTGATTTACGCAATATAAATTGATACTGTTACTTGGAAAAGGCAATCCATTTTACTGCTTGGCTCGTTCAACTTTACACAACACATATCACTATCACTTAACTCTATTCCTCTGCTTTTAGAATTTCACACGATCGCGATAATTACTTGGCGTCGTGCACTTCTATATTTAGACTTTAACTATTACTTTCGCGCACATATCAATGAATACTTCTTCACATTACTGCCCTCGCACCAATTCAAATTATACTCACTAATTGTTCACACCTTTACATCCCCGAGTTCTTAAATATCGACTGATTGATTTAGATCATCGCTAACTGATGTAAATACTATGACTGTTTTTGACTGACGTAACTTGAATACTCTGACTGCTTTACGACTGCTATGACTGACTGACTGCTATGACTCCCCCTTTTCAGTTTCTCCACGAGTCACTCTTATAGTTTCTTCAAAACTTCCCTCTCTGCTGTCACTACTGCAACCACCCCCATTGGCCATATTTTGAATGTGCCGCCGGTAAATTTGAAAGTACCCAGTCAAAATCTGCAAATTCCTCGCGCAGAGATGACGCTATCTTCTATTGGCTACCATATTTGTGGCGCTGCACTTTCCCGCACAACCGTTAAGTCGTAAAAAAAGAAATCTACTTTCTAAAATTCACCCCGCTTCGGCTATTGTATTTTGAAGGCTAACACTTTCTAACGGTATCTCGTTTTTTGCCGGTTCGTGTAAACAAGGCATTTTATATTTTTATGACATACAAAGTTTGGATGTACAATACATTTTTAAGCTGCCTGACGCCAACGTGTTGGCGCTCTCGGCTTCGTCATACTCTTAACACCTGCTCATATAGCTAATACTCAGTACAAAATCTTATATGCTTTTCTATTAATAATATTACAATATTTATACTAACATTGATGATTTATATCGTGAAGTAATACTAATATTTACAATTTAGTAAGGTGATTATTTGTAACTCATAGCATTATGTTACATTGTCCCCCAAAATGATTTGTCCATAATTGTTGTTAGAATTTGGATAAATCATTTTGTATGCCTATACACATATTCATCCAATGTGATATATAAACACATATCTATACACACATTCTTCAAACATAGTTTGTTTACATTATTTGGAATGACCCATTTTCCAGTTAGACAAATACCGGTTCACACCCCTGCCGCACTCTCACTTTCTACCTGCTCACTTGCCAACAACAGCTGGTCATTCACACCCCTCATTGTTGTTCGACATCTGTTTACATTTTGTTTGTTTACTATCGTCCCTCCTACTTCTATTGACACATATTTTCTTTTACTTATTTCTTATAACTGTTACATGAAGTTCTTACTCTATTACATCGTTGAAATTGTCATTACAGAAATTTAAATTTGCTTCCCCTTTTTTTATATACAAATTCCCATTTATCATTTCCCCGATTACATATGGTGGTATGGCTTTAATTGTCTAACATTGAAGATGCCATGTACTGCTTCAGGGTTGTTGACCTCTGATACTTTGTACGTTGCTCCTCCTTTGATGCTCTTCACCTTGTATGGACCTTCGTACAGTTCACAAAATTTGCTGCAACCTTGTTCACTGCGTCCGAGATTGGGTTAGTTTTTATTAAAATCAAATCTCCAACATTAAACTTCAACTTATTCTTTTCTTCGTTCTGCTTCTGCGCTCTTCGCTCACCCTTTCTCTTTATCTTCTGGTATATTTCGCCATGGTAATTCTTCCTATCTTCTTTTACTAACTCTCGGTCCACGTATGACTCCCACGCTCTTTTTGGTTTTAGACCCCACTGAGCTTGATGTGGTGTCATCTCAATCGTGTCATGATAAGTTTTGTTTATGCACTTTTCGACTAACTTAATATACTTAGCCCACTTAGTATGGTATCCCCTTACCAATACTCTAAATATGTTTCCTAACTGCCTGTTTATTCTCTCAGCTAGATTAGTGCATGGATTTCAAATTGCTGTATATTTAGGTTTATTCCCGAGGTTTACCAAATTTTTTACCCACGATTTGCTGGTAAATTGGGTACCATTATCTGTGAATATTGATTTTGGTTTTCCCACTTCTTGTATATATAATTTCAATTTGTTCACTGTTATGGCCGTTGTCACCTTTTTCATCGTATATAAATTTACATACTTGGTAAAATTATCCACTACTACTAGTATATATTTTACCCCACTTGTCGAAGTTAATAATGGTCCGTAGTAGTCTATACTGACCAGTTCTCCCTTTTCCTTTGGTACTATTGGTTTTGTTTGTCCAATACCCCTTCTGCAATGGTCTTTACATCTTTGGCATACTTCACATGTCTTGATCATTTGTTTGGTAAACCTGTATAAATGATCTCCCGTGAAATATTCTTTAAATAATTTATAGCTTCTCCTTACTCCGCAATGTCCATATAACTCATGGATTTCCTTAATCAGTCTTTCACCGATCTCCTGGGTGATCATTAATTTCCACCTCTTCTTCTCCTTACGATATAACTTGTTATTATGCCACTTGTAAATTTTGTGTAATCGGTTAATCGTATCATTTTGTAAAGTGCCTATAATTTCATTTAATTTATGATCTCTTTGTTGGCTTTGCGATATGTTCCTTAACTGTTTTTTTAATTGCTTACTTAGCTTGATGTCCACGGCACAAATCCCCAGTTCTTCATCACCATCCCTTGGCATATCCTCTTGGGAATCTTCTTGATATCGACTAAGTATATCTGCCACTATATTTTCACTTCCCTTGCAATGCATGATTTCAAAATCGTATTCTTGGATTGCAAGTATCCACCTTGTAATCCGGGAACATGTCAATTGGCATTTTTCCATAAATCTTAGTGCTTTATTGTCCATGATAATTGTGAGTGGACACCCTAACACATATGTTCTAATTTCTTCAGGCAATGCACGACACTTCTAATTCTGTTGTGAAATAATTTAATTCCGCACCTCTGAATACACGGCTGGTATATGCAATTACACCGATTTGATTGTCCTCGTCAAGCTGGTATAACTGACCTCCTAATGCGTACTTACTGGCATCTGTTTGCAAATAAAATCGTTTATTAGGGTTGGGATGTTTAAGCATTACCGTATTTACAAATAATCGCTTCACCTCCTCAAACTGTTCGTTCAACTCCCTGGTCCATTTGAATTTCACCCCTTTCTTTAACAGTTGTAGTAGTGGTTGTGTTGCTTCGGCATAATGACTGGTAAATTTATTGTAGAAGTTCGTTAGTCCTAGGAATCCTTTCAGTTGTTTTGGGTTTTTTGGTTTTGGGAACTCTAATATTACAGCTACTTTATCTGATGATGCACTGATACCTCTGGTTGATAACTCGTACCCTAAATACTCAATCTTCTCCCTAAAAAACTTGGACTTACGCAGACTTACGGTGAGGTTGGCCTCTTTTAGATCTTCAAGTAACAATCGCAAGTGGGCTAGATGTTCCTTGATACTCCTGGATACACACAGACAATCATCAACATAAATGGTTGTGAATCATTTTACTTCTTCTGATAACACATGGTCCGGTCCTCGGGTCAGGCTCACTAAGCTGGTTTTTAATCCAAATGGAGTAACTGTGTAGCGGTAGCATTGTCCCTTATATAAAAATCCAGTGAAATCACGGCATTCTTGAGCTAGCAGTATCTGCCAGAAACTACTTGTTAAATCTATGCTGCTCATTACTTTAATGTTTCCACAGTTCGCCAATACTTCATTTATTAGTATTGTCCCTTCGTAATCTGGGACTGTCACCGCATTAATATGCCGAGCATCCAGACATAATCCCACCGACTGATCTTTCTTAATGACTGTAATGATCGGATTGATATACGGACTTGTAGCTCGCTCTATTACTCCACACTCCTCCATCTTCTTTATTTCCTTATCCACAGCTTTCTGATATCTCAATGGTACAGGCCATCCCTTTGTACAGTATGGTGTAGTATCCGTGACAACAAACTAATGCTCATAACTGGTAATCCTACCTGGTTGCTCTCTGAAGATTTTATGGTTTTTTTTTTAGTAACACCTCTTCCAACTCCTTCACCTGCGCATTGATTCCCGTAATTTCCTCCAGCTTTTCTTGGATCATTTTCCCAATCTGTTCCTCTTCTTTGTCTATTTCTATGGTTAAGATTTCAGAACATTCAGGTACATCTTCCCCTGTATCATGCCTATTGAATGTTATTTGATTATTTCTTAAATTAATAATACATTTGCTTTCCTGTAACAACCCTATTCCTATTATACACTCTCGTATTAAATCAGGTACAATAATAAATACACTGTCAATCATATATTGGCCGATCTTCACATCCATTAATATTTGTTGAGTGATCTGTTTGGATTTCTTTCCAACCGCTCCTTTTACTACTGTATTTGTTAATTTTAATAGGTTTAACTTTCCCATTTGGCTTCTGTGTTTATTATACCATTCGGCTGAAAGTGCATTGATCTGGCTACCAGTGTCAATTAATGCAACAACCAGTATTCCATTTAGACATATTTTTAATTCTGGGCATTTATATATTTGTGTCTCCTTAATCTCCTGTTCTTCCTCTAATAATTCGTCTCTTATATCTACAAACATCGTACTAATTTCACTATAATTACAACCTATGTCTATCTTATTCCTACGACAATACCTAACTAGTTTTTTGAATTCGTCTCGTGTGTTTATTGTGAGTGAATGTCCCTGTGTCTCACTGGTACCTGCAATGGCATTGATCTGGGACTCATAAACCCTCTTACTTGGTATTTGTGTGGTTTCCCTGCGGTCTGGCTCATTGTTATTGTTTACTTGTTTCCACCCTGTTTTATGACAGTAACCGGTCTGTTGATCGACCCTGTTGTTTTGCCATGGCCGAGTCACGTGTTCCAGTTGTTCATGTTTTACTGGTACCTGCACTCTGTGATTTTCCGTACCACCGTCATTTATCTTACGCAGGGCTGCAAATTCCATCAATAACATTTGGAACTCTGTTAAGTTATTTACTCCTCTTGTAATGCATGCAACAGCTATGTCGTGATGATAATGACGTGCTAGTTTTCGAATTAAATGTTGATCTGATATGGGCGGTATTAATTGTCGATTCTGCAATATACACCTCTCCATATATTGAATCATACTCAGCCCATTCTCGTGTCTGTACCTACCGAACTCCAGATGATCATGCACCTTTTCTTGCACCATTTGATTCCAATACTTGGCAATAAATGCCTCCTGGAATTCGTGAAAAGTCTTTATATTATTTTGGATTAATTTCCACCATATAGCAACTTCTCCTTCCAGGTGTCTTGCATATAGTATTCATTATGAATTTCTTCTAATTCCTTCACAAACTCCATAGGGTACTCCCCTTTTCCGTTGAATGTTACATTTTTGACATGCTCCATTGTAATTCCACGTTGCATCGGCACCCTTTCTATCTGTGCTAACCATGCTCGCATATCCTCCTTCATCCGTGTCAATTGTCGATCCATCGTTATGCAGTTGTTTTTGTACAGTTCCATAAGTTTTTGGATCTGTTCGTCGTTCTTCTTATTACTATTGGTTACTTTTTTGTTAAGGGTTTTAATCTCTTGTGATACTACAACTTGATGTTGCCTAAACACTTGGTCACTCTTCTCTAAGTGTTCATTCATTTCCGTATGGACTGTCTCCATTTCTTCTCTTACTACTTATTTTGCTTCTGCCCTCATCTTCGTTGATACTTCCTGATTTTCGTGCCTCACCTCGTTGAGCTGTTGTTCAACATGTATTTTATGTTCATTTAGTTGTTGTGTGACTTGTTGTTCAATGTTCCTTTTAATATTGTCGATTCTCTTTTCTAATTGTTCGGTGTTTTCTGCCATTTGTTGTTTTAATTGTTCCATGTTTTCTGTGACTAGTTGTTTTTCTGCCATCTGCTGTGTTATCAGTATCGTAGCTATATCTAAGTTTGTTTGTGTCTGTTGTATTTTACTACTGACATCTTCTTCTCGTCCCCTTGCCTCTGAAGAAACCGTCGTGATTTCATTATCGGTTAATTCCTCATATATTCCGGTCTCCCCCATCTGATTATTTACCTCAAACTCCATCTCACTGCCACCATTTTCCCCATTATTACATGCCATTTTTACTTTACTATAATTACTCAATCTAAATTCCCTTAATCTCTTACTCTGACTACATGTTAACATTTAAATCTATACACTAACATACAACTATTTTTTATTGTCTACCCCGTTTCATTCTACCGAGCTTATCTACTTTCTAACTTAAGCTCCATGTTGTTGGATGCCAATTATTCAACTTACACGTGGTTACTAGCGATAAATGTTAATTAAAATTTTGTGATTATTAGGCAATTAACATATTCATTCAAATACTACTTACTGCCTGTAATTTCTGTTGGGCGCCAGAGACAATAATCTCAGGGTTATTGTTAAATAACAACTTTTCGTTCAGATTCAAAATAACATAGCGTTGTATTTATCAGATTTACATACATTTAATTAATTTCAATACCTTAACCTCATTATTAATATCACTTGTTCAACTTTAATTACTTATCAACCCTATACATATCTTTATCATCCCTTAACCCATTTTCTGACTTTGACGAGTGTAGCTCGCCCCATTTTATCAGTACCGTGGAGACTTTGATGAGTGTAGCTCGCGCCACTTGTTCAGTTCACTGACTTTGACGGCAATCGCTTGCCCATGTTGTTTCAATGTAAGAACTGCTTTGTAGTAGTTTTATGAATCTCCAACAGATGTTGGGCAAATATAAATGCTTTCTACATGTGTTTTTATTTACTGGTATTAATTACATATGTTTAACATATTTGTAGGTATAAATCTGCAATAAAAAATAGACATTTTTTGAAAACCAATTCCTTACAAAAATGGTCAGTGAATGGGTTAATCTTCCAATAAAGATTATTTAAACATGTAGCTTAATCATTTATAACGTTACAATATTTCTTCTTGACAATATGAGTTTCAATTGCTCTATTCATAAATTACCTTGACTAAACAAGGATGACTTATTACTTAACACATTGCACATATTAAATTATCATCCAATTCTATGTCATATAATATAAATGCATGAACGCATTTAGTATATGAACGCAATCATGGGCCCTTTGAGAATGAAACGGGATTAACTTGTGGTAGACAACTACAGCTACATAAAGATTATTTGATTTACGCAATATAAATTGATACTGTTACTTGGAAAAGGCAATCCATTTTACTGCTTGGCTCATTCAACTTTACACAACACATATCACTATCACTTAACTCTACTGCTCTGCTTTTAGAATTTCACACGATCGCGATAATTACTTGGCGTCACGCACTTCGATATTTAGACTTTAACTGTTACTTTCGCGCACATATCAATGAATACTTCTTCGCATTTCTGCCTGCGCACCAATTCAAATTATACTCACTAATTGTTCACACCTTTACATCTCCGAGTTCTTAAACATCGACTGATTGATTTAGTTCATCGCTAACTGATGTAAATACTATGACTGTTTTTGACTGACGTAACTTGAATACTCTGACTGCTTTATGGCTGCTATGACTGACTAACTGCTATGACTCCCCCTTTTCAGTTTCTCCGCGAGTCACTTTTATAGTTTCTTCAAAACTTCCCTCTCTGCTGTCACTATTGCAACCACCCCCATTGGCCATATTTTGAATGTGTCACCAGTAAATTTGAAAATACCCAGTCAAAATCTGCAAATTCCTCGCATGCAGAGATGACGCTATCTTCTATTGGCTACCATGTTTGAAACGCTACACTTCCCGTTAAGTCGTAAAAAAAGAAATCTACTTTCTAAAATTCACACCCCGTTTCGGTGTGTCAGCTATTGTATTTTGAAGGCTAACGCACCCACTTTCTAACGGTATATCTCGTTTTTTGCTGGTTCGTGTAAACAAGGCATTTTATATTTTTATGACATAGAAAGTTTGGATGTATTTTTAAGCTGCCTGATGCCGTGTCGGCGCTCTCAGCCTCGCCTTACTCTTAATACCTGCTCATATAGCTAATACTCCGTACAAAATCTTATATGCTTCTCTATTACTAATATTACAATATTTATACTAACATTTATGATTTATATCGTGATGTAATACTAATATTTACAATTTATTAAGGTGATTATTCGTAACTCGTAGCGTTATGTTACAAGCTATTATTGATGTTTATTAATTCTATATATATGGAATATACTCTACTTTTTACAAGACAGAGAGCTGTGATATTTTAAAGTACACTTTCTTTCATTTTTTACACAATTCCTTTTTTTAATATTTAGTCTTGCACACACATTTGACGAACCCTTGTCCGGATCCTGATGATTGGGCAGTAGCAGCAGAACGAAGTGCGCTTTCTTGTTCAGGAACATCTTCAACCCCCATTAGTGGTCTTGGGCATACAATGCACTCATACATACACTCCGTTAGTGGTTCCCAGATTGTAAAATCCGTCATCTGTCACACTCACGATGATTGCTAGGATGTTTCAAAGACCTCCCCGCTTCTTGTCTACTTCAGGAATTGGAACACGAACAGACACGCCGACAGGAGCTGGAGGAAATTTTTTGTCAGAATCAAGTTTCATCTTCTTTGCCTGAATTTCTAGAAATGATTTTGACCTTTTTCATTCTTTAATTGCAATTTTACTTTGAAGCAGAGAGTACACAGCTTCTTGTCATCGTCACACTTACCTCCACTATTGTCACCACTAGTGTTCAAAAAATGTCCACACGTACTATGCATATCTCTGCAGCACTCTACACACTTTTCAGAACATGAAACCATAGCCCACACATTGTCTTCTCTACATTACCTAGAAGACGTTAGGCATTCTGTACAATGCCTAGCCAATATATGAAATGTATTTTATTTCATACTTTGCCGGCTGGATTCAGGCAGTGTATGAAATTCCTAGGCATTCTATAAAATGCCTGATTTTTGTACTTTGCTGGTAACATATACACATGTGTGTATTCAAGCAAGAAATTTATTACTGCAGAAATTAATAATATTATTATTTTATTATGATTATATTTTTTAATAGAGTGAACAAGCTTTCTACATTTTTCTATGTTTTGAGTCATATTCTTTATACTCAGTTACATTTAAATATGATATAAGCCATATATGTCCATAAAGCACACTGCCCTAATTCAAACCATTATGGGATGGAATCATGTGTGTCCATCTTAAAATTCATTTTCAATTTATAAAAGAATTATTGTCAAATATGTCAGTCCTTATACTTATTTGCATATCTGTATTACCATTTGATTAAAATAATTTTGTGACAATATATTTGTGGACATTTTTTTTTATTTAACAGTGTAGAAACAATGATAGTATCTTGGGTGAATCTGAAGGCTTCATCTTAAATGAGCCATTTACACAGGATTACATAATTAGTGAAGCTATAAAAATTGTTATTCTGTGACCAAAGAAAAATCATACACCAGAAACTCACAATATATTCACTTTTGTATTTAGCATTCAGATTTGTCCTAGGAACTATACTAGTGTCTAATCATTCACAGTTAATGTTTATTGTTCACATGGATTTCTTAGGGTATTATAACATTTATAATATTCTAATGTGAGTATTTTAAATTACAAATTTAGTTAATTTAAACTAAAATTTGTTTCTGATCATATATGAGGTCTGTCCAAAAAGTGTCCAACTGAGTAATATTTTGAGAAAACAGCTTATCTAGCACACTGGGGCCTTAGTACCCTTAGAAGTACTCCATTTGGAAATTCACACATCTCTCCACCTTCTTTAAACAGTATGCAAAGTCCGACTATATTCCCACATAGGTTTCAGTGGCTGGTGTCGATTATGTTTTTGAAGTCTTCTTCCAGTATGGACCACGTCAAAAATGTCTTGTATGAGGTTTCACATGTAATATGAGTGAAACACTGTCATAAATATCAAAATGTCTTGTATGACAATGTTTCACTCATATTACATGTAAAGTCCTCTTTCGGATCGCCATCACCTGTTCTGTCACATTCTCCAGAAATTCGTCCACTGTCTGAAGTCTCCTTCCTTTCAGAGATGATTTTAGCATTAGATAGAGCCAGAAGTTTGAGGAAGCTAAGTCAGGACTCTATGGTGGCTAAGCAACGTGTGTGTTACTCCAAGAAATTCTGTACCAGGTTCGAAGAATAATGTGCAAGTGCAATGTGTTGTGGTGAAGGTGCCAGTAAGCATTTGCCCACAGCTGCTTCCGTTTTCTCCTCATAGCATCCTTTGGCCTACGAAAAATGTCTGTGAAATAGTCATTAGTTATTGTCTGGCCTGGAGGAGCATACTCATTATGGATTTCACTTTCATGTTCAATAAAACATTCGACACAGCCTTGAGGTTGCTTCCAGGTTGTGGGTCATTTCCTGTGAAATCCCAGCATTCTTGAAAGCAGAGGTATACATCCCCCCAAAGGCCATGGTGCAATTCCCCCCCCCCCAGTATTCCGAAATCCCCCAAAATTTGATTTCGTGGGTAGAGGGGGATCACAATACGGGGATATGGAATAACCCTCAGTTAATGGTGGATCTTGAGCTTCATCCAAAAAATTTTTTAAAACTAAAGCCATTTAAGCATTTATTTGAATCAAAAAACAAATGTTATTCTTTTTATGAGTACCGAAAGGTTTTCTACTATGCCTAATCAATAACTAAATTATGAGAAACGTATAAGCCTGGTCAAACCTGGCATAACATAATTAGTAGTACGTTAAGCGTTATCAAGATAATCTAACTTGATTTTGTAATTGCATTCTTTTTCTTTACTGATTTGTTTGATGTACGGCACTTGTAAGGGGGTAATTAGCCTCTGGTTACGCAACTGGCTTAAATTCATGTAACTTCTATGTCCAACAAGGGATAATGAAAGCAAAAAGATTACTAATTACAAAAATCACCTTGAAAAATCCCCCCCCCCCAATTCCAGTGTCTTGCACCATTGTACCATGCAGTGGGCACCCCTGATTGAAAGCACCAATATCACATTTTAATGTGAGCATCTCTCATTGAATCCTTCTACAGACACCCTGTTAATCATTCAAATGGTTTCTGTAGGTGATTTTCCAAGTTTGAAGGAAACGTAATGGGGATTTGCTGGTCAGTCATCGTGAATGTAACAGCCACACAAAACAAACATACTTAATGGCATCTCACTGCCGAATGAGGGGTCAATGGAAGTGTGACTGTTCATACATGTGCAATTGCCTATACAGTTTCGTGAAGTTCACATAGTACATTATATTCAAAATAGGTGGATACTTTCTAGACAGACCTTGTAAATTAATGGAATTTAATTTTAAATAAGTTAACATTTAAGTAAACTGTTTACTGTAGTATCAGTTATTGATATTATTATTTGAGTTATTTATTATTTGCTTTCTACAACAGAACACTGCTGTAGCTTAAATGCATACACGTTTTTGCAGGCTTTGGCTGTGGATCAAATTTATTGATATTTGGAAAGTTAAATCATTCTTATATCCAGAAAACATCACAGGTTTGCAAACTAATTAGTGTTTATTGGCCTATGTGATTTTAATCTGTTCTCTGTTAAGTTTCTTATTGAACAGTATTACGTATCTTTAATAAGTTTAAAAAAATACCACTGTGGTGATAGATTAGGAAAGTATTATAGGCTTATAGCTGTTGACTTTAACAATGCACAGTCAGCTTTGTCACCTGCAGTGGCTCAGTATTAACTTCTCTTGTAATTCATACACAGACATTGTAAAAACTTGATAGTTCTAGAAATTCTTATCACTGACCAGATCATAGATTTGTGGGATGCTGATTTATAACTAGGTAACTTGTAATTTTTTTAAACTAAAATTATTCGGCAAAACCAAATTATTGATACTTTTACACAATAAAATCACTCGCGCGCGCACGCGCGAGTGTGTGTGTGTGTGTGTGTGTGTGTGTGAGAGAGAGAGAGAAAGAAAGAGAAAAAAATAGTTTTCTAACAGTCTCCCAACATTTGACTTCCAGCAAACATCTTATCAACCAGGAGCTAAACTCTTTCATTCCATGTTTGACTTCTTCAATCCAGATTTTTTCTTGGTTCCTTCTTTATAGTGGCTAGCACTGTTACACTTATTTCAGCATACGATTACCTGCCTTATACATATCAAGTCAACTGGTTGATTTCAAGTCCTGAATTAATGTATGAGAGACAACTGTTAAGAAATGACATATTTACTATGAAGAAAACTGGTCAAGGAAACATGCCCATACAGAAGCTGCTGGCTGAAGCATAGTTTTTGAACCAATTAGTACATTTATTGTAGGCTTTATACCTGTCTAAATTAGCCACATATAACCACACGTAAAGTATTCTGTGCTGTATGCGCGCACACACACACACTACATGAGTCCAATTCACACCAATACATTTGTATAAGTAGATACATATATTTGAATAAAATGAAAGCATTATAAACAGTTGAGAAATTTTTGGGTACATGTATGTGTGTGTGTGTGTGCACCAAATGAATCTTTTCTTACTTTTATTTGGGATTTTGGAATTAATATTTGTGACTTTTGTCAGCATTTCTTTACTGTATTCATTACGAAAAATGCATATCAAATTCTGATTTTATGTCTTTTATAATGTGATTTTCATTTTAGAATGTTATGTGAAGAAATAATGACGAGATTTTCTATTTATGAAATGAAGACCAACATTGTTTATATGAAAATCTACTGAATCATCTCTACATTTATTAACATGAAAATCTACTGAATTTTCTCTACAGTCATTAAGATATTTGTCTTCACCTAATTTATGCATATAATATGGTTAATTAAAGATTTATTAATTTTAGCAAGCCGAAAGTAATGTAAAGTATGTCAAAAAACCTGAAGAATTCGTGTAATTTTTCATTTTTACTTTTTGTTGGTACAAACACACATACACACACAAATTTGGTGTGTATTCTTTGCCCAATCTGATATATTTTAAATTTATTATAACCTTTAGTTATATTATGTTATGGTTACAGAAAATAATACGGTTTTATTTTGGAATAACTTATTTATTTTAACCAGTCTGAGCTTGCAAAAACAATTTATCTTACTGTTGATTAATGTGTAACATGTAAAGCTCTATGTTGACTTAATGCTACTAATATTGTTATTAGTATTTGATAGAGTATAAATAGTGCGGTTGCTGGTTTCGAACAGTGTATGTGTTAAACTTTTTTTTAGTGCCCTGTTTTAATGTGCATGTGTTTTAACGGATTTCAGAATTCACCAGAAAATGCCTGAACATTCTCTACAGGGTGGGAGTGACGTGCTTTTTACAACATCCTACAACTAATTTAATAAAGCTTGTATTTTACACATCTATTTTATCTTCAGGCTTATACAAGTGTTTATTGTTGGATTTTACAACAACAACAGAAATTATAAATATGTTAACAAAAAAGGAAACTTTTTCACTTTGGTGGCAGCTGGAAGAAAAATTAAGAAAAAACAAGTTTTGTCAATAAAAAGTAAAAAATCACTTTTCAGAGTTCTTATACTACCCGCGTTGCACATACGTTAATAATAATAATTTAAACAGAAAAATAATTTACTGAAAAAATAAATTTAATAAAATAAATTAATAAAATTGAAAAGTTGTAAAAGTAACTTTCTATTAGAAGTGGACACTGATGATAACTAGTGGAAAGATACTATAAAAGTACAGTACATAGCTTATAAGCCGTCGTTGTCGGGATAGTCGTCCTCATCATTGTCATCACCATCGTCATCAACATTATTGTCATCAGCTGAACTCTTTACACACTTGGTTTTTATATTATAAACTTGCAGCAAGCAACGATATGCAGAGTTTGTGTTAGAGAGCGGCCGGGGTATGTATGCACTTCCCTGTCAGACCCCGTGTTCGCTTTGCATATATGCCTTGTAATAATATTACGTTTTTGTTTTTGCGTTTGCATTGTTTTATTTGCCAATTGAAATAAAAAATTTAAAAGGTTTGGTAAATATCGTGTGTTTTTCTTTACTAAAAAAAAACTAAAGAAATCCTATAACCATTCCTACAATTGTGTTAACAGTTATAGTTCTAGTCAAGGTTTCATGACAAGGCTCTAACAATCTGGAAATTCATATTCTTGATATTTGTAGAAGTTCAACAACTTTTGTTGTATTGGAACAGATGCCTCATAGAGATTGTCAGAGGCTACATTTGTGTTTTTGAGAGCTAAATTTGTATTTACTAAACTTGTAGCAACCTAATTACAGATCCTATAATGAAAAACAAATAATATAAAATACAATATAAAGTGCAACTAATTGTAATGTAATTATGAAACAGTTTGTAACTTTATTTAAAGAAAAGTAATAGTTTTTAAAACATGAATGTATATTATTACAATATGTAACAGTAGTATTCATTCAAACTGATTAGCGTGTGATAGTGTTGCTTGTAAGTCTGGAAAAAATGTGATGATTATTATAATTTGTCTGGGGGGGGGGGTAACTGTAGTTTAAAACTGGAGTTTCATGTAACTCTTCACACACACACACACACACACACACACACACACACACACACACTTCTGTATAAATGATAGTATACATGATCAATGTTCAAAATTAATATGAAATACTGAATGAGAATAGAACTCTACATAAAATAGTATAGTATTAACAATGTAAAATAAAAAAATAAAAAACTAGGAGATGTAATTTAGCAGGTCTAATGCAAATACAGGTGTATAAAGCATTTTTGTAAGTCACATTTGCTATAATTGAATTTTTCTTGTTGATTTCTGACAGTTGTCTGTTGGGTCAACTGGAAAAAGTTGAACATTACATTTACTAAAATATTGTTACTGCATCATTTGATCATCATGTTGAACAGTGGGGAACAGAATAATTTAACCAGATGACATTGTTAATTACAATTTTAATTATAGGGGTAAATGTTGTCCAACACATGGTAATGTAACAAACAACAAATACATCGTAATGTCACATTTGTGCAGTGTTGTACTAAGAAATACACAGTAGTCACGTTACACTACAGCTCAAGGCACTCTGATAATGCTCTCTAAGATCGCAGGCCCAAACTGAACTTGGCTGGCTACTGGCAACTTATAGATCTTGTATTTATACCAAAGTGAGGTTTGAGAAGAATGTACCGTTTTCTGTAAGATGTGTTGAGAATAACTGTGTAGTTACTGGAAGTCAAACTTGCAGACTGAATAATGCACATGCCACACATGTTGGCTATCTCATGGGCATAAGAATATTTTACAATTAATTATGACATGGACTAGAATATAAATTAACAACAACAACAATAATCATTTTTTTAACAGGCATTATGCACAGAGAGTCACAAGCTTTCTTGTGTATGGGACTCCCACCTGCTAAAATCCTACCGTCAGGCCCACTTTCACATTTCACTAAGATGGAGCTTGTGTTTAGCTGCTACTGGGCTTCTTCTTGTTTTTGTTCATCAGACCTTCGTTGTTTCTCGTGTAATTCAAGCAACAATCACAGTTGCAATATTGTCTGCATACCTAATAAGAAAGGCGTTGTCTGGCATTGCTATGTGCAGGATTCCATTATAAAATATATTACAAAAATTTGGTAGGAAGTGAATCCTTTCTGCAAGGCTCATTTATTGTATGAGTATCATACAACTCCTACTTGCTTAAATAATTTTTCATTATATGCACTAGGTACCCTGATAAAAAAAAACTTACCAGTCCTTTTATGGTGTTTCTGTGCAACTGTAGGCCAACCTGCTGGTAAAGGTTAAATGTAGACCAATCTGTCTATGTTGCCTCTCAGATAAACCTTCTGATTTCTGAATTGCCTCTGTCAAGTGCAGCTTTAGCAGCCTCTCCAACAGTTTACTGAACTGAACATGCACAGTGGCCTATAGGCTGATGAGGAACCAGGGTCGCTTTACAAGCATCTAGCAGATCGGTTTAATCCAGGATGTGAAACACGTAGGTGTACATGGTGGAGAGAGCTAACAGGGGACAACACTGTCTCTCTATCGAGAAGCCATACAACTACATCAACAGTGAGATGTTTTGTAAATTTAACCTATGGGCCATAACCTATTTTTGGTTTGTGTAGTGTTTCTATGAGCGTTCTCTTGTGTTTTTAACAATATTAATATCTAATAATAATATTTTATTTAATCATAAAAGGTTGAGTATAGATACAACATTCCTAATTATCATGGGAATTGTGATAACTGTCAATTTTGTGGCAATTAGAGGTGAGCCCCAGTATCTAAACATATTACCGAAATGACTTCATCCATCACAGCAATTCGAGATAAGCACTGTACTTAACAGTTTAGTGCTATTGTTACAAAGTAAAATTATTTAGCAGTTGATTCTGCCTTTCAGTGAACTATAAAAACAATGATAAATAATCATAATGTTTATTAGAACTACTCATTTCTTATTCATTTACTTGCATTAGTTACTGTGACCTTATTAGTAGTAATTTTGTAAGAGGTAATCACAAAAATTATTTTTTATAGTTTAGATCAGTGGTTTTCAAAGTGGGGTCCACGGACCTCTGGGAATCCACGACAATGTTTCAGGGGGTCTGCAGACACTTTTAAGAAAAATTAGAATATACCGTAATTTTCTCCGATTTTTTTGCTCTAAAATCTAAATTTTATAATCTTAAAACAATTAATAGAAGATTTCAGTATTTTTGTTTTGGTTCAAACTAATTGTAATTGTAAAAGTAATTTCAAGCTAATGGCTTTAATCATGTCTTTAAATCATATGTAGCAGATCTGTTTATCTGACTAGACCTCTCTCGTACAGTACAAAAAGAAGATTCATTGGCAGAACTTCTGACTTACAGTTCATTAAAATTACTGTTTTCGCAATTACAGCTAGCTGACTTCTGGTCATATATAATGGCTGACCATCCTGAACTCGCAAAAAAAGCTTTGAAGCGTTTAACTGTGTTTCCCTCTACTTATTTGTGTGAAACTACATTCTCCCTGCTTACGTACTTGAAGTCAGAGTTAAGAAATAAACTTGATGTTGAGAGTGACTTAATATTGAAATTATATTAAACACAATATTGCAGAGCAAATTGTTCAAAAGCAGCTTAATTGTTCACAATAAATTATGTTTGATGTAATTCATATTATAATTTTGCAATTTAAGAGAATTTTGATTTTAATAAAATTTTAATTAAAATATTTTGCGTCGCATTTACTGTTTGTTTTATTTCAGAACTCAGACGGGGTCCATGAGTTTTTAAATTATTTGGGGGGTCCGCGGACTGAAAAGTTTGGAAACCACTGGTTTAGATAATTCTTTCACTATTAGTCCAGTTATTTGAGCCGAAAAAACCTTCAAACCTTAAAATAATAGAAAACGGTATAAAAATATATGGAACACAGTCGGTAAGCTTTCTACTTTAATATGAAAAAATGTTTACGTCATAAACTCCTCTGGGATTTTTTAAAACAAAATGGCGGAGTACAAAAAACTGGTATTTTGTTAATAACTTTTAGGGAATTAATTTAAAAAAAAATGTTTCAAGTACAAATTGTAGGCTATAAAATTCTTCATATTTTTTTCATTCAGATAGGATTAAAATTGACTAAGTTATACGATTTTAAAGATGGAGTTTTTTTCAACTTTTCTGTAACAGCGAATTTCCATGCAGGGTTTTCGTGACTAGCTTGAAAATGAAGAATTTTCAAAGAAAATGTTTAAGACAAAATTTGGTTTTTGTTTTATGTAAATAGGATTAAAATTGACCACATTATGCGATTTTAAAATGTAGAGTTTTTTCAACTTTTCTTTAACAGGAAATTTCTATGCAGGTTTTTTCTAAATAGCTTGAAAATGAAGAATTTCCAAAGAAAATGTTTGTGATAAAAGTTGTAGCTTATATAATTACTCAAAAGTTCTCTTTTTTTGCGAATATGGTGAAAATTGACCAAGTAATAATGTATTAAATAAAGCAAGTTTCCTTTCCCGCGACTACACTTCGCATGCACTGATCTACAGAACTTATACATAATAACACATTTGGTTAGGGTATACAGGATGTCCCGGGAGGAGAGGGAAATAATTTGAGAAGTGGTTCTATAGTGTAAAAGAATGAAAAAAGTTCATATAAACATATGTCCGGAAACGCTTTGTAAGTGAGTTACGGCTAGCGAAAGATTTTGCCCGGGTTTCTGTTCCCCCGGGTAAATGAAGACTTTCTGAAATTCTGGGAAGGTAAATTAAGGGGCGAATTCTGTTGTTTCTTATGGTTTTTGACCTGAAAAATCGAATAAAACAGGTCGCAGAACTGTATCTCCCATAACTTTCATAATATCCGACGTAAAACAGAAAAATCTTTGCCTAAAAACGTATTGTATTGTTTTTAACCAAAATTGGAATTTTTTGTTGATTTTTATTGACTTTATTTACACCATTTTTCTCAGAATTAAATTCTTTACAAGGTTTGTTTTTAACTTTTATGGATGTATTAATCATTTAACAAAGTTATTGTACTTCTAACCTAAAAACACATTTTCCACAAAACCACTCAATGTAAACATTATTGATGTTGAAGGTCTCAACTACAAGGTCCAAAAGGAATTTTACTGTTTTCTATTGTTTCCAGGTCGAAAGCTTAAATGACTGGACTATATTTAAAAGCTTAATTTCTTTGTTAAGGATGTAGTGTATACATGCAAAATGGGTTTTATCC
Organism: Magicicada septendecula; assembly: GCA_034769895.1. Taxonomy (NCBI): domain Eukaryota; kingdom Metazoa; phylum Arthropoda; class Insecta; order Hemiptera; family Cicadidae; genus Magicicada; species Magicicada septendecula. The sequence continues at coordinate 308,523,900 of CM068375.1, forward strand.
CTTTTCAAAATGCCAGACATATTTTATCAACCAGTAGGCCTACACTATAGGCTTTCCAATTATGGTAGTGACTAAGGACTAACGCAAACAAAATTTAAATATCACCTTTTGTCTGTAGAATTTAATTTAAAAAACTGTTGTGCATAGTTGCCATTTCTTTATTGATAATGAGTTATTCACAGCTTAGGTACCCATGCATATAAAGGTTTTGTAAAATATATAAAAACACTTGGTAAGTTTCACAAAATACTTTAACCTTAAATAGTGATCAGAAAAAAGAATTATTCTCGGCCTTAGATATTTGCATAGGACAAAATTATTTTCAGTTTAATAATAAAATCTATAAACAATTAAATGGCTTACCTATGGGCTCTCCTTTATCACCTTTATTAAGTGAAATCTTTATGACATTTTTGGAAGAAAATATTTTTACATCCGATAACCCCAACATAAAATATGTTTTTCATTGGGGAAGGTATGTTGATGATATATTTTGTATCTGGACGGGAACAGATAGACAGCTCCATATGTTCTTAGATTATATTAATTCCTTTTATAGTAGTGTGCAATTTACACTTGAAACAGAAAATATGAAAAGTTTAAATTTTTTGGATCTTACCATTACTAGATCACAAAATAATTTTAGTTTTCAGATATATAGAAAACCTACTTTTACAGATACCGTTATACATAAACAATCACTAACATCATGGCACATAAAATTAAGCAGTTTTCATGCAATGGTTAATCATCTCCTTATAATTCCTTTATCCAAAGAAAATTTCAATACAGGTAGATATTATAAAAGCCTTAGCACAAAATAACGGTTATGATGAAAGAATAATTAACTCTTTAATTAAAAAAAAAAACAGAAGAAAATTACTTTAAAAGAATTAAATTAAAGATCTGAGCCAGATCAGGGTAACAAAATATCGGTATGGAGAACCATACATGACTTCCATGTTCTAAGATTTATATTTAAAATCATTTTCGAAATGAAATATTACCATAGAAACTACTTCTTTCTACTTACTGCTTCAGCCTTAACCACAGCACTGTGGTCACTAATGTATAACACCTCACGTTATCGCACTCGATTTTCACTGATGATGGAAGTCGATGGCATTGTCGAAACGTCTGGTTTTGTAGAAAACATTGGACTACGGCCAAACATCCCGGGAAGAAATTTTTAGCAAAAACTACTTCTTTGTTGCCGATAACATAATACACATATATATATATAAAAAATATGCATAAAATTAATGGCTTGTATAAGTTAATGATTGATATTCATTAAGCAGTGCTCAAGTTTCCAAAGTTTTAATATTATGATGTCCGTAATTAAAACATCAGAGCAGGTTTAGTGTGTATGAGGGTACACCGTGGAGAAAAATTTTCAACATTTCCTATTGAGCATTGCTCAGAGTAAAGCTGCGATTCTACAGTGTACGTTTCACAGTACAAACACGCGGAAAAGAAGGAGCACTCCGAAGTCACTCATGGACCCTCAGCATCTTGCAGAGGGTTCATTCCCTAAAGACGAAAAGTCTGTCTATGAATCGTTCCTCTGTAAACACGTGCAGTTACACTGCCCAGCGATCCACAGGAAGCAAATCGCTATCCACGCTGGACAATTTTTCGGCTTGCACGCGTTATGTTGGTGTGGGTTTTGGCACTTTCCATTTAAAAAGCGTGCAAATGTAAGAAAATAAACATGAGTGAGGCCAGAGATAACGTGAATTTTGTGTGTGTGTGTGTCTTCCCTGCCTTTTTATTGCAGTAATCATAATAATAAAATGGAAACGTAAACATTACATAATTGAGACATGCTTGTCTGCCACGAACGATATATTTTCACTCATACATGATTTACACTAAAATGAAAAAATTATATTTTATTGCCTGGCAACAAAATTATTTTATTTTTAACAATTACCATTGTTTGCAAAAGTTTAAATGAATTTTCAAGTACTTTACTGTTGTTAAAACGTAAAAGGTTGCAGGTAAACTACCCCTTCCCCTTAACCGATCTTCACCAAAAACAATAGGTCGTGAGTACTCTACAAATCAGGGCTGTATGCAAAAAATTATTTGATTCTGTTTGAATTTGCGGCTGTTATCGTTTGTCATAGAAAATACCCTTGTTAAAACATAAAATGTTGCAGGTAAACTACCCCTTTCCCTTAACCGATCTTCACCAAAAACAATAGGTCTTGAAAACTCTACAATTCAGGGCTGGATGCGAAACATTATTTGATTCGGTTTGAATTTGCTGCTGTTATCGTTTGCCATAGAAAACAATTACCCTTGATTTAAAAAAAACCGTTGCAGGTAAACTACCCCTTTCCCTCAACCGATTTTCACCAAAAACAATAGGCCGTGAGTACTCTACAAATCAGGGCTGTATGCAAAAAATGATTGATTCTGTTTAAATTTGTGGCTGTTATCGTTTGCCATAGAAAAAAAATCTACAGACATAGACACACAGACAGACACACACACACAGACACTTTTTGAAAAACGACTTTTTTTCATGTTTTGAGTGTAATACAATCAGAATCTGCAATAATCTCGAACACGATTTTTTTTGCCATCGCCATACTTCCATTTCCTTAAGGAACATGGAAGTAAAAATTTCACTTAACAAATTACATTCCATGTATAACAGATAAGATTAATAATAGGTTAAAAAACCATGGTCTTAACATGGTATCAGTAAACAAACGTAATCTTTTTTCACTACTAGTCAATAATAAAGATAAATCTAACACACTGGAGAAAAATGGAGTTTATGAAATACACTGTGCAGAATGCGATTCTATTTATATTGGACAATGTGGCCGTGCTCTGAAACATCGCATTTCTGAACATAAGAAGGCGATTTTAACTAATACATCTAATACAGGTTTTGCAGATCATTGCTTACAACACAATCACTTCATAGACACAAAAAACATAACACTACTCCACAACATACAAAAAGGTAAAATATAGGTATGGAGAACCATACATGACTTCCATGTTCTAAGATTTATATTTAAAATCATTTTCGAAATGAACTATTTCCATAGAAACTACTTCTTTCTACTTACTGCTTCAGCCTTAACCACAGTACTGTGGTCACTAACGTATACCACCTCACGTTATCGCACTCGATTTTCACTGATGATGGCAGTTGACAGCACTGCCGAAACGTCTGGTTTTGCAGAAAACATTGGTCTACGGCCAAACAGGCCGGGAAGGAATTTTAACAACAAACTACTTCTTTGTTGCCGATAACGTAGTACATATTTAAAAAAAATTATCCCCTCCCCCTTCAACTATAATTTTCGTTTATAGAAAATTACCCCCACCCCGTTCAACTAGCCTCTTCATTTATAGATATTTCATCTACGTTTCTACTGTGGATTATTAAGATCTTCTTATCAGGATACTTTATTTATCAAAATTAAGTACTTTACTCTTGTTACAACAAAAAATGTTTCAGGTAAACTACCCTTTCCCCGTAACCGATCTTCACCAAAATCAATAGGTGTTGAGTCCTCTACAACACAGGCGCATATGTAAAAAATTATTTTATTCTGTTTGAATGTACGGCAGTTATCGTTCGTCATGAAAAAATTTCTCTTGTTACAACATAAAATGTTGCAGGTAAACTACCCCTTTCCCTTACCCGATCTTCACCAAAATCAACAGATCTTCAGCTCTCTACAACTTAGGGATGCAAAACATTATTTGATTATGTTTGAATTTGTCAGTTATCGTTCGTCATATAAAACATTACCCTTGTTATCACATAAAATGTTGCAGGTAAACTACCCCTTTCTCTCAACTCATCTTCACCAAAAACAATAAGTCTTGAGTACTCTACAATTCAGGACTGTGTGCAAAAAATTATTTGATTCTGTATGAATTTGCGGCTGTTATCGTTTGCCATAGAAAAACAATTTACACACAGACAGATAGATAGACAGACAGACACACACACAGACACTTTGAAAAATGACTTTTCTTCATGTTTTGAAGGTAGTACAATCAGAATCTGCAATTATCTCGAACACGATTTTTTTTGCCATCACCATACTTCCATTCCTTATGGAACATGGAAGGAAATTAGTTGATTCTGTTTGAATTTACGGCAGTTATCGTTCGTCATATAAAAAATTACCCTTGTTAAAACATAAAATGTTGCTGGTAAACTACCCCTTTCCCTTAACCGATCTTCACCAACACCAATAGGTATTGAGAACTCTACAATACAGGGCTGTATGCAAAACATCATTTGATTCTGTTTGAATTTGCGGCTGTTATCGTTTACTATAGAAAAAAATTACCCTTGATAAAAAACCATTGCAGGTAAACTACCCCTTTCCCTTAACCAATCTTCACCAAAAACGACAGGTCTTGGGTACTCTACAATTCAGGCCTGTATGCAAACAATTATTTGATTCTGTTTGAATTTGAGGCTGCTATCGTTTGCCATAGAAAACACCCTTGATAAAACATAAAACGTTGCTGGTAAACTACCCTATTCCATTAACCGATCTTCACCAAAAACAATAGGTCTTGAGAACTCTACAATTCAGGGCTGTATGCAAAACATTAGTTGATTCTCTTTGAATTTACGGCAGTTATCGTTCGTCATAGAAAAAATACCCTTGTTAAAACATAAAATGTTGCAGGTAAACTACCCCTTTCCCTTAACCGATCTTCAACAAAATCAACAGACCTTGAGTTCTGTATAATTCAAAGTGGTATGCAGAAGAGTAGTTGATTCTGTTTTAATGTACGGCAGTTATCGTTCGTCAAAAAAAAATTACCCTTGATAAAACATAAAATGTTGCTGGTAAACAACCCTATTCCCTTAACCGATCTTCACCAAAACCAACAGGTCTTGAGAACTCTACATTTCAGGGCTGTATGCAAAATATTATATGATTTTGTTTGAATTTGCGGCTGTTATCGTTTGCCATATAAAATACCCTTGATAAAACAAAAAACGTGTCAGGTAAACTACCCCTTTCCCTTAACCGATCTTCACCAAAAACAATAGGTATTTAGTACTCGACAAAACAGGGCTGTATGCAAAAATGTATTTGATTCTGTTTGAATTTTCGGCTCTTATTGTTTGCCATAGAAAATACCCTTGTTAAAACATAAAACATTACAGGTAAACTACCCCTTTCCCTTAACCGATCTTCACCAAAAACAATAGGTCTTTAGTAGTCAAGAAATCAGGGCTGTATGCAAAAACGTATTTGATTCTGTTTGAATTTGCGGCTTTTATCGTTTGCCATAGAAAATACCCTTTGAAACATAAAACGTTGCCGGTAAACTACCCCTTTCCCTTAACCGATCTTCACCAAAAGCAAAAGGTCTTTTGAACTCTACAATTCAGGGCAGTATGCAAAACATTATTTGATTATGTTTGAATTTGCGGCTGTTATCGTTTGCCATAGAAAATACCCTTGTTAAAACATAAAACTTTGCTGGTAAACTACCCCTTTCCCTTAACCGATCTTTACCAAAATCAACAGATCTTGAGAACTCTACAATTCAGGGCTGTATGCGAAACATTATTTGATTCTGTTTGAATTTGCGGCTGTTATCGTTTGCCAAACAAACAAAATTACCCTTGATAAAAAAAACCGTTGCAGGTAAACTACCCCTTCCCCTCAACCGATGTTCACCAAAAACAATAGGTCGCGAGTACTCTACACATCAGGGCTGTATGCAAAAAATTATTTGATTCTGTTTGAATTTGCGGCTGTTATTGTTTGCCATAGAAAAAAATCTATAGACACACAGACACTTTTCGAAAAATGACTTTTTTTCATGTTTTGAGTGTAGTACAATCATATTCTGCAATAATCTCGAAACACAATTTTTTTTGCCATCACCATACTTCCATTCCTTAAGGAACATGGAAGTAAAAAATGGATTTGTTAGAAATTTTAGAAATTAAAAAAGCAATAAAAAATAACAAAAATTTAACCAATGAACAGACTGAATTTTATGTATCCCCTTTATTAAAATCTGTTATTTAGTTTAGTTTATTTTATATTATTTTGAATGTTCATCATTATTTTAAATTTTGCATTCAGTTTATATTTAGTTCAGTTAATTTTATATTTTGCATTCATGATTATATTTAGTTTTTAAAGAAACCTGACCTTCCCTTGTCTCATGCACACACTCCCCCCTCGCCATCACAACACAGATGTTCCAGATACGCCCTAAACAGATGTCCACCACCTACACTCCACTAACATCCTGTGTTCAGTAATTTCATTCACTCGCTCTTTGACAATGGCTTAAGTTATTCGAAACAGCTGTCAGAGTTAATTAAAAAATTGTGAAACTTGCCAAGTGTTTTTATATATTTTACAAAACCTTTGTATTAATATGTTTCACCAAGTGCCCAACGAGTCATCAATTAATACCCATGCATATGTTGGTTGAACAATGTCAGGATATGTGTAGATCAGCGGTTCCCAACCTTTTTCGTCTCGCATACCCCTTACTACCCATTTTACTAAAGTAGTACCCCCACACCATACCCTCCATTTTTACCACATTGCTACATCCCCACATAGGCCTAAGTTGCACCTAATGGTTGTAATAAAATGAAATTTCAGTAGCCTTCTACATACATAACACAGGTATGTAAGTTTTGTTTGAAGATGTATTGTTATTGTCCATTATTTTATTAGGCACTATCTTCAAAAAATAATAAAGTACAAAAATTATTAAAACCGCATTATATTTCACCTCTTGTCTTGTACCATTTTCAATAATGTTGAAATATAGTGCAATTTTAGTAGTTCCTACATGTGTTTTGAAGACAGTGGCTAATAAAATAATAGCCATTACTATATATAGCTCGCGGGATTAGTTCAGAGCCCTGAGAATTGGCTGTGCGATCGAACTTCTTTTATTTACTAATGCTAATATTGGAACAGCTGTTTTTGTTGTGCCCACCTGCCCACGGTTGCCACTGAGCGAGCACAGGCGCGTGGCTTGCGACGAGATGACAGGTTACCGGCGGCACGTTGTGAGAGACAAATACATAGCGTCCCCCATTACTGTTTATTTTTGGCGTACCCCTGAGTGGTCCGTCGTGTACCCCAAAGGGGTACGCGTAGCCCAGGTTGGGAACCGCTGGCGTAGATAATGGTAGTGAGAAGACTGAGAAATTCTATAATATATTATATGATGCCATAATGGATTTGGCTAATAATGACTGGTCAACAATGATTATTATGTTTTTTTGGGTGCTGATTCTGAATAATATGTAGTGAAAATTTTTCTATCAGCCTCACTGCATTGCATTATATAGTGGGGTGTCTTTGCACCCGGGACATGATTGCAGTATCAGGCTCGAGCCCAATGGCTGCCTGGTGATAGTCTTAGTTCTGGTAAAGTAAACAGGTGCCTAATACTAGAATGGACAACCGCCTACACATTAATGTAGAAGGCAGGGGAAGAAGACTTTGGTGTATGGCACTGCCGCCAGAAGCGATGAGAGTGACAAGTGTGTCACCTATCTCAAGCCCAGCAGACAGATGCCTTGAGGCGTCAGTTGCTCTCTGCGAGGCAGACGGCCTCCGTGCCAGTGATAGTGCATAACAGTGGCAAGCAGCACGGTCGATGGCTAGGAGGGAAGAAGGGACAGCTAAGAGGTTAACTCAGGAGTTAGGACTGATGCTGAATTTTAAATATCTGTTGATGACCTTGTGGCATTTTACCCGAATTGGGGAGGTGGTTGCGTGATGGTAATGGTCCGTAGCTAGGGTAAGGAAGAGGTCACAGCTGCAGCAAAAAGAGTTACAGCTAACGACTGGACAAAGGCTGACAAGGTTGAAACTCAAAGATCTCCTCGAATTACATAATTTCTAACAATCCAAGAAGATTCCAACAAGGAACGGAGGGTTTTTGATTGGAATCTTTCCAGTCTACACCTGTTGGTGGTGGACAGAAGTGACCACAGTGCTGCAAACTGGTTTTGAGGTCTAAATTACTGATTTTACTGACTAAAATCACTGAAATACTGATTTCTTACTGACCTAAGATAAAATAACTGACCTTAATTACTGACCTCCATCGACCATATTAATATTAATTTACAAGTAATTAGAGACAGTTTAAAACATATTTTTTATAATTGGCCACCCTTCTCCCCACTGAGCAGCTGTAAAACAAAATCTAACATACAACGGCATTATTTTAGTTTGAGACTTATTAAAAAACATTAAAAACTAAACATTGTTCAAGTAAAATCAGCAGGCATATTGTTAACTGGTTTACAGCTACTCAGGCCAATTTCCCTTGCCACCATTATAAGTTAATTTTGTATATTTATTTTATTGACATATTATTCAGCGCTTAACTTACACTTATATCTAATAAAACTGTAACATAATTACCCATCTTAAATATTCCTAGAATAATATAATGTACATACCAAGAGAACGTTAAATATCCTTGGTACTCTATGATCAGTCTGCTTAAGAATTGTAATTGAAACTCATTGCTTGGGTTTTTTATTGAAAAATGAAGTAATTAGTGAAGATTTTCTTTTCTCAACATTTTTCTGAATTTTTTCCGCATCATGTCTTTTTATGTCAGCTTCTTCTTTAACTTTCTGAGCACTTTCCAGGATTGCCTGTGCAACATTAGCCGCAACAAGATCCTTATTTTTAATAGCCTGCTTTAATCTTTCATTTGCATCTTTTAAAAGAGTATCAGCTACTTTTCTTTTCTCTTCTTCATCACTTTTCAGTTGTTTTAATACTACTTCTTTTTCATCAATACCTTTCCTCTCAGCTGAGAGTTTTTTCTCTAATTCGTTTTCGGCAATACGCTCTTTCTCCTTAGCTGCTTCTTCTTCTTTCTTTTCCTGTTCTTTCTATAAACGTTGTTCTTCTAGGTACTGCCTATGATGTATATAGGCTGACTGAGCGAGATTCAAGAGCTCTTTGTTTATATGAACCAAATGTACTTTTCCATCATAGAGTTTATGCAATAAACATGTACTTTTCCTTCATGTTTATGCCTTAACGTGAAGATAGGCATCCAGAGTTCTTTCAGACATACTTGCCCGATCAGAGGTCATAACTCTCTGTGAGCTTGAGAAGCCTCTTTCCACATCTGCTGAACCATGAGAAAGAGATAAAGCTGCTTTGACAACCTTAGAAACAAGTGGGTACTTCATCTCACCTGCCTTATCAGTTTTCTTAAAAAACTGGTTCCAGTAAACATCAATGCGATTGCTCTTGCTATGGAGCTCATCTTCTTCCAAACTCAGTAACTTACATTCATCAATAAGGGAGGCTATGTTCAGATCAATAGGCAATGCTTTTGCCACTTCAACGATGGACTTCCAACTATTGTCTTTTGTTCTTTCAGATGGGATCAAACATTCAAAATGCTTCAATAAAGGTTTTGACGTCAAGGAAGACTTGGTAAAAATGTGTTTACAACTAGCAATGAAATGCTTTTTTGCTTGGAGCAGAAATGCAAGTTTGTCCTTTTCTGGTAACATTTGTAATTCTTTTACATCTAATCCACAGTTTACTTCTTTAAGAGGAAGAAAACTTTTCTCATCATTCAAGGAATCTAACGAGAAGATAACCTCAGAATGACATATACGAGTCATTAGTCTGCTTGTTAGAGTTTTGAGGTGATCATACAGAAGGTGAATCAAAGGTTCTTCTTTCTGAAAGTGGCCAGTAAACTGTGAAAATATGTGAGCACTGGAGCAAGCAAAGTTTATTTCCACTTTCATTGTGTTAACTTTCAGAAGACTAACAATGTTCTTGTATTTGGATGATATCATTAAATCACTTTTATATTTTGGCACAAATACCATGAAATACTTCGTGACTGCTGGCCACTGTTCTAGGAGTCTTAAACCTGCTGACTCCAAAGACAACCACCTTGAAGAAACATGTTTGATGAACCTGTGCTTAGGTAGCTTCAGATCATTCTGAATTTTTTCAAAATCTTCCCATCTCGAAGGCCAACCATCAAAAAAGTGATGAATAAGGAATATCAAATTTGAAGCGTTATCACCAAGTTCTTTCATACCGCGCCTAAAAGCATTGTGAAGTATGTGAATGTTGCATGTACCAATGTCAACCATTCGTTTTTTTCTTAATAAAATAAGAGATTCATTCATCAGGTTTGTAACTGCTTTACTGACATTGGGCCCATCATTACTGAGCATCAGTAAGTTGGTTCGCAGTAAGGTTGTGTTATCTATAGCTTCACACAGCTTATTATACAATTCATCAGCGGTAGCTGACCCCATAAAAAAAGTCTGCAAATGCCTTGTAACAATCATTTCTTTAGATGGAGACCAATACTTAACAGCTGTTTGAAGTTCTTTTGATGAGCCAGCATTAACAGTTTCATCAAAACATAATGTGAAAAAAGCACCATCCATTTCATTCAACATTTTCTTTTTAAAGAATGGTGCCAGAGCATCAGTGATCAAGTATTTTGCCTTTGTTCTTGAAAGTGAAAAATCTGTAGGAACAATTGATGGAAACATCACTTCAAAAGTCTCCCGAATGTCTTCACAGGATGGAAGCAAAGGAAAGTCCGCTGCAACTGTCTTCATTACCCAAATAAGTTCCGCTTTGGCTGCACTATCTCTAATGTTGTACAACTGAACCGTTTGCTTGATTGTTTCACCAACACTAGTAGATGGCGCACAGTCTTGTGAACCAGCTGTGCATTGGCGAACTGAAGTCAGGTGAAGTTGTGAAGAGGAAAGTTTTTGTTTACATTCTTCTTTATGCTTCCGAGAAGATGCATGCTGTTCCACAGCTTCATATCCCCACGAAATATTGAAAGTTTTTACACAAAGGGTACAGAACATCTCATGGTCACTGGCTTTACGTCCCCACTCAGCAGCAATATATCCATTACAGTCAGACTTTCTCAACCAGTCACTTTAAAACTTACACCTGCCCATTTCAAATACTTTACACAGTAAGTAATCTTAATTATTTATTTCTGACACAACAATTTTTAATTATCATGTTAGAAAGTAAGGAAATAAAAAAAATGAATTGCCGGTATTGAGTAAAAACCCTTTCTTAAGAACCACTAAATTCTGCTTTAAAAAACTGACTTTACTGACCAATTTAAAAAATACTGGCTTTTTACTGACTTGCTCAAAAATACTGACTTTTACTGACTTTACTGACCAGTTTTGCAACACTGTGACCACCAAGTGGGACCTGCATAGGTCAGTACAGACCTGAGGAACAAAAGATAAATGGTGACTTTTGTGTGCAGTGCCAGAGACTGCGACATGACAGAAATGGGAAAAGTTTGGTTCACATGTTGTGACCCTTGTCAAGGGTTTCCGTCACATTGGCATTGGAGCCTAGACACTGGCCTAGTCACTTCACAAATTCTTTGTAGGATGGTCCTCCCTTCTAGGGAGAGGGGCTGGGATCGGGAAATGGACTTACGAGTGAAGCAGATTGCCTCGGATTTCTCCGTGTTGATCATCACCTGCCATTTCATCAGTCTCAGATTTTTTGTAACTGCCCTTTTCTTTTTCAGTACTATGCATGCACTCCATATGTGCAGAATTTTGTGAACTTAACTAATATCAACTAAATAGATTTGCTTTATTTACTGTAGCAACTAAATTATATAATTTATGCTCAATATATATAATGAGTCAAATATATAATTGTCTGGGTCAGTGAATGGTTGTCATTATTGTAATTTACACATTAATCAAAACAAACAAGAATGTACAATTCATCTCTCCTATTTTCTTCTTAATATAAACATTTCAATAGTCATAGCATATTGTTCATAATTTTATTTCTGTAGACTGGTAACTCAGAGCTGTATATTATACAATAAGTAAATTAAACAATAAGTTATCATCCAGGCTAGAGCTGGGTTTTGAATACTTCATTTGAGTGTGAGTTCTTGTGTGTAAGATTTAACGGTGCAGCTAGTTTTTGTATCTGCTTGCCTTTTTTTTTTTTTTCTGTATAGTGAGTTATTGCATATTACATTAGTGTGTGTTTTAAAATGTTTGTTTTTATACATTGTTATCTATCATATAATTAACAATGCTCACAATTGCATCAGACTTCCAAACAATTTCTGCTACATATATGGCAAGGTAATGAATGTTGAAGTCTCGATAAAAAAGTCATGTGAACTGTACTCTGGATGTAAATTAGGTGATCAGAACAAATTTTGGGCTCCTAATATATCTGCTGTGTTTCATGTGTAACGCTGCTGACTAGATGGCTAAATGGATCTCGCACATAGCATTTACAATTCCAATGAGTTGGAGAGAACCAAAGGATTACACCATGGGATGTTATTTTTGTATAACAAAAATATATCTGGGATAACAGCTAAAACTAGATGTAGCCTAATGTTAAATACTCCGATATGCCCTGTGCTATAAGGCCAGTGCCACACAGTCTAGAGCTTCCAATTCTAGTACCATCAGATATATGGAACTTAGATGAAGATGAAGTTGTTACTAATATATTGAACCTTGTGCAGACTTATCAGGTGATGAAGAAAGAAGAGACAAAGATTTTTGGAAAATACATATACTGAACCTCACTTAATTAATTTGTCAGAATTAAATGACCTTGTTTGTGATCCAAATTTATCAAAGAGTCAAGCAGAACTACTGGCATCAAGATCGAAAGGATGGAATCTTTTACAGCAGAATACTGAAATAATTGTTTTCCATGACAGCCAGTCTGGATTTGAACATTCTTCTCCCAGTGCTGGTACTGTCGTACTGGTACAGATAATAGGGAAAAATAGGCCTACGCCTACCAAAAGTTTTTCTTATCTATAAAAAATATAACTTATATTTATGTGTAACTTTCTTGGAAATACCAATAACAGGATATTCTATTTATTTGTAATGACAATACGGCTTAACAAATGACTAAAATTTATAAGTCACAAACAAAATTTATGTTTTATCCCACATAAACAAAATACACAAAAACATAACCTTCACTGCTGAATACGAGTACAACAATAGCATAAACTTCCTAGATCTCGCCATCACACAAAATTTGAACACAGACACAAATTCAGTATATACGGTAAACCTACTACAACTGACACACTAAAACACAACTCCTCCAATTACCCAATACAACACAAACTAGCTGCCTTCAGAACTATGATACACAGACTAAACAACATTCCACTAAATGAAAAAGACTACAAAGACGAACTAAATACGATAAAATATCTAGCAGAATCCAACGGATACAACAGAACAATAGTCAATAGGCCTAAACTCTTGTACAAAACACAAAACAAACAACAGACAAAGACAGAAAACAAATTCATAACACTAACATAGCACTGTTGCTTCAAACAGAGATACATTGAACACACAAAGGCACTACACTTCATTAGCGAATCCGGTACCGCGAATCCACCTTTGCAAACCACCTTGTTGAAGCAAACCACACAAACACAAACATCAACAGCGTACATGGCTACATGCATATTCTACTCGTACACACAAAAGACCGAAAACTAGACACTTTTGAACAACTAGAAATATACAAACACATAAAAATGACATCCTAAACGAACAGACACAATTCAAATTACACATATTATTCGAACATATCACACCCCACACACACAACATCGAACTTCCCAAAGACGCCGCCGTTGCGTCGCCAAGAACAAGACGGTCAGCGCTCCCAGTGGCAGCTTCTGACAAAGCTTATAGTAAGCGAAAACTGGTTCAGGCTATAAGGTAAAAATTTTACATTTTTACCAATAAAAAACTGTATGTTCCGAGTCGGTAGTGAATTAGTAAATTTTTAGTTTCTGTTGACGTGTTTATTAAAAGTTCTACATGTTGTCCATGTCCGTTTACCCGATACATATTATAATTCTGAATTTTGTTTATTTCTTTCTAGTTGTGTTCTAATACCAATTTATATTTTTTAAAATAATATTTTATCTCAGGTAGTTGGTTCCAGTCGCACCTTACGTGAAGTATACGTATTCAGCCCCCCCCCATCGTTGCTGGTGCCAATTGTGTAACGAGTCGTGTTTCTTTACTTAATATGCGAGTGAAGTTAAGTTATTTTAACTTTTATTTATTAACGTGGATTACTGTTTGTTTGGGGACGGGTGTTGGTTTTCGTGTTGAGTTGTCAAGATTGAGGTTACCAGACTCACTTACCGTAGGTTATTACACTTGACGGAATTACTTACGTCATCGTGGTCGGGTTCTATCTTCTTATTCTGAAATAAAATTCTTTATTTCTATTTTATTTTTTTAATAAAAGACAACTCGCATGAATTAGGTAAAAATATCATTAATTATTTTCATAAGTTGCTGACTTCGTTGCTCTAATGTTTGTTTGGTACAATGCACAAGTCGATTCTTAATCTCAGTTCGATTCAGAGTTACACTTTCAATAGTTATATAAACTCCTGGATTCTTTTGACTGTTATTAAAAAGTACAAAATGCACACTAAGAAGTACAACATATTACAATTAAAATAATTCTTACTTACTAATAACAATAAAATTAAAATCAAGAAAACAGAATTAAATAGTTTGGTCTGATGTGAGAACACAATAGTTAGTGTCAACTCAGCATTGGTTTCAGGTGGCTGTGCCAAGATGGCGGACTGACGCTAAGCAACTGTAGAGTTGATTTACCTCCCTACTATTTAAAACAAGTTTTTAAAATAAAATAAGTCAAATAAATTGTTCACTGGTGTTGAATTGGTCTTTTCACTTTGGTTCTGATGAATAAGTGTTACTGTGATTTAGTTCTGGTGTTGTATAATTATTACTAGTGTTAGTATATAAGGTTCGGTCTCACCACTTTTGTAGATCACTTTTATTTACTTTTAGAGATATTATTTTCTTCTTGTTTTATTATTATATTATTATTTCTTGGTTCTAGTTTGACACTGTTACAGTAATATTAAATAGACATGAAGCAACGCGCAGGTTGTAGTGGAGAGAAGTAAAGAGCGGTGGAACCCACGAGAGAGGAAAATGTCTACGAACGCAGTTTGAAAATATCGACCTACTCTCTCAATTGTGAATGAGACGCATGTGTGAGATGAGTAATCTATTTTGAGATGGATTAACTTTTTATACCTAATGTGCCGAAGTTACGCATCTTTAATTAAAGATGAAAGAAAAGTAAAATTTACGTTTTTCCCTGTAAAAGTACTAAAATTTAAAAACTGATATCGCTTATAATGACAGCTGAAATAAAGCAGTTATTATACTGCGTTGTCGATTCACAATAATTTACTTTTTATTATTTTTATAACTTTATTTACTTAATTTTGTATTGTCTATGCATTCTTATAATGCTTTCAATTGTTTATTTTTAATTTGTTACGTTTTTATGGGTTTATTGTTTTCTCCATTTCATTAGCTACATTTTTAACTATATTACCAAATTTACCCAACTAAATTTTATAGCCCTACCAACACACACACACACACATGTAACTTACTTTTTATTAACTTACCTAACTTTTTACTAACCAATTATTCTTACAATTTTAAAATTGCTTTGTTATTCTTTTAATTGTTTTTAAGGTTTTTACAGTTAAGTACGTTTTATATTTAATTTACTACTTTTTTACTAAGTTACTAAATACAAAAAATTTTGTAGGTAAGTTTTGATTTCAATTAGGGCACGACCAGACAGTAAACGTGGACATTTTTAAAGACGAAACAAGCATCAGACACAACAGAAAGAGACAATGTAATAAAGCTTTCACACAGTTATAAAATAGTTTTGATTGTTCATCATCTTTTTTCACAGCACTAAACTTTATAGAATATTGAAACTTTCAACTTATGAAACTTACTTGTCTTTTCTTCTCGTACGCGTTTTGGCGTGGTGTTCACCTTCGTCAGCTTTGAGACAGACTGCCATTTATTTGTAACGGTTTTTATTTTGAAAGGTATAGTGGGGGTGGTGTGTGGAGGAATCCCCGCGCCAATCCCCTTCCTCCACACACCACCACCACTATACCTTTCAAAATAAAAACCGTTACAAATAAATGGCAGTCTGTCTCAAAGCTGACAAAGGCGAACACCACGCCGAAACGCGTACGAGAAGAAAAGACAGGTAAGTTTCACAAGTTGAAAGTTTCAATATTCTATAAAGTTATAAAATGTTTAATACTGCCATTATTTTGTAAACAGTGACTTGGCGTGTTGTGTCTGTTGCAATGTTTCTCCAAAGTCGAGCCTAGACATCAACAATAGTTGTACATTTTGGAATGTGTACACTTTGTGTACATGTTATGATCACAAAAAAACGTAGTAATATATGATCCACATTGCTCGGGCATCTTAATTTGTTTGAGTAAGTAACATCAACAACAGCCTAGCATGTGAAATGACTGCGTGTGTTTTTTTAAACAAGCAGATGTAAATTATCCATAAATAACAGGAGAGACAATATTAATGCAACAATTACAATGCAATAAACGCTACACTTCTGATGAATACTGATGCTTTTTGAAAAGTACGCACATAATAATCTCCACAGCCGTCTCGGAGGCAACTAGTTTTTTTTCTCTGCTGACGCATGCGCAGTTTGTTACATGCGCCGTTAGCACGAAAAAGGTTGATTCATGTCTAGTGAACTTTACTGTAATTATTTTACTTTCACTCTTCTGACTTGGACTTGACTCTATCATATACTTTTTATACAGAGTAGCATAGACTAGTTCTTTATACTTTCGAGTCTAACAATCAAGTGAAGTAATTTCCTTATACCTTCAATGGGCTTGACCAAATTTCAAAATTTCTCATTGGTCAAAATCGTCGGGTTAAGAGGTCACATGACCTTAATTATTTAAGATACAACATTTTTACATTTTCTAGCTACAATTACTCCCTGTCTATTACATAATAAATCTCAAATTGGTTTACAGTACAATATTTCTTATAACAAGACAAAAATTTAGACACCTCACATGGCATAGGTGTGTGTCCTAATAATTAAACATTTTATAAAATTTCATCTCATAAGCCATTCCATGTAGCTTTTGACATTTCAAATCACATTAAAATTCCATTAATTAATTAAAATGTTGCTTCTGACACTTAAATAAAGCATATATTAGTATTTATACTATTTATTACAGTGCTGTGATGGTTTAATAGTTGGATTTACAATAATTTCTATTTTGATATTGGCCAATTAATTGGTATTTCTCTATAGTACAAAGTTTCAATTTAAAATTACTGTATGACCTTGTGGCTTGATACACTATTATTATTACATGCATTGAATTATCCATTATGTTATTATTATCCACTGAATTGATTCTGACAAAGTGAAGAACAACATTGACATAAAACAAACATATTACCATAATGTTAGGCCATTATGGTAAAACTCAAACCAACTTTAAACAATAAAACTTTCTTTTAATAACTTCTTAATATCTAATAGTATTAGTTGGTCAATTTATTATGACCTATTATTAAGTATTATTGACACCTGGTCAATTTAAACAATCTAATTCTTATTACCCTAAATAAGGTTTAACACATTAATTTAAACAACACAAATGATTGTATTATTCCCTTCAGTCAACATTAAAAATGTTTTATACAACCTATTTTATACAATCAAGGTTATTCAGTTAACATTAAAATAAATTAAATTAACAACCTAAATCATCTTTTGGTTCTTTATAGGTTGAAGTCTTTTGGCAAGTTGGTAATACACAGGTATATTGGATATCAGATATTTCACACATTAAATATTATATGATCAACCATTGTCTTTAGTTGTGATTATAAATGTCATTCACAATAAGTTACCACTATTATTAACAGTCCTGTCTGTATAGTTAGTAACCAACATCTTACATTTACATTTTACACTCAGTCACTTATTGTGATTACATTTTCTTTTTACAATTAGTTATTATTGGTATGAACAGTAACTTTTAATGGTTTAGAGTACATATTTGTTCTACATTAGCTTATATTGTACTTCTTTTTGCTTATTTTAGGTTTTAACCTTTCTCATTGGTTTAGCAAAGTTAGGTATATTGTTTAGTTTATGTCATATTATATGGGGGTTTATACACTTATTGGGTTATGCTCATTGTGTCGCATTACAATATTTGTTTAGTCAAATGGTAGTCCAATATATAATGTGTTTTATATATTGTCTCTGCAATAAATTCATCCCTGGCTGTATTTGCCCGTTGCAAACATACTTCGGCTGGAAAATTTTACTACTGTGATTGCCACGGTTAAAACGACAAAGCATGTCCGTACACCATGAGTGCACATGCGTGAGCACACCAGAGTGTGTGATGGAGTCAATGCAAGCCACGCACGCTCGGACTCACACCCAACACGCAGACTGCAACGCAGAACATGTGTTGGCTCAAGCGGTGCGGTGTGAGTCTGTATGTGAGGGCGTCACATGCGTGAGCTCACCAGAATGCTTGTTGAGTCAATGCAAGGCGCGCACTTGCACTGGTCCCAACATGCAAACTGCGCGCCAGCATGTGTCCGCCAAACGGGTGTGTGTGAGTGTGATGCCTGTGTCCTAATCGTGACAATCAAAATTGTAAAAGTACCATGTACCTAGAGGATTTCACAGTAGGTAAATGAGCCACTAGATGAATTTATCTGCAGAGACACCGACAGGATGCATCTGTGAACCTTTCTGGTTGGAATCAAACTAAATAATTTCATTAATTTCTATCAATTGGTTAGAAACGAACATCTTATTGTTATCAACAATTCCAACAATGAAATTCTTAATATTATTTTTTTCAAAATATCGTACAGTACTATACAAATGCTCAGTTTATAATTATTTGGGATTAAAAGAAAGTAACATAATGCAGTGCGGATTACCTATAATTTCTTATAACACTTAAAAAATAAATTCTTAAAATGACGGTTTGTCTATAAAACAAAAAACAAATATTACAAGGCACAAGTGAATTCAGCAGACACGTGTTATCGCAGAATACTCGTATGAGTGCACAGTTTTAAAAAAATAAAAAGCTGGTAACTTAGGAAACACTACACTTTCTACATACTCAGCAAAATTGAACGCAGAATTTTGTTTATATTTTAAATTGCACTTTAAGTTATAAAATAAGCTTGCAATAGAGAAATTCAACATTAACATAAAGTGACACTATGGCAGTCAGTGATACTTAAGACTTAAAAAGATTTTTAGAAAGTGAAATGCAGGTGGTGAAAATAACAGCAGAGATGTGAACTTAAGTGACAACAGTTGTGAATTTTGTAGAAACCTCTATGAAAGTGAAACAAAAGGAATTGAAATAGCAGTCAATATCAAATGATGGTTTATTAAAAATAATGAAATCCAACTTGTGACAGAAATTTATTTGCATTTGAGACACTGTGTTTTAATCTTCTGTCCAGTCATCTTCTACCTGCTATTTTGCTTCATTTATGAGAACTGCTAGTACAAAATATGATATGCCTAGTCAGGCAGCTTTTTGTTGGGAAAGTGAGTGATAAACTGCTAGGTCTAACATATGTCTTTTCAATACATTAAAGTTCACTGAATATGCCCAGCTAGTTTAAATCCAAACAATATAACTTCTAAAATCTATTGAACTTTACAACCATCCTCTTTACTGAAGTAAACATAGTCTCCAGCTTCATCATTATTATGTCAATGTTGAGGTGCAAGAGCTTTGTAATTACAATGTCAATTTGTCAATTACAGTGTGCAGGTCATTGTAAAAACTGAATCTGGTGAAGTCCTCAATGAAGTGACAAATAAAGGGATCAGAGAAGGGTGTAGCATTTCACCCGCATTTTTTAATTCATGTTTGGATGATGCCGTTAGAGAGTGGAAGCAGAGGCTAGAAATACTGAACATCAGTGACAGTTTCAGTGAACGTAATTTTGTCAAAACTCTGATGTTTGCTGACAATCAGGTCATAATCGCAGACATGAAAATAGCCTGCAGAGGGCCCTCTATGAATTGCAGAGAGTAATCTGGAAATTTCTGTAATCAAGACAAAGTCCATGACTTTTAAAGGTTGCTTTTCTCTAAGGTATAATATAAACTAGTACTGATCAACTAATTGAGCAAACGCATTCATTCAGGTTACTTAGATGTGACTTGTCTTATATTGGTGAGATAGATGTGGAAAAAAATAACGAAGTTTAATCACGTGTGGAACAATAAGAAAAACACTGAATGAAAAGATCAGAAGAGATACTCTTTTGAAATTTTATAAAGTGATAACAGTGCCATGTGGCCTTTATGGCAGTGAGACTTGGATACTGAGTGCAAAGACCTAAAGCCGGATACAGGCTAGTGAAATGAGACTTTTACTAGGAGTATCATGGAGGGAGAAACAATGATATAAGGAACATCCTTGGAATACCTAAAGAAAAAGATAAAGCAATACTGACAGGATTGGATAGACCATGTTGAAAGGATGCCTAAAAACAGGACATCAAAACAAATTTTGGTTTTATAATATTGGAAGAATATTGTTAGATTATTGGAAGGCCAAAGAAAAGATGGTAGCACCAAGGAATGTGCAGTGGATCGTAAAGCTCACAGCCTGTAGAAGAAGAAGAAGATGAAGAAAATATTAAGTAAATCCGTCTAAGAGAAAATATGTAAACAGCTTAAGAGGCTTCTGCACAAACATCAAAGTGGTACACCTGGAACTGATTAGATCTGCAAATTTAAAAGAATGATTTCAATTACAATTTCTTGACAACTCTGTATTTTATTTTACGCATGTACTTGTTCAGTTCTTATAAGAAGAAAATTATTTGATGTGGTTTTGCCTTGCTTAACACAAAGGGAAGAAAAAATCAAGAATGGCAGTTTTGAATGATTTTTTATTTGTGGTAATTACTAATGTGGTCCAAATACATGGGCGTAGGCAGAAATTTTGTTAGGGGTGGGCCATACACAACATTGATTTATTCATTTACTCAATCAAAGTAAACCCAGCATAACCATTGTTTCTCCTTTAGGTTTAGGTACTCAATGAAAAAAATTCAGACACATTTAATTGCTTTATTAATAGCTCTTAAAAAATGAAATGAAAAAAACTGAAACTTTGAAACTTATAGCACTAGCCGTCTTGGATTCTTGGAAAATCTTTCTATAACTTCCATCTCCAACTCTTTCTTCTTTTCCAAAACCAGTTTCTTATGGACACTCATTAAGCATAATCCGTTTAAGCGGTTTTCTGTTACTGTCGATCTCAACCATGTTTTAACACGTCTTAAGGTGCTAAATGACCTTTCAATAGTACTCGTGGAACAAGGCTGCGCTATTGAGATTGTTAGGGCATTTTTTATGGCAGGAAAGAATGTGTTGGCTTCTTTAATCACTTCGACTATTTCCAAGTCTTTTAATGCCTGCCGATCAAGGTTTTTTTCGCTCCACACATTATACCACAATTCAGCTTCAGATTCATACCTGTCCAGTTCGTAAAAATCAGCAAAACATCTCGCTCTCTGTTTCAAATCTTCGATTGTGAAATCTAGCATGAGGAAGGGATGTAGAGATAGTATGGAAAATGCCGGTACATTGTCCTCAGAAAATCTGTTCTCCAATGCTGACGTAAACGAATCAAGGTATGGAATAAGTATCGATTGTTTCCAGTACTCGGCAGGTGAAGCTGCAGGAGGATTCGAACGGTGCTGCTGGCATTCGACAACTCTGGGTGGCTGAAGTTCTACTGTTATTTCCGCTGCAGTGGCATGGGCAGAAACGAGAGATCTTCCATAATGGCATCAGCAGTGTAACCCCTCTCTTTCCACTTTGTGCCTTTTATAGCAAAAACTAAATCCTTTTTTTTTTTTTTTTTTTTGAAAGAGGGGCCACTAGTTATTTAGAACTAGGCGGAAGGCCTAGAGAAGCAAAAAATGCGCTGGGTCCAGTGAGACGGGACTTGCAAATTAAACTCTGTTGTAAGACAAGACAACAATAACAAGTTTTATTAGAATTATTTTTCTTGTACAATTAATTCCCCTGAGGTGTAAATATAACAATAAGCTTGATATAAATTATTCTCAACATACTAATAATTCAGGTTCAGTAAGGCCATTGCAATTCCTCCCATATATATATATATATATATATATTTATATCTGGTTACTTAAATTATATAAATAAACACCATATATCGGGCAACATCCTATAAATTATATACATTCCCTTAACACTAACATCACATATAGAAACATAGAGACACATATACCCATAATATCATCACAATAAACTCATGTTCGACCTGGCAGACAGGCTGTATATTCTATAAGCCCCAAAAACTGCAATCATAAAATTTAACTTCCAGCCACAGTTGGAATTAAATCATTTAAAACCACAACCCCTTTACTCCATTAAAATGAAACCCCCAAAAAAATATTTTAAAACCGAAAGGATAATAATGACTAATAACTGCAAGATGATAGTGGCCTAGCAGCCCATATGAATTTATAACATCTAAGAAATTGCACATTATAAGTATATGAAAATCTTTAAGTTTCTTTGAACTGTATACAAGTGGTAAAAACACTTATCACCTAAGTTTAAACAATTGGCATAATTTTCCAAAATGTTAATTCTTGTGTTACAAAAATAGATGTATCCATGTATCAGGAATTCGTTCTTTAATGATAATGATTTAATTCAACAGACAGGTCCAGCAAGCAAGTCAGAACCTAAGTTACAATAATCAGTAGCATCAGTATGATTTTACAATCTCAAAATTATTAGTATATGCCCACAAAAAAATAAATAAATTTTTAATGTCAGACCTCTGTGTATAAATAATTTTAAAATAACAGCATGTTGTATTCTGGCAGCTGTGGAAGTGTGCCAGCATGTGCCAGACCAGGTCAGACAGGTATCCGGCCTGCATAAAACTGTATCAATGTGTGCCTAACTTGTGCCAAAAAACCCTGTAAATGTTACCCCAGAAAACAGCCTGAAAAACGAAACCCCCAGCCCTTAAATGTTAAAAAAACTAATGATAATATATGAACCCCGTCCTGAACCAATTGGTTCAGAACCAATAAACACATGACTTAAATTTAGATTGTAAGTATACTAACTCTAAGGCCTTTGCAAAAAAAATTATGAAGACAGCCAAAATGAGCTCTGGCACGCTCCCCCAGTGCAGCACAAAATTACAAGAATAGTACTTTAGAGTTGTGGACTAATTTTATAATAGTTCAACTAATGTTCATAATGAATGTCCTGTTGACACACACTTGATCGGACTGTCTAGCGGCGTAAGCACATGGTTTAAAAAAAGAAAACAACTTGTAACACGGATGAGCTGCGGGCCAGGCCAACGAAAAATAATAAAAGTTAATATCACCTCAATTGCATGAGTAGAATGGCATCTTACAGTTGGTCAGCAAGCTCCCTCCTCAGAACAGGTGAGTATTGGGTGCTTCATGACTGGTGAAGGCGTCAGTACACCAGCTGAGGCCACATCTCTGTCTGGGTGCGAGAACCCTGAGAATTCACAAAGGATTAGAAATACTGTTCACTAAAATATGCACCCTAGTCAAAGGTAATAACCTCAGAACGGGGCTCCCGACCAACACAAGATAAATGCATGTTTTTTTTTTTTTTTTTTTTTTTTTGTAAATTGCCTGAGGATTAATTAAGTCTACAAGGTGATAATGAACTCACTAAATAAAAAAAATAATATTAAAATGTGTATAGTGAAGAGTCACTCGCACTAGATTTAACAAGTGCCGACATAATCAAACAGGTTGGCCTCACCACGTGGCAACACAAATATCGTAATTTGTCAGAAAATGACCACACTAAAGGCACTTACAGTTACACACAGTTAAAAGATTTATAGTGTTTCATCTAAGGGTGGTCTCACAATTTATTTTCAACTGCCATAATCAATTTAAAAAAAAAAACTCTTCTTCCGGTCCAGTACGTGTACATACATAACCCACACGATTCAACTCTGTCTATACGTACTGGCTTTAGTTATAATTTTATACAGCAATTTAACAAATGATTACAGTGACTATTGTACAATAATTAAAAGAAATACTGGCTGTATATACTGAAACATCAAATAATTCTCTTACAATACACACACCCGTCCGATCGCATCACGTACATTCTACTCTCGCATTCGGCTGAATATATTTAAGTTTTATTATTCTCTTATTATTCAAGCATTTTGTAGCATACTGTAAATCACTCACCGGGAAGTCTCGAAAATTAGCCTGCCATCAGGACGAGAAGAAAATTACCCAATTATTGACTGTCCAAGGTCGGGAGCTTGTTGATTCCTTCACGGTCTGCGTCGAACTGAACGTTACATCAGTAACCTAACGGACACCCAACCGCGCCACGAGATGGCGCGGGCTGTCTAACAGTGCTGTCCAGATATCGGCGCTCTAACCGACATTAATACCCGATATTATTATTATTAACCAAAATTTATTATACCTTCAATTGCCGGGTTATGCAAACACCGGCACACCCCCACCCCAAAAGGACAACCTGGTTGCCCCACACTTGAACTCGGGAGGGTACCCTGCAGTGTACCCCCTTCCAAGGTGAACCTAGTGGACTTGGTGATCATGGCGGCCCAGCAGTCCTTGCTCTCAGGAGAACAGAGGCTCAGAAGAAAAACGAAAGAACTGAAAGAAGACGTGTAATGTGTAAGTGTGCGGGCGCTGCGCGCTGACCTGATCAGGGCCAGCCCACAGCAAGAAGGGACAGAGAAGAAAAGACGAAAGAAAGAACGGGAGCTCCCTGAGTTCTGACCTCCTGAGGCTTGTCAACTCAAGCCTGACCCACGAATGCCACCTTAACAGGGCCACATGCCCTATATTCACACGGGAGGGACTCCCCAATAACGAAAACCCCAATATTTTAACAATACCGTCCACTCACATTGTGAGGAGAAGGGGGAAATGATGGTCTCCATGACGCAATGCTCCCAACTCTCGACCGGACGCAAAGCAATGCTACTTGTCAACATGATAATTACTTAATATACAGCTAAGTTTTACATGTGTGCTCCAAGGGCATACCCAAAACATACCGTGTTGATGAAGTGCATAACCGACCTCATCCACACGATATGTTTCACTCCACTCTCTAACTTCTTTTTTTTATTTTTTTTATTCCATTTCTAATTTTTTTTTGAAATTTTTTTTTTATATTTTATGTTTTTCTAAGAGGAAGGTTAGGAACATCAGGAAGATGGAAAGTCAAGGATCATTGAAAGGTTATGAGCTGGGACTAAAGGTAAGGCCATGGCTCCCTCCGGACATAAGGACGAATGGAGAAAGCCAAGGCTCGCGCAGGCAGGGGCGCGCATCCCTGAAGTAGACAAACACCACTGGGATTGCGGGGAACATCTACCCGCTACCCTAGCGTTCTCGACAACACCCCCGGAGCACACCCTTTCAAAATGACAAAATCCCTACTCACACAGAGACCACCAATTATTCCCCCCTTGTCAGCGCGTTTACCCCTTTCTACATAACTTCAATTTAGAGATATGCATGGCAATCTCCTTCGAATTACCACCCGGCTCTTCCAACCGAGCCGTCACCGGTGAATGCGGCATGGACCGACCCTACAATGATCAACAAACAAAATCAACCACTATGAACAAGGAAACAACAGCACATAACTTCTCCATCGTACTTTTAGAACAGGGGAAACTGACGACCACGACAATCTAAGGGCACTCTCCAACTCTCGAACTTTCTCCATGATAACCTTCCAGAACAGGGGAAACTGACAATCTCCAGGACCACAATCTAATCACTGTCGGCAAGGTTCTCTAACTCCTTATTGATAGGTTTTTTTTTTTTTTAAGGGGAGGGGTAGGAAAATTGGGAAGATGAAATGGGGCAAGGATCTTGAAAGGTCAATAGCTAGGACTACGGGTAAGGACATGGTTCTCTCCGAAAAGGAGAATGACTGGAGAAAACCAAGGCTCGCGTGGGCAGGGGCGCAACCCTGAAGTAGACGAACACCACTGGGACTGTGGGGAACATCTACCTGCTACCCGTTACCCGCTTCTTCTCACCTTTCTATGGCGAACTTTAGGTATCCGTTCCTTTCGCACACCACTCTCAGAGAAATTATATCGTTTTGAGCTGTGCGGATTTGTTTCTTCTGAATCAGAATCAAGGCAACTTACCTCGCTACTTTCACTCTGCTTTGGATTATCCTCATCATCGAACTCCTCTGCCTTTCTTTCTTCCTTTTCTACTTCTTTCTTCTCTTCTACAATTTCCCCTTCTTCGTCCACATAATCCAAATCAACATCATGACACTGCACCTCCTCACCATCTTCCAGTTGCTCCTCTGATCCATCTTCAACCGCATCTTCCCTCGGCTCCTCACCAATTCCTTCATCACACTCGTCACCAGCCGCTTCACAAACTTCTTCTTCAATCTCATTTTCGTCAACCTTTTCATCAACACGTTCATGATCACAATTTAAATTTTCCTCATCATCCACATCATCGCCATCACATCCACTGCCACCATCAGAACACTGCACATCCTCGTACTCCTCTAGTTGCTCACCTGGTCCGCATGAAACTTCTTTCCATTCTTCGGAATCCACAACACTACTTACAGAAGGCATCTGCACATCTTCACACACTACATCATTCTCACTCACACACTCCACAACGCTGCCACCAAATTCCTCCTCAACTTCTACCTCACTTGCGGCATGGACATCCCCTTGTCCATCCGCAACCTCAGAAACACTTGCAGCCTGGACATCCCCGTGTCCATCTGCAAACTCAGACTCTTGAGTCTCCCTAACACCTACAACTATACTTCCCTGTGCAGCATCCGCAGACCGCTCTTCTGCCTCTTCTGTCGATTCCACTCCTTCACCACTCTCAGCAACTACAACGTCCTCAACATTTTCCACCCTGGAATCCAGGTTCATGTGCAATGACTAAATTAATTTCTACTGGCGATGGTAAAGCTACATCACCAAGTGACTTCTCATATCCCTGCGTAGACGATGACAATATTACCGGATCTGGATCCGTCACGAACCGAGATGGAGATACAGGAACAAATTCTGCGGCATCTGGATTCAACCATGATGTCTTCTTCGAGTCCTGTAACTCAGTATCAACAGACGTTTTCTTGTCGTCTTGTGTTGATCCCTCGAAGCCATTCCGCTTTTCTTCTTCTGCTTCACCTTCTTCATCCACTACTCTCTTAGGCACTTCTACTTCCTCTGGAACCTTTAAAGTGTCCTTTTTCTCCGAATAGGAATAACGCCTTGCTACCGGCTCCCTACTTGCCGATGTTGGTTTACTAATATACTTTCTTCTTCCCCTGTTAATTTCACCCTTATTTGTTTTCTGTGCTGTAGCTGTTGTTACCGTCTTCTCACTTGCCACCCCCTTGTAGCCTCCATTACTTCCGGAATATTCAGGCTTTTTGACGGTCTCTTGTGTTCTCCTCCAACCTCCATGTTAGTCCTGTTTAGGTCTTCCTAACAAACCACTGGAGTATTGGACATCTGTAGCAGCTCTTCCCCGGGACTCGTCAGTCTCCTGGACCGTTCTTGAAACCACACACAGCCGTTCAAGGTCCACAAAACAACGTGGACGGTCCGCGAATATCAAACGAGATCTCTCTTGGGGATTCAGTCCTTCCAGAATTGCTTGTATAACTTCTGTCTCGGGCAACCCCAACCTTAACACCCGGGCAGCTTTCTGTATATCGTGCACGAAGTCCCCTAACGCCTCTCCGTTGGCCTGCAGGCGATAGAATAACTCAAACTTAAGCTGGGCACATCGTCGAATGGGTAGGAAGAAATTCAACATCTCCCCATGGAAAGCGTCAACACTGTCACCCCGACGCAGAGTGTTGGTGACCAGCTCAGCCAACGGACCCCGGAAATATGGGTATATAAGAGACAAGACCTCCCCATCGGACACCCCCGGGAAATCTGCAATCTGCAGCACCAGGTCCAAGAAAACCAGCAGCTGGTCCTCATCAAATCCATTCACCACCGGAAATTTCTGGAGAACGCCTGAAATGGGATGGGGCAACTTCTGATAGCATACCGCCGCCAGAATTGCACAATTCACAATACACAATAACAAAACATAAATTCCCACGAAACACCTAACATAAACATGACTTACAAAACGAGTCACAAAAACAAAAAAAACTTAAGTACTATCCTTCCTTTGAGCGACCCCCGGGTTCTCTAGCGCTGTGGAGACCTGGCCTATTCCTGAACCACCTTATTAACACCACAGAAGGAAACAAGCAACAACCAACAAATACCTATCATACATAACACCAAACACCCATCCGACACACACGTCTCACCGACACATAACTAGCAAACACAAACTAGTAATCATAATTCCGAAACCTCGCAACACAGGAATTAAGTCGGTGACGGTACCGACTTCCGATCGGGCCATACCGCATCCCGCTAATGCCACACGCTATAATTTGACCTCGACTTACCAATATTCTATCACCCAGGCAATGCTTGAGACCCCCCGGCAGTTCAACATCTCAAATTTTCCAACCACGAATACCCGCCCCGTGGTGCGATCAGACTCACAAGTTAAGCAACCTAACAATTATACATGGACATACATTGGCCTATGTTTTAATTCAGTGATTCCTAAAATTTCACCCAAGTATTTCCGAGTTTGCAAGCCCCGTCACACCCAAGGATCCAAGGGTTCAACCCCAGAATCAACCACGCTCTGCTACCATTTGTAACCCCTCTTTCCACTTTGTGCCTTTTATAACAAAAACTAAATCCTTTTTTTTTTTTTTTTTTTTTTTTTTTTTTTTTTTTTTTTTTTTTTGAAAGAGGGGTTACTAGTTATTTAGAACTAGGCGGAAGGCCTAGAGAAGCAAAAAATGCACTGGGTCCAGTGAGATGGCTGGGTCCAGTGAGACGGGACTTGCAAATGAAACTCTGTTGTAAGACAAGACAACAATAACAAGTTTTATTAGAATTATTTTTCTTGTACAATTAATTCCCCTGAGGTGTAAATATAACAATAAGCTTGATATAAATTATTCTCAACATACTAATAATTCAGGTTCAGTAAGGCCATTGCAATTCCTCCCATATACATATATATATATATATCTGGTTACTTAAATTATATAAATAAACACCATATATCGGGCAACATCCTATAAATTATATACACTAAATAACCCCCCCTAAATAACACTTAACACTAACATCACATATAGAAACATAGAGACACATATACCCATAATATCATCACAATAAACTCATGTTCGACCTGGCAGACAGGCTGTATATTCTATAAGCCCCAAAAACTGCAATCATAAAATTTAACTTCCAGCCACAGTTGGAATTAAATCATTTAAAACCACAACCCCTTTACTCCATTAAAATGAAACCCCCAAAAAAATATTTTAAAACCGAAAGGATAATAATGACTAATAACTGCAAGATGATAGTGGCCTAGCAGCCCATATGAATTTATAACATCTAAGAAATTGCACATTATAAGTATATGAAAATCTTTAAGTTTCTTTGAACTGTATACAAGTGGTAAAAACACTTATCACCTAAGTTTAAACAATTGGCATAATTTTCCAAAATGTTAATTCTTGTGTTACAAAAATAGATGTATCCATGTATCAGGAATTCGTTCTTTAATGATAATGATTTAATTCAACAGACAGGTCCAGCAAGCAAGTCAGAACCTAAGTTACAATAATCAGTAGCATCAGTATGATTTTACAATCTCAAAATTATTAGTATATGCCCACAAAAAAATAAATAAATTTTTAATGTCAGACCTCTGTGTATAAATAATTTTAAAATAACAGCATGTTGTATTCTGGCAGCTGTGGAAGTGTGCCAGCATGTGCCAGACAAAGGTCAGCCAGGTATCCGGCCTGCATAAAACTGTATCAACGTGTGCCTAACTTGTGCCAAAAAACCCTGTAAATTTTACCCCAGAAAACAGCCTGAAAAACGAAACCCCCAGCCCTTAAATGTTAAAAAAAACTAATGATAATATATGAACCCCGTCCTGAACCAATTGGTTCAGAACCAATAAACACATGACTTAAATTTAGATTGTAAGTATACTAACTCTAAGGCCTTTGCAAAAAAAAATTATGAAGAAAGCCAAAATGAGCTCTGGCACGCTCCCCCAGTGCAGCACACAATTACAAGAATAGTACTTTAGAGTTATGGACTAATTTTATAATAGTTCAACTAATGTTCATAATGAATGTCCTGTTGACACACACTTGATCGGACTGTCTAGCGGCGTAAGCACATGGTTTAAAAAAAGAAAACAACTTGTAACACGGATGAGCTGCGGGCCAGGCCAACGAAAAATAATAAAAGTTAATATCACCTCAATTGCATGAGTAGAATGGCATCTTACAGTTGGTCAGCAAGCTCCCTCCTCAGAACAGGTGAGTATTGGGTGGTTCATGACTGGTGAAGGCGTCAGTACACCAGCTGAGGCCACATCTCCGTCTGGGTGCGAGAACCCTGAGAATTCACAAAGGATTAGAAATACTGTTCACTAAAATATGCACCCTAGTCAAAGGTAATAACCTCAGAACGGGGCTCCCGACCAACACAAGATAAATGCATGTTTTTTTTTTTTTTTTTTTTTGAAAATTGCCTGAGGATTAATTAAGTCTACAAGGTGATAATGAACTCACTAAATAAAAAAAATAATATTAAAATGTGTATAGTGAAGAGTCACTCGCACTAGATTTAACAAGTGCCGACATAATCAAACAGGTTAGCCTCACCACGTGGCAACACAAATATCGTAATTTGTCAGAAAATGACCACACTAAAGGCACTTACAGTTACACACAGTTAAAAGATTTATAGTGTTTCATCTAAGGGTGGTCTCACAATTTATTTTCAACTGCCATAATCAATTTAAAAAAAACACTCTTCTTCCGGTCCAGTGCGTGTACATACATAACCCACACGATTCAACTCTGTCTATACGTACTGGCTTTAGTTATAATTTTATACAGCAATTTAACAAATGATTACAGTGACTATTGTACAATAATTAAAAGAAATACTGGCTGTATATACTGAAACATCAAATAATTCTCTTACAATACACACACCCGTCCGATCGCATCACGTACATTCTACTCTCGCATTCGGCTGAATATATTTAAGTTTTATTATTCTCTTATTATTCAAGCATTTTGTAGCATACTGTAAATCACTCACCGGGAAGTCTCGAACATTAGCCTGCCATCAGGATGAGAAGAAAATTACCCAATTATTGACTGTCCAAGGTCGGGAGCTTGTTGATTCCTTCAAGGTCTGCGTCGAACTGAACGTTACATCAGTAACCTAATGGACATCCAACCGCGCCACGAGATGGCACGGGCTGTCTAACAGTGCCGTCCAGATATCGGCGCTCTAACCGACATTAATACCCGATATTATTATTATTAACCAAAATTTATTATACCTTCAATTGCCGGGTTATGCAAACACCGGCACAGCAGCTTCGCGGTGAGCTTCCACTACGGCCAGAATTTTCTTAATGTGGTTCGCACATTGAAGAAGATCTAAACTTGTTGACTGCAGAATATTTGCAACAGGTTCTAGTAAAGCGGAGTACTTGGCTATAATGCAGGTAGAGATAATAAATACAGGTTTTGTGGCAACACAGTGCAGCTGAAATGCTGTCTTTCTTGTAGCAGTGTTTCCTTCTTGTGCCATTCTCTCCAAACCCTGCACAATTCCCACAAAATTATTTTTGAAGATGGAAATGCTTCTGTATTTCTGAGACCACCTTGTCTCGCACAGAGTCGGTATGTTTGGAACGTACTTTTTCCTTATAACGGATTCTCGGAAAAAGTTTATAATGTCCTTTATAGTGGACACCGTGTTACGGATTTCAGCGACACAATTCAGATCGTTCACCACCAGGTTTAACCGATGGCTTGCACAATGAAAAGACAGAGCTTTCCTGTATTTTTCTCTTACTATTTTTTGGTCACCACCATCTTTCTCTGCCATAGTTCAAGTGGTGTGTAACTGCACAGTGAACGTCATCTAGCAGACCCCGAAGGAACTAGGAGTAGGTAGTAGTTACCTTCGGTAGCTTTAGGCGGCACTAGTATGTCCGAGTCGGGAAAAATTTATAACGTATAGCGGCCTAAAATTCAGCGGCCTCCTGGGAAATTTTCAAATTTAGGGTGGCCACGGCCCCCCCTGCCCCTCGCTGGCTACGCCCATGTCCAAATACCTAAGAAAAACTATCTATTAATTATCTATTATTACCTACCTATCTATCTATTAATAGGATTATATATTAACAGTATAAAAAAAAACAGATGTGAACCTTACACCACACATTTTTTTAACGGTCACCAAATATTTTTGTAACGGTCACTGTTCCTCCATCACCCCACCCTGTTTTCATTAAAGTCTAAAGATTATGAAATATTTGTCAGCTAGCCTTTGAAAGTAAAAGAAACAATTGCAAATTCAACTAGAAAAAGCCGAGGGCAAAGACAGATTGTGGGAATGATTAACAAAGACAAAAATTATTAAGGTGTTGCAATTTTCAAGTAATTGATTAATTTTTAAATACACGTTTTTATTTTTTTGATACCTTATTTTTCTAGTAACTTGGTGAGTCAGTATTTTTCTGTACTTTACACACAGACACACACACACACACATTTACATGCATTTAATACATGTAGATACATATAATTGTGCACAAATAATATTTACAAAATTGAACATTAAAAATAGCACGCATAATGCGGACTGGACTGCGTTTCACCCGGAGTGGCGATGTCACTTCTCAAGGCGTACCCAAAGCCCAAGACTGCTGACCAACAACAAGGCTTTTTCATTAAACGTTATTCTGCCCTCAGTTTTGTCGCATTCCTTGATGTTGTAGTTCAACACAATTGTGGCTAAAAATGCTTTCACTTGTGCCAGACCAAATCCCATCCCTGAAAAAGTTGTTCAGTTACTTAATAATTATAAGATTAAAATTTGCAGTACATATCCTCACCACATCTTCTTATCTTTGGTTAGCGGTATTCTGCTGCTTTCTGCCTCTTCCTGTTTCTGCTGCCATTTGCGGTTAAACTTAAATGGATTTAAATTTAAAATTATCCGCTACACATTATTTACTTGGTAATATTGAGAAATAATTTATTAAAATTCTCAATAGTAACTGTCGCATATTCACCAAGTGATATGTTTGAAAACGTACCTGATTGTTGGGACAACCGTTATAAACTATTTTTTTTTAAATAGAATGTAAGTTCGAGTGAAATCTTATTGTAAGTTCCAAATAAGGTTTTACTTTATCGATTTCCTTAAATTTACTACATAATTACTTTCTTCACCTTGTAGATGGCCCTTGTATTAGGTTAATTGTAGTGTACTTAATATCAGAGGCATAATATGTCTATTTGTCATTGGTTCTGTAATTGCAATCAAATTTAAATTATCAAATAATTTAAAAAATCAAAGACTTAGCATTACAATGGTATTTGCTGTCCTCAATTTGCCGAAACAATTTTTAAACATTAAAATACTTTTTAACAAAAATAAAGAAAAGTGCGATGTTAAGAAAATGTATTAATTAATGTAGGCTACTTTGTATACTGTTTCCGTTCTTAGCTTAATCCTGATGTAAACAACAGTCATGGCACATATGAAACGCTTTTTGCTACTTGAATTAGAGGCGTGTCACTCTGACAGAAGGAGTACAGACAGAATACATATAATACTGATACTGTATAAACAAATGTAAATTGTAATAATTTATCCTGACCAAAGTAAAATTTGTGTTACAGCGTCAGACCGACAGTGGAATATTTTATAACACCAGTTAATGCCTTTTTTTAATTAACCGTTTAAATATCGCAACAAACAAAACATCAAGTTTATTTAAAACAAAAATAGAAGCTGTGATAATTACCAGTGTAATGAATACTATCAGTTGCTGTCAGAGAGTAATTCAATGCCTTCCATATCTGTGTCTGAACTTGTATTATCACTTGAGTCAGCGTTATTATTGATAAGATTGTTTATTGTGCACAACGACTTCGGTAATGTGGGCCAGTTGCCATAGTTTATCATCTTCCTTGATTATATGCTGCATACAATGACTCCACTTGTCCGCCGTTGTTTCATTTACCACCTTCTCAATAAATTGTTTTATATCAAGCAGCTACTGTTGTGCTGTGACGGGTAACATATCCTATCAACTGGCTATATATTAATTCAATACCATACAGAATACAGTGATAAGGAGGAAGTCTTAAAACGATGTGCCCCGATTTAAGTGGCAAGATAACCCTCACATGACTATACAGACATTCTGCACATGTGTGACCAGTGTCAATGCTCCTGACCAATAGCATTTCAAATTTGCCACGTGGGTTTTTTTACATCAGGATTGAACTAAGAACGGAAAGAGTATGTATATTTAGTTACTGCATTTTGGTTTGTTATATATATATACATATATTTCAATCACTTTCTGCTACAGTCCGTTTCTTGATGTATATAATACTATAATATTTATGACTAAATTTACCTCAAGATATATATATATTTTTTTTTTAAACATCGAAAATACACAAAATACAAAAACAGATACCACAACCACACACAATAATGCAACTTTAAAGGACCAAAGACCAACAAACTACCTCAATAACATCCAGAAGCCAACACACAAATACTTCACCAGAAACAAGATGGCGAAGGCTGAAGATGGGAGAACAAGATCTCCCGAAACATGTTCCTAAAGGAAAAAAAAAAATATATCTTGAGGTAAATTTAGTCATAAATATTATAGTAATATATATATATATATTTTTTTTTAGAAATAAGTATAAGTACGTTAATTTACTCTGAAATTTAGATAATGTCGTATAGACTGGAACACGTCTTGTTGTCTATCAGTTTAATTAAGATTTATGAAATAACCAGTTGTTTATTTTTGATAATGCTTACATATTTAACTAAAGTGATAGATACAAGCGAACAGAAACTTTGGCCAATGTGAGCGGAGTGACTTTGGCACACTGTCATTCACTTTAGTCCGAAGCCACTGGACCTGGATCATAATAACGAGTCAGAGTAAGAAACTGGCAGAATTGACAACACTGGATCAGCTGACAACTAAACTACTCGCTAGCCTTTTATTAGGGTGCACTCAGGGGCAGACTGGCCAGGTCGGCTGGTCGGCGATCGCCGAGGTGACCAGGCCCCGAGGAGCTCAGGGGGCCTCCGACCCATGAAAATTTTATTTCCAGAAAAAACGAGAAGTATATATATTTTTACCGGTAAAAAAAACATTTTCTCGCCTGAATATTGTTCGAAATAAATCTTCAGGATTTGTTTTGGTCAGTTTGAAAGTGATCACTTCTCATCCCTATTTACATACAGCCTATTTAGTATTTATTAATGGAGGAAAGCGAAGGAGGTTCCTGTAGAAGCGCGCCGCGTGGCAACTGACTGACGCGATGAGCAGCAGGCTATTGTCATTTTTGTATGAATGTCATTGCAGCATTCAGAGCTGGGTGGAGCCGAAGGCCTGGGAGGGTCTCAGGGCCTTATATCAAGATTTAAAAGGGGGGCCATGGCATAAACTTGCAGGAGGATTAGGTTAAAAAAGTTATGCTACTGGGGATTGGTGGGACGGAGTGACAATAGACCGAGCGCCGAGCTCAAGGGGGCTCCACCACCGTAATACACTGTGGAATATTTTTAATTGGGATTTTATCTAGATTTGTAGGGTATACATGTTCTTTACAGTAGCAACAAAAAATTAACTTAATTCTAAATAATCAAATAAACTGTCCTGTATGTTTTGTATTAAAACGTTCACTTACGTAAATATTGTACATGCCATGTATCTATAAAGAGTAAATAAATAATTTAAAAAAGTATACACACACAAATATGCGCGTGCGCATTTGTGTTGTAGCTGCAGGAGGCTCCTTAACTGCTTGCAGACGAGGGCCCCCAGGGATACCAGTCCGCCCCTGTTGCACTGCTGTCTGCCTGAATTGAGCTTATATGCACGTTGAAGCACTATACATAAATGTGTCGAATCCATATGTTTAGTGAATTTCAGAAAGTTTTTGATCTACCATTTTCATTTTCATTGTAGCGAGCTTGTATGGTGACATGTTTCTGTGTCGAAACATAACCATTTCTGTTTTACTTGAATACTCACCGACACAGAGTCTTGGGCCTTCACCGAAAGGCAGATAACAGTAACGATGCCTTCGTGAGGCGTTCTCCTCAGAAAATCTTTCAGGATCGAATTTGTCCTGGTCTGGAAAATTCACCAGATCGTTATGCAAAGCGACCAGTGGCATGACAATCTAAATCAAGTAAAATTAATATTAGGCCTACATATCTTATAGTTATTATCAGATTATCAATGTCAGAGAATTTTTCCCTATTAGGATTACCAGAAAGAAAAAAAAAATGCAATCTGTGTTACAGAACTTACAGCTAAGTTTGTTTTGTTTAACTCTGTTGCAAAAAATATCACTGCATGAATAATGGATTTAATGATAACAGGAGTCTAAAAACAAAAATGCTTGGGAATTTTTACAATTATGTTACAATTTTTCTGTACAGGTGAACGCTGTACGTTATTCAATTATTGAGAAAACTCAACATTTTTCTCTCAAGCATTAAAAGCTTAACACTAGAGCAATAGATTCTAGAATACGTTGAATAGAATATAAAAAACTACAATCTGTTGATCTAAGAATGCTTTACGAATGTGCATTTACAACAAAAATTATTCTAATAAAATCATGTTATATAGATACAAAAACAACAAAATACCACTGAATTGATACCACTTGAGTGACATCACAGTTATGAGTTACTTCTCGTCAACAATGTTATTACATACAGTTGAAGGTTGTAACATAGTGAAATACAGTGGAAAATGTGGGATGTAACCCTAATACAGAACAGTCATCGACACACACAGAAATTGCATTTATGACTATTTAAGTGTTGTTTGAACTTTCACCAGACCTGAAGTAGATTGCTATGCCCATTTCACTGAATAAAAACTAATTCAGCATACTCTAACGTAGATGTATATGTACTCTTACATGTACACATATGTATATACAGGTTGTCTGGAAAGTAAACATTTAATTTCTGTGGAAGTTAAACAGTTTCTAGAAAACGATTTGCAGATATAAATTATTTCTTTTATAGCTCTCTGTAAACATTATATAAATACTTAAGTTATATGTTTAAAGTATAGGCCTTTATAGTAAAATATTTGTACCAGCAAAACCATAGTAAAAAACAATTGTTACCGATTAGCATTATAATTCTTTACTAATAACTGAAAAGTATTCTTTATATTTAAGTTGTCCTTATCTGTCAACATCTCAAGGTCCTTATTTGTTTTACTTCACAAGCAATCCACTAGTTTATGTTTACGAGAAATTTTTAAAGAGATGAGTCATTCAGGGGCGTGTTTACGGGGGGGGGGGGCGAAAAAGACTGGAACCCCTCCCCAAAGGGTTGAAAAAGTTGATGAATTTCATTAATCTCTTAATTTTTAGGCTGTTTTATTTTTTACTACCATGTTCCATAAGGAAATGGAAGTATGGTCATGGCAAAAAAATCGCGTTCGAGATAACGGCAGATTCTGATTGTACTACCATCAAAACATGAAAAAAAGTCATTTTACTTCCATGTTCCTTAAGGAAATGGAAGTACTGTATGGTGATGGCAAAAAAATCGTGTTCGAGATTATTGCAGATTCTGATTGTACTACACTCAAAACATGAAAAAAAGTCGTTTTTCGGAAAGTGTCTGTGTGTGTGTCTGTCTGTCTATCTGTCTGTGTCTGTAGATTTTTTCTATGGCAAACGATAACAGCCGCAAATTCAAACAGAATCAAATAATTTTTTGCACACAGCCCTGATTTGTAGAGTACTCGCCACCTATTGTATTTGGTGAAGATCGGTTGAGGGAAAGGGGTAGTTTACCAGCAACGGTTTTTTTTTTATCAAGGGTAATTACTTCCATATTCCTTAAGGAATGGAAGTATGGTGATGGCAAAAAAAATCGTGTTCGAGATTATTGCAGATTCTGATTGTACTACACTCAAAACATGAAAAAAAGTCGTTTTCCGAAAAGTGTCTGTGTGTGTGTCTGTCTGTCTGTCTGTCTGTCTGTCTGTCTATGTGTCTGTAGATTTTTTTTCTATGGCAAACGATAACTGCCGCAAATTCAAACAGAATCAAATAATTTTTTGCATACAGCCCTGATTTGTAGAGTACTCGCGACCTATTGTTTTTGGTGAAGATCGGTTGAGGGAAAGGGGCAGTTTACCGGCAACGGTTTTTTTTAGCAAGGGTAATTTTGTTTGTTTGGCAAACGATAACAGCCGCAAATTCCAACAGAACAAATAATGTTTCGCATACAGCCCTGAATTGTAGAGTTCTCAAGATCTGTTGATTTTGGTGAAGATCGGTTAAGGGAAAGGGGTAGTTTACCTGTAACGTTTTATGTTTTAACAAGGGTATTTCCTATGGCAAACGATAACAGCCGCAAATTCAAACAGAATCAAAAGATTATTTGCATACAGCCCTAAATTCTAGAGTTCTCAAGACCTATTGTTTTTGGTGAAGATCGGTTGAGGGAAAGGGGTAGTTTACCTGCAACGTTTTTTTAACAAGGGTATTTTCTATGGCAAACGATAACAGCCGCAAATTCAAACAGAATCAAATGATCTTTTGCATACAGTCCTGATTTGTAGTGTACTCAAGACCTATTGTTTTTGGTGAAGATCGGTTAAGGGGAAGGGGTAGTTTACCTGCAACGTTTTTTTATCAAGCGTATTTTCTATGGCAAACGATAACTGCCGCAAATTCAAACAGAATCAAATAATTGTTTGCATACGTCCCTGAATTGTAGAGGTCTCAATGACTTTCGATTTTGGTGAAGATCGGTTAAGGGGAAGGGGTAGTTTACCTGCAACCTTTTACGTTTTAACAAGAGTAAAGTACTTGAAAATTTATTTAAACTTTTTGAAACAATGGTAATTGTTAAAAATAAAATAATTTTGTTGCCAAGCAATAAAATTATAATTTTTTCATTTTAATGTAATATAATATTTTTCATTTAATACAGCAATAAAAAGGCAGGTAAGACACAGCCTGTCTGTTTGGCTGAAAATGATTTTAAATATAAATATTAGAATATGGAAGTCATGTATGGTTCTCCATACCGATATTTTTGTTTGTTTGGCAAACGATAACAGCCGCAAATTCA
Source organism: Magicicada septendecula (assembly GCA_034769895.1). Taxonomy (NCBI): domain Eukaryota; kingdom Metazoa; phylum Arthropoda; class Insecta; order Hemiptera; family Cicadidae; genus Magicicada; species Magicicada septendecula. The sequence continues at coordinate 308,563,293 of CM068375.1, forward strand.
AACAGAATCAAATAATGTTTCGCATAAGCCCCTAAATTGTAGAGTTCTCAAGACCTGTTGATTTTGGTAAAGATCGGTTAAGGGAAAGGGGTAGTTTACCCGCAACGTTTTATGTTTTAACAAGTGTATTTTTTATGGCAAACGATAAAAGCCGCAAATTCAAACAGAATCAAATAAGTTTTTGCATACAGCCCTGGTTTCTTAAGTACTAAAGACCTACTGTTTTTGGTGAAGATCGTGTAAGAGAAAGGGGTAGTTTACCTGCCACGTTTTTTGTTTTATCAAGGGTATTTTCTATGGCAAACGATAATAGCCGCAAATTCAAAAAAATCATATAATATTTTGCATACAGCCCTGAATTGTAGGGTTCTCAAGACCTATCGTTTTTGGTGAAGATCGGTTAAGGGAAAGGGGTAGTTTACCGGCAACGGTTTTTTGTCAAGGGTAATTTTACTTCCATGTTCCTTAAGGAAATGGAAGTATGATGATGGCAAAAAAAATCGTGTTCGAGATTATTGCAGATTCTGATTGTACTACACTCAAAACATGAAAAAAGTCGTTTTTCGAAAAGTGTCTGTGTGTGTCTGTAGATTTTTTCTATGGCAAACGATAACAGCCGCAAATTCAAACAGAATCAAATAATTTTTTGCATACAGTCCTGATTTGTAGAGTACTCGCCACCTATTGTTTTTGGTGAAGATCGGTTGAGGGAAAGGGGTAGTTTACTAGCAACGGTTTTTTTTATCAAGGGTAATTTTGTTTGTTTGGCAAACGATAACAGCCGCAAATTCAAACAGAATCAAATAATGTTTTGCATACTGCCTTGAATTGTAGAGTTCTCAAGACCTGTCGTTTTTTGTGAAGATCGGTTAAGGGAAAAGGGGTAGTTTACCGGCCACGTTTTTTGTTTTATCAAGGGTATTTTGTATGGCAAACGATAACAGCCGCAAATTCAAACAAAATCATATAATATTTTGCACACAGCCCTGAGTTGTAGAGTTCTCAAGATCAGTCGTTTTTGGTGAAGATCGGTTAAGGGAAAGGGGTAGTTTACCTGCAACGGTTTTTTATCAAGGGCTTTTTACTTCCATATTTCCTTAAGGAATGGAAGTATGGTGATGGCAAAAAAAATCGTGTTCGAGATTATTGCAGATTCTGATTCTACTACACTCAAAACATGAAAAAAAGTCGTTTTCCGAAAAGTGTCTGTGTGTGTGTCTGTGTGTCTGTGTGTCTGTCTGTGTGTCTTAGATTTTTTTTTATGGCAAACGATAACTGCCGCAAATTCAAACAGAATCAAATAATTTTTTGCATACAGCCCTGATTTGTAGAGGACTCGCGACCTATTGTTTTTTGTGAAGATCGGTTGAGGTAAAGGGGTAGTTTACCTGCAACGGTTTTTTTTTATCAAGGGAAATTTTTTTTTTTTGGCAAACGATAACAGCCGCAAATTCAAACAGAATCAAATAATGTTTCGTATACAGCCCTGAATTGTAGAGTTCTCAAGACCTTTTGTTTTTGGTGAAGATCGGTTAAGGGAAAGGGGTAGTTTACTTGAAACATTTTATGTTTTAACAAGGGTATTTCCTATGGCAAACGATAACAGCCGCAAATTCAAACAGAATCAAAAGATTATTTGCATACAGCCCTAAATTGTAGAGTTCTCAAGACCTATTGTTTTTGGTGAAGATCAGTTGAGGGGAAGGGGTAGTTTACCTGCAACGTTTTTTATCAAGCGTATTTTTTATGGCAAACGATAACAGCCGTAAATTCAAACAGAATCAAATAATTTTTTGCATACAGCCCTGATTTGTAGAGGACTCGCGACCTATTGTTTTTGGTGAAGATCGGTTGAGGGGAAGGGGTAGTTTACCAGCACGGTTTTTTTTATCAAGGGAAATTTTTTTTTTTGGCAAACGATAACAGCCGCAAATTCAAACAGACTTAAATAATGTTTCGTATACAGCCCTGAATTGTAGAGTTCTCAAGACCTTTTGTTTTTGGTGAAGATCGGTTAAGGGAAAGGGGTAGTTTACCTGTAACGTTTTATGTTTTAACAAGGGTATTTCCTATGGCAAACGATAACAGCCGCAAATTCAAACAGAACCAAAAGATTATATGCATACAGCCCTAAATTGTAAGGTTCTCAAGACCTATTGTTTTTGGTGAAGATCGGTTAAGCGAAAGGGGTAGTTTACCTACAACGTTTTTTTAACAAGGGTATTTTCTATGGCAAACGATAACAGCCGCAAATTCAAACAGAATCAAATAATTTTCTGCATACTGCCCTGATTTGTAGAGTACTCAAGACCTATTGTTTGTGGTGAAGATCAGTTGAGGGGAAGGGGTAGTTTACCTGCAACGTTTTTATCAAGCGTATTTTCTATGGCAAACGATAACTGCCGCAAATTCAAACAGAATCAAATAATTTTTTGCATACAGCCCTGATTTGTAGAGTACTCGCGACCTCTTGTTTTTGGTGAAGATCGGTTGAGGGGAAGGGGTAGTTTACCAGCACGGTTTTTTTATCAAGGGAAATTTTTTTTTTTTTGGCAAACGATAACAGCCGCAAATTCAAACAGACTTAAATAATGTTTCGTATACAGCCCTAAATTGTAGAGTTCTCAAGACCTATTGTTTTTGGTGAAGATCGGTTGAGGGAAAGGGGTAGTTTACTTGCAACGTTTTTTTAACAAGGGTATTTTCTATGGCAAACGATAACAGCCGCAAATTCAAACAGAATCAAATAATGTTTTGCATGCAGCCCTGATTTGTAGAGTACTCAAGAGCTGTTTTTTTTGGTGAAGATCGGTTAAGGGAAAGGGGTAGTTTACCTGCACCGTTTTTTTATCAAGCGTATTTTCTATGGCAAACGATAACAGCCGCAAATTCGAACAGAATCAAATAATTTTTTGCATACATCCCTGAATTGTAGAGGTCTCAAGGACGTTCGATTTTGGTGAAGATCGGTTAAGGGGAAGGAGTAGTTTACCAGCAACATTTACGTTTTAACAAGAGTAAAGTACTTGCAAATTTATTTAAACTTTTTGAAACAATGGTAATTGTTAAAAATAAAATAATTTTTTGCCAGGCAATAAAATTAAAATTTTTTAATTTTAATGTAATATAATATTTTTCATTTAATACGGCAATAAAAAGGCAGGTAAGACACAAATACACAATTCACGTTATTTCTGGCCTCACTCATGTTTATTTTCTTTCGTTTGCACGCTTTTTAAATGGAAAGTGCCGAAACCCACACCAACATAACGCGTGCAAGCCGAAAAAATGGACATCAATTTGCTTACTGGCGAAGCTAGTAGTTAATGAATGGGTAGGCAAAAATCTTATCTTAAATTTTTTTTAAGGAATCACTAAAAGGACGGTGGGTCAAATCGGATGGTGAGGTAGAGTTTGCTGTAACCGAATGGTTCCACAAACAGCCGTAAGAATTTTACTAGCAGGGAATCTACAGGTTAGCGCAACAGTGGAACTCATGTCTTAATGTTATTGGAGACTTCTTTTAAAATCGTTGAATAAAAATTGCTTTACAGCTCTATACGTGTGTCTATTGAACAATCCTTGTATTAGTCATACACGATAATACAACTGATTAAACTTCAAATTTTTAAACTTGGTTAGTTTCTATATATATGTTTAATGTTACAAATAATTCAAATAACAATCTTGATCATCTGTTAGTTCAGCGGAATAACAGTGACACTTTTAATAACCGCATAAAATAAACACTTAGAAACAACACAGGCGCTTTAACTTAACTGTTTGGACCACAGAAGTGAGGCATGCCTCAACGCTCTATGTGTACAGCGCGGGACAATCCCCCCTCCCTACACTTCCCTATCACACCACTACATTGCTTACATACGATGTATACAAAAAATGCTGAGGCAAGTTCAGGTTGCCTCATTCGCTTTAAACGAACTATGCCGAATCTCACCTGTCACCATCTAGCGGTCGCTCAATAAAGCACGTTTCGGTTTAATAAATTTGACAGTCACAGTAACAATGTATAATCTTTACGTTATGTAGTTCATACGTATTTATAATTTTTATTCTACAGAATTTGTTAGGGTAGGCATTGCCTCAATTGCCTCCATGTAACTTCGCCACTGATATATATGTGTACAACGTTATCGGCAACAAAGAAGTAGTTTTTGTTAAAATTCCTTCCCGGGATATTTGGCCGTAGTCCAATGTTTTCTACAAAACCAGACATTTCGGCAATGCCATCGACTTCCATCATCAGTGAAAATCGAGTGCGATAACGTGAGGTGGTATACGTTAGTGACCACAGTACTTTGGTTAAGGCTGAAGCAGTAAGTAGAAAGAAGTAGTTTCGATGGTAATATTTCATTTCGAAAATGATTTTAAATATAAATCTTAGAATATGGAAGTCATGTATGGTTCTCCATACCGATATTTTCTATGGTAAACGATAACAGCCGCAAATTGAAACAGAATCAAATGATGTTTTGCATACAGCCCTGTATTGTAGAGTTCTCAATACCTATTGGTGTTGGTGAAGATCGTTTAAGGGAAAGGGGTAGTTTACCTGCTGCATCATTTTATGTTTTAAAAGGGTATTTTTTATGGCAAACGATAAGAGCCCAAATTCAAACAGAATCAAATACGTTTTTGCATACAGTCCTGTTTTGTTGAGTACTAAAGACCTATTGTTTTTGGTGAAGATCGGTTAAGGGAAAGGGGTAGTTTACCGGACACGTTTTTTGTTTTATCAAGGGTATTTTATATGGCAAACAATAACAGCCGCAAATTCAAACAGAATCATATAATATTTTGCGTACAGCCCTGAAATGTAGAGTTGTCAAGACCTGTTGGTTTCGGTGAAGATCGGTTAAGGGAATAGGGTTGTTTACCAGCAACATTTTATGTTTTATCAAGGGTAATTTTTTTTGAGGAACGATAACTGCCGTACATTAAAACAGAAGCAACTACCCTTTAGCATACCATTTTGAATTATACAGATCTCAAGGTCTGTTGATTTTGTTGAAGATCAGTTAAGGGAAAGGGGTAGTTTACTGGCAACGTTGTATGTTTTAACAAGGGTATTTTTTCTATGACGAACGATAACTGCCGTACATTAAAACAGAATATACTAATGTTTTGCATACAGCCCTGAATTGTAGAGTTCTCAAGACCTATTGTTTTTGGTGAAGATCGGTTAATGGAATAGGGTAGTTTACCAGCAACGTTTTATGTTTTATCAAGGGTGTTTTCTATGGCAAACGATAACAGCCGCAAATTCAAACAGAATCAAATAATTGTTTGCATACAGGCCTGAATTGTAGCGTACCCAAGACCTGTCTTTTTTGGTGAAGATCGGTTAAGGGAAAAGGGTAGTTTACCTGCAACGGTTTTTTATCAAGGGTAAATTTTTCCTATAGTAAACGATAACAGCCGCAAATTCAAGCAGAATCAAATGATGTTTTGCATACAGCCCTATATTGTAGAGTTCTCAATACCTATTGGTGTTGGTGGAGATCGGTTAAGGGAAGGGGTAGTTTACCAGCAACATTTTATGTTTTAACAAGGGTAATTGTTTATATGACGAACAATAACTGCCTTAAATTCAAACAGAATCAACTAGGTTTTTGCATACCTTTTTGAACTGAAGAGAACTCAAGGTCTGTTGATTTTGTTTAAAATCGGTTAAGGGAAGGGGTAGTTTATCAGCAACGTTTTATGTTTTAAAAAGGGTAATTTTTTTATGACGAACGATAACTGCCAAAAATTCAATGAGAATCAAATAATTTTTTGCACCCTTTCTAGAGTTGCAGAGAGCTCAAGGTCTGTTGATTTTGGTGAAGATCGGTAAAGGGGAAGGGGTATTTTACCTGCAACATTTTATGTTGTAGCAAGAGAAATGTTTCCATGACGAACGATAACTGCCGCACATTCAAACAGAATCAAATATTTTTTTGCATACTTCCCTGAATTGTAGAGGAAGGAAGGTCTGTTGATTTTGGAGAAGATCAGTTAAGAGAAAGGGGTAGTTTACCTGAAACATTTTATGATTTAACAAGAGTAAAGTACTTAATTTTTATAAATAAAGTATCCTGATAAGAAGCTCATAGTAATCCACTGTAGAAACGTAGATGAAATATCTATAAATGAAGAAGTTAGGTGAACGGGGTGGGGGTAATTTTCTATTATTAAAAATTATAGTTGAAGGTGGAGGGGAGAATTTTTTGTATGTGTACTACGTTATCGGCAACAAAGAAGTAATTTTTTGTTAAAATTGCTTCCCGGGCTCTTTAGCCGTAGTCCAATGTTTTCTGTAAAACCAGACTTTTCGGCAGTGCCATCGACTGCCATCATCGGTGAAAATCGAGTGCGAAAACGTGAGGTGGTATACGTTAGTGACCACAGTACTGTGGTTAATGCTGAAGCAATAAGTAGAAAGACGTAGTTTCTGTGGAAATATTTCATTTCGAATATGATTTTAAATATAAATCTTAGAACATGGAAGTCATGTATGGTTCTCCATACCGATATTTTTCTATGGTAAACGATAACAGCCGCAAATTCAAACAGAATCAAATGATGTTTTGCATACAGCCCTGTATTGTAGAGTTCTCAATACCTATTGGTGTTGGTGAAGATCGGTTAAGGGAAAGGGGTAGTTTACCAGCAACGTTTTATGTTTTAAAAGGGTATTATCTATGGCAAACGATAGAGCCGCAAATTCAAACAGAATCAAATACGTTTTTGCATACAGCCCTGTTTTGTTGAGTACTAAAGACCTATTGTTTTTGGTGAAGATCGGTTAAGGGAAAGGGGTAGTTTACCAGCAACGTTTTTTTATCAAGGGTAATATTTTTTCTATGGCAAACGATAACAGCCGCAAATTCAAAAGAATCAAATAATGTTTTGCATACAGCTCTGAATTGTAGAAGACTGATGGTCTGTTGATTTTGGTGAAGATCGGTTTAGAGAAAGGGGTAGTTTACCTGCAACATTTTATGTTTTAACAAGGGCAATTTTTTCTATGACGAACGATGACTGCCGTAAATTAAAAGAAAATCAAATATATTTTTGCATACCTTCCTAAATTGTAGAGAGCTCAAGGCCTGTTGATTTTGGTGTAGATCGGTAAAGGGAAAGGGGTAGTTTACCTGAAACATGTTATGTTGTAACAAGAGAAATGTTTCCATGACGAACGATAACTGTCGCAAATTGAAACAGAATCAAATATTTTTTTGCATACTTCCCTGCATTGTAGAGGATTGAAGGTCTATTGACTTTGGTGAAGATCGGTTTAGAGAAACGGGTAGTTTACCTGCAACGTTTTATGTTTTAACAAGAGTAAAGTACTTAATTTTGATAAATAAAGTATCTTGATAAAAAGCTCATAATAATCCACTGTAGTAACGTAGATGTAATATCTGTAAATGAAGAAGTTAGGTGAACGGGGTGGGGGTAATTTTCTATAAATGAAAATTATAGTTGAAGGGGGAGGGCAGAATTTTGTATGTGTACTACGTCATCGGTAACAAAGAAGTAGTTCTTTGTTAAAATTCCTTCCCGGGCTGTTTAGCCGTAGTCCAATGTTTTCTGCAAAACCAAACTTTTCGGCAGTGCCATCGACTTTCATCTCAGTGCAAATCGAGTGAAAACGTGAGGTGGTATACGTTAGTGACCACAGTACTGTGGTTTAAGGCTGAAGCAATAAGTAGAAAGAAGTGGTTTCTATGGAAATATTTCGTTTCGAATATGATTTTAAATATAAATCTTAGAACATGGAAGTCCTGTATGGTTCTCCATACCGATATTTATTTGTGTACTATGTTATCGGCAACAAAGAAGTAGTTTTTTGTTAAAATTTCTTCCCGGGCTCTTTAGCTGTAGTCCAATGTTCTCTGCAAAACCAGACTTTTCGGCACTGCCATCGACTGCCATCATCGGTGAAAATCGAGTGCGAAAACGTGAGGTGGTATACGTTAGTGACCACAGTACTGTGGTTAATGCTGAAGCAATAAGTAGAAAGATGTAGTTTCTATGGAAATATTTCATTTCGAATATGGTTTTAAATATAAATCTTAGAACATGGAAGTCATGTATGGTTCTCCATACCGATATTTTCGAAAAGTGTTTGTGTGTAGAATTTTTTCTATGGCAAATGATAACAGCTGCAAATTCAAACAGAATCAAATAATTTTTTGCATACAGCCCTGACTTGTAGAGGACTCAAGTCCTTGGTTTTTGGTGAAGATTGGTTAAGGGAAAGGGGTAGTTTACCTGCAACATTTTACGTTTTAACAAGAGTAAAGTGCTTAATTTTGATAAATAAAGTATCTTGAAAAGAAGGTCATAATAATCCACTGTAGAAAGGTAGATGAAATATCTATAAATAAAAGGGTAGTTGAAGCGGGGAGGGGGTAATTTTTTTTATAAATTAAAATGGTAGTTGATGATGGATGAGGTAAATTTTTATAATTTTTTTTTTATGAGTTTTATATGTGTACTACGTTATTGACAACAAAGAAGTAGTTTCTATGGAAACATTTCATTTCACTTTAACAAAATTCTATATTTTTAATTTTAATTTTAATCACGTATGAGTGAAAATATATCGTTCCTGGCAGGCAAGCATATTTCAATTATGTAATGTTAACTTTTCCAAAGTTTTATTATTGTGATTACCCCAATAAAAAGATAAGGCAGGACACGCGTGCACGCGTGTGCGTGCACACACACACACACAATTCACATTATTTCTGGCCTCACTCATGTTTATTTCCTTATGTTTGCACGCTTTTTAAATGAAAAGTGCCGAAACTTACACCAACACAACACATGCAAGCCGAAAAGGTGGACATCGATTTGCTTCCCGTGGATCACTGAGCATTGTTGTTTTATTAAAGCAATTAATACAATCTGTGTACTTATTTCTGTTAGGATAAGAGAATTATAAACTAATATGTGCATGTGTGTATGTATGAAAAATATATAAATATTTTTCTCCTTTGGAAAATTGTTTGCCCCTCCTTAAAAATATTTTGACCTCCCTGATGGCTAGTTATTTACTAGCCTGTGTGAAATATAGCGTTATGACATGGATCAGAATGGTGGGTGTTAAACAGGAGACACAAACGTATTAAGGAAGAAATGTTTTGCTGAGAAATTTATAATTATACGTGTGAACAGAATAGTCGTTCAGGAAATCAGAAGACAAATGGAAAGAAAGAAATCATGACTGGATTTAAAAAAAGAAAAATGTCTAGTATAGTATTGACAGGAAAGACTTTGATAACACTATAGACATCCCTCGGCCCCTCGCAGCGAGAGTCCAATTTCATTACAGGAATCAGATCGCAGCTACCTTTATCTAGCTCTTCGTTCGACCTACAGACATTTTATCCAAAAGTACAGTCCTTCCTCACGAAGGTTGAGGATAGTCTTAATCCACCTGACATGGTGGTACCATTTTAGCTGATACGTAATTTCTTCAGAACTCAAGCATCTACTTATTTAATTAATATTTAAATGATTTTAAAAATAAACTTTAGGACATGGAAGTCAAGTATGTTTCTCCATACCAATTTTTCAACTGTGTACGCTAATATAGTAGTAGCTGTTTTTTTTTAAATATAGCCTACAAACAGGTTTATTACACTGCATTAGGGTATACGTTTGAAATATGAAATATATGAAAATCAATTCGGTCAATGAGTATCTTTTAACAAGTTTCAATAACCCGTTTTTTATTGTGTTACTATCGTTTACTTTAATGGGATTGATTTTAGGATGTTATCACGCGTTTTTCAGCCACTTTAAATATATTGTAATGTTGATTAGTCTTAACTTAGTTTTTGTTTGTATGATGCTGAGCCGACCCGGACCACCCCAAAACCAAATTCTAGATACGCCACTGAAGTCATTTTGGAAGTAGTCGTAAAGGTAGTATGTGAATGAAACAAAAATGTTATAAATATTAAAACACATTTTGAATAAGACGGAATCATTACAAATTAGCAATAAACATCAGCTTTAAATTACAGTTATTAGACTATTATTAATCATCGTTATGCTCTTTATATATTTAAAAAGTTATAAAATTGTTCACTGAAAATGGTTGTAGGTTGTCAATGTTTCTTAAATTTAAATATACATGTCTTCTTAGTAGTGGTTTTACACCACCATTTATTTAGATTTATTGATTTTTATGTTAAAACTGTAAATGCCTTACTGATTTTTTATTATTAATCATATTTAAAAGAATAATCATATTTGTATTTAGAAGAATTTTAAGTAATATACTCTATTGAAAGAGCATAGGCTAGCCCAATGGCAATTGCTTTTTATGATTTAATTAGCTTTTTAATGATTAGTTTAGAATTTAAACTGTGGTCTGTGGGAACGGCTAGAAGCGCATACGGGATAGGCCGTTTCATTTGGCTAATGCATCGCTTCTATTTCCTTTGACAAAAGCCATTTGGCATGAGATAAGAAAACTGTATTGATCAAAAGATAAATGGTTATTATAAAAACCATTATGTTTATATTAGTTATAATTAATTATTAGCTTTTAGCAATAGTTATTAGCATTAATTTAAAACATTATATTACAGAGGTGTGCAAATTATTAGACTCAAAGTCTGTTTTTTTCACATTGTTGTTGTATTCATCTACTTTTAGCCAAAAATCAAGCCTGCAGGGCTGTGTTACCAATCCATTAATATATTTTTATGTATCACCTAAATTTGTCTTACAGTAAAAAGAATTTTACTGTGAAAATCACTAAAACTATTTTATGGTTTTATTTTTTACTATAAAAAGAATTTTTTGAGAAAATTTTTGTTTTATAAAAATTCCCTCAAAGATAGCAGCAGTGCTTATTAATACACGTTGTTACAACACAAAAAGCCTCCCCAATACCAGAGAAAAAACCAATAATGAATTAACTATATTAAACTAAGGAAAAGACAATGACTATGACGAGACAAATGACTATGACCCAACCCAAGTGATTGACCCAATAAAGGAAATAAAATGAGAAGGTATAAACTCAAATAATGATGAAAAAGGCACAAACAAATAATAAATATCTAATAACAAGTATTAAAATAAAATAAAATAATCTCAGTTAAAGTACACTAACCAGAGTAATAGGTATTATATGTTATTAATAACTCTATGATGATAAGAAAATCAAAACATAAAATTGTTAACAGACTAACTATCAATTGTGTATAAAACAATAAAAAACCCAAAAGTGAGAGATAGGTAGGAAGTGAATGTGATTAACAGTGTAAGTGTTAGAAGTGAGTAAAAGAAATAAATATTAGGGAATAACCACTATTAACACTAAAGTACAATAATTTAATTAACTTGTATCCGTCAGTGACTTCGTTCTAGCGTTTTTTATATAGACGTGTTTCGTGACATGTGTCACATCATCAGTAATCCTCATCAAATTTTAAAATTCACATAAAACAAATAAAAACACATTTGCACATATTTACTAAATCACAATAACGACACACACATAACACGATGTAACTTCGGCTCCGTTGGACCGGTCCGACCACACGTGTAGTTGCCAAGCCACTAATTAAACTAAGTCAATCCTTATCACCAGTCATTACCGCCATGTGCGATTATATTTAGGGCTGTATCATACAGTGAGTGAGATTGAAAGCTTAATTGTTCGTTTAATATACTGTTATTGTTGATATTCTTGTCTTTAAATGATTTATAAATCTCAAACTCCTCGAGAGCGTCCATTAACCCTACCCTTACCGCATACATGGATTGCTGTGAAATTAGTATTGAAATCTGTGTAATTATGGTTATGCATCATTAGATGGCGCGCATAATTATATTTGATCTTGTCTAAATCATTCCTTGGTAGATGTTCTTTGTATCTTTTCAAGAAAGACCTGCCAGTTTGACCCAGATTGAAACAATCACAATCATCACATGACATCCTGTAAACACCTGTTTTCTCTTCTAACGGGAATGGTTGTTTTATGCGTAACAAATTAGAAATATTATTGTTTGTTTTAAACGCGACTTTTATATTAAATTTAGAAAACACATTGGATATAATGTTAGGTAAAAGGCTACCGTACACTGTCGTTATATACTTTTTATTATTATTTTTGTTAACTTTATTATCATTGATGGTATTGTGGTGGGATCTAGTTTTATATAGGTGTCGCTTAAGAAGTCTACCTATCATTGAACTCTTGTACCCATTCGCTATTGCTATGTGCCTTATTATATCCAATTCATCCTGAAAGTCCTTTTGGTTAAGTGGAATCGTTACCAACCTATGAACAAAACTGTTGTAGGCCGCCATTTTCTGACTATATGGGTGATGAGAATCAGCGTGTATTGTAATATCTGTGGTGGTGGGTTTCCTATATATTTTATATTGAAATTTATTAAGATACTTTGTAACAGTCAGATCCAAAAAATTGAGTTTATTGTCAACCTCTGTTTCGAGGGTAAATTGTTTGTTCTTGCTAAGGCTGTTCAAATAATGTTTCAATTTCTCTATCTGTCGTAGCGTGCCATTAAAAACTATAAAGGTGTCATCTACATATCGTGCATAGAATTTAATATTATTATAAAATTTGTTATTCTCTGAGAATATGTAAGTATTTTCAAAATGATGCAAGTATAAATCCGCCAGCAGTCCTGAAAGTGGCGAACCCATTGCGAGACCAAACTCTTGTAGGTAAAAATTATTATTAAAAGTGAAGTAATTCTGCTTAAACAGGACCTTAAACTATAAAATTAACTCATCTATTTGTTTGTGATTCAGCTTCTCACCTTCAATGAGAAGATTTTTTACAATTGAAATTGTGTCATGAACCGGCACGTTTGTGTATGTATAAATTAACTACCGTATGTCAAATGAAGCGATTTTGTTAGTAGGTAAGAGTTCGATATCCTGGACCCTTTTAATAAAGTCAATATTATTTTTTATGCTGTGATTACTTTTTAAAAAGATACTATTTTTAATAATATGATATAATTTCTTTGCCATCTTATAGCCAGGTGCAGATGTGTAATTTATGAGGGGTCTGACAGGAATATTTGCCTTATGTATCTTCGGTAGTCCCGTGAGCTGCACTACTAAACTAATGTTTTTAGTTTTTAAAGAATTATTTAACTATTCCACTAATAAATTAACGCTTTTTTGAGAAAATGCACTTTGTCCCCTCTTGCCCCATATGAAGGGCAAGACGGGACGACCTATTCATAATATCAGTTTTAAGGGATATTATTAATTGTTTGTTACATTCTTTCCCAAAATATACACACGTGATGATGTGAACGTCTACCTCATCACTATCACACAGATTTTTCTTTATTGTTGACTAGCAATAAAAAAAGATTAATCAAAATATTTTGATACCCTGATCTGGCTCATTGCCCTCGTTGGAAAAACATTCTTTTAAAATAATTTTCTTCTTTTTTTAAACATTAAAGAGTCTAATATATAATTTATTTTTTAATAATATTTAGAACTGTATTCATTATAATATATAGAATAAATATAGTAATAACAATAATATTTTTGTTAACAAACGTGTGAAAAAAACAAATTCTATAAAAAATCATATTTTTGAAGTAAAATGTACACTTCTTAGGGTTAATTTACCTACTTTTTATTACCTTTTCTTTAGCAGGCCCATCTTCAGCTTTCGAAAATCTAGTTACAGAAGAAAATCAAGAAGATATCGAAGATTCTACGTAGTCCTATTTTTGCAGTTCCGTCTGCAAAGTCTTCCCCTCTACCAGTTATTGAATGTAACCCAGTAGAATGCGCCAATTCCTCTTCAGAAATGGAAATAGGATTCATTCCTAAAGTTGCAATGAATGATCTTGCCTTATGGCCTGAAGTAATATCAGATAACCTAAGGATATGTTTAGTAAATCACGGACCAGTACAGTTAAGCAATTTTATTTTTCTGAAGGATAATAAAAACAGGTCATTTTCAAATGTATATTTTATAAAGAAGTTATGAAATAATGAAACTGTTGAAAGAGACTGGCTCGTCTACTCAAAATCAAATGATTCTGTTTATTGTTTTTACTGTAAACTTTTTAACGTTAATGCCACTACTTTTAATGATGAAATGGGATATAAAGATTGGCAACATTTGTCTAGAAGTATAGAACTACATGAAAAAAGTTATAACCATTTAATGAGTGTTAAAAAGTGTCTTAATTTAAAAAGTTGTATTTTCAAATGAAACACTGTAGACTCCATAAACCTAGCTGAGATTGAGTGCGAAAAAAAAAAGGTGGATAGCTGTAATAGAAAGAATAATTTATCTCATCCAATTTTTAGCGAAGCAATGTTTAGCATTAAGAGGAAAGACTGAAACTATATTTAAATCTGATAATGGAAATTTTTTGAAATTGGTTGAATGTATTTCTAATTTTGATAATGTATTAGAGGAACACATTGCTCGCATCCAAAAAACTCAACATCGTATGCCTCATTATCTTGGTCATAAAATTCAGAATGAAATAATCTATATAATGGGCAAAAAAATTAAAATAACTATTGTTAATGACCTAAAACTTTCAAAATACTATTCAGTTATTTTAGATTGCACTCCTGATATCTCACATGAGGAGCAAATTTCAGTCGTTGTTAGATTTGTATTTTTAAACCCATCTACAAAATATGCTGAAGTGAAGGAACATTTTTTGGGTTTTTCCTATCACTGATACTACTGGCCAAGGGCTGTCGACATTTCTTTTAGAATTTTTGACATCCTTGAATATTGACTTAAAGGATATGCACTGTCAAGGGTATGATAATGGCACAAATATGAAACGCAAAAATATCGGCCTTCAGAAAAAAATTCTAGAATTAAACCCATGAGCTTTTTATGTTCCTTGTGCGGGACACAGTCTTAATGATGCAGCTAAGTGTTCACTAGAAATAACAAATTTCTTTTCTATTGTTCAAGAAATTTATATATTTTTTTCAGCATCAACTTCGCGTTGGCAGACACTTATGAGCATGGTTCCTACTTTAGCTTTAAAACCATTAGCTACTACTAGATGGAAGAGCAGAGTCGAAGCATTAAAGACACTTCGTTTTAACTTAGGAAAAATTTATGATGCTTTATATTCAATTTATTCTGATGACAAAAGAGATACTGACTCAAAAAACTTAGCTAGTTCGTTAATATCAAAACTAAAGTCGGTTAAATTAATTTGCTCTCTTCTTATTTGGTACGACATATATTCTCAAAAATTAATATTATTAGTAAAGCTTTGCAAAAATCTGACGTTGCTCTTTCAGAGGCAGTCAAAATGATATCTCAAATAAAAGATGATTTAGTCAAAACTCGTACCGAGTCTGCATTCAAGGAAATGATAAGTAACGCAAAAACTGTTGCCGAAGAAGTTGATGCAGAAATTGAATTTCCCTTAGCTACCCGTCCCAATCCCAGAAAAAGATTTTTTAATTACGAGGTTGTGGATGAACCCATCTCTGATCCAGAAAGCAATTTCAAAATAAATTTCTACTATTATTTGTTGGATACCGCGATATCAAAATTAGATGAACGATTCGAACTTTTAAATGAAAACAACATGTCTTTTTCTTTTTTACAAAATATTAACAATTGGAAAAATTTAAATTCTGAGAAAAAAAGAATGCTATGTTTAAATTTACAGCAGAAATTGAGCAATGGTTCAGAATCGGACATTGATGGAGAGGACTTATTCAATAAACTCAAAATTTTACCACCGTTCGTTGACGATTACACAACCCCATTAAATATTTTGAATTACTTGCTTTCAAACAGTTTAGTTTCAGCATTTCCGAATTTGTCAACCGCACTACGAATTTATTTGACATTAGCAGTCACAGTGGGCCACAGTGAAAGATCTTTTTCAAAATTAAAATTAGTTATAAATTATCTTAGGTCAGCAATATCTCAAACTAGATTAACTAATTTATCAATAATTAGTATCGAACATGAAACTCGTATAGAAGTAAGTGACATTGTTAGGGATTTTGCTAATGCAAAGGCTCAAAAAGTAAATTTCTTGTAACTTTGTAAGTTATATTAGTTGTTTATAATAAATAAACATTACTTACTAATTCAATTTTTAATTTTGTTTCATTATACTTTGTATAAATGGTGCAATAAACTATTTAACATAAATAAAACAAAAGTTGTTTTCTATAAGACCCCAGATATCCTCAATAACGGCTACTCCTATTTTTCCATCCAATTTTGTAAGTAATTTGTGTGATGTGGGATGGTGTTTGTAGTAACCTGATAGGTTTCAAATGTAACGACTGGATAAAGGTTAGGGGGGGCGCCGGATAGGCTAGGGCCGCCACTGAGAATAACAGACAAGCAATGATTTTGTAAATTAATAAGAACATTCAATTATTGTAAAACAGCACAAATTAATTCAAAAGGTAAATAAGTCATAAGTAACACCAAGCAAAACATATGTAAATGAAAAATAATCTTTAATTTGTGTAAAATAAGAAGATATAGCTAATTACTACTTAGGCCTATAAAATGCCTAACTGCCTAAATCCAAAATAGACAAATTGTAAGAAATTAACTATTGTATTAGAAAATTCAGGGCAAGTAACTCATTAAGTACAATTAGTGAACCATATTAAGATGTCAGATTTAGATTAAAATCATAAAATAAGAAAGAAATGTAATAACATAATATTAACATTCTTGTCAAAACTTTAATACATGAACAAACCCAGCTTTGTGGGATGTCAAAATGATCTTTGAAAGAAAATAGAAACAGTTGTGATAATATCTAATACATAGATAAGAAGACAGAAGAATAATAGCCATCGGAAAATATTTATTCATTATTCATTTTGAATTAAAATTCAAATATTATAACAATAGAAATAAATGTAATCAACCAATGAGAGTATAGACCATTGCCATAACAATGGAACGTTATTTAATATAATTCCGTTATAAAACATTAGTACATTATTGACGATCAAGAGATACAGAAGCCAAACCATATTCGACTCAATTTTCAATTAAAATGATAATAAATACAGCAAAATTTAATGAGATGAGGATGCAAGAAGTGTAATGAAGCATTAGTTAACCCAACAGAGATAATAGACCAGATTTTAATGTTAAAAATTAATTATTTTATCCAAATTAACTGAAAAAGAAGCCAGATGCAATCCAAAATATAAATGATGGAAGATTGATGATCGTATCGACCCAACCTAACTAAGAACTAAGTGACTCTTCACCAGAATTCAACAAGATATGTTAAGTATATCTGAACTACCCGAATTTACGAACTAAATTCTAATTCACTTTTCTCACAACACAAATAACTCTCACTCCAAACTTGGTAACTAAATTTCTTTCAAGGATTAATTGATAATAAATATTAACTTGTATGTGAACATAATTTTAACCTGTATACGAAGTACGAAATTATAACAAACACTTTTTAACACTTAAAAAACGAATTGTATTAACTCTAATAGAATATAAGTACCATTGATGTAAGGTAGTGTACTTTATTAACATCTTATTAATATTTTTTTGTAATCAAAAGGACTCAATGATTGAACGAACAGTAGAAAATAAACTTTGACAACAGCCATGTCGATTTAGAAACGTTTCAATCAAATTTAGCCAACCTTGGGATATTGTCTATTTATTGCCGGAGCAACATTATTTAATAACAGTATATTTTTGTATTTAACTAATTAACTATTAACTATTTCACGTTAATAAACTAGTACTGAGTAGTAATAACCATCCTTTATTTCATTATAAATTGTATTATAAAGTTTGTGTACTTTAGCGATGAGCAAAATTGTCTGCCAGCGTTAGACGTCGGCAGCACGACGAACTACAAGCGAGATTCAAATGCCCGCCAGTTTGCGAGGGTAATTTGAATTAGTCATCATTGCATAGAACGACTGCTCAGTTTAACATTTTTAATTGTTTTCATAAACAATTTGGCGCCACCCGGGAAATAAATTTACTCATTAAAGGACAGGTAAGGATTACACTCGTGAGATATTGGTACTGGTAATTCGTGAGTTCGCGACGGACATCGTCAGCGTGGGAAATTAGAAAAAGTACGACTGTTAGAAATCAACACAAAGTAACGACTACAACGTGTGGGGCTAACACACGATAAAACACACTTTTACAGAGACGATAAAGGTCATATCATAATCATATCATTTTATTGACGCCAACAACGAGTGGCATAAAAATTATAAACGTACATATTGTAGCACAACGAAGTTTTTGCCTTATTCTAAAAATTAAGATCATATAGAAAAAGAAGGGAAGAAGTCATCTGGAAGGAGTAATATCAACTTAAATAAAAGTAACAGAAAGAAGTAATTACAATTATAAATAAAAGGACTTAACAGAACTAGAAAAAATCTCGATTCAAAGAAATTACATATAGTCAATTTATAGCAAAATGTGTTAAAAAACAAATAGTATGAGTATCATCTCAGTAAAATAATTAGTAGACCCAGTAAGATATGGAGTAGTAAGGAGTAACAGCCCAGGACAAATAAATTAAAAGGAAATAATATCAAGATACCCAAAAAACCCTACTTTAAAGACAGAACACTCTATAGCAGCAAACCACATAATTGAAAGGAACCTAAACTATATTAGCTATACCAACTTAGAAAAAACAACTAACCAAATAAGAGAATCCAATACAAATAATCAGAGATAATGTAAACTTAATTATAAGTAAAATAAATGTGTGAATGAGGGGAACACCTCAAACCAGTTTTAAAAGGACAACAAAGGACAATCGTTAGGATAAGGTTTTAATGTGTTTATTTATATAATTATTATGTTTTATTATTTTATGTGTATACAATACGGACCATGTTGATAGTAGGATATACTAGATGTTAGTATGTAAGTGTTTATTGTATTTGAATAATGTTAATTAATGTTGTAATTTTGTGAAGTAAGGGAAGGCAAAATAATAATTCAAACGACCCATAAATAGTGAATCAGAAATTATAAAATTAATAATAACATTGATAGGAAAATTGAAAATTGATGACCAAGACAAATTCAACTTTGACCATATAAATCAAATCTGAAAATATAAATTAATAGAACCTAGACCAAATTGATATAAATTATCCCATTCAGAATACAAATACATTATCATAATTATAACAACAACCTATAGTAGTGATTAAAAGAATCAGAATGTGAAATTGACTTAAATGGTGATTGTACCAGATAATGCCATAATCAGTAAAGCAATCACTAGTAAAATGCAAATAAATTGTTAAATGTTTAGAATAATAGCTAGGTAGAAAAAGTAAATTACAAGTATTTGATTAGTAATCAAGGGTGAGGAAAATAGTAACATTAAATATATTGTAAACCATTTAATAGGTAATTATGTGAATCAAAATAAGGCCTAGAGGTAAATTTCAAAGAATGTAATCCAGACGCTTATTTCAAACCAAAATAGGTCAAATTTAGTATTAACTTGTATAAAATAAAAGCAGGAATATTGTTCTATAATTAGAATTACATAAACGTACTAAACAAATAATTTATAGCCAATTAAATATAAAAAATGTCATTTTTTTCTATAAGATTGAATTATTAATTAGGAAACAGCTGATAGGGAACAATGAGAAATGAGACCAAAATCTTACATAATTTTTTATATGAAGAAACAAATATAGTTTAGTTGATTGTTAAAAGCCAAGCAGGACAGATGTGTCAGAATACATTTCAGAAAAATATGAACGGAATTTTTAACTAACACAAACCAAGATATATTATGGAGTTATAAAAAAGATAAAGGAGTATAAATTAAATTAATGAATACTACAATAACGATCATTGAAATCATAAAACAAAATTAAACACTACTAAATCAAGCTGTCACTACGTACGGACACGACCGAAGAACATATTTAACCTAATATAACCAGCAATTGATTGGCAGTAACCATTTGACACAGCACAACTATTACCGAAAAAAACCAAGTAGAGGAATAAAACTACACACTACAACTTGTGGATATTCCAATGGCGGCATCACAGAAGAGGAATTAACCAACTGAGATGTTTATTTGAAGGAAAATCTCGTAGCTGAATTTACATCGCAGAACAACACATGCAGGCGGCCATCTTGTCATTTTGAGTCGAACGATATTCCACCTAGCGGAACGAGTGACGTCAGAACAAGCAGCTGGATCGTAATATTTAAATTTTTCTATACACTATACTTTATTATTTTGTTTGTTAATGAATAAGTTTTTATATTTGTAAGTATTGAATTCTCTTGCCTTTCCTGACTATTTCTACAGTTTAAAGAACCCTTATAATATAATAATTTAATCTGAATAATTTTGTATATGTAATAATCGATCTGGAACCTAGTCTCGAATCAGACTCGAGTTAGTCGACGCAATTCAAATAATTACTTTGGACATAATAAACCTAATTATTGTGTTAAATATTGTTTTATTGATTAGTTGAGTCATAATTTAAAATACATTAATTATTAAATACTAAACGAGAACTTCTGAGGGAAAGGAACGAGCAGAAGAAGAAATACAGATACTGAATCGGCCGCTACATGCAATCGATTTGACCACGACAATCTATTTAACGCGGAGAAACAAATAATTCTTCATCAGAGCATACACAGTTATTAATCAGTATTTTTATTAATTGAACATTAACAATAAAACAATAAAAATTAAAGCAATTATTTATACAAAATAACAAATAAAATAAATAATACAAAATTTTATTAACCAGAACAACACATGAAGGCGGCCATCTTGTCATTTTGAGTCGAACGATATTCCACCTAGCGGAATGAGTGACGTCAGAACAAGATGGAAAGGAGCGAGCAGAAGAAGAAATACAGATACTGAATCGGCCGCTACATGCAATCGACTTGACCACGACAGTCTATTTAACGCGGAGAAACAAATAATTCTTCATCAGAGCATACACAGTTATTAATCAGTATTTTTATTAATAATAAAACAATAAAAATTAAAGCAATTATTTATACAAAATAACAAATAAAGTAAATAATAAAAATAGGTTAGGTTAGGTTAGGTTAGGTCAACTAATTTGTTTTATTACAATATAAAGAGTACGGCAAAGAATTCGTCGTTACAACATACATCAGCTGTTTTGTTTATTGGCCTACAGCAAATTTTATCGTTTTACTATAATATAGTATTTTATATAATAAAATATTATTTTTTTGTGTTTTTGTAATTAATATGTGACAAGTTTAAGTGAATTTAGTGATATTTCCAGTCTTCTTTTTTAACACAAACTATTTTTTCTGTTTTTATTGGAACCTTATTGATATCAATGTTGTGTTTCTTGAAAGTGAGGTTATGGGAAAGTTAGCAGACCTCTCACCAAGGAAAAAGGACTTGATTGAGTACCTTCCAAAAGAAAAACATTATTCTTAACGTGAAATTGGCTATAAACTTTGTTTCACGAAAATCAGTGAGCCGTATTAACATTTCCCTCAAAAGTAGTGATATTCTAACTTCAAAACGGGAAGGGAACTGTGGCCGAAAATCCAAAATGAGTCCATGAATAGAGCGAATACTAGTTAAGAAGGCTAAATCAAACAGAAGGGCAACAAGCAAAGACATGTCCGACAATTTGAAAGCATATGGTGCAGAAGTATCACCGTCTGTTGTTCGGAGACGACTTTGTGCCGCTGGCCTGCTAACACGTAGGCCACGTCAAAAGGCAAAAATCACACCTGCAATGGCTAAGAAAAGACTGATTTGGGCCAAGGAAGTTCAAGAGAAATTTGGAAATGACTGGAGTAAGGTAAGCTGTCAGTTTCTTGTAATATGATAAATACTACGCATAACCTTGTAATATGCTAAAGTTACCTAACCTTATTCAATGCTTTTCATATTTTTTTAAGTCATTTTTTTTTTTGCTGATTTAGCCCAGTAAAACAAAACAGTACTGTACAGTGGATGGTTTCTTTTTGTTTCCTCTCAGGTCATAATTTCTGATGAATCAGTATTCTCAATAGGTGAAGAGAGTAGCCAATACGTACGCCGAACAAAACACGAGGAGTTTCAACCACAATGTGTTTCCCATAAAGTGAAACATCCAACCCCAGTAATACTTTGGAGCTGGATGTCTTCTAAAGGAACTGGAAGATTATACATTTTAGAGGGCATTATGAGGCAGCATCAATATAGAAAAGTCCTTGGAACCAGACTTTTGCCCCAAATAAAGAACTGGTTCCCTGATGGAAACTTTGTTTTCATGCAAGATGGGGCACCTTTCCACAAAGCCCGATCAGTGATGAATTTTCTGGCAGAATTAATGTAAATGTCCTTCCTTGGCCAGGTAATAGCTGAGATGCTAATCCGATTGAGACTCTTTGGGTAATTGTCAAGAAAAAATTTAAGAAGAAGACAATCAACACCGAAACTGATCTTATAGCTGAATTCATACGAATATGGCACAGGGATGAAGACATAAAACAAACCTGCGAAACACTAATGAAAAACATGCCAAATCATATAAACATGATTATAAAGGACAAAAGATATCATACTAAATACTAATTGTAAACCTTGTGTTAATAAAGTTTTGTAGAAAAAACGTAAATTTCTTTCTAAATTCCTTGATTGAGTCTAATAATTTGCACACCTATGTACATGCCGGAAGGATTTGTTGATATTACCTGATACTACTTTATCCAGATACGGTAACCGCATTAACGTTTCAAAGTCCAGTGACTTGCTGTCACTTGTGGCATCCTCAAGTTCCTCGTGCAGTCTCTGTTGGACTTCAAGATTTTTTGCCAGTTCGTACATAGCAAAGCTTATGGTGATTGTTGATGTCTCAAAGCCTTCCATGAAAAATGTCAAACAGTGGCCAAGCAAAGCTGTTTTACTTCGTTCTGTTGACAAATGTGTAAATAAAACATACATTAGCGTGTTAAAATTTGTGGCGATAATATTTTTAACAGTATTTGTTTCTGTTGATGAACTTGATGGAAGAGACATTCATGATCTGGCGCAGCATTTTGTATTTTTACAATATGAACATAAACAACACAGTAATGAGTTCCAATTACTAAAAAACATAAAACGTAAATTACAAGAACATAACCTAACCATACTAAAAGCGGACAAAGGCAATATTAATGTCATAATAGAAAAACAAACTTTAAACAACAAAATCGAAACATTTTTTAATGAAAATAACATCACTAAATTAAATAAAGATCCCACCCCAAATTATCACAAACAAATAAACAAAACCTTAAATAACACAAAACACATAGTATCACCTGACAACATCAAATATTTTAAACAAATTAAACCAAAAGCCCCTACACTTAATGCACTACCAAAATTACATAAACCAAATATTCCAATCAGACCACTTATAAACAACACACAAGCACCTGCACACAAAATAGCTAGACACTTAGATAAATTAATCAGAAATAGCATAAATTTAACTAACAACACCACTGTCATAAATAATTTAGATCTAGTGAATAAAACTCAACATATCCATATACCTCATAATTCCACACTAGCTTCATTTGACATAACAAACCTATACACCAATGTTCCCATAAAAGAAACTTTAATTACATTAGAACAATTACTAAAATTAAACAACATACCTGAAACACACATAAATGAGATCATAAATCTAACTAAAATTATAACAGATCAAAATTATTTCACACACAATAACATGTTTTACACACAAACAGATGGACTACCCATGGGCTCACCTATATCAGGTATACTAGCCGAAATATTTGTACACACCATAGAACAAGAACACATATTACACAATAACAAATATACTGATAAAATAATATATTGGCACAGGTATGTTGATGACATTATAATCCTATACAACGGCAACAAAAGACAAATAGAAAATTTCCACAAATATATTAACACTATACACCATAAATTAAAATTCACACTTGAAATAGAACTAAATAATAGTTTAAACTTCTTAGACCTCACAATCACCAAAACAAACAACACACACACATACAAAATATACAGGAAACCCACCACATCAGACATGGTCATACATAACTCATCCAACCACCCAACTCAACACAAACATGCAGCATTCAACTACATGCTCCATAGACTCACTTCAATACCCCAAACACACATGATTACCAAGAAGAACTTAACACAATCAAATATATAGCAGTTAAAAATGGATACAACCCCGATTTGGTAAATAAAATACACAAACGCATCCTAAACACAAATATCGGTATGGAGAACCATACATGACTTCCATATTCTAAGATTTATATTTAAATCTTAATATCGCCTGCCAAGCGCGATATATTTTCTCTTATACAAGATTTACATTAAAATGAAAAAATTTTAATTTTATTGCCTGGCAACAAAATTATTTTATTTTTAACAATTACCATTGTTTGAAAAAGTTTAAATAAATTTCAAGTACTTTACTCTTGTTAAAACGTAAAAGGTTGCAGGTAAACTACCCCTTCCCCTTAACCGATCTTCACCAAAATCGAAAGTCCTTGAGACCTCTACAATTCAGGGACGTATGCAAACAATTATTTGATTCTGTTTGAATTTGCGGCAGTTATCGTTTGCCATAGAAAATACGCTTGATAAAAAAACGTTGCAGGTAAACTACCCCTTCCCCTTAACCGATCTTCACCAAAAACAAAAGGTCTTGAGTACTCTACAAATCAGGACTGTATGCAAAACATTATTTGATTCTGTTTGAATTTGCGGCTGTTATCGTTTGCCATATAAAATACCCTTGTTAAAAAAACGTTGCAGGTAAACTACCCCTTTCCCTTAACCGATCTTCACCAAAAACAATAGGTCTTGAGAACTCCACAATTTAGGGCTGTATGCAAATAATGTTTTGATTCTGTTTGAATTTGCGGCTGTTATCGTTTGCCATAAGAAATACCCTTGTTAAAACATAAAACGTTACCGGTAAACTACCCCTTTCCCTTAACCGATCTTCACCAAAAACAACAGGTCTTGAGAACTCTAGAATTCAGGGCTGTATACGAAACATTATTTGATTCTGTTTGAATTTGTGGCTGTTATCGTTTGCCATAGAAAATACGCTTGAAAAAAAAACGTTGCAGGTAAACTACCCCTTCCCCTTAACCGATCTTCACCAAAAACAAAAGATCTTGAGTACTCTACAAATCAGGGCAGTATGCAAAACATTATTGGATTCTGTTTGAATTTGCGGCTGTTATCGTTTGCCATAGAAAATACCCTTGTTAAAAAAACGTTGCAGGTAAACTACCCCTTTCCCTTAACCGATCTTCACAAAAACAATAGGTCTTGAGAACTCCACAATTTAGGGCTGTATGCAAATAATCTTTTGATTCTGTTTGAATTTGCGGCTGTTATCGTTTGCCATAGGAAATACCCTTGTTAAAACATAAAACGTTACAGGTAAACTACCCCTTTCCCTTAACCGATCTTCACCAAAATCAACAGATCTTGAGAACTCTACAATTCAGGGCTGTATGCGAAACATTATTTGATTCTGTTTGAATTTGCGGCTGTTATCGTTTGCCAAACAAACAAAATTACCCTTGCTAAAAAAAAACCGTTGCAGGTAAACTACCCCTTTCCCTCAACCGATCTTCACCAAAAACAATAGGTCGCGAGTACTCTGCAAATCAGGGCTGCATGCAAAAAATTATTTGATTCTGTTTGAATTTGCGGCAGTTATCGTTTGCCATAGAAAAAAAATCTATAGATAGACAGACAGACAGACAGACAGACAGACAGACAGACAGACACACAGACAGATAGACAGACAGACACACACACAGACACTTTTCGGAAAACGACTTTTTTTCATGTTTTGAGTGTAGTAGAATCAGAATCTGCAATAATCTCGAACACGATTTTTTTTGCCATCACCATACTTCCATTCCTTAAGGAATATGGAAGTAAAAATAAAAATAAAACACATCAGACCAACAACACATAACCCAGTAAGTACATAACACTTACATACTACAACTCCAATACACACAAAATTGCTAACACATTTAGAAAACACAATTATAAAATAGCCTACAGAACCAACAACACCATGAAGAAACATATAAATTTTAACAAAGACACAGACACATACAGTAAAACAGGAGTTTATAAATTAAATTGTAATGATTGTAACCAATTCTACATCGGCCAGACGGGAAGATCTTTTTATTCCAGATTTTCAGAACATATAAAAGCCCTCACCACAAATTACATACATTCCACATTTGCCACACATTTACAAAATGAAAACCATAGTTACACAAACATAGAACACAACATGGAAATATTACACTACTTATCAAAAAGTAGAAAATTAAACACAGCTGAACAATTTGAAATATACAGATA
Source organism: Magicicada septendecula (assembly GCA_034769895.1). NCBI lineage: Eukaryota > Metazoa > Arthropoda > Insecta > Hemiptera > Cicadidae > Magicicada > Magicicada septendecula. Next base: position 308,589,757 of record CM068375.1, read on the forward strand.
TCACACATTACAACCAAACAACATATTAAATGAACAAGTACATTACAGATCACATACACTATTTGATACATTGATCCAAACACAAATTTTGAACCTCAGCGCCAATTCCCTCCCATCATCAATTCCCACCACACACACCTATAGTCCATAACCGTTATTCTGCAACAATGACTTTCAGTATTTAATCACACTGAGGAAGAGGCACAACACCTTGAAATGTTTGTGATAGAGAGAACAAAAGTAAGTTCATTTGTGAAAGTTTTTTATATATAATAATATTAAAAAAGTGAACAAAGAGGATGAATCAACAAGATATTTATAATACCGCCAGCACAGCGTATTACATCCACAAATATAGAAACGTCAGAATTCAGATAACGAAAACATCCTTAAACATCGCATACAACAAAACATGCCGCAAACACAATATTATACCCACACATGCACAAATCATAATAAAAAATAACACACACGCCACAATACAAACCAAACATAAAGCAGAAATATTACACCTAGATAATATCGTCAAAGATTTATACCACAAAAAAGATACACTAAACAAAACGGCATACAACCTACACGTTAAACTCACACAAATATTACACCACATTGAATTAGAACACAATACAATATACACGAAATATCATAGAGAAAATCCAATTAAGAACACAAGAAAGACATAACAGAAAAATCAATAACCTTTTAACACGCAGAAACGAAAACATCCTTACACCGACACATAAGTTTCACGCACGTACTGTAAACACAACATTGACCCATTTCACTAATGCTGAAATAACCCTATTAGATAAAGGTCTAAAACACAATTTAGACATCATTCCAACTAATAACAACAGTAATAAAAAACATACACGTGACATAGTCCTTGATGCTGAAACAGCCATACAACACACGCATAACATAGACAAAGACACCATACGCCATGATATCAAACGTAAATTACAACACAAACAACAATATGAACATAAACAACACAGTAATGAGTTCCAATTACTAAAAAACATAAAACGTAAATTACAAGAACATAACCTAACCATACTAAAAGCGGACAAAGGCAATATTAATGTCATAATAGAAAAACAAACTTTAAACAACAAAATCGAAACATTTTTTAATGAAAATAATATCACTAAATTAAATAAAGATCCCACCCCAAATTATCACAAACAAATAAACAAAACCTTAAATAACACAAAACACATAGTATCACCTGACAACATCAAATATTTTAAACAAATTAAACCAAAAGCCCCTACACTTAATGCACTACCAAACTTACATAAACCAAATATTCCAATCAGACCACTTATAAACAACACACAAGCACCTGCACACAAAATAGCTAGACACTTAGATAAATTAATCAGAAATAGCATAAATTTAACTAACAACACCACTGTCATAAATAATTTAGATCTAGTGAATAAAACTCAACATATCCATATACCTCATAATTCCACACTAGCTTCATTTGACATAACAAACCTATACACCAATGTTCCCATAAAAGAAACTTTAATTACATTAGAACAATTACTAAAATTAAACAACATACCTGAAACACACATAAATGAGATCATAAATCTAACTAAAATTATAACAGATCAAAATTATTTCACACACAATAACATGTTTTACACACAAACAGATGGACTACCCATGGGCTCACCTATATCAGGTATACTAGCCGAAATATTTGTACACACCATAGAACAAGAACACATATTACACAATAACAAATATACTGATAAAATAATATATTGGCACAGGTATGTTGATGACATTATAATCCTATACAACGGCAACAAAAGACAAATAGAAAATTTCCACAAATATATTAACACTATACACCATAAATTAAAATTCACACTTGAAATAGAACTAAATAATAGTTTAAACTTCTTAGACCTCACAATCACCAAAACAAACAACACACACACATACAAAATATACAGGAAACCCACCACATCAGACATGGTCATACATAACTCATCCAACCACCCAACTCAACACAAACATGCAGCATTCAACTACATGCTCCATAGACTCACTTCAATACCCCAAACACACATGATTACCAAGAAGAACTTAACACAATCAAATATATAGCAGTTAAAAATGGATACAACCCCGATTTGGTAAATAAAATACACAAACGCATCCTAAACACAAAAAATAAAAATAAAACACATCAGACCAACAACACACAACCCAGTAAGTACATAACACTTACATACTACAACTCCAATACACACAAAATTGCTAACACATTTAGAAAACACAATTATAAAATAGCCTACAGAACCAACAACACCATTAAGAAACATATAAATTTTAACAAAGACACAGACACATACAGTAAAACAGGAGTTTATAAATTAAATTGTAATGATTGTAACCAATTCTACATCGGCCAGACGGGAAGATCTTTTTATTCCAGATTTTCAGAACATATAAAAGCCCTCACCACAAATTACATACATTCCACATTTGCCACACATTTACAAAATGAAAACCATAGTTACACAAACATAGAACACAACATGGAAATATTACACTACTTATCAAAAAGTAGAAAATTAAACACAGCTGAACAATTTGAAATATACAGATATCACACATTACAACCAAACAACATATTAAATGAACAAGTACATTACAGATCACATACACTATTTGATACATTGATCCAAACACAAAATTTGAACCTCAGCGCCAATTCCCTCCCATCATCAATTCCCACCACACACACCTATAGTCCATAACCGTTATTCTGCAACAATGACTTTCAGTATTTAATCACACTGAGGAAGAGGCACAACACCTTGAAACGTTTGTGATAGTGAGAACAAAAGTAAGTTCATTTGTGAAAGTTTTTTATATATAATAATATTAAAAAAGTGAACAAAGAGGATGAATCAACAGGATATTTATAATACCGCCAGCACAGCGTATTACATCCACAAATATAGAAACATCAGAATTCAGATAACGAAAACATCCTTAAACATCGCATACAACAAAACATGCCGCAAACACATTATTATACCCACACATGCACAAATCATAATAAAAAATAACACACACGCCACAATACAAACCAAACATAAAGCAGAAATATTACACCTAGATAATATCGTCAAAGATTTATACCACAAAAAAGATACACTAAACAAAACGGCATACAACCTACACGTTAAACTCACACAAATGTTACACCACATTGAATTAGAACACAATACAATATACACGAAATATCATAGAGAAAATCCAATTAAGAACACAAGAAAGACATAACAGAAAAATCAATAACCTTTTAACACGCAGAAACGAAAACATCCTTACACCGACACATAAGTTTCACGCACGTACTGTAAACACAACATTGACCCATTTCACTAATGCTGAAATAACCCTATTAGATAAAGGTCTAAAACACAATTTAGACATCATTTCCAACTAAATAACAACAGTAATAAAAAACATACACGTGACATAGTCCTTGATGCTGAAACAGCCATACAACACACGCATAACATAGACAAAGACACCATACACCATGATATCAAATGTAAATTACAACACAAACAACAATATGAACATAAACAACACAGTAATGAGTTCCAATTACTAAAAAACATAAAACGTAAATTACAAGAACATAACCTAACCATACTAAAAGCGGACAAAGGCAATATTAATGTCATAATAGAAAAACAAACTTTAAACAACAAAATCGAAACATTTTTTAATGAAAATAACATCACTGAATTAAATAAAGATCCCACCCCAAATTATCACAAACAAATAAACAAAACCTTAAATAACACAAAACACATAGTATCACCTGACAACATCAAATATTTTAAACAAATTAAACCAAAAGCCCCTACACTTAATGCACTACCAAAATTACATAAACCAAATATTCCAATCAGACCACTTATAAACAACACACAAGCACCTGCACACAAAATAGCTAGTCACTTAGATAAATTAATCAGAAATAGCATAAATTTAACTAACAACACCACTGTCATAAATAATTTAGATCTAGTGAATAAAACTCAACATATCCATATACCTCATAATTCCACACTAGCTTCATTTGACATAACAAACCTATACACCAATGTTCCCATAAAAGAAACTTTAATTACATTAGAACAATTACTAAAATTAAACAACATACCTGAAACACACATAAATGAGATCATAAACCTAACTAAAATTATAACAGATCAAAATTATTTCACACACAATAACATGTTTTACACACAAACAGATGGACTACCCATGGGCTCACCTATATCAGGTATACTAGCCGAAATATTTGTACACACCATAGAACAAGAACACATATTACACAATAACAAATATACTGATAAAATAATATATTGGCACAGGTATGTTGATGACATTATAATCCTATACAACGGCAACAAAAGACAAATAGAAAATTTCCACAAATATATTAACACTATACACCATAAATTAAAATTCACACTTGAAATAGAACTAAATAATAGTTTAAACTTCTTAGACCTCACAATCACCAAAACAAACAACACACACACATACAAAATATACAGGAAACCCACCACATCAGACATGGTCATACATAACTCATCCAACCACCCAACTCAACACAAACATGCAGCATTCAACTACATGCTCCATAGACTCACTTCAATACCCCAAACACACATGATTACCAAGAAGAACTTAACACAATCAAATATATAGCAGTTAAAAATGGATACAACCCCGATTTGGTAAATAAAATACACAAACGCATCCTAAACACAAAAAATAAAAATAAAACACATCAGACCAACAACACACAACCCAGTAAGTACATAACACTTACATACTACAACTCCAATACACACAAAATTGCTAACACATTTAGAAAACACAATTATAAAATAGCCTACAGAACCAACAACACCATTAAGAAACATATAAATTTTAACAAAGACACAGACACATACAGTAAAACAGGAGTTTATAAATTAAATTGTAATGATTGTAACCAATTCTACATCGGCCAGACGGGAAGATCTTTTTATTCCAGATTTTCAGAACATATAAAAGCCCTCACCACAAATTACATACATTCCACATTTGCCACACATTTACAAAATGAAAACCATAGTTACACAAACATAGAACACAACATGGAAATATTACACTACTTATCAAAAAGTAGAAAATTAAACACAGCTGAACAATTTGAAATATACAGATATCACACATTACAACCAAACAACATATTAAATGAACAAGTACATTACAGATCACATACACTATTTGATACATTGATCCAAACACAAAATTTGAACCTCAGCGCCAATTCCCTCCCATCATCAATTCCCACCACACACACCTATAGTCCATAACCGTTATTCTGCAACAATGACTTTTAGTATTTAATCACACTGAGGAAGAGGCACAACACCTTGAAACGTTTGTGATAGTGAGAACAAAAGTAAGTTCATTTGTGAAAGTTTTTTATATATAATAATATTAAAAAAGTGAACAAAGAGGATGAATCAACAGGATATTTATAATACCGCCAGCACAGCGTATTACATCCACAAATATAGAAACATCAGAATTCAGATAACGAAAACATCCTTAAACATCGCATACAACAAAACATGCCGCAAACACATTATTATACCCACACATGCACAAATCATAATAAAAAATAACACACACGCCACAATACAAACCAAACATAAAGCAGAAATATTACACCTAGATAATATCGTCAAAGATTTATACCACAAAAAAGATACACTAAACAAAACGGCATACAACCTACACGTTAAACTCACACAAATGTTACACCACATTGAATTAGAACACAATACAATATACACGAAATATCATAGAGAAAATCCAATTAAGAACACAAGAAAGACATAACAGAAAAATCAATAACCTTTTAACACGCAGAAACGAAAACATCCTTACACCGACACATAAGTTTCACGCACGTACTGTAAACACAACATTGACCCATTTCACTAATGCTGAAATAACCCTATTAGATAAAGGTCTAAAACACAATTTAGACATCATTTCCAACTAAATAACAACAGTAATAAAAAACATACACGTGACATAGTCCTTGATGCTGAAACAGCCATACAACACACGCATAACATAGACAAAGACACCATACACCATGATATCAAATGTAAATTACAACACAAACAACAATATGAACATAAACAACACAGTAATGAGTTCCAATTACTAAAAAACATAAAACGTAAATTACAAGAACATAACCTAACCATACTAAAAGCGGACAAAGGCAATATTAATGTCATAATAGAAAAACAAACTTTAAACAACAAAATCGAAACATTTTTTAATGAAAATAACATCACTGAATTAAATAAAGATCCCACCCCAAATTATCACAAACAAATAAACAAAACCTTAAATAACACAAAACACATAGTATCACCTGACAACATCAAATATTTTAAACAAATTAAACCAAAAGCCCCTACACTTAATGCACTACCAAAATTACATAAACCAAATATTCCAATCAGACCACTTATAAACAACACACAAGCACCTGCACACAAAATAGCTAGTCACTTAGATAAATTAATCAGAAATAGCATAAATTTAACTAACAACACCACTGTCATAAATAATTTAGATCTAGTGAATAAAACTCAACATATCCATATACCTCATAATTCCACACTAGCTTCATTTGACATAACAAACCTATACACCAATGTTCCCATAAAAGAAACTTTAATTACATTAGAACAATTACTAAAATTAAACAACATACCTGAAACACACATAAATGAGATCATAAACCTAACTAAAATTATAACAGATCAAAATTATTTCACACACAATAACATGTTTTACACACAAACAGATGGACTACCCATGGGCTCACCTATATCAGGTATACTAGCCGAAATATTTGTACACACCATAGAACAAGAACACATATTACACAATAACAAATATACTGATAAAATAATATATTGGCACAGGTATGTTGATGACATTATAATCCTATACAACGGCAACAAAAGACAAATAGAAAATTTCCACAAATATATTAACACTATACACCATAAATTAAAATTCACACTTGAAATAGAACTAAATAATAGTTTAAACTTCTTAGACCTCACAATCACCAAAACAAACAACACACACACATACAAAATATACAGGAAACCCACCACATCAGACATGGTCATACATAACTCATCCAACCACCCAACTCAACACAAACATGCAGCATTCAACTACATGCTCCATAGACTCACTTCAATACCCCAAACACACATGATTACCAAGAAGAACTTAACACAATCAAATATATAGCAGTTAAAAATGGATACAACCCCGATTTGGTAAATAAAATACACAAACGCATCCTAAACACAAAAAATAAAAATAAAACACATCAGACCAACAACACACAACCCAGTAAGTACATAACACTTACATACTACAACTCCAATACACACAAAATTGCTAACACATTTAGAAAACACAATTATAAAATAGCCTACAGAACCAACAACACCATTAAGAAACATATAAATTTTAACAAAGACACAGACACATACAGTAAAACAGGAGTTTATAAATTAAATTGTAATGATTGTAACCAATTCTACATCGGCCAGACGGGAAGATCTTTTTATTCCAGATTTTCAGAACATATAAAAGCCCTCACCACAAATTACATACATTCCACATTTGCCACACATTTACAAAATGAAAACCATAGTTACACAAACATAGAACACAACATGGAAATATTACACTACTTATCAAAAAGTAGAAAATTAAACACAGCTGAACAATTTGAAATATACAGATATCACACATTACAACCAAACAACATATTAAATGAACAAGTACATTACAGATCACATACACTATTTGATACATTGATCCAAACACAAAATTTGAACCTCAGCGCCAATTCCCTCCCATCATCAATTCCCACCACACACACCTATAGTCCATAACCGTTATTCTGCAACAATGACTTTCAGTATTTAATCACACTGAGGAAGAGGCACAACACCTTGAAACGTTTGTGATAGTGAGAACAAAAGTAAGTTCATTTGTGAAAGTTTTTTATATATAATAATATTAAAAAAGTGAACAAAGAGGATGAATCAACAAGATATTTATAATACCGCCAGCACAGCGTATTACATCCACAAATATAGAAACATCAGAATTCAGATAACGAAAACATCCTTAAACATCGCATACAACAAAACATGCCGCAAACACATTATTATACCCACACATGCACAAATCATAATAAAAAATAACACACACGCCACAATACAAACCAAACATAAAGCAGAAATATTACACCTAGATAATATCGTCAAAGATTTATACCACAAAAAAGATACACTAAACAAAACGGCATACAACCTACACGTTAAACTCACACAAATGTTACACCACATTGAATTAGAACACAATACAATATACACGAAATATCATAGAGAAAATCCAATTAAGAACACAAGAAAGACATAACAGAAAAATCAATAACCTTTTAACACGCAGAAACGAAAACATCCTTACACCGACACATAAGTTTCACGCACGTACTGTAAACACAACATTGACCCATTTCACTAATGCTGAAATAACCCTATTAGATAAAGGTCTAAAACACAATTTAGACATCATTTCCAACTAAATAACAACAGTAATAAAAAACATACACGTGACATAGTCCTTGATGCTGAAACAGCCATACAACACACGCATAACATAGACAAAGACACCATACACCATGATATCAAATGTAAATTACAACACAAACAACAATATGAACATAAACAACACAGTAATGAGTTCCAATTACTAAAAAACATAAAACGTAAATTACAAGAACATAACCTAACCATACTAAAAGCGGACAAAGGCAATATTAATGTCATAATAGAAAAACAAACTTTAAACAACAAAATCGAAACATTTTTTAATGAAAATAACATCACTGAATTAAATAAAGATCCCACCCCAAATTATCACAAACAAATAAACAAAACCTTAAATAACACAAAACACATAGTATCACCTGACAACATCAAATATTTTAAACAAATTAAACCAAAAGCCCCTACACTTAATGCACTACCAAAATTACATAAACCAAATATTCCAATCAGACCACTTATAAACAACACACAAGCACCTGCACACAAAATAGCTAGTCACTTAGATAAATTAATCAGAAATAGCATAAATTTAACTAACAACACCACTGTCATAAATAATTTAGATCTAGTGAATAAAACTCAACATATCCATATACCTCATAATTCCACACTAGCTTCATTTGACATAACAAACCTATACACCAATGTTCCCATAAAAGAAACTTTAATTACATTAGAACAATTACTAAAATTAAACAACATACCTGAAACACACATAAATGAGATCATAAACCTAACTAAAATTATAACAGATCAAAATTATTTCACACACAATAACATGTTTTACACACAAACAGATGGACTACCCATGGGCTCACCTATATCAGGTATACTAGCCGAAATATTTGTACACACCATAGAACAAGAACACATATTACACAATAACAAATATACTGATAAAATAATATATTGGCACAGGTATGTTGATGACATTATAATCCTATACAACGGCAACAAAAGACAAATAGAAAATTTCCACAAATATATTAACACTATACACCATAAATTAAAATTCACACTTGAAATAGAACTAAATAATAGTTTAAACTTCTTAGACCTCACAATCACCAAAACAAACAACACACACACATACAAAATATACAGGAAACCCACCACATCAGACATGGTCATACATAACTCATCCAACCACCCAACTCAACACAAACATGCAGCATTCAACTACATGCTCCATAGACTCACTTCAATACCCCAAACACACATGATTACCAAGAAGAACTTAACACAATCAAATATATAGCAGTTAAAAATGGATACAACCCCGATTTGGTAAATAAAATACACAAACGCATCCTAAACACAAAAAATAAAAATAAAACACATCAGACCAACAACACACAACCCAGTAAGTACATAACACTTACATACTACAACTCCAATACACACAAAATTGCTAACACATTTAGAAAACACAATTATAAAATAGCCTACAGAACCAACAACACCATTAAGAAACATATAAATTTTAACAAAGACACAGACACATACAGTAAAACAGGAGTTTATAAATTAAATTGTAATGATTGTAACCAATTCTACATCGGCCAGACGGGAAGATCTTTTTATTCCAGATTTTCAGAACATATAAAAGCCCTCACCACAAATTACATACATTCCACATTTGCCACACATTTACAAAATGAAAACCATAGTTACACAAACATAGAACACAACATGGAAATATTACACTACTTATCAAAAAGTAGAAAATTAAACACAGCTGAACAATTTGAAATATACAGATATCACACATTACAACCAAACAACATATTAAATGAACAAGTACATTACAGATCACATACACTATTTGATACATTGATCCAAACACAAAATTTGAACCTCAGCGCCAATTCCCTCCCATCATCAATTCCCACCACACACACCTATAGTCCATAACCGTTATTCTGCAACAATGACTTTTAGTATTTAATCACACTGAGGAAGAGGCACAACACCTTGAAACGTTTGTGATAGTGAGAACAAAAGTAAGTTCATTTGTGAAAGTTTTTTATATATAATAATATTAAAAAAGTGAACAAAGAGGATGAATCAACAAGATATTTATAATACCGCCAGCACAGCGTATTACATCCACAAATATAGAAACATCAGAATTCAGATAACGAAAACATCCTTAAACATCGCATACAACAAAACATGCCGCAAACACATTATTATACCCACACATGCACAAATCATAATAAAAAATAACACACACGCCACAATACAAACCAAACATAAAGCAGAAATATTACACCTAGATAATATCGTCAAAGATTTATACCACAAAAAAGATACACTAAACAAAACGGCATACAACCTACACGTTAAACTCACACAAATGTTACACCACATTGAATTAGAACACAATACAATATACACGAAATATCATAGAGAAAATCCAATTAAGAACACAAGAAAGACATAACAGAAAAATCAATAACCTTTTAACACGCAGAAACGAAAACATCCTTACACCGACACATAAGTTTCACGCACGTACTGTAAACACAACATTGACCCATTTCACTAATGCTGAAATAACCCTATTAGATAAAGGTCTAAAACACAATTTAGACATCATTTCCAACTAAATAACAACAGTAATAAAAAACATACACGTGACATAGTCCTTGATGCTGAAACAGCCATACAACACACGCATAACATAGACAAAGACACCATACACCATGATATCAAATGTAAATTACAACACAAACAACAATATGAACATAAACAACACAGTAATGAGTTCCAATTACTAAAAAACATAAAACGTAAATTACAAGAACATAACCTAACCATACTAAAAGCGGACAAAGGCAATATTAATGTCATAATAGAAAAACAAACTTTAAACAACAAAATCGAAACATTTTTTAATGAAAATAACATCACTGAATTAAATAAAGATCCCACCCCAAATTATCACAAACAAATAAACAAAACCTTAAATAACACAAAACACATAGTATCACCTGACAACATCAAATATTTTAAACAAATTAAACCAAAAGCCCCTACACTTAATGCACTACCAAAATTACATAAACCAAATATTCCAATCAGACCACTTATAAACAACACACAAGCACCTGCACACAAAATAGCTAGTCACTTAGATAAATTAATCAGAAATAGCATAAATTTAACTAACAACACCACTGTCATAAATAATTTAGATCTAGTGAATAAAACTCAACATATCCATATACCTCATAATTCCACACTAGCTTCATTTGACATAACAAACCTATACACCAATGTTCCCATAAAAGAAACTTTAATTACATTAGAACAATTACTAAAATTAAACAACATACCTGAAACACACATAAATGAGATCATAAACCTAACTAAAATTATAACAGATCAAAATTATTTCACACACAATAACATGTTTTACACACAAACAGATGGACTACCCATGGGCTCACCTATATCAGGTATACTAGCCGAAATATTTGTACACACCATAGAACAAGAACACATATTACACAATAACAAATATACTGATAAAATAATATATTGGCACAGGTATGTTGATGACATTATAATCCTATACAACGGCAACAAAAGACAAATAGAAAATTTCCACAAATATATTAACACTATACACCATAAATTAAAATTCACACTTGAAATAGAACTAAATAATAGTTTAAACTTCTTAGACCTCACAATCACCAAAACAAACAACACACACACATACAAAATATACAGGAAACCCACCACATCAGACATGGTCATACATAACTCATCCAACCACCCAACTCAACACAAACATGCAGCATTCAACTACATGCTCCATAGACTCACTTCAATACCCCAAACACACATGATTACCAAGAATAACTTAACACAATCAAATATATAGCAGTTAAAAATGGATACAACCCCGATTTGGTAAATAAAATACACAAACGCATCCTAAACACAAAAAATAAAAATAAAACACATCAGACCAACAACACACAACCCAGTAAGTACATAACACTTACATACTACAACTCCAATACACACAAAATTGCTAACACATTTAGAAAACACAATTATAAAATAGCCTACAGAACCAACAACACCATTAAGAAACATATAAATTTTAACAAAGACACAGACACATACAGTAAAACAGGAGTTTATAAATTAAATTGTAATGATTGTAACCAATTCTACATCGGCCAGACGGGAAGATCTTTTTATTCCAGATTTTCAGAACATATAAAAGCCCTCACCACAAATTACATACATTCCACATTTGCCACACATTTACAAAATGAAAACCATAGTTACACAAACATAGAACACAACATGGAAATATTACACTACTTATCAAAAAGTAGAAAATTAAACACAGCTGAACAATTTGAAATATACAGATATCACACATTACAACCAAACAACATATTAAATGAACAAGTACATTACAGATCACATACACTATTTGATACATTGATCCAAACACAAAATTTGAACCTCAGCGCCAATTCCCTCCCATCATCAATTCCCACCACACACACCTATAGTCCATAACCGTTATTCTGCAACAATGACTTTCAGTATTTAATCACACTGAGGAAGAGGCACAACACCTTGAAACGTTTGTGATAGTGAGAACAAAAGTAAGTTCATTTGTGAAAGTTTTTTATATATAATAATATTAAAAAAGTGAACAAAGAGGATGAATCAACAAGATATTTATAATACCGCCAGCACAGCGTATTACATCCACAAATATAGAAACATCAGAATTCAGATAACGAAAACATCCTTAAACATCGCATACAACAAAACATGCCGCAAACACATTATTATACCCACACATGCACAAATCATAATAAAAAATAACACACACGCCACAATACAAACCAAACATAAAGCAGAAATATTACACCTAGATAATATCGTCAAAGATTTATACCACAAAAAAGATACACTAAACAAAACGGCATACAACCTACACGTTAAACTCACACAAATATTACACCACATTGAATTAGAACACAATACAATATACACGAAATATCATAGAGAAAATCCAATTAAGAACACAAGAAAGACATAACAGAAAAATCAATAACCTTTTAACACGCAGAAACGAAAACATCCTTACACCGACACATAAGTTTCACGCACGTACTGTAAACACAACATTGACCCATTTCACTAATGCTGAAATAACCCTATTAGATAAAGGTCTAAAACACAATTTAGACATCATTTCCAACTAAATAACAACAGTAATAAAAAACATACACGTGACATAGTCCTTGATGCTGAAACAGCCATACAACACACGCATAACATAGACAAAGACACCATACACCATGATATCAAATGTAAATTACAACACAAACAACAATATGAACATAAACAACACAGTAATGAGTTCCAATTACTAAAAAACATAAAACGTAAATTACAAGAACATAACCTAACCATACTAAAAGCGGACAAAGGCAATATTAATGTCATAATAGAAAAACAAACTTTAAACAACAAAATCGAAACATTTTTTAATGAAAATAACATCACTGAATTAAATAAAGATCCCACCCCAAATTATCACAAACAAATAAACAAAACCTTAAATAACACAAAACACATAGTATCACCTGACAACATCAAATATTTTAAACAAATTAAACCAAAAGCCCCTACACTTAATGCACTACCAAAATTACATAAACCAAATATTCCAATCAGACCACTTATAAACAACACACAAGCACCTGCACACAAAATAGCTAGTCACTTAGATAAATTAATCAGAAATAGCATAAATTTAACTAACAACACCACTGTCATAAATAATTTAGATCTAGTGAATAAAACTCAACATATCCATATACCTCATAATTCCACACTAGCTTCATTTGACATAACAAACCTATACACCAATGTTCCCATAAAAGAAACTTTAATTACATTAGAACAATTACTAAAATTAAACAACATACCTGAAACACACATAAATGAGATCATAAACCTAACTAAAATTATAACAGATCAAAATTATTTCACACACAATAACATGTTTTACACACAAACAGATGGACTACCCATGGGCTCACCTATATCAGGTATACTAGCTGAAATATTTGTACACACCATAGAACAAGAACACATATTACACAATAACAAATATACTGATAAAATAATATATTGGCACAGGTATGTTGATGACATTATAATCCTATACAACGGCAACAAAAGACAAATAGAAAATTTCCACAAATATATTAACACTATACACCATAAATTAAAATTCACACTTGAAATAGAACTAAATAATAGTTTAAACTTCTTAGACCTCACAATCACCAAAACAAACAACACACACACATACAAAATATACAGGAAACCCACCACATCAGACATGGTCATACATAACTCATCCAACCACCCAACTCAACACAAACATGCAGCATTCAACTACATGCTCCATAGACTCACTTCAATACCCCAAACACACATGATTACCAAGAAGAACTTAACACAATCAAATATATAGCAGTTAAAAATGGATACAACCCCGATTTGGTAAATAAAATACACAAACGCATCCTAAACACAAAAAATAAAAATAAAACACATCAGACCAACAACACATAACCCAGTAAGTACATAACACTTACATACTACAACTCCAATACACACAAAATTGCTAACACATTTAGAAAACACAATTATAAAATAGCCTACAGAACCAACAACACCATTAAGAAACATATAAATTTTAACAAAGACACAGACACATACAGTAAAACAGGAGTTTATAAATTAAATTGTAATGATTGTAACCAATTCTACATCGGCCAGACGGGAAGATCTTTTTATTCCAGATTTTCAGAACATATAAAAGCCCTCACCACAAATTACATACATGCCATATTTGCCACACATTTACAAAATGAAAACCATAGTTACACAAACATAGAACACAATATGGAAATATTACACTACTTATCAAAAAGTAGAATATTAAACACAGCTGAACAATTTGAAATATACAGATATCACACATTACAACCAAACAACATATTAAATGAACAAGTACATTACAGATCACATACACTATTTGATACATTGATCCAAACACAAAATTTGAACCTCAGCGCCAATTCCCTCCCATCGTCAATTCCCACCACACACACCTATAGTCCATAACCGTTATTCTGCAACAATGACTTTCAGTATTTAATCACACTGAGGAAGAGGCACAACACCTTGAAACGTTTGTGATAGTGAGAACAAAAGTAAGTTCATTTGTGAAAGTTTTTTATATATAATAATATTAAAAACGTGAACAAAGAGGATGAATCAACAAGATATTTGTATTTTACATTAGGCATAGACTTTATGTTAAAAATGAAAGTAATGGTTAGGTGTAAAATTAAAAGAAAAGAAGGAATTAAAAGAAATTAAAAGAATGATGAGAAATTACAAGAAAGAAACTTCCCATTACATGGTACGAGCGCATACAGAAAGATTAAGACCTGATGATGGTTAGGAAGTTTTTAGCCGGTTAGGAAGTGTCTATGACAAGGGCAGAATAAAGCGTTTAGCCCGTTTGCAAGTGTCTATGACAAGGATAGAATAAAGCGATTAGCTGGTTAGCAAGTGTCTACAAGGACAGAATAAAGCGATTAGCCGGTTAGCAAGTGTCTATGACAAGGATAGAATAAAGCGATTAGCCGGTTAGCAAGTGTCTATGACAAGGGCAGAATAAAGCAATTAGCCCGTTTGCAAGTGCCTATGACAAGGACAGAATAAAGCTATTAGCCGGTTAGCAAGTGCCTATGACAAGGGCAGAATAAAGCGATTAGCCGGTTAGTAAGTGTCTATGACAAGGGCAGAATAAAGCGATTAGCCCGTTTGCAAGTGTCTATGACAAGGATAGAATAAAGCGATTAGCCGATTAGTAAGTGTCTATGACAAGGGCAGAATAAAGCGATTAGCCGGTTAGCAAGTGTCTATGACAAGGATAGAATAAAGCGATTAGCCGGTTAGCAAGTGTCTATGACAAGGATAGAATAAAGCGATTAGCCGGTTAGCAAGTGTCTACAAGGACAGAATAAAGCTGTTAGCCGGTTAGCAAGTGTCTATGACAACGATACAATAAAAAAAAAACTGCTAACAGAGCTAACATGACTCTTCTAGCACAAAATTTGTAACTACAAAAGATATTTAAAGAAAGGAACTGGTTAATAACATTGGTAATGAACGGAATGGAAAGAAAAACTTGTTACAAAGTTACATTTATATTCCAGTCAGACGCACCCTGAGCATCCTTGTCATTTGGGTTTGCTTCCGATAAAGATTTCTCTCTGTTCTTCAACAGTACTTGTCTGAAGTCATTCTGTATGACGTTATCTTGTTTCCGATAATCTATAATTGTGTTTACAATCTCTTCTACGAAACTGCTTACCTTCGGGGGGATAAATCTGAAAATAAAAACAAAAAATTGTTTTCATTTATGTTCATATATGAAGTTTATAGTTGAAGTAATGTTAAAACATCTCTTGAATTCTAATACTTACAGAACATTAATGGTTTGAAGTTCTCAAAAGAAGTACACACCGATTTTAGATAAGTAGAATTCTCGATCAAATGCAGCTGCGAGGGAGAAATGTATATGCCTTAAAAGAAGATCAAAATGGATAGGACTATCAATAAATTTGGAAAACTGAAATGATAAGTGGCCAACATCTTCTTGACCCAGGCAAAACCATATTACAGAAGAAGACTGCAACAGATGACCCATATATCCGGTGACAACAATATCAGAAGACGAGAACGAGAGGCAGAGGTAACGCTGACGTCTCGGGATAAAGAGATAGGTCGCACATCTTGCATGTGTCATCCCTCGGTGCTCCAAAACGTATCTTCGTAACTATACGGAAGCTGACCGGTAGAATGTTTGATTCACTTTGTTTTCTGAGTATCTATATGTTCTTGTCAGGGATCAGGGGACAGCACATTTTTTTCTGACTTGTTCCTATTCTACTGACGTTCTCTGTAGAAAAAAACGTTCTATACGTTTCTCTAATATTTGATGATACGTTCTCGTGAGTCGCCTAGAACGGATGGATGATCAGCGTGTGACAAAGAACATCTTGAAAACACAGGTGTATAAAAGCAGAAAGAGGAGTCGACCTAGGATAAGATGGTTGAATGATGTGATAGAAGCTCTCAGAAGAATGGATGTGAGGGGTTATGATGAAATGGCAACGGATAGGACACATTTGAGAAGATTGGTGTTGGCAACCAGGGCTCACGTTGGGCTGTAGTGCTAAAGAAGAAGAAGAAGCAGAAGAAGAAGAAGGAGGAGAAAAATAAGAAGAAGAAAAAGAAGAAGAATACAGGGCTAGAAATGTCTAATGAACTGTATTTTAATCATGAATTAAAGACGTTTTTAACAAACTTTTCTAATTTTTAAAATCTTTTTTCAGTTAATTTACATTGAGAGTTAAATAAAAAAATACACGAATTTGAATTAAAAATTTAGGGTTTATCGTTTTTATTACGTAAGAACTCAGAGGTTAAGCATCGGAAAAACATTTCTTGTATACAAATGGTAGTCCACCTTCTTTAGTACAATATATCAAAAATTGAGATTCCTACGAATAATATTAACGACGTTATTAATTTTTTCTAAATGTACTGTTAACTCCGTTATTAATAATTTTTTTCATTGAGTTTTTTCACAGTAAGCATAACAAAATTGTATTCATCAATAAAAAGTGGTATGTAACCTTCAAATATTACGAAATATAACTGCAATCAGTTAATATAGGAAAATTAGAACTAACATCGCTCAACGGCGCGCCATTGAGTCAAGGTACAGTAACAGCCCAAAGAAAGTGGTGCATACGCTCACGGTTCACGCATTGACACAGCCAACTTGCTACGAGTCACCAACCTCTCATATAAATATACAGAGATTTTAGTTATCTGTCTACTTATTTAATCTAATCTATCTACCTGGAGATCTGTCAAAAACTTACATCTGACCAGACTTTTGTGGTTTAGTTGAACTACATGCTTTTTATAACAGATGGTCTTGAATGATTGTTTATCACTCTTTTGCGGTACGGTATTAATTGTTTTCTTGTTAATAAAATATTTTTGTTTTGTGATCAGCTTTAATACTACTAATTGAAGTGCAATGTAATTACTGGGAAATTGTTAATGCCATTCAAATTTCTCAACAACTAATTACTTAACTATGAAATACAGTTTACAGTTTAAAACTACCGAGCAAAGCTCGGTCTACCAGATATTGCATAATTATAACAGTATTTTACTGTTATAATGTATTGAAATGTAAAAAACAATTAGTAAATTACTTGTTATTAGCATTGACAAATAAATAATAAAGACAGTAAGGTACTTACAAGTATTGTAGTGTTCTTCAGCTTTTATGGAATCCGCTCATATAAATCATAAAAATACACTATTAAAACACTCTATAAGAAACACTTATTAAAACACTTATAGCTGTGAGTTAGTAGTCTTCAAACGAAGATGGTAGCGCGCGCGAATAAAATGGGTCCACTAGGTTCTGACTGTACTTCCGCCGCAGAGCGCCACGCACTGCTCTCTGTGAAATTTACTTTATACATTAATCCATTGTAGTATTCCTATCACGTACAAGGTGTAAGTTGTATATGTCTTCTACACTTAGTTATCTAAAGAGAGCGTCACGCAAATCTCATTCATGTACAACTTTTAACAACTGAGTTAACAGGACATTAGAAAAAAATTAATAACGTCGTTAATTTTAATCATAGGAATCTCAATTTTTGATATATTGTACTAAAGAAGGTGGACTACCATTTGTATACAAGAAATGTTTTTCCGATGCTTAACCTCTGAGTTCTTACGTAATAAAAATGATAAACCCTAAATTTTTAATTCAAATTCGTGTATTTTTTTATTTAACTCTCAATATAAATTAATTGAAAAAAGATTTAAAAAATTAGAAAAGTTTGTTAAAAACGTCTTTAATTGATGATTAAAATACAGTTCATTAGACATTTCTAGCCCTGTACTTTACGTTTCCACGAGGTTATTAAGTGGAATGTTTTTACTACAAACTCGGTCGCCGCGCGGCCGCTCCGCCAGTCACTTTCTTTCGTTAATCAGGGTATAAAATGAATTCTATCGTCTTAACATTCTTAGTTTATGTTAACTCTCTCTCTCTCTCTCTCTCTCTCTCTCTCTCTCTCTCTCTCTCTCTCTCTCTCTCTCTCTCTCTCTCTCACACACACACACACACACACACATAAACCGTTTTTTTTACTCAAAGCTTTACTCTGACATTAAAGAAGGGTTCTTACTCTGTAGTAGAGAGAAGGGTTCAAATAAGAAATTTAAAGTTGTCGTTAAATCTAAATGTAACGAATCGGCTGAATCAGTAAAAGATGTTTTAAAATCAAAAATTAATCCAATACAAATGAAAGTCGGAATAGGGGCTGTAAGGTCGTTTAGGGATGGTAGAGTTGTTATAGAATCTGGTGGTAAAAATGATATTGACATTATTACCAACGGTATTAATGAGGCATGTGGAAGTATTTTGGAAGCATCGGTCCCTAAACTCCGTAATCCCGAAATGATTGTGTACAATATACCGGATGATATTTCCATAGAAAATGCTCGGGATGTTATTATAATGCAAAACTTTGAATTAAATCTACATGAAGAATACTTGCGACCTAAGCTTATTTTTAAAAACAAAAGACAGATCTTGTAGTTGAAGTTAGTTCCCAAACACGACAAAAGCTTTTAAGTAATAGGTTAAAAATCGGGTGGCAATTATGCAACGTGGATGATTATCTGGTTGCTAAGCGATGTTTTAAATTTAGTGGGTATAATCATAAAGCTCAGGAGTGCAGAGGGGATCTTACATGCCCCTTGTGTGCTGGAGACCATAAGCTGAGTGAATGTAAAGCATCAACTAATGAGTTTAAATGTATCAATTATACTCATTACAATAAGCGTATAAAGGATAATAGGGTTAATGAGCGTCATTCGTCCTTCGATAAGAGCTGTTTTTGTTTGCAACAACTGATAAGGAACTATAAACAGAACATTGATTATTAATGCCATTTCTACGTACTGCTAATGCAAGGTCAACACATCTAGATAAGAAAAACCGATTCGATGCATGCAGATCAATTTACAGCATTCCAGACAGGCAACAGATAACATTGTTGATATAATACGACAACAAAGGGTGGACGTTTTGTTTATTCAAGAACCATATGTTATTTTAAATAACGTTGTCGGGATACCAAGGAATTGTAGAACGTTTACTGCTGGTACGGGTAAACAGAGAGCCGCAGTTGTAATTATGAATGATCGAATTACATGTTTAATGACTAACCAACTATCAGATGAAGATACCATCGTTTTGCATTTAATTTATGGTGGTCAAAACTTCTTTTTGGCGAGCATGTATTTTGGTATGCATGATGATGTCGGAATTAATATTAATAAAATTGAAAGTGTTCTCAGTTTTGTAAATGGAAGTGGCGTTTTGATTGCTGTCGATAGTAACACCAGGTCAACAATGTGGCATGATTCGTTAACCAATAGAAGAGGTAGGGCGATACAAGAGTTTTTGATGGGAAACCAACTGTTTTTAATGAACGATGAAAGTAATTTTACAACTTTTGAATCACGGAATGGTAAAAGTAATATTGATTTAACTATAGTTAATAATCAGCTGGTTTCTCTAGTTGAGGACTGGAAGATCAGTGAAGAAGAGAGCTGTTCGGACCATAGAATTATTACTTTCAATATAGTACATGGAAACTATGATATTGCGGAATTTCAGTATCAGGGGTTGCGATATGTCTTCAAGGAAAGTAACTATGAAGCTTTTGATCGGAGTTTGTTTCAAGAAATACTTAAAAAGTTTTATGTTTCTACGTGTAATAATGATTTAGGAAGTCTGGACATTGTATTACAGTATAAGGTTTCGGAGGTGCAAGATATGGATCAAGTTGTGAAAAAATTTGAGGATACCATAAAGACAGCATGTGACAAGTCTTTTAAGAAGCGTACAACATTACAGAAGACTGTTGGAGACAGATCGGTTCCATGGTGGTCAGATACACTCACAGTCATGCGTAAAAGAATTAATGCATTAAGAAGAAGATACCAAAGGACTAGAAACGACAATGTCCTGAGAGAATGTCGGAAAATGTACTACTTTGAGGAAAAGAAGAAGTATCAATCAAGTATTAGAAGAGAAAAAATACATTCTTGGAAACAATATTGTAATTTAACAACATCAGTGAATCCCTGGAATGCGGTTTATCGCTTGGCAGCTGGAAAAATGAGAAAGTGTTCCACTTTAACAACTTTGCAAAAACCGGATGGCTCCTTCACAACAGATTTGGAAGGTACTATGAATTGTATGTTGAAATACTTTATTCCCGTGGATGACGGCATAATGGATAATGAGTATCATAGGCATATTAAGAATCAGATTAAGGATCCAATAAGTGTACAAGATGACAGAGAGTTTTCACAAGAAGAAGTTTTGCGAGTTTTGGAAAACATGAACCCTCAGAAGTGTCCTGGTGAGGATGGAATAACAAGTGGCATTTTATTGCGGGTTTTTATGCAATTTCCTCGGTTTGTAACAGCAATCTATAATGAGTGTCTGAGAAGAGGTGTCTTTCCTAAGTTATGGAAAAGAGCAAAAATAGTACCAATAGTTAAGCCAGGCAGGGAGAATAGTACTGAAGTTTCGAAGTTTCGCCCTATCAGTTTATTGAAGGTAGGAGCGAAAGTATTGGAAAAACTACTTATAAACAGAATTATGCACCACGTGTTTTCTAAAGATTTAATGCAGTCTAATCAGTATGGATTTACACCCCAGAAAAGTACAGTGGATGCAGCTATGGCAGTTAAGGAATTTGTTGAAAGATGTTTGGTGGAGAAAGGGGTTGTTGTTCTCGTTAGTCTTGATGTCCAGGGCGGTTTTGATGCAGCGTGGTGGCCGTATATTTTGAATACTCTTAAACAATTCGAGTGTCCTAGGAACTTGTATTGTCTCTCACAGAGTTACTTTGGTGGACGAAAGGCAGTTCTATCTACTCACAATACATCAATGGAGAGGGATGTCAGTAAAGGTTGTCCTCAGGGATCTTGTTGTGGGCCAGGATTTTGGAACATACAGTATAACTCGTTGCTCAATTTAGACTTCACTAAACGTACAAAACTTATAGCTTTTGCAGATGATTTAATTGTGTTAACAAGTGGTAAGTCTCTCTTAGAAGCTGAAAATTATGCCAATTTAGAGACGGTAAAAATTTCAAAATGGGCTACAAATAACAAAGTTTCTTTTAATGAACAAAAATCAAAAATACTCTTGATTTCTCGTAAAAGACTTCAGAATTCAGAATTAAGCATTTACCTTAATTCTAAAAAACTTCAACAAGTTAATAAGTTAAAATATTTGGGTTTCATTATTGACACAAAATTCAATTTTAATGAGCATATCCAGTATGTGGTCGAAAGGTGTACAAAACTGATTCATATGCTATCAAGATCTGCAAAATTAAACTGGGGGTTGGGACATGAGGCACTTAAAACAATATATAAGGGGGCAATTCTCCCCCTTTTATCATATGGAGCACCCGTATGGATAGACGCATTAGAAAGGAAAAGTAACCAGATGAAGTTCAAAAGAGTGCAACGTCTCATCAATATTAAAATTGCGAAGGCTTATCGTACAGTGTCCCATGAAGCTTTGTGCATTTTGACAGGACTGACTCCAATAATAATAAAGTTGAGAGAGATTGTTAGTGCTTACAGAGTTGCTAGAGGTTGTGATGGTGCTAATATTTTGATGGACACAGTAATTCTGTTCAAGGACTGGCCTCATCCGGCAGATACAGTTCTTATAAACTCGAGCCATGAAAGTAAAGTATACACAGTACAAGCATATACAGATGGCAGTAAGCACAACAATGGGGTTGGGTCGGGTATAGCCTTGTTTGTTAATGGTGAGCTCAAATATGAGATGCAGTATAAGTTGGGTGTTGGGTGCTCTAATAATCAGGCTGAGCAATTGGCAGTCTTGAAGGCCCTGGAAAAGATAGCTGAATTAAATTATATTATAACTAATTTGAGAACGGCAGCTGTTTACACCGACAGTAGAGTGACGCTGGACTCACTTAGGAGCTAGAGGAATCATAGCTACTTGATAGAAGAAATAAGGAATAAGTTAAGAAGTTTAAAGGCGGTCAACTGGTCAATTGATTTTGGTTGGGTTAAGGCACATGTGGGTATTTATGGTAATGAACTGGCTGACAATCTGGCTAAAGAAGCTGCGTCCAGTAGCAGTATGGTGTGCTATGAACGAATACCAAAAAGTGCAATGATTAACAAATTCCGTGAGGTGAGCCTAATGGAGTGGCAAAGTGAGTGGGAACAAACATTAAATGGAATGGTGACTAAGTTGTTTTTCCCTAGTGTGAAGCACAGACTGTCCTCAAGGTTTGCACTGTCTCCTAATTTTACCACAATGGTGACTGGTCATGGCAGGCTTAGAGCCTATTACTATCGTTTCAAAATAAAAGATGATCCAATATGTGTCTGCAACGACGGTGACCAAACAGTGGAACATTTGTTATATGAGTGCAATATGTTGAATGAAGAAAGACGGGTTTTCAAAAATAGTATACTAAGGAATGGTGGACGATGGGCTCCAAATAGAAGTGAATTGACATCAAAATATGTTAGACAGTTTATTAAATATGTTAATAACATTGATTTTGATTCTTTGTAGTGTTTATTGTTATTGTGCTTGTCTATCTATTTTGAATCATTGTATGCATTTGTTATTATGAATTAACTTACATATTGGTCGAACAGCTTTATCATGCATACGATACATACATGCATACAGTTTTAACATGTTAATAATGTAGTACTAATTCATTGTATCATTGTAAATGATTGATTTTTATTTTCCTTGTTTATTTTGAATCTTTGCAATTGTTGTAATACTGGAGTTGTCTTATATGTATTGAGAATCGGCTTGTAATAAGTTTATATATAGCATGTATTATTACTTTATTTGTAATGGAGCATGCTGATAAAATAAAGGTATTAAAAAAAAAAACCGTATGTCCATGCTCACCTCAAACGCAAGATTTTGGCAACCGCGGGCATGAAGAACAGCGCTAGCAACATGAAGCCATTTTCAAGGCCTTCAGAAATGAGCATTTTTCCGTAATTAATGAACATTGTTTCTTCTCCTGTGATGGCACTGCTGGCGACGCCGAAAGCACAGTTGGATACGGCGTCTGTAGTGAACAAATACGCCAGTTCCCTCGTCTGAAATTAATTAAGGTTTTATAAACTGTAATGCTAATTTATTGTGCCAATGCCATTGTGTTTTATTAGAAATAATAAAAATTTAACAAAGTTGTTGCAGTGCACCTCTGTTGCAACCAGCCACGGGTTTCATCAATTTTAACTGACAGACTGAAAAACTGTAAAATATGAGATCGTAACAAACATAATATAGTAAGCAGGATACTCTCAAAGTAACCAATTAAAACCACCTTGCCCCCTAACGAGTTAAATAAGAAACAAACTACTTTGAATGGAAATGGAAGAAATGTTCTTACTTCAATATCATCGCCTACACGTTTGTACAGATACTCTACTAATTGTTCACAGAGTTCTTGCATTTTCGGGTACACAGACTTTACTCTGCCTGTAGTAAACCCAGGAGCCATTGCAGAACGGTTTTCTTTCCATCTGTAGAAGAAATCAGTACAAGTAAATTTTATTACAATTACGTGTAAATTGAAATTTTATTTCAATTAAGCTTTTTAATAATTTAGAATTAAGAGTATTAATAAAAATTACTGAAAATAATTTTTTATTTATTTAATCCATTATTTTAATAGTAATTTATCGTCTTTTCTCAGTTGGAAACTCTTGATTGTTTCTTGCAGGATTTGTACATAATATAGGTCTATATGTTTTAAAATAACAAATACTTTTGCAAGTATATTTTGTTAATTTATTACCGCTGTATTTCTACGTGACGTACATTTCACAGAATTAATCTGTATCGTCAGAGGTTTCTTTATAAATTCTTAAAAACTCATACAGAAACCTCTGATGATACAGATTAATTTTGTGAAACATGCGTCAGGTAGAAATACAGTGATAATACATTGACAAAAATATATTTGCAGAAGTATTTAGTATTTGAAAACATATATAGTTTATTAATAAATAGTAGGTCTATATTTAATTTATTTACATCAACAATAACAACAATAGCAACAAAACAGCAATAATAACAGTAATACTAAAAATAATTATAACAATTTTATATTGTTGTCGTTATGATTAATCATACAATGTTGTAATGGTTATCATATTGCAATGGTTGTCTATTATTACAAGACGTTTTTGATGTATATACTGTAATAATAATAACAATAATAATGATAATGATGAAAATGATGATGATGATAATAATTTTTTTTTTTTACGAGGGAGACTGTGGAAAACTAATGTTCACCGCAGGAGGGTCCGCACTCCTACGGTGTGTGGGTGTGTGGGACTCGCACCCACCAAAACCACAAACCCTGTTGTCCACGGCATGGATCCACCTTGGGACTCAGCTTTCGCAATACTTCAAGGTCGTGCCATTTGTTCTTCGTCCTGTGGACGTTCATCTGTTTTAAACCTTCAGCGGGTCCACGCTACCTGTTTTCTGCTATTCTGTGAGTGGCCCTAGAAAGATCATCTTCGGCTTCCTTCTTTTGCCTTAGTACCTTCTCTATGTAAGCTGCTACCTGCTCCCAATAATGTTTGCTCTCCAGCATTATTCCGATAACATTTTCAGGCGAGATCTGTCCCACTACATTTTCCAGTGTTTGCCTCTCTTCTTTCAATCTATCACAGGTGAAAAACATGTGATTCACATTGTCTAATTCCTGTTTACAGAAAATGCAATCTGGTCTGTCTACTTTCCCCATACTATATAGGTAAGCCTTTTATTATTATTATTGTTATTGCTATTGCTATTATTATTGTTAAAATCAGAAATGAAAATAATAGAATAAGTGATAAGGCTCCGAAATTTCTGGAAAAGTGAATACAAGGAAACAACAATGCTGTAATTATAAACACGTTATGAAAAACAGTAATACGTAATTAAAGGAGTAGGAAATCAGAACCGTTTCTCATGAGTACTAGAGAAAGAGAATGTCAGTGAAAACGATTGATGTTTTGTGAGCGTCACTGAGGGAATGTGTGTTGAGTACTAAGAAAGAAGCCCTGATTACCCTTATCATAAGGGTCACATAGACCTGAGGATATTACTCGTTGTAATATGAGTGAAACGTTGATATGCAAGATATTTTTGATGCTGTCCATACCGGAAGAAGGCTTCAAAAACGCCATAAGGAAAAGTAAAAAAGGTAGGAAAAGAGGAAAAAGAAGACGTAATAATGATTATTATAATAATGGTAATTACAACAATAAATTTAATTCTTACGTATGGTACTGTATTGAGTAGCGTATAGTGTCAAAAGTTGTTGTACGTCAGCTGTTGCGTTTTAACTAACTGAGATCGAACTAGCTGTGTAAATAAATAAAGACACGCCATGTTTCCGTACACGATGTATAGCAGTATAAAGTCAAATTTTTAAATGCGGAAAGGCGTTTTAAAGGAGAAGATAGCAGAATTTATATTTGGACTGTTTGGCCGAGGTCGATTGCTTTGTTCAGTTATTTTCTGTAGACTTTTATCATTGACTCCGGCCGTATTAGCCTACGGAATAAACTTAAACGAAAACGTTTTTCAGTGTCCTAACTGTGAGAATCTTTGACTGAAATCGACAACTGACAGAATATTATAGCCTACATCTGTTTTCTTGCGTGTGAATATAAAGCAGCATTATTTTTTAAAATGAAATCCAAGCGGCTTTACAGTATTATCTGTATTGTTACGACGGTCTCTCTGATTGTCGTACGGTACAGTGGAAACAAATATAGACACCAATGAAATCACTAATTACCAGCTTTAATTATTCACAAGTAATAATTTGTAATCAACAAGGTAGTCCCTTTCACAGTTCAAGTGAAATTTGTACACAAGCAATAATAGGCTAAATATCAAATAATAGAGTTCCACTCTAATTATAATGCAATAACAGTTCACACAATACTTCGACAAACACTCGATCCGCGCTAAGGAAATAGCTTACTGTCAGCTGACTGACAAGCTGGCTGGTTTGTCTTTTTATAGGTAGCGCACGTCTTCTAGTAATGTTCCATGCTCAATTGTACGGCACTTAATGCGTACTTCAAGCGTTCTCCAGAGGACTCTGGAACGTACTTGAGCGCGGCCTTGACTGAGGCTATACCTGCTTGACATAGGGTGGGGGGACGGGGACGGGTGAAGAACGTTCTAGGCCGTTCGGTAAAAGTTCTCGTTACAATATAATAATAAGCGAATATTAATTTTGTCTATTTTTCGGAATTCTTGTAGGCCTATTGACAGCTGATGTAGTGGAGTATGGTGATTCACATGGAGGTTCAAACTGGAATGCGACGGCAGAAGTTTGGTGTCAGTAACAAATATTAATAACACGTGGTTGTCAATCGAAAGGTTATTAAAGCTCTACTTTGTTATTCAGTGTACGTATTTGTGTGTAACTTGTCATGAATGACACGTACTGGTTGTAAGGGAGAAACATTGTATCGTAAAAATATTGAAGGGTTTTTTTATTCAATTAGAACTCAAATATCTAAATATGGAAAAATACAACATACTCTGTGTAAGACCGGGTTGTTGTTTCCTTAACAGTAATGAGGATCGCATACTTACTTTGCTCTGTGCGAGAAAAAATGGATTTCTCCCTGTCAAAGGTTCCAGTTTCTCGCTGATCGTGAAGTTGTTATCATGGAATTTAGAGAAATTCGTCACCAGAACTAACTGTATTATTTCTGGATCTCTAATCAGCAAAGCTGCCTGGCGGAATTGGTAGAATCCAACAGCCGGATGTCCAGGGAATTTCCTAAGCATAAATGCGATTCATTAACAATTTGTGAAGCGTTTTTGAAGTTTTGGTTTTGCTCTCGGTGCCAACGAACTTTCATTCTCTGTGTTAAAACTGAGGCGGAGGCCTAAGTTCTGGTTCAGGTAAAGCCTGAAAATAAATATGCTTGTAGTATCCGGTAACAAATAATAATAATAATAAAACAATAACCATAACAACAATAATAATAATGACAATCTGCATCAGCATCGTCGTCATCGTCGTCATGATAATTAGTAGAATAAGAAGACGGAGGAGGCGGAGGAGGAGGAAGAGAATAAGAAGAAGAAGAAGAAGAAGAATCACAAAAAAAGGAAAAGAACAAGAAGAAGAAAAAGAAAAAGGACAAGGACAAGAACAAGAACAACAAGGAAAACAACAATAACATCACATCAACAAAACGACAAGGAGGATGAGGAGGAGAAAAAATAAGGAGAAAGGAATGCAAATAAAATAATACAAATAATATACTAACTAAACCGTCACCATCGATAAAAAAATGCCAATCAGGAGAATATGGAGATCAAAATAATGGAAACACAATGGAAAGACATAATAAAATCCAAGAAAAGCAGTGGCAAGATTTCGCATGGCAACAGGCTATGATCGTTTATCAAAACATCTACGCCACATTGTATCTTCCACAGGTTCAGAGTGCACCCTGTGTAACCTTAGCGCCTCATGAAGAGACAGATACTTGAAGGCGAGTGAGAAAGTATATAGGCCTACATACTTTAGGTTTTTTATTTTATTTTACATAGCAAATTATGTTTTCTTGATGTTATTATTGTCTTGTTAATCAGTGTATGCCAAAGCTACAGAAGTAAATAAATAAAAGTAAATGTAATAATTGAGTATAATAACAGCAGTATTGTAGTAATTGTAAGGCTCTTATTACTTTTTGTTATTGTTGTTATTATTATTATTATTGTTGTTGTTGTTGTTGTTATTATTATATAACTAAAATAGTAAGAACATTTTTTTACTAGGGGAACTGTGGATGGACAACTAACGTTTGCCGCAGGTGTGTGGGACTCGCACCCTCCCCCCAAAACCACAAACCCTTACTGCTTGACGTGAGTTTCTGTTATGGCTTTTGCATTAATTCGGGGAGGTGTCAATCACACTTCGTCTAATAAAGCGCCATTATAAGAGGACTGTTCAATAGAAACACGTTTAGGGGCTGTAAAGTATTTTTTATTCAACGATTTTAAAAGAAGTCTCCATTAGCATTAAGGGATGAGTCCCACTGTAGTCTGTAGATTCCCTGCTGGTAAAATTCTTGCGGCTGTTTGGGGAACCAGCAAACTCTATCTCAGCGTCCGATTTGAACCTCCGTCCTTTTAGTGATTTCTTTAATGGGCCAAAAACATGATAATCGCACGGGGACTGCTAGGTGGATTTTGTAAGACTTCCCACTTTATACGACCAAGCAGATCTTGAATCGTCTGGGCTAATGGGGTCGAGCATTGTCATGGAGAAGAATGACACCATTTGTGAGCTTCCCGGGACGTTTATTCTTGATGCTGACTCGTAAGCGTTTTAAGCTGTCTGCATATCGCTCAGCGTTAATGTTGGCAACAGGTTCTTTAAAATCTAACATCAGTACACCCTGATAATAAAAAAAATACGGTCACCATTACTTTTCCCGCCGAAGCTTGGGAGCGACATTTTTTTTTTGTCATCGGAGATTCTGCATGCTTCCACTGCATACTCTGATGTTTGGATTCTGGTTCGTAGTGATAACACCAAGACTCATCAACGGCAACAATTTGGTGTAGAAAGGCATTACGTTGTCGTTGATAGCGCCCAAGGCCGAACGTAAATTTTTCTGCTCATCAGTAAGCAGTCGTGAAATCCACTGAGCAGGAACTTTGTGATAGCCAAGACTACGAATGATGGAATGAACAGTTCCCACGCTGATGCTCAACATTTGAGAAAGTTCTCTAACTTTGATGCCCCTATTGCGCGTAAAGCAGTTTCCAGGTGTCTCACATTTTCATCTGATGCTGCAAAACGTGCAGATCCGGACGGGCCAAATCTTTAGTGGATTCTTTTCCTTGTCGAAATTTATTGCACCATTCAACCACTGCCGAATAAGAATAACTATAGTCACCATATACAGCTTTTATTCTCGTATAAATTTCTATTGGCTGACGCCCCTCAGCGGCCAAAAACTGAATAGCGGCATGCAGGTTACCTTTGGACGGATTTTCTATCATAGATGCCATCTTTCAACCGAGTCACAGCGCTTAGAAAAGAGCAAGCTGCAAATAGTTTTGACAGACGCGTCACTAGTACTTAAACAGCAAGATAAACAAATGAATTCCGTTGACATGGAGACGAAGTCACGGCTGCGCAGATCAAACGTGTTTCTATTGTACAATTCTCGTATTTATGCATCTTTAATTTATAACAAGCAGCTCACTCGTGGTTTGCATGGCATGCGTTGATTGGATTTTTGTCTGTTTTCTTGGCACTTAGAACACACTCTATGTAGACAGCTACCATATCCCACCGTTCCTTGCTATTTGACATTAGCGCCATATTGGTGGTTATGTGCCATAACTCAATTCCGAGGTGTCATCGTTGTATCATCCATCCGTGGTATTCAAAGAGTGCGTGCAACTCAACATCACGATGCGAATCACAATATATACGTACATTCTGTGCCTCCGACTTTTCCACTTTTTGAGGTATAGTTATCCGGACATCTGTCCAAACGTCTGAAAGTCTCGCGGTCCATCCTCCTCCACGTTCTTGATTCCAGCGTTACTGCCAAATGGAAAATACTACTACTATTACTACTACTACTACTACTACTACTACTACTACTACTACTACTACTACTACTACTACTACTACTAATACTACTACTACTACTACTACTGCTACACTACTACTAATAAAAATTAAAAAAATAATACCTCTGCTCAACAGTCCATTAAGGATCAAGGCATATTGTGGGGCTTTTAATGACCAAAAATTTTAATTTTTTTAAATTTTGATCAAGAAGTACGTTACACCAGCCAAGTCACCCCAACCCGGGCCAGAAGCAATAAATAAAGAGGCAACTTAACGACGTGTCAACTGGACGCTTGCCAAGAACAATAAGAAAATACCTGACACAACACTACAATAGGAAGTAAGGTTCGCCTGTGACAGACTCGACTCAACTGAGATTTACAGCCCACAACAAACTGGACAAAAAGATGCAGTACGGTGGCCCAGATACGGAGAAATTGTAGCGAACACACGCTGTAAGGTTAACTTGGAGCGTGCCAGCAATAAGAAAGGAGTACTCACACAAAGAGGCTCACCCCATATGAGAACAAAACAGCGTATATCCAGTGAATAGGACTAGAATGTGCGCACAGCGGGAAGACATCTTACTGGTGACAACTAGTATTTATGACGAGGGACAGCAGTGGCATCTTGGAAATGACGACACGCAGTGTGCTGCTAATTGACGAAAAAGGGTCAGGGGAAGTCAAACAATAACGAAATGCGACGTATTGTTCGCGTGAGAACAGCAGCAGACCTCCAGAGTATACTTGGACAAAGGCTTGATAGACAGGCGCGGAATTGATCTACATTCTAGGAAAAGGTACAGAGCCCTTTCGTCGTGTACTTGAGGGGATGCCCGACAACCAACCAGAGTCCGGCATCTTCCCAGGACGCAGGTGGAGAGGACTGTCGTCAGGATAGCAACGCGAACAACGAATCAGAGGTCGAGAAACATAGTTCTACGTAAGGGTAGGAGTTCATCTGACCTATCATGGTTGACCAAAGGCGTGTTTGCCAGGACATTGCATTGTGGTAAATGAAGCTTAATAAAAACTGTTTACAGGACACGCGGAGCGAGCAGTCTTCATAAAATTTTCAATCTTATTCTATTATCAGTCTCAGTATAAATTCTCAGTCTTAATACACTTTCAGTTAATATACGTATATCAGTTTTACTCTGAAACTCAGTTACGCAGTGCTTTAATCAGTTAACACAGCATTTCAGTTATTGACAAGTTATTCCGTCATAGTGTATTCGCAGTGACTCAATCATGCAGTATATTCCAGTGGTTAAAAACTTTCAGTTACTCAGTTTTACTCAACTACCGCTTGTTGAGAACTAAGTCAATTATTCGCAGTTTTCATTTAATAACAGACTCGCAGAACTTTCGTCAATGCTTGACCGAGTTATGTAATGTATCGTTGCACAGTGCGAAGTGTTACAATACCGAATGGAACAGTACATCACGTAATCTAAAACACAATACAGTAACGTATATAGATACAAGAAGAAATTTGACGATAGGCAGTTATATATACACGATAATTAACAATGAACGCACTCATGCAACTCATAACTTTATAGACACTCATATTAACGACCGACATCAACGGAGGACACACACACACCGCGAGTGAATCGTATCCGCGAGTGTTAAGTGATGATAACATCGAAGCTACGCAACCTTACGCATTTGGATCATCAGTGGGAAGGAGTTTCGCCGATGGAAATTTTGGATAACCCATTTCACAAGTAAATCTTTATGTTATTACTGTTATAATAACTCTACTGTCCTGACACTTTTCAAAGAAATCACCCTTTGAGAATTTAGATTGATTATCTTGGTAATTTTAAATAAAGCTACTCATCTGAGACAAGTGAACGCATTAGTGTAAGATTAATATGTTGATTATCTATGTTTATGTATGTTCATTGTGTTATATATATGTATGTGTATGTTTTCAGCGAACGACGTAATGAATTCATATTGTAATTTGACTCATATATATATATATATGTGTTCTTTTTTATGAATGTATTTACAGGGCATAATTTATATCCACATATTGGAAGTTTCTTTGTTTGAATAATGTTAATAAATAAGTGTTCATTTTACTAAGTATTTATGCGTTCATTATTGTCAATTTTACCTTGTAACAGACATTAACGTCAATTGAATAAATCGTAGTAAAATCTTATATCATTTTATACAGCTATCAGAGTCTCATTGCAGTAATTATGCTAATCCTTAATGAACATAGTCACTAGCATCAAAGTAACTAATATATCACGTAAATTCAATTAATTTGGTATAAATTAACCTAATTGGATAATTACCTGATTAAATTCCATAAATTAGCATAATTGCATAGTATATATAAGTGGGGCACAACAAATATCAATTACATCCCCATTATTATATAACTTGAAGAAGAGGAAGTACTGCGATGCATCGACGAAAAGGTAGGGAGTATAGATTGCGTGGATGAAGAAATACTGCAACGCCTGAAGGAGATTTTAGTAAGGAATAGGAAGGTTTTTAGGGAATGCCCGGGGAGAATAGAGGGTTACGCACATGAGTTTCATGTTACGGACAGGACACCTTATTTTCAAAGAGGTTGGCCCATACCACTTGCTTACAGAGATAAGGTGAACGATGAAATCAACCGAATGTTACGATATGGAGTGATCGAACGTTGCGCCAGTCCGTACGTCAATCCAATTGTGACTGTAATTAAGAAGGATGGGAGGGTCCGCCTGTGCCTTGATGCAAGGAAAGTGAACAGTGTAACAGTACCCGACTACGAAGGAGTGTTCCCGGTAAACGAGATATTGGCCAGATGTGGAGAGATGCAGTATTTATCAACGGTCGACTTATCCAGTAGCTTCTGGCAGGTCCCATTGAAGCAAGAATGCAGGGATTTCACGGCGTTCATGAACGAAGGAAGGTGCTACCGCTTCACAGTAACACCATTTGGACTTAGCACCAGCTCTGCAGCACTAACACGTGGATTGGACGTGGCTCTCGAGGAAAAAGTCAAGAAGAACACGATTATCTACGTGGATGAATGCTTGTGCTACTCCAACAACATCCAAACGCACCTAGACCATTTAGAAGCACTACTGAATAACCTTAATAAAGCGAATATCACCGTCAACCTCACCAAGTCACAATTCTTTAGGCAAGAAATCTCATTTCTTGGATATCGTCTGACGACAAAAGGAATACAGGCAACCGACGATAAGATAAAAGCAATTATGGATTTCCCAGCACCAAAGAATACGAAGCAACTTAAAGGTTTCCTAGGCCTTACCAATTTTTACAACCGATTTACGAACAAGTACGTGGAAACGACGCAACCTTTACACGAATTGTTAAAAGGTGGACGGAAGTTTTCGTGGACAAGAGAATTAAACGATTGTTTCCAAAGAGTTAAGAATTTGTTTGTATACACAGTTATTTTACGGTTCCCACGGCCGAACCAAAGATACTACATTCAGTGCGACGCCAGTAATTTTGCGTATGGTGGCCAGCTTTACCAGATAGACGAAGAAGGAAAAATTGGTGTAATCGCCTTCACAAGCAAAACGTTTAAAGGTGCTGAGCGTAATTATTTTACTACGGAGAAAAAACTCCTAAGTATTGTTAGATGTTTAGAAAAGTTCCGGATGTATATACTTGGTCAACCTCTAACGATAATAACAGACAATAAGGCTTTAACGTTCATGTGCAAGTGCCACTTAAATAACTCGAGAATTACAAGATGGATTCTCGCCATACAAGAGTACAATTTTGACATTATCCACTATAAGGGAAAGGATAATGTAGTTGCGGACATATTAAGCAGATACCCGGCCGACACGAAACAAGATGAAACAAATGACGAAACACACGAGTACTTAATTAATCATTTAGTCGTTAAGATGAATCATCACGTAGGTAAGATAATTAGGGATATCGGTAGATACGAGATTGAAGATGATAAACTCAGAATACTTATTGATAAGATTAGGAATAAAGGTGTAGACGATAAATTAAGTAAATTTTATAAAGTTGCTAACAATAAGTTATATAGACGACAACGAGGTGAGTGGAAGCTATACGTACCTGACAGTGTGTCAAATAACTTAATTGCGGAAATACATCAAATGTACGGACATCTAGGCCCGAAAAGGTGTATGAAGATGCTACAAGAACACTTCACGCTTGATGGCATGCTTAAGAAAGTGAAAACTTACATTCAGACGTGCGACACATGTCAGAAATTCAAAGACACAAACAACAGGATGCTGTTTGGTGGTACCAAAGCGATGATACCTTCAGCTAGAGGTGATATCGTGAGTGCCGATTATTATGGACCTCTACCAACAGGTACAGGAGGCGTTAAGTACCTACTTGTCATGGTGGACAATTTCACGAAGTTTGTCAAGTTGTTCACGCTACGAAGAGCGACAACCACCACTACCTTACGAAGAATAAAAGACTACTGTGCGGAGTTTGGACGACCAAAGGTCATCTTGACTGATAATGGCACGCAGTTCACCGCGAAGAAATGGATCGAAGGACTCAAAGAGCTAAATATACAACCAAGGTATACGGCGATAAGGAATCCTTGCGCAAACTTAGCAGAAAGGATTAACCGTCAGCTTGGAAACCTATTCCGAATTTTTGTACACGACCAACATAGTAAGTGGTCACGGTACATCAGATTGATCGAAACATGCATAAATGAAGTGTACCATGAGACGATAGAGATAACCCCTCATGAGGCGCACTTAGGAAAGAGACCGACTTGCGCATGGGAGAAATGGTTAGACAAGGAAATCATCGACATTAAAGGAAGTTCGAACATCAATGTATTCGTAAAGATCAAAGAAAAAAGGGAGAAGTATGCGAAGCGCATCAACGATAACAAGAAGATTACTAAATTCGCTATCGGCGATAAGGTGCTGATAAGAACCTATCATCAATCAGACGCTGCGATGAAAAAAATTGATAAATTTTTTGAGTTGTATGTAGGACCATATAAGGTTAATCGTGTCTTCGGCGATGCAACATACGAACTTGCTGATTGCGATAACAGCAACAGAATAAGAGGGAAATTTAACGTGCGTCAGATGAAGAAGTATCACGAGCTGAAGATGCAAGTCACGCAGGAAAGTGAAAGTTACATCAGCAGTTAGTGGACTATGGGGAAGGGAGCACGCGCATTGGCCGATTGTCCCGCGGAACCAGTCCAACTAGCTAGACATTAAGATGTGTAACTTGTTAACTTGTTAAATTTAAAATTTCACATGAATTCCTTAAGTCACGATGTATCTATCTAATGACACTAATTATATGTCAAATGACTAATATTGATGAAGTATTTCAATATAGAAGACACTTATAGTGCGAAAACTTTGATCGGGTGTGCAGCAATAAATTGCTGAAACATTATAATGAACATATTAACAGACATATAAAACAATTAAGTGATGTAGAATGAACTACTCAAAATATGAGCAGTATAG
The DNA here is from genome assembly GCA_034769895.1 of Magicicada septendecula. Taxonomy (NCBI): domain Eukaryota; kingdom Metazoa; phylum Arthropoda; class Insecta; order Hemiptera; family Cicadidae; genus Magicicada; species Magicicada septendecula. The sequence goes on from CM068375.1 coordinate 308,626,956, forward strand.
AGTGAAATCATCAATTATCATAATGATATGAATGAACCTTTAATTGTTCATAGGTCATGTATATGTTTTGTTAATTAATATAATTAATAGTAATGCGTATTGTAAGTTATGTTTAATGATGATTAGTGATTATATATATATATATATATATGTGTTTACTTGTTCATAAATTGTTGTTTTGCAACGCTTGAGATAAGTTAGAAACATTAACTATCGTAATATAATTAAGACAATACGTGATTAATTACATTTCATGTTGAAAGATCATTATTTCATGTATTATGTCATAAATGGATAACATAGGTATCCGCAGTTATTGTTATTATTATAAAATAATTTTATGCCTATTTATATATGCATCATATGTAAAAATGCGTTCATTCTTACTCAGATGCACGGCAATAAATTCCTAAAGTCAATTAATAACAAAATATAGGGAATATATATCAGTATACGCCAAGCAGTGGAAAATGGGTCAATGACCGTGACCTTTCTCAAGGAGAACTCCCACAACAAACTCAGAGCGCGGAAATCGGATTAGAATGTCTTCTGCGGATCCAACATCCAATCCGATTTGGGGACGATGTAATGACCAAAAATTTTAATTTTTTTAAATTTTGATCAAGAAGTACGTTACACCAGCCAAGTCACCCCAACCCGGGCCAGAAGCAATAAATAAAGAGGCAACTTAACGACGTGTCAACTGGACGCTTGCCAAGAACAATAAGAAAATACCTGACACAACACTACAATAGGAAGTAAGGTTCGCCTGTGACAGACTCGACTCAACTGAGATTTACAGCCCACAACAAACTGGACAAAAAGATGCAGTACGGTGGCCCAGATACGGAGAAATTGTAGCGAACACACGCTGTAAGGTTAACTTGGAGCGTGCCAGCAATAAGAAAGGAGTACTCACACAAAGAGGCTCACCCCATATGAGAACAAAACAGCGTATATCCAGTGAATAGGACTAGAATGTGCGCACAGCGGGAAGACATCTTACTGGTGACAACTAGTATTTATGACGAGAGACAGCAGTAGCATCTTGGAAATGACAACACGCAGTGTGCTGCTAATTGACGAAAAAGGGTCAGGGGAAGTCAAACAATAACGAAATGCGACGTATTGTTCGCGTGAGAACAGCAGCAGACCTCCAGAGTATACTTGGACAAAGGCTTGATAGACAGGCGCGGAATTGATCTACATTCTAGGAAAAGGTACAGAGCCCTTTCGTCGTGTACTTGAGGGGATGCCCGACAACCAACCAGAGTCCGGCATCTTCCCAGGACGCAGGTGGAGAGGACTGTCGTCAGGATAGCAACGCGAACAACGAATCAGAGGTCGAGAAACATAGTTCTACGTAAGGGTAGGAGTTCATCTGACCTATCATGGTTGACCAAAGGCGTGTTTGCCAGGACATTGCATTGTGGTAAATGAAGCTTAATAAAAACTGTTTACAGGACACGCGGAGCGAGCAGTCTTCATAAAATTTTCAATCTTATTCTATTATCAGTCTCAGTATAAATTCTCAGTCTTAATACACTTTCAGTTAATATACGTATATCAGTTTTACTCTGAAACTCAGTTACGCAGTGCTTTAATCAGTTAACACAGCATTTCAGTTATTGACAAGTTATTCCGTCATAGTGTATTCGCAGTGACTCAATCATGCAGTATATTCCAGTGGTTAAAAACTTTCAGTTACTCAGTTTTACTCAACTACCGCTTGTTGAGAACTAAGTCAATTATTCGCAGTTTTCATTTAATAACAGACTCGCAGAACTTTCGTCAATGCTTGACCGAGTTATGTAATGTATCGTTGCACAGTGCGAAGTGTTACAATACCGAATGGAACAGTACATCACGTAATCTAAAACACAATACAGTAACGTATATAGATACAAGAAGAAGTTTGACAATAGGCAGTTATATATACACGATAATTAACAATGAACGCACTCATGCAACTCATAACTTTATAGACACTCATATTAACGACCGACATCAACGGAGGACACACACACACCGCGAGTGAATCGTATCCGCGAGTGTTAAGTGATGATAACATCGAAGCTACGCAACCTTACGCATTTGGATCATCAGTGGGAAGGAGTTTCGCCGATGGAAATTTTGGATAACCCATTTCACAAGTAAATCTTTATGTTATTACTGTTATAATAACTCTACTGTCCTGACACTTTTCAAAGAAATCACCCTTTGAGAATTTAGATTGATTATCTTGGTAATTTTAAATAAAGCTACTCATCTGAGACAAGTGAACGCATTAGTGTAAGATTAATATGTTGATTATCTATGTTTATGTATGTTCATTGTGTTATATATATTTTAACAGAACGGATGTCCCGTGTTTAAAATATTTTATTAGTATTAATCTCACGGTTGTTTTTTATTTAATATGGGGTCTTGCAATCTTTTGATTATTATTATTCAAGCTCGTATTTTATTATTATATGGTTGTTTAGTGACTTATTCCACTCAATTCAACCTATTGTTGAATCCAGTAATGAATAAGTCGGTTACTTACTCTCTTTTTCGACGTTTTAATTGTCAGTTTAATTGGTTTAATTAAATGTATTTTATTCACTGCTTAGAATTGTTCCAATCGAAGTTCCGTTGACTCTCCGTTGATCAGCGGTGGTGAGAAGATCAGTAATGTCCGGCCTATACACTAACATAAACATACACAAACATGATATTTATGATAACTTATACTTTGTAATAATATATATAGGTCAGTACGGTTGTAAAAAATCACTCTATTTGAATGATTCGCACTGTAAGTATGGTACCAACCGTCTCGTTCTTCTCACTAAGCTGCATTTACTGATTAAAATAAAGTCAACTCTTTCAAAGGTAAAAATAACAATGATGATTTATTCAATTCTAAAACAATGAAATTTAATACAATAATATGGTTTGCTCTTTTTTCTGGTTAACAATTAATATTTAAATTCGAACATGGACTCTCAAACATTTAAAAAGCTCAAGTTGGCATGACTGCCTTTGGTTAGTCACAAAATGTGTTGACAAACAAATAGGTTATGTAGTGTTATTAAACTTGTAATGTCATTAATAATTGTAGTAGTAGTAGTGGTAGTAGTAGGTTCTTTGAGTCTGCAAAATACACATATTTGATAAAATTGCTACGGCTATAACAAGTATATAAGATATGAATTCATGGATTATTAATTAAAAAATATAAAATATGAACGACTGTACATGGTTAGACATAGGCTTTAAATATAGTTTAGTGCAACCTTGTTTGGTTAGAAGTTATTAATTAATTGTTAATAAGTGATAATAATCATTATAATTCAGTGTCAAGGATTATGATCATCTCCAAAACTGGATGTACCTATTTCAGGTAATGGTAATTCATTGATTATGTTTATACCACTCTCTGGTGTAACTCTTATTTAACTTTAGAAACAAAATATTCAACACTCTTATCTGGCTAATAGAATTAGGGCACATACTCCCTTCATTGATGATACAATGTCTTTACTTATTCTAAACATTCATGTTATACAAATCGTTAAAATTGTCGTTAATTATATCGTTCAACTTTGACATTGTTTATTTGTATTTTGAGATCCCTTCCTTTAGGAATATGATATTTAATTGCTTATCGTATGTTAATTCAAGTCGCTATTAGCGTTCAGTTATATTTCTTATCATACAATCATAATATAATAGCTGTGGGTATTTGATACTTGCGTAACTGGTCGTTCGTAGTGTTTACATTTTTTTTCTTTTTTAAACTTTTTAATTAATTAAAATTTTTTAATTAATTAATTAAATTTTATCGCTGCACTGCACTCACTCCTATGCGCATGTACTCCGAATTAGGTTCACTTAAAAATATACTGCACTATTTCTTCAGTGGACATAACCTACATTCCCGGTTTGAGGTTAACGTGTGTTTACATCTGGTTGCTGTCAAAAGCACGTTTTTCTGGAGATACGACGAGCATGCAGTTCGCTTCGTGGGTGTTGAAAGACTGGCTTCGCTTCCTTTGTCGGAATGATGAATCTCGGATTTTTTATAGGCTCTGATTGGTCAATTTATTTTAATTCGTCTATCTCCGGTGGGCTTTGTCAAAACAGACGCCTTCAAATGCGTCACTTTTTGGAAACGAGATTAAAAATTTCTGGTCGACATACCCACGTGGAAGGGTCAAGCATTATACAATAATTTTTATAAGTCCAATATCTTACTTATAATTGTACTGATGACATTGTGATTACCCTCATTGTTTATGATTTTTTATGACGATTAATTTGAATCCCCTCATCATATATTTCGGATTCGGGGTTGCTGAATTCGCACTTGGTATTTATACTTAGTGTCCATTAAGCCATTAATTATTAGTAATAAATTGTTTTTATTCCATTTTCCATGGTAATAACTTGTTCTTAATCTACTGTACAATTTTCACTTAAAACTATGCCTTAATACTAACATTATGTCCGTTTTCATAGATTCGACCTTAAGCTTATGATTATACATTTTTGTTTTTCTTATATTCTATTAATAACAACATTTAATTAAGTTCTAACATGGTATATTTATACATTGATGGGTTAAGTCACTACTGGCAGTGTTCTTTTTCCCTACATTATTAGTTTAGTGCCTTAATTATAGTTTATTAATTAGGCTTGTCAAACTTTTATGGAGTTACCTTGCTGTATGTTTGGTACTCTTCATATACTATTCGGATTATTCTCCAAATGATAGTTAAAATAGTCACAATGGTATTGTTATTATTGTGATGGAGTTCATTCTGCATTTGATTCTGTTATCATCTTGGTTTAGTAGCTGTCAACTTTACTTGCAGCTAGTTGTTACAATAGTTTTGTTTAATTACATTTATATGGATTATTTAGGTAGTTATTTTGGTTGCATTTGTTCATCTGAACAGTATTCTGTCTTACTTCAGGTTGTTAGTTGAGTTACTATCTTTGTATAATGCGTTTATAACATAATTTTGGTTGCATAATGTATCTTTGCTATTACAAGCATACTGTCATATTTGGATTACATAAATATAACTTTTATATTCAGTTATTCTATTATCTACTGTGTACAAAACATTCCTTATATTATCTAGTTACTTCCTAGCTCAATACATTTTGGTTTAATATTGTTTTAATTTTGTTTTCATTAAGTTGTATTGAAAACTGGATGCCCAGATTAGTTATGTTGTAGGTTCAGTAAGCAGTAATGTGTTGCTGCTGGCTGTGTATTTCTACATTAGTCTTGTTGACTGTTTTCAATCAAAGTTTGTACATTGGTTCTTGGTTATTATTATTGCACCTTTAGTTTACTCTTGAATTGTCTTATTTATTGTTAATTAGTGGGTTTTTACTAACATCACTCCCACTGTACAATTGGTCATTCATATTTTGGAACCTAGTCTTCTGTTTATTTTATAACTACACATCATTTAGCTACAATAAACTTATCTTATTCTTATTCAGTTTCCTTGTGACTCTTTATTTACAATATTTAGTCCTTATTGATAATAATGTGTTTTACATAGACAATGAATGTATTCATTAAATGAGTTGTGGTCAGTGTTGACGTTACCATACAGCTTAGGGATTTATATCATGTAATTAATTAACATTTCTTCTTTCTTCTTAATACAATTATTCTTTTTTAAAGGTTTATGTTAGTTTGTTATAATTCAATTTCTTTCCCTTTTTCTTGTGTTTGGTCTGGATATCTTCCTTCTTCTTTCTCCACTGATCTCTTTCTCACTCTTATTCATTTTATACAGGATGTGGTTTTCACTTGTCTTCTTCACATTGTTTCTTCCTTCTTCTTTCTTGAAGTCGTTATTGTTGTGTTCTTCTCCCTGATTCTTCTTTCTTCTTTTGTTCTCATGTTCTTCTCACTGATTCTTCATTCTTCTTTTGTTTTCTTTTGTCCTTCTCACTGATCTATTGGGTAAGGTATGTCAGTCGTCTCGTCTTTATTCTTCTTTTCTTCTTTATTGGTGCATTTACTAGTGATTTCTTTTCAATGATGCTTCACTTATTTAAACTTATGGTACTTTCTTCTTCTGTATCCATGGTGGTATTCTAGACCATTTAATGTATTTTTACTAGTGGTGGCTTTTAAATTAATTTTCGGTACGTTGGTGGATGTGGTGTTATATGTACCGTTACATATTGCCTCCTTATTAGAATTGATTATTTCTGATATCTTTGTTTTATGATTGAAGCAATTATCAATTTTTTTTTTTCATTTCACTCTTAAGTCACATATGATGTTTTCATATTTTGTATTTACTCTTACACTTGTCTTCAGTTCATTATATTTTCTACATCTCCTCCTTCTTCATAATTCTGGAAACTTGTTTAATTATATTCTTGGCTGTTGTGTTTTTCCCTTAAATATTTAATTTCCCTAACATTTTTTCCTTAACTTAGTAGCTGAAATCGATTCGGGTGGGCTCTATTGGCTTACCTAACTCCGTCGTTCAAAACTACACTTTTTCTGAGATCAGGGGAACATCATCCCTGCCCAGTTAAATGATTGTTGAAACTTTTCTACAGTCAATTCATTAAATAATAATACTCATAAGCAGTCTCTTTCGACTAATAATAATAAACACTCTTGGGGTTATTCACTCTTTTGCCTTTTATATTTTATTATACATTCTCTTCTGGATTCCTTCTTCTCTTCTGCAGATCTTCATTAGTTAATGTTGTTGACAAATAGCATGTGTAAATATTCTTCATTTTTTCTTCTCTCCTTATTGTGACAAAATTGTTCTTCATATTGATTGGTTCTTTCTTCTTCTTCTCGGTCAATTCTCCTTCTCACTATCTATTCTACATAATATTCTCATTAATGTTCTTCTTCTCTCTTCTAGCAAATGTCATATTTTTTAACATTTTATTTTGGATAGTACAAAATTTTTCTCAAAGTGATAGTAAACATTGTTTAAAATATCTTAAGTGCGTTCACCAGTTGCTTGTTTTGGTTATCGTTTGTTTCTTAGTTACTAGTTTTTTCTTTTTCTCTTGTTATATACAATATTCATTTAATAAACATCTTTCGTTCAATATTTAGTACAATATTTGATTGATAAAAATTCTTCTTTTTCTCTTCTTTCCATAATAATAATAGCCTTCTCTCATGTTACTCTCTTTGATGGTTTTCTCCTCTTCTCCTTCAAGTGTTGGAATCTTTAACACTTATTCTGGATGGTTTTAATTTTTTCTTTTTGTGGGGTATACAATATTTGATAATTAAAAAAAATCTTGTTATTTCAATATTCATTTAATAAACATTTTTCTCTTTCTCTTTTTCCATAATAATAGTAGCCTTCTCTCATATTACTCTCTTTGGTGTTCTTCCTCTCTACTCCTTCAAGTGATAGTTGTAGTACATCACTTATTCTGGATAATTATATTTTTTCAATGAAGCTTGATTATAGACTCCCTTGGTTCTATTGGTATGGGTGTCCATAATTTCGTATGTGTTGTTTTGATTATCTTTTATGATTGTATAGGGTCCAGTATATAGTAGTAGGAACGTTTTCGCAATTCCTTCAATGGTACTGGGGAGTTCCCGATTTTTTAGCAATACTAGTTCTCCTATTTTATACTTGATTATTTTGGGTTGTTGTTTCTCATATTTTTCTCGCATCTTCTCTGTTCGTTCGACAGTCTTGTTATAAAATTTTACTTGGTCAAATGTGTAATCGTCACATGGGGGAAATTCTATCAATTCTGCAATTTCTCTAGGAGGTCTTCTCTCAAACATAGCTGTAAATGGGGTTGTATCTATTGCATGGTGGTATGCCAGGTTAATAAAATCCTCCGCAGCTGGTAGATACTCTTCCCACTTTCTTTGTTGTTGGTGGCAGTATGTTCTCAGGATTCTTCCTACTTCTCGGAGAACTCGTTCAGTGGGGTTGCTGCTAGGGTGGTATACTGAGGTTTTGAAGGTTTTCACTCCCTTATTCAGCAGTGTTTCCCTCCATCTTCTCCCCTTGAATTGGGTTACATGGTCAGTGATTATTGACCCTGGCGCTCCTACTTCTGTCATGTATTTGTATATAATTATATTCAACAGATTTTTTGTGGTGGCTCTGTTGATTGGATACAACTTTGTAAATTTAATGTAGTGGTCGAAGATAATGACAATGAATTTGTATTGTCGTCTTCCCCCACTCCTAGGTAATGGACTGCAAATGTCTACAAATACTTTTTCTAGTTTCTTGGATGAGGTGATCGGTATCATTAAACCTTCCTTCCTATCGTTATTACACTTTACCAATTGGCATAGGTGGCAATTTCTAATGTAGCTGCGTACTCTCCTGTTGATATCCTTGAAATACACATTCTCCTCTAATGCTTTGATTACCTTAATAGCTCCCATGTGCCCATACCTAATGTGGTAATCCATGGTGATCTCCTTCTCAATAGTTTTGGGTATAATTAATTTCCACTGGTTGCCTTGGTTCCTGTCTTTTATAAATAGAACGTCTTTGTATATACAGTAGTATGGGATGATTCTATCGTCTTGGTCAATTAATCTCTTGCAAATGTTGCTCAATTTCTCATCACTTTTTTGCTGGAGTTTGATTTTATTTATTATTTCGGCTAATTCTGTTCTGTCCTTTATAATATGATATACTTTTGCTACCGACTCCCTTTCTCCCTCGAAAGTTTGGTTTGGTATGTTGACTCTTGATAGCACATCTGCTGCTATGTTGTACTTCCCAGGTACGTACTCCCAGTTAATGTTGTATTCCTGCAACGCTAGTGTCCATCTCGTAAGTCGCCCATGACTCAATTTGCAATTTTTCAGGAAGGATATCGATTTGTGATCTGTCCTAACCGTTAATGAGTAACCCAAAATGTAATTTCGGAATTTGTTACATGCAAATACAATGCTGAGTAATTCCTTCTCTGTAGTATGGTAGTTACGCTCACTTTTATTTAGTACTCAGCTTGCGAAACTAACCACAAGGTGATTTCCTTGGTCACCTTCTTGATATAGGACGGATCCTAGACTCACGTCGCTGGCGTCGCAATTCATATAAAACGCTCTTTTAAAGTCGGGGTGGTGTAACATTATTGACTCCAAAAATTTTTCCTTTATTAGCTTGAAAGTGGTATCCTGTTCTGCTCCCCACTTCCACTTGTCTTTAGAGGATAGTTGTTGTGAAAATTCGGCTGTTAATTTTGAGTAGTTGTTTTGGAATTTTCGGTAATAGTTTCAGATACCTAAAAATGATTGTAACTGCTTTTTGTTCTTGGGTGTTGGGAATGATTGTATTGCTTCGATTTTTTCCTGTGATAGGGTGATGCCGTTTTCGGATACGTTGAACCCCAAAAATTGTACTTCATCGGCGATGAACCTTGACTTCTCTAGTTTCAGCGTCACATGATTTTCTGCTAGTTTCGATAGTACCTTATTCTGTTACAATGATCTTCCCAGTTATCAGACGTAATCAACAAATCGTCAACATATACCGTAGTGAATTGTAGGGCCTCTTGTCCTAGAACCTGGTCCACACACTTTACAAAAACGGCCACAGAATTTACCAGACCGAAGGGCAGCCTCTTAAATTGGTAGTTGCGCCCTTCGAATATAAATGCCATATATTTTCGGCTATTGGGGTGCAACTCCACTTGCCAATACCCGCATACGGTGTCCCAGGTACTGATAAAACGGGTACCGTAAAATTTCTTTAATAGCTCTTCGATCTCTCCTGGTGATGTTCGATCGTTAATTATGATTTTCTTGATTTCTCTGGTATCCAGACATATTCTCACTTGACCGTTTTTCTTTGGTACTGCCACTATAGGATTTATATAGGGTGAACAACTATATTCAATAATATCTTCTTCAATGAGTCTGTTTATTTCCGCTCGGACCGCTTCTTTTTGAGAATAGGCAATGGGGTATGATTTCTTTTTAAAGTCGGCTGCTTCCTTGAATCTAATCTCACATTGGAAGTCCTTTACTTTTCCGGGAGCATTGGAAAATACGTGCCTATATCGTTCATAAATCGCAATTAATTTTTCTTCTTGGTTGTCGGTTATTCTTCTATCGCTTTTGGCTGTCTGGAACCTCCGGATTTCTTCTAATTTCTCCTCCCATAAGTCGTCATTTTCATGGTCACAATTTATTTCTTCTCTGAGTATTGCATTCCTATAATTATTATCTTCTTTAATATAACAAATGATCCGGTCGTGAGGGGCTTCTTCGCTTCCAATTAACTCCGCCGTCCATTGCACACAATTTGAGCTCAGAGATACTTTTGCTCTGCTTATATCTATTATGGCTGCGTATTTTCTTAATACGTCACAGCCTATCAATAAACTGAATGGTAACCCACTGGCTACTAAAAATACTATAGGAAGTGTTTTCCCTTGACTGGTGACTTCTAGTTGGACTTGCTTTCTTATGGTTTTATTTTGTCGTCCGGTCGCTCCGATCAAAATGATATTATTTATCGGTAAGGTCGATATTGTCTCCTTACTCCTACTCTGTATTTTGTTCAATTCTAATTGGTCGATGAGTGATACATTGGCTCCTGTATCTATCATGATTTTGGTAAACACGCCATTCACTTCTGCGGAAATATAAGCGATTTCGCTGTTATTATTATTATTTTCTGTGATTTCTTCTTCCATCAGATCTCCTCTGATGTCCTTCAGGTAGTGATTGCGTATGATAGTAAATGTCTCTTGATTTTTTGTCTGTCGTCGTAGTTCGTCGTACCCAATAGATCGGATCAGTGAGGGTTTCAAGTAAGTTTTCACTGCCGTTGTCCGTTTAAAGAGGTAGCGTTCTCTTCTCCGCTCCTTTCACTAGTGCTGGGGGTTCGATTCTCCCTTTCTTCTGGTCTATTTGTATTGTTGTACTGACGTCCGCTATTATTATTTCTGTGTATGTCCTCGCTACTGCGGCTCCTTCGTGTGTCGTGCCCAGATTCTCTACTCCTTACGTCCTGGCGGTACGGGTTATTATCTTCATTAAAGCTTCGATGTCCCTGATAGAAGTATCAGTATCTCCCTCCGTTTCTGTCGTCAGCACGAACGTAATTAGCTCTCCTGAAATTGCTTGGGTTTTGGTTGTTCCCGTTGTTCGGTCGGTACTGGTGATTGTTATTATTTGGACGGTAGGGGTTGTTACCATTATATGGCCGATACTGATTTACACTGTTATAATTAGGACGGTGGTTGTTATTAGGAGGGTTCTGATTATAATTATTATTATAATTTGGTCTATAATTCGTGTTATTCCTATCTGGCGGATAATTGTTCCCATTTATATTTGGTCTCGGATTCTGGTCAGCATTATCTCGGTTTGTGTTATTGTAATTACCTCGATAATTATTCCGGTATCCGGCCTGACCGTTCCTATCAAAGTATGGGTCTGGTCCCTGCCGACTCCTCCGATAATACTTCTCCTGCTCATAGTTTTCTAATAGCGCGGACATAGTTTGGATTGTTCTTATTTGTCCGTTCAGCCTCGCTCTAGCCACGCCCTCTTCGAAATGATACGCCAATTTAGTAACGAGGCATTCTTCAGGTATCTTCGGTTTGAGATTTCTGGCCATACACACTTTGCCCAGGAAATACGCGGTGAGTGTTGCCCCTTTACTACGGTCATACTTCCCGTTGCAGATGTCGTCACGCACTATGTTCTGTGTCGATTCAGACCAGTATTTCGTTTTAAACAGCGTCTTGAAATCCGCATAATTCTGTATTTCATGTCGGGTAGCCGTCCACCAATTATCGTGCACGTCTTTAAAATATTCGTCTAACATGTTTCTGATAGTAGACCATCTAGTTTCGCGTGTACGGGCGATATTTTCTTCCACTCTTTCGATGAACTCCATGGGATTCTTCTTATAATTTTTGAAATTTATTAATTCATGATTCTCCACGTTCGTTATTCCGGTCACTTGTATTGGTTGACTTCGGAATAAATTAATTTCTTCCCTAAAATTATTGAGTTTTCGCCGTTGAAGCTCGGCCATTTTCTCTTTGTCGGTGTGTACTTGCTCCCGAACATCATTCACGGTGGCGGTGATTTCCTCACATCTCGTTCCCAAGTCTTCTTGTTTCTTTTTCATGGCTTCGAATTTATTTAAATGGGATTCTTCGATGTTATTAATTCGGGTCTGAAGTGTCTCTTTCGTTCTCTGTATTTCTTGTTGGTTTTCTTCGCACCTCTCGCCAATTTCAGAAACTTCCCGTCTGACTTCGGTTATTTCCTCTTCTATTTTCGTATTCAATTTTTCATGACTGTCGTCGATTCTCTGGCTAATAATTTCGATCTTCTTGTTACTATCTTCGATGCTGTCATCAATCTTCTTACTCAATTCCTGGGTATCTTCCTTCAAAGAAGCTATGATTTTATTTGTCTGTTCCGTCTTCTTGTTTAATTCCCCTTTGAAATCTTCCCTTAACAAGTCAATATTTGTCTTCAATAACTCATTATTTTTCTGACTGTCATCCATCTTATTGTTTAACGATTCCATATTTTTGGTTAAGGACTCGTTATTTTTATTTAATTTCTCATTAAAATTTACCTTTAATGACTCAAACCTTTTATTCAGCGATTCTTCCGTCTTTTTGTTACCTTCCATGATTGCCCTCATTAGCTCCTGGAATCTTTCCTCCTCAGTTTGTGCGGGTCGGTTAGGATGTTCCTCTTGTTGTATAGATCGGTTGGGTTCTATAGGAGGTAATATTTCTTCTAGATCTTCGACTGGCGTCGCCTCCTTATCATCCATGTTTATTTCTTTATCTACTTCCGCCGCACGTTTCTTAGAGGTTGCTCTCCGTTGTATCTTCGATTCTGTGTATTGCAGCTGCCTCGAAAATTAGGTTGATGATTATTTTATAAATTAGGTTGAATATTTTTCCACCTAATTTCGCTCGAACGTTGTGCGCCAATTTATTAAAAGACGAGATCCGCCTATAGTTTAATTATTGGTAATTATTATTAAGTAGTAATCTCAGGGTTGTTCTTTATTTAATACGGGGTCTTGCAATCTGTTGATTATTATTATTCAAGCTCGTATTTTATTATTATATGGTTGTTTAGTGACTTATTCCACTCAATTCAACCTATTGTTGAATCCAGTAATGAATAAGTCGGTTACTTACTCTCTTTTTCGACGTTTTAATTGTCAGTTTAATTGGTTTAATTAAATGTATTTTATTCACTGCTTAGAATTGTGCCAATCGAAGTTCCGTTGACTCTCCGTTGATCAGCGGTGGTGAGAAGATCAGTAATGTCCGGCCTATACACTAACATAAACAGTAGGGGGAAAGTGGGGTTCCTGAATAAAGTACCGTTATTCCCCCACCACCACCGCTGGACCTGCAGCATCCGCGAATTTCCACCAATAAAATTTCATGCCGCCTTTCGCGCGCCAAGTTCAAATAGATGCCGCCGTTCCCGCGGTTCAAGATTTTTTTCCACGCTCTCCCCACCACCGCTGGACCCGCAGCATCCGCGAATTTCCGCGAATAAAATTTTTTATTTTTATTTTTTATTTTTTAATTACATTGATTTGCATATCAAGGGGTGGGGTGGGTTTCAATGGACCACACACATCCGCGAATATAATTATTTATTTTTAATAAAGCTGATTTGCATATCAGGGGTGGGTGGTGGGTCAATTCTCTCTTTGAATGTAAATAACTATCTCTCTCCTTCTCTCTCTCTCTCTCTGCATGTTTATGTAACGGGTCTCACTCTCTCTCTCTCTCTCTCTACGCCATCGGTTTTACTATGCAATTCTCTCTCTTTGAATGTAAGTAACTCTCTCTCTCCCTCCCTCTCTGTCTCTAGACAAAGTTATCCATCACGATATAAACTCTCTCTCTCTCTCTCTCTCTCTCTCTCTCTCTCTCTCTCTCTCTCTCTCTCTCTCTCTCTCTCTCTCTCTCTCTCTCTCTCTCTCTCTCTCTCTCTCTCTCTCTCTCTCTCTCTCGCACACACACATTTAGTAGATTACTGTTACATTTCACTCTCTCTCTGCGTGTTTATGTAACGGGTCTCACTCTCTCTCTACACCAATCTCGTTCTTCCAATGTGCGGTAAAGTGTTACGCAATTATAATGTTACAAATATGAAAATATATATATATTTAAACTAGTATTTACAAAATATGTATAAATGGTACACCTATCTATCAAGTGAAAATGGATATTTGTCCGCCAGAATCTGAGACTCGAGAGAGTATGCATATCAGGGGTGGGTGGTGGGTCAATTCTCTCTTTGAATGTAAATAACTCTCTCTCTCTCTCTCTCTCTCTCTCTCTCTCTCTGCATGTTTATGTAACGGGTCTCACTCTCTCTCTACGCCATCGGTTTTACTATGAAATTCTCTCTTTGAATGTAAGTAACTCTCTCTCTCCCTCCCTCTCTCTCTGTCTCTAGACACAGTTATCCATCACGATATAAACTCTCTCTCTCTCTCTCTCTCTCTCACACATTTGAATGTAAGTAAAACTATCTCTCTCCCTCCCTCTCTCTCTCGCACACACACATTTAGTAGATTACTGTTGCATCTCTCTCTCTGTGTGTTTATGTAACGGGTCTCTCTCTCTCTCTCTCTACACCAATCTCGGTTCTGCCAAGTCTGTGTGGTAAAGTGTTACGCATAAAAACTCCTTGAAATAAGGTATTTTCAAAAGTTTTGTGTACACATACAAATCGCTGTCGGACAATGTACGCACTGCTCACACACACACATTGTGTATGTCTCTCTCATTGCAAACGTTGACAGGAATTCCCTTATTCAAAGCGATTACGGTGTCACTGTACAAAAACTTAAATATGGTTTACAGACCATTGTAATTTTAAAATTAATTTTTGCATTAATTAAATATATATTGTAAACAATGAAATAATAATATTTCGTCATTGTAAGATTTTAATAAAACAATTATCAGTTTAAATAATAATTTTCGTGATTGCAAGATACAACCTGCAACTTAAAATATAGTTTACCGCTGTGGTAGGAAATTCAAACTATTAAATTGTCTCTCTCTCGCTCTCTCTCTCTCTCTCTCTCTCTCTCACATTTCTGATTACTATACAAATAATTGCATGCATGTTCAGAGGTTTATAACGAAATAAATTAAAATAAACCATTGTGTATTCGCTAACTTAAACCAGGGGTCATTGACCGTGTGTACATCGTCTAAATCGGTGCGTCCTACTTTCTAATTTGACACATGACAATCATTAGCAGCGCTGACAGTAATTAGGATTAATTATGGATTAGAAAGTATTTACTCCAAAAACGGACACACAAGCTTTCCCCACTACCAGAGTACAATATATACGCGAAGAAAATCAGTTGCAATTTTTTATTTGACCGCCTGCGTGTGCTGATACATCGTGAAATCTATCACTGCATTTTTAATAGTTGAAAGACTGTTTGTATTATTATTATTGTACGTCTTACGAGTCTTCAGTATACATAACTTTCATCATTAAGGGTGTGTAGACAACACATGCTAGTTTGGTAAGTGTACATGAAACATTTTGAATACGTTAATAAGTGAACATAATTTTATTGTATGTACAGATTTTATTTAAACATAAAAATTATTTGCATTAAAACATTATCAAGCGCATTATTTATTGAATTTAATACATGTGTGTGTGTGCGTGTGTGTATGTACCGTACTTTTATATTACACTTCTAATTGAAGATATATATTTAGGTATAGCTGAATTTAAGCGTGTGAGCTTCAATATACACAACGTCCGTCATTTTTAAGGGTGTGTAGACAACGTACGCTAGTTTGGTAAGTGTACATGAAACATTTTGAATACGTTAATAAGTGAACATAATTTTATTGTATGTACAGATTTTATTTCAACGTAAAAAATTATTCACATTAAAACATTATCAAGTGCATTATTTATTGATTTAATACATGACTCGTTCAAATAAGTATGTATGGGTGTGTGATCAAATTATTATGTCCGTTACAAAATTCTGAAATTTATTCTTGTCGTGCTTTTTATATTACACTACATAATTTTATTGTATGTATAGATTTTATTTAAACGTAATTTATATATTACACTACATAATTTTATTGTATGTACAGATTTTATTTAAACGTAAAAATTATTCACATTAAAACATTATCAAGTGCATTATTTATTGAATTTAATACATGACTCATTCAAATAAGTGTATGTGTGTGTGTGTGTGTGTGTGTGTGATCAAATTACAATTTCTGAAATATATTCTTACTGTACTTTTTATATTACACTTCTAATTGAAGATATATTTTAGGTATAGCTGAATTTTAAGCATGCGAGCCTTCAGTGTGCATACAACGTCTGTCATTTAAGGGTACGTGTGTGGACAACGCTCGCTAGTTTGTTGCAAGTAAGTATACATTATGGAGTGGGTTATACAAATAATAATAAAGTGTGTACTATATACATTTATTAAAATACATACACAGCTCCAAGATTATATTAAACTAGTTTTTACAATTAAAATACATACACAGCTCCAAGATTATATTGTTACAAGTATGAAAATATATCTAAACTAATATATTGTTACAAGTATGAAAATATATCTAAACTAGTTTTTACAATTAAAAAAAAAAAAAAAAAAAAAAAAACATACACAGTTCCAAGATTATATTGTTACAAGTATTAAAATATATCTAAACTAGTTTTACAATTAAAATACATACACACACAGCTCCAATATTATAATGTTACAAATGAAAATATATATATATTTAACACTAGTATTTACAAAATATGTATAAAATAAGACTTAAACACGTCTATGTACTGTGTTGGACAATGGCGTATATTCTACAAGCGAATCATGTAGTATCATACAGTAGGCAGTCGTCTGCGTAGGAAAATTCATTGACGATTCAAATTCTAAACGTACATCAACTGCTGAAGACTTAAGCGCATCGTCTTGTTTGCTACAATCGAATACAAACAGCGGGGCTTTTGATTTGAATAATTCTGGTGTCAGTACTGGGCTGACATCTAAACGGTGGTAATACGAACTTTGAAAACTGGCGTACATATTGTAGAATAATGCAAAACGGACTTTCCCAATATCCAAGTTTAAATTATCGTAAGGATAATACTTGTCGTTTAGAAACAGTCTCGCATTGGACACATTACAGTGATCGAATTCATC
The DNA here is from genome assembly GCA_034769895.1 of Magicicada septendecula. Taxonomy (NCBI): domain Eukaryota; kingdom Metazoa; phylum Arthropoda; class Insecta; order Hemiptera; family Cicadidae; genus Magicicada; species Magicicada septendecula. Next base: position 308,644,178 of record CM068375.1, read on the forward strand.
GGCGTGTGCTGTCAGTACATTCTTTCTTGCTGTCTGAAACGCTAACACAACAAAGCGTGGTTTTTCTAGCTGACTCGAGGTCTTGACAATCCAATTCTGCCTTTAGTCTGTGGTTGTGACGATTTAATTGAAACTGTAATCTTAAATAAATAAAAATTAAATTTGCAAGCGATTAAGTATTTTTAAATCGCACTATTAAACCTAAAGCCCCTGTACTAAACCAGAATGAGAATGAGAAGTGAATGAAAATCAACAGAAGCACTAATAAAAAGTCGAATTGTAAAAAAAACTTATTAATATCACAATTAACCCTTTGCTAGTCATCATGCAGTGACCTGTTAGTTCCGGACTCAACGTGTTTATCGAGTCGTCTGTAATTTAGGAAGATATAAAAATCATAATGTTTGTAATAAGAAATTTGAAGGCACGAGTAGTAGTTAAAATAATTCACTTAAATTATATATGTATAATTAATGTACTGTTTTTGGTAATAAGAATGTCAATTTAAATAAAAATAGGAACTATATTGTCGCGGAGTACTTGCCCCTCTCCGTTGTTATGTGCCAGTCGAATCTAGTAGAGAGTCACTATGCTGCCGTCAGACCGTACAGACGTATGAGCGAGAGCTCCACGAAAATGCATTTGTTTTTAATTTAATTTTAAAATGTTAGCTACCACTGCTAAACGTGGCGAGCGTTGTGTAATGTGTGAATGATATAAAGATGTGTTAAGAAGAAAAATGTAATAAGTAAAACAAAAACTTAACTAGTAGTAAACAAGATGACGTCTCCCCTCACGAGGTAAATACAAGTACAACCTTATACATGAAGATGTGATCTGCATAAACTTCATAAATACACGTATACGATGCATAAGACGCTGACGAGGACCTCCGTGGATCTACACCTACTTTCACAAAAGAAACTTCAATCTCCGCAGTGAACATCCTATCTAGTACTGGCCGAAGACACGACCCAGATTATGATGCCGACTTCAAGAATTCCAAAGAGAGACACCCCAGGACGAGGTTACTACGACCAATTGTAAAGGTGGCTCGATAGCTTGCCTATCGAGAGTTAATCATATTTGATACACAACTCACATTAAAAAGAGACTTTTCAAAGGCTATAAATTTTGTTTAAAATTAAAATGAGACAAGCTAAGAGTTTACTGTAAGATTCAATATCGTACGTTGTAACGCCTTAAAAGTAAATGTAATTTATAATCACTTTAAGTAATAATACCATTCTTCAAATGGTAAAAGAAGTCTTGCAAGCGTCTAGATGAACTCAATATACTTAGAAGTCTTTGCTATAAATATACTTAAAGTCAACTCGGATCCGAGGTAAAAGAATACAGAATCAGTTTGATCCCTAAGTTTTTATGAAAAGCGTTTAAATATTTTAATCTAATTAATGATGTCATGGGATCTTTGAGTAACAGTTGTTAATAAAGAGAAGTCATCTTGTTACACATGAAAATGAGTGCATATTTCAGTGAAATACCTTCCCTTGTTTCCTTATAATTATCTTATGTAATTTGTTCAGTTAATTTGAGTTTAATAACAGTTCGTTACAACGTAGGCAGCCCGTGTAATTGGCAAGTGTCAGTTAAGATGGGTTCCCTGGATTTGTAACGTGGCAATACGTGACAAAATTGTGCCACTCTGCTTAATTAGTAAAAAGGGTGTAAGCATCGTGACATTAACAGAGATACGTCACCCTGCTAATTAAAGTAATTGTTAAGTAGTAAAATAGATAACTTTTGGCACTCAGTTATCTGATCTATGCACTCAGGCAATGTATTTGATGTAACTTTAATTTTCATAAAATGAATTTGTTTTAAGATACGCAAATGATAGTCAGTATAACTTGAAATATCATTGTATGAAGCCAAATGCAAGTATGTACATGAATTGTAGTGCTTGGTGAACTGCTCAGTCTTGAACAGGTTTATATTATGACAATCCAAGACCTGTTGTTTCTTGAATATCCCTGCATAGTATATGTTAGTGTATGTCTGTCGTCACGGTAAAAGTAATAAAAAAGAAAATAATAATACAAGTATAGTTGCTTATTGTAAACACCCAGTCGTGGCCAGTTCGAGGAAATAAAGCGTGTTGAAAAATGTAGTAAGCCACCCCCTATTGTGATGAAATGGTGCTTATGTAAACAATTGAAAACCTCCCCAGTGTATTACAATGCATTGTGTAAAGTGTCTTCCCTTCTGCATAGTTTGTTTAAGAATTGTTAAAGAGATAATAAGAATTATCTTCGTGAGATTCCGCTTTTCTCTGTAGCATAAGATATTAGGATTAGCAATAATCTAAAGTGGAGTATGGGATCCTCTTTAGATTATATTAGAGGTAATTTGATGATATATAATTAAGGATTATATACATGTAACGTAACAGGTCACAACGGCGCCGACTGAAAAGGGTAATGATGGGGCAAAAAGGTGCCAAAAGATCATTAAAGAGTGCTGAAAGCTAACTTGTGTAGTTAGAGTAAGCCGATGTCAGTCGGGCCACGATATTGTGAGTTACGGATAATTAGGGAAATTAGTATTAAGAATTAAAATATAAGTTAGCCTTGTAAGAAGTGAGATAAAGGGAATTTCACGGAGGAGAACATTTAAATGAACAAGATCATTTAAGAGAGATAGAGAAAACAAACCGTGTAGTAAAATTAAACTTCACACACTGACACCAAACATACTCCAAGTCCCCAATTGTGCGTTAGACTCACAAAACACCCGTAACGTGAAATTTAAGCGGTGGAGTATGTGACGATTTAATTGAAACTGTAATCTTAAATAAATAAAAATTAAATTTGCAAGCGATTAAGTATTTTTAAATCGCACTATTAAACCTAAAGCCCCTGTACTAAATCAGAATGAGAATGAGAAGTGAATGACAATCAACAGAAGCACTAATAAAAAGTCGAATTGTAAAAAAAACTTATTAATATCACAATTAACCCTTTGCTAGTCATCATGTGGTGACCTGTTAGTTCCGGACTCAACGTGTTTATCGAGTCGTCTGTAATTTAGGAAGATATAAAAATCATAATGTTTGTAATAAGAAATTTGAAGGCACGAGTAGTAGTTAAAATAATTCACTTAAATTATATATGTATAATTAATGTATTGTTTTTGGTAATAAGAATGTCAATTTAAATAAAAATAGGAACTATATTGTCGCGGAGTACTTGCCCCTCTCCGTTGTTATGTGCCAGTCGAATCTAGTAGAGAGTCACTATGCTGCCGTCAGACCGTACAGACGTATGAGCGAGAGCTCCACGAAAATGCATTTGTTTTTAATTTAATTTTAAAATGTTAGCTACCACTGCTAAACGTGGCGAGCGTTGTGTAATGTGTGAATGATATAAAGATGTGTTAAGAAGAAAAATGTAATAAGTAAAACAAAAACTTAACTAGTAGTAAACAAGATGACGTCTCCCCTCACGAGGTAAATACAAGTACAACCTTATACATGAAGATGTGATCTGCATAAACTTCATAAATACACGTATACGATGCATAAGACGCTGACGAGGACCTCCGTGGATCTACACCTACATACATACATACATCCTCGGCGCTACAGCCCAGTCCGGGCCCTGGCCTCCAAAAGAAATCTTCCCCACTGGTCTCTACTCCCGGCCAATGTCCACCAGTTTGCTGCACCCAGCCTCACTGCCTCCTTACCAACCTGGTCCAGCCATCTTGTACGCGGTCTTCCCCTCCTTCTCCTTCCCATCGGCAAATAATTCATCACTCTTTTTGGGATTCTATCCTCCGCCATTCTCTGCACATGACCAGCCCAACGCAATCTGTTAATTTGTATGAGTTGCACGATCGGAAGATCTTTAAACCTTTCGTACAACTCTCGATTATGCAGTCGCCTCCAAATGTTGTTTTCCCTCACAGGGCCATAGATTCTCCTCAGTACCCTCCTCTCAAAAACGGATAGTCTCTGCTCATCTAGTTTTTTTAACACCCAGCATTCCGAGCCGTACATCAGGACTGGTCTAATCAAGGTCTTGTATAGGGAGGCTTTTGTATCTTTAGTTATTAATTTTGATTTAAAATGTTTCACCAGTCCGTAGTAACACCTATTAGCAGATAATATTCGTCTTTCAATATCTCTAGAGGAGTCATTTCCAGAGTCCACATATGACCCGAGATATGGAAAACCCTGAACCTTTTCAAATTCATAATCGTTAATGCGCAGGGACAGGGTACGAGTATTGGCACCTACAACCATATATTTGGTTTTGCTTTGGTTTATAACCAAGCCCATAGCCTTAGCGGACAACTCCAGTTCCTGAAAGGCTTCCTTTAAGCCAGATTCAGACCTACTTATGACATCAATGTCATCGGCATAGGCCAGAAGCTGTACCTCCTTGTGAAATATGTGTCCGCTAGTTTGAATTCCTGAATCCCTGATGACCTTTTCTAGAGCTATGTTGAACAACAGACATGCTAAGGCATCTCCTTGTTTCAACCCATTCAATGTTTTTAAGGAGTTAGATAGATTTGATTGTATTCTGATTTGGCACTTAGAATTGGACATAACTACTCCAACCATACGCACCAACTTAGATGGTATATGCAACTCCTTCATAGCTCTATATAGCATTTTCCGGTTGATTGAATCATATGCCGACTGGAAATCCACAAAGAGATGGTGAGTGGGCACTCCATATTCCAACGTTTTTTCCAGGATTTGCCTTAGTGTAAATATTTGGTCTGTTGTTGACCTATTCCTAGTGAATCCACACTGATATTCTTTTATGTTTTCCTCAGCGTAGGGAAGCAGCCTAGAAAATATGATGTTGGACAATACCTTATATGCTGTATTAAGTAGAGAGATGCCCCTATAATTTTTACATATAAGCGGATCACCCTTTTTATGTATTAAACACACCACCCCATTGTTCCACTCATCAGGCATTACCTCCTCCAGCCATATTCGCTCTATAAGATGGGCAAATTCCTTTATGAAATCTCCTCCTGCGCTCTTTAATAGTTCCCCTGGTAAACCATCGGAACCTGCTGCCTTGTTATTTTTAAGCTTTTCTAGAGCTTCATACACCTCGTCATAGGATGGCACCAACTCCTCTCTATCATCCTCGAATTCTCCTACCTCCTCTTCATTCTCAGATGCCTCCATCGAAGCCTCCCCAACTGAGCCTAGCAACTCTTCGAAGTGTTCTGTCCATCTCCTGATCACGCCAGCATTATCACTCACAAGGCCACCATTATTATCCCTACAGGCATTTGTTCTAGGCTGAAATTCCTGTCTCATATCATTCACCTTCCTGTACATATCTCGGCTCAGCCTTTTACTCTTATATTCCTCTATCTTTTCCATCTGTCTCATCATATACTCCCTCTTTTTTCCTCTATGAATCTTCTTTTCCCTCCGCCTGGCCTTCCTGTATTCCTCTTGAACAGCCCTAGTGCATTTCCTTTGGATCATAAATTTGTATGTCTTGTTTTTGAAGTCAGTTGCCTCTTCACACTCCTTATCAAACCACTCATCTCGCCCATGTCTCTTCTTCAAACCAACGATTTCTTCTCCCGTGGTCACTAACATAAGACACGACCCAGATTATGATGCCGACTTCAAGAATTCCAAAGAGAGACACCCCAGGACGAGGTTACTACGACCAATTGTAAAGGTGGCTCGATAGCTTGCCTATCGAGAGTTAATCATATTTGATACACAACTCACATTAAAAAGAGACTTTTCAAAGGCTATAAATTTTGTTTAAAATTAAAATGAGACAAGCTAAGAGTTTACTGCAAGATTCAATATCGTACGTTGTAACGCCTTAAATGTAAATGTAATTTATAATCACTTTAAGTAATAATACCATTCTTCAAATGGTAAAAGAAGTCTTGCAAGCGTCTAGATGAACTCAATATACTTAGAAGTCTTTGCTATAAATATACTTAAAGTCAACTCGGATCCGAGGTAAAAGAATACAGAATCAGTTTGATCCCTAAGTTTTTATGAAAAGCGTTTAAATATTTTAATCTAATTAATGATGTCATGGGATCTTTGAGTAACAGTTGTTAATAAAGAGAAGTCATCTTGTTACACATGAAAATGAGTGCATAAATCAGTGAAATACCTTCCCTTGTTTCCTTATAATTATCTTATGTAATTTGTTCAGTTAATTTGAGTTTAATAACAGTTCGTTACAACGTAGGCAGCCCATGTAATTGGCAAGTGTCAGTTGAGATGGGTTCCCTGGATTTGTAACGTGGCAATACGTTACATGGTAAGGCAGGATACTCGTGCAACTCCCAGGTCCTAAAAGGCATAGTTATCGAGTGGTCTTTCTCTATGAGTCGTAACAGTGGTAATCTGTACGCATTAGCTACATGTACATAAGGCATTTTCCAGTAAACTTTATCTAGTTCAAGAACACAATTAGCAGTCGTTTGTCCGCTTGCTAAAACCATAGCGTTTATGTCGGTAGATGTGCGTAGGAGTATAAGTTCTTGTTTCACGTTTTTTTTATATTAGATCTTTCTTATGAGGTATTGAAAACTATTGTTCAACCTTGTTTTGTTAGATAGAGAAAATTAAGTTTATTTTCGCGCGCGGGCGCACACACACACACACAAACGCGACCCACACACGCACACACACACACACAACGTAACCACACACACACATACAACGCACGTATCAAATTGTTTCTTTACGTTTGTATTTTGTCTAAACCATGTTAACTTCACACACACACACACACACACACACACACACACACACACACACACACACACACACACACACACACACACACACACACACACACACACACACACACACACACACACACACACACACACACACACACACACACACACACACACACACACACACACACACACACACAAAACGCAACCCACACACGCGCGCACACACACACACACACACACACACACACACACACACACAATCAGGTCAATGACTGCTACGTGCTGTCACCTTTTTATATTAAATCTTTCTTATGAGGTATTGAAAACTATTGTCCAACCTTGTTTTGTTAGATCGAGAAAATTAAGTTTATTTTCGCATACACACACACACACAACATAACCCCACACACACATACAACGCACGTATCAAATTGTTTCTTTACGTTTGTATTTTGTCTAAACCATGTTAACTTCACACACACACACACACACACACACACACACACACACACACACACACACACACACACACACACACACACACACACACACACACACACACACACACACACACACACACACACACACAAGAACAATCGGCTGCTAATTGCATGTTCTTGAACTGAATAAAGTTTACGTTTACTGGAAAATATCTTATGTGCTAACTTGAGAAAGACCGTTTTGCATTATTGTACAATATGTACGTCAGTTTTCAGAGTTCGTATTCAGATCTGCAAATTTTTTACTTGTTTATATTTGTACTATGAATATATATATTTTTATTATAAATATGTTAACAGTAACCACCGAGAAACACATGTTTGACACAGTAAACTTCAAGCGTTAGCTGTACATATCATGTCTACAGTCATATTTATGAAGAACTGGTGGTTATAGAACGGTGCGTCTGCTTTTATATGATAATACCGGCTTCACGTAATTCTTCCAATATCGAAACGATTTCATTCCTATGACCAGTATGGCCACTACTTTGAGAAGCCATTAACATTCTCAATCGATTAACCAACTTGTTAGGATCATCCCAATGCACGTAATCGATTGCAGTGTTCGGCTTCATCTCCATATAGCCACTCCCTGTACGTTTTCGTGCACTCGATGCAAACAATTTAGATATTACTAGTCGGTACTTGACACCACTGTTACTGTTTATTCGCGTATTGTGTTTATATTTTTGTTTGTGTCCGTTGGTTGCTAGTAGTATGGACTTGTATTTCCTCATATCGTCCTTATTGTATTTTTTTCGGTAGTTTCATAAACAAAAGTTCATACAGACCGGGTGTAGCCTCGTAAATTTTTTTTCTTTGACATGAAAGTTGTCGTTATCATCGATTTTCACATTTGAATCACCTATCATAAATTTATCGGTCTCGTATCGAACACCATACATACGATCTATAATCCGTTTACAGTCAGCCGATTCGCACAAACGCATATATTTGTTTGCTAATGAATCGTCACTGAAATGTGAAGCGTTAGGGTTCCATGCGCTATCGTCACTGAAATGAGAAACGTTATGACTCTGCGTGCCACTTTCGTTTTCAGTTATTACGTGTTGTGTAGGCTCTTCTTGTTTTATCTACTGCTTCTCCTCCTCCTCCATCATATCACCACTTAACTTTCATGAAATAGCTTCTAACGGTTCCAGAATCGGTCTGTAATTTTTTCTGAACTTCTCGTCACTTTCTCTGATACCATGTTGTAATGCATGATATTTTTTCCTTATGTTGTCGCTTATCGTATCTATATCATACGTAAGTCGTTCCTCCTTATTCATCGCCATCGCATGTTAGCAAGAGGACTGATTACATTACTACAGTGCAACCACTTTTATATCATCTCTTTTTCAATCATCTACGTATGTGCATTTGAATTATTTGCGCATGCGCATAACAGCTTTTTTAGTACAGTTGCACACACATCGACGCTCGCACTATATATATAACCTGTGAACTTCCCAACAGCGTCTTACTTACCACTCGTTCATGTTGCTGAACACTACTGCGCTACAAATTGTATGTTACAAATTGATATTCTAATTTACTTTGTGTGATATAAAGCGTTTAAGATACACTAACATAATACCAGCGTTATAACAGTTTCTTTGTTTTTCAGTATTCACTCTCTCGTCTGAATATCATCATCATGTCCGACCTTCAGCAGAATCCAGAACAACAACATCAGCAGGAACAGGAACATCCTCAACAAGGTAAAAATTTAAATACCAATTGTCTCTCTCTATAATTATGTAGCAAACCAAACTTGTTTGATATGAATTAACATATGATCCAACTCTGTCTAACATGTACAAGATAGTCTCTTGACGTTGTTTAGAAATTGATATGGTGGAGAAAATTTTTTGTTCTGACATAGGTTTGTCACCTTCTCCCCAATGTATTGTCTCTTGACATCATTTAGAAATTGACATGACGGAGAAAATTTTTCATGTTCCACCATAGGTATGTCACCTTCTCTCCAATGAACTAATTCAATTCCGCAACAAAAGCATTTAACTCTATCGTCTATGAATGACATACTATGTCCACAAACATCATAATTTAGCGGATAGTAGTAAAACCCGGCAAATGCTAACTCGTTGGGGGCTGACAAACGTCACTTCCCAATACTTGAACGAATTTCTTCTTTCACTTTCAATACTAAAATCGGAAGTAGCTGCCATCTTCACAGTTTGCAATAAACTAACGTATTACTAAAGTGTACTATCTATTTATTTACCACAAACATGAAATTGTGTGTGTGTTATTCATCATTCCTATTAGCTAATACACATGTTTCTATTGTTTCAGTTATGACACGATTTTATATCTTACGAAACACCAGTATCAGAGGATCCCTCACAACATTTAATTACCTGCCCGTGTACACGGACCTGGGAGATCAAGATATATTACCGATAATGACTGAGGTGCGACCTTTATTGTGCAAGGATATTCTGGCAGAACAAGCACGTTTACGTGGTATCAAATGGCATATTGCCTGCAGGATACGTTTCACTAAAACTGTGTTAGATGGTGACAGCGGCGAAGAAAAAGAGGTAACCAAAGACGCCGTCTTCCACGGACGTTGTCGTACGTTGCTCACGGACGACAACGAAGAGTTGAACTGTCTATTAGACGAATCATACGACAAAATCACGAATAGCATATCCAATTTTACCCGTGACGGGAGCGGATGGTCGGTGGATGCTGTACTGAAGCTGGAACTGGTTGTTGGACGGTACCTGCCTCTAGCAGCGTCCTCCTACATTCCTACCCCGCGAAAACTTGCACTCACCAAGGCAGTAGTCAACATCAAGAACCCCCAAGATGAAATGTGTTTTCTATGGTCTGTTCTAGCTCACATACACCCTCAACAAAGGAATAAAGAATTTGTTACAAAATACACCTCATTCATAAACACAATAAATATGTCCGGTATCGAGTACCCTGTTTCTATAAACTCACTTTCTACATTTGAAACACAGAATCCCAAAACTTTCTATAAACGTTTTCGGCTATGATATAGAAGACAATATCAGAAACGAATCAAAAAATGAGGTTTATCCGTTAAGAATTACCCCCAATAAGGACAGATTACATCATGTTAATCTTTTACTTGTGTCCGATACAAATAGCCGAAAACACTACTGTCTTATCAGTAGCATTAATAAATTGTTATTTTCCCTAACAAAACACAAAGAAAAACCATTTTACTGCGACTACTGCCTGCATCGTTTCTCCACAGAACATGGTCTGTCCGAACATCTCCCCTACTGTACACCTTATGGTGAACAGAAAACCAAAATGCCCACAGAGGAGGAGAAGTTTATGTCATTTAAAAATTACGCACACTGTCTCAAAGTACCCTTTACCGTCTACGCCGACTTCGAGTCCCTTATCACCCCCCTTCAATCGTGTTCACCAGGTAACGACATCCCGACGACAGTGAAAGATTTAGGTGACTTCTACTCAGTTGATAGCAGTGGTGTCCGCCAGAAAATACCTTCTCCTCCTGTATCGTCCACATCATACGAAGCGATGCATATTCCGTCAGGTTTCTCCTATGCTATCGTTGATCACGCTCAGTCTCTGGAGAGAGGTTAAAGTATATCGTGGTGAAAACGTTGTAGACACTTTCTTCTCGTGGTTGATGAAAGACGTCGAGGATATGATGAAGGTAGTACGACATAACGTACAATTAATTATGTCCGATGATGACAATGTTGCGTTCACTAACGTCACCGTTTGTCATTTGTGTGAGCGCCCTTTGACAGACGATGACAAGGTACGCAATCATTGTCGTCTTACGGGGAAATTCTTGGGAGCAGCCCACAATAGCTGTAATCTGAGCTACAAGATGCCTCGTCATATCCCCATCTTCTTTCACAACCTTCGTGGCTACGACTGTCACCATTTAATGCTGGGTTTAGGAAAATATAAGGACCAACGCGTATCCTGCATTGCAACATCTAGTGAGCGTTACGTGTCGTTTTCCCTGGGTCCCTTGCGTTTCGTAGACTCTTTTCAATTTCTTAATCGCTCTCTGGACACACTCGTTACCAATCTATCCACGTCCGGGAGCCAATTTCCTTTGCTTAGAGAGGAAATGCTTAGACGGGGTTTCGACGAACAGACCAATCTGCTCGTACGCAAGGGGGTATACCCTTACGAGTACGTTGACAGTATTGATCGGTTCAATGAAACAAGTATACCCGCTCGTGAACACTTTGATAACCGGTTGATGGAATCGTCTATTTCGGACGCAGATTACGAGCACGCACAAAACGTGTAGAGTGCATTCAATCTGCGTACGTTTGGAGATTACCATGATTTGTATTTGTTGACAGACGTAATGCTGCTGGCCGATGTCTTTGAAAGTTTTCGAGACATGGCCTTACGCGATTACTGCTGGACCCATGTCATTTTTACTCGCTTCCCGGACTCGCTTGGAATGCGATGCTAAAAATGACAGGGGTCGAATTAGAGCTGTTGATAGAGATAAATCAACATCTGTTTGTAGAGTCTGGGTTCCGCGGAGGCGTCGCGATGATATCCAACCGTCATGCCGTCGCTAACAACCCTCTGATCCCAGATCAGTACGATGTTTCGAAACCGACCTCCTTCATTCTGTATACGGACTGTAACAATCTATACGGTGCAGCCATGTCGCAACCACTCCCTTACGCAGACTTCCGATGGCTCGATCGTAATGAAATCGAGTCTTTGGACGTACGTAATGTGAATGATGATTCCGACATCGGGTACATCCTCGAAGACGACCTACACTATCCTAATACACTACACGACCTGCATTCCGACTACCCGCTTGCACCTGTGCGCCAGCGCATAACACCCGATATCCTTTCTCCCTTTTCCAAACGTTTACTTGAGAGTATATACAGATCATCGTATAACGAATCAGGGTCATCCGTAGAGAAGTTGTTAACGACTTGGGAGGACAAACAAAATTACGTTCTCCATTATCGAAATTTGAAATTGTATTTAAGTCTTGGTTTAGAGCTGAAAGCGACTCATAGGTTGTTGTGTTTTAAGCAAAGCGCTTGGTTGAAACCGTTTATCGATTTCAACACCCGCAAGAGGCAAGCAGCCGTCAACAGCTTTGAAAAAGACCTTTTCAAACTGATGAACAACGCCGTATACGGCAAGTCGCTGGAGAACGTACGGAAACATATAGACTTTGAACTAGTCTCAGATGAACGACGGCTTCAAAAACTAGTTTCCACACCTAGGCTGAAACGTATGATTCGTTACACGAACGATCTGGTGGGGCTCTCATTCCGTAAAAAATCCATCGTTCTTTCCCGTCCCGTGTATGTCGGCTTCACGGTGCTTGACGTTAGCAAAACAATAATGTACGACTTTCATTATCGTTATGCTGTCGGCAAGTACGGTTGTAACGTTAGATTGCTAATGACAGATACAGACAGTCTGATGTATAGTATTCAAACATCTGACTTGTATGCAGACATGAAGAAGGACCTACACGTTTTTGACACATCGGATTACCCTACGTCTCATCCTTGTTATAGCCTTAAGAACAAAAAGGTTGTCGGACTGTTCAAGGATGAAACGTGTGGTCGTCCTATTAGAGAATTCGTGGGTCTCCGAGCGAAATGTTATTCGTTCCTTGTGGCCCACGAAGATCCTACCAAAGAGTGTCAAAAACGTGTATGTAAAGGTGTACCTCGAGTTGCGATTAGGAGGAGTCTACGACACGATATGTATCGCAAGTGTCTCACTGATCATTGTCAGTTTTCTGCCAGTGCGCTTTGTTTTCGTAGCGATCATCATACGCTGTACACGATGCGCGTAAATAAGCAAGCGTTGTCACCGTATGATGATAAGCGCTATATACTAGACAATGGTCGTGATACACTTGCATACGGTCATTATCGAATACGTCGCATCAACATGGAGAACGATGACGACACCTCCCCACCTGCTAAAAAAATTCGTCTCCATGTATAGTACCCCCCAACACTTGTTTCTTTCGTCAGTTGATGTCTCTCGGTGCTTCAGTCCAGACGTCTGTAAACGTAAGTTTGCATATTAATATTGCAACGATATTTGTGTGTTTAAACATAATATATATATATATAATATATATATATATATGTTTTATTAACATTTGTGCGTCCGTCTTAACAAATTTTATCATCGTCGTGGCGTCTGTTAGATTTTGACGTCCGTATATCGGACGCCAAAATGTAATCCCTTATAGAAAATGTGTTCTGTAGAATAAAAGTTTATAAGTTCCACAAACACCTTTTATGGCCACATCGCTAATGAGAAATCTTAATTTTTTTAACTTTCAACTCATTATTTTGGCACCACGAGTTTTTTAGTTTTTACCTGCGGGTGCCAAATTGACAGACTTTTGAAAATTGATATTCAATATGTAGTTCATGGTTTGTCCACCACGTAGTACTACCATCGTCTGTATACACTCTGCGCGCCTTTTTTTCATTTAGTTTGTAATCATTGTGGAATCCGTGGATATGGCAACACTGTCATAGCATAAACGCACAGGGTCAAATAACAAACGCAATCCAAGTCTGATTCAGACTGTGCTAAGTGGGTCAAAGATTATGTCCTTTTTTAATTATTCGCTTGTGTTTCTCTCATATTCATATTTTCACTTATAAGTTCATTTTCCCAATTTCCTCATTTTTCTTTCTCTTACCTTCCCCACTTTTGATTTTATTCTCTTTATAAACCGTTTGACGTGTGCTTTACAATAGTGCATATCATGAATCAAAAGAAAAAGTGGTAGAGGGAGAGGAGAGAGATCGGGGCGAAAACGTTAAAAATTTGATTCTTCACAACAGTTTAATTTTTCTGTAATTTTCTGTGAAGAAAGAGAAAGTGTGTGTGTGTGTGTGTGTGTGTGTGTGTGTGTGTGTGTGTGTGTGTGTGTGTGTGTTGTGAGTGAGAGAGAATAACACTTATATTAAAAAGTTATATCTTTCTGTCGAAGGGTTAGAGAGAGTTAAAACAAAAGGACACATGGTGTGGGAAAGAGTGAGCGTGAGCGAGCGACAGGGAAGGACAGAGAGAAAGAGTAAGTGAGAGGGGTTAGTGACAGGGTAAAAATATTAAAAATTTGATTGTCATTTAAAAAGAGAGAGAGAGGGGGGGGCAAGAATGCAGAGAGATAGAGTAAAAACAACGAGTAGTACGTGTATTAGCGTTACTACCGAGACGTCTGAGGATGGGGAGAGGCTAGGAACGAATATGCGACTGTTACGCTACGTTTACACTGCGAGAAAATTTCGACAGGAAATACGCAAGCAGTGTCCAGTAGGTGACAAACGAAACAAATGAAATATCTTGGCTTCATAATAGACAATAATCTCTCATGGAAAAGTTTTATTTGTAACCTGAAAAAATAGTTGTATACATTCTTACGAAAATTCTATTTGTTACGAGATTTTTGTCCTGAAAATAACTATTCCTCGATAACATCCAGATATGTCTTGTGATCAATTCACGGCCGGGTAATTGGTTAGTTCGAATTGCTTCCTATAATTGTCATGTGTAAAAGTTTTCGTACTGATGACTAACAAAATTGTTTCATGAAGGTATGCAGCAATTGTCAGATGTAGTACTATCAAGGAGAACTATTTATAACAGAAACCAGCTCTTGTGTATACAGTTGAAGACATAATATTCAGTCCACTCCAAGAGTGTTTAATAAACAAACTCGATTTCATTCAGCGTGTGGCCTTGCATAAGTAGTCACAACTGTTATGTGATTATAAACACCAGACAGGTTTATGAACGAAAGAAGCCATCCATGCTTTATATCCGCGTAAAAACGAGTGATATTTTTAAATAATGTCCATTTTAGATAATTTATTTACATTTTCTGATATACCTAATTATCACCAGTAAATTATACTTAACAGTCTAACAAGTATTTAGATTACTACTCCTACTTTATTACATATTTACACAAATATTCCAGAAATATTTCAATGTTCACGTAAGTTTTATAAGAACAGAAGTAATGATCACCTAATTTAGTGTTTATTAGTTTAAAATGCTTCAAGTTTAGCAAATATTCCGTTGCCAGTATTGTATTATTGGTATTAAGTTTATGACCTGGGATAAACGAGTGCGAACACCCATACACACATATAAACTCATGAGATTTCAACAAGCTGATGTTGAAGACTCCAATCGTGGATATTTGATAGATACAACCTTTTTTGGACTTTGTTTATCGTGGGAAACATTGTATAGAATACCGTAACGTTAAACAAAATGTACCTATTTACTTTATTCTGCTGTTAAAATAAGATACTCAAATTCGATTGCGTTTTGTAATGTATTTGTATTTGTATTAAGTATGAACTACAAAGTTTTAATTTAAATTAAGATTTGGTGAAGATCGGTAAGGGGGAAGGGGTAGTTTACCCGCAACACTTTGTTTTAACAACGGTAATTTATTCTATGACGAACGATAACAGCCGCAAAATCAAACAGAATCGAATAAGTTTGTGCATACTGCCCTGATTTCTAGAGTACTCAAGACTTGTTGTTTTTGGTGAAGATCGGTTAAGGGAAAGGGGTAGTTTACCAGCAACATTTTAAGTTTTATCAAGGGCAGTTTTTCTTATGACTGGCGCACATCCAAACAGAATCAAACATTTTTTTGCATACGTTCCTGAATTGTTAAGTACTCAAGGTCTGTTCATTTTGGTGAAGATCGGTTAAGGGAAAGGGGTAGTTTACCTGCAACATTTTATATTTTAACAATGGTAATTTTTTCTATGACGAACGATAACTGCCGCACATTCAAACAGAATCAAATATTTTTTTGTGTACGTTCCTGAATTGTAGAAAACTGAAGGCCTATTGATTTTGGTGAAGATCGGTTACGAGGAAAGGGTAGTTTACCTGCAACATTTTATGTTTTAGCAAGAGTAAAGTACTTAATTTTGACAAAAGAAAGTATCCTGATAAGAAGATCATAATAATCCACTGTAGAAACGTAGATGAAATATCTATAAATGAAGAGGCTAGTTGAACGGGGTGGGGGTAATTTTTTATAAATGAAAATGATAGTTGAAGGGGGTGGGGATAATTTTTATTTATATGTCATGTGTACTACGTTATCGGCAACAAAGAAGTAGTTTGTTGTTAAAATTTCTTCCTGGGCTGTTTGGGCTTGATCCGATGTTTTCTACAAAACCAGACGTTTCGGCAGTGCTATCGACTGCCATCATCAGTGAAAATTGAGTGCACTATCGTGAGGTGGTATACGTTAGTGATCACAGTACTGTGGTCAAGGCTGAAGAAACAAGTAGTTTCTATGGAAATTGTTCATTTCGAAAAGTATTTTAAATATAAATCTTAGAACATGGAAGTCATGTATGGTTCTCCATACCGATATTTACTCTCTTGTTTTCTTATTATTTCCTGTAACACCACTCTTAAGCTTTGAAATTCTAACTTGAATGTGCCCATAAGATTTTTAAATTTCAAAAAGATTAACGCTAGTGATTAACCAAATTATCGTAATTATTAACAATTTATAATTCTCAAATAGATAAAAAATACTGACTTATTCATTCAAACTGTAGTTTAACGTTGCATTAGCTACCTTTATTTTGAACTTTTAAAGACTCCATTTTATTAGAATTTTGAATTTTCGAAATTTTTGTTTATAATTCTTTTTAATCACAAAGTTATCATTGATTACTTTCTCAAAATAAATATTTTTGTTTAAAATTGATATAATTATGTACTCTGCTTGTAATAATCTAAATTGAAATGTTCTCTCTACACTTTATTTAGCTTTCTAATAATTCATCACATCAAGGACATTTCAGTAACTATTTTTTATTAATATATTAATAAGAACCATATTGGATATCTTCACTAAACTCATTTACCATTCCATAAATTAGAGGAAAAGCAAACGTCAAAAGTAATAACCACCATCATCATCAGCAAGGGTTATACAAAAGTAGTTTGTTCCGGGCCCAAGCAGATAGACTAGAGCTGGTTATTCCAATGCTTCTTGGGACGGCCCACACCTCTCCGTCGATTTCTGCTTACAATTTTCAATAGTTGTATGAGAATGCTTCAGTCATCGCTTCGGTTAAAAGTTCCAACCATTTTAGCCTATAATGGGCAGTCCTATCAAATATACATATAATATTCAGTTCCTGCCGTACATCGCGATTTCTTTTGCGATCAGCATTTGTGAAGAATATATAATATCACGCGTCTGAGACCCCCTGAAAACGACTGCTCTGGGAATTCGTTCTTATAAGTCGGAATTCTCAAACCCATAGACAAGGAAGAGTCACCTTGTAAAACTTCAAGCGTGTTTCTTTACTCGCTGATTAAAAAATTGGGTTGGGTACTCGTTGTACCGGATTAACTAGGTACTGGTCCTCAAATTCTTAGTGTTGGATGAAGTAATGTTAGCTCTCAAAGAAGCCTTCAGCCTCTCTCCAGCCAAGACGGTTCTCCGTGATGAAGTGACATATCTTACAAGAGGTTACCCGTTACCCTTCTGATGCTCAACCGTATGGATTTAGACCGGAAGGTCGATAAATATTCTTTGGAGATCAATAGTAGCCAACAGTACTAAGTTGAGGCGTAAGGGAAATGATTCTGGATTGTCTTATCTTTGGAATATTACAGGCGCGAATCAAGTTGGATTTAATGGGTTGTACTATTGTGTACAGGGAAATCTGGTCTCTTTAATATGATAACATAGACAGTTTATGTGAGACAACCTACAGAAATCGGGCTGGACGTTAAGCCCGAAGGTGGCAACCCCACTATCGCATTGCCGTGCGATAAGCAAGTAACATATTCAGGAGACATATTAGTTACCAAACTGTCGCAAGCAAGATGTAACCGGAGAAAAAACGTCAAAAGTGCCTTCCAACAAATTTTAATTTTGCGTATTTATACAGAATAAATTTGTAATGGAATGTTCTGACAGAAAACCTATATTTTGCTCACATTATTTATAATTTTTCTCTCATTGTGTTGCATACCGTAAGTGGTATTTTCAAAAATATCAATTAGCCTATAATGACATTGCACATTTAGTTGCCGTCGAAATTTGTAAACGAAGATGTAATGAAAGAGAAATTTGTACTTTACTGTGTCTAAATAACACTGTTGTTTCTATGATATTTAAAAATTTTTGTTTTCCTATAAATAATAGTTTTATATAATTGAAAGTGTTTTATATGATAAAGCAGAATGGAAAATTCAAGACAATACAAAATTATGGGCGTGACGAGATATAAAACGAGCAGGCAAAAGGCTAAAACAAATGTTGAAGGTAGAAGAGAAATAAAGCAAAGATAAATAAGGAAGACCGATTCAAAGATACAAACTTAGATGGGAAAAGGTAGTATATTATTTACCATCAGGGAATAACACACGAAACCGCATCAAACACAGTAAAACTAACAATTTTGTTTAATTATAAGTGAGGTCTTGTATTAGGCAACAACAAAAACGAAAGAGCGGACTCTTCAGTGCGCACAAAACGTTAATGTTTTAGCAAAAATAAACTGCTTGCCCAAGAGAGTCCTCTTTAGGTAGGAACTTTTAGACTAGTTATACTTTTTGTAGTTTAAACGCCTCTAATCGACACCATATCTAGATGATTCATATTCCCGTTTATTTAACACAATCCGCTACGTGAAGCTATTCAGTAATCTGTTCTTCAATTCAACGTTAATTATTAAATTTAATTTATAGTCATTATTAATGAAAATTTGATTTACTTTCACAAATTTACAAAATATTGTTAATGCCTTTATTTCAACAGCTATTTGCG
Source organism: Magicicada septendecula (assembly GCA_034769895.1). Taxonomy (NCBI): domain Eukaryota; kingdom Metazoa; phylum Arthropoda; class Insecta; order Hemiptera; family Cicadidae; genus Magicicada; species Magicicada septendecula. Next base: position 308,663,255 of record CM068375.1, read on the forward strand.
AGCGGTTTGACAGATGCAGTTTGATACATGCAGTAGGCTCAGGTATTGGCCTGTGTTGAGTTGAAGACTAATTACTAGCTTTGGAGAGTGAGTTGAGCCCTTGACATTTTCCGTAGATGCGCCACTGCCTAATTTTATTTGTAAGAAGTACCGAGGATTCCTATGCCGTACCCCCTTGCAAACCAATGTTCACGTGTGTTAGTCTCGTATAGGCTATACAAAGATTCTATAGATAATAATGCTTTATTTATAAAATTTAAAATGCTCACGAACTGGTGTAGCTATCTCGGAAAATAAAAGCGTAAGTAACGCAGTATTAGGTCTAAGCTAGCAACGGGAGTTCACTAGTTCTTGAACTACCCCTTCTCAACTCTTTAACATGAATACATACAGAGCAAGTAAATGATTCAATTTTGGAGTTTGATGACATACATTAAGAAGAATTTTATGCAATACTGGAAAGAGACAGTAAAAAACTGTTAACGTAAAGAGAACTATACTTACAGACTTAAATACAAAAATTAAAAGAACGGCTAGAGAATCAGAATTATGGAAAAAATGGATTAACGTCACGAAATAAATAGGTGAACAATAAATTTACTTCAGTTCTGATAACAACTTTTATTATTTGTAAGCCAGAAGTTCATCATCACGTAAAGTTATGTGTTCATGACGTTCCCCTAGTGGTAGCTTTCGCAATCAAGTAGACTTCATCTTAGTTATCACTAGGTGGACTCTACTACCTTTCCAAACAATTAAAGACTCTACTAGCTCCCCAGAGAAAGATTTTTACAGTAACCAGATTCTTGCAGCTAAAGTAGAACTAAACCTGGAAAGGCATACATCAAAAGAAAGTCATACAAACATGATGGTGTTTAAAAACAGACATATATAAGCAAAATGAGGATATAAGAGTGAAGAGGAAAATTGTCGGTCGACAATAAACCTATGAGGCATGCAGATAGCGCCTAGCTAAAAGCAAAAAGTATATTATAAGAAGAAACCTCTAGAGTAACCAAAAACCCGTAATTTTAGTAAAAATAGTGTAAAAATAGATCAGTAAAGATACGTGTAACACAATACAGACAGAAAACGGGACTACACAATTAAGAGACAAGTATCCTCAAATAAGCAAAGCCGGAATACAGCAAAGTAGGTACGACACGAATAAATACGTAAACAAAATCTAGAAGGATTAAAAACAAATAGAAACAAACATCAATTATATATGTGTTCAGACTTAAAACATTACAAGAATATTTGTAACAAGTAAAAGAATAGACGATTCCAATATAAAAGAACAGCGGAGAAGCTACTGCAAAAAACCTATTCAAAGATAAACGCATAGAGAGAGAGAGAGAATACAGGTAACTTTACGTTTGACCTGGAAATCAACATAACCATGCAATATTAATAACTAATGTTAATAATAGTAACTACATAATAATGTTTAATAATAATGTTCAATTCAGCGGCGCAACAACCCATTACTGAGTCAAGGCGTCCTCAAAGGCATCCTCCAGCCTCCGCCAGTTGTCCCGGTCAAGTGCAGCTGCTCTCCAGTTCCGGGTCCCAAGGATATGGCTCGCATCGTAGTTCACACCGTCTTCCCAACGTAGTTTGGGTCTACCAACTCTCCTGGTGCCATAGATCTGTCCTGTGAGTGCCTTTCTTGGTATTTCATTCTCCCCCATTCTGATCACGTGTCCAGCCCACCTGAGTCTACCAAGTTTTATAATTTTCACAATATCTGGTTCATTCAGAAGAGTGTTCAGTTCTTGGTTGGTTCTTTTCCTCCATTCACCTCCTACACATATTGGACCAAATATACTGCGGAGGATTTTGCGTTCATGAACCAGCAGGCTTGACTCAGACTTTCTAGAAATGGTCCAGGTCTCAGAACCAAAGGTGAGAACTGGGCGGATCAGTTTTTTATACAAAAGCAGCTTGATGCTCCTAGCAATTATTCTGCTCTCTTTTGGGTCTGAGACCAAAGAAGCACCTATTATCTGAGGTGATTCTTCGCTTTATTTCTTCTGTTGTTTCCCCATCGGAGTTAACTTTTCATCCTAAATAAACAAAGTTTTTGACTTTTTCGAAGCAATAGATGCCAATTTGGATGTGCTCTCCTTCTCTAGCCTCCTGTCCTGTAGCCATGTATTTTGTCTTGCTTTCATTTTATTATGAGACCCAGCCTACTTGCAGGACCTTCAAGAGCAAGAAAGGCTTCAGTAACTGCTCGAAAGGACCTCCCGATTATATCTAGGTCATCGGCGTATCCTAGGACCTGCACCAACCTGTTGAATACAGCCCCGGAGGAATTATTCCAGCATCTCTCATAGCTTTTTCTAAGGCAAGAACGAAGAGGAGGCAAGTAAGAGCATCGCCCTGGAGAACTCCCTTTCCATAGTCGAACTCTCCTGATAAGTCATTCTGAATGTTCACTGTCAGCATTGTCATCCTACACAATCTTATTAATTTCTTTGGTATGCCCAGTTCTTCAAAAGCAGTGTAAAGTTCTTTTCTGTCAATGCTGTCGTATGCATTTCTGAAATCTATGAAGAAGTGATGGGTTTGTAGTTTATGTTCCCTACCTTTCTCCAGAAATTGTCGGAGTGTGAAAACCTGGTCTATTGTCGATTTTCCTGTTTTAAATCCACACTGATATCGACCAATCACCTGATCAGCATGTGGAACATATAACTGTCTTCTGCCAGGCTGTTGGCAGTTTCTCTTCTATCCATATATCAATGACAAGGTGTTGAAGGGTTTTAACCAGCTCTGGGCCACCGTTTGTGCAAAGCTCCGCAGGAAGATCATCAGAACTAGGAGCTTTGTTGTTTTTAAGGCTTTCTATTGCAGCTATCATATTATCTTCATCCGGAGGCTCGATGTGTTTATGTTCCTCTAGCACAGGTGGTACATAGTTGTTCACCTCGTCATTCTTAGAAAGAAGAGCTTCAAAGTTCTTTCCCCTATTCTGTAAGTAGGGTGCCATCAGTGTCACGACAAGCTGTTGTCCTGGGCTTAAAGGGTTTCCTACCTTGGTTTAACTTATTGTAGAATTTTCTGATTTCAGTTTAATAATAGGAGTACGAACACGTCAGCCTACCAACACGTTTGGTGGAAAGGTAAAAACACACAACTGTTGTACAGATAATTAAGAGGTTGCATTAGTTCAGACGTAGATCTGTATATATGTGTCAGCCAACAGTAGTACGTTTTGTAAACATACATGGCTGTGCCATTGCACATTAGGAATGTTATTTGACCTTGAATACTCTTGGCGGGATACAGATGAATGAGAAATCTTATCTCTGTGCTGGAGGCTGGAGACCTGTGGTGTTACGCTGAATAGACACAACACATTATCACTATACACAGCAGTGACTGACGTGTATTAACCATTTCTGAGTTCCCGATGCCACAACCCAGATTAAACTGTGCATAACGTTTGTAGAAAAGGCTAGTGTCCTTCATACTTCACAAACACTTGAGAAATTTTATTGTTTCTCACAGAGGCACCCTTAGGGTTGTCCGGCAGGTGTATATGCACTTAAGTGCCTTGGCTCATTCTTGAACAAAAATGAGGAAAGAAATAAAACGAATAAGGAGAGAGAGAGTGTGTGTGTGAGAGAGAGAGAGAGAGATAGAGTGAGAGGGTAGAGAGAGGGGGGAGTGAGTGAGAGTAAGAAAATGAGAGAGAGTTACAGTGACGGAAGGCAGCTGTATACATTTTTTACCATACTTCATTATTTAGAAGTCACATGACATAATTTACATAGAGCATCAATTAAACGCGCGGCAGCACGCTACATATAATGCGACACAATACGTTACGTTTGTACATCCGAGACCTCGGGTACCCGGTGCAGGCAATTTTCCGCCTGTTCACCAACTCAGAAACCCGAGTACCTCTCCCGCTCGTCCGTCTCCAGCTCGAGAAGGGCGAGGCTGCAGATAAAATATTCCACCTGACGCGACTGTTTGGCTTCCGCGTCAGGGTGGAATCCAGTCGTCCCCCGGGCAAGCTTGCGCAGTGCCACCGGTGCCAGAGGTTCGGCCATCACACCGACGTCTGTCGCAGTGCCCCGGCCTGTCTACGTTGTTCTCTGGGACATTCAACTCAGGCCTGCACTGTGGCAGACAAGACCAAGTTTCGCTGCATTAATTGTGGCGAAGGCCATGCAGCAATTAACATTAACTGCCCGGTCTACAAGGCGGAGCTCCTGCGGAAGCAAACACCTCAGGGGCCCCTCCCGAAGCCATGGCAGCCAGTTTTGCAGCCCCAACCTCAGAGGCAGCCTAAAACACAGGCTAGGCCGCAACCGAAGGCACAACCGGCACGGCGCGCGCCCTCTCCGGCTCCACCTCCAGCCCCTACAAAGGCACCAAAACGAACCGCGTCTCCTTCTGTAGCAGAGACAAGCACTGTAGCCGTCATCTCGGTTATGGAGCCGGAGAATCAACCCTCCACCTCCGCGGAACCTCCACCTCCCGCCTCTGAGCCAGAGGTAGCCTCGCCACCACTGCCACCTCCGCGATTTCCGCGAGCAGGCATCACTAAATCCAAAAAACAAGGGATAACCACACCGGATGCTCGGACCCGAGCTCCTGCCTGCCCACAGCCCAAGAAAAGTCCTGCTTCCCGGTACAATAAGTCCGACGAAGCGCAACAGCGTACTTTTCCTGCCGCCGATTCAAAACCGTCTGCCCCTGGACCTGTGGCTTCCACCACGACCCGATCTGCCGTAAAACCTGGTCGCTCTTACGCGGCCTCAGTTTCCAGGCAAACCGCCCAGTCCGTCATATCCGATGACGCACAGTTCGTCCGCGACTTTCTGTCTGGCTACGACCTCAAGAAAGTCGCATCCACCTTCAGGTCCATCCGAGACCGCCTGGAAACTGCTGACCCAAGTGAGAGATTCATGCTCTTGGTGGAAGCCTGCGAAGTCATAGGTCTTCTATGAACCGAGCCCTTAGACGAGATCTCTCTCTCATAGCCTGGAATGCTAACAACATCGGTTCCAAGCATTCCGGCCTTCTAGAATTCCTGGCTCGGTTCAAACCCGACATACTTCTCCTCTCTGAAACCTACCTGACCCCGGCGAACCGGTTTCGATTACCAAATTACGTGATCTATCGGGATGACCGAGTTGGCCGACGAGGAGGCGGCAAGGCGATCGCGGTGAGGACCTCCATAGGTCATCATCATGTCGCTTTGCCGCAGCTTACCAACCTAGAGGCCACAGCCATTGAGGTCCACGGAGCTCTTGGCGGCGTCCTCGTGGTTTCAGCATACAAGCCCCCACAAGCTGAACTCCTTGTCGGCGACCTGGACGTCATCTTCGATTCCCATCGAAGGGTAATTTTGGCCGGCGATCTGAATTGCAAGCATCGCGTTTGGAATAGTCGCCTGACTACTCCGAACGGGAGGCGCTTGCTCAGTTTTGTTGAATCGCGCCGGGCGATGGTGTTTGGTCCAGCGCCACCCACGTTCTTTCCGTCAAGGCCTAACGCGGCTCCCGATGTTCTGGATATCGCGGTGACCCAAGGAGTTGTCTGTCCGGTCGAGGTATTCTCACTTACGGAGCTGACATCCGACCACAACCCTATCTTGGTCCACGTCGCTACCCAGCACGCCTATGCACGTTCTGACAAGAAGAAGGTCATCGATTGGGATCGCTACGGCCCGGCCTTGTGCCGTAGATTGCCGCCAGCGGCCCCACTCGATTCCGTTCGCCTCCTAGACGAAGCACTTGCGGGAATCGAAGAGGCAATCATCTCGGCTATAGGCGTGTCTTCACGAACGCGAGCTGGTTTCACGCCTGACTACCAACGCATCCCTGAGGAAGTCTCTCTTCTCGCTCGCGAGAGGAATTACTTCTGGAAACGTTGGCAGATGACCCGTGATCCGGCCGATAAGGCAGCATACAATCGGCTCACCGGACGACTGCGTGGCAGTCTGAAGGCGTTCCGACGTAGCTGTTGGGAACTCGCTGTGGCCTGAACGGGGGATGTGGACCCGCAAAGTCATTCGTACAGAATACCTACCGCATTGACGGGACGGAGGCGCCGAACTCCACTCCCCGCCATTGTTGGATCGTTCGGTCGACTCCTGGGTCGCCCGGAGGAGAAGGCCGAGTACTTGGGCTTGTGTTTCGAGCGACAGTTCGCTCCCAACCCGCCCATGGACTGGGACTTCGACGAACAAGTCGAGATGGCTGTGGAAGACTTTCTGTCTCTTCCGATCACGGCGGAGCCCGAACCCATCTCTTTGGAAGAGGTCTCAGATCGGCTCGCTGAACTTCAGCCAAGAAAAGCTCCAGGCCCGGACGGTGTTACGAACACCGCTCTACGACTTCTTCCCGAGCCTGGAGTTCAATTCTTGACTGATTTGTTCAACGCGTGTCTTAGACTGGCCTACTTTCCCAAGAAATCGCGAAAGGCGACGGTTATCGTGATCCCGAAGCAGGGAAAGGATACCACCCGCTCTGAAAACCTCCGGCCTACTCTCCGCTACGTCCAAGGTTTTTGAGCGCCTCGTACAGCGTCGTGTACGAGAACATCTAACCAACTTTGACGTGCTGGTCCCCGAACAATTCGGCTTTCGTGTGGGGCATTCGACCACTCATTAACTGATGAGATTGGTGGAAAGCATCACGGAAGCCGGGTGTCGGAGAGAACTTAGATGTTGGCTGTTTCTTAGATGTTGAAAAAGCCTTCGACAGCGTATGGCATGAGGGCCTTCGACTTCAAGCTTAGGGAAGTCCAGCTCCCGGACTGCTACCTCCATCTGGTTGCTAGCTTTCTGACGGAGAGGACCTTCTGCGTGAGAGTTGGCGATTCAGTCTCTTCCGAGAGACGAATCACAGCCGGCGTCCCTCAAGGTAGTGTTCTAGGCCCCCTTCTGTTCTCGATCTACGTCAACGACGTGCCGAGACAGCCTGGAGTCCAGATGGCCCTCTTCGCTGACGACACGGCCTTATTTACGGCCGATCGTCATGAGGAAAGGGCCGTCCTACGACTGCAGCGCCAGCTCGACACGCTCGTGGACTGGACCGAGAATTGGAGAGTGCAACTCAACGCTACCAAGAGTGTAGCCGTCGAATTCTCCAAGCAACGGAAGAACCCTGTTAGGCAGCTACGTATCGGCAGAACGTACTTGCGCTGGTCCAACGAGGTCAAGTACCTCGGATTACACCTTGACCGTCGGCTCACCTGGCGTACCCACGCACAGGCAGTTCTCAAGCGAGCATCCACTTGCCTGTGCACACTGTTTCCACTCCTGATCAGCTCAGCCATGACCACGAAATTGGGCAGGATGATCGTCGACGCGTATCTGCTGCCGGTCATTTCCTACGCCTGTCCGGTCGGGGTTACCTCGCCGCAATGCATAAAAAGAAGTTGCAGAGCGTCCTCGACAGGGGTCTTCGGCTAGCGGCCAAAGTCCCCCGTCGCTTTTCATCTCGCCTTCTAAGGAGAGGACTTGGCGTCCGCTCCTTAGACGACACATTCAGGCGGCTTGCACGCAAATTTTATGCACGTGCGGCGAGGTTCCCAGGCAATCCTCTTGTGACTGGGCTGGGAAGGTACCGTATACGTCCAGGCGATTCGTGGAAACGCCCTCGGTGTATACTGCGCTAGTGTAGGCTAGCACAACAGCCGAGAATCGGCCTGCTATAGAGCACACGCCCTACTTGGGCAGGGCCACGAGGCAGGAGCTCCAGAAGGTAGCTCGGAACTCAGATACCGAGCGGTTCGTCTCTGCGACGCACAACCGCAAAACCCAGAGCGAAAAAAAAAACGTTTGTACAGTTCACATAAGTTTCTTTTTGGTAACTACTATATTAATTTTTATAATATTTACTTGAGTACTTTATAATTTATAACAAATGTGTTACATTGCGTTATAATCGTTTATTTAAGTACTAAGTAGGCCTGTAATGAGAGCGCTGATGTTACTTTATATAGGCCTAAGTCTATGAATTCCTACCTGTGCTTCGGTATTAGGTTACTAATTAATGATGGCTGCATGTTGTAATATAATTTATTACAAATATACAATAAAATAAAATAAATTATTGGTGTATGACAATAAGATTGTGCTCTTTCGTAAGCCCCACTGTTTGGGCTAGTCAATTTGTAATATATTTTACAAATATAAAATAAATAAAATATAATATGTGTATATATTATATATGTGTAGATAGCAAGAATTATGTATGTTGTCTGGATCTCGGTGTTGAACTCGCCGATGATACAGCTCCACTTTGGATTCGCCAATTATAAAGAATAAATTAACTATAATTAATGTTTTATAGTTATGTGTGATTGATTGATAAAACAAAAAAAATAAAATTTTCTAGGTTGTGAAATTTTTACTGAGATTGAGTTTTGGTTTAATTATTTAATTAAATTAATTAATTAATTGAGTGTGTAATTTTCTTAGATATTTATTCTATCACTGTAAATTAATTTTGTTTAAAAAAAATAGTTAACATTAATTATAGAAATAAAAACAACTCTTGTAACTGAATAATGATGTTCATTTATTAACATTCAAAATTATGCGCCAGTCAAACTGCGCATGACCCAGGCATTGGCTAATATGTGCTCCAGTCGGTAGCGAACAAAATCAACAAAATATATTTTTTACAAGGTTAGAAATTATGGTTCTTTTAACGAGTCGAAATGGTCAGAGGGCAAGGAACAAGATACATTCTTACAGGTATTCTTAAACTAAATTATTTTGGCTGAAATAAAACAAGATTATTATTTAAGTTGTCAATTAGAAAATTGAATAGCGAACCAAATCGACGAAATGACGTCACTCCTTTCAAGCTGGCTGTGTACTCGTGCTGGTTAGAAAATCAAGTATGGCCGACGTCTCTTCGATTTTAGCGGCTATACTGCTGGAACTGGCTGAGATTCTCCCGCAGAAATAAAATGATATTCCCTTCTCTGCGAAGTAGTGTTGGTCCAGGAATATAGTGTAGAGTGTCCTCTCGTCTCCTGCGATGTCGTTTTCATGATGGGTTTCTTGTGAAGTGTCCGGTGTTCAAATATGTGTAATTGTGTTCTGCGAATATGGTCCAAAATTGTCTCAAAATGGCTGTTGATTTCTTGTGTTTGAGTTTGATGGTGTTATTACAGTTGTTTGGAACTTGTGAAGTGTTATAAATTGATAGTTAATGTTATTTTCACTTTTAGATCATCTCTGTTACTCGCCGCATAACTACACTCGGTTTTACACAAAATTAATCTTTTTTCGGTATTCTGCTAACACATTTCCAACTAGTCGTCTTCACGATTAACAATAGACTCATAGACTCAACGTCGTCGTTTTAGGGTAATTTGTGCTATGTCTTTTTCCTCTTTATATTGTTTAACTATAAAAATATCTGTCTAAGACTTGGTTCACCATCTAAATATGTTGGATTTCGTTGTCCATGACGTGTCCGTTACTTAACTAAATATCACTATAATATTGACGACTCGGAACACAAAGTTTTTTATAAGTAAAAACGTAAAGTTTTACCTTACAGCCTAAACCGGCTTTCACCTATAGAAGGCTTCATCAGAGGCTGTCGTTAGTAGCGCTGCTCGTCTTGTTGTTGGCGACGAGAAAGTGTTTCGAAAGATTGAAGCTGTGTGTGTGTGGTGAGATGTGTTCGAATAATGCGTGCGATTTGAATTGTGTCTGTTCGTTTAGGATGTCGTTTTTATTTGTTTTTGTGTGTTTGTATATTTCTAATTGTTCTAGAGTGTCTAGTTTTCGGCCTTTTGTGTGTACGTGTAGTATGTTAGACATACACATCCCCCATAACGCCACATTAGCCTCCTTTGACATTAAAAACCTGTACACAAACATCCTCATCTCTGAAACAATCACCATCCTACAAAACAAACTCAAACAGAACAACACACCAGACGAACTTATCAATGAAATAACAGAAACTCTGAACATTATCACAAAACAAAACTACTTTACTTATAACAATAAATACAACACACAGAACGATGGCCTACCCATGGGCTCCCCCATATCCAGCATTCTAGCAGAAGTCTTCCTCCAACACTTAGAAAAAACAAAAATACTCACAAACAATGACAGACACTCACATAAAATACTATATTGGCACAGATACGTTGATGACATTATAATACTATACAGGGGAAACAAAAGACAATGTGAACAGTTACTAACGCACATAAACAAAATACATAAAAACATAACCTTCACTGCCGAATACGAACACAACAATACCATAAACTTCTTAGACCTCTCCATCACAAAACTAGAACACAGGCACAAATTCAGTATATACAGAAAACCAACTACAACTGACACACTAATACACAACACCTCCAATCACCCAATACAACACAAACTAGCTGCTTTTAGAACCATGATACATAGACTTAACAACATCCCCTTAAATGAAATAGACTACAAAGACGAACTAAACACGATAAAATATCTAGCAGAATCTAACGGTTATGACAGAACAATAGTCAGTAAACTCCTACACAAAACACAAAACAAACAACAGACAAAGACAGAAAACAACAAATTCATAACACTAACATACATCAACAAACAAACAGAAAAAATTGCCCACAAATTCAAAAAAGCAGGATACAGAATCGCTTACAAAACTACTAACAAAACAGAACACACACTATCAAAACGCATGCCCAAAGCACAAAACAAATTCGATCTACCCGGTGTATATAAACTAAATTGTTCAAATTGCAGTAAATTCTACATAGGCCAGACAGGACGTAGCTTCAAACAGAGATACATTGAACACACAAAAGCACTCCACACCACTACAGAATCTACCTTCGCAAACCACCTCATTGAAGCAAACCACACATATAAAAACATCGACAATAACATGAACATACTACACGTACACACAAAAGGCCGAAAACTAGACACTCTAGAACAATTAGAAATATACAAACACACAAAAACAAATAAAAACGACATCCTAAACGAACAGACACAATTCAAATCGCACGCATTATTCGAACACATCTCACCACACACACACAGCTTCAATCTTTCGAAACACTTTCTCGTCGCCAACAACAAGACGAGCAGCGCTACTAACGACAGCCTCTGATGAAGCCTTCTATAGGTGAAAGCCGGTTTAGGCTGTAAGGTAAAACTTTACGTTTTTACTTATAAAAAACTTTGTGTTCCGAGTCGTCAATATTATAGTGATATTTATCTAAATATGCATAATAAGTTTTCTTATTTTTTACTGTAATTCAAATATTTCTTAATTTTACATAAATATAACTACTCAGTAATATTGATTAATTAATTTTACATCTTTTGATATATACCTGGGTTTGTTTCAAGCTCATTTAAGCCCAAAAATTACAATTTTTTATAATGATTGTGTGGCTCATATTTTGTACAAATTTATTGTTTAAATGGTTTTTAATTGTTATTTCTGATAATATTTTCATGGAATATACTTAATAACTCCGCGATTATCTTTGTTGTTAATAATTTTGTTGTTAAAACACTTCAATATTGATTAATTCACTGTTTAGTCTGATTTGATTACCATTATAGGCCTAGTATTATTTGTTTCAAAAAGAAGTTAATTTTCTTTCCTTTGTCATTCTATTCGCTATTAATTGTATCTGTATTAATTATATTTTCAATTTCTGTATTGTATGTATTTAATTCTATTCCTGTTGTATAGCTTGATTCTCTGATAGATAGTTTTGGTTTAATTATACTAGTCTGTGTTTTCTAAAATGGTGTCTTAGCTAGTCTGCTTGTACATTATATATGGTTTACTGTTTTGAATAAAACTATTACATTTCTATATCCTACTTGCCTCTCTGCCTCACACTGGAAAATTAAATAACATGATTTTAAAATACAATGGAATATCTTATATCTATTAAACTTTTTTTTTTTTTTAATATCATTTAACCATAACATAAACATCTTATGCCTATTATTTTCTTCATATTTAGTATTATAATGGGAACATATTATTATCAGCACTATTATCAGTCATTGGCTGTCCTTTGTTTTTATGTTTCCTTTGATCACAAACCTTATCCTATTAAAACATCTTATTCCTAATAACACCTTCAGTTATTAACTGTCTCTTGTGTTCCCTATACCTAATTTGCTAATACAATAAAATAAAAACATCTTATTCCTAATATATTGTTATTATGCCTAATCACTAAAACACTTTTATTATCCAAATTGCACTCAGTCATTAGACTGTCTCTTTAGTTTTTATTTAGTATTTCCTACACTGATGGTAGTATTTTTTAATAGGTTTTTTATACTACACTTTATTATAATGTGTCATTTATTTTGGCTACACTAATGGTAGTTCTTTTAATAATTTTTTCCACATATTATGCTTACAACTAGTATACAATTCGGTTTTCTTTGGGATTGTATCTTGTAACTTGTTATTGGGTCTACATATATTAGTTTTGATTTTGTTTAATGGTATGTATTCCATGATTACCATTTTTTGGAATAACTCTTCTTGGTTCTAGTCTCTGTGTGGGAATCTTGACATATTTTGTCCCTTCTTCATTATTATATTAGTAATTTCTGGTCTTGTGGTTTCTCTGCATCTTGACCTTATACATTTCCCTTATTAATATGGTTTCATCCTTTTATTTCCTTTTTCTTGTCCTTCCCTTTTTACTGCTTCCCCAATCTACTGGGTATACTGCTGGTTTATTGGGTTTTTACATAGTAAGTTATTTTGATCAATGATTTTCTTTGTTATTTTTCATTCTTATTAACATTTTATTGACTTAATATACAGTTTCTAGTGTAATTCTTAAAACAATTCATTCTTCTCACTCACTATGGAACTTTTCTTCCTTATTTATGTTGCATTAAGTTAAATGTTTAGCGTGATAATTTTGTTATGCTACATATGCTCTCCTGTAAAAGTGATTAATTCAGATCATACTCTTAGTATGGATGAAATAATTACTACTAATTCTTTTGTATTTACTATATTTTCTTCGTGATTACATGTTTTCGCTTTATATACCTTCTTTTTCCACCATTGCTTCCTCTCAGATGATGTGTATCTCCTTCATTAGTTTCTTTCTTCATTAATAAGTGATCTCCAATCTTGTGTATAACATTATCATTTTATATTCTTTCTTATTTGGTGCTTCCTCACCAGTATGTTTACTCCCTAACAAATTAATTGGAACAGTTCAGAGTGGCACTTTTGGCTTCGATCCCTGCTGTCCAACACTTCAATTAATTGAGTCCAGAGGCATTATCATCTCTGCTCAAAATATAAGACTGATGGCATTTTCTACATCCAGTCATAAAAATAAATAAACAGTAAAAGTAGTCATTTTTGACTAAAATAAACATCTTTAGATTCTTCACTTCATAATACTTATATTAATTAATACTCTTATACACTTGACTCTTCTTCTCTCTTAAAGCTTATTCCATATTAGGTAGTTTAGGTATGTGGTATAATATACATTTCATCATTTCATCATGTTTACATGGTAATTAGCATTTATATTTATTCTTTCTACCATCTGGTATCCAATGAGTTATTTTTATTGCTCATGGTATATCATGAATTAATCCTTTATCACTTTCACTATAACAGTGGTTATTGCAACAACATTATCATTAATAGTATCAGAGTTTTTTGGTTTCTGGTCTCACTATTTGGTCTTTACTGAGTTGGTCCTTCTTCATTGTTCCATTTTTATTAAATTATTTTCTTTGTGAGTTTGGTTAAGTTGTTTCGATTAAGTCATATGATATTCTGGTTTCCTTTCTCCTTTAGAATTTTGTATCTCTTTCTTACAAAATCTTTTTTCCATATTTATGAGTTATTTCTCATCATTCGTATGAGTAATGATATGAGCTTACTATTTTTTAACTTTAGATATTTTTATTCAACTACATTCTTTCTTATTCATAGTTGTTCTTCAAATATTTTGGTGTAAGTTGTACTTATTATTGGTTTTGAATTTTGAACATATTTATTCATCAAAATTCTTTTTCCATCATTCATAATAGTCTTCGAATGATCAGTGTAAGTTGTACTTACTAATGTTTGAATTTTGGAAGTATTTTTTATTCATCAAAATTCTTTTTATTTATTCATAATTCTTCGAATGATCAGTGTAAGTTGTACTTACTAATGTTTGAATTTTGAAATTATTATTCCATCAAAATTCTTTTTACTTCTTCATAATTCTTCGAATATTTGGTGTAAGTTGTACTTATTATTGGTTTTGAATTTTGAACATAATTATTCATCAAAATTCTTTTTTCATCATTCATAATAGTCTTCGAATGATCAGTGTAAGTTGTACTTGCTAATGTTTGAATTTTGAAATTATTATTCCATCCAAATTCTTTTTTCATTCATAATAATCTTTCCAATGTTTTGTGTAAGTTGTCCTTACTAATTTTTGAATTTTGGAAATTATTATTTATTCATCCAACTTCTTTTTTCATTCATAATAATCTTTCCAATGTTTTGTGTAAGTTGTCCTTACTAATTTTTGAATTTTGGAAATTATTATTTATTCATCCAACTTCTTTTTTCATTCATAATAATCTTTCAAATGATTTGTGTAAGTTGTCCTTACTGATTTTTTGGATTTTGAAATTATTATTCCATCCAAATTCTTTTTTCATTCATAATAATCCTTCCAATGTTTTGTGTAAGTTGTCCTTACTAATTTTTGGAATTTTGAAATTATTATTCCATCCAAATTCTTTTTTCATTCATAATAATCCTTCCAATGTTTTGTGTAAGTTGTCCTTACTAATTTTTGGAATTTTGAAATTTATTATTTGTTCTTTATTTCTCCTCCAAATATTTTTTAATGGATAACTGATTATAAGTTCCTTTTACTTTATTTGAAATGATATCCTTTAGTACATACGTATTGTTATTATTGTTTTTAATAATCAGGTATGGGCCGGTATACAGCAGTAACAATTTTTTGGTAATGCCTTCCAAAGTACTGGGTAATTCCCTGTTTTTTAGCAGTACCCTTTCTCCGACTTCATAGCTTATTATTTTCTAAATCGCCTTTTGATATTTGTTCTTGCGCCTTTCCTGGTCTTCTGCCAATTTATTGTGGAATCTGATTCGATTGAATTTGTATTCTTGACTCATGGGGAACTCTATTATGTCTTGTATTTCTCTTGGAGGAGGTTTTTCATACATTGCCGTGTATGGCGTGGTACCTATAGCGGGGTGATATGACAAATTAAGGAATTCTTCAGTAGCTAATAAATATTCTTGCCACTTCTTTTGTTGATTATAGCAATAAGTCCGTAATATTCTTCCGACTTCTCGCAGTACCCTCTCCGCTGGATTGCTGCTGGGGTGGTAGACAGATGTCTTGTATGTCTTAATGCCCAACGTATTCAGAGTGTTTCTCCACCTCCAACCCTTAAATTGCGTTCCATGGTCTGTGATTATGGATGTCGGGCTCCCTATCTCTGGAATGTAATGGTTTGTTATTATTCCTAGAGTCTTCAAAGTGGTGTCTCTATTCACAGGGTACAGTTTTGTAAATTTGGTGAAATGATCCATCATGATAATAATATATTTGTATCGATGGCGTCCGCCACTGCGGGGAAATGGACCACATATGTCCAGAAAGACCTTTTCCAGTTTGGCTTGTGAGGTAATTGGTATCATCATACCCTCCTTTCTCTCATTGTTGGTTTTCACCAATTGACATATCAGACAGGTTTTGAGGTAGTTTCTCGTCTTTCTATTGATACTTTTTATATGACAATTCTCTTCTATCGCCTTGATCACCTTCATGGCTCCCATGTGACCGTATCGTAGATGATAGTCCAGGATGATATCCTTTTCGATTGTAGTAGGGATCATGATCTTCCATATGTCTTCATCAAGGGATGTTTTGATGAATAAAATTCCATTATGTATACAATAAAATTTGTTTATGGTGTCATCTTGGTTGGAGAGACGAAGTTTAATGTGGTTTAACTTCGGGTCGGACTGCTGGTGTTTGCTGATGTCCTGCACTATCTTTTCTAAATCGGATCTGTCCTTAATAATATTATAGATTTTCAAGATGCTCTCCTTTTCGCCTTCGAACGTTTGTTCTTCCAGATTCACTCTCGACAATACGTCGGCTACTACATTTTTACTTCCCGGAACATACTCCCACTGTATATCGTATTCCTGCAGGGCGAGTACCCATCTGGTCAATCTACCATGGCTTAACTTGCATCTCCTCAGAAATGATATTGATTTGTGATCTGTTCGAACGGTCACTGGATATCCGAGGATATACGTCCGAAACTTCCCGCAGGCAAAGACTACGCTTAGCAGTTCTTTTTTCGTCACATTATAGTTCTTTTCACACTGGTTAAGGGTTCTGCTAGCAAAGCTCACTACTAGATGGTTTCCACTTTCATCTTCTTGGTACAGTGTTGACCCCAAGCTAATGTTACTAGCGTCACAGTTTAGAAAGAAGGGTCTGTTAAAATCCGGATGGTTGAGCATTACTGCTTCTAAGAACTTCTCCTTAATTGATTTGAAGGTTTCGTCTTGTTCTTGACCCCATCGCCATTTATTCTTGGACGATAACTGGTACTGAAACTGGGCCGTCAGTTCGGAATAATTATTTTGGAACTTCCTATAATAGTTACACAGGCCTAAAAATGATTGTAGTTGCCTTCTGTTTTTTGGTGTAGGGAATCGTTGTATGGCGTCTACCTTTTCTGTTGATGGTGTTATTCCTTGACTGTTTATTGTCAGTCTTTATTTCCTCCATTTTCTCCTCAATTTTCTGAATATTTTCTTCCATCTTCTCTTCTATCTTCTTACTGGTATCTCCAATTTTATTACCCAATTCTTCCTTCAATCGTTGGTTATCATTCTTCATTTCCTTATTATTTTCTTCCATTTTCTCCTCCATCTTCTTACTATTTTCTTCCATTTTCTCCTCCATCTGCTTACTATTTTCTTCGATTTTCTTATTGGTATCCCCGATTTTATTACCCAACTCTTCTTTTGTCGTTTTAAATTCTCTGAGTAACATCTCCATCATTCTATCCAATTTTGTATCTTCCTTTGTGGTGGATTTCTCCGGCTGTTCCTCCTGTGGTGCAGGCTTATTTGGTTCTGCTGGCGGTAACATCGACTCCACATCTTCCACTGGTGTCGCCTCTTTATCCTCCATGTCTACCTCCTGCTCGGCCTCCATAGCCCTTTTTCTTGATGTAGCTCTCCTGTGCATCTCGCTCCCTCTTCCGACCTATTGACCGCTGCCAAGCTAAAAATAAGAAATTGGACACTCGTCCTTATTTTATAACACTATTACCTCCTATTTAAAGCCCTTTAGTTGGACGCCAATTTGTAATATAATTTATTACAAATATACAATAAAATAAAATAAATTATTGGTGTATGACAATAAGATTGTGCTCTTTCGTAAGCCCCACTGTTTGGGCTAGTCAATTTGTAATATATTTTACAAATATAAAATAAATAAAATATAATATGTGTATATATTATATATGTGTAGATAGCAAGAATTATGTATGTTGTCTGGATCTCGGTGTTGAACTCGCCGATGATACAGCTCCACTTTGGATTCGCCAATTATAAAGAATAAATTAACTATAATTAATGTTTTATAGTTAAGTGTGATTGATTGATAAAACAAAAAAAATAAAATTTTCTAGGTTGTGAAATTTTTACTGAGATTGAGTTTTGGTTTAATTATTTAATTAAATTAATTAATTAATTGAGTGTGTAATTTTCTTAGATATTTATTCTATCACTGTAAATTAATTTTGTTTAAAAAAAAATAGTTAACATTAATTATAGAAATAAAAACAACTCTTGTAACTGAATAATGATGTTCATTTATTAACATTCAAAATTATGCGCCAGTCAAACTGCGCATGACCCAGGCATTGGCTAATATGTGCTCCAGTCGGTAGCGAACAAAATCAACAAAATATATTTTTTACAAGGTTAGAAATTATGGTTCTTTTAACGAGTCGAAATGGTCAGAGGGCAAGGAACAAGATACATTCTTACAGGTATTCTTAAACTAAATTATTTTGGCTGAAATAAAACAAGATTATTATTTAAATTGTCAATTAGAAAATTGAATAGCGAACCAAATCGACGAAATGACGTCGCTCCTTTCAAGCTGGCTGTGTACTCGTGCTGGTTAGAAAATCAAGTATGGCCGACGTCTCCTCGATTTTAGCGGCTATACTGCTGGAACTGGCTGAGATTCTCCCGCAGAAATAAAATGATATTCCCTTCTCTGCGAAGTAGTGTTGGTCCAGGAATATAGTGTAGAGTGTCCTCTCGTCTCCTACGATGTCGTTTTCGTGATGGGTTTCTTGTGAAGTGTCCGGTGTTCAAATATGTGTAATTGTGTTCTGCGAATATGGTCCAAAATTGTCTCAAAATGGCTGTTGATTTCTTGTGTTTGAGTTTGATGGTGTTATTACAGTTGTTTGGAACTTGTGAAGTGTTATAAATTGATAGTTAATGTTATTTTCACTTTTAGATCATCTCTGTTACTCGCCGCATAACTACACTCGGTTTTACACAAAATTAATCTTTTTTCGGTATTCTGCTAACACATTTCCAACTAGTCGTCTTCACGATTAACAATAGACTCATAGACTCAACGTCGTCGTTTTAGGGTAATTTGTGCTATGTCTTTTTCCTCTTTATATTGTTTAACTATAAAAATATCTGTCTAAGACTTGGTTCACCATCTAAATATGCATAATAAGTTTTCTTATTTTTTACTGTAATTCAAATATTTCTTAATTTTACATAAATATAACTACTCAGTAATATTGATTAATTAATTTTACATCTTTTGATATATCCCTGGGTTTGTTTCAAGCTCATTTAAGCCCAAAAATTACAATTTTTTATAATGATTGTGTGCCTCATATTTTGTACAAATTTATTGTTTAAATGGTTTTTAATTGTTATTTCTGATAATATTTTCATGGAATATACTTAATAACTCCGCGATTATCTTTGTTGTTAATAATTTTGTTGTTAAAACACTTCAATATTGATTAATTCACTGTTTAGTCTGATTTGATTACCATTATAGGCCTAGTATTATTTGTTTCAAAAAGAAGTTAAATTTCTTTCCTTTGTCATTCTATTCGCTATTAATTGTATCTGTATTAATTATATTTTCAATTTCTGTATTGTATGTATTTAATTCTATTCCTATTGTATAGCTTGATTCTCTGATAGATAGTTTTGGTTTAATTATACTAGTCTGTGTTTTCTAAAATGGTGTCTTAGCTAGTCTGCTTGTACATTATATATGGTTTACTGTTTTGAATAAAACTATTACATTTCTATATCCTACTTGCCTCTCTGCCTCACACTGGAAAATTAAATAACATGATTTTAAAATACAATGGAATATCTTATATCTATTAAACTTTTTTTTTTTTTTTTAATATCATTTAACCATAACATAAACATCTTATGCCTATTATTTTCTACATATTTAGTATTATAATGGGAACATATTATTATCAGCACTATTATCAGTCGTTGGCTGTCCTTTGTTTTTATGTTTCCTTTGATCACAAACCTTATCCTATTAAAACATCTTATTCCTAATAACACCTTCAGTTATTAACTGTCTCTTGTGTTCCCTATACCTAATTTGCTAATACAATAAAATAAAACATCTTATTCCTAATATATTGTTATTATGCCTAATCACTAAAACACTTTTATTATCCAAATTGCACTCAGTCATTAGACTATTATCCAAATTGCACTCAGTCATTAGACTGTCTCTTTAGTTTTTATTTAGTATTTCCTACACTGATGGTAGTCTTTTTTAATAGGGTTTTTATACTACACTTTATTATAATGTGTCATTTATTTTGGCTACACTAATGGTAGTCCTTTTAATAATTTTTTCCACATATTATGCTTACAACTAGTATACAATTCGGTTTTCTTTGGGATTGTATCTTGTAACTTGTTATTGGGTCTACATATATTAGTTTTAATTTTGTTTAATGGTATGTATTCCATGATTACCATATTTTGGAATAACTCTTCTTGGTTCTAGTCTCTGTGTGGGAATCTTGACATATTTTGTCCCTTCTTCATTATTATATTAGTAATTTCTGGTCTTGTGGTTTCTCTGCATCTTGACCTTATACATTTCCCTTATTAATATGGTTTCATCCTTTTATTTCCTTTTTCTTGTCCTTCCCTTTTTACTGCTTCCCCAATCTACTGGGTATACTGCTGGTTTATTGGGTTTTTACATAGTAAGTTATTTTGATCAATGATTTTCTTTGTTATTTTTCATTCTTATTAACATTTTATTGACTTAATATACAGTTTCTAGTGTAATTCTTAAAACAATTCATTCTTCTCACTCACTATGGAACTTTTCTTCCTTATTTATGTTGCATTAAGTTAAATGTTTAGCGTGATAATTTTGTTATGCTACAATGTTCATAATAGTTATGTTATATCTTATAATGTGTATTTTATAATCATTTAAGGAATTTTGTATTCTGTTAAATAATCATATTTAATTACTTTTGTACAACAGTTTTGTTTGTTAGTTTGTAATGGTCGTTAGTTAGTTTGTTCCCTTGTAATACTAAAACGGCTGTACCAGTTTTGATGCACGAGGAATGAAGTCACTTGTCTTGATTTTAGAAGTGTCAACAAAGATATAAAATTTTGGAAAACGAAATGGCGGATGCTACAAACCATATTATGTAAAATTTAGGCAAACCTGTCAGGCTGGGAGTTATTTTTATTAATAAAGAGCGTATTAAAAGATGATTACAATAATTGCGTTGCGTTCATCAACATGAGTAAATGTGTGTTACACTGATTTTTGTAAGTATGTTACAATTGTTAGACTATGTCTTCATGTCAATGACCTTCACGTTAGTAATTTATTGTTTAAATTGCAAAAGAAAAATCTATACGCTAAAGGTTATACGAATAATTCTTGCCTACATGTTGCATTACGGTACTCAGTACTAATTTATTCTATCGGGTTGACTTCACAGTGATATTGATGGAGTAACCCAGCGCACAAGACACCCATTTTCGTCAGTTAAATTATCAAACAGAATTATCACTGTTGCACACCATTACAGAAAAATTATTCCGATTTGCGCTTTCAAGCTTCTCAGCTCATCTGACGGATTTCCGATCTGACGATGAGCTGAGAAGCTTGAAAGCTCTAATCGGAACAATTTTTCTATAGTGGTGTGCAACAGTGATACGGATTTCCGATCTGACGATGAGCTGAGAAGCTTGAAAGCGCTAATCGGAATAATTTTTCTATAGTGGTGTGCAACAGTGATAATTCTGTTTCTGATTATAACCACTAACACAACTATCTTAAGTAAAGTTAAATTATCATCATACTCACTGAATATTGCCTTGTACGTCTCCTATAAATGCAATAATTGATTCTTCAGGCCGTCCTCTGGAAAATTTATCCCTTTTGCCTCAAACCAATTCATACTTTTTCCCCTATAAGATGTCGTTGGTACTGCTTTACATTGAAGCAAGAGACATTGCCCATAACAAGAACAGAATTGTTTTTAAGATACGGTGTCTCTACACTATTGTTCAAATTCTGGGTCTCCGTACTATCACTGTAATTCGCAACATTTTTCTGGCGAAAAAGAAAATTGTTCGTCGCCTGTACAAAAAAAAAAAAAACAAACCGAAGCGTTCTTAAATTCATGTCCTTCAGGCCTATTAGGACTACCAGTCTAGCTTTTAATCCAGCTTGAGGAGTTGATAGTCGTGTCCCTCCACATAGTATTCTGAAAGACTCCCATTAACTGTAGTGTTACATTTATCATGCGGGCTATTAGGCCACCATTTATTGAATACTGAATTTCCAGATGTTTCTTCTATGCCCACTACGACCATCATTAGTAGTGCAAGAACAAAGATAAAATACACATTATTAGATATAACATAACTACTATGAACATGTAGCCATCATTAATTAGTAACCTAATACGAAGCACAAGTAGGCCTACATAGACTTATACTAAGCAACATCAGCGCTCACATTACAGGATTACTTAGTACTTAAATAAACGATTATAACACGATGTAACACATTTTTTATAAATTATAAAGTATTATACAATATAAAGTGCCCTGAGATTGTGTGACAGTTGCGATGAAACAAGACCTTCGCTTTAAACTAAAAACAAAGGGAAACGAAAAAACATGAGATAATTGAGACTGACATACACTATCTATACTATTCTCTCTATCTACCCCTGTCTCTCTTTTTCTCTTTTGCTCTCTTTCTACCTGTCTATTTACCTACCTATCACTTATATAACTACTTGTATAATTACTCGTATTATAAAGAAACATTTGTGTTGAAGGTACTAGAAGTCGCCGGATACCTGCACTGGTTGTAAATCCAGGAAAAGGTTATTTTATGATACTGTTCTCTGACATGTCTATTGTCATATAGCATGTGGTTTCTCCAAAGGTTATAAACGTATGTGGCTACCAGAAGTGGCTTGAGAGACATTTTTCATGCAGCCCGATATTTTCATGCAGAGAATGACGCAAATGATAAAAGATAAATGTTGTTACTTGTTTCAACTATTGCTTCACTTCCTAAAAGCGGCCAGTGAGACCTTCTCGTTTTTTACATCTATGTTTATATCTTTAAATCTATTTAATTTTGTTTAACATTCATTCATCAGAGTTGTATCTTACTAAAATGGAATACAAAAGTGTTAATAATTTTCGGTGTTTCATTAAAAAAAAGGTTTCAGAAAATGTGTTTGTGATTGAAATCTTTTTCCGTTTTCAATAGAATGTGTAAAGTGTGATGGTAATATGTTAAAAAATGTGAATGGACAAAAAAAGACACCTTCAGATGTGGTAGACGGAATTGCTGAGCAACAAAAAACATACATGATGACACTTTTTTCGGAAAAGCGTGTGTTCCTGCATTATCTGTAGCCTATTCTGTGTGTTAGTCGCTTGGATTTTGAAATATCAAATTTCAGTTATTTCAAAAGAGCTTGATATAAACAGGAAAACTACGCGAAAATTAATAAACGAGTTCAGGGAGATCCTTACTGTCTGGGTGATGGATACCAGCTTAAAAATTGGCGGCCCGGGAGATACTGAAATTGATGAAAGTGCGTTCACTTGAAGGAAGTACAACAGGGACCGAATAACCAAAACTCGGTGGGTACTTGGGGGAATTTACAGGAGAATAAAGAAGTGGTTGCTAAAGGTGGTGGATAAACGCGATGCAAACACACTAAATCGTGTAATTTTAAATAATATAGAACCAGGAACCACTATTGTTGCAGATATGTGGCGCGGCTACATCTCGCGAGTACCCATACATACCCAAATGCAGAGGGGCACCCAGGATTTTTTCGAGGGGGGGTTGAAAACTTCCGAACAAGGTGCACAATTTT
This sequence comes from Magicicada septendecula, assembly GCA_034769895.1. Taxonomy (NCBI): domain Eukaryota; kingdom Metazoa; phylum Arthropoda; class Insecta; order Hemiptera; family Cicadidae; genus Magicicada; species Magicicada septendecula. The sequence goes on from CM068375.1 coordinate 308,686,779, forward strand.
GGTTTCCCTCATTATTTTCTCAACAAGCAGGGCTTGCTTTTTTCCGAGAGGAACGACAACACGTAACTTATTGGGAGTCAATGCTGCAAGTGCAAGTAAAAATGATCCTTGCTTCATGGAATTTCACTCATGTATTTTCCATCTATAATGCCACCTATAATGCTGAAAAAGAGTCCTTCTTACACATAAATATTGCACAGGTAAGAATCAACACACAATGTTTGTAGGAATCACAAGTAAAAACCACGTAATCACAAGGCTTAGTAATTTGCATGTGCTGACTGAATAATATAAATTACTTAATGAGTAGACGGTGACTTTATTGAAATAATAATACAATAATATAGTAAAATTATCAGACGTGAAGCAGTCGCGCATATTGTAGAGGGGATGTGAACAAATTCAGGGAACAATGTAATACACGTGAATAGAAAAGCTACAGCTGAATATTAGACTGTTCCCTGAACGACAAGTCTACGTACAAGTACGTGACAATTACGTGACAAGTTTTGATTTTGATTTCTATTTCGACACGACAAACAATTCAAATGGACGTTTTGTAAGACGAAACAAACAATAGATACAACAGAGGGATCATACAAAGATTTCACCGAGTTATAAAATGTTTAATGTTTAGTACTGCAATTATTATGTAAACAGTGACTTGTCATGTTGTGTCTGTTACAGTGTTTCTCCTAATCTCCTAGTCGAGTCTAGACATTAACAAACATTGTATATTTTGGAGTATATAACACTTTGTTATCAGACATGTTACGATTTAGGAAAAACTTTAGTAATATATAGTCAATATTCAGTGGCGGCTCGTGAGTAATGAAATGGGAGGGGCACACAGTGGGGAGGATCTAAGGTGGGCCACCATTCGCGGTAATTAGTACTTAGGTAAAAAAATATAGAATGTCTTACCTGGTATTTCACTTTTTGTATAACAATTCCATTCTCCTGTTTTTAGATGTAGCGAATTCCTCTATCACTTGTTTGTTGAAATCTTGAATTCCATGAATCATTTTTTTTCTGTGGATAGCATAGCCAATGCATTCAGTCTATCAGTGCCCATGGAATTTCTTAAAAATGTTTTTATTCTTTTCAATGTAGAAAAGCACCTTTCACTTTCAACAGTTCTCATCGGTATGGTAACAATTATCTTTAAAATAGTCACACACTCTGAGAAGGTACGAAACATGTTATTATCAAGGAAAAACTGTAATAAGGGTGTTGCACCAGAAGCAATACGTAAATCTTCACGACTGTATAACACTTCTAGTTCGGTTCTCAGTTTCAGGCCATTTATTGTTGGATAAAATTTAATTGTAGTCTGAAAATCATTTTCCGGAAACTCAACACAGTACTGTGGGAACTTTTCAACTAAAAACAATTTGGAAATACATAAATGATCTGAAAATTGAAATCTTTCATTAATATTGTTCACAATCATATCACATACTTCCAAAGCGGCCACACGGTTGCTCCTATTACTTAATTGTTCAACACACTGTCTCTTAGTCACAGGCTCACTTACAGACACTTCACTGTCTTCATAGGTCTTACGAATATTAACCACTGCACTCACAAAATGTTTAACAAATGTTCTCATTTTTATTGCATCAATGTTTCTTTGTTGAATGCAATCAAAGAAAATCGCCACATGAGGCATAATTTTGTGGAAAAAAGTCAACCAGAAAATGAACTGAGGATCCCTCAAAGTTCGTACAAATCCTGCAGCCTGGCTAGAAGCACTTTTGTCAGAAATCTCTATGTCCCTAATGTGTTCAAAACATTTTATTAGATTATCTTTATGTTCAAACACAGTATTAACAGCCCTGTGTTGAAAGTACCATCTTGTAGGAGGCACAGACCCAATTTTTTTTTTTACAATTTCTACTAAATAATCCATCCTCTTTGGAGATCTTGAAAAATATGGTCCTATTCCTTGCAGGTCTTGAAAAAATATTCTACTCTGGGAGGCAGACGATGTTGAGTTTTGAAGAATCAGATTCCCTTGATGGGCATAACAATGAATAAAATTTGCATTTGGATACTTCTCTTTAACCAAACACTGGACCCCTCCTTTCTGACCACTCATAACAGATGCACCATCGTAAGTCTGACAAATTAGTTTTTCCGGGGACTTGTATACTCCTATTTCTTCCAACTGTCCTAAAATTGTCGAGGCTAAACTTCGAGCACTTTTATCAAAAGGGACTTCAAAAAAACCCCAAAACCTTTCAATTATTCTCCCCTCAATGAGATATCTCAAAATCAGTGCCATCTGTGTTTTGCACGAACTGTCAGTTGTTTCATCAGCCTGAAGTGATATGAAGTCTATCGTAGAAATTTCAGTCACAATATTTTTTCGACACACTGACAAAATGGCATCTAAAAGTTCGTTCTGAATTGTTTTCGAGGTTCCTTTAAACACTGTTGAATTTTCTAAATGATCTTTCAAAACACTGTCAAGTGCTGCAGTATAATTGATTAGTCCTTTAAAAATCCCTGGGTTGTTGTCTGCTTCTTCCGTTTCATCGTGGCCACGTAAAGCTAATTCAAATTCCCCACAAAATTTAATCGCATCAATTATTCGAGACAAGATGTATCTGTTCTTGTCTACAAGTTCGTTATGTTTACGAACAGAAATTCTGTAACCATCATCGAGTTGCAATCTAATATTTACAATACCTAGCACGGCTAAACTCATTTCATTGTCTAAATGACATTTAGGCAGCGAATGCTTCTTACTCTTTTCTGGTAAATGTTTCAGATCTTTAACGCCCGACTTAGTCCACGTGTCTTCACCGCCAAACAGAAGACAAGCAAAGCAAAATAAAGCATTGATTGTGGGGCATCCGCACATCCATTCCCATTTTTCGTACACTGTGGTATTGAAAGTTCTATTATAGGTTCTGTTTTTGTCCTTAAACACTTGGTTGATAGACAACTGCGGTCTTGGTGGACCCAATTGTTTTGCTATTAACCTATCTTCATAGCACAAAGTTTTACTCTGTAAATACTTGACATCATTCATTTTGTCTCAGAGATTTACACAAGCACACAAAATACCGACACTTGAATATTTTCAACACCGTTATTTACACGCGTGCGTAACACTGATTACTGAAAACCACTTGTAACACTACAATTTAAACAATTACTATACGCACTGCCACCACAACTATCGTGTAGCACCTAACATAACCGCTCTAGGTACACGTTCTATTTTAATATTTCCTTCAATGAGAATATAATTTAAAATTATATAAAATCGCAAAAATTATTATAATCATATTCACGATAGAAACATTATAATAACATTATTTCGTAACAATATACACTAAGAAAGTAACAGTAATTATTAGTATTATAGAACAGCTCAGATGGCGGTAAAATGTAATAGTCTACTAAATAGCTCCGATTCATATCCGTTAGTTGCAGTAATGTGGCGCACCTACAGGATTCAGAGTTTACTACTTGAAGACTGTAAATGTTTGGTCAATGGTCACATAGTCTAGTGTGACCGAGTGCTATGGGATTTTAGCATTACGCTCTCCCACCACAAGAGAGTAGTGAAGAGGAAGGGAGTAGTAATATTGGGTCACAACGTCTCTGTGACCGTCGCTATGTTGCCACATTTGTTTTCGCGTTGCCACATTTCTCCAGACTTCGCACTGTTACAAACTATTGCTATCATTTTTAAAACGAGGACGTTTCTACAATATTTATTTATTTATTTCGTGTTTTTTTGGTGGGGCACGTGACCATGTGCCCTTATGAGTGAGCCGCCTCTGTCAATATTGCACTGGCATCTTAATTTGTTTGTACAAGTAACATCAATAACAGGCTCGAATGTGAAATGGCTGTGACTCTGGGTGTGTGTGTGTGTGTGTGTGTGTGTGTGTGTGTGTGTGTGTGTTTTAAAAACAAGCAGATGTAAATTAACCATGAATAACAGGGCAGACAACATTAATGAAAAAATTATACTAAAACTATTTAATTAATATAGCACATAATTACTTACAAACAATTACAAATATTACGTCAATTCTTCCACACCTTATTGCCGTAATAAGTACGTCAATTTCCTTCACTGTTATCATCACTCAAATTGTCTTAACTGCTGCTATCCCATCGCTTATTAATTTAGAAACGATCTGTTACATTATATACTTTTTGGTCCGATCTCACATGCTCTTTTAAATTTTCAAGACGTGGTCACATTTTGATGTCCAGCGTGTGAGATAAATACACTCAAATTCCTTTTTTGCTAAGTTTATAACATTGTCTACGAAAATAAACTTTTTTTGTTTTAACATGCTTTTCCACAGTTGCCCAAATCAGTTCTAGGATTAAGAACCGGATGATAGGGTGGAAGTCGTAAAATGGAATGTCCATAGTTTGTTGAAGTAGTGATTATTTTAAAAGTTTAGTATGTTGGGTTATTATTTCAGAAGATGGAACAACAAAGAATTACATAAAAAATAGGATACAACAGGGAAAAATGCTATTCGTTTGCTAAACTCGTTACTTTGGTCGAACAAAATGAAACTTCAACCTAAACTGACAATCTACACAACTATTTAGGAGCCCATTTTAACTTATGGTTGCGAATGCTGGCAACTTTCAGGTAAAGAGAAAAAGATGATAGAAACTGTGGAAATGGACTTCTTAAGAAGATCGTGTAATATTTCTAGAATGCAACATGTTAGAAACGAAGATATAAGAAGGAAAACAGGGCGCATATTTACAACAGCAGAAAGAATAGAATCCAGACAGTTGCTATGGTATGGTCACGTAATGAGGATGGAGGAGAAGCGATGGCCAAAGAAAGCATTGACTTACACTCCACAAAACAGGAGAAGAAAAGGAAAACTGACAACACAATGGAAAACAGGAATTAGGAAAGGCATGAGAGGTCGAGCTATTGAAGACGATGACTGGAAAGATAGGGAGAAATGGCGATCGAAATGAGGGATGCGGCATAGACTGTAGGACACCCGCTAATAATAATAATGTTGGGTTATTTTGTTTAGCCTAACTATTAAACAGAGCTCAGGTTATAACATAAATGGACTAAAGGAATCCCATGATTCAATAACCAGTTAATCATGTCTACCTTTTTGTTAATGATGTTGCAGGCGAATTTATTTATTTATTGAAATTTTCAGGCACTTTCCACATTGTCTGTCCAAATTTTTGTAACCGATTTTGAACGGTGAAAACCAAAATTTCATCTGTGTATACTATGAACTACCGTACTTCTCTGAATTGCTGTAATTTTCTTATATATCAACTCTTAAGATTTCAATGTCACGTTTTTCTAATTAAAAGTTTCCTATTGCTTTTGGCACGTTTCCGTCGAAATCCCATTTGACGAATAATGTGGTTCAGACTGGTAACGCTACCATTATAATTAATTTGTTCTTTAAAATTGTTTCAATTACTTTTGAATGTTAATCTTTACCCTTCTATGGGTTGACTTTGGTGAATAATTCGTCGAGTGGTGCACTTGTAGAAATCGTTTAAATCAGTTTTTATTTCATTTGTTGAACATTTTTATGGAGAGTCCTGAAAGATTTTATATCACCCATATACCATGATGTTTCTTTAATAATTCTAGAAACACTATTTATAGACACGCCGCACGCCTGAGCTACCCGTTCCTGTAACTTTCTTTCTGATATATCCTTATCTTCCGATTTAATACACTTGTAGGCCTACACGTTATAAATTATTTTCCGACTCTGACTATGTAGGCCTATAACTTTCCTTTGCACTGAAGTCTAGAGCTCTATAATATTGTAGCATGACAGATAATCCACACAAATACATTACTCAATGATCATTAATAAAGCTCTAATATATGGAATATCCAGATGAGAATTAATTAAAATGCACTGTTTAATAATATATTCACAAGAAAGGTTGAATAAAGAAAATTTCTGCAAATAATATAATATAATACAAATGTAAAAACCCAGAAAACCAAAAATGATAACAACAAAATTACCCAGGTAAGATAGAAGCAGGCAATTAATATACCCCCTCAAAGAAACCAGACCAGAAAAAACAAAGCTACTGAAGACAGAAGAAAGAAGAATAATTAAAACTACTATTACTGAAGAAAGAAGAAGGAAGAATAATTAAAACTAGAGAAGAAAGAAGAATAACCAAAACTACCACTACTGAAGAGAGAAGAAAGAAGAATAATTAAGATCAAGGAAGAAAGAAGACTAATTAAAACTAGAGAAGAAAGAAGAACTAATTAAAACTACTACTACTGAAGAATGAAGAAAGAAGAACAATCAAAGATACAGAAGACAGAAGAAGGAAGAATAATTAAAACTAGAGAAGAAAGAAGAATAACCAAAACTACCACTACTGAAGAGAGAATAAAGAAGAATAATTAAGATCAAGGAAGAAAGAAGACTAATTAAAACTAAAGAAGAAAGAAGACTAATTAAAACTACAGAAGAAGGAAGAAAGAAGAACAATCAAAACTCAAAGAAGAAAGAAGAATAATCCCAAACTAAATCTACTGAAGAAAGAAGAAAGAAGAACTAATTAAAACTACTACTACTGAAGAATGAAGAAAGAAGAACAATCAAAGATACAGAAGACAGAAGAAGGAAGAATAATTAAAACTAGAGAAGAAAGAAGAATAAACCAAATTTACTGAAGACAGAAGAAAGAAGAATAACTCAAAACCAAAACTACTGAAGAAAGAAGAAACAAGACTAATTAAAACTAAAGAAGAAAGAAGACTAATCAAAACTAAATCTACTGAAGAAGGAAGAATAAAGAAGAACCAAACTCAAAGAAGAAAGAAGAATAATAAAAATAAGAACTACAGAAGAAAGAAGAAAGAAGGATAATCCAAAACTACAGAAGAAGGAAGAATAACCAAACTCAAAGAAGAAAGAAGAATAATTAAGACGACCCATATAAAACAAAAACCCCATAGGGAAAGAACCCCAAAAAACCCCAAAATCAATGAATGCCCAAAGAGAAAGTATAACACCCTAAAAAACCATATCACTGTAAAACTGACAAAAACTAAAAGTGTTAGTAGTATTAAATATTAGTGCATTCAAAAAGTTATTATTTAGTTTGTATAGACAAGTCTTCACAGTTCCCCCATGGTTGAATATTTTATATTAAAAGCTAGAAAAAGACTAGTAAATATATTGATAATTCACCCTAGACAAGTGCAAGTGATCAAATTATAAATAATAAACTTTAAAGGGTGCATGAGTTGCAGTACATAGTAACAAACTTTAAGTTTTGTGAACAGTGCCTACTTTGATAATGAAGTAGTAATATTACTAAATAAAAGCTACTAAAGCGATATGAACATTCCATAGAATGGAATATAACTCAGGTAGCTAGGGGTATACTTTAAGAGGGGGTATAAATTTTATAAATGGGGAATTACAGAACAAACTGTTTATGATGAAGTTTATAGAAGGTGTTAACAATTATATATGGAACCAGGATATTATATAGATATATGGAACATAATTATATATATGTTAGGTTCCTATTACATATAACATTTAGATAAATAAGGGTTAGTCATAAGAGATATTAGTATTATAACTGTTATTTTATTGTTCAGTTTAATTTAGGAATGCACTGTCTAAAAATAGATATCATTCCAATGTTGTAGAAATACTCTTTATTATGTTATTAGGTAATATACTAAGCAATGTTATTCAGAACACTAGTTGTGATATAGAGAGATGTTATATGTTAATTATATAATCAATAATTTATGTTATACCAGTCAGAGAAGGATATAAAATAGCTACATTAATAAAACATTTGGAAATTAGCCACACATCAGATCTAGGCCAAAGAATAAATTTAAACTGCAGAATAATTAACAAACCTAGTCTTATAAACCATATAAAATGACAATATTCAGGCAAAATAAACTCAACATATCAAATACTATGTAAATAAGGCTTTCTAAAGATATGGTCATTATATGAGTAAAATTATTTAATTGTCTAATAAAATACCATTAAAACTGAAATAGATTAACTGACACTATCCTAGGGGAAGTCATATACAATTGAATTATATTAAAAAACCATCATTAGTATACTAAATTGCAATAAAATAAGTGAGAATTGATAATTATACAAATTTCAGATTTCATAGAATAATAATTATATTAGGGAAAATGGCTATTATTTACATAGAAGACAGGAAGTATAATTTTAGGCCTACCTCCCAAAAAATTATAAGAAATATAATTTTCAGATAAAACTTTGTAATACTAACTTAATTACTATCAAAATAAGTAGAATAGAATAGTGAAAACGAATATGTATTTTATATTTCAAACAGTTAACTAATAACGAATTTATTTTATGAACATAAAGTACATTTTTAAAGTGTATCGGAAGTTATGGCAAATTTAAACAATGTATGAGATATATTATATAGGCTAAGACTTTCATGAGAAGAAGGAAATACAGACAGTTCATTATTATGCGTTGACGAGTGCACTTAAAGTAACCTTTCGCCAGAAATAACCTTTAATGGCGTTTATGTTATAAACCGTATTTCAGTGAAAATTTTGAAAATAATCATTTTAAACTATTTTATAGATTGTGAAGTGGTGAAAGTGACCTATGAACACAGTAACACTAATAAACTGAACCACACATAACTAAATAAGCAGAATAACACTGATATTACACCAAATACAGACCGATATTTCGAGGTTAAAAACGACACACATAAACACAACGAGATATATCCAGTGACAACATTTTACACCAAGTGAACTATTCCATCATACACCAGTGACATTTAAACATATCCAGGACGATCGTATACAATTACTGAGAGCATTTACTCTAAGAAAGGACATCTTTATTACAACAGAAACTTCATCAACACTGGAGGCTTCCTTGCGCATGCGTCAGTCAACCATTTTGGTCCGGTCCGCTGCAGTATAGAAACGACATGGCTACTATTGGTTCGAAATCAAATCATATATAAACTTTTAATATTTTTAATCATTATTGTATTGTTAAAATTTAAGACATCTAATAATTGTAAGTGTTATACTTTCCTTCCCATAACCTTCTCTGGCTATATATTTTAATAACCGTTTAAAGAACCCTATGTTATAATACCAATATAAATTGTTTATATCGACCGGCCCTGAGAGAGTCGATACTGCATTGTAATATCAATTTTAATCAAACAATTTCATTATTTTTTGTTAATAAACATTCTGTATCGGTAAATTGGAGTTGATTTTTTATTATAAAAAAGACTTAACAATTAATTAATGAAGAAACCCAACTAACTGAAGGGCGGTATATACGAAACGACAACGTTTCAAAAAGAAGAAGAAGAGAGCCGTCTTTCGTTCAAACTTGGAGTTAACAAGATTATCTTTTCAACAAAATTACTGAAAGTGACACTATTACTAGAATAACCACGATACCATTTCATTTATAATTACAACCGACTAACTCGATTTGTTCCTAAATTTTAAGAACAAGTTACCCAAAAAACATTTTCCAGAAAATTAAAATTTTTTTTTATAAAATTTTAAATTTTATTCTTATTTTTTCAAATTGCTACAACAGCAATATACACAGATTTTATTTGCAACTACGAAGACTAGGAACATTACCGAATTGACGTTTCCGGAGCGGAACGTCAGAAAACTACACACATACATACATAAATTATTTTATTACAATCATTATTGAGAATTATTACAAATTTGGCTAGCCCAACCAGTGGGGCTTGCAGGAGAGCACAATCAACATACATCGATATTTATTTTCTTACTAGCACCACTAAAAGAAATATTACAATATAGGTATTCGCACCCGCCATCTTTGCTCCGAGACTTTTAAATGTAATGTGGCGGGAGCAATGTAAGCACGCTGTGCGTGTTGCATTATTTAATGTAATTATGTATGTAAATATTAATATTTTTACATATCAGGGTTATAACCTTAGTGTACTAATTTGATTTATGTATTACACACGAATATGTATAATAATCATCTCATCTTGTCAGTGAAAACAAGTTTATAAATACTGGTGTTAGAGATACTATTAATGTTATGTAGTATGTTTTGCAGATTGTTGTACTACATCTCATAATCACAATGACTGGTTGTTGTGCTGTAAATTGCAAAAATCGAACAGAAACTAATTTTAGAACATTCAAATTTCTGGCAGACCATATTCGATGTGCAAAATGGATTCAAAATATGAGACGAGGCAAATTTATACTAAGCAAGGGAATGCGTCTGTGTGAGGTAAATTTAATGGTTTTCCTTAAACGTTTGTGAATGTTAATCATAACGACTAAAAATGTAATACACCTTTGCACTTTTAGGTTCATTTTGAAAGTTCACAGTTTGAACAGGCACGAGTAGACTGTTGGAAAAAACTGAAGGCTAATGCCATACCGACTTTGTTTGACGTACCAAATCCACCTCCTACGATCGGCCCAGTTCCACGCATTCCACGCAGATCACTGTACAAGGTGGTTTATTTTTTTAATCCATTAATTATAAATATAATGTTAGACTATAACTAAAGCCCGGATTCACGTGCAATTGCATCTTTTTTTTTGCTAGTTCGTAAACGGCCAGTGACAAGTTATTTATCCAAATCGGGACGTGTAGGTCATTTTAACATACATTTTATTTTGCACAAAATTGCACGTTTTGGGGGTTACTGCATAAAATTGCACATTCTGTAGTTTTAATTCACAAAATTGCACATTTACCTGTTTTTCGAAAATCACCTGCGCGATAGCCAAGCGCGAAACATACACGCAGATCGTAAACAAAGTCGAGAACAAAATCAGCACGAAGAAATTCTAGTCCAGTAAGCGCAGCTTTTGACGTAACAAAATTTTGACTGTCGATGGAATTTCACGAAATTTGATATGTATGTTCTATATGCACTCTAGAACAAAGTTAAACTGTACGCTTTTTATTTGGATGTGAGAACCACCCCTTTTTCAAGGGTGATTGATAAAAAAAAAAATTAACCCCAGGATCCAATAGAGAATCAAATTCTAAGCAAAAAAGTCAGTACGCAACTGTTTTGAAAAATGCGTTGTTTTCGAGTTATTCCAAATCAACATTTTCTATTTTTACCCCCAAAAAACAGGATTTTAGCGTAATTTTTAGCGAATAACTAAACAACGTTTGAGTTTATAGTAAAAATGAATAGGACCAAAATTATTCTATACGAAATAACAAACAAAATGCGTTTTGGCCGGGTTTTAATCCACGAGTTGTTTTCAAGATATGGCCGTGAGAAGTTGTAACTTGCAAATTTTTGCCTGTACTAACAAAGTTTAACCCTTCCTACTAACCGAGAAAAATATTTTTGACTATAAAATGTCTAGTGCAATGAAAAATACATTATTGTTAATTTTAATAAAATGTTAAGCTAAACTTTTTATTATTAATTTTAACTAAATGTTAAGCAAAAAACCTGAATATAAACTTAATAGTAAGTTAAAAATGTAAATTCGTGTTTATTAAAAATAGTTTTAGTAACTTTATTTGGACTTTTGGACAAACGAAGTTTAGTAAACATTAATTCAACAGCCATCTATTATAAACAGGAATAAATGTAAAATCTGAGAATATATACCTAACAAAGTGGTAAGTGGTAACGATTTGTACGGTATTTGTTGTTTTTTAGACAAAATTATTCTCCTCTTACTATGGTCTGAATCAGTAAGTTTTAAGATGAAAACTATTATTTCCATATTTTTAAGGACGTGGGACATAATTTCACACTTTGAAATTATATTTTTGGCACGAAAAACTATAATAGTTTATGTAATATCGAAAACAAACTTATACTGCGTCCCATGTATACACAAGCGCCACCATAATATTATGTCAGTCTCGGAACAAAGATGGCGAGTGCGAATACTCCCTTTTATAGATCCTTACTGAAGTCGACAGGCGACCCAGATTGACCCATTTCACTCTCCAAACCGGAAAATATAGCAATAAAGTAAACTCTATGCTTTTGATGAAAACCGGTGTTTTTGAAAAGTACGAACACAATTACATATCATGAGAACAGTTTATTCGTGTCTGGTAAGCTTACCTACGTTGTATTTTAGTTTATCTTATTGCTACAGCCTTACTATTTGTACATTCGTTGATTACACAATTTTTACCATATTTCCGGTAGGTTCTAACCCCCAAAACCCTCCTGGGTGCGCCACTGCCCAAATGTATGGGTTATACATTTTCCTGTGAATCGTTCGCTTCATTTTGTATGTCCTCGCAATTTTGCCGTTCACACCCAAACGATCGAGAACTAATGGTCCAAAATTAAGCATGATGTACGGAGAAGAGTCGGGAGAATGTCTGTTAGTACATTTCAAACGTATTTAATTGAATATATTTGAAGAGAAATGTTTTTCTGTAGGAGAATTGTTTAATGATTTTTTAGCGGCTATTCATTATATTTACACGCAATTTTTAAATTGAATATACAGTAATTTGTAGTTAATAAATTTAGCTAACGTACAAGTGAGTTAGACAAAATCTAAAAAATAAATAAAATTAAAAGATATGTAAAGATATTAACATAGATGTGAAAAACGACAAGGCCTTATTGACCGCTTTTAGTAACTGAAGAAATTGTTGAAATAAGTATCAGCATTTCTCGATTTATTAGCGGCCGTGAGCATTCTCTGTAAGAAAATGCCTCTCAAGCCACTGGATATAGCCACTATTTTTATAATCCGTGGAGAAACCACAAGCCTATATAACAATAGACATGTCAATGAACAGTATCATAAAATAACCTTTTCCTGGTCTTACAAAAAGTGCAGGTATCCGATGACTTCTAGTACCCTCAACCCGAAATATTTTAATATCGTCTGTCTGTCTGTCTGTCTGTCTGTCTGTCTGTCTCTCTCTCTCTCTCTCTCTCTCTCTCTCTCTCTCTCTCTCTCTCTCTCTCTCTCTCTCTCTCTCTCTCTCTCTCTCCCTGCCTGCTTCTCGCAATATCTTGCTATTATTTAAATATCACTATAATATTGACGACTCGGAACACAAAGTTTTTTATAAGTAAAAACGTAAAGTTTTACCTTACAGCCTAAACCGGCTTTCACCTATAGAAGGCTTCATGAGCCTCTGATGAAGCCTTCTATAGGTGAAAGCCGGTTTAGGCTGTAAGGTAAAACTTTACGTTTTTACTTATAAAAAACTTTGTGTTCCGAGTCGTCAATATTATAGTGATATTTAGTTAAGTAACGGACACGTCATGGACAACGAAATCCAAGAATGCTATTATTTCTAATACAAATAGAACTAATATTATGGAAATGTTAATATAAAATTTTATGCTATCTCACAACCCTCTGTCTCCCATCTCTCCATCCATCTCTAACACAAGAAGTAATTATTATTATGTACATATATGCAGAGTTGTGATCGCTCTCCTTCCTTCTCCCCCCTCTCTCTCTCTCTCTCTCTATCTGTGTATCTATTTATCAATCTCAATCCCAAACAGAACTATAGAAAATTAAGAACTACAGAACTATAAACTATAGTTATAAAATTTTGTTACCCACAAAATTGATACAAATAAATGTTTTATAGCATTACTTCAAAATACTGTATGCATAATAATGAACACTGACCAAAAATATAACTGATTATATTTTTTATATTATGAGTATACGTTCATAACATTTATTATTTTTGACTGCCAATATGCATAAGAAATTTCCCTAGTAAATGAGATCAAAGTTACGTTATCACCCGGTATCAATGCATGTGAGAAAATATTAATATGCCCGTTAATTCCGTTAGTTAATCCGACGACAAGTGGTCAATCTTTACATAATTCGAAAGGCCAGTACGCTACTTTGGCATGCTTCGTAAAACACAATAATTATATTATCACGGTTAGTAGAATTGGATAGTGAAGTTTAAGAATTGTTGATAAATATTTGACAGTTTATAAATATTTAGTTAAAATTATGATGTAAAGTTGGCGCGTGAACAACGGAAAAGAATAATGGTCATTCGCCTGCAGTTAGTCACTCTTTCATACAAACAAATAAGCGTCAACGTAAACTGTGCAATACCCGGGGTTGAAATCTGGCAACGTCGCTGGAAGCAAAAACCGCTACAATTCGAAAAAAGTATACATTTCAGACGCTTCATTGTCGGGAAACTGAAAAGACGCCCTACTGTCGTAATTATAAAAAGATGCCATAATGACAGCGTTTTGTACAACAAAAATTATTTTCTTGTATTAAGAGTATATTGAAATATAAAACGCAAAACACAAATAACATAATCACAAGAACGTAATGTTATAATAAAATTTCAATATACTCTTCATTTTCGAGTAGACGCCAAAACGTATACATTTTGAAAAGACGCCAAAATGTTAGAAAAATGTATATATATATATATATATATAGTTTGTAATGCGTGGTTTCTTTGTCTTACAGTATTATGGATAACACTGCAGTTATAATTGACTTCCAGTGCTTTTTCGATGACAACGGAAAATATATTGTGAAGGAACTGTCAATCATGGACGTTCTGAGATTTACTGGTAGACATTGGATTTTCACACCGCCTGCTACATCCATTACGAATCCAAAATACGCTAGGACAAACCACTGGTTAACGTCAAATTATCATAGACTTAGATGGAGCGAAGGAGAGACACCGTACGACAATCTTGTTTCATTGTTAACATCACATACACGTATACATAAATATGTGTTTGTGAAGGGTTTTAAGAAAAAACGTTTTTTACAATCAAAGATAATACACAATAATATCATCAATCTCGATGACTTTGGTTGTCCTAAAAACATACCGTATCTATTTCGTGGAACAGAATGTCTTAGACATTTCAATTCTTCTGACCGATGTGCCAACTATAAAGTGCATGCTATTCGGGAATGGATGATTCATGATTTTTGCATTAAACAAACATTTTTAATGTGACAAATTTAGAAAGTAGGTCACAGCGAATGATGAAATTTATATCTCTAATTCTGTTGTGGACATGTACATACATGGATAGCTGTAAGCGGTGACTATTTCCTTATGAAAGTGGAATGTGGACTTTCCTAATGACATTGTTATATTTTTGGTGTCTCTAATTTCGTCTGTGGGACATGTTCATACATGCAAAGCTGTAAATGAAAGTGGGACACAGACTTTTCTGATGACGACGTTACCACCACAACCACTATCACATTGTACTGTCCTTTTGTGTCGAATATTCTGTCATTGTTTGGTTCTCTCTCGTTTGATACAGACGTGTTCACTAGCGTCTTTCTCTCTCTCTTCTAATAATGTTGTTTCTTGTAAAGTTTAATGCTGTAAGTGCTATCGAGTACAAGCGATGTTCAGAATTGACAGTGAATAAAAATATCTCATCATGGTCTTAACAAATGTGAACACAAAATATGGGAACTCTGTGCTTGCTACGTTGGAGGATGGCGACCACCAGTATCGTGTCTATCTTCCCAAGAGGTATGCAGGTGTCTTCACGAATGAGGAGCTCAGGCATATCAAACCCAAAGAACTACATTTAGTGTATCGAGGGACGAGGAATCAAACAACGCAGGTGGAGATTGTGTCCTAACGTCGTAAGTAGCAATCGTGTTAACAAACAATTTATTGGTGTGTGTGTGTGTGTGTGTGTGTGTGTGTGTGTGTGTGCGTGTAGTTTCAACTCTCTGCACTTAACACTTTAATAATTGAATTTGTATGTACATGATAAATGTATCATTGATTCTATTTAGTATTTTTTTTTACAAAGTTTCGTTGAATAATATTTGGTTCGATTAGAAATTATTTGAAAGTACATTAACTTTATGTGATAAATGTATCATTAATTCTAAGCAGTATTTACAAAGTTCCAGTGAATAATATTTTGTTTGATTAGAAATTATTTGAAAGTACATTAACTTTATGAAAAATGACACATACTTGAAAAAGTTTACTTACTTAACGCATTTGATTCTTTCTTTCCACTGACTGTGTGTGTGCATGTGATAATTGAATATTTATCGTATCAGTGATTCTAATATCGACTGTATTGTTATGTTACAGATAAACTTCCTTGTGAACTGTATCTACAGCCGTGAAATTATTATTTAAAAATCTTACAATGTCAAAAATTATTATTATTATTAATATTGTATTTATTTTATATAACAATGTTTGTTTGTGATATATATATATATATTCAATCAATGTAAAATGTATTTTTGAATAATTGTATTATAACGGTTTGTAAACTATATTTTAAGTTTGTGTACAGTGCTGTAAATATTATTAATATTGTATTTATTTTATATATAACAATGTTTGATTGTGATATATATATATTTAATCAATGTAAAATGTATTTTTGAATAATTGTATTACAGCGGTTTGTAAACTATATTTTAAGTTTGTGTACAGTGTTGTAAATATATATTTAATCATTTAAAACAATATTAGTATTATTAATATTGTATTTATTTTATATAACAATGTTTGTTTGTGATATATATATATATATATTTAATCAATGTAAAATGTATTTTTGAATAATTGTATTACAACGGTTTGTAAACTATATTTTAAGTTTGTATACAGTGGTGTAAATATATATTTAATCATTTAAAACAAATTATGGTTTATTTTAATTTATTTCGTTATAAACCTCTGAACATGCATGCAATTATTTGTATAGTAATCAGAAATGTGTGAGAGAGAGAGAGCGAGAGAGAGACAATTTAATAGTTTGAATTTCCTACCACAGCGGTAAACTATATTTTAAGTTGCAGGTTGTATCTTGCAATCACGAAAATTATTATTTAAACTGATAATTGTTTTATTAAAATCTTACAATGACGAAATATTATTATTTCATTGTTTACGATATATATATAATTAATGCAAAATTGAATTTTTAAAATTACAATGGTCTGTAAACCATATTTAAGTTTGTGTACAGTGACACCGTAATCGCTTTGAATAAGGGAATTCCTGTCAACGTTTGCAGTGAGAGAGACATACACAATGTGTGTGTGTGAGCAGTGCGTACATTGTCCGACAGCGATTTGTATGTGTACACAAAACTTTTGAAAATACCTTATTTCAAGGAGTTTTTATGCGTAAAACTTTACCACATAGACTTGGCAGAACCGAGATTGGCGTAGAGAGAGAGAGACCCGTTACATAAACACACAGAGAGAGATGCAACAGTAATCTACTAAATGTGTGTGTGCGAGAGAGAGAGAGAGAGGGAGGGAGAGAGATAGTTTTACTTACATTCAAATGTGAGAGAGAGAGAGAGAGAGAGTTTATATCGTGATGGATAACTGTGTCTAGAGACAGAGAGAGAGGGAGGGAGAGAGAGAGAGAGAGTTACTTACATTCAAAGAGAGAATTGCATAGTAAAACCGATGGCGTAGAGAGAGAGTGAGACCCGTTACATAAACATGCAGAGAGAGAGAGAGAGAGAGAGAGAGAGAGAGAGAGAGAGAGAGAGAGAGATATATAGTTATTTACATTCAAAGAGAGAATTGACCCACCACCCACCCCTGATATGCATACTGTCTCGAGTCTCAGATTCTGGCGGACAAATATCCATTTTCACTTGATAGATAGGTGTACCATTTATACATATTTTGTAAATACTAGTTTAAATATATATATATTTTCATATTTGTAACATAATTGCGTAACACTTTACCGCACATTGGAAGAACGAGATTGGTGTAGAGAGAGAGAGAGAGAGAGAGAGAGAGAGAGAGAGAGAGAGAGAGAGAGAGAGAGAGAGAGAGAGAGAGAGAGAGAGAGAGAGAGAGTGAGACCCGTTACATAAACACGCAGAGAGAGAGTGAGATGTAACAGTAATCTACTAAATGTGTGTGTGCGAGAGAGAGAGAGAGAGAGAGGGAAGGAGATAGTTACTTACATTCAAATATGAGAGAGAGAGAGAGAGTGAGAGAGTTTATATCGTGATGGATAACTGTGTCTAGAGACAGAGAGGGAGGGAGAGAGAAAGTTACTTACATTCAAAGAGAGAGAATTGCATAGTAAAACCGATGGCGTAGAGAGAGAGAGAGAGAGAGAGAGAGAGTGATTGAGACCCGTTACATAAACATGCAGAGAGAGAGAGAGAGAGAGAGGGAGAGAGATAGTTATTTACATTCAAAGAGAGAATTGACCCACCACCCACCCCTGATAAGCAAATCAGCTTTATTAAAAATAAAAAATTATATTCGCGGATGTGTGTGGCATTGAACTCCACCCCACCCCCACCCACCCCTTTGATATGCAAATCAGCTTTATTAAAAAATAAAAAATTATATTCGCGGATGCGAGTGGTCCATTGAACCCCACCCCACACCCCACCTTCCCCTTGATATGCAAATCAATTTAATTAAAAAAATAAAAAATCAAAATAAAAAATTTTTTTCGCGGAAATTCGCGGATCCTGCGGGTCCAGCGGTGGTGGGGAGAGCGTGGGAAAAAATCTTGAACCGCGGGAACGGCGGCATCTATTTGAACTTGGCGCACGAAAGGCGGCATGAAATTTTATTGGTGGAAATTCGCGGATGCTGCAGGTCCAGCGGTGGTGGTGGGGGAATAACGGTACTTTAGTCAGGAACCCCACTTTCCCCCTACTATAAAGATACACAAACATGATATTTATGATAACTTATACTTTGTAATAATATATATAGGTCAGTACGGTTGTAAAAAATCACTCTATTTGAATGATTCGCACTGTAAGTATGGTACCAACCGTCTCGTTCTTCTCACTAAGCTGTATTTACTGATTACAATAAAAGTCAACTCTTTCACAGGTAAAAATAACAATGATGATTTATTCAATTCTAAAAAAATGAAATTTAATACACTAATATGGTTTGCTCTTCTTTCTGGTTAACAATTAATATTTAAATTCGAACATGGACTCTCAAAAATTTAAAAAGCTCAAGTTGGCATGACTGCCTTTGGTTAGTCACAAAATGTGTTGACAAACAAATAGGTTATGTAGTGTTATTAAACTTGTAATGTCATTAATAATTGTAGTAGTAGTAGTAGTAGTGGTAGTAGTAGGTTCTTTGAGTCTACAAAATACACATATTTGATAAAATTGCTACGGCTATAACAAGTATATAAGATATGAATTCATGGATTATTAATTAAAAAATATAAAATATGAACGACTGTACATGGTTAGACATAGGCTTTAAATATGGTTTAGTGCAACCTTGTTTGGTTAGAAGTTATTAATTAATTGTTAATAAGTGATAATAATCATTATAATTCAGTGTCAAGGAATATGATCATCTCCAAAACTGGATGTACCTATTTCAGGTAATGGTAATTCATTGATTATGTTTATACCACTCTCTGGTGTAACTCTTATTTAACTTTAGAAACAAAATATTCAACACTCTTATCTGGCTAATAGAATTAGGGCACATATTCCCTTCATTGATGATACAATGTCTTTACTTATTCTAAACATTCATGTTATACAAATCGTTAAAATTGTCGTTAATTATATCGTTCAACTTTGACATTGTTTATTTGTATTTTGAGATCCCTTCCTTTAGGAATATGATATTTAATTGCTTATCGTATGTTAATTCAAGTCGCTATTAGCGTTCAGTTATATTTCTTATCATACAATCATAATATAATAGCTGTGGGTATTTGATACTTGCGTAACTGGTCGTTCGTAGTGTTTACATTTTTTTTCTTTTTTAAACTTTTTAATTAATTGAAATTTTTTAATTAATTAATTAAATTTTATCGCTGCACTGCACTCACTCCTATGCCCATGTACTCCGAATTAGGTTCACTTAAAAATATACTGCACTATTTCTTCAGTGGACATAACCTACATTCCCGGTTTGAGGTTAACGTGTGTTTACATCTGGTAGCTGTCAAAAGCACGTTTTTCTGGAGATATGACGAGCATGCAGTTCGCTTCGTGGGTGTTAAAAGACTGGCTTCACTTCCTTTGTCGGAATGATGAATCTCGGATTTTTTATAGGCTCTGATTGGTCAATTTATTTTAGTTCGTCTATCTCCGGTGGGCTTTGTCAAAACAGACGCCTTCAAATGCGTCACTTTTTGGAAACGAGATTAAAAATTTCTGGTCGACATACCCACGCGGAAGGGTCAAGCATTATACAATTATTTTTATAAGTCCAATATCTTACTTATAATTGTACTGATGACATTGTGATTACCCTCATTGTTTATGATTTTTTATGACGATGAATTTGAATCCCCTCATCATATATTTCGGATTCGGGGTTGCTGAATTCGCACTTGGTATTTATACTTAGTGTCCATTAAGCCATTAATTATTAGTAATAAATTGTTTTTATTCCATTTTCCATGGTAATAACTTGTTCTTAATCTACTGTACAATTTTCACTTAAAACTATGCCTTAATACTAACACTATGTCCATTTTCATAGATTCTACCTTAAGCTTATGATTATACATTTTTGTTTTTCTTATATTCTATTAATAACAACATTTAATTAAGTTCTAACATGGTATATTTATACATTGATGGGTTAAGTCACTACTGGCAGTGTTCTTTTTCCCTACATTATTAGTTTAGTGCCTTAATTATAGTTTATTAATTAGGCTTGTCAAACTTTTATGGAGTTACCTTGCTCTATGTTTGGTACTCTTCATATACTATTCGGATTATTCTCCAAATGATAGTTAAAATAGTCACAATGGTATTGTTATTATTGTGATGGAGTTCATTCTGCATTTGATTCTGTTATCATCTTGGTTTAGTAGCTGTCAACTTTACTTGCAGCTAGTTGTTACAATAGTTTTGTTGTAATTACATTTATATGGATTATTTAGGTAGTTATTTTGGTTGCAGTTGTTCATCTGAACAGTATTCTGTCTTACTTCAGGTTGTTAGTTGAGTTACTATCTTTGTATAATGCGTTTATAACATAATTTTGGTTGCATAATGTATCTTTGCTATTACAAGCATACTGTCATATTTGGATTACATAAATATAGCTTTTATATTCAGTTATTCTATTATCTACTGTGTACAAAACATTCCTTATATTATCTAGTTACTTCCTAGCTCAATACATTTTGGTTTAATATTGTTTTAATTTTGTTTTCATTAAGTTGTATTGAAAACTGGATGCCCAGATTAGGTTATGTTGTAGGTTCAGTAAGCAGTAATGTGTTGCTGCTGGCTGTGTATTTCTACATTAATCTTGTTGACTGTTTTCAATCAATGTTTGTACATTGGTTCTTGGTTATTATTATTGCACCTTTAGTTTACTCTTGAATTGTCTTATTTATTGTTAATTAGTGGGTTTTTACTAACATCACTCCCACTGTACAATTGGTCATTCATATTTTGGAACCTAGTCTTCTGTTTATTTTATAACTACACATCATTTAGCTACAATAAACTTATCTTATTCTTATTCAGTTTCCTTGTGACTCTTTATTTACAATATTTAGTCCTTATTGATAATAATGTGTTTTACATAGACAATGAATGTATTCATTAAATGAGTTGTGGTCAGTGTTGACGTTACCATACAGCTTAGGGATTTATATCATGTAATTAATTAACATTTCTTCTTTCTTCTTAATACAATTATTCTTTTTTAAAGGTTTATGTTAGTTTGTTATAATTCAATTTCTTTCCCTTTTTCTTGTGTTTGGTCTGGATATCTTCCTTCTTCTTTCTCCACTGATCTCTTTCTCACTCTTATTCATTTTATACAGGATGTGGTTTTCACTTGTCTTCTTCACATTGTTTCTTCCTTCTTCTTTCTTGAAGTCGTTATTGTTGTGTTCTTCTCCCTGATTCTTCTTTCTTCTTTTGTTCTCATGTTCTTCTCACTGATTCTTCATTCTTCTTTTGTTTTCTTTTGTCCTTCTCACTGATCTATTGGGTAAGGTATGTCAGTCGTCTCGTCTTTATTCTTCTTTTCTTCTTTATTGGTGCATTTACTGGTGATTTCTTTTCAATGATGCTTCACTTATTTAAACTTATGGTACTTTCTTCTTCTGTATCCATGGTGGTATTCTAGACCTTTTAATGTATTTTTACTAGTGGTGGCTTTTAAATTAATTTTCGGTACGTTGGTGGATGTGGTGTTATATGTACCATTACAATATGTATGTGTATGTTTTCAGCGAACGACGTAATGAATTCATATTGTAATTTGACTCATATATATATATATATATATATATATATATTGTAACGCAACAGAAATGGTAGCATCCATGTTACATAAAAACAAGGTTAACAGAATAATAAACAAGTCAATATCTAACCCCATGATGGAACAAAAATCTAATAATTACATTTATAATTATAGATAAAGGTAAATAAGGATGCAAGGTAGTATTAACAAGAATAAACGAACCTGTAAGTTAGATAATAGTTAATGATATATGTTCAGTGAAAAGCAAACAAAAAATGAAACAATAATTTACTTTATAGTAATAGCAAGTAAGGATTTTGAGTTAAAAGATATTATTTTGTGACAACAAATGTTATGATAAAGTTTATGTTATGTTATACCAATTACTTGTTGAGTTAATGAAAGGTAATGAAACAAGATGTATTATTCAATTACTGTTGTAGAATGACGTGGGAAGCAGCTAGTTAACGTTAATAGATTTGAATTTTCTTATATGTGACCCATAGGTCAAGATAAAATTGTCATTAGATATGGAAAAAATAATTGTTTATGTAAATGTTAATAGTTAAGATTTGATTACATGTATGAATTTATGTAAAAGGGGCTATAGATGTTTACCAGTTATAAACATAGGTAGATCCGTTTACAATAAAAGGCATAACAGCCAAAACCACTATATAACCACTCATAACATAAAGGTTAGGTACATAAATTAATAATAATTAATGAATACGGTTTGAAGAGCTAGAAAAAAACATTAAATTAATAATGATATGTAATAAACCATATCAATTTATACAAATTATGATAATGCCATAATGCCATGATATCGATTGATAATGTTTAATATCGAAAAGGTAGTAAATATAAAAGAAACAGGCTTATATCAAAAAACCAGCAGAATATGTGTAGAAAATAATAAACCAACTATCGGTAAAGTTACATTCCGATAGGATAGCAAATTGATAAGGAATAGACAAAAAATATATGAAATAAACACTATATTCAAAACATGTGGAAGGAAGAAAAATCATGTGTTGCTAGGGACTACAGGAAAAGAAGAAGTTGTTGATTTGTCAATTATTGCTTTTTATGATCTGAAGGTGATGAGATTGAAAACCTAAGAAATATCTCATATAATCTAAGTATTATAAAATATTTGACACAATTATAATAAACAAAATACTAAGATAATATTCTTGAATCTTGCCAGTATAATTTAACCAAACCGGACAATAGTATGAAATCACAATAGAAAATAAATAACTGGATTCTACAAGGAAGTACTTGAATTGTCCCATATCCGAAAGGAATTGACGATATAATAAACCAAATAGAACGAGTCAAATGTATCACAACTAATAAAATACACGGAACATCACTTATTGCTTCAACCTAGAGAAGAAAGTATTTGGATCCAGGAATTGCAGAAGAAGCATCAATCGGGCTGTAAATCAATCCAGAGAGCTGTATTTCCGAGGTGGACAGGACAAGAATTCCATTTTATTAAACCGAAGAAAGAATATTGTACGGCATAATCGTCCAGAACAGTAAATTTATCAATCAACCGCCTACACGATTTGCTTCGTTCTAGTCTGGTAAATTATTATTATATTAATCATATTAGCTACACAACACTTCAAATTTGTAAATCTTGCATTCTTATCTATGTATTTTTAATCTTCCCTACAGTTACAAGAACCTTCACACCCTGAATTAAATTAATTACAAATTAAAACACACTATATAACTGAATTTAAATAAAGGATCGGAATAATCAATAATCGATTCACACAATCTATAGCCCAAGCGTATGTCAGTTAGAACATATCTTATTCAATGTTAAAGAAGTAAACCAATAAAGAACCTTTATATAGTTGCAAAATCTTGTCATTTGGAGTATGATTTAATGAGTTGGGAATAAAAAGTAACTGACTAAGTATAGAATAATTGGTTAACATAAACAGTGAAATAACCTATAAGTTTCGTTGCTCCGGTACTACAGCGCTTATAGCGGAATTATCCGACACCAAAGAGAGAGCGTAAAAATACAAAATTATACATAATTCTCTTAGGGTTGAACGAAATTACAGAATAACGCATTAATTATTTAAGTTTCAAGTACACTAACACTGATATTTTTTAGAGAGCTAAGTTAATATTAATTAATTACATCAATATATCCCACAACTCCAAATATCTCAGATATTTAAATAATTAAGTAAATTAAACGACCTAAGAGAGTAAGACAGGGGAACATACCCGTTCATAGCAACGAATAGGCTTACATTGCGTGAAAATAACGAGACGCTCGTACTCGTCCCATTACAAATTAACGAACTCAACAGTGGGGACTTGAACCGTACGGACTCGTCACGATACAATATATATATATATATATATATATGTGTGTGTGTGTGTGTTCTCTTTTATGAATGTATTTACAGGGCATAATTTATATCCACATATTGGAAGTTTCTTTGTTTGAATAATGTTAATAAATAAGTGTTCATTTTACTAAGTATTTATGCGTTCATTATTGTCAATTTACCTTGTAACAGACATTAACGTCAATTGAATGAATCGTAGTAAAATCTTATATCATTTTATACAGCTATCAGAGTCTCATTGCAGTAATTATGCTAATCCTTAATGAACATAGTCACTAGCATCAAAGTAACTAATATATCACGTAAATTCAATTAATTTGGTATAAATTAACCTAATTGGATAATTACCTGATTAAATTCCATAAATTAGCATAACTGCATAGTATATATAAGTGGGACACAACAAATATCAATTACATCCCCATTATTATATAACTTGGCGCTTCCAAAGTGGGGCATACGTATTAAACGTACCATTTTACCGTATAGGCTTTTGTGTTTAGTGTGGCGTTTGTATGGCTAGTACAACGAGCCGCCAGCCGCTAGTTGCGGTACCCGCAGCCAGGTGGATACTACTGCTACTACTACTGCTACTACTACTACTACTACTACTACTACTACTACTGCTGCTGCTGCTGCTGCTGCTACTACTGCTACTACTACTACTACTACTACTACTGCTGCTGCTGCTGCTGCTACTACTGCTGCTACTACTACTACTGCTCCTACTACTGCTACTACTACTACTACTACTACTACTACTACTACTACTACTACTACTACTACTACTACTACTAATAAAAATTAAAAAAATAATACCTCTGCTCAACAGTCCATTAAGGATCAAAGCATACTGTGGGGCTTTTGTTTTTAGTGTGGCGTTTGTATGGCTAGTACAACGAGCCGCCAGCCGCTAGTTGCGGTATCCGCAGCCGGGTGGATACTACTGCTACTAACACTGCTACTACTAATACTGCTACTACTACTACTACTACTACTACTGCTGCTGCTACTGCTGCTACTACTACTACTACTACTACTACTACTGCTGCTGCTGCTACTAATACTGCTACTACTACTACTACTACTACTACTACTACTACTACTACTACTACTGCTGCTGCTGCTGCTGCTGCTGCTGCTGCTGCTACTGCTACTGCTACTACTACTACTACTACTACTACTACTACTACTACTACTACTACTACTGCTGCTGCTGCTGCTGCTGCTGCTACTACTACTACTACTACTACTACTACTAATAATAATAATAATAATAATAATAATAATAATAATAATAATAATCACCATCATCATAAAATCTCTGAAAATACCGCATTCAGAATTGAGAAAACTGTAATGTTATCATGACCGATCTGAAAAATTTACCTATAAAGATCTTCTCATTGGTATCACAATACACTCTGACAAGACCAAAACGATGTTTTTCCATCCTTGATTTACCAATGTTCGTCACGAGCATGGTCAGGGCTGCCGTTACTGTAGCCGGTTTTTATGTTCACAGAAGTTAGTTACACGGGAAGTGATTCAGTATGGCGTGTGAAAATAATAAACATGTGTCCTAAACGTTCCTCTAAACACTGCTTTGTTATAAAAACCATTATTTTTTCAATCATACGTGTTATTTTAAAAAAAAAAAAACAATCTTTAAATATGTGTAACTACACATTTTCTACAACTGTGAGATAATCTATATCTAGTCATACACTGATACTTGCATGAAGGCGCACAAGCTAGCTGAAATGCAAACATTGGAAACAACTAATAGCATCACACAGATCTTAATGAAGCTTAGCTACTGAGATGTTTTTGTCCATCCCTATCAGAATTAGTATTGCACATTCAAATAATGCTCTAGAATTGACACTTTGTTGTTTGCGGACAATCAGGCTATTCTGTCGGACTCTGAAAACAGATTGCAGATGGGTATACGTTTGTTAAATAGAATCTGCAAAGACTCTGGATTGCAGATATCCACAATTAAAACCAAGTGATGGCTTTTGTTGAACAGATCCCGTACGGGCAAATTTTTACAGATCCTGGAATCCTGGAACAAGTTAGCAGCTTTGAATACCTGGGTTACAGTGTGTCTTATAATGCAAGCAACGACGTGGTGAATAAGTTGCATAGGTTCAACCTTATGTGCGGTACCATCAGGCGAACCCTTAAGTCAGCAAGTAAAGAAACACGCCTAAAATTCTACAAGGTGGTGGCTCTTCCCACACTTCTTTATGGGTCTGAGAATTGGACTTTAACGAAAGGCCAGGCCAGTCGCATCCAAGCGGCTAAAACGAGATTTCTCAGGCACGTGGCATGGTATACTCTCCATGATCATAGAAGAAACACAGACATACGCCAGGAATTGAATATTATGAGTATACTCGACAGGATCGCCCAGTATCGGCTGAATTGGTGGGAACATCTTTGCCGAATGCATGACTGCCGCATCCCCAAACAACTATGGAACCAAGCCAATGTAGTTTTGGCCAACATACGTGATTTGTCTAGAAAGTAATGAGGCCGAGTACATAAAATTCTTTATTATCATACAAAACCATTTTGTCTCCTTCAAAATGCCCCCTTGGGTAGCAGCCACTCTTTCGGAGATATCACCATTGATTAGAACCGTGCTGGAAGTCTACAACTACAAATACCTTTAGCTGGTCCGCCAGTCTTTTGGATGGTCTCCACATAATCAATATGGCGGCTCCAAAACTAGAATATGATTTTTGAAAACAGAAAATAATTAGATGTACTTAGATTTGGAGGGGAGAGGGAGGCTCTGGGACACTACAGAAAGTGCGGTGTAACATACAGTGTTGTCCCGTTGAGGCATTCAAGATTCAACAATGTTTGGCCTGACATGAATGACCTTTATTTCAGTTCCTCAAAGACATCATAGTATTAAATTTCATCGCTTTTCTGTTCTTGAGGTGCAAATTCCTTATGCACAGTATCTCGAATGTGGAACAATTTTCGTGAGCCACACTTCACCTTTCAGTTTGTTATCTGAATCACACTCCACAATTCATCACCAGTTATCACATTTCTCATAAAATACATGTCATTTTCAACGTGCTCAAGAAGGTTAATACACACATCTTTCCGATTGTCTTTCTGTTCTTGAGCAAGATTTTATGTACAAAACTTTTTCGTGTGTTCAAATCGTGCGTGGAAATTTCACGAAAAGTCTGTTCATTTAAGTTTAATTCATAAATTGTCATCAAACGACGCGACGATCATAATTGATGAAATTTGTAACTAACTGTACATTTCTGCCAATTTATGATAAGCTTGGCTGTCATCCTCTACACTTTCATGGTCGTCCCAAATTACTTTGTGCCGCCTATCCAGAGCCAGAGCGCAGGACTTCGTCTGCGTAACAGTGTTATATTTTATTTAACTTTTTTTGTGGCTCATGTTAAAGTATAACTAAATATTTCATTAATAGTTGTACTGTTCAATATTACAGAGCTCCTTTTTTGTAATGCAAGACGAAACAAACACAAACACCTATAAACGTTACGGCAGTCAAATCTGGCTTGGTTAAGAAGTTGCAAATTTTTACGTATATAAATAAACGTTATAGCTATAAATTTTGCTTTCATGGTCTTGTAGTGTTCTTGGGAAAAAATTTTGTCTCAAGATTTTTTAGAATGTAATGTACGTAAAATTAAATTAATGATGCATACTCTTCTTCTTTATTACAGTCAGTTTGTCTTGCCATCAGATAGTCAGACAAGTGTGTAGTGAGAAGCGTCTTACCCACCCTCGTGGAAGGACATTGCCACACCGTTTCAAGAATTTAGAACTAGCGGCGAGTTGACACACCGGCCAAGCAGGTAGAAAAATGTTAGTCGCAAGAGAAACGCTTGAGTAAATTGCCACACCACGACCGCGCGTGAAGGTAACTGACATCGGAATGTGGTTATGTGTTTGCGTTATAACACCGTTACGTGCCTTTCAAAACAGTTGTCACCTGATATAGTTTTTGAAAATCAAACAGAATTATCGCTGTTGCACACCACTATAGAAAAATTATTCCGATTAACGCTTTCAAGCTTCTCAGCTCATCGTCAGATCGGAAGTAACAACAAGAGGATAAAACCAAACTTTTCACACCCCCATCCGCCTCACTGTCAACACACCCCCCCGCAAACAAGCTATAATTCAATTGTCCCTTCCCAACCTCCGAGCCCTGTCACCCCCGTCAGTTGGGAAGGTTTGCGTTCGGTTCCCACCTGTTTATTTTTGGTTCCCACCTATTTACGTTTGACTCCCATCTGTTTACGTCTGGTCCGCACCTGTTCACGTTTGTTGCCCACCTGTTTACGTTTCGTGCGCACCTGTTCACGTTTGTTGCCCACCTGTTTACGTTTCGTGCCCACCTGTTTACGTTTGGTGCACACCTGGTCACGGTTGGTGCCCAACTGTTTACGTTTGGTTCCCATGTGTGTGAACACTGACCCCCTTTGGACGACGTGTCGCTCGTATTAAAGGGGTGGTAGTGGTGGAAGGGGTTACAGGAACGAGGAGGGGAAAAAAGCTTGTAATGTTATTCAATACATGTATTGTCAAAAAAAATAAATAAAATAAAAATAAAAAAAAAGTTTTACAAAAATACAGACAAACAATATTTTACAATCTTGAAATAGTAATGTCCGCTACACGATCTTTTTGTCCGTTGTACTGTAGGTAGAGCGTGTCCGGTTGTACGTCTTGCAGTTCCTCTTCCGTAAACAGTTTCGCGCATCTCTTCGGTAGGTAGACTTTCAGTAATCCCGTGCTGTCCTTTCCCTTCGTTTCAACGGCCACCACAGAAGATCCGTACCGGGTCGTCTCGTTCTGCAACGAACGAATCGGATACTTCATACTCGTTTGTAAGTCGTGACATCGTACGTATTCGTAAACGGTGACGCTCCCAAATTTCTGTAAAAACGAATCCATCTTGCTTGCTTGCTTAGTAAGTCTGATGGTTGCGATGGGTTGCTTGCGACTGTCGACATAAGACTGAACGGTATAGCAAACAAGTCCCGTTTATATAGACGGACAATCCCTCCCTCCCTCCCTGTTCTACTGTTGCGTGTAACTATTGCACAACATCCTGTCAACACGTATTACACCATACTGTTTCATGTTGGTATGAAGCAACAGTTCTATCGATTGAATTGCGCCATACTGTGTCACGGTGATATGATGCAACAGTTGTAACAATACTTTTCCTGTACCCAGTCGAGTTTTGTGAAATACACTGAAATAAATTTTTGTAGTGAATTTTATAATTAGGTCCATACATATCGTTATGGTAATTAAGTATAATTAAAACAACGGTTATACTCTTGTCCCTTCCAAGCGACCCGGGGGGTGAGACAAGGTATGCTTCGCTTTTTTTACGTGGTTTCCCCGTTTCACGGACAAATGAAACAGGCCTACTCCAGCGTTACCTAACACCTAACACGCTAAGAACTCAGAACTTTTAACGTGTACAGTGTTGGGTAAAAAATCAAAAGTACACTACACAATGCTGACTAAAGCTATTTTTTTTGTTTATAAATTTTTTATTTTTTTGTGTTTTTTTTATATTTTATTTTCACTTAAAGTAATATGTCGGTATACGGTTGGCATATCGAGAAGCGCCTTTTTCACGTATCGCGCGCGCGCGCGCGCACACACACACACACACACACACAAAGATTCTGTTAAACCGAGGCGAGTTTACAGGTGTTTCCACCGTGCCAGTAACTCGTCTCACACAACTCGACTACGTTTATGAGTATCTCTACGGCGACAGTGACGTAGCCGGTTACAATCAATCATCTCTCTCTCTCTCTCTCACATAACATGAACAAACTCAGACAACGCACCTCGATATCCTGTACGATACAGAAACATATATACTTAAGTACTGTACACATCATTATAATAAGCAACATCGCATTGTGTAGTGTACAGTCACACAGTTAGTTCAATCGACGATCACGTAACAGAAACTGCACGGTACGTGATGTGCGATGTCCTGAGAGTGTTATCTGTCCTCTTCGCGCGTACATCCGGACACGGGGCGAAGAAAAGATTTAAAGTCTGCGTACACCGTGTACGGTACTCTGTGACACTTCGTTTAGTCTTTAAATACATCTGACTGTATTTTTCGGTCGGTAGTTCGACTTTTTGCGCTCCGTGCGGCATGCTGAGTATCTCGTGCTCTTTCATCCGTTTCCGCGCTTCCTCCGCATCCGTTTTATCGCGAAATCGTTGCAAACAGTAATTGCAGAAGAAAACCGGTTTGTTAGCGCTCGTTGTGTTTGCAGCAGTAGACGCGACATGTTTCTAATAAGACAGTAATGTTTGATCCTTCGTCGTTGACCAGTAATAGAAGATTCACGTGCGTCCTATCTTTGTGCTCGGTTATCCGAATAACTCGTTACTTTCGCTTTCATAACCAAACACGTTCACCGAAATGTTTACGTTTTGTTTTCAAATTTTTAATTTGATTCACCGACACCGGATAGTCGGTCCCCTCCGCATTCAGCTCGTTTTCGTACTGCCTGTAGTGAGACACGCAGTGCGGGTGAGCAGCGATCGGATGTAATCCAGTTAGAACGGACCAGAGGAAGCATTTATCGTCTTATAGATTCTGCACGTTCACTATCGCTTTCTTCCTTGATAGTTTTGTCGGAGTGGGGATGTAACTGGATCCGGCCATAGGACGACATTTTAACAAGTTCACTTCGACGGCTACGATCCCGTTCTTGACACATCCGCTACCTTCGCGAGTAAACTTTGATACCGATACCAGCACTTTTTCAACGCGCTCCGTGTACTGTTCGTTCACGTCTTCCGCGTCCGCCGCCACCGCGGATAAAACGAGTTGCGTACGCGACCGAAACACTCCCGTCTGCTCCAGTTCGAGATCGGTTACTAGTTTTTTGAATAAGACGCGTACGGCCAAGTACCACTTGAAACTTTCCCCCATGTCGCGTGATTCCGCGCGCACGTATTCCGGAATAATGTCTGTCATTCTCTCCAACAATACGGATACCGCGTCCACTCCGTCTTCAAAGTCGTTATATTTTATTGTCTTTACACTCCCGTTAAGTGCGACTGTACGAGTTGCGTATACTGCCATGGTTCTGTACTCTGAAATATACGATCTTAATTAGAATAAAGCACACTTTTTTTAGGTTAGACAAGCACTAATTTTCAGCAATGTGTCCAGCTGCTAACTGAGGCCTAGGCAGTAAATCTACACAGTATATAGGGGCTAGCATCGTTGCGCGCGCGTAGCTGTTAGTACGTTGTGATATTTAGATAGTATGGTGGTATCGTTATTGCACAACCTCATACAAAGCTTTAAATTCACTTCCGTTACAGCGAAAGAAGGTCCTTCCGCATTCACCTGTTCCGGTTGAGAACAAAGAGTACTTTGTTCCGTTCTACATTCATGCTCGCTCACCGAAGGGTTATTTACTTAATCAAAAGGTAGGAAAGGCAACGCAACGGAAGTTAAAAGACTAAATTAAGGTAGTTATTGTGGAACGCTGAAAAGCAACCGCAAGTTGGCAACTGTAAGTACAAAAACTGAAATCAAAATTTGGGAAAGTGACTTCCACCTGAACATACAGATACACAGACAAATATTACATGTTCTTAAAATCCAACTGAATACGTATGATAAACGGCTGTATATTTGTATCCTGTGGGTTTTATTGTAGAGGTGGATGGACACTACGTGGTTATTGTACACGATTGTGTACTGAAGCATGTGGTCCTGTACTTTGCAACTCTTGTATAAGAGAAATTTTAAAATATGACTACATAGAGTTCAGAAGTGGGGTTTATTAAAGGAAAAAGCTAGTGGACTGAAAACAATGGTAATAGATTACTGGAGAAGCGGTATACGATAAAAGGTTAAGGGAGGAAAGCCTTTGTCATACAAGACAGAAGAACATAGGAAAAGAAGAAATTAGATCAGAGGCGATGAAAGTGTAACATGTACAACACCACACTACGCACAGTTTTGTAACACAAGGCGCGATGTTTGGTAAATAAGATTTGGCAGTGGCGAAATGATATTAATAAATTATGTCTGGACTTCTGGAAACGCATTTAGGCCCTATGTGATCCCCAATATTTGAATACGTGAAACATTGAAGATTGCTTTGTATCCAGTGTTCAAACTGGATCAGCTGGCAGATCAGACAGTTATAAAGTTTGCAAACCTCATGACGGAGAACTATTTGGACGATCCATTTCCTCCCAGTATGCAATCCGAACAGAAAATAAAACGAATGCCACTTTTAATTGTGTCAACAATTCTGTCATGCGCGTCCACTAATTGTTCATTTCACCCACGTTCTGAACATAATTCAAACGCAACCTTACAAAAAGGACAATATCAACGATGTAGCTAGGAAGTACAGTAGGTGGAGAAACTACGAAATTTTAAAATATTAATTCCCCAGAACTTTAGGAATTTTAAAAGAAATAAAAAAAATTAAAATAGCATAGAGTTATAAAAATATAAAGAAAGGTAAACAAATAAAAAGGAATACAAAATAATAAAAATAACTAGTAAACATTATAACTAATATCTGCCGCCTCGTGTTTGGATACAGTTGAAATTTTGTCAAACGTTGTATGCAAGACTGACTGTACCGAAAGACTGTGTATAACAGAGGTGGAAAAAAGTTTTTTTTTGTAATGGAAGAGAGTGCAGGAGGGACTTGTAGGAGTGAGAGTGAGAGAAATGAAGAGCGAATGACTATTAGGAGTGGAAGAGGGGAGTTACCTAGTTACTAACCTTATCGGCCAAACCCTTCGACAAGTGCTAATTCTACTAATAACCTGCAAAAGTTACATACTCGCTAACAAGCTAAATCAATTGTACGGTTTGTTAATGAGTATTGTGCAAAGCTACCCAGTGTGTTTCAGTTTGTTATTGACCTCAGAGTTTTGTCTGCTCTCCCCCCTCACCGCTCGGTTGTTCAATAGTGAACTGATCTGCTTTGATAGCTTCCTTCTTGTTTATTTCAATGGTAGTCACACTGTTTCTTTTCATAAAATGTTAATGGATATTTATCGTGGTAAGAAAAAGTGGGTCTTTTGCGTTATACGACCACAAAGCATTGGCATTGGCATTTTGTTCATCTTTCATTAAACTGAGTATAGTTCTCAGAATTTGCTATCTCTGTTTACTGATTAGTTAAAATAATATTCTCTCATTTACAGACTGTCGTACACTATACAAGAATAATTATAAGTTATCTTATCGCTCCACCGTCTGTAGTCGTAGGTCATTCCTGTCTTGTCGGTGCGTTCAGCAACATAACTTTATTTCATTTAGTGCGGGAAATAAGTAGTAATGAGAAGGGAGTGCAGTTTTTGAAGGACAAAGGTGTTTTACACAAAAGACGATACTGTGCGAATGGTCATGAAATGACTCTTCAGCTGTCTGAAAAAATTTGTAGGTGGAGATGTGGTAAAACACAGTGTAGGACGACCGTCGGTTTACGTAACGGTAAATATATAAAATATAAAACTACTTCAAAGTCTTCTATGCAGATCTACATCATTATTTTGGTAAGTTTTCACTATTATGATATTGTTACAAAACAGAAAAGACCCGCTGACTGCCTTTACCATTACTCGCTTTTGTTTCTATAATCAACTCGTATAAATCACACACACACACACACACACACACACACACACACACACACACACACACACACACACACACACACACACACACACACACACACACACACACACACACACACACACACACACACACACACACACAGGCGAGACTGGACGCAGCTTTTAACTAATCAGTAAACAGAGATAGCAAATTCTGAGAACTATACTCAGTTTAATGAAAGATGAACAAAATGCAAATGCCAATGCTTTGTGGTCGTATAACGCAAAAGACCCGAAAAAGTTTTCGGTGATAATACACGGAATTTTTAGCAAAATGCTATTAAAAAATACCATATCGTCACAAAAAGTGTATAAAAGATTGGGTACTGTCGATAAATATTAATAGTGCTGTAATCAGTATTGTCTGCTCACTGGCTGTGTCAAAATGAAGGCATCTCTCGTGCTTCTGTGTGCGTTTGTACTGACTACGTCCGTCCATTGTGTGCCAGACATGTATCAGACGGAGGGAGAACATGTAAGTATTGTCCACACGATTAACTTTAACTTGTGTGTGTACGATCTGATTTACTAGCGGTATCAACGCGGATAAAGTATCTGTGAATTATAGGAATGACTAACGTCAAATTTTCAAATTTAACACCAGACAGTAAAAAGTTTATAATACTTAATAAAATAAAATTAATAAGCCTGTTCTATCTATAATACAGAATACTGCAAATTGATATTTGGATTAAAAAAATTAAACTTAAACAAATAGTCATTGTTTATATATAATTAGTATAAGTGTTTCATAAAATAATTATTGTCTTTATAATAATTTAAAATCATGTATTAAAAATATTTTCAGTCTTCGTGTCTATCCAGTTACTGATTTATATTTTCAAATGTGTTGCATAAGACGTACAACGCTACCAGGACAGTGGATTTTAATTGATATGATCATTCCACTCATTAATAATAACAGGAGTATCACTTTTATAACGAGCTGTTAAAGTCAATATTCCTTTTTCTGTGGTTAGCGTCATGTGAGAGGGACACTCTAACTAGTTTCCAAACCGTTCATGAAAGTTATTTACATTTGCACTAAGGCAATAAACAAAGGCAAGGTAATCAATCTGTAAAGACTAAATATGGTTTTCTGTGTCATGATACAGACACACAAAATATCTTAAACTATTAATACAACTAATAAAAACAGCTAAAAACTTTTTTGACAATAAAAATACAGACATATTTATAAATAATAATCCAGAACCATCTAAGATGAATAGCCTAATAAAAATACACAGATTAAACAACCCAATACGACTATTAATCAACTTCAATAAAGCACCTACATACAAAATACCAAAATTAATAACACAAAAACTAAAAAATAATCATCTAACAAATAAGAGTCATAAAATAAATATCGGTATGGAGAACCATACATGACTTCCATGTTCTAAGATTTATATTTAAAATCATTTACGAAATGAAATGTTTCCATAGAAACTACTTCTTTCCACTTATTGCTTCAGCCTTAACCACAGTACTGTGGTCACTAACGTATACCACCACATGTTATCGCACTCGATTTTCATTGGTGATGACAGTCGACGGCACTGCCGAAACGTCTGGTTTTGCAGAAAACATTGGACTACGGCCAAACAGGTTGGGAAGGAATTTTAACAAGAAACTACTACTTTGTTGCCGATAACGTAGTACACATATAAAAATTATCCCCTCCCTCTTCAACTATAATTTTCATTTATAGAAAATTACCCCCACTCCGTTCAAGTAGCCTCTTCATTTATAGATATTTCATCTACGTTTCTACAGTGCATTATTAAGATCTTCTTATCAGGATACTTTATTTATCAAAATTAAGTACTTTACTCTTGTTACAACAAAAAATGTTCCAGGTAAACTTCCCTTTCCCCGTAACCGATCTTCACCAAAATCAAAAGGCCTTGAGTCTTCTACGAGTCTTGTGCTCGTACAACTCAGGCACATATGTAAAATATTATTTGATTCTGTTCGAATTTACGGCAGTTATCGTTCGTCATGAAAATATTTCTCTTGTTACAACATAAAATGTTGCAGGTAAACTACCCGTTTTGCTTAACTGATCTTCACCAAAATCAACAGTTGTCTACAATGTAGGGAAGTATGCAAAACATTATATGATTATGTTTGAATTCACGGCAGGTATCGTTCGTCATAGAAAAATTACCCTTGTTAAAACATAAAATGTGGCTGGTAAACTACCCCTTTCCCTTAACTGATCTTAACAAAAAACAATAGGTCTTGAGTCCTCTACAATTCAGGATTGTATGCGAAACATTATTTGATTCTGTTTGAATGTGCAGTAGTTATCGTTTGCCATAGAAACAATTACTCTTGTTAAAACACTAAAAGTGGCAGGTAAACAACCCCTTCCCCTTAACCGATCTTCACCAGAATCAATAGACCATGAGTCCTCTACAACTCAGGCACATATGTAAAAAATTATTTGATTCTGTTTGAATTTACGGCAGTTATCGTTCTTCATGGAAAACGTTCTCTTGTTACAACATAAAATGTTGCAGGTAAACTACCCCTTTCCCTTAACCGATCTTCAACAAAATCAACAGACCTTGAGTTATCTACAATTGAGGAAGGTATGCACAAAATTATTTGATTGTTTAAATGTATGGCAGTTATCGTTCGTCTTAAAGCAATTACTCTTGTTAAAAATAAAATGTGGCTAGTAAACTACCCCTTTCCCTTAACCGATCTGCACCAAAACCAACAGGTCTTGAGAATTCTATAATTCAGGCCTGTATGCAAAACATTATTTGATTCTGTTTGAATTTGCGGCTGTTATCGCTTGCCACAGAAAATACCCGTGTTAAAACAAAAAACGTTGCAGTTAAACTACCGTTTTCCCTAATCCGATCGTCAACAAAAACAAAAGGTCTTGAGAACTCTACAATTCAGGACTGTATGCAAAAAATTATTTGATTCTGTTTGAATTTGCGGCTGTTATCGCTTGCCATAGAAAATACCCTTGTTAAAACATGAAATGTTGCAGGTAAACTACCCCTTTCCCTTAACCAATCTTCACTAAAATCAACAGGCCATGAGAACTCTACAACTTAGGGCTGTATGCAAAATATTTGATTCTGTTTGAATTTGTGACTGTTATCGTTTGCCATAGAAAAAAATTACCCTTGATAAAAAAAACGTTGCTGGTAAACTAACCCTTTCCCTTAACCGATCTTCACCAAAAACAATCGGTCTTGAGTACTCTACAAATCAGGCCTGTATGCAAAACATTATTTGATTCTGTTTGAATTTGCGGCTGTTATCGTTTCCCATAGGAAAAAATCTACAGACAGACACACACACACACACACACACACACACACACACACACACACACACTTTTCGAAAAATGCCTTTTTTTCTTATTTTGAGGGTAGTACAATCAGAATCTGCAATAATCTCTAACACGATTTTTTTTGCCATCACCATACTTCCATTTCCTTAAGGAACATGGAAGTAAAAATACATACGAATTAACAGACAAACTAAAGGTAATAAATATAGATGAAAACACATTTTTCACTTTATATGATATCACAAATATGTACACAACATTCCACTAGATGAAACAATAGATATAATAATAAACAAATTTGGAAAACAAAATTAAAACACACAAGGCATAACTGAAATAAAAAATATTCTCCAACTAATACTAAAACAAAATTACTATGAATTCAACAGCAAAATTTATCAAGAACAATAAGGTCTACCGAAGGGGTTTTCATTATCTAGTATAATAGCAGAAATGTTGTTACAACACCAAAATACAAAAAAATTGTAAGTTCTTTTATTCAAATGGCATATGGATAAGATATGTAGATGATGGACTTTATGTATCTAATAACAAAAACACAAATACAGATAACACATTAAAAAAATCAATAACAAACATCCAAAAATACAATTCACAGAAGAAAAAGAAAAACCACAACAAAATTAACTATTTAGATATAACCACCACAAGATACAATAACCATCTACAATATGCAATATATAGAAAATCAACTTCCACTAACAACAAAATTTCTCTTATACAAGAGTTGCAAATTCCAGGACCACATGCTTCAGTACACAATCGTACATAATAACCACGTGGTGTTCGTCGACCTCTACAATAAAGCCACAGGATACAAATATACAGCCGTTCATCATACGTATTCAGTTGGATTTTAAGAACATGTAATATTTGTCTGTGTATCTGTATGTTCAGGTGGAAGTCACTTTCCCAAATTTTGATTTCAGTTTTTGTACTTACAGTTGCCAACTTGCGGTTGCTTTGCAGCGTTTCACAATAACTACCTTAATTTATGCGTTGCCTACCTGGAAATGCGTTGCCTTTCCTATCTTTCCATTTCCACGAAACTGTAACAAAAATCAAAATTGTAAATTAACGAAAGAAGACTTTCTCATGTTGTGTTAGAATGTTTGTGGACACACAAGAAGAAAATTTACTTGATGATAGGTGATTCCATAGGCAAATTTCCTTGTGTTCAATCGCCGACGCATAAAAGCGATTCAAACTTTCAACATTTAATTTGAATAAACTTAATCTTTCATGGACGAACCACTGAGTGTGCGACGTTGAACGCTTGGAACTGAATAGTGTACACATCTTGTCGCTCAAAGTAAGTCCACAAAAGTTTGTTTGTAAATATCTCACGAGTTTGCAAATGAATTAGTTCACTTTAATAATTTTGTTAGACCAAAGCGTTACATAAAGATAATGCCGACAGACGTTTGGTATTTTGCAAACGGTTCCTCCAGCCACCTGAAGCCTCTCCTGCGTTTTGTTCCAATACGGTGGATTTTTTAAACTTAAACGGCCGAGTTAATTGCCGTTATAAGAAAAGTAAAAACATAAAACAACTGTGAGACGTCAGCTGTCATTACTGACATAGATAAAAGCAACAGTATTGTTGGTGTTGGCAGTGCTTCTGGTCGCAGACGTGATCTACAGCAGCTTTCGGGAAGTCTGCGCAGAACGTACCCAAACCTTAAGTTATTCTTATAACAATAAAAACGATTAACCAAACGAGACAATTATTCATGTTTGATATTGTTCATAACAGTCCCGTTGGTCGCCTCCATAACAACGAATCGCGGTAGAATATGTCATGACGTCATAGGAGGAAATACTTAGAGCTTGTACTCATTTTTCACCCATATAATTAACGTTGCCAAAACTGACACTGTTCCAAAATTATTGTATACGTTAAGAATAATTATTTAGTTCACTTTAATTGTGACCTTTTACATCACCGTGCCGTGCGCCCGACGCGTATTTACAACGGACAAAAATGTTAAAAAACGTTCATTATCAGTTTTAGTATAACTTTTCCTTACTCTTTATCGGAGTGTGTACAATTATAAAGTGCTCAATGCGGAAAATGTTTAATGTCAAAATGGACTATAAAAATTAATACAATTTGTTGGTTTATCCTTGTTACGTGTCTTGTGTTATAAGATTTGTATTTTTACTTTTACAATTTCCAGCAGCTGGTAATGTCTTCTATATATTCCCACAGTATAGGTCTATACCTTTACCTCAACAAATTTTATTTGCCACTAGTCAAATCTGATTCTGATCAGGAAAATCTAGAGTTGATCAAATCTTCATGGTTCGACAGGTCCTGGAAAAAACACGAGAATTTGGTTTAGAAACACACCACTTATTCATTAATTTTAAGTGCGCATAGAAACACACCACTTATTCATTGATTTTAAGAGGGCTTATTGCAGTGTCAACCGAATGGCACTGTACAAACCATTAAAGGAATTCAAGATACCAACACACTTAATTACATTAATCCAAGAATCTCTCTCGAAAGTACAACGTAAAGTTAAAGCGCAGAAAACCGTGTCACGTTCATTCACAACTCGAACTGGACTCCAACAAGGAGATAGTCTGTCATGCTTGTTATTTAATCTAGCACTAGAAAAAGCGATATGAGGGTCCCAAATAAACACAAGAGGTACGTTTCTAAACAAAAGTATAGGCCTACACCTTTTAGCATACGCAGATGATATTGCTCTAATTGCCAGGACAAAACGAGATTTCATTAGTGCCTTTACAGCATTAGAGCTGTAAATAAAATTAGACTGTAGATAAACTTAGATAAAACAAAATATAGGGTACGTATACTACCAACAAACTGCCACTAAACCCAGCCCTTCAAAACCTTGAAATAGGCACAAAAAATATAGAAGCTGTAAAAGAGTTTATGTATCTTGGCTCCCAGATAAATAGCACTAACATCACCAACACTGAAATGAGAAGAAGAATATATATTTCAAATAAAACATATTATGGATTAAAAAAGCACAAAATTTACGAAACACTTATCAGCTAGTGCTTCAGAAACCTGGACAATAAGAAAAAATAGCGAGAGATTTCTAGGTTGCTGTGAAAGGCGGATTCTAAGAACCATATTTAGAGGAATACAAAACAATGGAATGTGGTGCAGGCGCTATAATTATTAAGTATACCATCTTTACAAAGAGCCGGACATTGTCAGGATAATGAAAATATACAGGCTACGGTGGGTTGGACATATAGTGAGAATGGAGGAAGGACAGCCTAAGAAACATATTTTCTACCAGAAACTAATCGCTAGTAGAACAATGGGAAGACCCCGAAATAGATTCAAAGACCAGATAAAGGAGGATCTCAGAAAACTGAACATAAGAAACTGAAAAGCCAGGGCACGTCATAGGGAAGAATGGAATCGATTTTGGAGCAGGCTAAGACCCATCAAGGGTTGTAGAGCCACGGCTGATGGTGATGATAGCTGACTTAGGTCTACTTTAAAATTAACGTACCATTTTACTATCCACTGTAATTGTTTCATAAAGTGTATTATTGTCAATTAAATAAGTTTTTAATGTATGTTCCGTTCTTAAACTATAACCTTATTATAGAGGTGTGGTATTAGTTGAAATAGTCGTAAAAATTACCTAAAGACAAATAATGTTACCTCCATGGACGCCCGTTTACTGGATTTCTAATACTGTGCAGGGTGATACAAGTTACGGGGTAGTATATAAAATAAATTAATTCAAATGTAATTTTTACTTAAGGAAAAATTTTAAAATGCTGTAATGAACGGTTACAAATTATAAGTATTCAGCTTTTGTTAGAAGTAAACCTATTCCATAAATACTTTTCAGTTGCATGGGATAAACTAACGTACGATAATTTAATTCTACAAGAGTGGCAGTATTGTACGTTTGTAGGTGCAAAGGTATACAAAGAAACAATTCTGTCACTGTTTAAGATTAACGCAGATATTTCGGAACGTTTATTAAAATAAAATTACCATTTGTTTTATAGTAATGATCGACTTTATGAACAAAAAACTAAGTACAATAAGTACAAATCAAATAAACTTTCTAATATACAAAAGTTGTATTTTGTTCGGAAAATAGTTAAGACATTGTGACTAAGCAAACTGGAAGCTAGAATTCGTGTTTTAGTCAACCGTGTTGTATTTAAACATTATAACGTATTATTAACTTTACTACGGTTTATTCTCCAGAGACACCTGAATTCTTGTTCTGTTTAATCAATATATGTCTAACGTTATGGTAGAAAATTTTTATGTTGTAATGTGTTTCAGCTATGTTTGACTTCTGCAGCGTGTGTCATATTAGGCAGAGACCTGTTGGAGAACATAAATCAGTCACTGACTGCCACAGATTCGTATTAAAATATATACAAACTGTTTCACAAATATAGAAAGTATAACCACAAGTTGCGCTACATTATTGTTTACATTTCCAATAAGCGCTCTGGATGTCTTCAGCTCATCTTCAGATCTGACCAAAAGTACACTGGAGATAAGCTGAAAGGCCCCTCAAAAGCGCTTACCGGTGTGGGGGGTATGCAAACAATGGTATTCATGCATGTGGTTTCCGTGGTTACGAATCCACTAAAAGAGTTTGTTAATAATTTGGCATTAGGTTTTATATAAACTAAATGATTTAGGACAGGTAAATGATCTTTGCCACTAACCACTTACGACTGTTGCTTTACAGTAAAACAGTTCTTCCGGTATTTATAGAAATTTAAGGAAAATATCGAAGTCGTTTGTTGAAAGTACATTAT
Organism: Magicicada septendecula; assembly: GCA_034769895.1. Classification (NCBI taxonomy): domain Eukaryota; kingdom Metazoa; phylum Arthropoda; class Insecta; order Hemiptera; family Cicadidae; genus Magicicada; species Magicicada septendecula. The sequence continues at coordinate 308,729,275 of CM068375.1, forward strand.
TAACAATGGCCCATGTATTACGTTATAAAACTAACTTTATACACAATTGTATTTGCATTGTGAGTTAGTTTACTAATATGACCCACTAAAACTACAGTACTAGAGAACTAAAGTTATTTTTAATTTTGAATATGCCAACATTAAAAAAATTGAAGTTTAACTACAACAAATGCGAGTCGTTTGCAGATGGTGGTTTAACTATTCATGCAGAGCAGTTTTCTCCAAATGAAGAATTAAAATGCAGTTTCTCGATTCTACTGGTGTAAGGTTTGTTGTTGTTAGTAGCTCGGCTGTTGACTGTGGTACGTTTGTTTTTGTCGGTAGTTCGGTTCTCGTTGTTGGTGTTGGATGTTCGGTTGTTATTCTTGGTAGTCCGGTTGTCGGTGTTGGTAGTTTGGTTGTGTTTGGTAGTTAGGTTGTTGGTGTAGGTAGTTTGGTTGCTGTTGTTGGTGTTTAGGTTGTTGTTGGTAGTTAGGTAGTTGTTGTTGTTGTTGGTAGTTTGGTTGCTGTTGTTGGTGGTTACGTTGTTGTTGTTGGTAGTTTGGTTGCTGTTGTTGGTGGTTAGGTTGTTGTTGTTCGTAGTTCGGTTCTCGTTGTTGGTGTTGGATGTTTGGTTGTTATTGTTGGTAGTCCGGTTGTCGGTGTTGGTGGTTCGGTTGTTGGTAGTTAGGTTGTTAGTGTTGGTAGTTTTGTTGCTGTTGTTGGTGGATAGGTTGTTGTTGTTCGTAGTTCGGTGATTGTTGCTGTTGTTGGTGGTTAGGTTGTTGTTGTTGTTGTTGTTGTTGGTAGTTTGGTTGCTGTTGTTGGTGGGTAGGTTGTTGTTGGCAGTTCAGTTGCTGCTGTTGTAGTTGCTGTTGGTAGTCTCGTTCTTGTTGCTTTAGTCGTTGTTCGAGGTATTGTTCTTGTTGCTTTAGTCGTTGCTCGTAGTACCATTGCTGTTCTAGTAATTGTTGTTGATGGTGGTTCTGTTGTTGTTGTGGACGTTCCGCTGTTGTTGTTGGTGGTTCCGTTATTGTTGGTAGTAGTTTCGTTGTTGTTGTGATTGTTGATGGTGGCCGGGATCTGCAGATATGGTGATCGTCGCACTCCAGCCCAGGGCAGCAACTCACGTGGACACACTGAAAGCCAGCAAAAGACTAGAGCCTAGTTCAACATTCTGTGCTTAGTGTGTTTTAATTTATAGTAGTAACGTCAATAAAATTTTATTAGCATTATAGTAGTAATGGATTGATCAAATCTACCGGCCCGACAATGTTGTACAAATGTTTGACAAAATCACCCTATAGAGTGAGAGTCTGAAAAATATATATGCAGTGGGAAAACGTTTTGTATATAAAAAACCATAAATAATTGTAAACTATTATTATTTTTGATTTTATATTTATAATGAAATCAATAATTATGTAGTTAATTTTAAAATATAATTGTTAAGCAAGTCCGGTGTATTAACGGTAGAACAGGTTTGCCACCTCTGTTTTACTGAGAACTAGGTGCTTTTTATAGTCCGGTGTGAAATTTCAAAAAAATTGGCCATGGGTCTGTTTTATTGAGAACTAGGTGCTTTTTATAGTCTGATGTGAAATTAAAAAAAAAATTGACCATGCGTCTGTTTTATTAAGAACTAAGTGCTTTTTACTTCCATATTCCATAAGGAAATGGTAGTATGGTCATGGCGAAAAAAATCATGTTAGAGATAATGGCAGATTCTGATTATACTACCCTCAAAACATGAAAAAAGTCATTTTTCGAAAGTGTCTGTGTGTGTGTGTGTCTGTCTATGTGTAGAATTTTTTCTATGGCAAACGATAACTGCCGCAAATTCGAACAGAATAAAATAATTATTTGCATACAGTTCTGAATTGTAGAGGGCTCGAGGCCTATTTATTTTGGTGAACATCGGTTAAGGCGAAGGGGTAATTTACCTGCAACCTTTTACGTTTTAAAAGAATAAATTTTGATAAATAAAGTATCCTTAAAAGAAGGTCATAATAATCCACTGTACAAAGGTAGATGAAATATCTATAAATAAAAAGGGTAGTTGAAGGGGAAGGTGGTAATTTTCTATAAATTAAAATGGTAGTTGATGAGGAAGGAGAAATTTTTTTATAAGTTTTATATGTGTACTACGTTATAGACAACAAAGACGTATTTTCTATGGAAACATTTTATTTCACTTTGAAAAAATTCTATATTTTTTTTAGGAATTATCGAACCGAATTCAAGTAAATGATTGGAACTGTATGAGTACCCGCAATACATTTCGATATTTTTAATATGCGATTGTATCGATATATTACGGTGTGGAAAAGAAGAAGTGTACTAATTGTAAATTGCCCTATTTCTTAATGTAAAGCAAAAATACGTGCTGTTTTCATTTGGTAGTTATATAATAAAGGTTTTGGGTTTTTAGTTTACTGCTAAAATAAATAAAAGCTGTGGTTGAGAAAACATAACATTAAACGTGTAACACACGTAACGGTACAGCCATATGCGGTATTTAGCATTGACTAACACAGGGAAATCTCGCGGAAAGAGTAAATAAAGAGTTAGGTAAATATCAACGAATCTACTGTCACGACCAACACAACAAATGGGCATTGCTTTTTACCTTTCTTTGAAAAAGCAATAAATGAAAATTATAGCGAAGCAACAAGTTATACGCCAATCGAGCTAAATGAAGACAAAAAACCTATTCGATTCTGGACCAAATATGTAAGCAAGCCAGAGAATCAAAATGTACCTATTCCATTAAGTTTAAAGGTTGAGTACGCTAAACAACGCATCATAGAACAAGGTAACAAGAGGAGAGAAACGTTCAATAAACACATAAAGTACAACGATTCGACGTAGGAGAACAAATTCTGTTGAAAGCTAATCCCGTCGGAAAACGCATTGACAACACAGCGAAGAAATTCTTCCGGCTGTACAACGGACGTTACATACGTTGAAACAACGCGTGGGAAGACACACGTTCATCGTATACGACGAACGGAAGGAAAAGGACATCGGCAAATTTCATGCGACGTCATTCAAGAAATTCTACGTATGAATAACGAGAAGAGAGAGAGAGAGAAGAACAATGCTACTGCGCCCGTCCAAGGTCAACGCACCGCTCAGCTGTTATAATGGGGGGGGGGATATATTGCATACCACCACAGGCGAGCGTTATACTGACCTACTCATTATTATGTGTCATTTAACTGATGTAAACTAACGTTAAGCTAGTATAATATTATTTTTATTTGTCTAGAACAAATAGACAAAAATTTAATAAATAAATATTTATTTAATTTTTTTGTTTCAAGCAGAGGAATAATGTAACAATATGCTGTATTGAGCAGTGATTTAAATAAATGTAAGACTTGTAAAATTATTATACGTTTGGGGTAAATGGACATGTCTGGGATTGTAAGAATGTTTCATTGTTATACTAGGGGAGAAATTAACCTGTTCCAACAAGCAAGGAACAACTGCTCGATTGTATGTGTGTTACGCGTGTATCTTGTGTGTGTTAGTGATGCATGTACAGACAGGAATCCCAGCAACCCTCTCCAATTAATTACTAAAATAAGTATTTTAATTCACTGTGTGAAAACTAATTAGTGTATAAACAAACAAAAGGCACCAAAGTGTGTGGAAATTTTATAGTTATTCACAGTAAGAAAATGACGTTAGTAGGACACACTACGCGAAGTCAGTGCGAAATAAGTGTGCCAAAAATACGCAAATTACACTAAGACGCTCAAATTAATACAGTGAGTGCTAAATCAAATTATCTATGATTTGTGCTATCTCAATTCCGTACAAAACATTGCCATTTGCAAATATATGAAAAGGTTCGGGAGTGGGGGCTATCATGTGATCTGCAGGTCTCGACAGGATAATTTCGGAACCAACAGGTGCGGAATCTCGAGAGGGTATAAATTAAGGGTTTGACTGGAAACCCTTCTCTTCTTTTCAAGACAGTTGCAGTCGGACACGCTGTCCGTCGGCAGAACAGTTTTATTTTGTTATAAGTCTCATCTACGAACGAATAAAGATGTTTTCAGTAATTATGTTTACACTATTACGGGAAACGTAGAGTACCGGGACCGTTTAAGTCAGCAAGAGTATCTACAGAGAAGCTACAAAGAGCGACGCGAGATGCTGGACGTTAGGAGATGCTTTTTAGACGCCTAACAGTCGAACGAGATCCACCTCGCAGCCGATATTAATTCTCTGGGACGGACCACACACTGCTGGAGAACGACGCTGGACTCTGGACAGATCCAGGAAGACGCCAAGCCAGGAGTAACGGTAATCCATCGCTGGACCCCGTCAGTAAGTCGTAAGGTCATCAAAACTCGAGGTGACATGCATAATGCATTTATAAAAAATTTTTTTAAGAGCTCATAAAGACTATATAAAGAGACAGTGAATTAAAAAAAAAAGTTTATAATTAAGTGGACAGTAGTATGGTAATTTCCGTATTTGTAGGTTGGCTAATCTGTACGCTTTCTGAATCGTTCTTATCTCGTTTTTATAACGTTACAGTGCTACGAGCCTTGGCCGGCAGCGGACGTTCTTACGTTTGCTGCCTGACTCTGTCATTCTCATTTCTTGTTGTCGCGACAATTATTTAGGCCTTAGGCCTCCACGTTTCGATGTTACTAAGTGCACACATTTGTGCCGCATCAGATGTAGTTTCATTTCCGAATCAGTTTCTTAAAATTTAATCTTCAGCATTAGCCAACCTTACTACTATGAGTTGAGTGTAAGAAACGGAGAAACTTAATAAATCTATTAATACAGTCCACTATCTTTATCATTTTGCATCCTGGCAATAACACACCAAGTTTCATTCTTTCTGATGGAAAAAGGGATACGTGCCGACATACAACACATTTTTACGCGGTCCACTCGGCCGCAGCTCAACATAACATTTTATTTGGTCCCGACGTGACGGATCAACATTCTTCTTTCTAACCATTTTTTTGGTCCTCCGGGCCGGATTCGTTATTCACCTTTTCATTATTCTTCTGCTCCAATTTCTGGCCATCACGGGCGACTCAGCATATTCGCTGATCCGACCGTGTCGTGACTTAACCAGCATTTCTTTCGTCGCCTTTAAGCCTCCTGACGATATCACTGCAAGATCATCCATGTGCTAGCGTCAGTACTCCAGTGTAAGCAGTCATCTCTCCGGTCTGTGTGTTCGCCATCTTCTCCACGGCCTCGACGCTTCGGGTCATCGCATACCAGGTACCACATCATTAACATCATTATCAGGTGCGTACAATGGCTGAAGAAGGCCTCAAAGTGTTGGTCAGAAAGAGAGGCGGCTTAAGGTCGGCCATAGTGCGTATTAATTCGGCTATCAGTAACTTTGATAAGAACACTAATACCAAACATTTCTTAACAGTCAGACTTGAAAGTCTAAAAAGCTTGGCAACAAAATACGATGAGGTACAGTCCGAAATTGAGCTTATTTCTAAAGACATAAACGCTGCTCAAGAAGACCGAGTTGAGGTCGAAGAGCTGTTATATTCGACAGAAGCTAATATCTTACAATTGATAGAAACCTTTAACGTTCAGACTGTATCTCCCGTATTAACAAGCAATACGCAACTAAAACCGATAAGTTTGCCCTGCTTCACAGGCAATATCTTAGAATGGCAGCATTTCTACTCAATATTTCTGGACTTGGTGCATGCCAGATCTGATCTAACGTCAGTGCAGAAATTACACTATTTGTATTCGTCTCTGAAAAATGAGCCGCTAGATTTAATTAAGTCATTACCTATTTGTAACGAAAACTACTCGATAGCGTTGAGTTTGCTGTCCGCTAGATATGACAATAAATTCATACTAGCAAGGTACTATATTCAAAATTTACTTGAAGTAAAGTCAACAATAAAAGACTCTGTCCAAAGTTTGGCAGAATTCATAAATACGATAACGTCTTCCGTTAATTCACTGGCGGCCATGCAACTGTCAGTGGATTCATTCGAGCTTATCACTGTACAATTATTGTCAGCAAAACTCGACCATACTACTTTTAAATTATGGAAGGAGTCTATAGACCCTGATAATCTTCCTAACTTTCAAGGTTTTACTCAGTTTTTAAACGCACGTAGACAGCTGTTAGAAAATACACTGCCTATCGATGCCGGACAGCAACTCAACAAGCTAAGTTTAAGATTCAATAATAAATCTGACAAACATAAATCACGAAACGCTGCTGGCAGCACTGCATTTAAAAGTTATCACTCAGCGTCAAATAATTATTCATGTTTATGCTTTAAATCTAATCATCCAATTTACATGTGTGATAAATTTCGTGCACTGAGCACATCAGAACGAGGACAATTCATATTAAATCATAAATTCTGTACCAATTGTCTAAGACCAGATCATTTCTCATCTAATTGTAAGATTAAACAATCATGTAAGATCTGCTCAAAACGACACCATACATTGTTGCACATAAACAATGTGTCGAAGCCAGTCTCTGCCAGCAGCAGTAATTATTGTTCACTCAAATTACAATCCACAAATAATATTCTTTTATCAACAGCAATGGTGTTTGTCATTGACCAGGCTGGCAACAGACAACCCGTAAGAGTTCTTTTGGATGCGGGTTCACAAATAAATTTTTGTACGGAATCATCTGCCAAGAAATTACGGCTTAACTTGACTAAATCTAACATACCGATTACAGGTATAAATAATACCGCGTGTTATGCCACTAATCTTGCGTCTATACGCATTATTTCCCGTTATCAAAGATATAGCTTCGAGGCAAAATGTGCTGTCTTATCTGCATTAACCCATAAACTGCCAGCACAATCTTTTGACATAAATCTATTTAACATTCCAGATAACATTTTTCTTGCTGATCCAAATTTCAACATATCATCCGAAATCGACATACTGTTAGGGGCGCAATTCTACCTAGATTTAATCTTAGCTAACAAATACGTACGCGGTTCTCATTTTCCTATCATACAGGAAACAAAGTTAGGCTACATTCTTGCAGGCAATCTGCCCAAACACTGCCGCTATAAGGGTCCTGCTGTTTCGTTCCTAGCTAGGAACAACGACGGTCAAATTTTGGAGTCTCTCGAAAAATGAAAAGTTTCTGGGAGACCGAAACTATCCCTGATAATGCACCTATTAATAACGAGTCAGCTTGTGAGGAGCATTTCGTTAAGTCTACTCATCGCAATCAAGAGGGTAGGTTCGTTGTTGCGCTACCATTTAAGTCAGACAATCCCCAGTTGGGTGAGTCCTATGCTACCGCTGAAGCAAGATTCTTGAGTTTAGAACGCCGGTTCATGCGCGATTCTAAGCTTGCGCGCGATTACGCAAACTTTATTCAGGAGTATAAGGGCACATGACGCTTATCGACAATTGCTCTATCAATTCTGGGGTTTCAAATACCTACTATCTGCCACACCATGCCGTCTTTAAGCATTCTAGTTCTACGACAAAACTTCGCGTCGTTTTTGACGGTTCGTCCAAAACTACCAATGGTCTTTCTCTCAATGACATCTTGTTGGTAGGCCCGAACGTCCAACAAGACCTTTTTTCTATTCTTTTGCGATTTCGTATGCATAACTATGTTCTCATCGCCGACATCGAGAAGATGTATCGACAAATTCTGGTAGCTGAGAAGGATTGTCATTATCAACGTATTCTGTGGCGTGACTCTCCCTCGAACAGTTTAAACACTTTGTATTACGAACTGTAACATACGGCACTGCTAGTGCTTCGTTTTTGGCTACTCGCTGTCTTAATCAAATTGGTAAGGATCATGAAGCTTCGTTTCCTGACGCAGCGTCAGCTATAACCAATGATTTCTATGTCGACGATTTGTTAACTGGCGCAGACACCATTTCTGATCTGACCAAGTTGAAATCTGACTTAGGTACGTTGTTGAGTCAATACGGTCTCACGCTGCATAAATGAGCATCAAATGAACCCCAGGTGGTTGCAAATCATGACAATTTATCACTCCCTTTAAACAAACAGGGTAATGTGCGTACCTTGGGCATTCTCTGGAATAACACTACCGATTCATTTTTGTTTGACATCAAATCATTCCCCGTTGAATCAAGCATCTCCAAGAGGAAAATCCTATCGATTATCGCAGGCATTTACGATCCGCTCGGACTTGTCTGTCCCATTGTTTTTCTGTACAAACAGTTTATACAGCAACTCTGACTGTGCAATCTTGGTTGGGATGAGCCAATCTCCGGGCAATTACGCTTGCATTGGCATTCATTATGCGAAAAGTTGTGTCTGATCAGTAAAATTATTGTCCCACGTTCTATTCGTTGCAAGTCTAAGGCAAGGATAGTTGAATTACATGGGTTTTCGGATGCTTCTGAAAGGGGTTATGGGTGTTGTGTTTATATTAGAGTCATTTATCAAGATTCATCGGCCTCTTGTCACCTTCTGTGTTCTAAATCTCGCGTGGCCCCACTACGGCAGGTGTCATTACCTCGCATTGAACTCTGCGCTTGCTTATTGTTATCACGACTCGTATTCAAGGTCGTCCTTGCTCTTCATTTCTTTATTAATAATGTTCATCTATATTCTGACTCTATGGCGTCCCTTTACTGGATTCATGCCCAGTCTTCGAGGTGGAAAACCTACGTCGCTAATCGTGTTGCCGAGATTCAGCGTCTTACGCAAGCCTACACATGGCATCACATCAATTCTCGACATAATCCTGCTGATATTATTTCTAGGGGATGTCACCCCGACGTGTTGCGCGATTGTTTGCTTTGATGGCATGGTCCCGCCTGTTTGTCTCAATCTTCCGAGTCCAATCTTTTTCCACCCTTTTTACCTTCTAATCTGTCGTCTTCTGAATTCACTGCGGAGGAGAAACAAACCCCCAAACTTTCTCTAATGTCTACCCAGGCTATTGATCTTTCAAAGGACTTTTCTTCGTTGCACCGTCTGACACGCGTGTACGCTTACTGCTTTCGATTCATCAAAAATATTAGACTCTCCAGTGCTGAGAAAATATCGGGCGCTCTTACCCCCGTTGAAATTCATTCCACTCTTAATTTTTTCGTAAAACAATCTCAGTCGATCCACTTCGCTGCCGAGATTAATTGTCTTCGTAATGGGTCTTCTGTCTCTATTAGGAGTAAGTTGTCTTCTCTGGACCCGTTTCTTGATGAGTCTGGCGTAATACGCGTCGGCGGGCGCTTACAGCAGTCGCAATTACCTTATGACAATAATCATCCTATTGTCTGGCATCCATCGGCTCATATTACTCGCCTTATTATTGAACGCGAACACATTCGTCTACTTCACGCTGGTTCTCAACTCGTGCATCACTCACTTCGTCAACGTTGGTGGATTATTAACGCCAAGGTAGTCATTCGCTCCATCATTCGTAGATGTGTCAAGTGCCTCAGGTTTAGTGCCAAACAACGGGTTCAGAGGCTTGGTATTCTACCATCTCCTAGAGTCACTCCTTCGCGGCCGTTTCTATTCTGCGCAGTTGATTATGGTGGTCCCTTCATGATTCGTCATGGCGGGCAGAAATCTAGGACTCTGTCAAAATCGTACGTGTCTTTGTTCATCTGCTTAGCAACCAGGGCCATTCATTTGGAATTGGTTTCCGACCTTACAGCCAACGCGTTTATAGCTGCCTTACGTAGGTTTATGTCCCGTAGGGGCATACCCAGCCAGTTATATTCTGATAATGGCACGAACTTTAGGAAGGCCCGCAATGTTTTACATGACCTTTACAATCTTTGGCATAATAAGGATGCCACCTCATCAATCAAATCCTTTACGACCTCTCAGGGTATTTCATGGTCATTTATTCTGCCCTCGTCACCCCATTTTGGTGGTCTTTGGGAGAGCGGTATAAAGAGTTTAAAGCATCATTTGCGCCGCGTGGTAGGCAAGTCTATACTCACCTTCGAGGAGTTTACGACAGTTTTGTCTCAGATAGAGGCATGTCTAAACTCTCGCCCATTATTTGCCATTTCATCGGATGTAAATGATCCGGTGCCACTTACACCTGGCCATTTTTTGATTTGCGCGCCATTAACGGCGATACCTGACCCAGACTTATCTCACGTTCCCATCTCTCGTCTTGGACGTTGGCAACTTCTCCAGAAGTTTGTCCAAGTCATTTGGAAGGCTTGGTCTCGCGATTATTTACATCAATTGCAACAACGTCACAAGTGGAAATTCGCCAAGGATAATGTTTCCATTGGTGACCTGGTTTTATTGATGGAGGATAACTTACCTCCATTATCATGGAAATTTGGGGTAATTACCGCCACATTTCCCGGCCCAGACAACTTAATTAGAGTTGTAGACATTCGCACGCCTACTGGTAATTTACGGAGACCCGTTCATAAGCTATGCTTGTTGCCAGCCCGGGACGAGGCTTAGACACAAGGTTACTATAATTATTTAGCACAATGCTAGTTTACTTGGCCACTGGCTTTCATTACTTCATTGTATGACCATTTGGTCAACTTAATTGTGATATGTATTATCACAACATTTTAATGTTAATTTTGCATCATTGCGTGTTTTTATACTAAATTTGCATGCGACTTGTAATTTTACAACCATGCACTGTGCTATTATAGCTATACTTATCATATTCCATGGTGGTATACTCTGCTATTTTTGTATTTATATGTTAATAATTTGTGAGGCTTATTATGTCCTACACATTTACATTTTGATATTGGTATTGGGTATGTGTCATGTTATTGGTGGTATTGCTTTATATAAAATTTTTTACATAATATTCGCATGGTATGCAGTTATACAACCATGTATGCATTTTCTTGCACATTTGTCAATATGTGTGATTTTATTATTCTATGAATGTATTTCTCGCAATTGTTCAACTCATGTGTTACATTTGCATAACCACGTTGTGGTACTTGTCACTTATGCTATTGTGTATTCATATTTGTAATTAACTAAACTGATTTCTATTGTATTTATTATATAACTTGTATTTATGTAAAACACATTGTTTTTCGCATCTACTGTCTATAACCACGCCACGCCTATATTTTTATTTTTTATTGTATTTTATATTGTATTTTGCATTTTGTGATCACGCATTGCACAATTATTATTCATGCTAATTATGACATACATGTCATTACAATTTGTGCTTGCAATCACTCAACTATGTATAACTTGTTTTCACATAACAATTTATTGTATATTCCTGAAACATCAGGATAGCATGCATCGTTCAAACTATATGGCGTCATGCTAAATTTATGTCTGTACATGTATAATTTTATAATAATTTTGTTTGCTCATTGTATTCAATTCTACTTGTATAGGTCTACTTGCCTTAACTGGTTCAAGCTAACCACTATGACTTGCATAAATGTTACAATTTATCGGGCCCATCATGTGATGAGTCACCGATTATTCATCTTTAAACATTGTTAAATTATGTATTTTCATGTCTTATATCGTTCAATATTGTATACATACAATATGTATTGGCAATACATTGCTAACTTGCATTTTACTCATGTTTGATTCAAGCTGCACGCCAACCTTGGCCTGCTTAACACTTATCATCTCTCAAGCTTATCGCTAAGCAGTTAATGTCATAACTGTTATCTAAGACTACAACTCAAGGTTCAATGCAGCCTACTGAGATTAACCTTTATTATTAAGAACTCTGTATTTTTCTACAATAAGTTATTAAAATGTATTAAAAAATCTTTTGATTTTTTAGCGGGCAGTTATGGACAGTAGTGTGGTAATTTCCGTATTTGTAGGTTGGCTAATCTGTACGCTTTCTGAATCGTTCTTATCTCGTTTTTATAACGTTACAGTGCTACGAGCCTTGGCCGGCAGCGGACGTTCTTACGTTTGCTGCCTGACTCTGTCATTCTCAATTCTTGTTGTCGCGACAATTATTTAGGCCTTAGGCCTCCACGTTTCGATGTAACTAAGTGCACACATTTGTGCCGCATCAAAATGTAGTTTCATTTCCAAATCAGTTTCTTAAAATTTAATCTTCAGCATTAGCCAACCTTACTACTATGAGTTGAGTGTAAGAAACGGAGAAACTTAATAAATCTATTAATACAGTCCACTATCTTTATCATTTTGCATCCTGGCGATAACACACCAAGTTTCATTCTTTCTGATGGAAAAAGGCATACGTGCCGACATACAATACATTTTTACGCGGTCCACTCGGCCGCAGCTCAACATAACATTTTATTTGGTCCCAACGTGACGGATCAACATTCTTCTTTCTAACCATTAAGTAAAGAATGTAATAGAGTCTTATGTAAATGTTTTAGTCCTAAGAATGAGCGATCGCATACAGATAAATATAGTAGAAAGAAGAGAGTTTAATTTTGAGATAGTATTTTATTTTTATCAAAGAAAATAATTGAAATGATTTGATATTTGCATTTTGTAGAAAAGAATAATTTAAATTATGAATACGAAACAAATGCCAGTCTAAGATTAATTAGTATAATTTTAATTTTATTTTTAAAAACATTGGTATAGAGTGAGCAAGCTGAGGTCAGATCTGATTTAAATGAATTCAATTAAAATAAAACTTAATTACATTTAAATTTTATTTCTTTTATTAAATCAATTTGAATAAATGTCTAGATTAAGATTATTAACATGTCTAGATGTAAGAGTGTTAAATGTGTGTAACACCGTATAGCTTAAGAGATTAACACTTAATAATAAGTGATATCTTGATCGGAGATTATTAACAATGTTTTATTATTTATAGTGTTTTTTAAACAATAAACATGAAATTTAACTACTCATAAATATACTACTCTTATTACAGTTACACCTGGTATCGTTATATACGTTTAAATACTCGGTATCGTTATATAAAATTGGCGTCTCAAGAACGTGGGGCTCCACAAATTTAAATATAACAGTAGGTATTGTTATAAAATTGTCGCCCATTAGTGTGGAGCACAACATGCCTACATTAATAATTAATGTATGCTCTATCATTACCAGTGTTTGATAATTTATATGATATAATTAATATTATATTTTAATTATTTTTGTATGCTAGTTATTTTAAATTTGTTGTGTGTATTGTATTGTATTGTAATAACGCAACTGGCGCCCACCCCAACAAACAGGTGTAATTGTAACATGAGTAGATAAAAATAAATAAATAATATTAATTAAACAATAAATAAATAAAAGCTCGCACACGGTTCACCAATAATAAATTATAAATAAATATTTTAATAATAATTCACTATGGCAGCACCAGAAAGCTTGAATATGAATGCACTTCAAACCATGATCCGTGCCTGGGTGGACGAATTAAGTACAAACCAAAAAGAAGAAAATAGGAAGCAAATAGAAGAGTTGAAAGAATTTAATACAAAGTAAATGCAAAAGAGTAGGGAAGAATCTTAAGCCGAATTCAAAGAATTAAAGAGGTCTAATAAAGAATTTAAAGCTGAATTACAGAAAACTTATGAACAAATACAAAAGAATAACGAAGAAAGTAGGGCCGAATTTAAAGAGTTTAAAGAGCAACTGTCTACAAAACTCGAAGAAACTAATACGAGAATAGAAATATTAGAAACTAGAGTAGAACAGTCGCTAAATAAACAAGCTATAAAGATAGAGAATAGGTTTAAAGATCAGAAAACAGAATGGTCGAAAGAATTTAAAGAAAGTATTAAACAATTAGCTAAACACTGGAATGACAAGTTTAGAGTTTCAAAGCAGGAACAAGATATGAGGATTAAAACAGTGAACAAATCCGGGAAAACATTAATAAAACGCAGGAAATAGAAGCCCGAACGACGACATTGGAAACTGCTGTAGTAGAGTCTGCAAAATCCACCAAAGACTACTCAGGTGAAATGAACACACTTAAGGAAGATCTACGTGGAGAAGTAGAACGTCTGAGAACGGAGATCAAGAAACGACTGGCGCAGACAATGATGTTCACTGCACCCATAGAAGAAAGAAGTAAGATAACCTTTGCAGGTAACAACGGGGAAAATAGCATGGAATTTTTGGCGAGTATCGAGAGAGAAGTTCAAAAATTGGAAGTATGAGTGACGACGAGGAGAAAGTGAGTTTTGTCACCCGTCATTTAAGAGATTCTGCAAGTGAATGGTACTCCATAATTCGAGACAATATAACCACGTATCAGCAATTCAGAGAAACATTCGAAAATAGGTACTGGAATATCCACATTCAAAGGCAAGTACGTGACCAATTGGAGTATGTTAAAAAAATCCGCATGGACGCCAGAGTATTGAGCAGTACACTATAGAGCAGATTGAACGCGTAAAACATTTAAAACCAAACTTTTCTGAGTATGAGATAGTGTCTAAGTTGTCTTACCATTTCCATAGAGATATTCAGTTAGCTGTATATAGGCAGGGTGTCAAAACGATCGAACAATTCTTAATACTTGTGACTCAATCACAAAATATTAACAAGAGTAACACTTCACCACACAATCAACAGACACGCATTAATTATCACGTTAGTTATGACCGTAGTGATAAAGCACGAGAACGTGACGATACGCAAAACCGTGATAATTATAGGCGAAATTATACGCCGCCAACGCACAGTGTAAAGCAACACACAGCTGTGAATAATGCATGCGACGCAGAGAAGGAACAATACTCCGAGAGAAACGTGCGCGATACAAAAGGGGGTTTGGCCTGGCCAAATTTGAAGAAAAATTTAGTAAGCCATATGATTGCACCGTATCCGCAATGCAGAGAAAAGAGAAGAAAGAGGGGAGCTGTAGTATGGGAAGCAAGAGAGAGAGAGAGCACAGACGAGGAAATAAAAGTGAGACAGCAGCAGGTGCATGTTTAGCCATCCTGTTCCCTCGGCACAACAGAATGACGGAGAAACAGGACGTGCTGTTACACAATAAACAATATATATCCGTGAGATGTTAGAAATGTGTTATTAGACACTGACAGGAATGTGACACCAAATCAACAAGAAATAAATTGTCCTATAATTAATGTACGAATTAATGGATGTAGAATTAAAACGTTAATCGATACAGGTAGCCAATTGACTGTACTAAACAATAAGTGGGTACAACAAATAAAAAATATTTTAAACAAACGGCTATTTTACATGTCAATAATATAAATGTTATTACAGCCATGAATAAGAGAGAAAAGGCTAGACAGCAAGCTTATGTAACTTTAAATTCTAAGGACTTAGAAATAACATATCCTATGCAGTGGCGAAGCTAGTAGTTAATGAATGGGTAGGCAAAAATCTTATCTTAAATTTTTTTTAAGGAATCACTAAAAGGACGGTGGTTCAAATCGGACGCTGAGGCAGAGTTTGCTGTTAGTGATTGGTTCCCCAAACAGCCGTAAGAATTTTACTAGCAGGGAATCTACAGATTAGTGCAAGAGTGGGACTCATGTCTCAATGTTAATGGAGACTTCTTTTAAAATCGTTGAATAAAAAATGCTTTACAGCTCTAAACGTGTTTCTATTGAACAATTCTTGTATAAGCCATACACAATAATACATCTGATTGAACTTCAAATTTTTAAACTTGATTAGTTTCTATATATTATATGTTTATTGTTACAAACAATTCAAAAAACAATCTTGATCATCTGTTAGTTCAGCGGAATAACAGGCACACGTTTAATAACCGCATAGAATAAGCACACTTATAAACCACACAGGGCGCTTTAACTTAACTGCTTGCACCACAGAAGTGAGACATGCCTCAACGCTCTATGTGTACAGCACGGGACAATCCCCCTCCCCCGCACTTCACTATCTCGCCAGCACATTGCTTACATACGATGTATACAAAAAACGCTGAGGCAAGTTCACGTTGCCTCATTTGCTTTATGCCGAATCTCACCTGTCACCATCTAGCGGTCGCTCAGTAAAGCACATTTCGGCTTAATAAATTCGACAGTCACAGTAACAATGTATAATCATTACGTGATGTAGTTCATACGTACTTATAATTTTTATTCTACAGAATTTTTAGGGTAGGCATTGCCTCAATTGCCTACATGTACCTTCGCCACTTGTGAACGAATCCAATACCCATGAAGTACGAGGGAGAAGTTGAACTGGAAATACGACGGATGATAGAAAATAACATAATTGAGCGGTCGAACAGCAACTTTCTTAATCCTCTAGTTGTAGTAAAGAAGAAGAGTGGAGAAGTACGTTTATGCCTGGACATGAGGAGTTTGAATAGCGTCGTTCTACGTGAATTCTATTGTGTACCACCTGCGGACGAGTTATTTGCAAAGTGTGAAGGAGCAGGTTATATGACTAAGTTGGATTTACGGTTGAGTTATTGGCAAATTCCAATTAGAAGAGAAGATAGAAAATACACCGCCAACCTATACAAAAATAAATGCTACCAACACAAGGTAGTTCCCTTTGATTTGAGCACGAGTTTGGCTGCGATTGTAAAATTTCTGGAGAAAGCATTAGGACCAGAAGTGGAGCCTTACACCATAGTGTTCGTGGATGATATCTTGGTAGTATCAAAAACACTTGACGAACACATTGAACATCTTAGCACTATATTCCACAAGGGTAAAGAAGCCCGTATATCCCTTAACCTAGACAAGTGCGAATTCATAAAATCCTCAATCCAATTCCTAGATCATATTATTTCATCCACAGGTATTCAACCCGATCCCATAAAGATATCCAGTATTACCGATTTCCCTACACCTAAGAACATTAAAGGGTTACGAGCATTTTTGGGACTCACAGGAGACTATAGAAGATTCTCACAACAATATGCAGAAAGAACACAACCATTGCTGGAGTTAACAGAGAAAAATCACAAATGGAAGTGGGAGAAGAAACATCAAGATGCCTTCGACCAAGTCAAGAAGTTATTCATTGAAAACATAATGCTTCATCATCCACAGCGAGATGGAATATTCGTTATCTACGCAGACACTAGCGACTACGCGTGTGGAAGTGTGCTGTATCAACAAGATGCTACAGGAGAACACCGTGTCATTGCATATGCCAGTAGATTACGGTATTAAAAGGGGCAGAGGAGCAGTACTCTACATCTGAGGAGATACTTGCTACGAGACTTAGATGAGGCTACAAGAGGATTTAAGCTACGAGATCAGCTACCAGACCATTACAAGGTACAAAATGGAGTCTTATATAAACTAATGAGGCAAGATTGGAAGATAGTATTAACAAATGATATGTTGCATAAATTGATTCGACCAACACACGAAAGTTTAACACATGCTGCTGCACATAAATGTTACTTAAGAATACGTGAAGATTTCAAAATCAATAATATGTTCAGGAAGATTAAAAGGAAAGTAAGAAGTGTTATGAGTGTCAAACAGCAAAAGGACCGAATCTACATACCTATGTGGAATGCAGAGTATCCAGAAGGATCAGAAAGGAGAGCTAATGGCAGTGGATTTTTTGGGACCACTTCCAAGATCAAGTCGTGGACTGAAACACATACTTGTTTGTATTGATGTATTTTCCAAAGCCGTCCATCTCTATCCAATTATGCGACACACAACTAAAGTTGTTTTGAAAATACTCTTGCTGAAATACATTCCTGCATATGGTAAAATGAAGAAGGTACTTAGCGACCAAGGAGTGCAGTTCCAAAGCGATGTATGGGAGAAGACTCTTCGTGAAAATCGAATCCAACCTGTACTCACATTAGTACGACACCCACAGGGAAGTCTCGCGGAAAGAGTAAATAAAGAGTTAGGTAAATATCTACGAATCAACTGTCACGACCAGCACAACAAATGGGCAGAGTATTTACCTTTCTTTGAAAAAGCAATAAATGAAAATTATAGAGAAGCAACAAGTTATACGCCAATCGAGTTAGATGAAGACAAAAACCTATTAGATTCTGGACCAAATATGTAAGCAAGCCAGAGAGTCAAAATGTAACTATTCCATTAAGTGTAAAGGTTGAGTACGCTAAACAACGCATCATAGAACAAGGTAACAAGAGGAGAGAAAAGTTCAATAGAACACATAAAGTACAACGATTCGACGTAGGAGAACAAATTCTGTTGAAAGCTAATCCCGTCGGAAAACGCATTGACAACACAGCGAAGAAATTCTTCCGGCTGTACAACGGACCTTATACGTTGAAACAACGCGTGGGAAGACACACGTTCATCGTATACGACGAACGGAAGGAAAAGGACATCGGCAAATATCATGCGACGTCATTCAAGAAATTCTACGTATAAATAAAGAGAAGAGAGATAGAGAGAGAGAAGAACAATACCACTGCGCCCGTCCAAGGTCAGCTGTTATAATGGGGGGGGGGGGTAAATATATTTCATACCACCACAGGCGAGCGTTATACTGACCTACTCATTATTATGTGTCAATTAACTGATGTAAACTAAGGTTGAGCTAGTATAATATTATTTTTATTTGTCTAGAACAAATAGACAAAAATTTAAAAATAAATATTTAATAAATTTTTTTGTTTCAAGCAGAGGAATAATGCAACGATACAGCCATATGCTGTATTGAGCATTGATTTAAATAAATGTAAAATTTGTAAAATTATTAAAGGTTTGGAGTAAATGGACATGTCTGGGATTGTAAAAATGTTTCATTGTTATCCTAGGGGAGAAATTAACCTGTTCCAATAGGCAAGGAACACATGCTTGATTGTATGTGTGTTACGCGAGTATCTTGTGTGTATTAGTGATGCATGTACAGACAGGAATCCCAGCAACCCTCCCCAATTAATTACTAAAATAATTATTTTAATTCACTGTGTGAAAACTGATTAGTGTATAAACAAACAAAAGGCACCAAAGTGTGTGGAAATTTTATAGTTATCCACAGTAAGAAAATGACGTTAGTAGGACAAACTAAGCGAAGTCAGTGAGAAATAAGTGTGCCAAAAATACGCAAATTACACTATGACGCTCAAATTAATACAGTGAGTGCTTAATCAAATTGTCTATGATTTGTGCTGTCTCAATTCCGTACAAAATATTGCCATTTGCAAATATATGAAAAGGTTCGGGAGTGGGGGCTATCATGTGATCTGCAGGTCTCGACAGGATAATTTCGGAGCCAACAGGTGCGGAATCTCGAGATGTTATAAATTAAGGGTTTGACTGGCGACCCTTCTCTTCTTTTCAAGACACAGTTTCTGTCGGACACGCTGTCCGTCGGCAGAACAGTTTTATTTTGTTATAAGTCTCATCTACGAACGAATAAAGACGTTTTAGGTAATTATGTTTACACTATTACAGGAAACGTAGAGAACCGGGACCGTTTAAGTCAGCAAGAGTATCTACAGAGAAGCTATAAAAAGCGACGCGAGATGCTGTACGTTAGGAGACGCTTTTTAGACGCCTAAAAGTCGAACGAGATACACCTCGCAGCCGATATTAATTCTCTGTGACGGACCACACACTGCTGGAGAACGACGCTGGAATCTGGACAGATCCAGGACCACGCCAAGCCAGGAGTAACGGTAACCCAACGCTGGACTCCGTCAATAAGTCGTAAGGTCATGAAAACTAGAGGTGACATGCATAATGCATTTATAAATGATTTTTTCTAAAAAGCTCATAAAGACTATATAAAGAGACAGTGAATTAAAACAAAAAGTTTATAATTAGGTAAAGAATGTAATAGAGTATTAAGTAAATGTTTTAGTCGTCAGAATGAGCGATTGCATATAGATAAATATAGAAGAAGAAAAAAGAGTTTAATATTGAGATAGTATTTTTTTTATCAAAGAAAAATAATTGAAATGATTTGATATTTGCATTTTGTAGAAAAGAATAATTTAAATTCTGAATACGAAACAAATGCCAGTCTAAGAGTAATTAGTATAATTTTAAATTTATTTTTAAAAACATTGGTATAGACTGAGCAAGCTGAGGTCAGATCTGATTTAAATGAATTCAATAAAAATAAAAATTACATTTAAATTTTATTTCTTTTATTAAATCAATTTGAATAAATGTCTAGATTAAGATTATTAACATGTCTAGATGTAAGAGTGTTAAATGTGTGTAACACCGTATAGCTTAAGAGATAAACACTTAATAAGGAGTGATATCTTGATCGGAGATTATTAACGATGTTTTATTATTTATAATGCTTTTTAAACAATAAATATGAATTTTTAACTACTCATAATTATACTACTCATATTACAGTTACACCTGGTATCGTTATATACGTTTAAATACCTGGTATCGTTATAACTGTTTACACCTGGTATCGTTATATCTGTTTAAATACTCGGTATCGTTGTATAAAATTAGCGTTCCAAGAACGTGGGGCTCCAGAAATTTAAATATAACAGTAGGTATTGTTATAAAATTGTCGCCCATTAGCGTGGAGCTCGACACGCCTACATTAATAATTATGTATGCTCTATCATTACCAGTGTTTGATAATCTATATGATATAATTAATATTATATTTTAATTATTTTGGTATGTTAGTTATTTTAAATTTGTTTGTGTATTGTATTGTAATAACGCAACTGGCGCCCACCCCAACAAACAGGTGTAATTGTAATATGAGTAGATGAAAATAAATAAATAATATTAATTAAACAATAAATAAATAAAAGCTCGCACACGGTTCACCAATAATAAATTATAAATAAATATTTTAATAATAATTTACTATGGCAGCACCAGAAAGCTTGAATATGGAAGCACTTCAAACCATGATCCGTGCCTGGGTGGACGAATTAAGTACAAACCAAAAAGAAGAAAATAGAAAGCAAATAGAAGAGTTAAAAGAATTTTACAAAGTAAATGCAAAAGAGTAGGGAAGAATCTAAAGCCGAATCAAAGAATTAAAGAGGTCTAATAAAGAATTTAAAGCTGAATTAGAGAAAAGTAATGAACAAATACAAAAGAATAACGAAGAAAGTAGGGCCGAATTTAAAGAGTTTAAAGAGCAACTGACTACAAAGCTCGAAGAAACTAATAAGAGAATAGAAATATTAGAAACTAGAGTAGAACAGTCGCAAAATGAACAAGCTATAAAGATAGAGAATAGGTTTAAAGATCAGAAAACAGAATGGTCAAAAGAATTTAAAGAAAGTATTAAACAATTAGCTGAACACTGGAATGACAAGTTTAGAGTTTCTAAGCAGGAACAACATATGAGGATTAAAATAGTTAGTGAACAAATACGGAAAAACATTAATAAAACGCAGGAAATAGAAGCCCGAACGACAACGTTGGAAACTGCTGTAGTAGAGTCTGCAAAATCCACCAAGGACTACTCAGGTGAAATGACCACACTTAAGGAAGATCTACGTGGAGAAGTAGAACGTCTGTGAACGGAGATCAAGAAATGACCGGCGCAGACAGTGATGTTCACTGCACCCATAGAAGAAAGAAGTAAGATAACCTTTGCAGGTAACAACGGGGAAAATAGCATGGAATTTTTGGCGTTAGAAGAATGGACGAGGGAAGAGTTAAAGCAAATCAATACAGAGATTTTAAAACAAATCAATGAAAGGTTTGAAGAAAATTTTGAGAAACAAAAAGAAAATAATAGGCAAATGAATGAGAAAATAGACAGTATCAAAATAAGTTTGGGACAACAAATTAACGAAAAAATCGAAGACGTTGATGAGAATATAAGACGATTTTTAGACGAACAAAACCAAGAACTGAGAGAAAATATTTATGGGAGGATGGAGCAGGTTAATGAGATAATTAACCAGAAGATGGATGAAAACACTGAAGAAAGGAGACAAGAGATAGCCAAAACAAATGAAAGAATAGAACAAATTAACGAAACCACTGAACAAAATAGAGTGAATTTATGTTCCAAGATAGATCAGTTAAAGGAAGATAGTCGTTTTCAAATAGAGACAATACAAAGGGAACAAGTAAATTTGGAAAAGGTTCAGAAACAATGCGGAGAGAGATGTGACAACATGGACATTTCAATAAATAAGATTAATGACCAAGTCCGACAGAACCAAGAGGAAATAGAACTGGTGCGAACTAGACCAACTAATATAAATAGTACACATACAACTGAGAGTCGTGAAGGAAATAATTTTAAGAATTATCGAAAAAACCCTATGGAATTCATAGCAAGAATAGACGAACATTTTAATAAATACCGTATAACAAGGTGGAACTCAAATAGAGAAATGTTGGACGAATGTTTTAGAGAAATGAATGATAATTGGTGGGTTGCAACAAGAAATGAAATTACTGACTATACACAATTTAAGAAATTATTTAAGGAAAAATATTGGTCAGAATCAACTCAACATATAATACGAGACAATATCACTCATGGGAGATATGACGTCTATCGTGGTACTTCACCGACTACATACTTCTTAGGAAAGGTGTGCTTAGCTAAACATTTGGAGCCTAAAATACCTGAGGAATGTCTGGTTACAAAAATGGCATACCATTATGATGAGAGGATTTCTGGAGCCCGATTAGGCAACCAAATTAAAACTATACAGGCCATGGCCAGCTTACTAGAGAATTACGAACATGAAAATTATTACCGGAAAAACAGGCAGAGAACAGATAGATACGAAGGAAGAAATAATAACCATGGAATGAGTAATTACCAGCATAACAACCTCAGGAATAACTATAATTACAATAATGGTAATAATAATAGTAATAATAATAATTTAAATAGTAGTAATAATAATAATAATAATAATAACTACAATAATAATCACCATCAAGTGAATCATAACCGAAATAGTATGTATCCAAATAATAGTAATAATAATAATAGGAATAATCAATATAATAATCATAACGGTAATTGCGTATACAAACCCCAAATCAACCATATTCGAGCAGAGGAACATGAGTCAAGAAGATACCAGCGTCGTAGAAATAATAGTTTTAGTAACAATGACTATCGTTGGGGCAATAACGAAGATGGTAACCATTATGAAAACCGATATAGAAGTCGAAGTCAAGGGGACAACCACAGACCAGGGACATATGAACCATGGAATCATTCTCGCAACGAAGAACGAGGAACAGACCAAGAATTACAGTCAAATCTACCTACGGACAACATTCCTTTAAACGACCGGAGGCAGTAATAAACCTTCGCCACCCATTGCTGCTACAATCAACTGGGTATAAACCACGACCGAACGTAGGGACGGACAAATCAAAATTCACAATTATATACAATAATTATTTAAAAAACATTTGAGAAGAATTGTTAGAGGAGACTGCTAATAACATCATCAGCCACAACCATGATATAATATATGTCAACGCTGAAGTGGAAGGAGTTCCAACCAAAATTATGATTGATACGGGCACTAACGTGTCTCTAATTAACGATAATGAATTAGAAAACATACAGAGAAAATGTAAACGAATAATATCAACATTACCTGTCACTAACATAACCCTCATAGGTGCTACTGGAAGACAAAATAAGACCGTAAGAAAACAGGTGTCATTGGATGTAACAAGCAAGGGTGTAATAATTAATATGACATGTTTAGTAGCAACTGGTTTACCATTCCAGTTATTAATGGGATGTGACGTACTTAGAAAGTACTCAGCAATTATCGATATGAGTAAGGAGAAAGTATCTTTATACGCAGCAGGTATGGTATGGATAGCCGAATTAACAGGTAGCGATAGTGAATATCCCAGTGGTATCCACCAACAACTGAGAAAATTAAATTATGTGAAGGATGATAAAATCAATAAGAAGGTGATTTATAGCATTTCCAATGATGACTTATGGATGAAAAAATTACAAGAGATAAGGGAGTTTCAGAGTGAAGAAACCAGTAATCATTTAACCAGGGATCAGGTAGAAACTTTAATTAGAATATATGAGAAATACCGGCATGTGTTTTCGGAAGAACCGGGGAAAAATTATCAATGTGAAATTCAGTTCAAGGAACCGGTGGAATTCTGCAAGAAATCATACCCAATAGCATATTCATTGAAAGAGTCGGTTAGAAATGAAATCAAAAGGATGATGGATAACGATATAATTGAACAAAGTCAGTCACCTTTTACAAGCCCAATAATAGCAATTACTAAAAAGAATGGACAAGTTAGACTGTGTTTGGACGCACGCGTAATTAATAAAACCATAATAAATGACCGGACATCACCCGGTGAAATTGAAGAAATTTTTAAAAAATTCAATGGTACCAAGTTCATCAGTAGCTGGGACACTGTGAGTGGCTACTGGCAAGTGGAATTACATCCGAAGAGTCGGCAATACATGGCTTTTATTTTTGAGGGCCGTAATTACCAATTTAAAAGGAACCGTTTACCGTTACCAATTTACCGTTTGGACTGGTGAATTCGGTAGCAATCTTTGTCAAGTGTATGGACAGAATCCTTGGACAAGAATCGCTTCAGTACACCACTGTGTATGTTGATGATCTCCTTATTATGTCATCAAATTGGGAGGAACACTGTCAACGGGTGGAAAACGTGTTACAAAAAATATCTAATAATAACATTACTTTGAAATTAGAAAAATCAAATTAATTGCAAAGGAAGTACAGTTCCTAGGACTTAACTTGAATAACAAAGGAATTTCACCATCGCAAGAAAAAGTCGAAGCCATTCAAAGGTTTCCGACGCCTAAAAACAAAAAACAATTACAGTCGTTTTTAGGACTCTGTAATTGCTACAGAAAGTTTCAGAGCAATTACTCAGAACTGACAGCGAAATTCCGAAAACAGTTATCTTCTAAGAATAAGTGGAAATGGGGTCCAGATCAAGACATTATTTATCAGTCAATAAAAGACAAATTTCTAGAAACTATAATGTTACACCATCCAGATTTCAATCAACCGTTTTTCTTAAATTGTGACGCTAGTGAGATCAGCCTCGGGACAGTATTATATCAAGAAGATAAAGAGGGTAACCATTTGGTTATTAGCTTCGCCAGTAGGGTATTGAACCACTGTGAAAGAAAATATAGCGTTACCGAGAAGGAACTGTTAGCCGTAGTATTTGCATGTAACAAGTTCCGTACATATATTTTAGGGTATCCTGTAACCCTCAGAACGGACCATAAATCCATTTCATTTTTGAGAAATTGCAAGTTGAGTCATGGTAGACTTACAAGATGGGCAATCGCTTTGCAAGAGTATAATCTCAAATATGAATATATTCCAGGAACCAAAAACATAATAGCGGATGTGCTATCACGAATCAATTTAAATACCCAGACCTTTGAAGGAGACCACGAAAACATAATTAAGGTGTACAACATTATCAACAGTAGGTCTGATTTAGAAATGTTACTTCAAGATATCAGAATTCATCAACGATCAGATCCAAAATTAAGGCACATCAAGGGACGATTGGAGGAACCAAATGACAGCGTAAATAAATTTTATTGTATGTACGACGGAATATTGTTTATAAAAAGTACTTTAAACCAAGGTGATTGGAAGGTGATCATACCTAAACCTATCGAGAAAGAGTTAATTATGGATTATCACTTAAGATATGGCCATATGGGGGCAAGAAAAGTTGTCAAAACGTTAGAGGAGAACTGCTACATAAAGAATATTAACTGGAAGGTTATCAACTATATAAAGCCATGCCACATTTGCCAATTGGTAAAAGCAAACAATGAAAAAAAAGAAGGTACAATGATACCAATAACGTCAAAACAAAAATTAGAAAAGATATTTCTGGACATTTGTGGACCGTTCCCGCGTAGTGGAGGCAGATACCAATATAATTACCTTATCATTATTATGGACCATTTCACCAAATTTATTAAACTATATCCGATTAACCGGGCAACCACTCAAAAAATCGTTGAAATCTTGTCTACAAAATACATTCCAGAAGTAGGAGTACCTCAGACTATTATTACAGATCATGGTACACAATTTTGTGGGAAAAGGTGGAAGAATACGTTATTAGAGCTAGGAATTAAGACATACAAAACTTCGGTATATCACCCAAGTAGCAACCCTGCCGAAAGGGTATTGAGAGAAGTTGGTAGGATACTAAGGACATATTGCCATGACCAACAACGAAAATGGCAAGAATACGTGTCTCCCTACCGAAGAATTCATTAACCTAGCTTATCATCCATCCATCAACTGTACTCCATATACCGTTATGTATGAAAAAAGACCCCCCCCCCGAAAATCCAAGAATTAATCAATTTTCCTGAATTACAAAGATATGAATTCGATAAAATAAAGTTTTATAATAAAGTAATAGACAATCTTGAAAAACATAAAAACCAGTATAAGAAAAATGAAGATAAGATAATACAATATGAAGTAGGGGATAAGGTAGTGCTAAGAAATAGAGAACTGCCTAAAGCATTGGAGGGAATCACTAAGAAACTATTGTTATTGTACGTAGGACCATATATGGTAGCCAAAAACAATCATAATAATACATATGAACTAGCGGATCCTATTACAAAAAAAACTAAAGGTACTCATAACCAAGCATCACTTAAAAAGTATTATGAAGAAACCTCAAAATTCTAAATTAAGTAAGAACATCTTACCATGAGATAAAAAAAATTATTTTGAATCTATTCAGAAGGAAACATCAAAATTCTAAACTAAGTAAGTCAACTTACATGAATTATTTGAAATGACTATTATATAAAAAACGAATTTGATAACAAAAAATACCACCAAAATCTAAAAAATGTAAGAACAATTTACAGCATACTTTAGGAAAAATATTATGAAGAATGAAACATAACATAAGCAATTATTTGTTCCAAACCAAAGATCATGTTCAGAAATAATTACTTTTGAAGGAGGGCAATTATGTAACGGCACCAAAATTCTAAAAGAAATAAGCGCATCTATTTAAATCAAGCTTAAATAATATATATAGTAATATAATAATAATAATGGAGCACAATATTAATGACAAAAGCCTAAGAGAAATTTAATAAACTAATTAGAAAATGAACTTGCTGAATAAGAGTTGCAGTATAAAAAGAGATAGAATAATAGAAGGATAATTAAAACTACTATATTACAAGAGGTACTGAATAACAAAGGTGAATGACATTAAGGCTAATAAATCATTGAATTCTGAAGTGAAGTTATATAAAAGAGAAAGGAATCTACTTAAGGAATATACCAACAGTAATATTGAATATAGTAAATAAATGGAGTTATTGGAAGGCAATGTAGAATAAGAAAAAATATTCAGAAGATAAAAGATTCCAATGATGTGTATAATGATAAGATTTATAATTATTTTATTTATAGAGTGAGAAAGCTAAGGCGCCACTTTAGAATTATTTTATGGGCAGCAGCCAATGTGCATTGTACCAGGTATGTGAATGTTCGGATGAGCAATTTGACGTAAAAGGGCCACTCAACGCCGATATTCATTTATAATACCATTTTGATATAGGGGGAATCATTTAACATTAGTATGGAATAAATTTTAATAAAAGAATGGAATATATGAATAAAATATACAATGAACCAAGAGAAAACTCAAGAATTACAATTCGTTAAAGCCACCAATACAAATAAATAAACTCCAGAGATAAAGAAGAAAATAATTGGTATCGATAAGAAAGGTAGGTTTCAATTTGCCTATAATAATGAAGAATTTGTTTAATAAATGTCAATCCTATCACCAAGCAATATTAATACCATAATATCATACACTTCAACTGTTGAAGACATCAGCAAGCAATAACAACAAGTTATCTAAACAAATCGAAATCAAAATAATTTGAAAGAAGAAACAATAATAAATAAAAGTGTGAACCTATTTAAAAACCAAAAGTCCTACAACAGACATTACTATGACAGATTAATATATTATATAGACAGTACCCAGTTAGATTTGGAGTAGTCCATAAACAAATAAATAATGATAATAAATTTAATGAATAATGAGTGAATCAATTAGAAAGTCATATAAAGTACAATACAAATTTAGAAGTAAATGTAAAATGTAATTAAGATGTGCTACAAATGTAATATAAGACAAGTGTAATTAAATGGTAAGAGTATGTGAGATACAGTGGTAGTCAATTAAGAATAACTGTGAGTGGATAGTAATTATAAACAATTATTTAATGAAATGAATTACTAATCCATAGTAGCAGAAGATACTGGCATTAACATTTAGTTTTTTCTTTATTAGTGTTGAGTTATATAAGTTTAATAGATATTAATCACACAGACAATGGTCATTAATAACCTAACCTAACCTAACCTAACCTAAAAATAATATAAACAAAGAGAAGCGAATCGACCCTGAGATTTATAAATTATATTAATAGTTACACTGAATAGACTATAGAATTTTTTTTGAATAAAAATACAATACTATTATTATTACCAGATACTATTCCATGTGTTTTTATTTATATAGAATTAACAAGGTTTACTAATGGATGTACACAACGAGAGGGATAAGTTAATTTAAAACCCGTCTTGTGGTAATTTGACACATCCAAGGTGAGGCATAAAGAACCTGTAAGTCCTGAAGGGTAATAGATTAGCGCTCACAACAGATGGGAATAATCCCGTGTAGTTACAAATTGGCGCTCACAACAGTGGGGCTTTAGAAGAGATTGATAAGAAACAAATACGTGGAGTTACACTGAAAGTATCGTGGATTCAACTGCCTATCTCTGTGTTTGAATGAAAAAACTGAGTTAAATTCTTGGATTTCGTTGTCCATGACGTGTCCGTTACTTAACTAAATATCACTATAATATTGACGACTCGGAACACTAAGTTTTTTATAAGTAAAAACGTAAAGTTTTACCTTACAGCCTAAACCGGCTTTCACCTATAGAAGGCTTCATCAGAGGCCTTAGGCCTTAGGCCTCTGATGAAGCCTTCTGTAGGTAAAAGCCGGTTTAGGCTGTAAGGTAAAACTTTACGTTTTTACTTATAAAAAACTTAGTGTTCCGAGTCGTCAATATTATAGTGATATTTAGAAAAACCTGATGTTCTTCTCGCGTTCGAGCTTTCTTTTATCGTTTTTTTCGCAGGCGTACCGCTCAATTTGAAATATTTGAAAAGCTGGGATCTGATTGGTCCAAATTTACATTAAATTAATTTACTTCCGTCAATAAAATGCTTCGAGATTGTATGTGATGGTTCTAGTATGTTCTGGCAACTATTTCTCGAAATTTCTGGAAGGATTATAATTTCCGCTTTGGTCAACTATTTCTTCTTCTTCTCCTTGATTGAACTTTTAAGAATTCCCTATTTTACTCTGTTTTCTTGCATATAACTTTACATAGCTACTTACAATGTTATATTTATGATTAGCATCGTTTTGTTCGCGATCAACTGATTAATTTGAATATAAATAAGCCTGGGTTTGAACAGGTTAACACTGAATAAAATACACTAGTCTGGTGGCTTACCTGGCAATGACATACAATATTTCGCCTTTTCCGCCTATTAATCTGCAATTAGGTGTGTTACACCTTACTAAAACATGAACAAAGAATGTTTACAACATTATATCATAAAAGTATTAGCTCTAAAACAACATAACATATTAATAACTTTCATTTTATACTAGATTTGGCTTAGGCCTAACAGTTCCTTAGTTGCTATTATATAATTTTTTGACATTAATTGGTTATTAAACAGGTTGTTATCGGTGTTAGATTAAAGCCTAGATCCTGTTTAATCTTTACAATCACCACCTGCTTCATAATATACAATATTTTTGGAGTATTCCTCCTTAGCATCCTGTTAGCATCATCTGGTTTGAACATTATGAGCTTAAATTCTTGTATTTCGTTATCCATGACGTGTCCGTTACTTAACTAAATACAACTATTATATTAACGACACGGAACACAAAGTTTTTTATAAGTAAAAACGTAAAGTTTTACCTTACAACCTGAACCGGTTTTCACCTTTAAAAGGCTTCTTCAGAGGTTGCCGCTGGTAGCGCTGTCCGTCCTGTTGTGGGCGACGGAATCGAATTTCGAAAGATCGATGTTGTATGTGTGGGGTGAGATGTGTTTGAATAATGCGTGCGATTTGAATTGTGTCTCTTCGTTTAGGATGTCGTTTTTATTTGTTTTCATGTGTTTGTATATTTCCAATTGTTCTAGAGTGTCTAGTTTTCGGCCTTTTGTGTGTACGTGTAGAATGTTCATGTTATTGTCGATGTTTTTGAATGTGTGGTTTGCTTCGATGAGGTGGTTTGCAAAGGTGGATTCTGTAGTGGAGTGGAGTGCCTTTGTGTGTTCAATGTATCTCTGTTTGAAGCTACGTCCTGTCTGGCCTATGTAGAATTTGTTGCAATTTGAGCAATTTAGTTTGTAAACACCGGGTAGATCGAATTTGTTTTGTGTGTGTGTTTGGATAGTGTGTGTTCTGTTTTGTTAGTAGTTTTGTAAGCGATTCTGTATCCTGCTTTTTTGAATTTGTGGGCAATTTTTTCGGTTTGTTTGTTGATGTATATTAGTGTTATGATTTTGTTGTTTTCTGTCTTTGTCTGTTGTTTGTTTTGTGCTTTGTGTAGGAGTTTACTGACTATTGTTCTGTCATATCCGTTAGATTCTGCTCGATTTTTTATCGTGTTTAGTTCGTCTTTAGTAGAGGGAAAATACCGGTTCTGACGCACAAAGGATGCCGCCTTTCCCACGGTCCAAGATTTTTTCCCACGCTCTCCCCACCACCGCTGGACCAGCAGCATCGACCAATCAAATTTCATGCCGCCTTTCGCGCGCCAAGTTCAAATATATGCAGCCTTTCGCGAGCCTAGATCAAAGAGATGCCGCCGTTCCCAATTTTTTTATTTTTTTTTATTTGATATTTTTATTTTTTTAATTAAATTGATTTGCATATCCGTGAATATATGCAGCCTTTCGCGAGCCAAGATCACTTTCACTTTCTACTGGACCACAGCATCCGCGACTTTTTCGCTGATCTGTGTCAAGATCCGCGACTTTTTCGCGTATCTGGACCACAGCATCCGCGTTATTTTTTTATATGCCGCCTTTCGCGAGCTTAGATCACTTTCACTTTCTATCACTTGATGCATTATAGTGTATATATTAAATATATGATCAGGGTTACCAACCTTGCATGAGTTCGAATTTGTTATAATGTATATTAAATCTATATGATCAGGTTTACCAACCTATGGTGGGGGGTTCCGACTTGATGCATTATAGTGTATATATTAAATATATGATCAGGGTTACCAACCTTGCATGAGTTCAAATTTGTTGTGTGTTATAATGTATATTAAATCTATATGATCAGGTTTACCAACCTATGTATGGGTTCAAACTTGATATGTGTATTATAGTGTATATAAAAATATATGATCAGGGTTACCAATTTTTAAATAAAGCTGATTTGCATATCAGGGGTGGTGTTGGGTGGGTGGTTTTTTTATTTCATATCAGTGGGTGGCGGTGGGTGGGGGGTGGTTCCAACTCGATGCATTATAGTGTATATTAAAATATATGATCAGGTGTACCAACCTTTGCATGAGTTCAAATTTGTCGTGTGTTATAATGTATATTAAATCTATATGATCAGGTGTACCAACCTATGTAGTATTATTATAGTGTATAGATATTTTATATGAGCAGGGTTGTCAACATTTTCTATTAAAATATATGATTAGGTTTACCAATCTTACATTATTGTGTATGTGTATAGAGCAGATCTGCCAACATTTTTTTCTCTTCTGTGGTGGGAAATTCAAACTATATGATCATAATTGTTACTCTCTCTCCCTCTCTCTCGTTGTCAAAACGTTATGTTCAAACCGTTTCCCCTCTCTCTCACCCTCTCTCTCTCTCTCTCTCACTATGTACATGAGTAGAGCAGTCGGTGTGTGATGGTTAAATAATTTTCTCTCTCGCTCTCTCCCTCTCGTTGTCAAACGTTATGTTCAAACCGTTTCGCCTCTCTGTAGTCATTACCGTGCATGTATATGATTTTAGAAAGTTTATATATATTCGACAAATATTAACTGTGTACGTACTTACAACGCCCGCTCTCTCTCTCTCTCTCTCTCACTCATCGTCAAAACGTTGACTTCATTTTTCATTGTATTAAATAATTAACAAATATTAACTATGTGTGCGTGTGTGTTGTCAACTACTTACATGCGCGTTCTCTCTCTCTTAACATAACGCTTCGTGTGAAGCGTTTTGTAGAGCAGGTTTCAACTGTGGAAGGTTTCATACCGTTTCTCCTCTCTCTCTCTCTCTCTCTCTCTCGCTCGCAGACGTCGGAAGCAATTCCTAGTTTATAATGTAATTACCTGTGCGTGTATGTCTCTCTTTCGCATAAAAAAAAAATCTCCTTGAAATAAGGTATTTTCAAAAGTTTTGTGTACACATACAAATCGCTATCGGACGATGTACGTGCTGCTCACACACACACACACACACACACACACACACACACACACACACACACACACACACACACACACACACACACACACATTGTGTATGTCTCTCTCTCGCTGCAAACGTTGGCAAGAATTCCCTTATTCAAAGCGATTACGTTGTCACAGTACACAAACTTAAATATACCTTACAGACTATTGTAATTTTAAAAATTCATTTTGCATTAATTAAAATTACCTGTGCGTGTATGTCTCTCTTTCGCATAAAAAAAAAAAAAATCTCCTTGAAATAAGGTATTTTCAAAAGTTTTGTGTACACATACAAATCGCTATCGGACGATGTACGTGCTGCTCACACACACACACACACACACACACACACACACATTGATGAAATTAGAAAGTTTATATTTATTCGACATGTCTGTCTGTCTGTCTGTCTGTCTGTCTCTCTCTCTCTCTCTCTCTCTCTCGTTGTCAAACGTTATGTTCAAACCGTTTCTCCTCTCTGTGGTCATTACCGCGCATGTATATGATTTTAGAAAGTTTATATATATTCGACAAATATTAACTGTGTACGTACTTACAACGCCCGCTCTCTCTCTCTCTAATTATCTCTCTGTCCGTCCGTCCGTCCGTCCATCCGTCCGACTGTCTATATCTGTCTGTCTGTCTGTCTCTGTCTGTCTGTCTGTCTGTCTGTCTGTCTGTCTGTCTGTCTCTCTCTCTCTCTCTCTCTCTCTCTCTCTCTCTCTCTCTCTCTCTCTCTCTCTCTCTCTCTCTCTCTCTCTCTCTCTCGTTGTCAAAAGTTATGTTCAAACCGTTTCTCCTCTCTGTGGTCATTACCGCGCATGTATATGATTTTAGAAAGTTTATATATATTCGACAAATATTGGTCGTTTCTCAACGCTTGGCACTCCTGGTCGCCTTCTTGCGCCTCCTGCACTGCTTGATGGATGCCGACAGCCGTGATTTCTTGTAGTCACGGTGCAGCTGCCCCAACACTGCGAAGTGGCCTCTCTTCAGACTGCATCCGTGGTTCTTCTTGGACGCCGGCGGTATCTTCAAGCCCAGGTTCCCTCGAGAGGAAGTCCAGCAACTCGTTCTCCTTGCCCGGGCAGTGGACGACGGTGAATTTGAAGCTCTGTATCAGTAGCGCCCAGCAAGCGTACTTCTTCTTCTGCCCGGTCGCCTGCTTCAGCCAGGTTAGCGCCTTGTTGTCGGTCCTCAGGGTGAAATGGTGATCCTCCAAGTATGGTCGGTATTTATTGATGGCTCAGACGACTGCCAAGCAGTCTAGTTCGTTGGAGTGGTAGTTCTTCTCCGCCTCGTGGAGTTTGGCACTGGCGTACGAGATGATACGCCTCTCTCCAGCTTCGGTGCATTGATAAAGCACCGCTCCAAGTCCCTTTTGGCTGTCGTCGGTCTGCAAAAACATCGGCAAGTCCCGATCCGGTCGTGAGAGTTTTAACGGCTGCCGGAAAGCGGCCTTAACCTCTTCGAAGGCTCGCTGCGTTGTCTCGTCCCAATGCCAGTTTCTTGTCCGCCAGCACTGTACACAACTTAAAATATAGTTTACAAACCGTTATAATACAATTATTCAAAATACATTTACATTGATTAAATATATATATCACAAACAAACATTGTTATATAAAATAAATACAATATTAATAATTTTGACATTGCAAGATTTTTAAATAATAATTTCACGGCTGTAGATACAGTTCACAAGGAAGTTTATCTGTAACATAACAATACAGTCGATATTAGAATCACGGATACGATAAATATTCAATTATCACATGCACACACACACAGTCAGTGGAAAGAAAGAATCAAATGCGTTAAGTAAGTAAACTTTTTTCAAATATGTGTCATTTTTCATAAGTTAATGTACTTTTAAGGCTTTCAACGTGTTTGTCATTTCAACCAATTTGTACCGTGCTCTAATTATGTAAAAAAAATAACTGTACCGCTCCATACAACTGAGAATAAATCCGTACACACACACACATGAACAATTTTACGTTTAAATAAAATCTGTACATACAATAAAATTATGTTTCAGTATTAATGATATAAATATTACTGTTTTATTAATTTAAAATACCGTATAATTGCTTACGACGCGCACACTTAGCAACGTTTTTACTTATTTGAACAAGCCATGTATTAACTTCAATAAATAATGCACTTGATAATGTTTAAATATTTCCAACAACTATGTTGATTAGAAGTGCTGTAAGTTCAATAACAATGTTCGCTACGTAACGTATTCAAATCTGTTTACTCACCTCTTAAATGTTGATGCACGCAATTATCGATTTCACAATGAGGTATGAAGGCTAATTGCATTCTTCACGTATATATATTGATGTATCTTACAACGGTAGGGTAGGGGTAGCTTAGCGTGTTTGTTTTGAAAGTCGATGTAAGTCATTGTCTGCCGTTGGAAACTTTCAGAAGTTAGCGATACTGAAAGTATTTTCGTGCATTAGTCAAAATTAGGAAAACAATGCAGAGAGAGAGCGAGTGGACACACATGTAAGTAGCTCGATACTCAGTGACAACAACACACACACACACACACACACACACACAGAGTTAATATTTGTCAAATATATAACAACGAGTGAGAGAGAGAGAGAGAGAGAGAGAGAGGAGGGGTCATCGACCGTGATGGAAAAGCTTTACCTCACTGCTTTAAGAAGTTAGCGATACTGAAAGTATTTTCGGTCAAGTTAACACGGCTCTTTTTAAGAAACATTCTATCATTTATTTGATGTCGATACCGGTATTAATTATAGATTACACTTAGTTCCATTCACTTCCATGTGCTTACAAATACTTGTAATTAGTTTCGTTAATAACTAGGCCAAAACATTGTCATTACATGTCAACTCTTCCGTCTGTCTCGTAAATTTTGCGCAGCACTGTTTGAGTCTTATCTTTGTAAATAAAGAGCAACAGCAACAGTGTCGTAATACTCATACGAAACGATTTGTATCACCACAATTAATCATTGCTATTGAAATGAACAAAAATTATTCACATTAAAACATTACCAAGTGCATTCTCTAACTACAACTGCAATCATTCAATTATCGTATGCATATGTGTACAGAACAAACATAAATATAGTTTACAGACCAATGTAATGCAATATTTTTAAAAATTCATTTTACATTGATTAAATATATATATTGCAAACAATATTATAATATAAATACAAATCACAAACAATGTTATAAAATAAATAAAATATTAATAATAATTTTTGACATTGTAAGATTTTAATAAAAACAGATAACGATTCATTAACAACAAAATGGACTGCACTCATACATTATTCTTGTTCCAGGAGCGACTTGACTGCAGTGATCAGACCTACAGAAAAAGTACACTTTATCGTAATTACTTTGTAGTATAAACATTATACTTACATTGTCTCTATATGGTTCCGTTTTCCTCTTTTACACTCTGTAAATATATAATATACCGCCTTCCTTATTTGTTCGGGCTTAGGACCGACTCAAGATCACGTGAAAATGTTTTTTGTTGTGTAAACAAATAACAAATTCAAGTAATATGAGGCTAAGTTACGGTGGCTCTGAAAAGAACCGATTAATAATTAGACCTAACGTTTGTGTGTTGTTTTTTTTTTTTTTTTATCATTTTAGTTGTGTCACCACAAACTGACACTGCGGCATTACTCGAGCATGTAAAGCGTTAGGACAATCGTCCATCGTCCAGTCCTCAAATCTAACTTGACATGAACTACACCGTACAGTATCGTCATCCCCCTCGTACACAAACCCAGCGCGTGCCAGTGTTTGTGGACTCTGGTTGATATTTGGATACTTTAAATGGTAATCTTTACGTGCACCCACTCTCTGTATTTTAAAATACGTGCGTAGACGACGTAAATATTCTTCATGATTGTACTTCATTGTACAGCCGTAAATGAAGAGTAATTTGCATGGCTTCCCTTACACACATTTATATGTAACTAGAAGTGGTGTAAGATCCCCACCACCTGCCCTTTTCTTCTTCTTCAAGTGGAAGGTGAAGAACAAACGATACATGATTACAACACCAGCTTAACTCAAGGTCATTGTACACACACAGTGGAATGCTTTCAGAAATTTGCGACACACACACACACACACACACACACACAACGCTGTTTCTACTTATTTGAACAAGTCCTGTATTAAATGCACTTGTTAATGTTTTAATGTGAACAATTTTACGTTTAAATAAAATCTGTACATACAATAAAATTATGTTTCAGTATTAATGATATAAATATTACTGTTTTATTAATTTAAAATACCGTATATATATATAACCTAGGAACTTCGCAGGTGAAGAAATTAATTTCTATTTTTCATCTGTAACGACATGCGTGTATAATTTTAATTTATTTCACTATACACCTTCGCCACCGCTGCTACCACAGTCGTCAGTAATAAAAAAATAAGAAGAAAGATCAGTTAGGAAACGCATCAGTACTCGTTCGAAACTGAAACGATTAACGTACCTTACGTCTTACGTCTTACGTCTTACGTCTTACGTCTTACGTCTTACGTTTACGTTTTACGTCTTACGTCTTACGTTTTAGTTTCACATCTTACGTCTTACGTCTTACGTTTTACGTTTTACGTCTTACGTCTTACGTCTTACGTCTTACGTTTACGTTTTACGTTTTACGTCTTACGTTTTAGTTTCACATCTTACGTCTTACGTCTTACGTTTTACGTTTTACGTCTTACGTCTTACGTCTTACGTCTTACGTTTTACGTTTTACGTTTTTTTTTATTCGCGGAAATTCGCGGATGCTGTGGTCCATTGGGACTGATGTTAATCGTTTCAGTTTCGAACGAGTACTGATTAGCAATTGTGTTTGCGTTCGAGAAGTTTAAACCCTTCCTAGAACATAAAGAATTCCTTTTGGAAACCGACAATCAGGCGTTATCTTGGTTATTGAATCACCCTAAACAGTTAGGACGAATTGGAAGGTGGATATTGAAGTTAAACTGCTACAAATTCAGAGTGCAGCATATAAAAGGTACTCAAAACGTAGTCGCTGATACCCTGTCCCGTATGTTCCAGTCGCCCACTAAAACTCCTGAAAACAAAGAGAATCCGGAAATAGCACATGCTAACGCCGTAATTACTGAATTCCCCCTTGCCTTCACAAACATTGCCCTGTATCAACAACAAGACCCCTCACTGAAGCCTATTATAGAACAACTTACGCAAGGTATTAAATCCGAGAAGTACGTATTGAGAGAAATGTACTATGTCACAAGATAAGAAGCGGAAAGGAATTAAGAATAATAGCCCCGGATGTAATTAAGCCCATGCTGATGGAATACTTCCATTCATCTACCATAGGAGCCCATATGGGAATCAATAAGACAATACATCGTGTTCGAAAGGAATATCATTGGAACAATATGAACAGCGAAATAGCCAACTTCGTAAAGAAATGTACATTATGTGCCCTCAGTAAACCGGCCCGAAATAATCAAGTGAGCCAAATGATTTCAGAAATCCCTAAGACCCCTTTTTCTAAACTTTATCTAGATTTCTCAGGTCCATATCCACGATCCAAATCAGGCAATACAATGTTACTCATCTGTGTAGATTCGTTCACTAAATTTGTGTGGATGTAACCCATGCGACGAGCATTAGCGTCGACGACTGTAAAAATATTACAGGAAAGACTATTTAAAGACTACGGTACTCCAGTACGTATAGTATCTGATAACAGTCCACAGTTTAAAGCGAAAGAATTTAGGAATATGTGTTTCAAGTTAGGGATAGACCATATAACCACTACAGAGTATCGACCGCAAGGCAATATTGCTGAAAGGTATCTACGAAACCTCAAATCTGCGCTAATCGCCTATCATGCAAACGATCACACGTCGTGGGACCAAAACCTATCCTGGATTCAATATGCTTTTAATTCAGCTTATCACGAAGGTCACAAGTCGACCCCGTTTGAGTTACTGTACAAATACCGACCAAACCACCCTTTGTCCACAAGATGGAATATACACGATCTGCTGCCTCCGCAAATAACGGATAAGCAGATAAAGCGAATATGGAATAAAGCCCGCTCTAATTTAAGAGCAAACTTAGAGAAATCCAGAAAATACCACTGCATTTAATACAGGACTTGTTCAAATAAGTAGAAACAGCGTTGTGTATGTGTGTGTGTGTGTGTGTGTGTGTGTGTCGCAAATTTCTGAAAGCATTCCACTGTGTGTGTACAATGACCCTAATTGAAGATATATTTTAGGTATAGCTGAATTTAAAGCGTACAAGCCTTCAGTAAGAAACTATGCTAAACCATATTGTAATACAGGAGGTCATTGACACGACTTTACACTGACACATTGCAGTCTCTCCCTCTCCCTAACGTCTGTGTGTATGTGTTACGTTCAAGCTATATTTGTAAAAGTAATAAAGATTGTACGTTTTTTAGTTTAAAAGATTAGGCACTAGAAAAAAAAAATATTACCATCCTTGTTAAAGTACAGTGAAAACTTTGTTATTAAAATTTTACTTTTAATCGTGTTGACCGCATCTAGGGAAGAAACACGATTCCCAAGTTCTTTTTGTGTTTCACAGAGAAAAACAGAGAAACATTTCCATCTAATGTATATTTATCTTTTTTAAAATATATTTATTTGAGACTGTAGTTGTTGTTCTGCTTTGTGAAGAATTATTTTTTCTCCGAGCCGTTTATCTAAATAGACGTGGTTGCGGTAAAGTCAGCGTATATCTTTTACGTTTCTTATTTTTTTATGAAATTATCTGCCAGCGAATATTTATATTTTGTCCAGTGAGCTTATGAAGACCTTCCCTACGTACACGCATAGCCCCAGATTTAAAATATATTTATTTGAGACTGTAGTTGTTGTTCTGCTTTGTGAAGAATTATTTTTTCTTCCGAGCTGTTTATCTAAATAGACGTGGTTGCGGTAAAGTCAGCGTATATCTTTTACGTTTCTTATTTTTTTATGAAATTATCTGATCACTAAATAATAATAATATAATCGTTCTAGTGTTAACGTTTGCTGCAACAGTTCCCTCCATAGATAACGCAGTTTACAAAATAATTACACATAGGTTCAGAGGTGTATAGTGAAATAAATTAAAATTATACACGCATGTCGTTACAGATGAAAAATAGAAATTAATTTCTTCACCTGCGAAGTTCCTAGGTTATATATATATACGGTATTTTAAATTAATAAAACAGTAATATTTATATCATTAATACTGAAACATAATTTTATTGTATGTACAGATTTTATTTAAACGTAAAATTGTTCACATTAAAACATTAACAAGTGCATTTAATACAGGACTTGTTCAAATAAGTAGAAACATCGTTGTGTGTGTGTGTGTGTGTGTGTGTGTGTGTGTGTGTGTGTGTGTCGCAAATTTCTGAAAGCATTCCACTGTGTGTGTACAATGACCTTGAGTTAAGCTGGTGTTGTAATCATGTATCGTTTGTTCTTCACCTTCCACTTGAAGAAGAAGAAAAGGGCAGGTGGTGGGGATCTTACACCACTTCTAGTTACATATAAATGTGTGTAAGGGAAGCCATGCAAATTACTCTTCATTTACGGCTGTACAATGAAGTACAATCATGAAGAATATTTACGTTGTCTACGCACGTATTTTAAAATACAGAGAGTGGGTGCACGTAAAGATTACCATTTAAAGTATCCAAATATCAACCAGAGTCCACAAACACTGGCACGCGCTGGGTTTGTGTACGAGGGGGATTGCGATACTGTACGGTGTAGTTCATGTCAAGTTAGATTTGAGGACTGGACGATGGACGATTGTCCTAACGCTTTACATGCTCGAGTAATGCCGCAGTGTCAGTTTGTGGTGACACAACTAAAATGATAAAAAAAAAAAAAAAAAAACAACACACAAACGTTAGGTCTAATTATTAATCGGTTCTTTTCAGAGCCACCGTAACTTAGCCTCATATTACTTGAATTTGTTATTTGTTTACACAACAAAAAACATTTTCACGTGATCTTGAGTCGGTCCTAAGCCCGAACAAATAAGGAAGGCGGTATATTATATATTTACAGAGTGTAAAAGAGGAAAACGGAGCCATATAGAGACAATGTAAGTATAATTTTTATACTACAAAGTAATTACGATAAAGTGTACTTTTTCTGTAGGTCTGATCACTGCAGTCAAGTCGCTCCTGGAACAAGAATAATGTATGAGTGCAGTCCATTTTGTTGTTAATGAATCGTTATCTGTTTTTATTAAAATCTTACAATGTCAAAAATTATTATTAATATTTTATTTATTTTATAACATTGTTTGTGATTTGTATTTATATTATAATATTGTTTGCAATATATATATTTAATCAATGTAAAATGAATTTTTAAAAATATTACATTACATTGGTCTGTAAACTATATTTATGTTTGTTCTGTACACATATGCATACGATAATTGAATTATTGCAGTTGTAGTTAGAGAATGCACTTGATAATGTTTTAATGTGAATAATTTTTGTTCATTTCAATAGCAATGATTAATTGTGGTGATACAAATCGTTTCGTATGAGTATTACGACACTGTTGCTGTTGCTCTTTATTTACAAAGATAAGACTCAAACAGTGCTGCGCAAAATTTACGAGACAGACGGAAGAGTTGACATGTAATGACAATGTTTTGGCCTAGTTATTAACGAAACTAATTACAAGTATTTGTAAGCACATGGAAGTGAATGGAACTAAGTGTAATCTATAATTAATACCGGTATCGACATCAAATAAATGATAGAATGTTTCTTAAAAAGAGCCGTGTTAACTTGACCGAAAATACTTTCAGTATCGCTAACTTCTTAAAGCAGTGAGGTAAAGCTTTTCCATCACGGTCGATGACCCCTCCTCTCTCTCTCTCTCTCTCTCTCTCTCACTCGTTGTTATATATTTGACAAATATTAACTCTGTGTGTGTGTGTGTGTGTGTGTGTGTGTTGTTGTCACTGAGTATCGAGCTACTTACATGTGTGTCCACTCGCTCTCTCTCTGCATTGTTTTCCTAATTTTGACTAATGCACGAAAATACTTTCAGTATCGCTAACTTCTGAAAGTTTCCAACGGCAGACAATGACTTACATCGACTTTCAAAACAAACACGCTAAGCTACCCCTACCCTACCGTTGTAAGATACATCAATATATATACGTGAAGAATGCAATTAGCCTTCATACCTCATTGTGAAATCGATAATTGCGTGCATCAACATTTAAGAGGTGAGTAAACAGATTTGAATACGTTACGTAGCGAACATTGTTATTGAACTTACAGCACTTCTAATCAACATAGTTGTTGGAAATATTTAAACATTATCAAGTGCATTATTTATTGAAGTTAATACATGGCTTGTTCAAATAAGTAAAAACGTTGCTAAGTGTGCGCGTCGTAAGCAATTATACGGTATTTTAAATTAATAAAACAGTAATATTTATATCATTAATACTGAAACATAATTTTATTGTATGTACAGATTTTATTTAAACGTAAAATTGTTCATGTGTGTGTGTGTACGGATTTATTCTCAGTTGTATGGAGCGGTACAGTTATTTTTTTTACATAATTAGAGCACGGTACAAATTGGTTGAAATGACAAACACGTTGAAAGCCTTAAAAGTACATTAACTTATGAAAAATGACACATATTTGAAAAAAGTTTACTTACTTAACGCATTTGATTCTTTCTTTCCACTGACTGTGTGTGTGTGCATGTGATAATTGAATATTTATCGTATCCGTGATTCTAATATCGACTGTATTGTTATGTTACAGATAAACTTCCTTGTGAACTGTATCTACAGCCGTGAAATTATTATTTAAAAATCTTGCAATGTCAAAATTATTAATATTGTATTTATTTTATATAACAATGTTTGTTTGTGATATATATATTTAATCAATGTAAATGTATTTTGAATAATTGTATTATAACGGTTTGTAAACTATATTTTAAGTTGTGTACAGTGCTGGCGGACAAGAAACTGGCATTGGGACGAGACAACGCAGCGAGCCTTCGAAGAGGTTAAGGCCGCTTTCCGGCAGCCGTTAAAACTCTCACGACCGGATCGGGACTTGCCGATGTTTTTGCAGACCGACGACAGCCAAAAGGGACTTGGAGCGGTGCTTTATCAATGCACCGAAGCTGGAGAGAGGCGTATCATCTCGTACGC